>CM035841.1:426515775-428014942 GCA_020510985.1 Pholidichthys leucotaenia | reverse complement strand
TCTGTAGGGTCACCAAACTTGCTACACGGGTTCACTTTGGGATCCTGCCCTACAACTATGGGTTGTATACTTTGTTGTATATTTGTGGATATACAACTGATCATAATTTGGTTCTGCCACAGTAATTGTGTTGAAAAGTTGAAAGCTGCTCTCTGTCAGTAAGTGTTGGGATTTTCAATACTGCACTTGCCTCAGAGTGCTCTTGTTATTGTCACTTTAAGGCTTAAATATATTTTGTGGCTTCATGCAGAAATTTGAAAATGTAATCCAACTAACCACCCTATATTGTCACCCTACAAATCTGACTTTCATAACAAACAAAACGGCTTGAAAATCAGTCTCTGAAAGTTGTGATGATTTCAGATGTGGACATGGTGCGTTCCTTCATAGACACAGTGTAGCCCAGTGGCCCAGTATTCTAAGAGAACCTTTCGAAGATAGATATGATTTGGGTTAAAAAAAAATAACACAGTGTATCGGTCACTTGAATGCAATAAAGGTCACGATCATCCATGATGTTGTAGTGTGACTCTGTGCTTTTTCCTGCAGTGTTTCACCATTGAGAAGCTTGGCCGCAGACCTCTGATGATTGGAGGCTTCGCTGTGATGGGCGTCTGCAGTGCTGGAATTACATTAGCCCTTATTTTACAGGTCTGTGTGAGTGTGTACTAATAATTAAATGTCCCATATTGTGCATTAAACAGGGATCAATCAAAAGTTTTGACATCGTCAAACACATATACTGTTCCGGAGTGGTGGCCTTGTGGTAGCACATCTGCCCCACAGTCGGGAGGTTTTGGGTCATACCAAAGAACATATGAAAAAAATGGTATTTTCTGCCTTCTAGATTGGTACTCAGCATAATAGGATGGGGAATGGAAAACTGCAAGACCCAGCCACAGGGGAGAGCACAAGCCAGTGTATTCCTAGTGCCGGTCCCAAGCCCGGGTAAATGAGAAAGGTTGGATCAGGAAGGACATCCGGCGCAAAATCTCTGCCAAACCAAATATGTGGATCATCACAAATGTCAGACTTCCATACCGTGAGGTGGAAGCAGATGATCCGCTGTGGTGACCCCTAATATATGTGGGGAGCAGCCGAAAAAAGGAAAGCATATACACTATATACTGTATATATGTCGTTTTAAAGACCAAAAGCCCTTTCTGCTTTATAACTCATCAAAATCAATAAAGCTGTCTCTGAAGTTCTCCCTGAAACAGTCGCCTTGCAGCTTGCTCGTATATTGTAGGTTTTTTGAATGGGCTAATCACAAGTAAGGAGCCGGTAAGTGTGAGTTTGTTTGCCCACTTGGGGGCCATGCATACGGCAACGGTTTTACCCCAAACTGGCAAAGTTCATTCACGGTTTGTCTGTTTGTGCGTACATTGCTGGGATTTAGGAAATGTGAAAGTATAAAGATTTGGAACCAGTAAAACAGTAATGGTGGCGTTACAGCTCCAATTTACGTACAATAGATTTCAGCCAGTCTACACAACAAGGAGCATTTCTGACACAAATACAGTACGTGCTCCATGATTAAACTTTAAGGTTGATGTGTTTATAGTTAGGATTAGTTAAAAACGAGCTCTTAACGGTATCTGTAAAATGCTTTTTTTTTTTAAATAGATGCAGCCTTATAGATAAAAATAATCATCAAATTTATAAACAAGGAGGACTTACAGACTGAAATATATTCCTAAAATGTTGCTTACCTTTCCTGAATGATGAAAAAAATGACTGTGGAGCAACCCCCACAATTTTAAATCCAGCCTTATGCAGCTCCTTAACTGACTGACGTCACATCACCTTTTTGTTAGGAACCGAGCCGGCTTGGTTTCCCCCGGCTCAGTCCTGGCCACGCTATGGGTACGTGCCACACTGTGTGTATGTTAGTATGTATTTCTGTGTGCTTTGCCGTGCCCATAGCCACTGCCTTCTGGCCGGCAGTGGGGAGGCAGCCTCTTGCGCTCATGCTGGAGTGAGCGCTGTCTAACTGTCTGCCGGTCAGACCACGCCCCCTCTCTATTGCTACCAGCTGTTCCCACTCCCGTATGCCATCTTTCCGCTCCTCGCCCAGATGTAACCAATTTGTGAAACCAGCAATGCATGTTCTTAAGGAGCCTGTCTCCAGTCATGCACTGCTGGGTCATTGCACTAGACATGTGGTTGTTAATCGCCGTATGTTAGTCAAGGTCATTAAAGGATCGTGTTTCTCTCGGTGCCCTATTTGGACTTACTCGGACAGCTCCAGCTCTGTGAGTATTAACTGTGTGTGTTTTTCCCAGTGGTCCTCACCCTAAGACTGTTGAGCGTCCTGGAGGACTCCTTAAGCATCTGAGGAAACTATTGTTGAAACTGTGTGTTAGTATCTTGGTGTTTAATAAATGTGTGTGGTGTAAAACCCTGCACGTAAATCCTCATCCTTTTTCTCCTCCTCCGTGCGCTATGGAGAAGCGCACGGGGAGCTCGACACTTTTTTTCTTACTTGTCATGCTTTTCTAAAAGTTATAACAGAAGACTCCTTATCAAATATTCAAACCAGCTGTCAGTAAGTCTGATTTTTATCCCCCGCCATTTGAAGCCCAAAGGCGTCAAAGAACCAAGAAGAAAGGGGGATTATGTTATGGGTCATTCCCTCCATCAGTCCGTCTGTCCCACTTTGGTGAATCAACTCCTCCTACAGTTTTGGTCTGATTGTTCTTAAACTTGGTACCATGGTTTGATATACACTGAGGATGATGTGCATATCACAATTTAGTTCTGATCGGATGATTTTTGTGGGAATTGTAGCCCCTGACTTATCATCTCCTGTTTCACCCCACTTCATAGACAGTAACTCTCTTGTGAAATCAACTCCTCTTACAGTTTTGTTCTGATTGTTCTGAAACTTGGTACCATGGTTTGATATACTCTGATGATGCACATATTGCAATTTCACTCTCATCGGATGACCGTAAGGTCAAAAGTCAGAGGTCAGATTTTTCTCTAAATCTTCTAAACACAATAATGACTGAAAGAAATGATGTAGGCTTTTCAGATCAATACAGGAGTTGTATCTTAAGAATGGGCGCGTGACATCACCCAATGGAAAAACCGTAAGGAATTGTGGGAAATGTGTTCTGCCTTCTTATCTGTTCTTAGTAGTGAGCAACAAATGCGATTAAGCTGAAGTTTTCGAGAGGGTTGCTTCAGTCTGTTATTTATTTATTTTTTGTTTATTTATTCAGATAAAAATGACACTGAATACGTTATTCAAACAAGGAAAATATAAATATACATATAAACTGTCATACAAAATCCAGGGTGACACAAGAACGAGAAAAAACTTATTTCCATTGTGGTCCTTTCAATCACATTATTATTCCTCCGAATACCACGCGACGTTAGAATGGGGAAGTTTTGCTGCGTTATCAAATACAACAACTGCTCTCACGATTGGCGTGCAAAAAGATTGATAATGGCGTATGCTTTTTTTTTAACTTCCTGACTTGGAAGAAAAGTGGAGAGAATCTGGTCTCTGAGCTAACAAAGAGGCATGGAATGGAATGGATTGCAGCGGTCAGAAGAACAGATGTCAGCTCCAACAATATTCCTGCACACATGAGATGAGATGAGATGAGATTCAACTTTATTGTCATTACACATGTATGAGCACATGGTCATGTGTTCACGGTATTTTCACCAAGGTAAGTTCTGATTTAAAAAATATTTAGAAGCGTAGAAAGACGTCCCCTCTCCACAGCAGCTGTCTTGCGCGCCATGGCTTTGGCTGCACCTCAGCCCCGGCGTCATCTCTCAACGCACAGGGCAAAATCAAATAATTTCCCCACATCATCTATTCTATTCCGAATTTCTCTTGCTAATCTACAACAGTTTTTTTTAACGGGAGCTTTTCAGTGTTAATGATTTTCTTTGATTTTTCTTGAAGTTGTGATTTCTTGTTGCCTTCATTACTCATGGATTTAATATCAGCTGGGGGACTGAAATCCATAGACTGCTTGGCATCGTTAAATTAAGCAGATTCTCCTCTTTCAGGTGTGACTATAAAAATGCCACTGTCCTGATTTAGGATACTTTTATAGCAGCTAATTATGTCGGTAATTCTTTTCGGTGCACCAGCGCGATCAGCTGATTGATCCACCTCCTCCGGTGTTCTGACATTTTGGCGTATTTATCAGAACAGCACTGGACAGCTGATGTTACAGACTGCAGTAAAAGCACAAAATCTTTATCCTGTAGCTTGAAAGTGCTTAGACACATCCCCGACAGTTCCCATTATACAAACAAGTACGTATGTTTAGCTCTGTGTACGCTGCAGGCAGCAGCAGAGCTCTGTGTGGGTTTTTCCTGTGAACCAGTGCTGCAAATATGCCATTATATGGTAACTACAAATTAGAAACCTGTTCAATAAGTTACATATGGGTTCAAAGAGTGTTACACATACTGTATGTTAGAAATAATTTTGGGGTACGCTAGACATTAAAACGCACACTGAGCAGTCAAAGATGATTGAAGCTGCACCACCAGTTGTTGCTGAGCAGAGCTCACAGGTACATAAAGCAGTGCTGCATAAAACTATCTGCTGTTTTATGATGCTGATAAAACTATCACAAACAAACAAAAAATCCTGGACACAAACTGCTACTCGCAGCGCTGGGGTTCCCCTTCTGTGCGCACTGGAAGGGAACTCCCAGAGTGCACGTTGTTGCCTTCATTATGCATGGATTTAATATCAGATGGGGACTGAAGTCCACAGAATGTTTGGTATCATTAAATTAAGCAGATTCTCCTCTTTCAGGTGACTATAAAAAGTTACTGTTCTGGTTTAGTATGTTTTTATAACAGCTAATTATTCCAGCACAAGCGTCGGGTTTGTTACGCTGCTGGATTAGTATTTCATGTCCTGTTGGTAATAATGTGTATATTCTTGTCAAGCATCATGACAAATTTGAACATAAATCCAACATTTCACCACTGGGACTTAGACATGCCTGTAGCTGCAGAGACATGCTGCAGAAAACTGTAGAAACAATGACTGCTTACCTTTGTGCAAATGACGGTTTCATTCATCCGGAAGATGTGAAGCAGCTGGACCATCCATTGGTGAACTGAACATGAGCCTCTAATGAGTTATAGTTTTTAAATTGCTCATGGGTGTATGCGCTCACCCCACAAACCAGGTAGGCAAACGCATCTGACAGCATGACTCAAGGCAGTTGGTCGAGATCTGTGGTCCATTTCTTGTGCTCATACGGATCAATCCCATTTATTTCTTAAATTTTTTAGAGGTAGCGCTCCTTTGCTTCCTTATTCAGAGATGCTGAATAAGGAATTTGAATTTTCTGTTTGCTCCATTCCATTGCACATGTCTGTTCACGTTAGCAATTGCAGTGAACTACAAGTAAACAAAGAAGTCAGACCACGAAAATGACAACGATGGCCCAGAATGCAGCACGGCATGACGTCAATGCCCATTCTCTATACACATCCTGGACGACTTACACCCTCACCTAACTATGGGTTAGGGGTCAAAAGGACATAGGTCAAATTTAACATTTCTTTTTCCTTATTACTGTACAACAAGTAAAGTTAAAGTCACCAAACTTGGTACACGGGTTCACCCTGTGACCCTGAAGTGTGACTGTGGTTTTGGGATTGCAAGGTCAAACGTCAACATCAAAATGCCTTATAAAGTATATCTCAACAACAAAGAAAGCTAGGGTCACCAAACCTAGTGCACAGGTTCACTCGGAGACCATAACCTCTGACTACAGGTTTGGGGTCAAAAGGTCAGAGGTCAAGGTTGGTACTCCCTATGATCTCTTGCTATAGAACGTGTAAAGCTCTGTAGGGTCACCAAACTTGCTACACAGGTTCACCTTGGGATCCTGGCCTACATCTATAGGTTGTATACTTTGTTGTATATTCGTGGATGATGGGCTGATCATAATTTGGTTCCGCCACAGTAATTTTATTGAAAAGTTGAAAACTGCTCTCTATCAGTCAGTATTGGGATCTTCAAAGAAAACGAAGGTAGGGGATATTGCACTTGGCCCAGAGTACTCTTGTTATCTTCACTTTAAGGCTTAAATATATTTTGTGGCTTCATGCAGAAATTTACAAATGTAATCCAGCTAACCACCCTATATTGTCACTACAAGTCTGACTTTTATAACAAACAAAACGGCTTGAAAATCAGTCTCTGCAAGTTGTCAAAGAAACCAGATGTGGGGGATATTGCACTCGCCTCAGAGTGCTCTTTTTTATTGTCCACAGTTATGCAGGTTATTTATTTTATTTATTTATTTATGTCATTTATTTATTTATGACTTGCTCGTTCTTTCAGCTTAAAAAAAAACAAAGAGGTCCATATACATTTCAGGAGCGAATCTGGCATTTCTAGTTGTAACCTTATAATGCAAAGTCCCTCTGAGTAAAACTACTCCCTGTCCGTGACAACAGCAGTTTTCACACCTTCATTGGATCCATGTGCACGTGTGGTTGCTTCTGTGACATGTCGTGAGGACATAGATCTTTTTTTCTTTTGGTTCTAAATGAAAACGTTTTTGTTGGAGAACTGAAGGCAGGACTTGTTGGTTTCTTGCATCATAGAAACCCAGGAAGTGCAACTGAGTTTCGATAAATAAAGGCAGTGTGTATTTCATTGTAAAGAGAGCATTTTAATATTAAAACCATACACGTGGCTTGTGGCTATATTCTAAAACCCATGAAAACATCTTGGGACTTTTAAATGCACCACAGATAACTTGTTGGTCCACCACATTTAAATTAATACTTTGAACCCTATAATGATTTTCAAGCCCATTTTCCAATGACCGGTTCAGCATTCACATCACGTTTAAAATCTTTGCTTATAATTTTCATTGTTTTCCCCATTTGTATCCCCTGGATGCAAATTTTTTGCAGAAACAGAATCTCATGGTGAAAGCTGTTATACTGCAGGTCTGTTCATCTTGGTCCTCTGTCTCCTCCTCCATGGCCTCCTTGCCTAGTAGGAGACAGAGGAAGTGAGGGAGAAACAAAACAAGCAAAGGCAAAGACAAATCAACACACTTCAGATGTTCAGCAGGGGAATGAGTGTTTCACTTTCACATGGCAGAACACACCATGCTGTGCTCCTGCCCCCCCCCCCCCGCCCCCCGGTGAGACAGTGATTTACGTGCATGGCCCTGTAGCAGCGGGCTCAGGTTTGGAAGAGAGCTGGTTAAAGGGAGCATTGGTTAGCCAATAGAAAAAAAGTGATCAAACTGCCCCCCTTCAATGCTGTTCCTTTTCTTTTCTCTTGCAGGCTCACTTAACGTTCATGCGCTATGTCAGTGTCTGCTGCGTGGTAGGCATCATCGCTGGCTTCTGCATCGGTCCAGGCAAGCTGCTACTGCATTTTGAAAGGGACTGACACACTCTTTGTGATGTACACAACAATTAGGTCTGACCAAGCAATTTGATTGGACATTATTTTTTCCAGACGTTACGATATTCCCTGAAAACCACACTCGTACTTGAGCAGCTATATTTAGGTATTTATTAAAGAGGTATTCTAATAATCTTTAATTACAGTAAGAGTCTGTGGCTTCTACATACAAAAACAGCTACAACATTTTTCAGTGAATGGGACCTTTAAGCCACAGATGTTTGAATTTTTGGGGGGTGAAAAAACACCAGCAGTTTCGATTTTGTCAGTGAGCAATTGAACATTCAGTTGTCATTTTTAACTCTAATCTGTACTACAGTTTATTGATAGGCCCAAAATGAAGAGGAAATGGGCTCTGAAATGCTGGAGGCAAAACTCTATCAATAGAATACTGTGTATACTGCTAGTTTATTCTGCTTTGATTATATTGATTTGGCTGTAACTGGAAAAACAAAAATGTTGAAACTAATGTTACTCATGTTGTGGTTAAAGTCTCCAAGATTGGCTGACTGAGCTGCAGACCTGCAGCAAGGGTTTGCAGCATTGTCATTATTAGGCTAGCAGCGCCCTCTGGAGGCAATACATTCTACAAGCCTCTAATGAGAAATCTTCAGAGGTGGCTGAAGTCGCCAGAGACTGGACAGAAGGAAAAGTAGTGTGGCCCTCTGAAGAATATTATATTATATTATATTATATTATATTATATTATATTATATTATATTATATTATATTATATTTTGTTATTATATAATATTATTATATTATATCATATTGTATTATATTATGCAGTTAGTAAAGTAGTAACTTTTTTTGAACCAGAAATGACTCCCCCATTATTTGTATTGGTAATTTTATTATTTTGTTTCCAAATCAGCTCCAAAAGAACAGGAAAAAAGCTGCAAATATATGTGGGGAAAATGAACAGTATGTATCATAAAACCTCACGTTTTAAAATGAAATATGGTAAATTTGTAATATATGTATAATTTATATAAAAAACATTTTTTGTATCAATATGCAAGAAAAAAATAATAGATTTACAAAGCAAAAATTGAAATCTGAGGGGAAAAAAAGAAAATTTGTAAAAAAAAAAAAAAAAAAAGTTAAATTATGTGCAATTGAAACCTGAAGTTTACATCTCTGGCATCCTCATCTCGAAGAGGCGATGGTTAGCGCATCAAGGGTTGGAGCAGCGCCTGGAATGACTATACAGCCCAATCCTTGAGTGGCAGTCTTTGGAGCAGTTGGCGCAGATGAAGATTGATGGTGCATGTGCTGATGCTGCATGCTCTTTTCTTGCCGCACGCTTCGTCACCATCTGGACTCTTGTGTTTGCTTACTTCTTGAGAGCACCCTCTTTGACACTGTAGCACCAGGTGGCTCGATCTTTGGCAATAACCTCCCAGTTACTGGCGTTGATCTGCGCACACCGCATGTCGCATTTGCAGACATCTTTTAAACGCAACAGCGGTTGGCCCACACGGCGGACGCCCACCTGCAGTTCTCCGTAAAGGATTTCTCTCGACAGACGGTCAGGCTCCATGTGGTGCACGTGGCCGAGCCACCAGAGTCGTCTGTGGCTGAGAAATGCAGGGATGCTTGGCAAGTCAGCACACTCAAGGACTTCGGTGTTGGGGACTCTGTCCTGCGACTTGATGTGTATAAGGTGCCGAAGACAGCGGAGGTGGAACCCGATTAACTGCTTCTCCTGCCTGGCATAGGTTGTCCAGGACTCGCTGCCATACAGGAGAGTGGACAGGATGCAAGCTTGGTATACGAGTAGCTTGGTTGTTGCTCCACACACTCTTGTTGAGTTTGGCCATGACAGCAGCTGCTTTGGCAATTCTGGAGCTGACCTCGGTGTCCAGCGAGAGCGTGTTTGAAACAGTGGACCCTAGGTAGGTGAAGGTGTCCACAACCTCCAGCTGTGTGTTGCTAATGGTAATGACAGGAGAGGAGACAGCATCTTGCGCCATGATGTTGGTTTTCTTAAGGCTGATCATGAGCCCAAACTCCTTGCAGGAGTGGGACAGTTTGTCGACCAGGTGCTGCAGGCCCTCCTCGCTGTGCGATGCTAGAGCAGCGTTGTCTGCAAACAGCAGCTCAAGTATGAGGACCTCATAGACTTTGGTTTTAGCATGAAGTCTTGCGATGTTGAGGAGCTTTTCATCTGATCTCGTGCGGACATAGACACCTTCAGGACAGTCAGCGAAGGCGTAGTGGAGGAGCGTTGAGAAAAAAATCCCAAAGAGAGTCTGTGCTAGAACGCAACCCTGCTTCACTGCACTGCTGACTGGGAAGGCATCTGAGGTGGCTCCATCAAAGCAAACAGTACTACGCATGTCCATGTGGAAGAAGGAGATGATTGCAAGGAGCTTTGGGGGACAACCGATCTTTTGCAGGATCTGGAAGATCCCGCTTCGACTAACTAAGTCAAAGGCTTTGGTCAGGTCCACGAACGCAAGGAACAATGGCTGCTGCTGCTGTCGACACTTCTCCTGCAGCTGACGGAGGGAGAAGATCATATCCACTGTGGACCTTCTGGCTCTGAAGCCACACTGGGACTCAGGATAGACTCGTGAAGCGAGGCTTTGCAGGCAGAACAGGGTAACTATGCTCAGAAGAGAGATGCTGCTGTAATTGTTGCAGTCAATGCGGTCGCCTTTGTTCTTATACAGTGTGACTATATTGGCATTTCTCATATCTTGGGGAATGTGACCTTGCTCCCAGCAAAGGCAGTGGAGATCATATAGTGGTTGTAAAATGGCTGTTTTCCCATGTTTCAGAACATCTGGGGGGATACCTTCTTTCCCTGGAGCCTTGCCACAGGCGAGGCAGTCTATGGCTTTGCTGAGCTCCTCCAACGTGGGCATTTCGTCAAGCTCTTCCATGGCTGGTAGGCCAGGCAAGGCGTTGAGGGCAACGTCTGTCACGATGTTCTGGGTCGAGTACAATTCAAGATAATGCTCGACCCAACGCTGGAGTTGCTTGCTCTTGTCGGTGATGGCTTCGCCTGTCTTAGCTTTGAGCGGTGCTGTTTTGATGCTTGTGGGGCCGATAGCTGTTTTGATGCCCTCATACATTCCTTTGGCGTATCTGCAGTCAGCAGCTACCTGGATGTTGGTGCACAGGTTGTGCCAGTACTCACTGGCGCAAAGGCAGGCAGTCTGCTGGACCTTGCTCCTTGCTGCTCGAAGGGCATTGCGTGTGCCAGGGCAAGGGTTCTGCTTGTGAGCCAGCAGTGCTTCTCTTTTGGCTTCTGTGACTGAATGCATTTCGTCCCAGTGAGCCTCAAACCAGTCAGCATTCTTGCGTTCTTCCTTTCCGAATGCGGTCATGGCTGAGCCATAGATGGCATCACAAAGGTGGTTCCATTTGGCGTCCACGTCGCCTGGGATATCGGACTGGAGGTGAGCTTCAAGTTTCCTCTGAAAGCTGTCAGCGAAGGTCTGAGCCTTGATTGGATTGGAAATTCGGCAAGTGTTGATGTGGGGGCGACCCTTAGTCTTGGCATGGTGGATCTTCCTTGGCTTCAGTCTGACCTTACTGACAACAAGGGAATGATCTGTATCACAGTCAGCACTGTGATAGCTTCTCGTGTGAAGAACACTGCTGAGGTCCACTCTTCTGGTGATGACAAGATCTAGCTGGTGCCAGTGACGGGACCGGGGGTGTCTCCAAGACACTTTCCGCAGCTCTTTACACTTGAAGTAGGAGTTTGTAATTCAGAGGCCATGATGACAACAGAATTCCAACAACCTTTGTCCGCTCTCGTTCATCCTGCTTATGCCAAAGTGGCCAAGACAGGATGGCCACACTTGCCAGTCTGCTCCGACGCGAGTGTTGAAGTCACCTAGCAAAAATAAGCCTTCAGAGCGGGGGATTCTAGATAGCACTTCCTCTAGAGCCTCGTAGAACTGATCTTTGGCTTCTGGAGTGGACGTGAGGGTCGGAGCATACACAGAAAGGATGTTCATAAAGCCCGACAATGTCTTCATGCGGAGGGCGAGGATTCTTTTGGACCCTCCTGTAGGGGTTTCTGTGGTAGAGATCAGCCAGTTCCTCACTGCAAAACCTACACCATGCTGCCTAAACTCGTCCTGGGACAGGCCCTGGCATTAAAACGTGTAGTCTGATTCTCTAAGAGAGCCGCTGCCAGCCAGGCAGGTTTCCTGAAGGCAGGCAACATAGATGTTAAGTCGTGCCAGTTCCTTATTGATGATGGTGGTCTTGCGAGAGTCATCCATTTGTTGGAGATCAGCGATAAGTCCAGGGCGCATGGTGCAAACGTTCCAGCTTGCAAATTGAAGAGCTGGAGTCTTCGTATGTTTCTCCTTTTGACTGCCTAGTGCAGATTGACGCTTGCTTGCCAGGAGAGACCCCTAAGCTCTATGCACCCAGTAGAGCAGGCAAGCCATGGCGGGGTGGCAACTTATTGGCTGGGCGCTGCCCAACTTGAGACGGGCAGTAGCTGCCCAATGAAGCTGCGAAGGCTTCTCCCACCCTCAGACGAGACCCCTGGCGCTCCTCCCTACGCCAATCAGTTGGAGCTTATAACTGGTAACTGCCTTGTCCCGTGTTGTTCCAGAATCTTGCAACGCCTGGAGTGGCCTCTCCAGTTTGCGCTAAAAAGCCTGGGAGGGGTAGTATAGGGACACTGGGCTGCCCATATGTCAGTGTGCGCCCCTCAGTGTCACTGGCTGAGTCCAAAGGAAAGGATGATCCAATACAGTTTGGGACCAGTTCCACTGCAAGAGAATGCCGGAAGTAGTGCTGAGCATCTGCCAACCGCCTTAGGGCTCCACTCCAGATTTATCCTCGAGGTTTGCTCCCAAAGCTTTTCCTGTAATCAGGTATAGCCACAAGGCAGCGAATGTTTGGAATCAGAGTTTACCTTCTCCTAGGTGGTTTGCGGGCCAAGGCTAACGGGCACCACCTGCCCAGATTTGAAATCAGAGTGGTCCTTCTCCTAGGTGGACTGACACCCAATTCTGACAAGAATTGACACCCACCTACCCCCCCACCTATCCGGATGATGTCCGGGTAGGTGGGTAGGTAGGTGGGGAATCCCGGACACCATCACGACGGACAATGGGCCTCAGTTTGTATCGGGGATGTTCGAGGACTTTTTGACCAGCAAAGGAGTGAAACATTTTAGAACAGCATTCTATCACCTCCAAGCTAACGGAGGACTCAAAAGGTTTAACAAGACCCTGAAGAGCGGGCTGAGGGCCCATCTGGCAAACAGGTTTTTGTTCCCGGAGGCGCTCCAAAACACGCTGCTCCATTACAGAGCATCAGTCCACGCAACGACGGGGTGTTCCCCAGCGAAGCTCATGTTGGGGCGGGAGCTGTCGCTGCCAGTCAATCGGTTGGAGCCTCCGAGAACGGTGCCTCAGACGAGTGATGTGGCGCTGAGGAGAAGAGTCTCGGACCAGCAGCGGAGGATGAAGGGACGGTTTGATAGGAGGCACTGGGCGAGAGACCACGGCCTGAAAGAGAAGGATCGGGTGTGGATTAGACATCCTGTCAGGGTCCACAAGCTTCAGCCTTTGTGGACAGGACCACGGGAGATTAGGAGTTGACGGGGCCCTGACACGTTTGAACTGGACGACGGGTCCAGGTGGCACGCCAGCAGGCTGAGGCGTGCAACACCTGGCCGGGGTTCGGACGCTGTCAGAGATTTTGACAGATCCTTGGACTGGTCAGCCACGCAAGATGTGGACTCGCGGGTGATTCCGACGGTGCCTGGAGCAGAGTCCCCTAGGGGGAGACGCCCGGCTAGAGTGCGTCGGAGGCCTGCCTATTTGGAGGACTATGTGGCAAGGACTGTTATGGACAGTTTAAGTTGGGCATATTGGTAGCATGCCTGTTCGCCGACTTATGGACTTGTATGTATATATGGACGATTTTGTTTTATGTGGTTTTGTGTTGTGGTGTTGAAAAAACGTTTGTTCACTGTGTTATAGTTTGACCTTGTGTGTGGGGGGTGGGGGGTTGTGTATGGAGATTGGCCTTTGGGGCTTGCCGTAGCTCAGCCAGGCCGGGGAACGGGATGATGTCAGGCGGGCTATGGCGGGGAGTATTAAAAGTAATGTGCGCCAAATAAAGTTCAGTTGTATGTTCGCCAAGACACTCTCTGCCTGCTTTATTTCCCAATGTAACAGTACAATTGCTTGAACACATGAACGTGGCACCTTCAGGCACCTGGAAATTGTACCAAGGATGAACCAGAGTTGTGGAGGTCCACAATTCTCTTCCTGATATCTTGGCTGATTTCTTTTGATTTTCAAATGTCACACATGGAAGCAGTGTGTTTGAGGTGTGCCTTCAATTAACTCAAATGCTTTTAATTAACCTATCAGAAGCTTCCAAAGCCATGACATCATCATCTGGTCTTTCCCAAATTGTTTAAAGGAATAATAATCTTAGTTTTATGTAAATGTATCACTTTGAAGAAAGTAATAAAAAATTCTCTAAGAAATATTTAGCAAATGTAAAAAATATTTAGCAAATATGAATAATTTTGGTAATCCTAACTGAGCTAAAACAGGAAAGACAGTGAGGGGAAAAAAAGGTTCTGTCTTTTTATACAGTATATTTAAACTTCTAGTTTCAACTGTATGGAAATGTAAATATATGGAAATCTGATTGTAAAAGCAAGAGTCTTCATTTCCATGTATTTGATGCTGCAGATACCTGCACTCTTGATTCCTGAAGGCCTCAAGGCAGATTGATTTGATCCCGGCAACGCATGCTGGTTGAAGTATGATTGGACAAAAACTCTCACATACTGATACACTACTGGAAGCAGTGCAACCAAGAGAAAAACTGCGAAATGAAGAGAATAAACCAGGGTCCTCAAATGTTTTTGGCTGGAATCTGCATTTGTTTTTTCCAGTGGCCGGAGGTCTGGAGCAGTGCCAACATGCTGCATGGGCAGACATTTTGTTTCCATGTTGGGAGGGACAATAAACAGAACATTTTCTCCAGAGTAAATATTGAGGGGAAATTATGAGTATTATTGCAGTCAGTCACAAATTTCTTAGGAAGAATGTACACACATGCACTTGTGGGGGAAAAGGCTGCAAATTTACAAGAAAAAAGTAATACATTTAGGACAAAGAAAATTGCAAATTAAAAAAAAAAAAACAGTTGCAAATTTACAAAAAATGTCAAGTTTATTAGAAAAAAGCTGAAAATTCATGAGAAAAAAAATCTAAATTTACAAGAAAACACTCAAATTTATTAGAAAAAGGTTACAAATTTACAAGAAAAAAAATAGAGATTTAAGATGCAAAATCAGAAGATTTTTGAGAAAAAAGTGGCAAATTTACAAGAAAAAGAACTACTACTCTTACTTGTATTTGAGTAGTTAATATCCTAAGGTAGCACCACTTTTACTTGAGCACAATTTCTGGAAACATTCCCCACCTGTGGAGAAGCTGCAGGACTAAATTTCACTTGACTGGAAAGTGACCTGAAAGCATGACTGATATTTAATATTCTGCTTTTCTCCTGTTCCAGCGGGGGTTCCCTTCCTTGTCACAGCAGAGCTTTTTAAACAGTCCCACCGGCCGGCGGCCTACATCATCGGAGGGTCACTCAACTGGCTGTCTAACTTCACCGTGGGCTTTGTTTTTCCCTTTTTACAGGTGAAAGTGAAACATTGCTGGTTTTCTGAGATCTTAATATAATTGCTGCTTAGCTTATTGTGATAAGAACTTGATGTTCAGTGGAGCTTGAAAGTTTGTGAACCCTTTAGAATTTTCTACATTTCTGCATAAATGTGACCTAAAACATCATCAGATTTTCACAAAAGTTCTAAAAGTAGATAAAGAGAACCCAGTTAAATAAATGAGACCAAAAAAAAAAAAAACCCTTTCTCATTTACTTGTGGAAAATGATCCAATTTGTGAGCTGCAAAAGTTTGTGAACCTCTGGGATTAGGTGGTAATTTGAAGGTGAAATTCGAATCAGGTGTTTTCAAGCAGTCAGGTGTGAGTGGGCACCTTGTTTTATTTAAAGTCTATTTTATTTAAAGATCTATCAAAGTGTCAATACATGTTTGTGGAAGTATATCATGGCACTAATAAAGGAGATTTCTGAGGACCTCAGAAAAGGGTTGTTGATGTTGTTGATGCTCATCAGGCTGGAAAGGGTTACAAAACCATCTCTAAAGAGTTTGGACTCCACCAATCCATAGTAAGACAGATTGTGCACAAATGGAGGAAATTTAAGACCATTGTTACCCTCCCCAGGAGTGGTCGACCAACTAAGATCCCTTCAAGAGCAAAGTGTACAATAGTCGCAAGTTCACAAAGGGCCGCAGGGTAACTTCTAAGCAACTGAAGGCCTCTCTCACATTGGCTAATGTTAATGTTCATGAGGCCACCATCAGGAGAACACTTAACGACAATGGCGTGCATGGCAGGGCTGCAAGGAGAAAGCCACTGCTCTCCGAAAAGAACATTGCTGCTCGTCTGCAGTTTGCTAAAGATCATGTGGACAAGCCTAAAGGCTGTAAGAAAAATGTCTTGTGGACAGATGAGACCAAAAAAGAACATTTTGGTTTGAATGAGAAGCTTTGTTTGGAGAAAGAAAGACACTGAATTCCAGCATAAGAATCTTATTCCATTTGTGAAACATGGTGGTGGTAGTATCATGGTTTGGGCCCATTTTGCTGTATCTGGGCCAGGACAGATTGCTATCATGGAACAATGAATTCTGAATTATACCAGCAAATACTAAAGGAAAATGTCAGAACATCTGTCCATGAACTGAATTTCAAGACAATGTGGGTCATGCAGCAAGACAACGATCCTAAGCAAACAAGTTGTTCTACCAAAGAATGGTTGAAGAAGAATAAAGTTAATGTGGAATAGTCAAGTCAAAGTCCTGACTTTAATCTAATTGAGATGTTGAGGAAGGACCTGAAGTGAGCAGTTCATGCAAGGAAACCCAACAACGTCCCCGAGTTGAAGCTGTTCTGTACAGAGGAAGGGGCTAAAATTCCTCAAAACTGATGTGCAGGATGGATCAACAGTTACTGGAAATGTTTAGTTGCAGTTATTGCGGCAAAAAAGGGGGTCAGACCAGGTACTGAAATCAAAGGTTCACCAACTTTTGCCACTCACAAATATGTAATGTTGGATCATTTTCCTCAATAAATAAATGAATCATTTATTTAACATGGTTCTCTTTATCTACTTTTAGGACTTGTGTGAAAATCTGATGATATTTTAGGTCATATTTACGTATGCAAAAATGTAGAAAATTCGTTCACCACTGTAATCGCTAAAATGGTGCCAATTTCTACCTTTGTGAATAAAACATTGCCTTTGTAATTTCAGCTTGAAAAATGAGAACATTTATGGTCTGACAGTATCATACTGATAAAACTGAAAGAGAATGCAATTTATTGTGTTACCAACCAGTTACAGTATTTAGATGACATACACTACTCACAAAAACTTAGGGATATTTGGCTTTTGGGTGAAATTTCTGGATGCATCTAAAATGCACTATAACCTTTCCAGGTGACCTTAATTTGACCTTCTCGAACCTTTTGAATGCACATGTCCAGCTATTCAATGTTCCAGTACTTTTTGCATAACTTGCTGTTCTCTAACAAGGTGCTTAATGTCAAAATTCACAACAGGTGTTTGATCCATGAATTGACCAATAAATTTTCTGGTTTTCTGTTAGGTTAATTGGCTGTTCTAAATTGTCCCTAGATATTTGTTTCCTATAGGCCCTTAGAATAGAGGGTTAGTATTAATGAAAGCGCTTTGAGTGGTCTTTGTGACTAGAAAAGCGCTATATAAGTGCAGGTTAGTTAGTTAGTTAGTTAGTTCAATTAGAATTGGTATTTAAATAGTCATCTTCATCATGCTGTTCACATTTTGACATCCTGAGACCAAGACGACACCTAACAATCGATCTATGATCCCCATCCGTCCGCACTGCTGAAAATGGGAGACTACTACTACTTTTGATGCCTCGCCATTGCGAGGCATCAAACAGGATATTCTTGGAGGGACGCAGGTTGCAACAGAGATACAGAGAGTCTGGAAGAGTCGCAGAAAGGTGTAGAAGTGGACGTCCTTTGGACACATCCCATGCTGATGACCATTTCATTGTGAACAGTGCCCTGCGGAATCGGATGATGAATGCCACTCAACTCCAGGCACATTTAAGGAAGGTGAGAGGCACCCAAGTGTCACATCAGACCATTCAAAATCGTTGGCATCAGCATGGTCTGCATGTTAGATGACCTGCAAGGGTACCTGACCACACCACCAGGCACAGGTGTCATCATTTGCATGGGCCAGGGAGCATTTACGCTGGACAAGGGACCAGTGGGCCTCAGTGCTGTTCTCTGATGAAAGTCGATTCACAATGAGCAGAAATGGTGGCCGCCAATAATGTTGGAGATGTCAGGGAGAGCGCTATGCATCAGCCACTGTTGTCACCAGACAAGCCTTTGGTGGTGGTGGTGTTACAGTCTGGGCAGGTGTGTCTAGTTAATACAGAACTGAACTACACCTTGTGAATGGTACAATAACAAGCTGATACTAGCTGAATAACATCATTAATGTAGTCATTGTGCCCCTGCATGAACAACACAGGCCTAATTTCATCTTCATGACCAACAATGCTCCAGTTCATCGAGGTCACATTATTAGGGAACGGCTGCTGGAGGCTGGGGTACCTCAAATGGAGTGGCCTGCACTTTCTCCAGACCTGAATCCCATAGAAAACCTATGGGATCAGCTGAGCCGCCATGTAGAGGCTCGTAACCCTGCACCCCACAACCTCAATGACCTGAGGGCAGCCCTTCAAGAAGAAGCTCAGAGAGAAAAACTTTTACCAAAATTACAAACATTGTCTCTTATTCCATCAAAACAAGTTAAAAACCTGGGCATTATTTTTGACTCTGGCCTTCATTTTATTCTGCATGTTTATAATATTTTAAAAATTGAATTTTATCATCTAAAGAATACAGGCAGAGATTCCGCCTGTTTCTCTCTCGAGAAAACACAGAGATGCTAATGCATGCTTTTATTTCCAGTCGTATTGATTACTGCAATGCTCTCCTTTCTGGTCTTCCTAAAAAGACGATCAGTAACTTACAACTATAACAGAATTCAGCAGCCCATATGCTGACGAAGACCAGAAAGAGCATATTACGCCAGTTTTAGAATCACTGCATTGGCTCCCTGTGAGTTATAAAATCGATTTTAAAGTTCTTTTATTAGTTTCTAAAACTCTTAATGGTCTTGGTCCTTCGTATTTATCGGATCTGCTTTTACCATACCGTCCCTTGCGGACCCTGAGGTCCTCTGGTACTGACCTTTTAATGATATCTAAAGTTAGGACGAAAACCCACGGTGAGGCATTGTTCGAGTTTTTCGGCCCACGCCTGTGGAACGGCCTGCCAGAGGACCTCAAGGCCGCAGAGAGTGTTGATATTTTTAAAAGGAGGCTCCAGACCCACCTTTTTAGATTAGCTTTTAACTAATTTTATCATTCATGTTTGTATACTTATTTGGCTATTTTATTTATTCATTTATATACAGTATCTTTATATTTTTAGATTGTTTCAGTTAAGTTTTGCGTTACAGTATATACTGTACGTATATGAGTATATTTATTATTCCTTTAACCATTTTATTCTCTTTTAATTTTTATTCATGATCTCACTCTGTTTCTTATTGTTCTCTATTTATTTTATTTTATTTTATCTTATGTCATTTGTAGCTCTAGTGTTTCCTCATTGGGGGCTCTCAGCACTGGGAGCAGTAATTGGCTCTGGTGGTGGGGATGCTGCTGTGGTGGTGGCCCTGGCTTGGTGGGATGGGAGAGTCCAGTCACAGCCTGTTGGTTGCGGTGTGGACTCCTCTGTCTGCCTGGGCTGGGATGGCCCCTGTGGCGGTGTCTCTGCAGCTGTGGGCTGAGACCGGCTCCTGGTGCTGACAGTCCCCTTATGGTGGCGTTTCTTCACTCTGGTCCTCAGTCCACAGCCATGCTTTAACTATGCCTACTATTACTTGTGGGGTGGGGGGCGGTGGGCTCTGGGGTGGGTTGGGGGTTAGGTGGTTGGGGGTTAGGCCCTCCCCCCATCCCCACTCTCGCCTTGGACGAGAGTGGGGATGGGGGGAGGGCTCTCTGTGTCTTTTTATTGTTTTGGTTGTGTTTTATTGGGAATTGTTGTTAACTGTAAAGCACTTTGAGCAGCACTTTGTTATATGAAGGGTGCTGTATAAATAAATAAAGTTTAAAGAGTGGAATGCCATGCCTCAGCAGACAATAAGTGGACTTGTGAACAGCATTAGACATTGTTGTCAAGCTGTAATTGATGCTCAAGGGCACATGACAAGTTATTGAGACATTGACATTTTTTTGTTGTGGTATACCCACCACTGTTGTTGGGTTTTGTTTCAATAAATTGGTTGAGATGAGGAAATCACCATTGCATGCTTCTACTTTAATGCCGTACTTTCATGATATAATACCACTGTAGCATGAACTTTTTACATTTTCCATAAATTTCACTCGAAAGCCAAATATCTCTAACTTTTTGTGAGTAGTGTGTATGTGTAAGACAGACAGAACAGCTGAGCTGCGTCTATAGAGGGTATACGCATGATGTCGTGGAACAGAACTCATGACAGTTGCAAAGCACTGGATGCGAAATAATAAGTGGTAGCTTTAGTTTGGAAAACAAAACAAAAACCGAAAAACTCACAAACATTCAGTCACAGCAGTACACAGGTCCTCCTATCATTCCATCTAATATTAATTCGCTAAATAAATAAAATATAGTAGTACTAGTAGTAACAGTAGTACTTCATCTAAAACTTAATGTGCACTGTGGGGAGACTTGAATAACGAAACCGAATTGCCTTTAATTTCAGTTTATTTCAAGTAACCATTCCACTGTCTGCTCTCATTCCTGAGCAGCGAACAAAGAGAGTGAACACACCAAAGTTCTCTCATTTAAACATTCTCACATCAAACCATTTCCCTCGCGGGGGAAATCACACATCTATCTCAAAACCTCTTTATTCACATTCATTAGCCTTTTATTTACATAACTCCCCCTTCTCTCCTCTCGAGCCTCAGTGGTCAGGAAGTCTTCTGTCCCCTGTCCTCCGCAGGGGGTCCAGGCTCTGTGGCTCCGCACCGCAGGGGGCTGGCTCTCCTTCATCGTGGTTAAATCACATATGCAGTGTCCAACATATACATGTCTCACAACACAGCCATATAACCCCCCCCAAACGATGAAGAACAGACTAATTCCTAAAATTTAATAGCACCTTACTCACTACTGAATAATCAACACCAACATTCAGTCTGTGCGCCGCTTGGGCTTCAGCCGTCTGCCGAATCTGCTGTGAGTCGGCCCCGCCTTGCCTGCGGTGCTTTTCTGCTTCGGCTCTGTTGACTGAGGAAGAGAGTGATTAATTGCCCCCCGCTGGGGCCTGCCTCGTCGAGGCGCCACTGCGACCGGTACAGACACGTCCTTCATGACAAAAGCAGGTTTTAGTCTGTCAATACTGACTGTCTCTTTTCTGTCTCTAAAATCTAGCACAAATTGCTTATCACCTGCCTCCAGCACTCGAAATGGCCCTTCGTAAGGTGGTTTGAGCGTTGCTTTAAGGGCTTCGCGCCTGACAAAAACGAAATCGGCATTTTTCAAAGCCTTGGGGACGAAAACTCGTGGAAAAGCGTGATGAACCGGACCCGGGAGCGTGTCTGCCCCCGTGCCGACTAACGGTCCCAGAGCCGAGAGAGGTGGGGGCTCTGGGGGCTCTGGTAAAAACTCGCCCGGCAGCCTCAGAGTTTGTGCGAATACCAGCTCCGCCGGGGAGACGTCTAAGTCCTCTTTAGGCGCAGAACGCAACTCTAATAAAACCCATGGAAGTTTATTTACCCAATCTGCATCCGTGAGCGACGCTCTGAGTGCTGCCTTCAAAGACCTATGAAAACGCTCGCATAAACCATTGGCCTGAGGGTGGTAAGCCGTAGTGCGGTGAATTTTGGCTCCTAAGCCGTTGGCCATCGCTGACCACAGCTCGGAGATGAATTGCGGTCCTCTATCGGACGTAATGTCCGACGGAACCCCGAAGCGCGCCACCCAAGCCGTTAAAAAAACGCGAGCCACCTCCGCGGCCGTGGTCGTCACAAGTGGGACCACTTCCGGCCAACGTGTGGTGCGGTCCACCATTGTCAAAAGATACGTGAACCCCTGTGATGCCGGTAGGGGGCCCACAAGGTCGACGTGCACATGGTCGAACCTTCTGGCTGGAATGCGGAACGGTTCTAACGGGGCTCTTGTGTGCTTGTGAATTTTGGCCCGTTGACAGGAAATGCAGGTTTTTGCCCATTCCTTCACGTGCTTGCGCAGGCACGGCCAAACAAACTTTTCCGCCACTAGTTTCACCGACGCGCGCACCCCCGGGTGCGCCAGTGAGTCCGGCTACCTGTTGCTCAATAACGGCCCCTATGGCTAAATCTGAAGCGTCTGTCGTCAGCGCGATACGTGCTGCAGGGTCTGGGTGGGCCAGGAGCGCAGCGTCAGCCAAGGCTTTTTTAACCTCTGTGAACGCGCGCTCCCGCTCCGGGGACCATTTGACCGCCTGGGTCGGTTTTTGTTTTTTGAGCGCGGCATATAACGGTTGCATGATTTGAGCTGCGTGGGGCAGGAATCGGTTATAAAAATTCACCATCCCCAAGAATTCCTGTAGTGATTTGACCGTTTGTGGACGGGGAAAATCCGCTACCGCGCGTACTTTCTCTGGTAACGGAACCGCTCCCTCCGGGGAGACGCGGTGACCCCAAAAATCGATCCGCTCGACGCCGAACTGGCACTTGGCTGGGTTAACTATTAAGCCGTGCTCTCCCAGCCTCCTAAAAACTGCTGTGAGGTGCGTTTCGTGTTCGTCCTCTGAAGTACTCGCGACCAAAATGTCGTCGAGGTACACAAACACGAAAGGGAGATCGCGTAACACGGCATCCATCATCCGCTGAAATGTTTGCGCCGCCCCTTTGAGACCAAACGGCATGCGTAAAAATTTGAAAAGTCCGAACGGGGTTATTACCGCTGTTTTAGGAATGCCCTCTGGTTGGACTGGGACTTGGTGATAGCCGCGAACTAGATCAATCTTTGAAAAAATGCGCGCCCCCGCCAGGTGCACCGAAAAATCCTGAATGTGCGGGATGGGATAACGATCGTGCGCCGTAGCATTGTTTAGCCTGCGGTAATCCCCGCACGGTCTCCAGGAGCCATCGGCTTTCGGTACCATGTGCAGCGGCGAAGCCCACGGGCTCTTCGACCTGCGAACGATGCCCAGCCTCTCCAGGCTGGCGAACTCCTCGCGCGCAATGGCGAGCTTAACTGCATCCAAGCGCCGAGCTTTTGCAAACACGGGAGGACCAGACGTGAGGATAAAGTGTTTCACCCCGTGCTTCGCGACCGTCGCTGAAAAAGTGGGCACAGTGAGCGCTGGAAATTGGGTGAGGAGTGTGTGAAACTTACCACCTGCTGTAGCGACGTGGGTCTGTACTGGTGGCGGGGACACTCGAGCTGAACAGGGGAGAGAGTAAAAAGAGAGTGCATTTACCAGCCGTCTATTAGCAAGATCAACTAACAGATTGTGTGAACACAAAAAATCCGCGCCCAACATGTTGAAACTCACCGCCGCTATTACAAAAGTCCATTCATATGTGCGGCCATGTAAGCACAAAGGCAAGGTCCTCCTCCCGTAGGTGTTGATGTTCGAGCCATTTGCCGCTGTAGCTCCGCTACCGTGGGGTCCAGCCACCCGGTCCGCGTATGTTGGGGTGATGAAGCTCACTTGTGCTCCGGTGTCGATGAGGAACTCTCGTCTGGAGCGCGCATCCGTGATGTAGAGCAGCTTGTTGCGTTCTCCGAGGGTCGAAGCTGCTAGCGACCCCCGGTCTTGCCGTTTCCCGAACTCCTGAAGATGCAGGGCGGCACACACCTGCGTGCCTTCTCTGCGAACCTCCGATGGTAAAAGCAGAGATCTTCTCCTCCACTGTGTCGTGCCCGCGCCTCTGCCGCCGGGCTATTGGCTCCACCTCGTCGCGGCCGTGTTGCCGCCGTCGTCGGCCAGTCTGGTTCTGCCGCCTCTGGCTCCCCGCTGTCTCGGATCGCCGCTGTGGTCGCTTGCCCGCCGCAGGCGTCCAGGATCCCATCTGCCTCCTGGGCCAGCTCCCGGAACTCCTCCAGGGTGTGACACTTTTTGCCGGCCAGCGTGCTTCTCGCATGCGCCGGGAGGTTGGAGAGGAAGATGAACTGAAAAATGAAATCATCGTTGTCCAACCCTCTCAGCTGTATCATCTCCTCCATCAGGGCGCTCGGCCTGTGTCCACCTTGGTCTAGCAAAGACAGGATCCTCCTCGCCCTCACTTCAGCCGAGGGGGTGAAAAACTTGATGAGGGTGGATTTCAGCTTGCCGTACCTGTCGGTCGCGGGTGGCTGCTCCACCAAGCTTTGCACGCACCGAGCTGTGCTGTTGTCCAGTTTAGCGATGACATGGTGGAACTTAGTGTCATCCACCGTGACTCCTGCGAGCGTGAACTGCGACTCTGCTTGCAGAAACCACGACCGTGGGTTATCCTGCCAGAAATCAGGCAGCTTAACGGCCACTGCGCTCGCCAGCTCTGAGCGCTGTGAGTCCGGGACCCTGAGAATTTCTTCGTTCATTCTCAACGTCGTCAGTCACCAATGTGGGGAGACTTGAATAACGAAACCGAATTGCCTTTAATTTCAGTTTATTTCAAGTAACCATTCCACTGTCTGCTCTCATTCCTGAGCAGCGAACAAAGAGAGTGAACACACCAAAGTTCTCTCATTTAAACATTCTCACATCAAACCATTTCCCTCGCGGGGGAAATCACACATCTATCTCAAAACCTCTTTATTCACATTCATTAGCCTTTTATTTACATAACTCCCCCTTCTCTCCTCTCGAGCCTCAGTGGTCAGGAAGTCTTCTGCCCCCTGTCCTCCGCAGGGGGTCCAGGCTCTGTGGCTCCGCACCGCAGGGGGCTGGCTCTCCTTCATCGTGGTTAAATCACATATGCAGTGTCCAACATATACATGTCTCACAACACAGCCATACACTACACATTTTAAAATGTACTGAAGCGGTGTGTTGCACTTCAGAAGAGTGGCATGCTGCCACGAGGATTTGAACCCCAGTTTCCAGCATACCAGACCATCATCTTAAACGCTACACCATACAACAGCTCTGGGTCAAATGCTGACTTTCTCATACATTAACAAAATGTTCCATTGACAAGACAGGCTGATTGATATTTCAAAAACCTGGTTTTTGGAACATTAACATAGCTGTTGTGATTGTGAGTGCGACGTTTCATCAAGTTTGGATCAATACATTCGAAGTTACATCTGTAAATACTCGCCAAAGAGAAAATATACAACTTAATTGGCCTATAAAATCAAAATGGATTGACATTTTGGATCATTTTAACAACTTTTCATTATGAAGGTCTGTTGATGAGCTGCACTTAATTTCAAGCAGTTTGGATGAATCGCTCAGGAGGAGTTCATTTTGAGTTCACTTGCACATTTTTGAAAATATTGTGCAGAAAACTTCATTTTTTTAGAGAATAACCCTGGATTTACACTGACTCCGGATGCAGCCCATTGCAGATGCAGTGTGGATTGAGCCTTGGGGCAGTCCCCACCCACTCCATTTGTGTTTTAATCCGGTATGTACCAGACACAGGGTTTGGAATACAAAATCACTCAAGAATTATATTGTGGAGGTAATAGATCAGGCGAGATGCAACGAGCTGGAAGGGTACAAGGTTTTATTTCCTCCAACATATTAAAACGCACTTTGTAGCTCGCTGAGCTACTGCGTTGCTGAGGCATGTATCACAAGCTCTTTTATACACGCTATACAGACAGAGAGAATGCATGGCACATTAGCATAGTGATTGTCATCTAATACACATCAGTCAATACACATCATTAGCATGACATCAGCTAGCGCCCAGCCCAGATGTCCTCTCCGAGGACGCATACATAACAGTTCTGTCTGATTGCCCCCTGGGGATCTCTGTCCATATGTAAATTGTCCTCCGTTTCCTCCAGCCCTGATGAGTGTGAGATAGTGTCCGTCCACAGTGTGCTGGGTCACCACACGGCTCCCCCCAGAACACTCAGAAGGGGCTGTGAACCCCCCCCCCCCCCCCCGGTCGTTTGGGCTCCAGCTCCTGTAGAACTGTCCTGCTGTAGAGGAGTGTCGGAGGGCATGTCAGTCCGTGGAGGGGACGGGGGAGTGGTGGAAAAGACAGTGTGCTCTGCTCCGAGTTCCAGCACATTGAACGGCCGTGGATTGTGGGCGCACGGGGCCGGTGCGCGTCATGCGTAATGGAACAAACTGGCAATCGGCTGGCTTTAGGGAGTGAGGTGCGGGAAGAGCGATGTGGAGGAGGAGGGGGAGGGGAGGGGGTGGGAATAAGTGAGTGCTGCCCCGGGACGTCAAAAGTGTCTGGGCCGCGCAAAAATTGCGTGTGGATCCGCCATGGTGAGGGACTTTCCCAGTAAACCTGGCGGTGATCCGCAGTGGCTGTGAAAAACAAATTTAGTCTCTGACTGCTCGTGCGGATGCACTCCTGCGAGGATGAGGGGAAGGCGAACGGCCAGATTCCCTGAGGATGCGTAGTGGCTGTGCAAAAACTGAAGCTGTGTGAGGGACTTGACAGTTTTGCTTTAGGTGCGGAAGCAGCCCTAAAGTCATCGGGGCAAGCAATTGGCTAAATTCCCGTTGCACACTGTGGCTGAGAAAACCATACAAAGTCCCGTGTGTGGGCTGCATGTCTGCTTTAGGTGCATGAGCAGCCCGCCCTAAAGGTTCCAAGGATGGTGATTGGCCGTGTTTCTCAGGCATGTGCAGCGTATGGACTCGCTTCGAGGTCACACGGGGCAGGCTTGGCGCTCTGGTCAGCTTGCTTCAGAGAGATGGGAGACCCAATCCTGGATCTCAACCCGCTGGTATGCTGGAAGGGGCAGCTGGTCTGGATACACATTGGTGTGCACGGTCTCCCGCTGATCGGAGGCTATACTAACCAGGCTCTAAAAAAAATAAAAACTACTCAGCCTTTAATCACTAGGTCGAACAAAGGCGAACTCTACAGAAAACCATGAACTACAAAAGTCTACAAAACAAGTAACTAGAAAAATGCAAGGCAATCACCTAGGCAGAAAAAACGTAAAACAGAGGAGATGATGGACAAGACAGAAGAGGCTAAAAGAGAGGTACAGAAGAAATGGAGCACAGAAGAGAGTGAGCTTCTCTTTGGTTAAAAGTTCCCTCTCCACACGCTGGAAGGGAGGGGCTTGTCATGTTTAGTATGTTAGCAGCTCACGAGCAGACTGCAATGCTAAGGAAAAACACTCACGACACTGGAAGCACGTTTAAACACTTTATTAAATTTCAAAAAGAGGAGCACAGCTAGGGAAAACGTCACTCGCCAGAGGAAAGCAGCCTGTGGGAAGAGAGACGAGAGCTGTAAACAGGAGAAGGGAGACAGGGAGTTGGGTAATGCAAATTAGTAGCCCTCCCAGTGGACCAGATACTGCAGGCCCCGTCCCCAACGGCAAACATCCAGACCACAGGTGGTCTGGCAGTTGAGAGTCCGAGGAGGAGGAGGTGGCTTAGAGGGAGGACAAAGAGGACTGGCGGAGAGGGGTTTGATGTGGGAGACATGGAAAGTCGGGTGCACTCGGAGCGTCTGTGGGAGCTGTAGGCGGACCGTAGCATCGTTGATGATCCTGCTGATGGTGTATGGACCCAAGAAGCGAGGTGAAAATTTCCTGGAGCCCATCTTGAGCGGTATTTGGTCCGCCAATAACCACACATGCTGCCCGACCACGTACTTCGGAGCTGGGGTCCGCTTCCGGTTAGCGTACTGGCGGTTGCGCTCCGAAGAGTGGAGAAGGGCGGCTCAGGTGGACCTCCAGAGCCCACGGCAGCAGCATGCGTGAGCCCCCACAGACGGCATCACGACCTCCCTCTCCGCCATGGGCAATGGGAAGGGGGGGAGTGGAATCCCAAAGAGGCCTCGAAAGGGGTGAGCCCCGTGGTAGCAGAAATGGCTTAGTTATGGGCGTGCTCCACCCAAGTCAGGTGTGTTCTCCAGGTGGAGGGGTTCTCGGCTGCTATGCATCTAAGGGCGGCCTCCAAGGACTGGTTGGTTCGCTTAGCCTGCCCATTACTTTAAGGATGGTACCCTGATGTGAGGCTGACTGAGGTTCCAAGTGTCCAGCAGAAAGACCTCCAAACCTGGGAAGTAAATTGTGGGCCCCGGTCAGACACGATGTCTATAGGAATGCCATGCAGGCACATGATGTGGGTGGTGATGAGGTCGGCGGTTTCAGAGGCGGAGGGTAGCTTGGGCAGAGGAACTAGGTGGATTTCCTTCGAGAACCAGTCGATGATGGTGAGGATAACTGTCTTGCCGTGGGAGAGGGGAAGTCCAGTGATGAAGTGTAGTGCAATGTGTGACCAAGGTCGACCAGGAATGGGTAGAGGATGTAGCAGATAAGCAGTGTCTGGCGTGCCTTGACATAGTCCTGCACGTTCCTCCGCAGTGTGGGCCACCAAAACACTCGTCGGACCAGGTCTATGGTGCGGACAATCCCTGGATGACACGTAAAGTGGTTGGTGTGACCCCAATGGATGACATCACTGCAGGGCGGCAGGCACAAACAGGCAGTTGCTCGGGCACCCTGCTGGTTCGGGCTCCAGAGACTGGGCCTGTTGGACCCTCTGCTCAGTATCCCAGGTAAGGGCTCTGAGGATACAAGAAGGTGAAATAATAGGCTGGGAGAGGGATGGGAGGGCTGTACGGTCAGAGCAAAATTGGTGGGATAGAGCGTCTGGTTTGGTGTTACGTGAGCCAGGCTGATATATGATGTGAAATTGAATCTGAGGAAAAATAAAACCCAGCGGGCCTGCCTGGCATTTAGTCGGCGGGCCGACCAAAGGTGCTTGAGAGTCTTATGGTCGGTCCACATGACTATGGGATGAACTGCTCCCTCCAGCCAATGTCTCCACTCCTCCAGGGCCAATTTAATGGCAAGGGGCTCTCTATCCCTGACGCTGTAATCCCTCTTGGCTGGCGTGAGCCGCCGAGAGAAAAATGCTTATGGGTGGAGCTTCTGGTTGGAACCTCTGGTTGGAGGTCAAGCGCTGCGAGAGGACAGCGCCCACCCCCGAGTCAGAAGCGTCCACCTCCACAGTGAACTGGAGCTGACGATCGACCTGAGCCAAGATTGGCGTTTTTGAGAACAGGCCCTTTAATTTAGAAATGGCCTGTTCTGCTGCCTCGGACCAGTGAAATGGCTCCTTAATGGAGGTCAGCTGTGTAAGAGGCTGTGCTACCCCACTATAGTTCATGATGAACCTGCGATAAAAATTCACAAACCCCAAGAAGCACTGAAGCTCCTTGCGGGAGTGGGATGTAGGCCAATCAAGTACAGCCTTCACCCTGGCCGGGTCAGCTCTCAGCTCCCCCTCTGCCACAATAAACCCCCGGAATGAGGTGGAGTTGGTGGAGAACTCACACTTTTCTGCTTTAACATAAAATTGGTTCTCCAAGAGCCGTTGTAACACAGCCCTAACATGGATTCTGTGTTCCTCTGGTGAGCAGGAAAAAAATGAGAATATCGTCGAGGTAGACGAAAACAAACTGATTCACCATATCGCGAAGGATGTCATTAATGAGATGCTGGAAGACGGCAGGAGCGTTGGTGAGCCCAAAGAGCATAACTAAATACTCAAACTGCCCCAGATGAGTTTTAAAGGCTGTCTTCCATTCATGTCCCTCACGAATACGGATTACATGATATGCATTACGTAAATCTAGTTTGGAAACACCCACGTGCACTGAAGGAACTCAAACGTGGAGTTAATCAGAGGCAGAGGATATTTGTCTTTAACGGTAATCGCATTTAATTCTCGGTAATCAATGCACGGATGCAGAGATCCGTCCTTCTTTCCCACAAAAAAGAACCCCGCCCCAAGAGGGGCCGAAGAGGACCGAATAAGGCCGGCATTCAACGAGTCTTTGATGTATCTCTCCATTGCCTCCCTCTCTGGACCAGAAATGCTATAAAGCCAGCTGGACAGCAGCCGCTCACCCGGGAGGAGATCTATAGCCCAGTCATAAGAGCGATGAAGTGGAAGAGAGAGCATTCGAGACTTGCTAAAGACCTCCCTCAACCGGAGGGGAGGAAATGGGCAGAGATGATGAACACTCGGCCGAACTTAAACAAGAAGCCAAACAAAATGGGCTCCAGGACAAGATGGAGTTTTGAGCCCAGTTTAAAATGGGATTATGCCTCCGAGCCACGGATAACCCAGATCCACCGAGGAGGTTGAATTTGGGAAAATGAAGAACGATAACTCCTCCCAGTGGTTCCTGGAAAGAAGGACCGAGATCGGCGCCATGCGTTCCCATACTAATGCGATACGTTGGCCCGATAGGGTGCTAGCATTCACAGGATTGGGCAATTTGGAAGTGGTAATGCCCATCTCCCAAACGAGCTGGGAGGAGATAAAATTCTGCTCTGCCCTAACGCCATAACCCTTCTCTCGACCCCCGGTAATTGAATGAGGGCCGAAATAGAGAAATTACCAGGGGAGATTAAAGTTAGTCCCACCCGTCAGACCCCCCCATGGCTACTGACAGGCCCCACTTTTTTTGGCGCCAGGGGGCAGTTGTCCAGTCTGTGTTTCAAAGAGCCACAGTCCATGCGTGCGCCGGCCCTCCTCCATCGCTGGCGCTCCTCCGGAGTCAGCCAGAACCGGCCAAGCGCCATTGGTTCAGAGGAAGGGTCGACACCCCCTGTGTCAGCAGCCGGAGCAGGTACCTGCTCGAAGGACGGATGAGAGGAGGATTGACACTCCTTCGCGCGCTTGCGGTACCTGTTAGCCAAACCAACTGCCTGATCAATAAGTCCATCTAGAGACGAGGGAACAGCATAAACCGCCAGGTCATCGTGGAGGTGGGGGTTTAAACCAAGGAGAAAGGCACTGTGAAGCGCAACGTCGTTCCATCCAGAGTCCACCGCTTCAACCCAAAACTCCACTGAGTAGCCGGCTATGGACCGACTACCCTGGCGGAGCAACAACAGGCGGCTATTATGTTCCCCTCGCTCTCACTACAGTCAAACGTGTGGGAGAACTCGACCACGAATTGATCAAAAGAGTAATCGGACCCCTCCAGGCTGTCGAGAACAGACCCAGCCCAACTAAGAGCCCGATCCCGAAGCAGAAGGGTCAAAAAGTGAATTTTGGAAATCTCATCCGGGTACTCCCGTCCCACCTGGCCCAAATATACCCGTACTTAGCAAAGAAAGTCCTTGCATTTCCCCACCTCCCATTGCAGGTGGGGAATGGAGGTGGTACGGCATACAGTAGAAGAAGCAGGGGTGACAGGTGGAGCGGATGGACCCAACTGAGACATGCTGGTCAAATGTCCGGTGACTGTGCTCAGCTGCTGCGTAATTGTTTGCAGCTGTTGCGCGAGCACAGCCACCTGCCTCTCAGTGATGTCAAGGCAATGAAGGGCAGAGTGTTCCACTGCTGCTGCATCCACTGAGCTTGCGTAATGGCTAGCTCGTTCTGTCATGTTTAGTGTATGAACAGCTCACGAGCAGAATGCAACACCAGGGAAAAACACTCACGACACTGGAAGCACGTTTAAGCACTTTATTGAATTTCAAAAAGAGGAGCACAGCTAGGGAAAACATCACTCACCAGAGGAAAGCAGCCTGTGGGGAGAGAGACGAGAGCTGTAAAAAGGAGAAGGGAGACAGGGGAGTTGGGTAATGCAAATTGACCACTTACGTGAGCTGAGCAGACAGCCTAACAGAGAAAACCCAACGTGAATAGACGGACCAGCAGAATGACGCTGGTGGGAAGTGGAGAGAAGATGAGGTGGGGAATGCCTGACCGGGTGGAGGTTAATAGCTGCAGGGGGTTGAGGATGATGGAACAGGTGAGCACACAACGATCCTTGGAGACGCACCACACAGATGGCAGCAACCTGAAAGAGAAGGGAGAGAAAGCGAGAGGCTGAATGGTGAGAATTCACCGTACAAATCAAGTTAACTTAGCTTAGTCATTATTGCAAGCAGTATACCCAAACGAGCCAGCGCTGAAACACTGAAGAGCAGATCCTTATATAATGGTTAATTAATCCACGGAGTGTGTATGTCGCGCAAGTGCGACTGTCAGCTGATCAGTCCAAACAAAGCCTGTACAGCTGAAGAGAATGTGAAATGTAGAAACCTTTTAACACCACTTGGTGGCCGAGAGGTGTGGCTTTTCACTTACCGCGAGAACTGGAAATGGTCCAATGCAATAAGTAGGTCAAATCAGTGTTTGAAGCCCGCCCCCTTTCATTCTGCTGTTTGACACGGATGACACAGGATGGCAAGGAAGACGCTCTCAGCTGAAGAGGTTTTAGCGCTGGTGTTAGCCGCTCCTGGTTCAGAGGAAGAGCTTAGCCCTAGTTCGTCATCTGAGGAAGAGTCCAGCTCTGATTATGTGCCTTCGGACAATGGTGCAAGCAGTTTTGGTGAAAGTGGAGACGGACATCTTGGCGCGATGCTGCAGCTGCGTTTTCTGTGTCCAGCCGTGCCCAAAATGGCACAGGAGTCTCGTCTGCAGATTGTTCTGCTTTGCCAGTTTATCAGCCATGGCTGAAAGCATTTGAACAGCCAGATGGATATCGTGGAGAGAAGGACATGTCATCTGCGCCCGCCATTGATTTTGTGTCGCTGTTTTGGACTGAGGAATTCTGGAAGCTTCTGACCAACGAAACAAACAGGTACATATTTGTTGCATAAACTGTATTTCATTTGCTTTTAGTTTAGAATCTAAACTTTAGATAGTTCAGGTTCAGGTTCAGGTTCAGGTTTAATTTAGATAGTGTGCCACAAATGTGTCATGAAATTGTTTTTTGGGGATTATTTTTAGTAACTTTGGCACTGAATGATGGCCATCTTGTGCGCGACGCTGCAGCTGCGTTTTCTGTGTCCAGCCGTGCCCAAAATGGCACAGGAGCGTCATCTGCAGATTGTTCTGCTTTGCCAAACTGTGGTCGCGGAGCAAAAACGTCCAGAGCAGCCCGTGGGTGACGTTTGGGTGGGCAAGAGCACACAGCTGGTGGGTATCGACATGCGCCACGTGTGCACGGTGGCAGGTGAACAACGGGCAGTGGCGCTGATTTTTTTTTTTTTTTTTTTTAATGATTTTTAGTGGTGACATAGTGACATAGTGTGAAACAAAAATTGTTTTTTAATGATTTTTAGTAATTTTGGCAATGAATGGACAAAGGACCATCCGGTGACAGTTTGAAACAAAAATTGTTTTTTTTTAAATAATTTTTAGTAATTTGGCAACCTTGACAGATGAGGGCAGAGACTTACTGACAAAATGACCACAATGACCAAATATAATAAAATTTGGATTGTTACAATATGCAAATTAGGTCCAATTATGCACTATGCATGGATGCAAGTTCACTTGGCAGACACTTGGGTTCCTCTGCAACATTTTTGTAATTGGGACTTTGCCTCTAACTATTACCGTTCTGAAGCCATTTTCATTTGAAAATTTGAGGTCAAACTGCGTTTTCCTGCCAAAAATTCTACACACTGAAAGAGTTAACTTCACTAAACTAGACTGATCAGAAAGCATGCAGATATTTACAATAGGCAGACATGTGTGATATATTGCAGTTTCAGAAATGAGGAGGAACATTCTGGTAATCAATGACCCAGTTTGCGTGACTTTGAGTGCTTATTTCCTGTGGGAAGCAAAGGTAGATTACTGACTGAGTCCAAATGCACAGTGAAGTTTAAGATTGTTTTTATCTGAGAGAAACATCACCAGTCGTCCTGTGGGCAACGTTTGGAGTTCCATGACAGTCCTGCTTTCTGTAGAAGATGGGGTTTCAATCATTCCTCACCTATGTGTTGAGAAGGCTTCAGAGTTGCCTGAATGCAAAGGCAGCACCGGGTGTTGGGAGAGAATAAAATAGGCATGAGCAGTTGTTGCTCATTGTTCAAAAGGGGTGTGAAGAAAGAGTTGGGGGGCTGGTTAACAGAAGGACAATCACAGTTCCTTTTGGGCCCGCCTGTTACTGAGTGCCCCAAAGTTTCTGAGTCCACCTGTTACCGATTCCGCTACATTGCGTTTCAATAACGATTCAAATCCAGTGAGCCGGATTCATTCTGCAATGATCCGGACCAGGTGGGGATTAGAACATTGATGAGAATTGGAACGATATGCTGCAGAGTCCGGATCACAGCCGTAACGGCCCGGATCTGGAGTCAGTGTAAATCCAGTGAAGACCAGTGAAGAAAAGTTGAGGGAGATTTCAGAGATTAGAATGATAAAAGAATATTGAGTCTAGGCCCAGCTGTTCTCATGATATAGAACAGACTTTATTGTCATTGTACAGTAGCACAGTACAACAGAACTGTGGGTGGTCCACCAGGCTACTGAGCAATAAAGAAGGAGAGAAGGATTAGATAAAACATGCTTACAGAACACACGATTAAACACAAGTGAAATAAAAATAAAATAAAATTAATAATTTAAAACAAAATATTTGTAGAAATGTAAAACTTCTTGGTCTTTGAGTAATAGGGAGAATTTCTGATCAGACTCTAAAATTTCATGTTTCTATGTATTACTGTTTTTGCTCCCAATGTACTTTTAGTGGAGAAAAATAAGAAGAATCAGAAGAGGAGCACAGCTCTGAACAGTTCTTCACTTATGTGTGTTCGTTGTTCTTTAACCAGCTATCACTACAGTCAAGTAAATGATGTGGTATTAACATCTAAGGTTAAAAAAGGCACTCCATGTACTGCTGTGACTAAATAATGTTTGTTTTTTAATGTTTTGCTGCATACAGACTAAAGCTGCCACTCATTTTTGTCACTGTGCTGTGTAACTATGGTAACTGCCCTGTAACTGCCAAGTTTTGTTCCAGTGCATTCCCTCTATACTCATGCATTCACTAATATTTTACGGTCTTGTAATCTTGCATCAGTTTTTTCTGTCTGTGTGCTTTTCTGTGTGGAAGGAATGAAGAGACAGGAAATGCAAGCAAAAGCTATACACTTTAAATTTAATCTGAATAATGCTTTGCACATTTTTAATGAAACTTTGAAGTGTATTTTGATGCATGGAAAGGAAGAGACTTAAGCTTCTCATGTTTGTTCTCTTCTCAATCTGACTGATTCTCGATCCACCTGCCTACCGTCAGATGTCAGCGGGTGCCTACTGCTACCTGGTGTTTGCCACCATTTGTGTGTCTGTGGCTGTCTATGTCTACGTCGTGATCCCAGAGACCAAAAACAAGACCTTCATGGAGATAAGTCAGATGTTCTCAAAGAAGGAGGCGGTGATGGAGACCCAGGGTCTTATGCAGGTCGACCACATGAAGCTAAAGAAGATTAATGGTTATGGTGGTTTGGAGCATGCTTCACTGGAATTGGACAGCTCCTCATCTGTACCTTAAATGAGTTTGGGGCTGTCACCTAGGCGACCAGCCATCCTTTACTTTGTTTTGCAGACTTTAACCAAACACCACCTCACCTACACTCAGTGAGCTCTGGCTGAGTGAAGCTGGAATTTCTATGTGGACAATTCTAAACTCCACACTCTGCGTGCAGTTCTGGTATATGCAAACTGTATTCGGAGAATGTTTGTCTGCTTGAGACATAAAGAAAAAATGTATATTTTCTGTTTGATAGATTTGTGATGAGCCTGAGCTGCAAATCATTGCAAAATACTACAGCAAATAACAAACGTCAACAGGTGTATGGAAAACCCACATTACATTAACTCAAACTGGAAAAGGTAGGTTCCTGTTGTCAAGAATCATCACTGACTGAATGCACCGTATGCTTTCATTTGGCACCAGAGGAAGGAAAACAACTCCGAATCAAAAATATTCCGATGTAGGTTTCTGAAAACCTGTGTCTGAACATTTGCATTGGAATCTTCAGTGGTGCTCAATAGCGATGAAGTGATTTTGGTGTTTCAACATCAGTATCTGATACTGATTGTGTCTTTTGTTTTTGTTTCATCTATCCGGTCTTCATTGCCAGCGAGATTTTAAAAAGTCCATTATAAAAGAATTACTGAAGTAAAATACCTTAAAACAGTTCAGCCCTATATGTTTTCTGAATCTGCAGCTGTAGTCTACTGTTGTCTGATTCATGGCAAAATGAATGCCACACAGCTGGGACACACCAGAGGAGTTTTGGCCAGTGCTGGTAACTTATTTGCTGATAGAAGATATCAGTCAATAAGTTGAATATCGGCCATTACCGATGTTAGGCTGTGGTACTCATTTTACATGTGAAAGCAGCCTTCTTTACTTCCTGTTTAAAAGGTAAACAATGTGTCCATCCCATCAGCAACGACCCTTATCAGTAATATTTACCCACTTTTCCAGTTTTCATCTTAAAATGTTTTTCCAAAATAATTATGATGGTACTTCAACCTTTGTCTGGGTGAATGTCACTTCCCCCATAGCCTGAGTGGGCCTGTATTACCCGCTACAGCTCTCTTCTTAGTAGGAACACTGAAAGGACTACAACTATGGTGACTGGGGTGGGGGAAATAATTATTTTTCTGAAGCATCGCAATGCAGATGTGAATGATTCTGCTCTGATACACAAATGTCAATAATTTGATTCTTAAATATTAATTGACAACGTAATTAATTTTGAAAGAACTAAAAAAAAAGCAGCCTTGGAAACACAGACTCTGTACCGTCCGGACAGTTTATGGTGACGGCAGAGCAGAACTTGGCAGCACTCCAGTCTCCATGATGCTGAAGGGGAAAAAAGACCTGGACAACCAAACCAATTCAAAATACCCCATAAAAATGTGAAACCAAACTGCACACGTACATTCAGAGGAGAAAAATGGCCGCCGCCACCTATTGGACGACCACAGAATAAGTGATGTCAAAGCCTCCTTCTGACCCGAAAATCCGCCACTGAGAACCAGAGCCCCTGCACCACACCGCTCACCGGACCAGAGCCATGGCGCAGTGCTCCACCATGGAGACATCCCACGTACACAGCGATCCCCACACTACGTATGAGACTGAAGCCAAAGTCATGGAATCACAGAAGATGGCAAATAAGATTGGTTCTAATTTCCATCAGTCGTCTAATATCTATATACAGGGCTTGACATTTACACTGGCCAATGGCCGGTGGATTTCAGCAGTGGCCGGTAAGACAACCACTCCCACTAGCCACTTTGGCAAGTTGTAATTTTTTCAAACAGCATTTAAATTAATAAAGCTATTGCAATATGAGACTATGAAACTACAACTCCCATAAGCGTTATATGCACACAGTGTGTGATCATTGGTCCACTGTCACTGTGGACGGAGTCTGGAGAAGCCGCGGATGGTCTACTCCATGGGTTGGCCTCCTGTCCTACCCTTGTTCACTGAGCCTGGTGGGAAGAAATGCCATGGTTGATGGCGGCTTCTTCTGTATCAAGTACGGAGTGAAGTCAAACTCCGCCCAGGGCAAGCTCATTTTGCAGCCAGTCTGGAGAAATGGCGACAAACGGACAGCAGCCAGCAGAACACACCTGTCCCTGTTCTCAGCTATCATATTACCAGAAGAACTGCCCCTGATCCCCATTGTCCCAGCGGTGAGTAGCTAATCCCTGTGGGCCCCCCTGCACATTAGCTCCTACCTCTGTGGTTAAATATAATTATTTTTTAGAGCAAGAAGTTGTTGTTTACCTTCTAAATATGTATTTTTAATGGGTTGGTCCAGGGGTGTCAAACATATGACCAGTGGGTCAAAACTGGCCACCAGGAGGTCTAGATTTTTCTCTCTGAATTTACAGCTTTCTTTTAGTAAGTTTCCGACCTCTTCTAAGTGATTAGAAAAGTTCATGTAAATTTGAGACATTTTTCTCCTGAACATGAGACTTTGTTCTCATCAGTTTTCTTTTTTCTTTCTCTTCTTTTTTCTGGTGAAAACAGGTTAGGTTAAATCCATCAGCAATTACTAATGACATAGTGCAGCCATGCAGGGGTGTCCCAATTCACAGGGGTAGGCAAAGGGGGAGGAGAAGTGGTACAAATTTACCTGTACTTCACTCTCACATTGCAAATATTTTTCTCTACTGTTTTACAGTATTTACTGCTCTTCATAAAGTGCTTCTCTTGCTATTTTTATGTATGTGTAAGGCTCATTTATTGTACATTTAAAAAGACTGTAAATTTAGTTCAAGTATATTTTAGCATGCCATAGTCAAATTTTATCATATTAAACATAATTTTCCAACCACAAAATTATGGCTAATGAAAAGGCTGAGTAGCTAGTAACTTTGGAAAATCACTAGCCACAGTGGCTGGCGAGCAAAAAAGTTAATGTCAAGCCCTGTCTCTATATTAGAAATTCTTGAGTATTTTTGACTGAGGGACTGGTTAACTTGTTGCACATGACCAGTAGGGGTGGAAACTCTGAGATCATAGTCGCCATAGTTACGGCCTTTTCAGTGTTCCTACCCAGAACAAGAAAATTACAGAATGCTGCTTTAGTATCATTGTGATTCCCGTTTTGCTGTTGTGTTTTGTCATTTCTTGTTGCTGTGTGCGCTTCATTGTATGGGCCACCATACATTTCCCATATCAGTACTTATTACAGTATATTAGTCCCTTTCAATTCTGTAATCTTGCAGCATACAAACCTCACTAGAAAAATAAGTCAGGCAAAACAAGAAACAAGGAGGCACACTTGCATTTTAGGACAGGATGCCACACTGTAAAATGTTATTGTTTAATTTTATGTGGAAAAATCATGCAGACCAATACCAGTGGAATAGAAATTGTAACCATTTCTATTCCACTTAGTTTATTTAAGCCAATCTTTTTGTATGCTTTGCACAAGGTTAACTCATTTAATTTTACAGTGCATGTCAGTGTTCCACGATCTCAGCAGTTACCACCTCAAAATGCTCAACTGTCTGTGTACTAGGAACGTTTTCACGGGAGAAGCATTCCTAAACAGCACTTTTAGTGTTAGGAACACTCATTCATGAAATGGGCTTTGGTTCTCGCTCATAGTTACAGAGCAAAGAAAAGTCAAAAACTGCATGAAAAAAGTTTACTGAACAAAAGCTGGTGCTTTTTTTTTAAGCTTTAAAAAATGTGGGTGCATTTTCTAAACTCCACATGGCTGTAAATGTGCACTTAGACTCAGAGGTGGGGAGTAAAGGTAGTATCTCAATGGGCTGCAGCGGCTTGCGACTAACTGAAAAACAATGTTTGCGAGACAATTTCCAAAATCTCTCTAAAAGCTGGCGGGGGGTTCACAATTTCCCCACAGGAGTCGCAGGGCCTCGCTCTTGTGTTGCAGGAATTTTGAACATGTTCAAAGAAATCTGAGACAAATTTTCTGTCAGAATAGTCGCAGAGTCGTCATGGATGTCTCGAACCCTTCTAGAACTCTTCTCAATTTAGTTACCCTAAGTAAGAAAGTGTGAGAAAAGTTAGACAACTTTGTGAGGGGTTGGGGACTTGTGAAAATAAATTGTGACTGATTGGGGGCAAAAAGGACAAGACATTCCATGCGCGAGACAGGTGCGAATGGCCCAGTCATTTTCTACTGTCACCATACCACCCAAGGGTAAGAAGGGCAAGGCTAGGGATGGGAGGCTGTCCCTGCCCCACGGGCCCCTAGGGAGGAAACAGGGCCTGCTGTGTCTGACGCGGAGGCCTCTGAAGCAGCTTCCTTATCCAGCAGTCTCTGCACTTCTTCTCTGTGGTCGATCTCACTTGGTGTCTGTCATACATGCAGAAACATGCATAATTTCATTGCGCTCATGCTGTACTAATGTGCAACATGCGCACTGCATATATGCAAACTCCTAGTGAATTTTGGCCAAAAATTCACCTGGAGTTCGTGTGACATTTGTGCAATATTGGTGCAACATATTCAGATGTGCCAGTTCAGTGTGATTCCAAGTGAAAATTCTCACAAGTCGCAATTTGTCGCAAGGTTTTTTTTTTTTTTTTTTTCATGTCCAACTAGTCATGAGCTCAGTGCTGAGTTAAGGTGATTGTGGGCCCCTGGGCTAAAGCAGTTTTTGGGGCCCTCCCACATATTATTTAAGGGAGTATGATATGCAAAATGGCTATGTTCACATGCACAATAATAAACTGTTTATAACTGGATTTCTGGAGTTTTCTGATTATTAAAGTAGTCATGTAGAAACAATAATCAGATAAAAGGCAGTTATTGTGTTATCAGAAATTACATTAACCACATAGTTTATTGCCTAATTTTGGCCAAAAATTCACCTGGAGTTCGTGTGACATTTGTGCAATATTGGTGCAACATATTCAGATGTGCCAGTTCAGTGTGATTCCAAGTGAAAATTCTCACAAGTCGCAATTTGTCGCAAGGTTTTGGTTTTTTTTTTTCATGTCCAACTAGTCATGAGCTCAGTGCTGAGTTAAGGTGATTGTGGGCCCCTGGGATAAAGCAGTTTTTGGGGCCCTCCCACATATTATTTAAGGGAGTATGATATGCAAAATGGCTATGTTCACATGCACAATAATAAACTGTTTATAACTGGATTTCTGGAGTTTTCTGATTATTAAAGTAGTCATGTAGAAACAATAATCAGATAAAAGGCAGTTATTGTGTTATCAGAAATTACATTAACCACATAGTTTATTGCCTAATAATCCATTTATTCAGTGCATGTAAACATGCAAAATCCTATTATTACCATTGATTATTCCTAGTTATTGGATTATTATGGCCATGTAGCTGGGGTCACTGCTAGATCAGCTTGACCTTCAAGGTCCTAAATTACTCAATAATGAATGCCCACAGAGTTCTAGGTTTAGCTTGAATAGCAGATAAATATAGCGCCATCACAACTAACAACCGACAAATATCTTGTGTCAACCCACAACTTTAATTAGGTGCTGCTGCACTGACCACAAGCACAAATGAACCATGAAACCATGACAAAAAGAGAACAGTCAGTCTGCACTGTACTGCAACAGTGACCATCATCTAATTTACTCAATCAGAGAAACGTGAAAAAAGGCAGCACTAACATTGATGAAGCAACACGTCATCACAAAGTGGTATCAATTACTCAAAACGTTACACTGTAGAATTTGTAATGACTGTGCTGTCTAAGCTTTACAAAATTAAAAAAGGATCAATATTGGAAAGACTGGAAATTGTAACAAAGCAACACAGGGGCCCTTAGTGGGAAAAAAAAAATTGCTGTCTGTGTTACAGGCAAAACAATACAAACAAAGTCAAAGTCCAAAGTCCCGGCCGGGTCATACCAAAGACCATATAAAAATGGTACTTCCCGCCTTCTAGCTTGGTGCTCAGCATAATAGAATGGGGGAAGGAGAAGTTGTTTGTGGTGGCGCCTTGCATGGCAGCGACCCCCCTGATTCTACATGTGATTAACATTGTAGAAAGGAGAAAAGTAAATTTGTTCTACTGTACATGGACTGAATGACAAGAGAGATGGCTTCTTATTATTTTTCTGGGAGCTCTCTGGTCCTTTTTTGGCCCAGTATTCCCAGTGTGTACGAATCTTTAACGCTTACAATGGGTGTTTTACAACTTCGATGACCCAGAGCTTCTGTGGCCGGAAAAGTTATGCCCTCTGTGACTGACGGATTTTCAGACAGTGGCTCCGCCGGTGCGTCCCGTGTTAGCATCTGTAATGCTTACAGTTTGACAAACATCTTGTCGTGGCTGTAAAGTTTATGACTGTCCGACTGTATCGCTACTTTAAAAAACTGTGTTTAGGAGTCTTTTTTTAAAACCTCCTTCTCACATTCGCCTTTTTCTTTCTTCTTTTTCCTCTTTTGGGTGCCGCTCTTGTACTTCCTAACATCCGCCATTATTCAGACATTTGGTGTACGTGCTTGACTGAGGAGCCACTGGTGCGAAGCTACCATCTGTGGGATTATGACTGAACACCTCTAAGTCAGAATCCTGCCTACATTCATTCATTTGCAGATTCACGACCAGCCCACGTCCAGTGTTAATCAGGTCAAATGTCAGCTCTATACCAATTAAATCAAGCAAGTAGGACAGATGTATACCTCAACAAATAAAAAGTTGATACGCCAAAGCAAACCCTCCAATAAACGTTGAGCACGGCAGAATTAGCAAGACAAAAAAAACGTGTTTCTTTCGGAGCCCCACATAAGCCGAGGCCCTGGGCTAGTGCCCAAGTAAGGCCTTGCTATAATCCAGGGCAGCATGAGCTGACTAGACTCAGTCATTACTACCTTTACTGGCTACATTTACTCAAGTTCATGTACTCGTTTAACTTTTCACAAAATTGTACTTTAATGACTAGTTTTATTGCAGAATGCTTTTTACTCTTACTTGAGCACTTTTTTGAGGAAAACTTTGGCTCAAGTACATCTGGTCATACTCTGGAAGTAACTTCTGGTTTCACAGATATAATATAATAATTATTCTTATCAGAAATGATTGGCTCTTTAGTCATTTTCGTACATTTATAATCTCATTTCATTAAGTGTTCATATGTTTGTTCTTCAACTCTGGCTCAGTTGCAAAGGAGACAGGGGAAAAAGTTACAAATTTATGAGCAAAAGGTTTCAATTTTACGTTGTAAAAATCAATGTTATCAAAATTTGTCACACACTTATGAGAAAAATAATATTTTTTTTTTTTTAAAGAAAACCGTGTGAAATGTGTGGAAAAAAAGTTTCACAAATACACTGAAACTAAGTCTTGAATGTACAAGAAAAAGCTATTAATTTATGGGGAAAAAACACATTTATGAGAAAGGTTGTGCCACAAGGGGAAACGCTACAGACAAGCATAGCAGCACAACTGCAAACAGAAACACAGAGCTCTTACTCACATGCAGGAACAGTCCGAATCATCCAAGTCCGCCAGCGAGCACACACACAGACAATCCTTCGTTGACGTGACGGTCACACGGCAGAGAACAACCTTATGACACCTACAGTGGTGCAGCAATGTTTGACTGGCAAAGAGCTGCCTAAGTACAAACACCACTGGTATGACAAATTGACCACACCTGGGCGAGGCGCAGGAAAGATGATTACCGGGGCGAACAGCTGATTGTCAGAGAGAGAGGGGTGTGTGGTCGGATCGGCGAATGTTAGACAGCTCCCACCACGAAGTGGGTCATACAGCTGCCTAACAATCGCTGGCCAGAGCAGCGGCTACAGGCATGGAAAGAGACAATACACAGACCTGAAACAACGAGAAATCAAAAGAAAACAACACATGATAAACCCAATGCCTGAGCCACCAAGAACGATCAGAACCGAGCCAACAGGAAACACGGGCTCGATTTGTGACAGAGCCCCTCCTAGGGGTGGATACCAGACACCCACGGTAACATCAAAAAGAAAGAACCCCACCCCCACAACCCCAACAGGAACAACAACACGAGCCTGGGTGGGAGGTAGGGGGAACAGGAAAGGAAGGAACACAATGCCCCGCCGAGGGTCCACAACTAACCCCACCCCCCCCCCAAAGTCCAACGACGTGGAGGCTCAGGAGGCCGCCCGGAGTTCCAGGCCCAGCAGGCAGTCCGGCGAACCCAGTCTGATGGCCTGCCGGAAAACACGGGCCATCTGGCCCAGAGACTCAGTCCCTCAGGCGGTCGGCCAGTGCTGTAAAGCCACCAGGGCTGGCGGGATGAAGCAGGAGGCGACTTGCTCACCGGAAGACTCCCTGGTGGGTGACTGGACTGTAGGGAGGAATCCCCCATGGCATAGGATAGGGAGGAGAAGAGGACCACGACGTCCTCATGGCGATCCGCAGCGCCCTCAGTGGTCCCAGCTTGGGACACAGCTGCACCCGCGGTGGACCCCAACCAGGTCGGCTCTGCTACACCCGCGGTGGTCCCCCACTGGACCGGCTCTGCTGCACCTGCGGTGGACCCCCACCAGGCCGGCTCTGCAGCACCCACGGTGACCTCCGGCTGGGGCTCTGCAGCACCCACGGTGACCTCCGGCTGGGGCTCTGCAGCACCCACGGTGGACTCCAGCTGGAGCTCAGCGGCACCCGTGGTGGACCCTGACCGGGCCAAGGCTGCACCCTTCGTGGAACCCGCGCTGGAGCGTGGCTTCCATGACGGGTCCAAGCAGGGGCACAGCACCCACGTCAGGCTAATCCTGGAGTGCAGCTCCCACGATTGTCCGAAACCAACCTGCCGCGCCCACAGAGATACAGCCTGTGGAGGGACCCACACGATGGCCTCAGGCAACGGGGAAGCTGGAATCACGATGTCGTCAAGCGGCGAGCCCTGTTCCAAGGCGACCCCTGGTGACGATGGCTCCTCTCTGGCGACCCTAGAGGAAAACTCAGGAGCAGGAGACAAAACCAAATTATTAGGGTCGCCAGCAGCGGCAGAGCCCGGGCGAAGGAAGTTCAGACACAGCTGCGCACTGCGCCTGACTCTCCTCATCTAGAGCCAGACAAGATCTCTCTAATACCGTCATCAAAAACACAAGAGAGAAAACTTGCCTGAGCTCAAGCTCCACCGCTGTCCATGACTTCATTGATCCCGACGATGAAGACTCGGGTCCGGCCTCCAGGAGGTCCAGCTCAGGCTCCCACTCCACAGCTGCAGCCTCCACAGCAGGCGAGATGGTCTTATTATCCCCTGGCAGCAGCTCCAACGCAGGGAATTCATCCGGCGTGGCTGCAGGGGAACCTCTCCCTGCTGGCTCCGGGAAGGAATCATCCGAAATCACTGGCTCCTCCACTGCCTGATGGCCCCGACCTTGAGCCAACAGGCCCTCAGGGAGAATTGAAGAAGACACAGACAGGGGAAAAATGAATTATTACTGGCAGCTGGAGGAGAGGACCCAGCGGACTGCTGATACTGGGCCTCTCCCTCGGGAGACAAGCAAGATTCAATACCATTAGATGGAATAGAAAAAACAGTACTTGCCTGTCATCCCGGTTGTTGATGTTGACAGCGGCAGTCATCCTTCTCCGTGTCAGCGGTGACGTGGGCCCCTCTAGAGACTTGTGGAGGAGCTGTCTCCAAGACAACGGAGGTGGGCTTAGCCAGGGTGAGCTCAGCAGACCTCACGGCAGCTGGAAGGATGGCGGCCACTGCTGAAGACGATGAGGGCTTCCCCCGGCGTTTCAATGCAGGATGACTCCTTTTGGACGGAGCTGAGGATACACGGGCTGACGCTGGCACTTCGGGCTGAGCTGGAGAGGAAGCGGCTGGCTGATGAGGGGAACTTCTCTGTTTCCACCTGCTCCCTACTCTCACTACAGATCACAATGTCGTCTGCAAACTCATGGTCCATAGAGACTCCTGCCTGACCTCGTCTGTCAGCATGTCCATCACCATGGCAAACAAGAAGGGGCTCAGAGCCCATCCCTGATGTAATCCCGCCCCCACCTTGAATCCATCTGTCACTCCTACAGCGCACTTCACCACCATCTCACTGTCCTCATACATGTCTTGCACCACCCTCACATACTTCTCTGACACTCCTGACTTCCTCATACAGTACCACACTTCCTCTCTTGGCACCCCCTCATTTTCTTTCTCTAGATTCACAAAGACACAGTGCAATTCCTTCTGACCTTCTCTACACAGTCATGTGAAAAAAATTAGGACACCCCATTAAATATTCAGTTCTTTATTAAGAAATGTTCACATATCTGTGTCTAGCCTTGTTTTTGTTTTATTTGCATTTTTTAACATTTATTTTAGCCATTTTAAATGGGAATGAATGTGGGTGTGTCCTAAAAAAGATGGGGATGTCCTAATTTATTCCTCACTATTTGTTTAGAATTACATTTTACAGAAAATTTGAAAAACGTCTTTAATTCATTTTTAATGGTTTAGTTGTATTTCATGAATTTCCCAGTATTTTTAACATTGATATTAAATGTCCATATGTCCAAATATGTTTTAAAAAGAAACCACACAGGTTTATGCAGAGTGTCCTAATTTTTTCACATGACTGAGAGTGAATGATTGTCTGTCTCTCTGTGTTTGTCATGGCGGCCGCTGGGCCATCATCAGCCTCGGCTGCGCACACACCTGCCGCCAATCATCAGCGTGTCTTAAAAGCCGGCGTCTCTGAGGGCTCAGCACGGAGTCGTCTGCCAACTTCGCCACGCAACGCGTCACGGACTCAGCCTCTCACCAGAGTATCCACGACGCAGTCTCGCCAAGCTACGCCACATAAGGATCATTGTAACATACCTTGTCAAAGTATAATTCCCTGTACACAGGTGGACCTCCCTGGCGGCGGACTAGTCTCCCCGGATAACGGAGCCACTCCTCCTTCCCCTCGGGACTCCACCACCTCGCCACGGCACCTAGCGTCACCCACTCAGAGCCACTGCGAGCCGCAGAGCCAGCGCAAGCCCTCCTGCACCACCCGCAAGTAAGCAGTACTCTTTGTCACATCTCTGTACTGCGGGCAGGCCTAACCTATCTGTGCTTGTGTGTTCCAGGGTTGCCAGGTTGCGGCAGGACTCGCTCAGCCCTAGTGGTCCCACAGCTTCACACTCACTCACACCTACACACACACTACACACTGCACTCAATAAATAATTGTCTAAAAACAGTCTACTCGTGTCAGTGTCTGTCTCCTGGGTCAACCAGCCATGTCAGTACAACTCCGTCAAGATGACCCAGCAGACAGCGCGCTGTCGCGCAGCCTTAACACCCTTAGCGCCTGGGTAGACCTGATTCACCACCAGCAGACAGTTATTTTGAATCAATTAACCTTAATTAACAACCGGCTGGATCGCCTGGAAGGACTCCAGGCGTTCCCCCTGGTCGCCGGGGCGTCACCAGCCCCCGCTAATTTTTTGGCTAGTCAGGCTCACCAGTCCTCCTCACCTTGCCTCACCCCCGTGCCCAACCCCGCCCACTTTAATGGCAAACTCGGGGAGGCACGAGGTTTCCTGCTGCAGTGTGAGACAGTGTTTCATCGTGTCCCCGGTGATTTTCCCACGGATCATAGCAGGATCGGGTTTATTTCCAATCTGCTCGAGGGCAGAGTGTTAGCTTGGGCTTACGCAATTATGGCGAAACCCAGCTATGCTCAACTAACTTATCAACAATTCGTGGCAGATTTTCTAGAAATTTTTGACCACACAGATAGGGGTGCGGTGTTAGCTGACCGCCTGTTAAATCTTCAGCAGGGCAGCAAGTCTGCAGCCGATTTCGCCGTGGACTTCCGGGTTTTGGCTGCAGAGGTGGGGTGGGGGGACTCAGCACTGTGTAGTATTTTTCTCCGCGGCCTTAGCTCGGAGCTGAGGGATGAGCTGGCGGCGCGGGAGAAACCTGACAGACTGGGTGAGCTAATCTCTCTAGCCATAAGTGTTGATAACAGGCTGAAGGAGCGGGCAGCAGAACGTAGGGCTGCCAGTCGTGCAGTGAAACCACGCCTCCGCTCCTCTCAGCCCTCCCTGTCGGCTCTTCCTCCGCCGGAGGGACCTCCAGGGCAGGAGGAGATGATTATAGGACAGTCGGGTGTTTCGGCGGCTGAGAGGCAGCGCCAAAAGGATTTGGGCTTATGCTTCTACTGTGGTCTGTGAGTCCCCCTACCGTGACCCACGGACCTCCCCTTTTTAACCGATAGTTGCACTCAGCCACCCCATGGGACTCACAAAGACCTGAAAAAGCCCCTCACCCGTTGCCTCGTAGCCATTAGACTACTCTACAAACACAGAGAACACACGACATACGCTCTTATTGACTCTGGGGCTGAGCAACACTTCATTTCGGAAGACCTGGCAACCCAGCTGGGCCTCAGCTGTCAACCACTCCACCCGCCTGTCAACCTTATCACGCTGTCAAAGACCCCGCTCACCACTGTTTCCCACCAGACAGCCCCTGTTTCGTTGATTACCTCTGGAAACCATCAGGATGATATCCGGTTCTGGGTGCTGCCCATCTCCACGTCACCTGTTATCCTGGGTTATCCATGGCTACACCTTCACAACCCCACTTTTGATTGGCAGGCGGGAAACATTACAGCTTGGAGCTCTTTCTGTCTCAGCGCCTGTCTCCGATCTGCAGCGTGTGCTCCCTCGGTCTCGGTGACCCCGCCCACACTTCCACCCCCTGATCTGTCCAGGGTGCCAGAAGTCTACCACAATCTGGGAATGGTATTCACTAAGTCACGGGCGCTGTCCCTTCCCCCCCACCGGCCCTACGACTGTACTATCAACCTCCGGGCGGGGGCCCCATTACCGGCGAGTCGATTATACTGCCTGTCGGCCCCGGAGCAGGAGGCCATGGACACATACATTATGGAGTCCTTCAGCTCTGGAATCATCCGTCCATCCTCTTCAGCGGTGGGGGCAGGTTTCTTCTTTGTGGGAAAGAAGGACGGCTCACTGCGTCCCTGCATCGACTTCCGGGGTTTGAATGAAATCACCGTCAAGGACAAGTATACATTGCCCCTGATGAACTCGGCCTTTGACTCCCTCCAGGGGGTGTCTTGGTTCACGAAGCTGGACCTTCACAACGCTTATCATCTGGTGAGCATCAGGGAGGGCGACGAATGGAAGACGGCGTTCCGGACCCCAAGCGGCCACTTCGAATATCTTGTGATGCCGTTTGGGTTAACCAACGCTCCGGCCGTCTTCCAGCGTTTGATCAATGACGTCCTCCGGGATTTTTTGAACTCCTTCGTGTTTGTGTATTTGGACGACTCTCTGATCTTCTCACGCACGTTGGAGGAACACCAGGTGCATGTTCGGCGGGTCCTGCAGCGCCTCCTGGAGAACCAGCTATTCGTCAAGGCCGAGAAGTATGAATTTCACACGAAGGAAACATCCTTTTTGGGTTTCGTCATCGCCCATAACGAAGTGCGCCCAGATCCGGTCAAGGTCAAGGCGGTGGTGGATTGGCCCACTCCTACATCTAGGAAGCAGTTACAGGGGTCCTGGGCTTTGCCAATTTTTACCGTCGGTTTGTGCCGAGGTTCGGGATCATCGCTCGCCCCCTGACCAGCCTTACGTCCCCCAAGGTCCCCTTTCGCTGGAGCCAAGAGGCTGCCGCAGCATTTGGCAAATTGAAGGAGGAGTTTGCGTCTGTGCGCGTCTTGACCCAGGTGGACCCGGATCTGCAGTGCCTGGTGGAGGTGGACGCCTCGGACTCAGGAGTCGGGGTGATTCTTTCCCAGCGCTCCCCCATGGACGGGCGGATTCGCCCGTGCGCCTTCTTCTCCCACCGGCTGTCGCCCGCCGAGAGAAACTATGGCATCGGGGACAGGGAGCTGCTGGCTGTCAAGCTCGCCCTGGAGGAGTGGAGGCACTGGCTGGAGGGGGCTGCCCAGCCATTCATCGTGTTCACAGACCACAAGAACTTGGAGTATCTTCAGAGGGCCAAGCGGCTGAACTCCCGCCAGGCACGCTGGTCTCTTTTTTTCGCGCGATTCAATTTTACCATCACTTACCGGCCAGGGAGCAAGAATGCCAAGCCGGACGCCCTCTCCAGGCAGTTCGAGGTAGGGCCGTCTGGAGACCATGATGAGACCATCCTGCCAGCATCCTGTGTGGTGGGCGCCCTCGTGTGGGAGATCCGGGATAAAGTCGGGAGGGCACAGGAGAATGAGCCCGACCCGGGTGGGGGTCCCCCGGGCCGTTTGTTCGTCCCCTCGTCGGTCAGGGGTGAGGTTATCCAATGGGGCCATGCCTCTAAGTTGGCATGCCATCTGGTAATCACTCGCACCGTCAACCTGTTCCAGAGAGCCTTCTGGTGGCCAGGGCTGAGGAAGGATGTGACCAATTATGTCCGGGCCTGCGCTCAGTGCGCTACTGGGAAATCGTCATCCTCCCCCCTGGCAGGTCTTCTCCATCCCTTGCCGGTCCCTTCTCGCCCCTGGTCTCACGTCGCCTTGGATTTTGTGACAGGCCTGCCCCCTTCTGACCATTTCACGGTGGTGCTGACAATAGTGGATCGCTTCTCCAAGGCCACCCATTTTGTACTACTCCGAGGGTTGCCATCAGCCCGGGAGACGGCGGACCTCCTGGTTCAGCACGTGGTGCGCCTTCACGGCATCCCTGCGGACATTGTCTCAGATCGGGGCCCGCAATTTGTTTCCCAGGTCTGGAAGGCGTTCTGCACGATGTTGGGGGCCACGGCGAGCCTCTCTGCAGGGTATCACCCGCAGAGTAATGGTCAGTGCGAGCGAGCCAACCAGGAGCTGGAGGCTGCGCTCCGTTGCATCATCTCGTCCTGTTCTTCGTCTTGGAATACATTCTTGCCCTGGATTGAGTACGCGCACAATGCCACGGTCTCCTCAGCAATGGGAGTGTCTCCGTTCAAGGCATCTCTGGGGTATGACCCCCCCCCCCCCACTGTTCCCGGAGGAGGAGAAGGAGGTGGCTGTTCCATCTGTGCAGGCTCATGCCAAACGCTGCCGCCGGATTTGGACCATCACCCGCAGAGCCCTCCTCAACACTACGGAGCGCAACATTCAGGTGGCTAACCGTCATAGGAGACCTGGGCCGGATTATCAGGTGGGGCAGCAGGTTTGGTTATCCACCAGAAATATCAATGTGCCGGACGAGAAATGCAAACTGGTTAAGCGTTTCATCGGTCCATTCGAGATTACTCGTATTATTAACCCTGTGACTGTGCGCCTAGCTCTCCCCCCTTCCATGCGCATCTGCCCTTCGTTCCATGTCTCCCAGGTGAAGCCCTGCATCTCCGACCCCCTGTGCCCACCCCCCGCGGCGTCTCCCCCTCCGAGGATGATCGACGACCACCCGGCTTGGGGGGTTACTGCCATCCTGGATGTCCGTCGGCGGGGCCGGGGTCTTCAGTATTTGGTGGACTGGGAGGGGTTTGGTCCTGAGCACCGTTCCTGGATTCGCCCAGCGCTGATTCTGGATAAACAGCTCATCGGCGATTTCCATCGGGCGCATCCAGGTAAGATAGGGCAGGTGCTCACCAGAGTATCCACGACGCAGTCTCGCCAAGCTACGCCACATAAGGATCATTGTAACATACCTTGTCAAAGTATATTTCCCTGTGGACAGGTGGACCTCCCTGGCAGCGGACTAGTCTCCCCGGATAACGGAGCCACTCCTCCTTCCCCTCGGGACTCCACCACCTCGCCACGGCACCTAGCGTCACCCACTCAGAGCCACTGCGAGCCGCAGAGCCAGTGCAAGCCCTCCTGCACCACCCGCAAGTAAGCAGTACTCTTTGTCACATCTCTGTACTGCGGGCAGGCCTAACTTATCTGTGCTTGTGTGTTCCAGGGTTGCCAGGTCGCGGCAGGACTCGCTCAGTCCTAGTGGTCCCACAGCTTCACACTCACTCACACCTACACACACACTACACACTGCACTCAATAAATAATTGTCTAAAAACAGTCTACTCGTGTCAGTGTCTGTCTCCTGGGTCAACCAGCCATGTCAGTGTTGGCCCCGCGATGGACTGGTGAACTGTCCAGGGTGTACCCTGCCTCTTGCCCAAAGATGCTGGGATAGCTTCCAGCCCCCCCACCCCCCCACCCCCGCGACCCGAAAAGGATTAAGCGGAAGAAGATGGATGGATGGGATGGACTGTACTTCTTCATCAGTATTCTTAAAAGGCACTTTTCCATTAGCCCAGCACACCTCGGCACGTCTTGATTCACTTCAACACGGTTCGGCTCGCTTTTGTCTCCATCACAACCGTGTTAAGCTGGGGTGGGTGGGATTTCTATAACAGCGAGGCGGCACCACACTCCCATGACGTAGAACACGCGACCCAAGCAAAACATAACACATACAGCTGTACAAGGCCACTCCTCGGTCTGCGGCTTTTTTCACCGTAAATGCCAAAAAGGACCGCCAGACAAGGGTACAGGCAGCGAGATGAAACACTCTGGAATAGTTCTGCAGCCAAGGTTGTCATAGCCAGGAGTGGCACTGGGGTTAAGCTCCCAGTGCTCATAAAATGCTCCTTACGGCGTGCGTGTCGAAAAGCCTCTGACAACTAAGTCCAACTCCTAGCCTGCCCGTGTGGTTTAGTCTCTAAGCCCGGCGGAACTGCTTTTACTAATAGGAGAAGGGGCGAGGGCGGATCTCTGGCTCCTTAAAACCAGATGCTTCGGGTAGATGTTGGCTCGTCAACCTGGGAAGGTAGCCCATCTAGGGGAAGGTAAACCCTGATTTCAAACCTTCGCTGCCTTGCGGCACACCCGGTCACGGGAAAGGCTTCGGGAGTCAACCCTGAGGAAAAATCCAGAGTCGGAGCCCCTAAGGCAGTTCTCTGTTGTGCTCAACATCGTTCTGGCAGCTCCTGCGACAGCACTGGTGCCAAACTATAGCAGCCCTGCTGTTCCTTTGGATTCATCAGTGACATGGAGAGGGGGGACATGCTGCATGGGTAACATCTTGTCCTCCATATCTTCCTGCCCAGGCTTGAATCCTACCAACGCCCAACGCTGGAAGGTAGAACACCGGTGCGCATTGGCCTGTTCAGCCACAGGCGGTGCTGTTCTAGCAGAGTAGACATTTAGGATCCTCTTCCATGGTCATCATAGACCGACGGAGGCCGACGAAGTTCTGCAGCTTCTGGGAGAGCCAAAGGCGTGAGGATACAAACTAGGTCATATATGACGGTAAGCTAATGTTGCTAATGCTAGTTTGCTATAAGTACGTCGTACTACACTTTAATGTCTGCAAGTTATCACTGTTAGGTACTAAAATATGTACGCTGTGTGTGTTTCAGATGGCTCTGTTGTGGGGAAATTACCGCTTCATTCGGTCTGGGCATTCAGCACAGCCTGTCACGGATGTCATCAGCCTGTCACTGATGTCAGCACAGCTTCACAAACGATCAGTGGTTATAGAGCTTAAGAATGTCTGTAGAAACGTTTATTTCCTGTACAACAAATTGCTCTGATCTGCTTGAAAATCATGGAGAGACTGTTGAGACATCATGGACGTACCTGCTTCTGCAGCAGAGTCTGAGATGGTCATAGAAAAAAATGATCAGCTGACACAACTTGATCGCCATGTTAATAACTATATTAGCCACAAAATATATATTCAAAAAGTAAACAGTATTGAGTTAGGTATAATAAGATATATTTGACAGTTATCATGCATTTTAGGCCAAAACAAACTTGATCTAGGATTAAAAGCAATTAAAATAATGCAGTCACAAGGTTACATGGAAAATACTTGATTTACTAGATACATGTACTGTAGAAATATATATTCTCTGCATCAACAATGTACTAGACATGCATTCATGTCGTATTGCACTGGGAATTGCACTGACAATAAAACTCTGAAGTTTTTGCAGATGTCTCTTTTTTTATATGTGAAGGTTACCACCATGTGGCATAAATTAAATACTGAAAGATTGGAAAAGCTAAGAATAATCCAGCAGTTTGAGAAATCACTTTTGGTTTGGTGTAAGTCTGTCAACAGAATTATGAACCATAAAGCAGTTTGTGTTAAAATGTTAAATCCCATTAAACCTAATCCGGGGGCTTCCGATCATGTGTCATGGGGGGCCAAGACCCTGCAGGTTCTCTCTTCTACCCAGTCTCTTCAGCTGTTGAAGACACTGGTTGGAGGTAAAGCCTGCAGGGTCTTGGCCCTTCAGCAGGTGTTCTCACTTATCAGTCAGTGGAAGAAGTTCAGTGGAATCTGCTGTTGAAGACACTGGTTGGAGGTAAAGCCTGCAGGGTCTTGGCCCTCCATGGCTCCATGATGGCACATGATTAGACACCCCCGTCCAAACCCATTATGATGAAGAGCAGATGCTAATATGACCCAGAATTCCTCCATATACTGGTACTGTCACTAAAGTATGCAGGGTCTTCTGTACAGTCTTCTAACAATATAGTCTTCAGTTAATAAAATAATTGTTTTGGTTACTTTTTTCTTAAAAATGAGCCATTATTTTCAAGGTCACCGATAAATCCTTTGTACAGTTGACTCTTTTCCCACTGATGTCTTAACAGACAAAATAGAAAATCATGATGCAAACACATAAGTCACTAAATTGTTTATTACAATCAGCAGCAAATTCCAGATTATTCAGAATGTGCAAAATTCAAACTGTAAAAATAAAACTGGAATGGTCACACACGGCAGCCACGCTGCCTCACTGAGAAGCAAATGGATCAGCCCCTTGTACTGGTCCTGGTTCAGCAGATCTTCAGCCTGCATCTCTGTAAATAGTGAGGCAAGGTCCAGTTGGGGTGGACAGTTTCCCTGTTGCCTAAACAAAAGACAAATGGGTGGTGGTTAATTAAAGCAAGTTTAAAACATATTTGGGAAATACACTTGTTGCTAAAAGCCAGTGGTGGAATGTGAATTAATGAATGAATCTTTATTTCGGATTGATTAAAAGTAAAGATTAAAAGAAAATAGTGTGGGCGACCCCCACAGCCTACGGACAAGCAGAGCGCTCAGGGGGACAAAGAGCGTCTACTCCCTCTCACTGCTCCTCTGCATCCACACGAGCACGCACGCACCTCGTCCTCTCTCCACGACGGCGACCTCCAGGGCCGAACGGGGAACGCAGCGCGTGGACCAGAACGCACCATGACCTGGCACGAGCGAACGACAGCAACAGCCAAAACAGGGTAGACCATCGGCGCCGACGACGCTGATTTCCATCAAGCTCCCTGACCCTGACTCACCTCTCAACAGCGGACCACCCATGCACCGAACCCCCGCACGCACACTGGGGGGTTACGAGGACAGCGCACCACGCACGGGACAATACCGGCTCCACAGACTGCCATCGTCCTCCGCCGCTGCACACGCCCGAGAAACACGGCCGATCGCCATCCTCGGACCCTTCAGGGCTGCTCACACACCTGAAGCAGACACGCAGCACACAGGATTTTGTATGGGTCTCAGCCACGGCGCACAATGGGAATCCAGCCGTCAGCTGTCCCCGAGGGCTTTAGGGCTGTGCGCGCACCTAAAGCCAACACGTCAAGTCCCTCACACAGCTCCAGCTCCTGTTTTTTCTTCATGGCTGCTACGCGTCCTCGCAGTACTGAACCGCGAGAAGAGTCAGAGACAAATTTTTCTTCTCACAGCCGCTGTGGATCTCCGCCATGTTCAACGGGACAGCCCCTCAACATCGTGGATCCACATGCAATTTTTGCGCGGCCCAGACAACTTCGCCGTCCCGGGCCAGCACTTGCTACCCCCACCCCCCCTCCCTCCACCTCCGCCTGCACAGAGCTTTTCCCGCAGCTCGCTACCAAAGCCGGACAATCGAGGCCTCAGCCCCATGCTGAGCCCTCTGGGGGGGAGTAGTGTGGGCGACCCCCACAGCCTACGGACAAGCAGAGCGCTCAGCTGGAGCAATTAGCAGAACAGTGAGATGTATGGACTGATATCAATAGGCAGCCTCTCTTTGTCTAATCCCTGCGCCAGTAATCCTGCTATTGATATGTGTGACTCTAATGCAAATGTCCATGCCTTCCTGCAGTTACTGTGATGCTAATGTGGCATGCATGCATTGTCTAGCTGGGTATATAAGTCAACCATATTGCTTGCTCTCGCTCTCACTCTCTTTTTGACCACTTGCATTGCCTGTTTGCTGACGAGAGACACAGGGCTCGCTCCAGCGCGCTCCCACAGCGCTGGAGTGACCCTCGTGCTGGAGGATGAAATAAACACCCTTTTAAACTTCTGTTCGCCGTGTCCTGCCTGCACTTATTCCGTGCCTCCACACTGGGTACACGTATTTCATCCGCCACAATAGAATAATATAACAAAGGGGACAAAATCTAACAAGGTCAAATTAAACAATAACTCCTCTGATTATACAGTTCAACATAGGTTATCTGAAATGGGTGATGGCTGAAGCTGCAGCTTATATTGCCCACCATATTTCATCCAAGAATTCAAAAGAAAAACAAAACAGGAGGGATTACAATTTGAATGTGACAATAAAGTACTTTGTTGTTGTATTTAACCACAATTTTCATGTAGCTGCGCTTTGGTAGATTTTACAAGGGCTGTGTTACATTTAAAATCATCTCTTTTTACTATGGCCTCAGCAATCAGAATGAATTAACACATTCACTTGAATGGAATCTAGTACTTTAACTGAAGTTGTGCATCACCGAGTGTGGAGTCGCTCAGTCAAAATATGAAGTTTTTATCAATAAAAGTTTGTCTTGGCTGTAAAAGTGTCTCTTCTTGCCCTGGCTTCATGTGTGGGCGGTGTTTTGTACTAGCATTGCTAAAATATAAAAGGATGCACTACAATGGGTCTCAAATATTTGTAATGTGTCCTGTTACTGCATGAGTTTATTGATGATAGACTATAAACTACACATATAAAGTAAATTATATTGATGAGACTGAACATCTCACATTCGCCAAAACATACAGTTATGAACATAACTCACAAAGGATCACACAAGTGATCTGACAAAAAAATAAATACATTAACAAGCGGCTTATTTTACAGTTGATGTGCCATATTCACACAATCAAATAAATCTCAGTTCAGTCCCTTTTATATTAAGTGGAAATTGTGCTACTTTGGTTTTGACACTTTACCTATAAAAGCAAGGGATTTCAGTACATTCCACAGTGGCGAGGTCCGTTGTGGGGCGTCTGATTTCCTCCTGCCTAGATGAACGACAGAAATGGATGATGGTTAGTTTCAAGCAAGTTCAACACTTATATAGGCACATCTCAAAAATAAGATAAGATAAGCCTTTATTAGTCCCACAACGGGGAAATTCCAGGATTGCAACAGCACAGGGATAGCAACACTCAGAGCAACAATCAGAAGGCAAGAAAAAAAAAAAAAAACAAGCAAGCAAGAGCAGCTAATAAACATATGTACGTATTACTATAAAATATATATATATACACACACACACAGACACACAGTGCAGAGCATTGTAGCTGGATGGAATAAATATATGAATATATGAACACACAGTGCAGAGCATTGTAGCTAGATGGAATAAATATGTAAATATATAAACACCCACAGTACGGAGCATTGCAGCTAGGTGGAATAAATATGCAAGTATATAAACACACACAGTGCGGAGCAATGTAGCTAGATGGAATAATATGTAGATATATAAATATATAAACACCCACAGTACGGAGCATTGTAGCTAGATGGAATAAATATGCAAATATATAAACACACACAGTGCAGAGCATTGTTGCTAGATGGAATGAAACAGCATAACCGTCTACTTAGTTATCCTACATGGTATGATTATGTGCCCATACATATTCTCACCCTCCATAGCGACCGGTATGTTCCTAGTTGTATGCCGGAGAGGACCATTGTGTAAGTCTATTGCATCTTTTGCATTCAAAAAACTATTAGTTTGTTACGTCTTTTTGCTATCTCTGCGAGCAGCCCTGCTTAGGTTGTACAGTCTGACAGCCGTTGGTAGGAAGGACCTACGAAACCTCTCGGTTGTGCACCTGGGATGATGTAGTCTGCTGCTAAATGAGCTCCTCAGTGCATTCAGTATGTCCTGCATAGGGTGGAACTCGGACTCCAGCAGAGATGACAGTTTAGCCACCGTCCTTCTCTCTCCTATCTCCTCCATCGGATCAAGGCGCTGCCCCAGGACAGAGCTAGCTTTCTTAATCAGTTTGTTCAGTCTCTTCCTATCGGCTGCAGTAATGCCACTGCCCCAGCAGACCACTCCAAAAGTGATGGCTGATGCCACCACCGTGTCATAGAATGACTTCAGCAGCGCCCCTTGTACACCAAAAGACCTGAGTCTCCTCAGCAGGAACAGCCTGCGCTGTCCCTTCTTGTAGAGTGCATCAGTATTGTGTGACCAGTCTAGTTTATTGTTCAGATGAATACCCAGGTACTTATAGGATGTCACCATCTCGATGTCTGTTCCCTGTATATTTACTGGTACTGTGAGGGGCTGCCCATGCCTGCGGCAGTCCACCACCAGCTCCTTAGTTTTCCTCGCGTTGATCTGGAGGCAGTTCCGATGGCACCAGTCCACGAAGTCCTGGATAAGCCCTCTGTACTCAGCTTCATCTCCATTGGAGATGAGGCCAACGATCGCAGAGTCATCAGAGAACTTCTGTAGATGGCAGTGTGTTGTGTTGTGTGAGAAGTCCGCAGTATAAAGAGTGAACAGGAAGGGAGCCAGCACCGTTCCCTGGGGGGCCCCCGTGCTACTGATGATCGTGTCGGAAACACAAAAATTAGAATACCATGAAAAAATTCAATATTTTTTTCACTCATTTCAGAAAGTGAAACCCATATATAGATTCATTACAGGGACAGTGATATATTGAAAGTGTTTATTTTAATATTGAAGATTACGGCTACAGCCCATATTAACCAACACCTCAGCGGCCAACATTTATATTTAAAAACTATTTTTTAAAGTTAATTTTATGTAATATTTTAATTTTTTTGCCAAATTGAATTTGGGGTTTTCAGGGGCTGTAAGCCATAATCATCAAAATTAAAATAAATAAACGCTTGAAATATATCACTGTCTGTGTAATGTGTAAAGTGGTGGGATGTGACAAAAATGCTTTGTTTCCCTGACAAGCACTGCAGGATCCACAGAATAGGTGTGTGGGTCTATTCTGACGCTTTAGAAAATTATATGAATGACTTTAAAAATCACTGGTTTGAAAAAGCAATTTTAATATGACGAGATTTCGGCTCCTGTGGTCCATTTCACCAGTATCACAGTATAAACAGGGAGGCTAACCCCTGGCATGTGGAAACACATTCTAGCATTAAATTGCACACAATTTAATGCGCAGCACCAAAGTGCAATACAAAACACAAACCAGGACTTTAACCAGGATTAACATATTTCATCGTTTTGCTCTCACAAGCGAATATTTAGGAGAAAACAAGCGCGAATCAGCAGTTGGTACTAGCTAGCTACTAGCCAAAAATCGTTAGCTAAAATGAGTTAGCCAGCACAAAACGGCTCTATATGGCTCAAAAAAAGTGAGCTTACCACCAACAGGATAAATAAGCGAACAGATGCACATTATTACAAATCACTCACCATCGATGGTTCTCTCACGTTCGTCTTCAGCTTGTCTATAGTCCGGTTCTATGCTGGCCAGCCATCTGTATGGATCCGGGTCACTCCTCACTGTGGATCTGCCACCAAGCAGAGAAAACTCCGCACCTCTTCGTTGGACCACGGTGTAGAGTTCCGCAAAACCTACAACGCTGTCTGTATTAATATCGTATTTACTCCGTGACCGAGTTAGTCCGTGAATATTGCAAATGGCGGTCGTGTGAAGATTCATCAGAAGACGGTCGCTTTCGTGACGTTACGACCTGACCAATCAGCGGCGACCAGTCTTTTAACGTCACAACACGGCATGGCTCAGCACCACTGTACCCTGCCCTTGAGCGGGGCCGAAAATCGCAGCTGTTAAACCGTGTTGGGGCTAGTGGGAAGACTTACAAAGCGTGCTGAGCTGTACTGTGGTGTGCTAAGCGGGGCTAATGGAAAAGGCCCATTAGAGCAAACATTGTGTCCGTACTACTCTTTCTTGGTATGAAACCGTACTGCTGCTCCCTGATTGTCACCTCTCCTCTTAACCTGGCTTCAACAACTCTTTCCCATACCTTCATAGTGTGGCACAGGGATGGGCAACTGGCAACCCATGGGCCGCATGCGGCCCACTCCCTCATCCACTGCGGCCGGCCAGTCCATTTCCCAAAATCAGTTATTTATTTATATTGTGGGAAGACACTCAGTATGTTTTCACTCAAACGGAATGGTCATAATTAATAAATTGTACAGCTGAGGAGCTGTAGCATTTATTCTTGTTTGGCAGGTGAAGGCCATGTCAGCAAGGCCATGTCAGCAATAAAAGTTCAGAGACTGGTCGTTGTAATCTGCTGATTTTTTTTTTTTTTCATTTATACCACTGGCTCTTAAACCTTTTTTTTAATTCCCCATTTTGGGCAGCCAGACATTACCAAGCCCACACAGCTATTTCTCTGTCCGTCCACACCCACAATTAATCCATGAGCAAGCAAAGCCTCGTCATGTTTTCTTTTCTTCTAGGCTTCTTTTGTTAATTATCATCTGGAATTTCTCTTTGCTCATCATTTTGATGGAGAGAATTTTAAAAAATTAGATCATGATGTAATTTTATCCATCCATCCATCTTCCACTGCAGGGCTATTCAATTACAAAATTAGCTGGGCCACAATTTGAAATCAAGACATGTAGCTGGGCCACACATGTTCAGCGATCTGTTGAATATGACAAATTTCAAACCAACACAGATCAATATGATGAAAAATATGCATGTTTTATTCATTGGCTTGGTTTTAAATCTGTGCTTGGTACATGACAAATCACATCAAAAGTGTATAAGATTAGATTAGATTAGATTAGATTCAACTTTATTGTCATTACACATGTATGAATACAAGGTAACGAAACACAGTTTAGCATCCAATCAGAAGTGCAAAGGACAGCAGTGCAGTATATACGGTAATTAACAGTACGTGCAATTTAAGCAAATATATGCAAATATATGCAGCAGTGCAGAAAGTTAAAAGTACTGTTATGTGCAAATAATGTGCAATAAGTTAGATGTAGTTATGTAGTTATGCAGTTATGTACAGGTGAGGATGGTAAAAGATGATTGTAAGAGAGTCAGCGGGGAACTAAGTTCAATAACGTGACAGCTGTTGGAAAGAAACTGTTCCTAAACCTGCTGGTTCTAGTCCGAAGGCTTCTGAAACGTCTTCTGGAGGGGAGAAGCTGGAACAGTCCATGAGCAGGATGGTTGGAGTCCCTAAGAATGCTGCGTGCCCGGCGCAGACATCTTTTCCCGTAGACGTCCTCTATAGCTGAAAGTGGAGTCCCTGTGATGCGTTGGGCGGTTTTCACCACCCGCTGCAGCGCCTTGCGGTCAGCTACAGAGCAGCTCCCATACCAGAGTGTGATACAGTTGGTCAGGGTGCTCTCTATCACGCAGCGGTAGAAGTTGCCCAGGATGTCAGTTGACAGATGGTTCTTCTTCAATGTCCTCAAGAAGAAGAGGCGCTGATGGGCCTTCTTGATCAGGCTGGTGGTGTTAACTGACCAGGACAGGTCCTCCGAGATGTGGGTCCCCAGGAATTTGAAGCTGGGGACACGTTCAACAGCTATGCCATTGATATGGATGGGGTCATGTGTCTCTTCCCTCTCCTTCCTGTAGTCCACTATGAGCTCCTTGGTTTTGCTGGTGTTAAGGAGCAGGTTATTATCAGCGCACCAAGTAGCCAAGTGCTCAATCTCTGCCCTGTAATCTGACTCGTCGTTGTCCCTGATGAGTCCAATCACCGTGGTGGCATCTGCAAACTTTATGATGGAATTGGATCCATACATAGGCCTGCAGTCATGGGTGTAGAGGGAGTAGAGGAATGGGCTGAGCACACAGCCCTGTGGTACACCAGTGTTGAGTGTGATGACGGAAGAACGGTTGGGGCCTGACCTAACATGCTGGGGTCTGTTGGTCAGAAAATCCATGATCCAGTTGCAGGTGGAGGTACTGATTCCCAGGTCCCCAAGTTTGGTGAGCAACTTGGAGGGGATAACTGTGTTGAATGCTGAGCTGAAGTCAATAAACGGCATTCTTGCGTAGGTGTTCTTGTCATCCAGGTGTGAGAGTACATAGTGCAGCGCTGTAGAAACCGCATCCTCTGTACTCCTGTTGCTCCGGTAGGCGAACTGATGAGGGTCCAGTGTAGGGGGCAGGCCTTTTTTGAGCTGTGCCAAGACCAGTCGCTCAAAGCACTTCATGACTATGGGCGTCAGTGCCACAGGGCGATAGTCATTTAGGCACGATGGTGTTGAATGTTTCGGCACTGGTACTATTGAAGTGGTCTTGAAGCACGCTGGTACCACAGCCTGGGCCAGGGACAGATTGAAGATGTCTGTGAAGACCCCTGCCAGCTGCTCAGCGCATGCCCTCAGCACACGCCCAGGAATGCCATCAGGGCCAGCAGCCTTACGTACGTTGACATGACTCAGTGCATTACAGACGTCGGTGTGGGTGAGTGTGAGGTGGTGGAGGTCATCAGAGGGTGGGAAATTGATGTTCTTTTCATTGTTGTCCTTGTCAAAATGAGCATAGAAGTTATTTAGCTCATTGAGAAAGGGCACAGTCATGGCTATAGGTATGGAGTTGCTGGGCTTATAATCAGAGATAGCTTGAATGCCCTGCCACATACGTCGGGGGTCAGAGTCTCCAAAATGTTCCTCCACCTTCAGCTTGTAGCTGTGCTTGGCCTTCTTGATGCCCCTCTTCAGATCTGCCCTGGATGAACTGTAGGCCTGTGCATCACCAGATCTAAAGGCATTGTTACGTGCTTTTAGCAGAAGTCGCACTTCTCTGTTCATCCACGGCTTCTGATTTGGGTACGTGGTGATCTGTCTTTCCGTGGTGACACTGTCAATAGTGGTGTTGATATGGTCCAGGACTGAGTGGGTGTAAGAGTTGATGTTTATGTGGGAGCCACAGGTAGCCTGAGAGGTGAACATACTCCAGTCTGTGTTCCTAAACTTCTCCTGGAGTACAGAGTCAACCCCCTCTGGCCACACTTTGATGGTCCTCACTGATGGCTTCACCCGGTTGATGAGCGGTACATACTTGGGGGTAAGGAACAAGGATAAATGATCAGACTGACCTAGGTGGGGGAGGGGAGTTGCTGTGTAGGCTCCCACAATATTGGTGTAAACATGGTCCAATGTTTTGTCCCCTCTTGTGTGACAGGAGACATGCTGGTAGAATTTAGGAAGCACTGTCTTGAGGTTAGAGTGGTTAAAATCACCCGCCACAATAAATGCTGCCTCTGGGTGTGCAGTTTGTTGTCTGCTAATAGCTGCATGCAGTTCTTTCATAGCAAGCTTAGCATTAGCATCCGGAGAAATGTAAGCGGCTGTTATGATGGTACAAGTGAACTCGCGTGGCAGATAGAAAGGTCTACATTTAACCATGAGAAACTCCAGGTTAGCTGAGCAGTGTCTCTCAACAGTGACAGAGTTCGTGCACCAAGCCTTGTTAATATAAATGCACAATCCCCCCCCTCTTGTCTTACCAGAGTCAACTGCTGCTCTGTCTGCCCGGAGCGTGTGTAGGCCGGCTAGCTTGATAGCATTGTCGGGTATTCCACTGTGAAGCCATGTTTCCGTAAAAATCATGATATTGCAGTTCATAAGTTTCTTATTGTTGGTGATCCGAAGCCGTAGTTCACTCATTTTGCTCGCCAGAGACCGTACATTAGCAAGGAAAATACTGGGTAGCGATAGCCGGTGCGGTGTTAGCTTTAGCTTAGCTCTTAGCCCACCGCGCTTACCCCTCCTTTGTTTACGGTCCTTACGCCGCCTGCGAGCACTTCCGGTCGGCCGGGAAGCCTGCCGAGCGTCGGGAGTTCTCCAGAGCTCCGGGATGAGACGTAGATTCAGACGTAGGTTGCTGATAAAAAGGTCGTTATCGTTGTTTTGTAAACCAATATTCAAAAGCTCATCTCGGGTGTAAGATGTAAAAGCAGAGCTGTTCTGAACGAACATACCCGAAATGAGCAGAAATAACACTGTTAGTCCCCAGAATCTGGTAGGACGCTGAGCCTCGCGTTGTGCACGCGCCGCCATAAAAACACAATAACAACGTTGGGGCTGAGCAAAACTTAAAGTAGTAGAAATATTTTTCCTCTTGAACAACAAATAAATAGAATGGGGAAAAAATAAAGGTAAAGCCAACTTTATTGTCATTCAATCCATACAGCCAATCATGTACAGAAGAACTAAATTGTGTTTCTCTTATCTACAATGTTAATCACACCTAGAATCAGAGGGGTCGCTGCCATGCAAGGTGCCGCCACAAATTTCCCTCCTCCGTTCCCTTATTGCTGAGCACCAAGCTGGATGGCAGGAACTTCCACTTTTATATGGTCTTTGGCATGACCCGGCTGGGATTTGAACCCAGGCCTCCCAGGTGTGGGGCGGATGCTCTACCAACTAGGCCACCACTCTGGTTTATAAAATTCTGTAAACAACCATTTTGGTCATATCTTACTCAGTCATATCTCAAAGTGCATAAAAACCTCAATGTGCACTGTTAGTAGCATTAACATTTGTTTCCCTTTTGAAATAAAATATACTACACATCCTGGTCATAAGTGATCTTTGTATATCACAAAGTGCATTTAGCTGAATAAAAAATGAACTGTAAAACACTTCAGTGTACAAACCCCCCAAGAAAAGATTGATAACATTAACAAATATTGCACATCCACTATTGAGGTTTGTTTTGTTTTAAATCACCACATATGTGAGTGGGAACCTCAGGGTACATGCTGGACAGATCACCAGTCCATTGTAGGGCAGATATAATTTTATCAGTAATTTTAATTGTACTGTAATATGATAAAACACTAAATAGCTTTTATTTTCATTTGCATTTTCAGTTTTAATTGTGAATCTTTTAACTTTGCAAGAAATAATACCCCCCATCTGCCCCCACCCTTTGGTAGGTTTACATGTCAATCTGGCCCTCGGGAAGTGAGGAAAAACTTTTGTGGCCCTGACATCCACCAAAGTTGCCCATCCCTGGTGTGGTTGATCAACTTTATGCCTCTGTAGTTACAACAGCTCTGAGCATCACCTTTGTTCTTGAAAATTGGTACCAAAACACTTCTTCACCACTCCTCAGGCATCCTCTCACTCTCCAAGATTGTGTTAAACAATCTGGTTAAAAAGCCCACTGCCATCTCTCCTAAACATATCCATACCTCCGTAGGTGTGTCATCTGGACCAACCGCCTTTCCAATCTTCATCCTCTTCAAAGCTGCCATCACTTCTGCCTTGCTAAGTCTCAGGACTTTCTTGTTCACTATCTTTCCTTCACCCATCCTCCTCTCTCTCATTTTCTTTATTCATCAGCGCTTCAAAGTTCTCCTTCCACCTTCTCAACACACTCTCGTCATTTGTTAGTACATTACCATTTCTGAATCAACCTAACCTGCTGTACATCCTTTCCAGCTCAATCTCTCTGTCAAGCCAGTCGATACAAGTCCTTTTCTCCTTCCTTATTGTCCAGCCTCTCATACAACTCACTATATGCCTTATCTTTTGCCTTTGCCACCTCTCACTTTGCCATGCGCCTAGATCCCAATTACTCCTGTCTACTTTCTTCATCTCCCTGACTATCCCACTTTTTATTTGCTAATCTCTTCCTTTGGATACTTTCCTGTAGCTCCTCATTTCACCACCAAGTCTCCTTTCTTCCTTCGTCTGTCCACTGGATACACAACATACCTTTTTACCTGTTTCCCTCAATACTTTTGTTGTACTTTCCCAGTCATCTGGTAATTCTTCCCTACCACCCAGAGCCTGTATCAACTCCTTCCTGAACTCTGTGTGATCTTCTTCCTTCTGTAACTTCCACTACTTGTTTTCCTCTTTTTGCTTTGCAAAGTAGTCCTACAGACTACCATCCAATGCCATCTAGCTACATTCTCCCTTGCCACCACCTTGCAGTCTCCCATCTCTTTCAGATTTCTCCTTCTGCATAAGATATAGTCCACCTGTGTGCACCTTCCTCCACTCTTGTAAGTCATTCTATATTCCTCTCTCTTCTTAAAGTATGTGTTCACCACAGCCATGTCCATCCTTTTAGCAAACTCCAAAACCATCTGTCCTTCCACAGTTCTCTCCTTAAGACCATACCTACCCAGGACCTCCTCATCACCTCTGTTCCCTTCACCAACATGTCCATTAAAGTCCGCTCCAATGACCACTCTCTCCCCCCGGGTACACTTTCTACCACTTCATCCAACTTACTCCAGAATTCCTCTTTCTCTTCCACCTGACATCCAACTTGTGGGGCATATGCACTGACAACATTCAACATCACACCTTTGACTTCTAGCATCAAACTCATGATTCTGTCTGACTTCCTCTTTACCTCCTGAACACTCTTCACATACTCTTCCTTCAAGATAACTCTTACTTCAGTTCTCTTCATATCTACACCATGGTAGAAGAGTTTAAATCCCCTTGCAATGCTCCTAGCCTTGCTTTCCTTCCATCTGGTTTCCATCTGGTTTCTTGAACACACAGTATACAGTGGCTATAAAAAGTCTACACACCCCTGTTCAAATGCCAGGTTTTTGTGATGTAAAAAAATGAGACCATTCATTCATTCATTCATTCATTCATTCATCTTCTTCTGCTTAATCCTTTTCTGGTCGTGGGTGAACTGGAGCCTATCCCAGCATCTTTGGGCGGGAGGCAGATCGCCAGTCCATCGCAGGGCCAACACAGAGAGACAGACAACCATTCACTCTCACATTCATACCTAAGGACAATTTAGAATCCCCAGTTTGTGCCAATTTACTTAACTAAGATAAGATAAGATGAACTTTATTGTCCCTCAAGGGGAAATTTGTCTTGGGCTTGTCACCCGTGCTGCACCCACACAATCCACACATACACAATGGATGTAGTACATAATGAATGAAATAAAACCCAATAAATAATACAAGTACATACATACATAAATATATAACAGCAGTCATTAAGAACAGGAGTTATAAGTGTCCCTGACCTATTTATCTGAGTTTAAAAGTTTTACTGACGTCGGGATAAATGAGTTCTTGTATCTATTGAACCTGCACTTGGGGACTCTGTATCTCCTCCCTGACGGCAGCCACACATATTCATTGTTGCATGCATCAACTTGCATGTTTTTGGCATGTGGGAGGAAACCGGAAAAATCCCGGAGTAAACCCATGCAGACATGGGGAGAACATGCAAACTCCACACAGATCACTGTTGGTCGGGGGCTGGGATCGAACCCAGGATCCCCAGGCCAGGGGTGAGTTGCTGTGCTGCCGCAGTGCTAACCACTCCGCCACCGCACTGCCCCAAAATGAGACCAAGCCACCATTAATGTGACCTATAACCTATACAACCCAATTGAAAAACTAACTGAAATCTTTTAAGGAGAAAAATAAAAAGCTTACAATAACCTGTTTGCATAAATACGCACACCCTCAAACTAACACTTTGTTGCAGCACCTTTGGCTTTTATTACAGCACTCAGTGTCTTTGGGTAGGAGTCTATCAGCATGGCACATCTTGATATAGCAATATTTTCCCACTCTTCTTTGCAAAAGTGCTCCAAATCTGTCAGATTGTGAAGGCATCTCCTGTGCACAGCCCTCTTCAGATCACCCCACAGATGTTCGATCGGATTCAGGTCTGGACTCTGGCTGGACCATTCCAAAACCTTAATCTTCTTCTGGTGAAGCCATTCCTTTGTTGCTTTGGATGTGTGTTTTGGGTCACTGTCGTGCTGAAAGATGAAGTTACTCTTCATCTCCAGCTTTCTATTAGAAGACAAGATTTTGTGTCAACACTGGCTGATAATAATAATAATGCATCAGATTTATATAGCGCTTTATCATAGACACTCAAAGACGCTTTACAAGTAGATACATTATTCATTCATTCCAGACAGACAATGGTAGTGGCAAGCTACTACTGTAGCCACAGCTGCCCTGGGGTAAGCTGACAGAAACATGGCTGCCAATCCGCGCCAACGGCCTCTCCGGCCACCACCGAACATTTATACCCATTTATACGGGCACTGAAGGAAATGCGGGTGAAGTGTCTTGCCCAGGGACACAACGGCAGGATATCTGGGGAGAGCGGGATTCGAACCGCCAACCATCGGGTTATTAGACGACCTGCTCTACCTCCTGAGCCACTGCCGCCTCCTTGGAACTGTTCATAATTCCATCCACCTTGACTAAGGCCCCAGTTCCAGCTGAAGTAAAACAGTCTCAAAGCATGATGCTGCCACCACCATGCTTCACTGTAAGTATGGTGTTCTTTTGGTGATGAGCAGTGTTGCGTTTTCTCCAAATATACCTTTAGGAATTATGGCCAGAAAGTTCAACCTTGGTTTAATTGGACCATAGCACATTTTCCCACATGCGTTTGGGAGATTTCAAATGTGTTTTTGCAAAATGTAGCCGGCCTTGGATGTTTTTCTTCGTAAAATAAGGCTTGTCACATGTGCTTGTCACATGTACTGTATCGAGGTTGTTGTCACATGTACTAAACAGCCAGCACTTGTCAGAAATTCCTGCAGCTCCTTCAATGTTGCTGTCAGCCTCTTGAAAGCCTCCCTGACCAGTTTTCTTCTTGTCTTTTCATCAATTTTGGAGGGACATCCAGGTCTTGGTAATGTCACTGTTGTGCCACATTTTCTCCACTTGATGATGACTGTCTTCACTGTGCTCCATGGTATATTTAATGCCTTGAAGATTCTTTTGTACCCTTCTCCTTACTGGTACCTTTGAAGAATGGGATCCCTCTGATGCTTTGGAAGCTCTCTGCAAACCATGGCTTGTGCTGTAAGATGTGACTACAAAAGTGTCAGGAAAAGCCTACTAGAACAGCTGAACTTTATTTGGGGTTAATCAGAGGCACTTTAAATGGTGGCAGGTGTGTGCTGACTCCCATTTAACATGAGTTTGAATGTGACTGGTTAATTCTGAACACAGCCACATCCCCAGTTATAACAGGGTGTGCATATTTATGCAAACAGGTTATTGTAAGTTTTTTATTTTTTATTTTTCCCCATTAAAGAATTCAGCTTGTTTTTCAATTGGATTGTGCAGGTTATAGGTCACATTAATGGGGGAAAAAAGTTTTGAAATGATTTATCGTGGTCTCATTTTTTTTACATCACAAAAACCTGGTATTTGAACAGGGGTGTGTAGACTTTTTATATCCAATGTATCTACCTATCAACACTCATTATTAAGCAATATTACATGAGATTGCAGTATCAATGGATATATCATTGTAGTTATTTGGTCGTAAATGAGTGTACTATAATAAAGAACAGACCTATTGTTGTTTCACACACACACATAAGCAAATTAAATATTATCCAGTGCAGAAGTCAGAGTTTATATACATACCCTTGAGGATTTGTGGGTCATATGACTCGCACCAGGGTTAGTTAGCTTGTTTTCTGCATTCAGGAGTCCTTTATGCAACCATGATTATGTTATCACAACACAGGGATTACGGGTCTCCGTAACTTGCTCATTTTGTTGTCCATTCCCACTGTAAAACAACCGAGCTGACGTGGATAGTGGTTAGCAGTGGTTAGCGGCTAACAGTGATTTAGCCTTGGTGTATTTCTATGCACTTCACTCACTTTTTCTTGGCATCTTTAGATGAAACAGTCAATCAACTCTTTTCAGTACTCTTTTCTTTTTTAATTTTTCTGATGCACTTGTGGCTATTCTCCTGCTTCCGGTTAGCAGAGTCACATGACCGTGAATGCAGAAGACGTTTTAAAGGGGCAGTGCATGAAAGCTCTCATATACACACAAATAACAGAGAGAGGGCAACCCCTCCCCCCACAATAAAAAAATGACATAAGCAAAATTACTTCAGTTATATGCCCCACCTGTTGGTTTCATGTGTTTTGTTTGTTTTTTTTGTTTGTTTTTTTAGGGCTGTTGTTTTGTTTTGGGTTTTTTTGTCTTAATGATGATCCACACCAACAATGAATGAGCCCTTACTTTTCCTTAACAATAATAAGCTGTATGCGTCAAAGAGCCATCAGATATTATGAATGTAACAGCTTCAGTGTAATGACTGAAATAAATCTTTAAAAATAAAAATACTTTTCTGTTTTAAATTCTTTCATGTATAGCTAAAGACAATTACATGCTGTGGTATTCTATAATTTCTTGACATCACTCTTTGTTGTAAAGCCATGACAGAATAATTTCATCACCATCCTGTATCAACTCTTCATACACACCATTTACAGGCTGCAGTGGAGCAGTATGGGAAGTTATCTGCGGAAGTCAAGTGATTTTTTTTTTTTCTCCAACGCTTACTCTCTCTACAAAGGTTTGAGGTCACATCTCTTTCTGCAAAATTCCATTTTAAAACATCAATATAAAGAAATACATACTTCAGTACTGTTTAAAACTGGATAAATATGAATATGATTGAAAACCACTAATGATGGATTTCGGCACCTGGTGAAGCTACACAGACACAGGGATACACAGTTAATTTAAAAAACACAGGAAAATAATCAGTTGAATGGGCCGAATGATGATGATGATGATGTTCGTCCATCGCTTCATGATGATGACCATGGCATTCAGTGTTCAGTAGTTGGTCTTAGTTTGTGTGTCCGGAGATGACTTATCAGGCCAATCCTGCCACAGAATAACCTTCCACACATTGGACACATGGGGTCGGTGGCTGCTGTTGAGGTAGTCACCATCCTCACATTGCTGACCTTGTGTCTCCTCCTACACTTCGCCACTCGTGCTGTCTCAGCATCTACTGTGCCTTTGTATGTAGCTGCATGTCATGCTGCTTGATCCTGCGCTAGACTTTCCCACGTGTCTGTGTTGATAGTTTCTTCAGTGATGCCTTGAGATTGTCCTTATAGTGCTTTTGCTGACCTCCAGCTGATCTTTTACTAGATATCAGTTCACCATACAAAAGTAATTTTGGGAGTCTTGTATCTGGCACGCGGCAAACATGACCTGCCCAGCAAACCTGGGATTGTTGCAAGATTGATGGGAGGTTAGCATGTGTTAGAACTTTGGTGTCTGGAACTTTATCTTACCATTTAATGTTCATAAGTCGACAACGGCATATCATGTGGAAGTGGTTCAGTTGTTTAGTGCAGCGGTCCCCAACCTTTTTTGTACTAGGGAGCAGTTTCATGCATGAAAATTTTCCACGGACCGGGTAGAGGTGGGGAGGTTCCAATAACAAAAACCTTTGTCAGTTCAGAGCGTGTAATCTGAAACAATTACACTTTATATTAGGCAATTACAATGATTCTACAGCATAATATCAACTCATCATAATCAATGGGAATCCTGGGATTGTTTCCCTGCAACTAGATGGTCCCATCTGGGGGTGATGGGAGACAGAGACACTCGAATTGTGTTCCGTATATCCAGTCTTGTTTTTGGCTCATTTTTTCAAGAGTTAGCTTGAATCACTGATGCGTGAAACGTCGTGTCAGAGTCAAGAACAGTTGTGAGGCGAGGGTGGAAACGGTTGTTTTTCAAAATAAAATCTCTGCAAAACTGATGGAAAACAATAGTTTTAATATTAACCACATTTTTTTTTCTTTGCGGCCTGGTACCAAATGATCCACGGACCAGTACCGGTCCGCGGACCGGGGGTTGGAAACCCCTGGTTTAGTGTATCTTGCATTGACAGTCCACGTCTCACAATCATACAGCTGGGTAGTGATGACAACTGCCTTGTAAACCTGGATCTTGGTTTCAAGATGAATGCCTCTACGCTCCCAGACATTAGATCGGAGTCTATCAAAAGCAGTGCTGGCTTTCCCTACTCTGCTGCTGACCTCATCATCTAGGTTTACAGTCTTTGACAATGTGCTGCCCAGATTTGTGAATTTGTCCACCACCTTCAGACTTGATCCATGCACCATGATGGAGGGTTCAACATACTGCTTTCCTGGTGCTGGTTGGTCCATTACTTTGGTCTTCTTTATGCTGATGGTAAACCCAAAGTTGTCACATGCATGAGAACACTGGTCCATGATATGCTGCATGTCTATCTCTGAAGATGCATTCAGGGCACAGTCAGCAAAGAGCAGGTGTCGGATGATGGTTGTCTTGACTTTGGTGACAGCATTCAGTCTTCTAAAGTTGAAGAGCTTCCCATCTGTGCAGCATCTAACCAGACTCCAGGATCTTCCTTTATGAAGGCATCCATTAGCATGGCAGAAAACAACATGCTGAACAGTGTTGGAGCTAGAACACAGCCTTGTTTTACGCCATTGCTTAATGGGAAGTCAGAAGATGCCTCTCCATCTTTGAGGACGCAAGCCATCATCCCATCATGGAACTGGCGGATGATGGTGATAAACCGGCCAGGACATCCAAACTTGGCCATGACCTTCCACAGTCCATTGCGGCTGACAGTGTTGAATACCTTTGTTAGGTCGACAAATGTCGAGCAATGTGGTTGGAGCAATGTGGTTTTTGTCCTGGCCGTGGCACATCGGACCAGCTCTTTACCCTCTCGAGAATTCTTGATGGTTTGTGGGAGTTTGCCCAACCAGTTTACATGCATTTTGTGGACTTGGAGAAGGCATTTGACCGCGTCCCTCGTGGTTTTTTGTGGGGGGTGCTTTGGGAGTATGGAGTATCGGGCTTGTCGTTATGAGCTATTCGGTCTCTGTACAACGATGTGAGAGTTTGGTTCGTATTGCCAACACTCGGTTGGAGTCATCCCCAGTGAGAGTTGGACTCCGCCAGGGCTGCCCTTTGTCACCGATCCTGTTCATAATTTTTATGGACAGGATTTCTAGGCGCAGCCAGGGAATGGAGGGTGTCATGCTTGGTGACCACAGGATCTCATCTCTGTTGTTTGCAGATGATGTTGTCCTGTTGGCTTCATCCAGCAATGACCTACAGCTCTTACTGGGATGGTTTGCCGCTGAGTGTGAAGCGGCTGGGATGAGAATCAGCACCTCCAAATCCGAGTCCATGGTCCTCAGCCAGAAAAAGGTGGATTGTCCTCTCTGGGTTGGGGACAGGCTCCTGCCCCAAGTGGAGGAGTTTAAGTATCTTGGGGTCTTGTACACGAGTGAGGGGAAAATGAAGCGATAGATTGACAGACGGATTGGAGCAGCATCTGCAGTGATGCGGACGTTGTACCGGTCTGCTGTGGTGAAGAGGGAGCTTAGTTCTAAGGCAAAGCTGTCGATTTACCAGTCAATCTACGTTCCTACTCTCACCTATGGTCACGAGCTTTGGGTAATGACCGAAAGAACAAGATCGCGGATACAAGCGGCTGAAATGAGCTTTCTCCGTAGGATTGCTGGACTCACCCTCAGAGACAGGGTGAGGAGCTCAGTCATCCGGGAGAGGCTCAGAGTAGAACGCTGCTCCTCCACATTGAAAGGAGTCAGTTGAGGTGGTATGGGCATCTGATTAGGATGCCTCCTGGACACCTCCCAATTGAGGTGTTTCAGGCATGTCCCACTGGGAGGAGACCCCGGGACAGACCCAGGACTCGGTGGAGAGACTATGTCTCCCAGCTGGTCTGGGAACGCCTTGGTATCCTCTCTGAAGAACTGGAGCAGGTGGCTGGGGAGAGGGAAGTCTGGGTTTCTCTGCTTGAACTGCTGCCTCCGCGACCCGGACCTCCGGAAAAGCAGTAGAAGATGGATGGATGGATGGATGGGACTGGTAAAAAGTAGACTGAGATCAACAATGGGCCAAAACAGATTAAATTACCTGTCTCTGATGTCCATTGAATGTGACATTCTGCGCTAAATGGATTTCACCATCATAATTAAAGACTTTTCAGTCAGGAAAACAAGAAAGAGAAACTTGTAAAGGTAAGAAAATACATTTGGCATAGTATTACTGTTGTGTTAGTGCTGTGGTATGATGATGCTGATGATGAACCCTTTATTGTCATTTTCATGTAAACAAAATCAAAATGCTGTTTCCACAAAAAAATCACTCAAAGAAATAAGAAGTGTCTCTCTAAAAAGCTTATCTAAATGTGCTGCTGAATTCTACTATAAACACACACACACACACACACACACACACACACATAAGACGTGGACAAAATTGTTGGTACCCCTCTTTTAATGAAAGAAAAACCCACAATGGTCACAGAAATAACTTGAATTTGACAAAAGTGGTAATAAATAAAAATTCTATGAAAATTAACCAATGAAAAATCAGACAATGCTTTTGAATTATGGGTCAACAGAATTATTTTAAAAAACAAACTCATGAAACAGGCCTGGACAAAAATGATGGTACCCTTAACTTAATACTTTGTTGCACAACCTTTTGAGGCAATCACTGCAATCAAACGATTTCTGTAACTGTCAATGAGACTTCTGCACCTCTCAGCAGGTATTTTGGCCCACTCCTCATGAGCAAACTGCTCCAGTTGTCTCAGGTTTGAAGGGTGCCTTCTCCAGACGGCATGTTTCAGCTACTTCCACAGATGTTCAATAGGATTTACGTAGATCAGGGCTCATAGAAGGCCACTTTAGAATAGTCCAATGTTTCGCTCTTAGCCATTCTTGGGTGTTTTTAGCTGTGTGTTTTGGGTCATTGTCCTGTTGCAAGACCCATGACCTGCGACTGAGACCAAGCTGTCTGACACTGGGCAGCACATTTCTCTCTAGAATACCTTGATAGTCTTGAGATTTCATTGTACCCTGCACAGATTCAAGACACCCTGTGCCAGATGCAGCAAAGCAGCCCCACAACATAACAGAACCTCCTCCATGTTTCACAGTAGGGACAGTGTTCTTTTCTTGGTATGCTTCATTTTTGTGTCTGTGAACAAAGAGCTGATATGCCTTGCCAAAAAGTTCCAGTTTTGTCTCATCTGTCCCTAGGACATTCTCCCAGAAGCTTTGTGGCTTGTCAACATGCAGTTTGGCAAATTCCAGTCTGGCTTTTTTATCATTTGTTTTCAACAGTGGTGTCCTCCTTGGTCGTCTCCCATGAAGTCCACTTTGGCTCAAACAATGACGGATGGTGCAATCTGACACTGATGTACCTTGACCTGGGAGTTCACCATGAATGTGTTTAGAGGTTGTTCTGGGCTCTTTTGTTACCATTCGTATTATCCGTTTCCTCCTGTGGCCATGTCCAGGGAGGTTGGCTACAGTCCTGTGGATCTTAAATTTCTGAATAATATGTGCAACTGTAGTCACAGGAACATCAAGCTGCTTGGAGATGGTCTTATAGCCTTTACCTTTAACATGCTTGTCTATAATTTTCTTTCTAATCTCCTGAGACAACTCTCTCCTTTGCTTCCTCTGGTCCATGTTTAGTGTGGTACACACCATGTCACCAAACAGCACAGTGACTACTTGTCACCCTTTAAATAGGCCGACTGACTGATTACAAGTTTGTAGACACCTGTGATGTTAATTAGAGGACACATCTTGGTTGAACATGTCCCTATGGTCACCTATGGTCATCTTTTCTAGGGGTACCATCATTTTTGTCCAGGCCTGTTTCATGAGTTTGTTTTTTAAATAATTCTGTTGAACCACAATTCAAAAGCATTGTCTGATTTTCATTGGTTAATGTTCATAGAATTTTTATTTATTACCACTTTTGTCAGATTCAATTTATTTCTGTGACCATTGTAGGTTTTTCTTTCATTAACAGAGGGGTACCAACAATTTTGTCCATGTCTGTACACACACACACACACACACACACACATATACAGTATATATACTGTATATATATATATATATATATATATATATATATAATAGATGAGCATCATTAGTTTGCTTAAAATGAATATAAGTAAGCTAATATGAATGAGTTAAAATGAATATAATAAATATAAGTAAAATACTGCACATAAAATAAAGAGCAAATAGGTTATTGTTCGTTTAATAGTCTTATCACAGCAGGGCAGAAACTGTCCTTTAACCTGGATGTCCTCACTTTAATGCACCTGTATCTCCTTCCTGACAGCATCAGAGATAAGAGACTGTGTGAGGGCTGAGGGGGTCCCTAAGATGCAGCGCCCTCTGCGCCTGCATCTGTGTATCGTACTGTGTGTTGCTGTGCTTTTCGAATGTTGCTTTGTTTTAGTATCATCTTGCTTACCAAATAAGAATGGGCCTCTGTGTTGTTGCCTTAGATACTGTAACTACTTTCCGAACTTAAAGCTTGTTTCCAACCTATTTTCTGCCCAATGGGGCTGTGATGTGGAGGTATGTCGGGGGGGGGGGGGGCTTTACAGCTAGTAGCTTAGGGGTCTCTGACCACCTTCATCCTCCTCTGGGTACTGTTGGTCAATTGTTAGGTGTCGTCTTGGTCTTATGATGTCAAAATGTGAACAGCATGATGAAGAGGACTGTTTAAATACCAATTCTAATTGAACCAAAAAGTTTATTGGTCAATTCATGGATCAAACACCTGTTGTGAATTTTGCCGTTAAGCACCTTGTTATAGAACAGCAAGTTATGCAAAAAGTACTGAAACATTGAATAGCTGGACATGTGCATTCTAAAGGTTAGAGAAGGTCAAATTGAGTTCACCTGTAAAGGTTATAGTGCATTTTAGGTGCATCCTGAAATTTCACTCAAAAGTTGATTATCCCTAATTTTTTGTGAGTAGTGTATTTCAGCATATGTTGTATATTACATTAAACTGACAACACTGAAAAACTGGAATCCTGACTTCCCTTGGCTTCTTGGAAAAAACTCCACTGCTGTGCAATGTCTGATATGTTACTCCATGCTAATGGTTGGGGTTAACTGTTAGCATGGACTCTGCTCATGGTTAACCCCAACAGTATTTGTCTGTGGTGAGCCGGATCCCCACTTTCTGTTACCTTTCTCCCCTCTCACAGTCAGTGAGTCCATTGTGGTTCCTCTGCTGCCTCCAATTAGCGGAGTGGAAGGGCCACCCATCAAAAGGGCCTTTAAAACAGCACTATGTAAGACTTTCACCTTGAAATAATATTTCCAAAATTATTTTGTCAGTGCATCAGCCTTTGACAAAGTAAATGTCACTTCCCAATAGCCTGAGTGGACCTGCATTGCCTGCAACAGCTCTGTTCTCGGTAGGAACACGGAAAAGACTACAACTATGCTGACTATTGCCTCAGTCCCAACAGCCAATCACAGGGCACGACTGTAGCCTCTAAGCAACCTGTGACTAGCTGTTGGGATTGAGGTAACAGTCGCCATAGTTGTAGTCGTTTAAGTGTCCCTACCCAGAACAGGAAAGTTACATAGTGGTGCTTTAAGAGCAGGCTCGCTGTTGCACAGAAGCCAGTGTTCTGACATTTGGCATGTCTATCAGAACAGCTGTTCTGTTACTGTGCATGCACACGCATGCGTACAACAGAAATACACTGTAATGAATGAAAGTCCATCATTTCAGCAACCCATCAGAGACTTCATGCAAATGACCGAAGGTTAACAATTATGTAATGTTATAACCAGGACTTGACATTAACATCCGCCAACCCGCCAATGGCGGGTGGATTTCACTGGTGGCCGGTAAGATAGCCAGTCCCACTAGCCACTGTGGCAGGATGTAGTTTTCTGAAGTGACATCTAAATAATAAACCTATCACAATGTGATACTACAAAACTACAACTCCCATCAGCACTATCTGCACATACACAGTGTATTCTCATTGGTCCACTGTCACCGTGGACAGGAGAAGTCGTGGACAGAGTCTGGCTCCGCTCTGGGCTGAGTACAGGAGAAGCCTCAGATGGTCTGCTCCACGGGTCAGTTCATTTTGTGGCCAATCTGGAGAAACAGCGATGAACAGACAGCAGCTGGCAGAACACACCTGTTCCAGCTATCGGCAATCAGATCACCAGGGGAACTGCCCCTGAACCCCCGTTGTCCAAGTGGTGAGTAGTAGTCAGCTACTAATGACGTAGTGCAACCCTGAAGCAGTGTCCCAATTCATAGGGGTAATTTTCAACCCCCACCCCTTGGTCTTTGAAATTAAGCAGTCACGGCTACCTCCGGTAGGCATGGTAAGATAAATGGACTCATGGAGGCTAGCTCCAGTACTTAAAAAGGTTTATTAACATCCATCCATCCATCTTCTTCTGCTTAATCCTTTTCGGGTCGCAAGGGGCTTGAGCCTATCCCAGCATCTTTGGGCGAGAGGCAGAGTACACCCTGGACAGATCACCAGTCCATCACAGGGCCAACACAGACAGACAGACAGACAACCATTCACTGTCACAGTCATACTTAAGGACAATTTAGAATCCCCAGTTTGATGACAATTAACCTAACTTGCATGTTTTTGACATGTGGGAGGAAACCGGAGAAATCCCAGTGTAAACCCACGTAGACATGAGGAGAACATGCAAACTCCACACAGATCCCTGTTGATCAGGGGCTGGGATCGAACCCAGGATCCCCCAGCCAAGGGTGAGTTGCTGTGCTGCCGCAGTGCTAACCGCTCCGCCACCTCAGTTCAATTCAGCTTTATTTATATAGCGCCATTTCACAACAGTCATCTCATAGCACTTTCAACTGTAGGAGAAAACCCCACAATTGCAGAAAGACCCCAGCAATCGGGCGATCCCCTGTGAGCAAGCACTTGGTGATGGTGGAGAGGAAAAACTCCCTTTTAGCAGGAAGAAACGTCCAGCAGAACCAGGTCACAGCAGTCATCTGCTGTGACTGGCTGAGGGTGAGGGGATAAAGGGGAAGAAGAAAAGACCAGACATGTACTTGGTTATATGGGAGAGAACAGATGTTAATGACCAGCAAAAATATTTCATTGAGAGTGAAGAAAAGAGTGAAGCCCACTGCATTGTCTAAACCTATTAGCAACATAACTAAGGGAGGGTTCAGGGTCACCTGATCCCACCCTAACTATAGGCTATGTCAAAAAGGAAGGTTTTAACGCTATTCTTAAAAACAGAGATTGAGTCTGACTCCTGAATCCAGATTGGCAGCTGGTTCCAAAGGAGAGGAGCTTGACAACTGAAAGCTCTACCTCCCATTGTACTTTTGGTGTCATAACGTCTCCGTTTCATGGGCGCAAAATAGGACACCAAATGCTTGCTGTAGGTTGGCACATTTATTAATTTAAAGCACAAACAAAACGCTTCAAACAAATACAACAAATGAAAGTGCAAGACGATAATAAAGAAACATAAATACAAACGCTGGAGGATAGTGGGGCTCAACGTCAGAGGTACAAAGTCAGGGAATGCCTGACCAGGGGAGAAGCTCAGCCGGAGGACCCCGAGGGCTATGGGGCTCAACGGCTGAGACGGCGGAGGAAAAAAGGCACTAAGACGGAGCACTCCAACTCACCTTGACAGCGGAGCCTAGACCCATGGTAGCAGTCCAGAGGGCAGGAATTCACAGAAGAAGAAGAAGGACATGACAACAGCAGAGGTTGTCGTGTCCCTTAAATACACACACATAATCAGAGAAAGGTGTAATCCATGAGTAGCAGAATGGACAGCAGCTGTGCAGCCCCGAAGGAATTGACAGCCAGAAGCTGCACAGCGATGTCAAAATAAACAAACCAGAAACCATAACGAAACAACCACAAGAGAACTCAAAAATCATCATAATAATCTTATAGTTTACAGTAAACAAACAGGAAAATGCTCACTGGGCAGGAAAACTGGGCACGGCTCTAACCCGTGCCCTAGGATCATGACATTTGGAGATTCTAGGTATTACAAGTAATCCTGCATTTTGGGACCATAGTGCCCTGTTAGGATGATAAGGTATTATCAGATCTTTTAAATAAAAAGGGGCCTGATTATTTACAGCTTTGTAAGTGAGAAGAAGGATTTTAAACTTAATTCTAAATTCTATGGGAAGCCAATGAAGGGAGGCCAGAACCGGAGAGATGTGATCTCTCTTTCTAGTACCTGTTAAAACTCTTGCTGCAGCATTTTGGATCAGCTGAAGACTTTTTAAAGAGGTTTTAGGACAGCCTGAAAATAAAGAGTTACAATAATCTAATCTAGAGCTAACAAAAGCATATATTAGTTCCTCAGCATCACTCTGAGACAAGATGCTCCTAATCTTGGCAATATTACACAAATGATAGAAGGCAGTCTTAGAAACAAGTTTAATATGTGAATTAAAGAACAGATCTTGATCAAAAATAACTCCAAGTTTCCTCACAGAACTATTAAGAGAAAGACTAACCACATCCAAACTAAAAATTTGATTTGGAAAGGTATTTCTAAGTTTTTTTGAACCAACTAGAATGACTTTAGTCTTATCTGAATTTAATAGCAAGAAATTACAAGTCATCCAAGCTTTGATTTCCTTAAGACAAGCCTGTAATTTTTTGGCTAACTGATTACCGTCATCTGGCTTCATTGACAAGTATAATATAACGAGTTAGAAGAAAACTCATTATTGACATGAACAAACTGGAACCTATGAGATAAATAAGATTTAAACTACTGCAACAAAGTTACATTAAGTCCAAGAAGGTTCTCTAACACTGGTCAACACCAAATTTATTGTCTAAAGTTTTTTTTTTAATCTGATTTAGGACAGTTTTGATGTGCTGAATCCAAAAATCACATTGGTTTTGCTCAGTCAGGTCAACTTTTTGAACTATGGCCACATGTTGTTTTACGTTTTTGTTTACATGTACAGGTATTTTCGATTTACAGTATATGATGCAAAATTCTTTTTTATATCTTGAAATTTCTCGAACTCTGAAGAGTTTGCATGTGCCAATTTATGACATGATGTCATAAATTATTATGATGGCTGATTACTGTTGGACTCTGAAGAGAGACATCCCTGCTGCTGAGCATTCAAGAGGTTTGAATAAATGGAAGTTGAAGCTCTAAATTTTGAACAATGATGATGTAACATTCAATTTACGTGTACTTACCTTTATCAATGTCTACTATTCAGTTTACAGTAATCGAAGTTTGTAACATTTAATCAATAAATTGTGTTAGAAAATGATTTTTTCTCTTAAAAATCTATTTCGGATGAGAAATATTAACAAAAATCAACCGATAATGTCACAAAAATGTAATCGATTTGGTCATAAGATCAGATTTTTTAAAAATCATATTAGCATAAAAACCTGACCTGATCGAGAGAAACTGTCATGAGCAGGGCTGTTGTTCGGCCGCGCCCGTGACTCGTGGCTGTAGTTTCCTGTATTATTGTTTATTGTGTTCAGCTGGCAGGTTGTTAGAGCCCCGTGTCGGGGCTTCTTGCCAGTCTACAGCCTCACCCCTTCTCTCTCTCAGTCAGACACTCACCAGTTGTCTGTTATCATCCCTTAGGGTTCACTCATGCACACACACATTCATTTCTTCTCACTCATGCACACACACACATTGCCATTCCTATTCACATGTGCACTCACTCATTATTCATCAGCTGCCACCACACCTGCATCCACTTGCCACCCAGTAGTCTATGAGGGTATTTAATGGGTGGCAGTGTGATTGCTCAGGGCGGCGGCATCAGTCTACAGGGTCCCAGAGTTTTCTCCGGTCCATGTTGGTGATGTGCAACATTTGCTGTTCAGGCTCTTTCTCCTATCGGTGTGTTCCTTGGACTGCTTCAGGTGTTGTCTCCAGAGCCCAGCTGCACTTCGACACATAGTAGTAAGTTGTCCTTATTTTTGGATTACGTTTCCTCATCCCTCAGTGGCGGATCTCAAACTGAGGTGTGACGTAACCTTCACTGCCTATGGAGTTAATTCCCCTGTTTGTCTGTTGTTTTCCTGCTCGGACTGCTTTCATGGACACTAGTTACCAATTCTCTCACTATTTTTCATGGACATTTGTACCTTATTATCCTGTTTAATAAACCACATGCTACACTCACACGTAGGCTTGTGTAATTTCTTCGGTTTGCTGCATGATTATGCAGCAGACGTGACAGTATGCTGCCGCCAGTCAGAGCCTAGCGGTGTAGCGTGTGTGTGCATTTTCACCCTCGTGTTTGTGTGTTTTTCCCTTACCTGCTGGAGATGGCGATGGGCCGGAGCTATCCTCTGAGCCTGGGTTGGTAACGCTGCCGGGCCGCACTTGAGGCTCCATCGTCCCGGTGGTTCACCAGAGCCTCACGCCCATCCCAGTCCCTATCCCGCTGGATTCAGCCCCAGCACAACTGCCATCTGGTCAACGGCGGCGTCAGCATCATCCTGCCGGCGGTCCCCAAAAGGATTATTCGGCCACCCTGGCAGCCATTTCCCCGGCACCAACTCCGGCCAATCCTGCAGCGGAGCCTTCCACGGTGCCTCCTCCCACTGCTAAGGGGTGCTCGTTTTCCTCACCGGCGACTTTCATACCTGTGGCTGCAGGGGCAGCTCTCCCACAGCCCTCAGAGAGAGACGGATCGATCCGGGACACGGAGGGGGATGAGAAAACTAATCCTGCAGCGGATAACATTGCCTACCAGGATAACAGGCAAGTGCAACCTATCGCTATTCAGACTAATCATACTATGCCTTGCTTGAATCCTGGTAGAGAGGCTCAGGGTGTGCAGTCCTCTGAGTTCTCTTCACCCACTGCAGAATGTAAATGTTTTTCTGCTCTCTCCTTGTCTCCCCCTCCTGTTCATGGGAGCTTATTGGCCACAGCGAGGATGTTGGAGACCTGGGAGGAGTTCGGACTGGCGTTGTTGGCGAAGATGGATTGCCTGATGGAACAGGAGAGATCTGCAGCTGCCTCTCCATCTATTTTTACCTTCGCCAAGGTGGAGAGGACAGAATCCTCTTCTAATCCATTCCCTCCGGAGCCAGTGTTGGAAGCTTCTCAGCAGCCTGAGGAGGAGCCCTGGACCGCCACTTCATCTGAGAGGGGCATCGCCTCGCCAGCTGCAGCCGAGGACTTTATAAACCAGGAACACATTCATTTCTTCTCACTTATGCACACACACACATTGCCATTCCTATTCACATGTGCACTCACTCATTATTCATCAGCTGCCACCACACCTGCATCCACTTGCCACCCAGTAGTCTATGAGGGTATTTAATGGGTGGCAGTGTGATTGCTCAGGGCGGCGGCATCAGTCTACAGGGTCCCAGAGTTTTCTCCGGTCCATGTTGGTGATGTGCAACATTTGCTGTTCAGGCTTTTTCTCCTATCGGTGTGTTCCTTGGACTGCTTCAGGTGTTGTCTCCATAGCCCAGCTGCGCTTCGACACATAGTAGTAAGTTGTCCTTATTTTTGGATTACGTTTCCTCATCCCTCAGTGGCGGATCTCACCCTGAGGCGTGACGTAACCCTTCACTGTCTATGGAGTTAATTCCCCTGTTTATCTTTTGTTTACCTGCTCGGACTGTTTTCATGGACACTGGTTAACAATTCTCTCACTATTTTTCATGGACATTTGTATCTCATTATCCTGTTTAATAAACCACACGCTACAGTCGCACGTAGGCTTGTGTAATTTCTTTGGTTTGCTGCAGCAGATATGACAGAAACAGATGTCATTTTCGGATTCAGCGGTGCAAAATTGTCTTAAATCATTTGAAAAAACACAGACAACTCACAAAAAAATTATTTTTGTAACCCTGTGTAATCTATCAAGTAAAATATTATGATTGATAGTATCAAAAGCTGCACTAAGGTCCAAAAGGACAAGTGTAGAAATGAATCCATTATCAGATGCGATAAGGAGGTCATTAGTGACCTTCACTAAAACTGTTCAGTACTATGATGAATTCTAAACCCTGATTGAAACTCTTCAAATAAACCATTTCCCTGCAAGCGGTCAAGTAATTGTGTAGCAACAGCTCTAAGATTTTTTTAAATGAAAGGCAGATTAGAGATTGGTCTATAGTTAGCTAAAACTCCTGGATGCAGCATTGGCTTTTAAAGCAAAGGTTTAATTACAGCAGTTTTAAAAGCCTGCGGTACATGGTCTAATGTTAATGAAGAATAAAGCTACCAATAAATACAGTAGGAAGACTTGTGGAGTGTGTAAATGAAGAGGCAGCTTCATGTCAGACGATTTATTACACACTCACATCCCACAAGCACAGAACAGACTGACTGGTTACAGCAAGCACTCCTCTATATCCCAAGTCACCTTCACAAGCTTCAAGGCACTTCCTCATACACAGCATGATATTTACACTACACTTCATTCAACCCCCTCTCACCCTCTTGGGCATTGTTCTCCCATGTGTATTCATTGTCTCTGTCTGAGGTGCGAAATAACCTGACTTCCATAGACTTCTTTAAATAACCTGGTAGGAATAGGTTCTAGTTGACAAGTTGAAGGCTTTGATGAGGAAATTATTTTATCTATCTCTAAAAGGTCAATTGGAGTAAACTCATCCAAACAGATATCAGTTGAACGAGTTGTAGTTGTTACTGTATTTAAGTTAACGGTGGGAAGGAATCTCAACGAAACAAAATAACAGGATGTGGGCTGGAAAATAACTCAGGACATGACCGACAAAGAAACTTACATGGGAATATTCAGGACAGGATACCGGCAGGGAAACACGACAATGATGTCTCATCAGAATGACACTGAACACTGACATAAAGTGATGTGAAAAAGGGTTTGCCCCCTTCCTGATTTCTCATTTTTTTGTCTGACTCCTTCCAGCAGTTAATCAATGATGTCCTATGAGATATGGCGAATCTCTTTGTGTTTGTTTATTTGGATGATGTTTTGATTTTTTTCTTGCACCCTAGAGGAGCACAGAGTCCACGTTTGAACTGTCCTGCAGCGGTTGCTTGAGAAGCAACTTTTTGTGAAGTCTGAGAAGTGCGAATTTTCCACTCGCTCTACTTCGTTTTGGGGGTTCATCATCTCCGAGGGCACAATAAAGACTGATCCGGCAAAAATCAAGGCAGTAGTAGACTGGCTGACCCCCCAGTCCAGGAAGGACCTCCAACGTTTTCTGGGCTTCGCCAACTTCTACCGCCAATTAATCCGACTATAGTAGGGTGGCGCAACCGCTTACGCAGTTGACGTCAACCAAAAGCCTGTTCAAGTGGCCCGAGGCCACTGAACGAGCTTTTGTGACTCTGAAAGGCCTATTCACCAACGCGCGCGTTCTGGCTTAGGTGGATCCCGCAGCACAGTTTGTGGTCAAGGTGAATGCGTCTGAGTTGGGGGTGAGTGCTGTCCTCTCCCAGCGCTCCCCCGCCAACCAGAAGCTCCATCCTTACGCATATTTCTCCTGACGGTTAACGCCAGCCAAGAGGAATTACACTGTTGGGGACCGCAAACTGTTGGCCATTAAGCTGGTGTTGGGGGAGTGGAGACACTGGCTGGAGGGATCTAGCCAACCGGTCATTGTCTGGACCGACCACAAAAATTTAGAATATCTTCTGTCGGCCAGACAGTTAAATTCTTGACAAGCCCTGTGGGCCTTGTTTTTTAAATAGGTTTAATTTATCCATCTCGTACCACTCATGGTCCTGCAATGCTAAGCCTGATGCTCTCTCACGCCAGTTTTCTCCCGACTCCTCCTCCTCCACCTCCTCCTCCTCAGCTTCTGGGTCTCCTCCGGAGACAACACCCCCCCCCCCCCCGCTTTCTCGGGACACTTTCGTGGGAGATAGAGCAGAGGGTCCGGCAAGCTCAATCATTTGAACCCATCCCGGAGGGAGGCCCACCGGACCGGCTATATGTCCCCACAGCATTATGTGAAAAGGTGATTAAGTGGGAGCATACTAGCTTTTCTGCCTGTCATCCCATCATATCCAGGACTATCGAGGTGCTTTGGAGAGTGTTTTGGTGGCCCACACTCGGGAGGGATGTACAGGACTACGTTAAAGCCTGTCGTACCTGTTCCGCCAATAGGTCTGACTCTTCCCCTCCTGCGGGCCTTCTCCATCCTCTCCCAGTGCCAGGTCGCCCGTGGTCACACATTGCCCTGGGTTTCATTACGGGCCACCCTCCATCCCAAGGGAATACTGTGATCCTGACGATAGTCGACCAGTTCTCCAAGGCCATCCACCTGATTCCTCTCCACAAACTATCATCTGCCACGGAGACGGCTGACCTGCTTATGCAGCACATCATCTGGCTGCATGGGATTCCAATGGACATCGTCTTGGACCGGGGGCCCCAATTCACATCTCAGGTGTGGAAGGCATTCTGCCGCTTCTTGGGTTCAACCGCCAGCTTGATGTCAGGTAACCAACCCCAGAGCAACAGTCAGGCTGAGCTTGCTAATCGATCTCTGGAGGCCACCCTAAGGTGTGTAGTATCCCTGAACCCGGCCACCTGGACATCCCACTTTACCTGGATGGAATACGCCCATAACTCAGCGGTCTCCTCCTCCACTGAGCTCATGCCACTTGAAGCGTTGATGGGTTACACACCACCTTTGCTGCCCATGGTGGAGAGGGACATCACTGTCCCATCTGTGGAGGCCCATGCGCACCGGTGCCACCGTCTGTGGAGGACCACGAGAGCTGCCCTCCTTTGCTCTGCGGAGCACAATAAACAGTACGCCAACCGTAGACGGGCGCCGGCGCAGAAGTACACGGTGGGACAGAGGGTCTGGCTGTCCACTGACCAGATGCCACTTAAAACGGAGTCCCAGAACCTCCCCCCCCCACACTATTTGGACCCATTTACTATCAAGCAGTTGATCAATGACGTCACCGTTCGGTTGGACTTGCCACCCTCTATGCGCATCCATCCAACCTTCCATGTCTCCCGGATTAAGCCGCTCTTCACCAGTCCCCTCTGCCCTCCTCTGGACCCCCCACTGCTCCCCCCCCCCCCCCGGATCATCAATGTCTCGACCACATATACAGTGGAGAGGATTCTGGGCGTGCGTCGTCGGGGGCGTGAGTGCCAATACCTCGTTCACTGGAAAGATATGGTCTGGAGGAGAAGTCTTGGATTCCGGGGTCGTACATCTTGGATAAGCACATGATACGGGAGTTTCATCTGACCCATGGGCACAAGCCTAGTGGGACACCAGGAGGCGTCCCTTGGGGGGGGGGGGGGACTGTGATGATCAGGCAAGCGTGCTCCCCCTCCCCTCCTATTCCTACTTTCCCGTCTCTGGAGAATTAGACACACCTGTGTGATCACCTGCTGCATCTGATGAGCCAGCGGATTTAAGATCCAGCATGTGGACTTCCGGGAAGATGGCGGAGAGACATAACACTTAAACAAAGAGCTCTCCCTAGCCGGATTAAAAATCATCGGTAAATGGCCAACTCGACATAAACGAATCAATAAACTAAGGGATGAAAACACGAAGGAACCGGGCACAAGGACAAAAACAGGGTAAAATTGAAGAATTCCTCTCCAACAACGCAGGAAAAACCGCTGTACGCAAAGCCCAAAAAAACGAGATGTCTACAGCAGAGAAAATGGAAGACACCAGACTCGACAACATGAACGCTGGCATCGCCAGTTTGGGTGAAGAGTTAAGAGAATTCAAGCGACAGCTACAACAGGATTTAGCGGCTCTTAAGGAGGAACTGAAAAAAGAAATTAAGGAGGAAATCATGGACCTCCGAAGAGAAATGGAGCGTAAATTAACGGAAAACATGGAGGAGCTGCGCTCCCAGCGGGCGTGTATGACAGAAGCGCAGACCCGAATTTTGGAACTAGAAGATTGGAAAAGCGAGGCAAACGAACAACTACAGACCCTGACGACGCAAACGCAGAGGATGCAGGAGAAAATAAACGACTTGGAGAGCAGATCTCGACGAAGCAATATGCGCATCTTTGGAATTCCGGAGGGCATTGAAGGCAACTCGATGACAAAATTCATGGATCAGTTCTTAAAAAAAGAACTGGAAATACCCGGAGAAACGGATCTGCAGATTCAACGGGCGCACAGAACACCGGCACAGAACCCGAAAACAAACTCTCCACCCAGGTCAGTTGTGGTAAATTTTGTGAAATATGACATAAAGGAAAGAATCCTGACGCAAGCATGGAAAAAAAAGATACGAATCGGCGACAAACAGGTATTTTTTGACCATGACTACCCGACAGAAATCGTGCAGCAGCGGAAGAAATATGCCAATATTAAAAAAACGCTGAAAGAGAAAAAAATTAGATTCCAAACGCCGCTAACGAAAATGAGGATTCATTGGGAGGAAGGCACAAGAACCTACAACATGGCCGAAGAGGCAGCGCGGGATGTGATGGAGCGGGGCCTTGAGGTGAGCGTGCCGAAGGAGACGGCTGGAGCAGCGGCGGCCCTGAACGCACCACGACAGACGGAGTGGAGACGAGTGAACGGCGGAAGAAGGGGGAGAGACGTAGAGCAGCGGGCCCAGGACAAGCTACGAAGCTTTCAACTGAAAGCCTAGATCATAACAAAGATTAAGAAAGGCACAGAAGAAATGAAGGCCAAGAAGACAAGGTAAAAGAGAAACAGACGGCTAGGAGAGGTTTAAGTGATATTTGTTGGACATTTCTAGACTAATGACTATTACTTGGATAGTAAATACAGGTCTAGGGAGGGCCCTTCACTCTGTGAAGACAAACCCCCCACCCACCAACAGGGACCAGTGGGCAGAAGAAAGGCCCAAAGTACGGAGGTCGAGTTTTTTTAATGTGTTTTTATATAAATATGTGTTATTTTTGTTGTTAAAGGGGTTAGGAGCACAAGTTAAAAAAATGGAAAAACATGAATATGGGTAAAAATCTTAAGATAATGACATTAAACGTGAATGGTCTGAACTCACCTGTTAAAAGGGAAAGAATAATAAGAAAATTCAAGAAGGAAAAAGCTGAAATTATATTTATGCAAGAGACACATTTGAGCAAGACAGAACATGTGAAACTAAAGAGATTTGGCTATAAGAACTCCTACTACAGTTCATTTAAGGGAGGAGCAAAAAGGGGGGTTATGATACTAATCTCAAACAAAATACAATTTGAAAGTGAACAGGAAATCCAGGATAAAGAAGGCAGGTATGTAATAATAAAGGGAAGAATAGATGGTATGCAGATTACATTAGTGAACATCTATGCCCCACCAGAAAGTGACAAGGGTTTTTTTCAACATCTGTTTGATCTCATAGCAACACACAGTGAAGGAGTCCTAATTTGTGGAGGAGACTTAAATGCTGTCATGGATCATGAAGTTGACACAACAAGTGTTAAGAAGACAAAAAAACATGTAACAAAGTTCATAAGAACCTCACTGGCAGAAATGGGTATGGTAGACATATGGAGGGACCTACACCCACTCGAAAAAGACTATACACATTATTCAGCAGCCCATAAAGTACACTCTAGAATAGATTACTTCCTTATGAATGAAGGTGACAGACACAGGGTGAGAAATTGTTGGATTGGAGGGGCAGAAATATCAGATCATAATCCTATATACATGGAAATATATTTAAACAATAGAAAACGACAAACAACATGGAAACTTAACGTAGGACTGTTAAATGATGAGAAAATGAAAGAAAGAATAAAAATAAACATAAACGAATATATCCAAGAGAATGACAATGAAGAAGTGGACCCAACAATACTATGGGACGCACTAAAAGCTGTGTTAAGGGGTAAATTAATTGTTGAAACAGGAAAAGCAAATAAGACTAAACTGGAAGCGTATGAACAAAGATGTGAGAGACTGAGGGAATTAGAACGTAAACATCAAAGCACAAATGATCCAAAAATATATCAAGAAATTAAAGAAGAAAAAACAAAGATAAAAGAAACACAAATGGATGAAATTGAAAGGAAAAATAGATATCTAAAGCAAAAATATTATGAAACGGGGCCAAAAGCCACAAAACTGCTGGCAAAACGGTTAAGAAAACAACAAACAATGAATAATGTATACAAGATTAAAGACCCCACCACAAATAAAACCACAGTTAACCCAGAAAACATCGAAGAAATTTTCCATAATTTCTACCAAGAACTATACTCGCAACCTGAAGAAACAAATACTAAAGATATCAAAAAATTTCTAGACACATTGGACTTGCCATCAATAGGAAATCAACAAAATGAAAAACTAACAGCAGAAATAACAACACAAGAGATCAGAGATGTGATTAAGTCACTTAAAAACGGTAAATCACCAGGTAGTGATGGATACCCATCTGAGTTTTATAAACTGTTTATAGAAGAACTCACGCCACAACTCCTAAAGTCATTTAATTGGACGCTGAACAACAACAAAATACCTCCATCATGGAACGAAGCAATCATTTCAGTTATTTTAAAACCAGGGAAAGATAAAGAACAATGCGGAAACTATAGACCAATCTCTTTATTAAATGTAGATTATAAAATATACACAACAATTATATGTAAACGAATAAAGACATTCTTGACGGAATTGATAGAAGATGATCAAACTGGATTCATAGAGGGACGCCAAACACATGACAATATCAGGACAACAATACATATAATTAACCAAATACATAAAGAAAAGAAAAGCGCAGTAATAATGAGTTTAGACGCAGAAAAAGCATTTGACAGGGTTAACTGGAAATTCCTATATAGTGTACTGGAGCGCTTTGGATTTAACGAAAAATCAGTACAATGCATAAGGACGCTATATCAAGAACCTGTGGCAAGAATCAAGATAAACGGTAGCTTAACAGACAAAGTAAATATACAAAGATCAACTAGGCAGAGATGCTGCTTATCGCCCACCTTGTTTGCTCTGTTCATAGAACCATTGGCTCAAGCGATACGACAAAATAAGAAATTAAAAGGTGTAACAATAAAGGGGGTGGAACACAAGATTGGGCTATTTGCAGACGATATTATAGTTTACCTTGAACAACCAGATAAATCAATAATGGAAATGATGAACTTGATAGAAAATTTTGGAAAATTATCAGGATACAAGATAAACATAACAAAAACACAAATACTGACATTCCACTATAACCCTCTAAACCAGATAACTGATAAGATCAAACTAAACTGGAACCAAAAAGAAATAAAATACCTTGGAGTGAACATACCTAAAGACCTAAGCAAAATATATAAAGCAAACTATGATAGGTTGGAACAAGAAATAAAAAAAGATATTGATAGATGGTCAATCTTAAATATGGACCTGAATTCAAAAATTGAGACAGTCAAAATCAGCATACAACCTAGATTACTTTACCTCTTCCAGGCTATACCAACAGAGATTCCAGATGCCCAATTCTCAAAGTGGGACAGGATGATATCGAGATTTGTTTGGGGAGGTAAAAAACCAAGAGTGAAATATAAAACCCTCCAATTACCAAAAGAGAAAGGAGGCATGGGCCTACCGAGTCTAAAGGAATATTACTACTCAGCACAAATAAGATATATCATATGTTGGTGCGACGAGGGATATGAGGCAAAATGGAAAGAAATGGAAAAGGAAATTGAGGGACTCCCAGTACAAAGCATAATAGGGGATAAAGATGCATATAAGCAAATCAAACAAATAGACCCAATCACTAAATTTACTTTAGAACTGTGGTATAAAATAGTACAAAAATATAATATAAGGGAAGACATAAAACTATTGAAATGGGTAGCATTTGACAGTCAGTTTGAACCGGCAAAACAAGATAGGGGATACAAAAATCTGGTGAACAAGGGAATCACAGCATGGGGCAATATCGGAAAAAAAGATCTCGGGAGCTTTGTAAATATCAGGAGAAAATTTAAATTAGAAAGATCGGAATTTTTCAGATATCTGCAGATGAGAGATTACTATATGAAGAAGATTAGGCATAACCTCCAAACAGATGTGAACGAGATTATACAACTTATTTTAAGCTCATATGCAGGAAATAAAATAAGAATTATTTCAAAACTATATCAGAAACTTATGACAAACAATCATACAAGTAACTATATAAAGGAGAAATGGGAGAAGATAAGATAAGATAAGCCTTTATTAGTCCCACAACGGGGAAATTCCAGGATTGCAACAGCACAGGGATAGCAACACTCAGAGCAACAATCAGAAGGCAAGAAAAAAAACAAGCAAGCAAGAGCAGCTAATAAACATATGTACGTATTACTATAAAATATATATATATACACACACACACAGACACACAGTGCAGAGCATTGTAGCTGGATGGAATAAATATATGAATATATGAACACACAGTGCAGAGCATTGTAGCTAGATGGAATAAATATGTAAATATATAAACACCCACAGTACGGAGCATTGCAGCTAGGTGGAATAAATATGCAAGTATATAAACACACACAGTGCGGAGCAATGTAGCTAGATGGAATAATATGTAGATATATAAATATATAAACACACCCAGTGCTGAGCATTGTAGCTAGATGGAATAAATATGCAAATATATAAACACACACAGAAAGAAAGAAAGAGCTCAATTTAAACATAACAGAAGAAAGCTGGCAGGAAATATGGAAAACACAACACACATCAACAAATTCAAGGGCATGGAGGGAATTTGGATGGAAAAACCTGATTCGCTTTTTCATTACACCACAGATTCAAGGAAAATATACAAATACCCAATCTTTATGCTGGAGGGGATGTGGGGCTCAAAATGCAGACCACTCACATATGTCTTGGAAATGCTACGAAATATCATCATTTTGGAAATCTATGCATGTGACAATACAGAGGATATTAGGATATAATATACCAATGAACTGTAACCTGATGTACTTATGTGATCTTAAAAAAGACAATGTTATACAGGCTGAGGACAGATATCTAGTTAAAATCTTGTTGATTGCATGTAAAAAAACTATCACAAAAAAATGGCGATCAGAAGTTCTTCCTGACCAAGAACAATGGACTGACATTGTTGAGGACATACGTATGATGGAAAAACTAACATATCGACGAAGAATGCAAGAAGGAATATGGGAGAAAAAATGGCGGAAATGGACACACTACAAAGTGCAACAACGAGGCAGAAATTGAAAGAATAACCAAAGACACTGAAAAAAACAGAAGAATTAAGAGATGGAAACTAAAAACTTGATGCTCCAACATTTGTCCCCCCCCCCCTTTTTTTTTTTTTTTTTATTTTTCCCTACCCTAACCCCTTTGTTTTTTAAATGTAGAATGTGATCTGAATGCATTATATATGATAAAAATGAATAAAAATCTAAGTTACAAGATCCAGCATGTGGAGAGTCCATCGCTGGATCATCTGGGTTTGCAACCACGCCAAACGTCAAGCTTAATTTTGTTTCCATAGTGTTACCTGGGCACTCACCATTGTGTCTTCTGCTCCTCGGGTTGCTGCCACCCACCGGTGTGTCTCCGGAACTGATCATGCTCACCTGACCAAGAAGAGTCAAGACATCCACCCAGGTCTCTGCCTTCCCCCTGTCTCCTGGTCCTCGCAGGAGTTCCCTGTTGGACCCTGCTGCTCTCACAGTAAGTGTTCGCTCCCGCAATTATTCTTCCTTTGTGGAATCTGTCCCTAATAATCTCTGTTTGCTCTCTCCCATATCTCTCCCAACCTTGGTTCCAAGGTTGTCATAGCCAGGAGCGACACTGGGGTTAAGCTCCCAGTGCTCATAAAATGCTCCTTACGGCGTGCGTCTCGAAAAGCCTCTGACAACTAAGTCCAACTCCTAGCCTGCCCGTGTGGTTTAGTCTCTAAGCCCGGTGGAACTGCTTTTACTAATAGGAGAAGGGGCGAGGACGGATCTCTGGCGCCTTAAAACCAGATGCTTCGGGTAGATGGTGGCTCGTCAACCTGGGAAGGTAGCCCATCTAGGGGAAGGTAAACCCTGATTTCAAACCTCCACTGCCTTGCGGCACACCCGGTCACGGGAAAGGCTTCGGGAGTCAACCCTGAGGAAAAATCCGGAGTCGGAGCCCCTAAGGCAGTTCTCTGTTGTGCTCAACATCGTTCTGGCAGCTCCTGCGATGGCGCTGGTGCCAAACTATAGCAGCCCTGCTGTTCCTTTGGATTCATCAGTGACGTGGAGAGGGGGGACATGCTGCATGGGTAACATCTTGTCCTCCATATCTTCCTGCCCAGGCTTGAATCCTACCAACGCCCAACGCTGGAAGGTAGAACACCGGTGCGCATCGGCCTGTTCAGCCACAGGCGGTGCTGTTCCAGCAGAGTAGACATTTAGGATTCTCTTCCATGGTCATCATAGACCGACGGAGGCCGACGATAGGCTTTGTGCACTCCAGGGAGCACCTGTCTTGTCTGCAATTTAAGTTAGCATTTTTGTGTTTTGTTTTTCCTTAGTTTGTGCACTTTTATTTTCTGCTGAGTTTGTTTTCAATAAATTTGTCAAACTTCTTATCCGAGTCTGAGTGATTGTTCTGGCAGCTCTGCGTTTGAGTCTAACCCTGTTCTGAATCATAACAGTACCTTAAGTTGGTAATTTTTCAAGTTTCTCATACTGTTATGAATGAATGAATGAATGAATGAATGAATGAATGAATCTTTATTTCGGATAGATTAAAAGTACAGATTAAAAAGAAACAGAATAATATAACAGAGGGGGAAAGAAAATCCAACAAGGTCAAATTAGACAATAACTCCTCTGATTATACAGTTCAACATAAGTTATCCAAAATGGGTGATGGCCGAAGCCGCAGCTTATATTGCCCACCCATATTCCATCCAAGAATTCAAAAGAAAAACAAAACAAGAGCGATTACAATTCAGAACAAAGCTAAGACAAAATGTGACAAAAAACTAAGCAACAACACAACGCAGACTGGATATGACAATCCTTATGTGATTTTACATGTCATCTTGTATATGTGTTTGGAGTATTTCTTCCTTTAGTTTTTGTTTAAATTGTCCAAGCGTTGTACATAATTTTAATTAGGTCCAAAATCGTTCCATAATCTCACTCCTTGCACTGAAACACAGTGTTGCTTGGTGGTAGTTCTCACTGAAGGTTTTTGAAATATACATGTTCCTCTGAAATGATATTGTTTCTCCCTTATTTGGGACAGCTTTTGGATATTTGCGGGCAGTGATAGATTCTTCACTTTAAACATTATTACTGCAGTTTTAAAGTCAACCAGATCTTTCAACTTGAGAGCTTTTAATTTAAGAAAAAGTGGGTTTGTTGGTTCCCTGTAAGCAGCTTTATTTATTATTCTAATAGCTCTCTTCTGAAGCATAAAGACTGGATATACACTACCGTTCAAAAGTTTGGGGTCACCCAGACAATTATTTTGTGTTTTCCATGAAAAGTCACACTTATTAACCACCATGAGTTGTAAAATGAATAGAAAATATAGTCAAGACATTGACAAGGTTAGAAATAATGATTTGTATTTGAAATAATAATTTTTTCCTTCAAACTTTGCTTTCGTCAAAGAATCCTCCATTTGCAGCAATTACAGAATTGCAGACCTAACATGATTGCACAAGGGTTTTCTAATCATCCATTAGCCTTCTGATGCAATGAGCAAACACATTGTACCATTAGAACACTGGAGTGATAGTTGCTGGAAATGGGCCTCTATACACCTATCTAGATATTGCACCAAAAACCAGACATTTGCAGCTAGAATAGTCATTTACCACATTAGCAATGTATAGAGTATATTTCTGATTAGTTTAAAGTTATCTTCATTGAAAAAAAGTGCTTTTCTTTCAAAAATAAGGAAATTTCTAAGTGACCCCAAACTTTTGAACGGTAGTGTATGTTTGTTTTATATGTATTTCCCCATACTTCAGTACAATATGTCATGTATGGGAGTATTAATGAATGATACAAGGTATATAGTGTGGGTTGATTCAGCAAATATTTCACTCTGTGTAGTATTGCAATTGATTTGGATATCTTACCTTTAATATAATTAATATGTGACTTCCAACACAGTTTATTATCAATTATTACTCCAAGAAATTTAGTTTCGGATACCATTTCAATCTCTACACCATTTACACTGAGTTTAGATACTGAGTTGTTGTGATGGTTGTTAAAAACTATAAATTTTGTCTTACTTAAATTGAGCGTTAATTTGTTTGAATCAAACCACAGTTTAAGCTTTCCTAATCCCTTTCCGAGTGTATCCAAAAGTTGTTCCAAATTGCTTCCACTGCATAATAAATTAGTGTCATCGGCAAACAATATTAAATCCATTTTTTCTGAAACTTTACATATATCATTTATATACATATTGAATAACAATGGCCCCAAAACTGAATCCTGTGGGACTCCACAAGTAACCTTCAGTAACTGGGAGTTTTTGTTACCAACACATACATACTGATATCTATTCTTTAAGTAACTACTTAACCAGGACAGTGCTACCCCCCCTAATACCACAATTTTGTAGTTTCTTTAATAATAAATTATGATCCACTGTATCAAATGCTTTTTTAAGATCCAGGAATACCCCAACTGAATACTCTTTATTTTCAATGGCAGTTGATATTTTTTCTATAAATTCCATTAGAGCAAATGCAGTTGTCCACTTGTGTCTGAACCCATATTGCTGCTCACACAATAAATTATTCTTCAGTATGAAGTTGTCAATTCTCTCATAGAATATTTTTTCAAGTATCTTGGAAAATTGCGGCAATAGTGAAATTGGTCTATAGTTTGAGAGTTCCCCTCTGTCACCCATCTTGTATATCGGAATTACTTTAGCTATTTTCATTGCATTGGGAAATATACCTGTTTGGAGAGGCAGGTTACAGATATACGTCAGTGGTTTCACTAAGCATTCAATAACATTTTTGACTAAGAGCATGTCAATACCATCACAGTCCGTAGATGTTTTACTTTTAAGCGATTTAACAATTTCAATGACCTCTCTCTCGTCTGTGTTCTTTATGAAAATGGAGTCTTTTATAGCAGTGTTTTTGCTTATTGTATCACCTGTGGGTGCCGTAATGGGTATTTCTCGAGCCAAATTAGGACCAATGTTAACAAAAAAGTTATTAAATTCATCTGCAGGTGAAGCTGCATTCACACTCTGAGTCGTTTTATTATTTTTTGAAAAATCGGTTGGGTTGCTTGTATTTCTGTTTTTATTTCCAAGAATATTGTTAAGTATTGTCCATGTATTTTTAATATTGTCTCTGTTTTTCTCCAGTTCTTTCCTGTAATAGTCTCTTTTACTACATCTTATTATATATGTTAACTTATTTTGTATGTTTTATACCGCTGCTCTGCTTCTTTTGTCCTTTTCTTTAGGAAAGCTTTATATAATAAATTTTTCTTTTTACACGCCTTTTGTAATCCTTTGGTTAACCATGGCTTATCGACAAATTTATGTTTAAGCTTTTTCTTTACTAATGGACAATTTTTTTCATAAAGAGTGGTTACAATGTTTATAAATGTGTCATAGGTTTCATTTACAGTGGGGTAAAAAAGTATTTAGTCAGCCACCAATTGTGCAAGTTCTCCCACTTAAAAGATGAGAGAGGTCTCCAAGTTTCATCATAGGTATACCTCAACTATGAGAGACAAAATAAGAAAAAAAAAATCCAGAAAATCACATTGAAGGATTTTTAATGAATTAATTGGTAAATTCCTTGGTAAAAGAAGTATTTGGTCAATAACAAAAGTTCATCTCAATACTTTGTTATATACCCTTTGTTGGCAATGACAGAGGTCAAACGTTTTCTGTAAGTTTTCACAAGGTTTTCACACACTGTTGCTGGTATTTTGGCCCATTCCTCCATGCAGATCTCCTCTAGAGCAGTGATGTTTTGGGGCTGTCACTGGGCAACACAGACTTTCAACTCCCTCCAAAGATTTTCTATGGGGTTGAGATCTGGAGACTGGCTAGGCCACTCCAGGACCTTGAAATGCCTCTTACGAAGCCACTCCTTCGCTGCCCGGGCCGTGTGTTTGGGATCATTGTCATGCTGAAAGACCCAGCCACGTTTCATCTTCAATGCCCTTGCTGGTGGAAGGAGGTTTTCACTCAAAATCTCACGATACATGGCCCCATTCATTCTTTCCTTTACACGGATCAATCGTCCTGGTCCCTTTGCAGAAAAACAGCCCCAAAGTATGATGTTTCCACTCCCATGCTTCACAGTAGGTATGGTGTTCTTTCTCCTCCAAACATGACAAGTTGAGTTTTTACCAAAAACTTCTATTTTGGTTTCATCTGACCATATGACATTCTCCCAATCCTCTTTTGGATCATCCAAATGCTCTCTAGCAATCTTCAGACGGGCCTGGACATTTACTGGCTTAAGCAGGGGGACACGTATGGCACTGCAGGATTTGAGTCCCTGGCGGGGTAGTGTGTCACTGATGGTAGCCTTTGTTACTTTGGTCCCAGCTCTCTGCAGGTCATTCACTAGGTCCCCCCGTGTGGTCCTGGGATTTTTGCTCACCATTCTCGTGATCATTTTGACCCCACGGGGTGAGATCTTGCGTGGAGCCCCAGATCGAGGGAGATTATCAGTGGTCTTGTATGTCTTCCATTTTCTAATAATTGCTCCCACAGTTGATTTCTTCACACCAAGCTGCTTACCTATTGCAGATTCAGTCTTCCCAGCCTGGTGCAGGTCTACAATTTTGTTTCTGTTGTCCTTTGACAGCTCTTTGGTCTTGGCCATAGTGGAGTTTGGAGTCTGACTGTTTGAGGTTGTGGACAGGTGTCTTTTATACTGATAAAGAGTTCAAACAGGTGCCATTAATACAGGTAATGAGTGGAGGACAGAGGAGCCTCTTAAAGAAGAAGTTACAGGTCTGTGAGAGCCAGAAATCTTGCTTATTTGTAGGTGACCAAATACTTATTTTACTGAGGAATTTACCAATTAATTCATTAAAAATCCTTCAATGTGATTTTCTGGATTTTTTTTTCTCATTTTGTCTCTCATAGTTGAGGTATACCTATGATGAAAATTGGAGACCTTTCTCATCTTTTAAGTGGGAGAACTTGCACAATTGGTGGCTGACTAAATACTTTTTTGCCTCACTGTACATCTGATACATAGACTTTTGTCCAGTCTTGCTTCAGCAAGTCCTCTTTAAAAGAACTGATTGCATTTTGGGATTTGTATCTCAACAATTTTAAAATTGTTTCTGTATTGGCTCCCGTGTGGCCATGGATAAGTGCAAAGGTTGGCAAATGGTCTGTTACGACCAGAGCGCTGGGTTCTGTTCGCGCTCGGGCTAAGCTCAACTCGCTGCCGGCCTTGACAGCTGCGGGTTGTATTCTGGCCTCACCGGGCTCTTATTGTGAAGGTGCTCGGTGGGGGCTTCCGCCTGTCAAGGCTGGTCAGCTGTGTGTCATTACTGCTCGTTAGTGTTCGCCTTAATAAAGCGGGCACTAGCGGCAGTAAGATTGCAGGAGTATTGTCAACATCTTGTCAGTATTGTCAAAACCTTGTCAAGCCTTGTCAGAGCGTCATTAGACCTTCATGTCAGGTTCGTTGTATCATGCTATGTCACAGTTTAGCTCATAGTGGCTGGGGTTCGCCCTGAGAGCTTGTGTATTGATTTATGTGTGTTTTTGCCCTGAGCGGCTCACTGTCTTGTCTCGTCTTGTTGTGTTAATAAATCACCATCTTCGCAAAACTCACTGGTGGACTCTTGGTGTCTTATGGTGATCCGCGAGGGTCACCGCATGACAGTATACTCCTGCCCGGACGTCTGAACGGAGACGCCACACTGAGACGCCTTTCACCATGAGTTTTTGCAGTAATTGGACAATTGTTCTTCCCTGTCTGGGTGTCAACGGCTGGGAGAATGCTGTCACCCAGGGGCTGCGGTCGGCGCCTGAGCAAAGAGCTAGCGAGCGCGCTGGAGCACGTCGACGGGACGCTCCTTGCCGCTACCTTCGACGTTGGCACCTAGACTGCGTTGAGGATTTCCTGGACAAACTTCCTCTCCATTATGATGATCACCCGGAGGTGATTATGAGGAGAGAAGAACTCGTTACGCAGCGCGAGATACTTCGTGGGCTGGAGGAGGAAGAAAGCAGGAAGCAGAGGAGGAGGCATCCTCGCTCCCCGCGTTGGAGTCCTGTTCCTGTCCCGGAACTGGTCCAGGAGGCGCGCCATCTGGGAGCCGACGACGACGTCGGCGCAACGGCCCAGGTCACCCTCAGCAGAATCCCCGGCTGGACCTGCTGCCGGCGAAGTCCGTCAGCGAACCGCTGGGAGCGGCCCCACCTCGTCCATCCAGGGGGCCCTCTGTCGCCATCCAGGGGGCCCTCTGTCGCCATCCAGCGGGGAGAAGGAGGAACAACGTCCCCTACAGCAGGAACCATCTCTTCTCTGGGAGAAAGGCAAGTGCATGATAATGTGTTACATCTTGATTATAATCTGCCTTGTCTGACTCCTGGGGGCGGAGTTCCGGGTTCGCAGCCCCCCGAGCTCCTTCCACCTGCTGTAACGAAAATAACTAAAACTGCTGCCTCTGTGTCCCCCCCGGTTGAGCGGTCCGCGACGCCAGGCCAACGTCGTCGGATGAAGAGGGGGCCTGCAGTGCTGGAAAGCCTGGATCCAGCCCTGCAGCCACGTCATGGACGGAGGAGAAGAGCGGACTGCGGCCTGGGATCTGAGCCGACGATGAAGCGTCCCCGGGTCTCCTCGCCAGAGCGGTCCAAGCCAGTGGGTCGAGGGTCCCCTGCCCCCACGCCATACGGGTCAGCGGCGTGGACAGCAGCGCGGGAGGAACCTCAGGCTGCAGATGACATCCTGCCAGCTGCGGAGCCCGACGCAGCTGAGTTCGAGCCTGCTGACGAGAGTCGCCGCCCTGAACCTGGATCGTCAGAGTCCTGGGGGGCAACAGAACCCAAGTGCAGGCAAGTGCTCCCTCTGGTGTCTCTGTCCCCTGTGTTGGAGCATTTTTGCCTGCCTCTCGGGGAGGCGAGTGAGGAGCAGCCGCCTGCTGCGCCCGAGCTCGTCTCGCTGGGTTCTGTTGCTACCGGTGATTCTGATCCCGGTTTTCTTGTTTCTGAGCCTTATTGCAGTGTCGCCGGCGTGGAACCAGTCGGGGTCACTGGGTTGGAGGTCCCAGGTTCGGGGGTGGAGATCGTCAACGGAGCTGCACCGACCCAGTTGGGGTCCGTCGTGGAGGCTGCTGTGGCCCAATCGGGGTCCGACGTGGGTGCACCAGAGGCCCAATCGGGGTCCAATGTGGGTGCACCGGAGGCCCAATCGGGGTCCGCCGCAGGTGCGGTTCTGGCCCAATTGGGGTCCGACGTGGGTGCGTCAGAGGCCCAATCGGGGTCCACTGCGGGTGTGGATCTGGCCCAATCAGGGTCCAATGTGGGTGCACCGGAGGCTCGATCAGGGTCCACCGCGGGTGCGGTTCTGGCCCAATCGGGGTCCGACGTGGGTGCAGCTGGGACCCAATCGGGGTCCAGCGGAGGTGCAACGCCAGCGTGGTCCGCGGACGGGGGAGGAGCTGCAGACCTTTCACCGCAGAATGGATTACAGGCTCATCCTGGTCGTCTGTCCCCTCTACTGAGTCACCGCCCCTGTGCATCATCGCCGGGGGCCATGGGGGCTCCTGTTCATTCGCCCCGGCTCTCCCGAGTTTTGTCCTCGTCAGGGAGTCCTCCGCGGGCTGTTTTTCCCCGGGACTGGTGGCTGAGGGACACGGGTCGGCCTCCTGAGGAACTGTTTCGCCGGTTCGGCGCCTTGGGTCGGCCACCCGATGTGTTGTGTGTGTCTTTGGGTGACCTGGTTCGACCACCAGAGGAGCGGACGTGCTGGGCGTTGGACTGTGGTGAGCCGCCTGGTCATGTTCCGAATCCTATGACCACCCGCCGGCTGTTGGACGCGGGGAGACCACCTGAACTGTTCCTGTGGCGCTTGGTCTTCGCCGGTCGGCATAAACTGTCGGGGGGGTAGTGGTTTTTTCTGGGTTGATCCGTCACAGTGATTGTTCTGGCTTTTTTTTTTCTTGTCCTTGCTGTCCTGTGTATTTTGTGCTTGGTTATGTCTTGCAGTTGCCCTAGCATGTGTTATGTTCTACTGTTGCCTTGTTTTTCTCTGTGTATTCTGTCTGGTTTTTGAATATTTGGGATTTTGTCATAGTCTTGTGTTTAGTATGTCTGACCCAGTAGTTCTGGTTTTTTGTTTTCTCCATGTGCATTTTTTGATTTATTCTGAGTAGTTAGTCTTGTCATTGTCCTGTATGTAGTTGTTCTTGTCGCTGTTTTGTTTCTGGGTTTGGTCTCTCTCCCTCCGCACCCACCCCCAGCCACCCACCCTGGGGGGGGGGGGGGGGCAGGGTGGTCCTTGGGGCGTTCTGAGCCCACCCTCGGAGGGAGGGTACTGTTACGACCCAAGCACTGGGTTCTGTTCGCGCTTGGGCTAAGCTCAACTCGCTGCCGGCCTTGACAGCTGCGGGTTGTATTCTGGCCTCACCGGGCTCTTATTGTGAAGGTGCTCGGTGGGGGCTTCCGCCTGTCAAGGCTGGTCAGCTGTGTGTCATTACTGCTCGTTAGTGTTCGCCTTCATAAAGCGGGCACTAGCGGCAGTAAGATTGCAGGAGTATTGTCAACATCTTGTCAGTATTGTCAAAACCTCGTCAAGCCTTGTCAGAGCATCATTAGACCTTCATGTTAGGTTCGTTGTATCATGCTATGTCACAGTTTAGCTCGTAGTGGCTGGGGTTCACCCTGCGAGCTTGTGTATTGATTTATGTGTGTTTCTGCCCTGAGCGGCTCACTGTCTTGTTTCGTCTTGTTGTGTTAATAAATCACCATCTTCGCAAAACTCACTGGTGGACTCTTGGCATCTTATGGTGATCCGCGAGGGTCACCGCATGACATGGTCACATATCATTTATCAATAATCCACTTTCTATTTTCTTATCAATAATATTAACAAACAGGTTGTCAATAAGTGTAGCGGTGTGAACTGTGATTCTACTGGGATGTGTTATTGTGGAATATAGACCCATACTGTACATAGAATTCATGAACTCTGTAATTATATTTTGTTGATATGGATTTAGTAAATCAATATTGAAATCTCCACAAATTACTACCATTTTCTTACTAGTAATATTATTGTACAGCTCGACTAATTTATCTCTGAATGTCTCAATGCAAGTTCCCGGCGTTCTATATATACAACTTATAATTAGATTTTTTGTTTTATCTTGGTCAATCTCAACAGTAACACATTCCAAAATCCCTGGTAGTGCAAAGGACATTCCAATTAACAAGCTCACACCTATACAGGTCATCAATATACAGTGCAACACCACCACCCTTTTTTTGAGATCTGTTAATATGAAACATCTGATATCCCTCTATTGCCATCAGGGGAGCCTGCTCTTCATTAAGCCAAGTTTCAGAGACTGCAATAGCTGTAAATTTTCTGTCAAGCTGTTTTAAATAGTCCTGAATCTGTGGAAAGTTTTTGTTAAAGGCCTCGGATGGTGACATTTTTTTATTGAACCAATAAACTGATTGTATGAAAATATTCCATTCTGGCCATTCCCGTGATTTAAAATGTGTCACCAGCCTCCATAAATGACTTTATTTGTTAATAGCCCATATTTCACTTAGTGATGCTGCAGTACCGCCATCTCTCGATAGGGGCGTGCAGCAGTGACGTCAGGTCAGGGAGAAACAGGAAATGGCTGCAGGAAATGGATGATCACTGGCCTGCAGAAATGGCTGAACGACAGCAGAGTGATTCGGACAGCGATTATTTTATCGAGTATGACGACCGCAATATAAGTGATGATACTGAAACTGACGAATCTGATGATGAAGTAGTTTTGGGTGGTGCTGATGGGGTTATTCAGCCGTATTTGTTCGAGCCCGAGGGTGCGGAGGAAGACGCGGACGAAACAGCGACCGGAGCAGAACGAGAGGCAAGAACGAGAGGCTCGCCGATTTATATTGGTAAAATATGCTTTGAATTTTTTTTTTTTTAGGCGATATGCATGGTCACACACTTAATTATCAAAATAAAAATGCCAATTTTTCCCTCGCTGCCTTACTTGGCGACTTATAAACATTCTCTTTCTGCTCAAAATTTTTTACATGTTTTAAATATTTTCTAATCAAACTTCATAGACCAATTTATATAGCACTCCCACGAGCCATTAGTTTATTATAAGCATCTGATTATACCATTTTTTTTAACAGGTGCACTTGTGAGAAATGCAACATTATGCCAACATCAACTGAATCTCGGTGCTGCCAGGAGGTATTGAAGGTGAAGAAGTGAGGGTTATGTTGCCTGCCTGTGCTGTGAGCCTCATCAGAGAAACATTCCCATCTGATCACTACAAGGGATTTTGCCTACCAAGATTAGATTTGTGATCAATGTTATTTAAATAAAGTTTTTTAAAATCATATATTGAGTTTATTAATGTGCATGTCAATTTTATAATTCTAATATTTCAGCATTCATCAAAGTCGGATCTCATATACATTAGAGTAATTTTTCTACCATTTTATGGTGTAAAATTCGTGTGCAATTTTTAAAAGCACATTTCTCTAAAAATCTTAGGCTTATATTTTTTTGTCTTAGCAAAATATGTTGCTTCCCTAACAATTGAAAGCTGAACTTTCATTGCTAATTGGAAATTTATTCTACTTTTACATGTTTGATTTTGAAAATCTAGATACATGTTGCTCAACAGCATCAGCTTTGATGGGACGCTGAAATTTGGCACTCAATGTTGCTGGAACTCTGGCTTGTACAGAGTGCCACTGCTCCAATAAGTGGGTTGGATCAACCAAGGTTTTGTCGAAAAGAGTATTCATCAGATCATCCACATATTCTGAAATAAAATTAATTTAATAAAAATTAGAAATCGAAAGCTCCTTGTAAGTGGTCGTGGAAATTCCAACGATACCGGCTGCATTTAGAACTCTGAGGACCTTGACATATGACGCCCCAGTGAAGTGAATGGCGGATGAAAGCTGCATGTTACCAGCTGGGATGTCCCTGATCATCGGCTGGCTGTGCCAGGATCGATCCTCAACACAATGTGGACAATGTTGTTTGATCACCAACAGAGAGCCTTTAGTGTGACTTGTTACCTCACATGGATGACTGCAATGAGGACAATTGCTGAATAATCAAATTCAAAAAAAAAATCCACAGTATTTGAAGGTTGAGTGACAGTGGATAACATCTGCAAAAACAGTAGATCAACATAATTTCATTCCAGAGGTGTCAAATTGGATTACATATATAGAAATATAACTTGAGCAAACAGGCACAACCACCTCCCTATACAGCACTGAATATTTCATATTTGATTAGTATGAATACCCTAAAATTCTAATATTTGATAAGTTGTTAAGGCAATGAAATTCATTGCTTGTAAATAATTTTAGTAAATATTGGCAGTGAATATTTAAAAAAGAAAAATTACCCTGTTTACTTCTCTTTCTGACAGCAGATTGCTGTCAGAAAGATAAGGTTGATCAGAAAGATAAGGATATCCCAGGTTGGCCTAGGATAGCCGGCCCCGGCCGGTGCTGGAAGGGCTCTCGCGACCGGGCCGGGGGACGGCCGGAAGGCGGCCGCCCCTCCCCGCTCACGGACGCGTGTTCGTGGAGAACCCGGTGCTAAATAACTCGTAAACGACCTGATGCCGGGCGTGACCCGCTCCGGGGACAGTGGCAGGTGGGGAGTTTGACTGGGGCGGTACACCTGTCAGACTGTAACGCAGGTGTCCTAAGGCGAGCTCAGGGAGGACAGAAACCTCCCGTGGAGCAGAAGGGCAAAAGCTCGCTTGATCTTGATTTTCAGTATGAATACAGACCGTGAAAGCGGGGCCTCATGATCCTTCTGACTTTTGGGGTTTTAAGCAGGAGGTGTCAGAAAGTGTCAGAAAGATCGCATCGGTAGATCATCCTTGCTTTTCACGCCACTTCACTGACACTTGTCTGAGAGTGGGACTTTGAAATGAACGGATATATAGTTGGAACAGCCGATTTTTTTTATCAGCAATCTTTTTGCTAATTTCATTTCAAATTGCATCTTATTCTCAAAATCGCTGTCAACAAAATGTCTAATGCACATGTTGGGTGATTTTGCGACATAATTCCAATTTTTTAGCGTTTTCTGAACGAAATTCACCCATGCGGTTCTGATTTTCCCAGGCAGAGGAAGTTCCTAAACACTCACCGCGTGCTCCTCAGCGTGCTCCTCCTCCTACTCAGGTCGCTCCCTGACCTGACGTCACACAGTCAGTGGCCATTTTAGCCGCTGATCGCTTGGCAGACAGACGGCTCTCAAGGAAATCATACTTCGATAGCGCATTGTCACCTTATGCGACATTTGTTGACACCAAAACATGTGCGGTTCAAATTAGCTCGTCTCACACACAAATTTAAGATATGATTTAGCGATATTGTAATTTCGTCCAGCCGAGGCCTTTAAGACTTCTGCTGTTGAAGTGTATTATTGATAGTTTACCATCTAGTTGCACTTGACTTTTGAATTGCTTTTCAGTGCAATATTCACAGTGATTATGAATATTATTGAAAAAGTGGTTATCAGGATCAATATCATTCTCCATCTCTTGTAGTTTATGTTCAGCATAATGGCATATTTTCAGAGTTTGAATTTCCTCACTCTGTGTCAAATGACTTCCTCCAACTGGGGATAATTGATGTCTACTCAAGTCAGCCATAAGTTTTTTTGTTTGTTTTGTTTAGGTTGTTTTTTTTTTAAGTACATTGACATGGTATGTCAAAAGAACTACTCTTGCCGTGTGTGTGGATATGGATTATCATAGTCTCTTAATTTACTCCCACGTTATAAACATGGGAGTGGACAAATATGCTTGTTTTCTTCACCTGCAGGTTTATTAAAGCTCTCAACATATCCAAAATGATAACACTATCCAGAATATTCTCCAGAAAACCCTCAAGTACTGCTGCTTGTGCAAAAACCAGCAGAATTCCAGGGCTTAGTAACGTCACTGCTACACAACTATGCTCCCATAGCAAACATCCACCAGACGAACACAAAATCAACGGACCTTGTGTGTCACAACAGACAATATTTCCCTTTTAATAGAAAAATTGTAAACATAAACAACTATCTCACTCATGACATTACCAACCATGCAGCAAAAACAGGGCGTGGGAGTGAGTGGACATTATGAACACAACTTGAGAATTTTAGACTGCTACTCACGTACCCACAGTTGGCCCCAAAGCTATGAAGATGGAACAGGTGGAGTGTCTGTCCTCAGCTGCTGGCAGCCGCTACAGCCTTAGCACATAGCTGTTTACTGCTAGTAAACTAGCTGGCTTCCAAAGAAAAACATCTGAGCTCCAGACGAAGTTTTGGAGGAGCTGTGACAATTATCCAGGTGAGAGCTCCAACAGATAATCTTGTAAACTTTAACATGACAGCATTTTAGGGATTTCCATGGCAGTGATCCAGCTTGTTTGACTTCGCAATTTCTGCATGGCGTGCACAGTGTCTGTCACTATCCAGAGTGGCTTCTGTAGTTCCGTACGGAGTGCAGTTCAGGCCAAAAAAGTACTGTTCATGCTTTCTGCCATTAACTGGCTTGTGTAGCCCCTGTGGCTGGGTTGACTTATACTTCACTCTCATATTGTAAATGTTTTTCTCGACTGTTTTACAGTATTTACTGCTGTTTATATATAATTAAACTGTGTTTCGCTTCCTATTTTTATGTATGTATAAGGGTCATTTACATTTAAAAAGGTTATACTGTACATTTAGTTCAAGTGTGGCGCATATATTGAGTTCATATTTCCCCACAAATGTATGACTATATGTGTATTGGGGCTTCACGTCTCGTGGGACAAGAGAGGTCTGGGCCCGCAGAGATCTACAGGAGATGACGAGTAGGTGTGAGTTTTGGCCTTTGTCTCGGAGAAGATACCCCAGGAGGATTCCCGGACCATCGAGGGATAAGAGACAATAGTGAAACATCAAAGAGTGCATTGTGACTGAGATTATGTACCATGTGATTATATGTTTGCTAAAGCATCATGTGACTTAGGTTCGTGGCTCCAGCAGAGTATAAGAGTGTGGTATTTGATTGCTCAGTCTCTTTTCTTGCCTAGAGATTGATAGAGCATGTGTTCACTTAATAAAGCTGAACCTGAGAAATAAACTCAGCCTCATCCTTGAACGCATTCTCTACACTGGTGACCCTACGACAAGTTATGGCCGGTGACGACCTTCGCGCACCGGACTCATCAGGAGCCAGCCAGGCTAACGCAGCTACCGCAGTCCAGCTGCCCGATTTCTGGCAGCACAGCCTGCGATCCTCGTTCAACACTGTCGAGGCGCAGTTCCATCTTCGGGGAATTTCAGCAGATGCAACGAAATTCTACCATGTAGTCGCAAAGCTGGACAGCCTCACAGCACAGCGGGTGGAGAGCCTGACTAACCACCCACCAGACGACGACAAGTACGGCGCATTGAAAGCCGCTCTCATCCGTGCTTTCACCCCCTCGCTGGGAGAGTGAGCAGAGAGGCTCCTGGTGTTGACTGAAGGCGAAGCAGATAGGCCCGCAGACCTGATGGCGAGGATGCTGAGTCTGAGGGGTGATGATGATGACGGCTTTATCTTCGCCCATCTTTTCCTTAGGACACTACCGTCAGCGGTGAGAGTCACCCTGGCCAGCTCACAGCTGCTGACCGACCGAGATTACCACGAGCTGGGCCAGGAGGCACAGCGACTCGTCGACGCCCATAGACGGTACATGGCCACGACGTCGACAGTGGAGCTGAGCGCAACGCCCGGAGATGGCAGGGGGCCAGAGGCTGCAGCACTAGATTCGCTGACGTCGGCAGCGGCGGAGACCAGGAGACGCGGAGCGCGCGACGTCCTCTGCTTTTATCATCGACGTTTCGCCGAGAGGGCACACAAGTGCATTCCACCGTGCCAGTTCAAGCGCTCGGGAAACGCCAGGACCGAGAGTCGGTAGCAGCTGCTGCTCTCAGCAAGAAGAATAAGCTGCTCTACCTCACGGACGGTAAATCAGGGAGGCAGTTCCTGGTGGACACAGGCTCCCAGCTGAGTTTCATCACACCTTCCTACGCTGATAGGCTGGCACCTTCCAGCGGACCCCTGGTGTTGGCAGCGAACGGCTCGACGATCAAGACCTTCGGGGAGAAGACCCTCCCCCTGTCTTTTCACGGTCAGACATTTGAGTGGACTTTCGCCGTGGCAGCAGTCAGTCATAACATGTTAGGTGCTGATTTTTTGTGCTCAAATGGTTTATTGGTTGATCTTGCCACTCCATTTCCTGTACAGCCCGGGTGGTCCCGCCTACTGCACAGCCCACCGTCACAGCTGCGGGTGGTAAGTTCCAAGCACTACTCACTCAGTTTCCAGCACTCACAGTCCCAACGTTTTCGGCGTCAGTGGCTAAACATGGGGTGGAGCACTTTATAACTACCACCGGGCCCCCCGTTTTTGCAAAACCTCGGCGCTTGGACCCAGCTAAACTGGCCATAGCGCGCAAGGAATTCACCAACCTGGAAAAACTGGGCATCATTAGACGCTCTAACAGCCCCTGGGCTTCACCACTGCATATGGCCCCCAAGGCTGACAGCTCGTGGCGGCCTTGTGGTGATTTCCGCAGGTTGAATAACGCTTCAGCACACGACCGCTACCCGATTCCGCACATCCAGGATTTTTCGGTGCATTTAGCGGGGGCGTGCATTTTTTCTAAAATAGATTTGGTGCGCGGGTACCATCAAGTCCCAGTCCGCGCTCAGGACATACCCAAAACAGCGGTAATAACTCCTTTTGGGCTTTTCGAGTTTTTGCGTATGCCGTTTGGACTCAAGGGGGCTGCGCAGACATTCCAGCGCATGATGAATGCAGTTCTACGCGACCTCCCTTTCGTGTTTGTCTACTTGAATGATATTTTGGTAGCCAGCACGTCCAAAGACGAACACGATAGCCATCTCACAGCGGTTTTTCGGAGGCTGGCAGAGCACGGGTTAATAATTAACCCAGCGAAGTGCCAGTTTGGGGTGGCGCAAATCGATTTTTTGGGGCACCGCGTTTCACCAGAAGGAGCGGTCCCTCTGCCCGATAAAGTACGCGCAATAATGGATTTTCCCCAACCTCAAACGGTCAAAGCATTGCAAGAATTTTTGGGAATGGTTAATTTTTATAACCGCTTCCTCCCAAGCGCAGCGCAGCTCATGCAACCATTGTACGCGGCACTTAAAAAACAAAAACCTGCAAATAAGATCGAATGGTCCCCGGAGCGGGAGCGCGCATTCTCCCAGGTCAAATCAGCCCTGGCAAACGCCGTTTTGTTGGCACACCCGGTGCCAACGGCACGTATGGCGCTCACCACGGACGCTTCTGATTTAGCAGTGGGGGTGGTCGTTGAACAGTTTGTGGCAGGGAGCTGGCAACCTCTCGCGTTTTTCAGCAAAACCTTGCGCGATAACGAGCGAAAATACAGCGCATTCAACAGGGAGCTGTTGGCCCTGCATTTGGCCATCCGCCATTTCCAGTTATGGCTGGAGGGGTGCCGTTTCACCGCATTTGTGGACCATAAGCCGCTAACGTTTGCGATGGCCAAGATTTCAGAGCCTTGGTCAGGCCGGCAGCAAAGACAGCTGGCCGCGATATCGGAGTTCACCACCGATATTCAGCATGTCGCGGGCAAACATAATGTAGTGGCAGACTGTCTTTCACGTGCAGTAGCAGCGCCAAGCCCCGTGGGGGCAGGCTCGGCAGCCGTGGCCGCGGGCCAGGGTTGTGGCGCGGAAGCGCTCGCAGCCCCGGTCCGCGAGGGTTTAGATTACGCAGCCATGGCCGCGGAGCAGGTTAGCGACGCGGATGTGTGCGCGCTCCAGTCTGGACCAACAGGGTTAAGGCTGGAGCACAGGGTGCAGCAGATAGGTATGCCCCTCTAATCTGCGATGTCTCCACCGGGCGACCTCGCCCCGTGGTTCCAGCTGCATGGCGCCGCCGCATTTTTGACTCAATCCATTCTCTGGCGCACCCGGGGGTGCGCGCATCGATTAAGATGGTGGGGGAGAAATTTCTTTGGCTGGGGTTGCGTAAACAGGTCAACGAATGGGCAGCAGCCTGCGTAGCGTGTCAGTGAGCCAAAATACACAAGCACACTAGAGCCCCGTTGGAGCCTTTTCACATCCCGGCTAAGCGTATCGATCATGTGCATGTCAACTTGGTGGGCCCCCTTCCGTTGTCGCAGGGGTGCACACACCTTTTGACGATGGTAGATCGCACCACGCGTTGGCCAAAAGTGGTTCCTCTGGCGTCAACTACGGCAGCAGACGTTGCACGCGCGTTTTTAACGGCTTGGGTCGCGCGTTTTGGAGTTCCGTCAGACATAACGTCTGACAGAGGTCCCCAATTCGTTTCCGAACTCTGGTCATCCATGGCCCACAGTCCTGGGGGTGAAGAGCCACCGCACTACCGCGTATAACCCCCAGGCTAATGGTTTGTGCGAATGCTTTCATAAGTCATTGAAAGCAGCCCTCAGAGCGTCTCTCACGGATACAGATTGGGTGGATAAACTTCCATGGGTTTTAATGGGGTTGCGTTCTGCACCTAAGGAGGATTTGCAAGCCTCTCCGGCTGAATTAGTTTTTGCTCAACCCCTCCGTTTGCCGGGGGAATTCCTTCCTGACAACCCTGCACCAAATTGCCCCCCCCCCCCCGCTCAGCTGTTGCAGAGCGGCACAGGATCAAACACCCTTCCTGGCCCAGTTCATCACAGTTTTCCACGCGTTTTTGTGCCGAGGGCTTTAAAGAATGCGGAGTTTGTTTTTGTTAGACATGATGCTCAACGACCAGGTTTGCGACCGCCTTACGACGGGCCTTTCAGAGTGTTGGAAATAGGGGAGAAACATTTTTTGCTTGATTTGGGAGACAGAGAAGAGTTGATTTGCATTAACAGACTCAAACCCGCCTTTGTTCTGGCTGATGAACACGTGCAGTTGGCCAGGGCCCCCCACCGTGGCAGGCCGCCGGGAAGACATTGTTCGGAGCCACCACAGAGATGTGCTAACAATTCTGATTCGCAGATGCAGGGAGCCACTGCAGAAGGAACAAAGCCGGTTTACAGCAGATATGGCAGGAGGTTTAAACCCAAGCAATTGGTGGATTGATTTGTGATATGTTGTGATGTTTTCTGCCACACATCTCTGATTATGTTTTGTCCCTGAATAGACGTTTGGGGGGGTTATGTGGCGCATATATTGAGTTCATATTTCCCCACAAATGTATGACTGTATGTGTATTGGGGGCTTCACGTCTCGTGGGACAAGAGAGGTCTGGGCCCGCAGAGATCTACAGGAGATGACGAGTAGGTGTGAGTTTTGGCCTTTGTCTTGGAGAAGATACCCCAGGAGGATTCCCGGACCATCGAGGGATAAGAGACAATAGTGAAACATCAAAGAGTGCATTGTGACTGAGATTATGTACCATGTGATTATATGTTTGCTAAAGCATCATGTGACTTAGGTTCGTGGCTCCAGCAGAGTATAAGAGTGTGGTATTTGATTGCTCAGTCTCTTTTCTTGCCTAGAGATTGATAGAGCATGTGTTCACTTAATAAAGCTGAACCTGAGAAATAAACTCAGCCTCATCCTTGAACGCATTCTCTACACAAGTAAAATTTAGCATACCAATTTGATCATATTAAACACAATTTTCCGACAAAACTGTGGCTAGTAATTTTGGAAAATCACTGGCCACGTTGGCCAATGAGTAAAAAAGTCCATGTCAAGCCCTGGTTATAACTATACAGAGTTGCATATTGTTACTTCTGTTGTTGCAGTACATCTGTTATATATAACTGTAGTTAGGGTGCAGTTAACTTAAAAATTAAAAAAAAAAATGTTAAAAAGTGACATATACTATGGATCATTAAAAACCACAGTTGTATTGGAGAAAATGAGTGGTCTATAGGTACTTTTTTGCGTAAGAATAACTTTATTGATGTTGAAGGTGTTTCCGTATGTGAATGTATGAGTGACTGTCTTGTTTAGTTCTACCACTGTATTAAACTATAGGTATGCCATTCTGTCAGTCTAAATTAACCAGAACGTCATATCACTGTATTAAACTAGTATTCTTTTCTGTTAGCTTAAATGTACCTACCAGAACATCATAACATAGATATGCTATTCTGACAAAGTAGGCTAAACCGATAGCTATAGCATCTGTCGATTTGCCATAGGGGTATGCTATTCTGATAAAGTATGCTAAAATGTCAGAACACCGAATCCTGCCAACCAACTGGCTCCCACTCCCTGGGACCCATGCGTGACAGATGCTAGAAAAGAACCTTGAGATACCTGTGAGATGAAAATGGGAGATAAGCAAATCTCCTGAGGTGTCAGCAGGCAGCTACTGAAGGAGGGAAAGCTAACAGTAATGCTAACATTAATAACCAATGGATGGTGTGCACACAAATTAATGATTAAAAAAAAGCCATGAAATGTGGGACAAGACATATGACTTTGTTTGTTTCACAGGTTTATATGAGCCCAATGGATAAATGATGGATACAACACAATAGCTAGGTTTGGCTAAGGTAAGGTTAAGCTAAACAACATTTAATCAAGTTACAGTGAGTAGATAATAAAATAAGCAACATAACAACTGGGGGTGAAATATATGTCATGTGAGTCACAGGTGTGGCTTATTGGTAAAACCACCATAAGTGTCATGGATGTGGGGACGCAGTCGCGTGATGACATCACCATGCTGTGGGTATATTAAAGGGGCTAATGGTGGGAGACTGGGTCTTTTGCATTCCACCGCTATCCTGCTATGTTGCCTGTACCTCACTGCAGTTAGCTTGTTCTGTATGTGCCACGTGTTGCTAGATTGTTTATTAAAGCTAGCCTTCAACACTCAGAATGTATCCGCTGGTCCCTGCTTCCCGACATAATTGGCAACAAGGATAAACCTAATCTTCTGGAGGAAAATAAGACATTTTCCTGAAGATTGTAAAAATAAATTTTGGACAGTTAGCAGAATCTTTTCAGTTAACCAACCAATAATCACAGAAGAAATACTATTTCTCAGCTTAACTTTTATTGAACCACCCAGAAAATCAGAGTACATGAGCCATGGGACCTCCCAGCTCTGTCTCCTGGGAAAGACCCAGAACAAAGAAATTATCCTTTGGTAACCATAAAAATGAGTCATCATTTACAAACATTCAGTATTACAATTTCAAAATCAGAAAATAAACACTTCCAATAAATGTATTTGCACAATTTTCAGCTGTTACATCATGCTTTAGTCAATATAGGCATATTGTCAAAACCAACATTTTTTCTTGCAGAGACACTGATAGACAGGATATTAAACCTGACTGTCTTCATCACTTGAATCCTTGTCACTCTCCTCCTGCTAAGCTAATATGAGATACTGGTGTGCAACAGCAGCATGTACTGTTTTTTTCAATAAGGCCTCTACAACAGGGAATGCAGCAACATCCTACACACATAAAGATGGCAATTCCAATCATAAGGGATAATATTATGTTTTTTTTAAATCACTTCTGCCCACCATCCAAAGAAGGATTGTAGCCAGGCAGTGAAGAAGTGCGAGTGTGACCTTTTGGCCAATGCTCCAATGTTTGAATTCAACTGGTATATCCGTTGCTCAGACTGCATCATATGGTTTGTATTCCAGGTCCCTCTTTCAACGCCCTGACTGTCTGACTTAATCCAGATACATCATGATAGTGTGGCCAGTCAGTCATACAGGGGCACAGACACTTCCCAGTTAGAGGCAAGTGTGAGCAGACCCTATACCCACAGAGCCACCATCCTCCATTTAGTTCAAAGGTGTTGTTCTGCCCTGGCGCTATTGATGCTGGGACTACAACTGCAGAGGACGGCTAGGATGAACTGTTTGAAATGTTCCTAAGTCCTGAGCAGGAGAAATTTGTTTTATTTGTCCTATTAGCAAGGAATTCTGCATATCCCCACCAATAGTTAGTGAATACCTGTTCAACATATCTTGGTGGTTGTTTGAATATAGTGTTTTTGCTCCACAATTAGGATTAGGATGAGGATGAGTAGTAGACCATGCCTATGCTCTCTAAGGGGTCTTTTCCAAGTACATTTACTCCAACATAATATTGTCCAGTGTCAGACAACTTCAGAGATGTTTTAGTTATTCTAATAGGGTTACAAATTTTGCATTCCTTACGGCCATATGTGACGCTCGTGTTCGCAGCACAAGCCCCATGGTAGGGTGACTATATAATGTATATGTGTTTTCTTAATTTATGATAGATGTTAAAGTATTAAGAATCATTGGGTCCTGTGTGACTGAACACATCAGCCCAGTTACATGGAGGAATACACATGTACTTACGACTCTTTTCATACATCACAGAATCAGGTTCATAGTGCATGGAGTGGTCACAATTATATATTTCACAATAGTCAAAATGAACTCCACATTCTTTATCTTCAGTGTACATTATGGTGGGTGGTGTCCCTTTATCCTTAATGCCAGTGTTTATTGATTTGTCAATTACCTTTTAAAATAACTACTGAGCTGGACAACAACCGTATCAAGAGGACTACGACAAGGACAAGCACGAGGAACACACGTGAGCCATTCAAAAATCTGGAATCTACATCATTAATCTCTGAGGGGTCCTTCATTGTTAGCCATATGAGTGTATTCTACCTGCTGTGGACTCTTAATTTCTTCACCAAGGTTTGAGACAATCAGGTCAGCTAAAATACCTGTCTCCCTTTGTATCCCCAGACTTCCTCCACAACAGCAACATTCTATGGTTAGCTTCTATGGTTTGTTTTGATAATAATTTACAGTGTCTACGGTGTAACCAAGTGTTTCTGCCTTGTGCTTTTACAGCTGTTGGGATTGACAATATTACCTTATATGGCCCCTGTAAGGGGTCTTCTGGCCAGGTCTTCTTTTTAACAGTCTTTGTAAGGCTTTGGTCTCTTTGGTGATGATTCCTCCTGTGTGTTCTTTCCTAGGAAGAATAGCATGAACAGAATCCTTTTGAGTCAACATTTTTAACATGTAATCTGCTAAACCAAATCTCTTCATCTTCTGGGTTGAATGGTCTAAGAGGGGGTACTAATTAAAGCTTTTCATATAAACTTCAAATGGAGATAAACCTTCTTTTGTTAGCACTATTCTCATATAAAATGGTATCAATGGTAAACAATAAAGCAAATTCTGTCCTGTTTCTGCCATTGTTTTCTTAATCTATATTTCTATAATGGTCTAGTTATGTAGTTTCACAAATCCTGCAGACTGTGGGTGTTATGCTGCATGGTGTTTCAAATCACTATTCAACACTTTCCCTAAATGTGAAATAATCTGTAACCATATCCACTATAACTAAACATCTCTTCCCTTCACATTTGGTTAGCTCAATGAAGTCCATGCAAATGTTCTGAAAGGGGTATGTTGATGATGGAAAACTATTTTTCTCTGGTCTTATCATTGCCCTGGACATTATTTTGTGCACAAATTATACATTAATATTGGCAAAATTTTCAAACCCATAGGCTGTGATAACTAATAACCAATATCACCATCCCTCCCTTGACTTTGTCATGTGTTCAAGTATTTGTAGCACCATAGTGAAACAATTTTCATGGGAGGATGGGTTTACCCTTTGGTCAGGTATAAATTTGGGAAACTTGATTAAACACAGCACCTTTATTTAATCACTTAAGGCCCTTTTCCACTAGCCCCACTCAGCCCCGATTTGAAAACCCGGCTCTACTCACTTCGGTTCGGTTCAGCCTCAGTTGCTTTTCAACTACTGCTGGCGCACCTGCTGGCACACCTGCTGTGGGTGGGATTTGTTGAACAGCAGGCGGCGCCACACCCTCATGACGTGAAACACGCGACCGAATCCCCACAACAAACAAAATGGCTGATGAGGAGGAGAGAAGGAAAGAGGAAGGAGAGAGGAATGACTGTGACATGAAACTGGTTAAATCTATAGTGCTGACTTGTTGCGCTCTGCACAATCTGTGTGAGAGTCATGGAGAGACGTTTGACACTACATTGGATGATGCAATAGATGAACCAGTGGTGGCAGCGGCACAGAGAGCAGAGGAGCAGGGTGGTGATATTGTAGTGAACTCAATATAAGCACCCTACTTGGCTTGACAAGCAGGTTGACCCTATTGGCGACACAGGTAGAGTGCGGGACTCCGGAGCGGGAGGCGTGAGTTCCAACCTCCCGGTGGGATGTCGCCATGTTGAGCTGCACGTTACAATATAACATGTGATGCAATACTTGTCTATTTTGTCCACATTTATGTGCATACATATTTCAAAAATGTTTTTTGTAAATATAATGTTGTGCATGGTCCATCTACCTGTTCTCTTGTTCATAACGCTCATCTGTTAAGAAGGTGTGAAGCCATCAGCCTAATGATGAGTCCACACTTCTGTTGTGATAATTGCTCACGCTGAGCGCTCTGACAGCCCCGTACGCTGTGGGGGTCACACACGACGTGTTCCTCCCCACACTCTCAATTTTTTTTCCCGTATATTTTTCTCTTTGGCGTACAGAAATGGCAATACGCCCATATTTGCTAAAATTGCATTTTCCCCGTATTAAAATATGGCAAAACCGTATCACTTGACAGGTATGCAATTACATGCAGAAACACCGCACAGGCCATCTTCACAAAAATCCAGCTCGACAAGCCACTTTTGCTTAGGTGGAAATGCAAATTGAACTATAAATCATGTGCTGATACATGTCATATTTTCCCATGTAAAGGTCTCCCACTTTTACTTACAAATTGATTTTTAATTTTTGGGAAAACGGAATATAAATTTTGCACTTGTTGGTAACAACAGTTGTGTGCAACAAAAACACAGTTGTGTATCCTTGTCCGATTTGTCTACTGTTATTAGTGCCAAATTTTTTGCTAGATTCCTTCTTAATTTATTAAATTTTGACTGGTGATGCAACATTCAACTTACATGTACTTACCTTTAGCAGTGTCTACAAGTTCAAGCACACCTGTACAACTGCTTATAACATAAAAAATGTACCCGTTCAAGAGAAATGGATTCAGCATTGCAAATTTGTTTAAAATTAAAAAAAAAAAACTACCAAGACATTACGTTTCGTTGTGTTGTTAAAAATTAAATTACCATTAGAAGGCTATACACCTGACCTGATGAACAGCAGCATGTGGAGTGAACAGAGAATGGAATGTGTATGTAATTATTGGCTTTTCTCATATGGTGTCATAACAGATAAACCAGACTTTTGATGCAAACAATACAATTTTATTCCAGAAGCAAAATTTACAAACAAAAAAACAGACTGGGCGATGACATCTCTGCGAGCTCTTCCTTTCGTAACGCAGCATCCTGCTCCAGGGCTTCACGCACATCTGCCCGAACATCTGCGGCCACCTGTCGCAAATGCTGCATGTACTCCTGATTCTTGCCGCTGGTCATGTTGCCGTTCCAAGAGCCGCATCTCTTCGTCATGCATGTTGACCATCGCTAATGTAAGGTCAGCGATGGGAGTTGTCTGTTTTCATCTTGCCTAGATGGAAAGACAGAAAGGCATGGTCGTTAAAGCTGGATCACTACATACATTATGGAATTACACAGGTGAAAGTCTGTGGTGGAATGTCACTATTATATTATGCTTCATTGCTGTATATAAGCTGAACTGTCATGTTGCTGCCCCTCAGTAGAGCAGATTTTGCAACACGCAGGGTGCTGTCTTCGGCTGCAGCCCCCCTGCAAAACTAAAAAGGATTAAGATTAAGAATATGGATGGATGGATGGGTAATGTTTAAACTAGTTGCTTGTAGTGTGGCCGCAGAAATCTGAATGGGTTAATACAGTCAGCTGATGCGAAGCATTTCAATGAAGCATGTTGATTTCAACGGCGGTTCATGAGCTTTAGTTGTTTTTCTAAAGAGGAGTTACAACAGCACTTCAATCACCACACCTAAAAATGGTTGTGGAACACCGATAAGTGAAGACCAAAGAATAACCTTTTTGCACATTTAAAAAGACATTTTCAATTAATTAATATGCAGCTACAGGAAATTGTATTAATCAATTTGGTACAAAACTTGTTAGGCTCCATCCCCCCCGCGACCTGTAAAGGATTAAGCGGTAGAAGATGGATGGATGGATGGATTTTCGACCCTGGTTTCCGCTGCTGGACCTGTTTCAACCCCCCAAAAAAAATCGTGGTTATTGTGCCTTACCGGCACTTGAACGTGATCCAGATGGAGCTGGTGATGTGGAGTCGATCCAGCTGGCGCTCCGGCAGACGCACACGCAGACGCAGCGCCAGGAGAGTCCGGTGTGTCCATCATGTCCACTGAGGTGGACCCCTGTGATATGAAATGCAATTCTAGAAAGAAAATGCACGCAATTTAAAACTTAACACCAAAGTGCAACATGTACACAACACTCAAGTTTTTAACCGGAATACAATAAGCGTAATTCAGCGTTTTGTTCGCGCTAATACTTAACACAAAGCAAGCGTGAATCTGCAGTTGGCTGCAAAACAATAGGCAAGCCTCAGTAACAACCATTACCCACAATCTAACAACCTTCCTATTTCTTAAAAACAGTGAGCTTGGCACAGAAAGGATCAAGTGGCGAAAAGATGCGCAATATCAAATAAACACTCACCATCCACGGTTTCCAAGGCCGTGACCGTGACAGTGACAGTGACCGTGTCGAGCCCAATGTCTCTCAGCGAACCACTTCCACTCTTTCCGATCCTTTGAACTTCGAGCAATGTGGTCCTTCACTGCTCGGTAATCGCTTTTCAGCTTTTTCAGCTTCTCCCGACACTGTTTGGCAGTACGGATGTGCCCTTGGGAAGCCATCTGCTCGGACACCTGCATTTCGAGTAGATCTGTCCAACTCGCGCTGGATGCGATCGTCGCCTAATATAGAAAGAAAATTGTGCACCTCCTAATATATAATATTAGGAGTATATTATTATACTTGATACATATACATATACACCATATATATATATATATACTATATATACACATATATACGCACCTCCTAATATATAATATTAGGAGTATATTATTATACTTGATACATATACATATATACATATACATATACTTGATACATATACATATACTATGACAACCTTGGTTCCAAGGTTGTCATAGCCAGGAGCGGCACTGGGGTTAAGCTCCCAGTGCTCATAAAATGCTCCTTATGGCATGCGTCTCGAAAAGCCTCTGACAACAAAGTCCAACTCCTAGCCTGCCCGTGTGGTTTAGTCTCTAAGCCCGGCGGAACTGCTTTTACTAATAGGAGAAGGGGCGAGGGCGGATCTCTGGCGCCTTAAAACCAGATGCTTCGGGTAGATGGTGGCTCGTCAACCTGGGAAGGTAGCCCATCTAGGGGAAGGTAAACCCTGATTTCAAACCTCCGCTGCCTTGCGGCATACCTGGTCACGGGAAAGGCTTCGGGAGTCAACCCTGAGGAAAAATCCGGAGTCGGAGCCCCTAAGGCAGTTCTATGTTGTGCTCAACATCGTTCTGGCAGCTCCTGCAACGGCGCTGGTGCCAAACTGTAGCAGCCTTGCTGTTCCTTTGGATTCATCAGTGACGTGGAGAGGGGGGACATGCTGCATGGGCAACATCTTATCCTCCATATCTTCCTGCCCAGGCTTGAATCCTACCAACGCCCAATGCTGGAAGGTAGAACACCGGATCACTGGAGAGGACACTCCAGCTTCGCCTTTGGCGTAGACAAAACACGGGGAATGACAGTTACCGGTTATAAGCCACCACTCAATTGGCGTAGAGCTCGGCGCCAGGGGTTATTCCCGACGGTGGGAGGGATCATCGGATCTCACTGGACAGCTACCGCCCGCCTCAAGCTGGGCAGCCCCCAGCCAATAAGGTGATGTCCCACCACAGCTTGCTTTCCTCATTGGGTGCATGGGGATGAGGAGAAATCCGAACAGCAGGCTGAGAACTTTCGCACCAGGCAAGACAATAAAACAAAAGAGACCAACTCTAAAACTGGGAACTTGGAACGGCCGCACTATGATGACAGGACTCGCTACTAACCTCAAGGACATCAACGACACCAGGAAGACTGCCATCATCAATAATGAGCTGAAGAGACTGGGAGTGGATATCGCCACTCTCCAGGAAACACGGTTGGCTGACGCAGGCACACAGAGAGAAAGACTACACGTTCTACTGGCAGGGAAAGGGCAGTGACGAACACAGGGAACACGGAGTGGGCTTTGCAGTGAAGAACACCTTGCTGAAGATGGTGGAACCAAGCAAACTGGCTCTGCTCGACTCCTCACCCTCCGCCTGAACACCACTCAAGGCCCAGTCACCCTCGTCAGTGTGTATGCCCCAACACTGACAGCCACACCAGAGGCAAAAGACGAGTTCTACGAGAATCTCGCAACAACTGTCAGGATCGTCCCCAACTCTGAACAACTCATTCTCCTTGGAGACTTCAATGCCAGAGTGGGTGCTGACCACGACTCCTGGCCCTCCTGTCTTGGACCTTTTGGCGTGGGCAGAATGAATGACAACGGACAGCGGCTGCTCGAGTTCTGCACATATCACGATCTGTGCATCACAAACTCGTTCTTCAAGACCAAGCCCCAACACAAGGTTTCCTGGCAACATCCACGCTCAAAGCACTGGCACCAGCTGGACTTGATCCTGACCAGGCGCACCTCACTGAAGAACGTGCTAATCACCCGTTCGTTCCAGAGTGCAGATTGCGACACAGACCATTCATTGGTGTGTTGCAAGGTCAAGCTGCAGCTGAAGAAATTCCATCGTGCTAGACAACCTGGAAAGGCACGGATTGACACCGGCAAGATGGCTCAACCAGAACTTGTTGAGCAGTTTGCCTCCACCTTTGAGAAGGAACTTGGTGTACCACAAGAAGGAGAATCTGCAAAGCAGAAGTGGGAAGAGCTGCGAAACACCATCCACCGCACAGCCTTGGCTACCTTTGGGAGGAAGACCTCGAAGTCACAGGACTGGTTTGATGCCAAGTTGACCGAGATGACCCCCGTCATTGAAGCCAAGCGCTCAGCACTTGCTGAGTACAAGAAGTACCCAAACGAGAAGAATCTCCAGATTCTCAGGGCTGCGAGAAGCAAAGTTCAGCAGACTGCTCGGCGCTGTGCCAACGAGTTCTGGACTCAGCTCAGCCAAGACATTCAAACCGCTGCCATAACAGGGAACATCCGTGGTATGTACGATGGCATCAAGAAAGCACTTGGTCCAGCTCAGAGCAAGACGGCCCCCCTCAAATCCTCCACTGGGAAGATGATCACAGAAAAGAACAAGCAGATGGAGAGATGGGTGGAACACTACTCCGACCTCTACTCCAGACAGAACACCGTGACACCGTCAGCCCTTGATGCCATCGACTGCCTGCCATCCATGGACGAACTTGACGCCGAGCCAACCATCGACGAACTTAGCAAGGCCATTGATAGCTTGGCTGCTGGCAAGGCACCCGGCAACGATGGCATACCCCCCGACCTGATCAAGCACTGCAAGACCGCCCTACTGCTGCCATTGCATGACGTCCTCTGCCAGTGTTGGAAGGAAGGTGCCGTACCACAGGACATGAGGGACGCCAAGATCATCACCCTCTACAAAAACAAAGGGGAGAGAAGCGACTGCAACAACTACAGGGGCATCTCCCTCCTCAGCGTTGTTGGCAAAGTCTACGCACGAGTTGTTCTCGTTCGTCTACAGAAGCTTGCCGAACGTGTCTACCCCGAGTCTCAGTGTGGCTTCCGCGCTGAGCGATCGACGGTAGACATGATATTCTCCATCCGCCAACTCCAGGAGAAATGCAGAGAACAGAACATGCCCCTGTACGTCGCCTTCATCGACCTCACCAAAGCGTTCGATTTGGTCAGCAGAGAGGGCCTTTTCAAGATCCTGCCAAAGATAGGATGCCCACCAAAGTTGCAAAGCCTCATTGAATCGTTTCACACCAACATGCAGGGGATAGTGCAGCACGATGGCAACGTCTCAGAGCCTTTCAGCATACGCAGCGGAGTGAAACAGGACTGTGTACTTGCGCCAACCCTCTTTGGGATTTTCTTTGCTATGCTCCTGAGGCATGCCTTCAGCACAGCAACAGAGGGAATCTACCTGCACACAAGATCTGACGGCAGGCTTTTCAACCTCGCCCGCCTGAAAGCCAGAACCAAAGTATGCGAGGCTCTAATCAGAGACATGCTGTTCGCAGACGACGCTGCAGTCGCAACCCACACACAGCAGGAGCTTCAGACCCTTATGGGCCGCTTCAAGGCATGCAAGGACTTCGGGCTTACCATCAGCCTGAAGAAGACTAACGTCTTGGCGCAAGGCACGGAAGCACCACCAACCATCACCATTGACGACTACGAGCTGGAGGTCGTGAATCAGTTCACGTACCTGGGGTCCACGATCAGCAACAACCTCTCCCTTGATACAGAGATCAACAAGAGGATTGGAAAATCAGCCTTCACACTCGCTCGCCTCACCACACGAGTGTGGGAGAATCCCAAACTCTCTGTCAAGATGAAGATGGCAGTGTACAACGCCTGCGTCATCAGCACACTGCTCTATGGGAGTGAGACGTGGACAACATACGCCCGGCAGGATAAGAGACTGAACTCCTTCCACTTGCGCTGCATTCGCCATATCCTGGACATATCCTGGCAGGACAAAGTGCCCAACACAGAAGTTCTGTCCCGCGCCGGCCTTCCCTCCATGTTCACTCTACTCAGACAGTGCAGGCTCCGCTGGCTAGGCCATGTTCACCATATGGAGGATGGCAGAATCCCCAAAGACGTCCTCTATGGAGAACTGGCAACTGGCAAGAGAGACGTTGGCCGCCCACAGCTGCGTTTTAGAGACATCTGCAAGAGAGACATGAAGGCCCTGGAGATCAACACAGCGCTGGGAGGACCTTGCAACGGACCGCTCCAAATGGAGAGGCACCCTGACCAGACAGCTCAAGGCGGGTGAAGAGAGACTGACTGCTGCTGCAGATGAAAAAAGGACCCGCAGGAAGAACCGCCACAGACCCAGCAGCACGGAGACCACCCACAAGTGCGACCTGTGTGACAGGGACTGCCATTCGCGCATCGGCCTGTTCAGCCACAGGCGGTGCTGTTCCAGCAGAGTAGACGTTTAGGATTCTCTTCCATGGTCATCATAGACCGACAGAGGCCGACGAATATTATTATACAAGTATATTGTACAGTATATTAATATAATATACCATATTAAAGGGGCACACTGTGTTCACTGGATGAACAATTACAAATGGCGGTCGTGGAGTAAATTCAGCAGAAAAAGTCGCTTTCATGACGTTACGACCTGACCAATCAGCGGCGACCAGTCTCTTAAAGTCATATCACAGCCCTACTCAGCCCGGTTAGACCCTGCCCTGGATCAGGTATGAAAAAAGTCCCTGCTAACCGGTGCTGGGGCTAGTGGAAAAGCGCCTAAAGCGGGCTGAGTGGTGCGGTGTAGGGCTAAGTGAGGCTAGTGGAAAAGGGCCTTTATAGACTCCAGCCTGCAGAGAAATGTTTTGCTTGCATATTTCTTCATCAGGAGATGCCAACAATATGTTATAGGAGCAATTGACTCCTATTAGGAGGTATAAAATGTGCAAGATTTGCTGACATTGTCTGAGAAAAAAATTGTAGGATACTCACGGTAACCCTGCGGTAGTCTGGTGAATATGTACTTTTTGTTTTCAGATATGAATGCAAACCAGAAATGATCTGGGTGTACTGATATGCTAAAAAATGCATTGCTAATGACTACCACAGTGAAAAATTGCATTTGGAGTTTTAGTTCATTCGACAATGTGTGTGATCCTGGTACACAATGAGCATAGAGTTATAGCTTTGTTAATTCCTGCAGGTCCTGCATTATCAGATGTTTCCCACAGGAATGGGGAGGCTGAGCTTGACTCTATGACATCTGCTTTTTAGCTCTTTTATAACCTGTTAAACACCTTTTTGAGCTTCTAGACGGCATTTATATGGTCTATAGTGACATACCCTGCCCCCTGCGACGGATGAAAAAATAAGCAGCGATGCTGTGGTTTTAAGCAGAGTTTTATTAATCATACCGCTGTCACGAGCTCCGCTCCCGGCGCCGTGCATGCGCGCCGGGAGCGAGCTCAGCGGCTCTCAGAGAAGGAGGACACAAAGTCTCTGTCCGGCAGCAGCAGTTGAGGAAGTGGAATTGAGAGAGGAGTTACAGAACCTGTGTAGTATTTATACCCAACTCAGACAATACATCAAAGTGGATTCACAGCAGTTGGTACGATCAAAGGGACTGCAGAACAGGCATGAGACATTTGCATTTGTAAGACCTACATAACAATAGGCAGATTTGCTAGCCTCTGCTCCAGGTGCAGGACAAAGAGGTTACAAGGCACATCTACATATTGATCGGTCTCTAGGTCACAGTAAGGACAGGACGCATGAACACAATACATGCATGGCACGTTGCATCACAATACATGCATGGCACGTTGCATCACAATACATGCATGGCACGTTGCATCTCAGTAGTGCAGCGGGAAAAACCGAGAGAAGAGAGCTGACTGTCCTTAATCTGTTGTGGGGGTTATCCGAACCGCCCACACGCTCCCCCCCAGAGGGCACGGCAGGGGGCCGAGACCTCGATAATCCCTCTATGGGAGCGAGCTGTGGGAGAAGCTCACTGCAGGCGGAGGGGGAGGGAGGAGGGGGGTAAGTGCTGGCAGGGGGACGGTGAAATCATCCAAACCGCGCAAAAATTGCTTGTGGGTCCGCGATGTCGAAGGGCTGTCCCGTTGAACGTGCAGAGGTCCACAAGAAGAAAAATTAGTCTCTGGCTCCTCTCGTGGCCATGAAGAAAACAGGAGCGGCGAGGCTGCGTAGCGGCTGTAAGGAAAAAAAAAAAAAGAAGCAGAGGGACTTAGCTTGTTGGCTTTAGGTGCAGGAGCAACCCCAAAGCTCCCGGGAACAGCTGACGGCTGAAATCCCTTTGTGTGCCGTGGCTGAGACCATCAGTAAATCCTGTGAACAAGTTGCTTGCGTGCCTCAGGTGAACGAGCAACCCTGAAGGGCCTGTGTGCAGCAGTGCAGGAGGATGGGGGTCTCTGGAGCCGTTATTGTCCCGCGCGTGATGCGCCGTCCTCGTAACTCCCCGGTGCGTGTGCCGGGGTTCCGTGCGTGGGTGGGCCAGCTGGAGAGGAGAACCAGGATGCAGAATCTTGGTGGGGATCGGTGCAGACGGCGCCGATAAAATCCAGGTTTGAGCTGTGGCTGCAGCTTGGCCATGGTGCGTTGGAGCGGTGAGGGGAAATAGACGATCTTTTGTCCCTCTCGGCCGTGGTGCATTCAGGTCCATGCGCTGCGTCCTCCGCCAGCCCTGGAGGTTGCCGTTGTGGAGAAGGGACGAGGTGCCTGCGCTCTTGTGTGGAGGAGCTGTGAGCGCGGCCGGTCCAGCGTGGATGAGCAGATCTCAAACGTGCAGATCCCATCATCAGAATCAGAATCAGAATCAGCTTTATTGGCCAAGTATGCACAACACATACAAGGAATTTGACTTTGGCTAAAAACTTGCTCTCGTTGTTCAGGTGAAGGATTTAAATAAGGATTCAATGACAACCACAGTATGTACAGTAAATTACAGTCTGTCCACGTTTCTATAAAAGGATGCAAATATATACAGGAATATATGCAGTTATTTACTCAGACTAACCACACTTTGCAGAAATATATGAAAAAATATACAATCACACAGTATTTCAATGTGGACTCAGATTCAGTGATATAATGTGAATGAAGTAAAAAGCAGTGTGAGAGTTATGTGCAATGTAATAATGGATGAAAAGTCATGAGTACAGCAAACAGGTAGGACTAGGTGAATGTTAGGAGTTCATCAGAGTGATGGCTTGAGGAAAGAAACTGTTCCTGTGACGGGTGGTTTTGACCTTCAGTGATCTGTAACGACGACCAGAAGATAGAAGTTCAAACAGTTTGTGGCCGGGGTGTGATGGGTCAGCACAGATGTTTCCCGCCCGTTTCCTGGTTATGGACCGATATAAGTTCTCAATGGAGGGTAGGTCGGTACCAATGATCCTCTCCGCAGACTTAATGATCCGCTGCAGTCTGGTCTTGTCCTGTTTAGTGGCAGATCCAAACCAGACAGTGATGGAAAAGCAGAGGACAGATTGGATGAAGAACGGGTCACCAGTGCAGCTGTCCAGATCAGAAGGCTGCATCGCACAAAGCGTGTGCGTCTTCGGGGTCACCAGTGCGGCGGATGAAAAAATAAGCAGCGATGCTGTGGTTTTAAGCAGAGTTTTATTAATCATACCGCCGTCATGAGCTCCGCTCCCGGCGCCGTGCATGCGCACCGGGAGCGAGCTCAGCGGCTCTCAGAGAAGGAGGACACAAAGTCTGTGTCCGGCAGCAGCAGTTGAGGAAGTGGAATTGAGAGGGCGAGTTACAGAACCTGTGCAGTATTTATACCCAACTCAGACAATACATCAAAGTGGATTCACAGCAGTTGGTACGATCAAAGGGACTGCAGAACAGGCATGAGATATTTGCATTTGTAAGACCTACATAACAATAGGTTATGTAGGTGATTTGCTAGCCTCTGCTCCAGGTGCAGGACAAAGAGGTTACAAGGCACATCTACATATTGGTCTGTCTCTAGGTCACAGTAAGGACAGGACGCATGAACACAATACATGCATGGCACGTTGCATCACAATACATGCATGGCACGTTGCATCACAATACATGCATGGCACATTACATCTCAGTAGTGCAGCGGGAAAAACCGAGAGAAGAGAGCTGACTGTCCTTAATCTGTTGTGGGGGTTAACCGAACCGCCCACACCCCCCAATTATTAGATCAACATCTGTTTTATCTTTTTACCATAATGAATTTAGAATTTGCTACAAATTTTCTCATCCTTGCTTCTGTTAATGTTAAGATTGGTCATGTAGGAGGTCTCTGGGTGTCAATTGTGCACAGCCTTTTGTGTTGTGGGTCAGTTAAGTGACAATGCATATGTTTCTAATTCAAGAGAATAGTCTCTTAAGATCAGATGTTTGCTTCCCATGGATGGCTATATTCCTCTGCAGAGGTGACAAAATGTCCAACATTTTTCCAATCCATGCGTTTTGGGTCTAACCAGTGAGACATGTGGAACACCCCATTGTTTAAAATGTCTCTTATCCTCATCAGATAGGACAACGGATGCTTCCACACATTCCCCTGGTGACAGCACAAGTTTTTTATGACTAATCTGGAGGATGGATTTTTGCAAAAAATGTTCATAATTTGGATCAGATCTGTTCAATTGCCCATAGTATATGACACAATGATACTAATTTGGAGATTGCCAGTGAGTAGGAACTGTGGATGTAAAATGCTGTGATATCACTGAACATGGTCTGCAATGACCAGGTCGAGTGAGTATCAGCATTTCAGTTTGGAAGTCTCATACACTACGTTCAATTCCCCATTATGAACTTTATTAACCAAGATTGCCAGGGGAGCTAAAAGGACGTAACATACAACTTGCTGCAGCACACAAGAAGAGAACCAACTCACAAAATAAGCACCAAGGGACTGCTGGGTATCAAAATAATAGGTGCAGATTTATTTACAAATGAGAACCAAAACTAACAGAGAACTCAAAATGAGGAGGCGACAACAGCTTTAGGGTTCCCCCAGGCTAAAATAACACAAAACCCCCATTCTTTCTAGAAAGGAAAATGACCCTAGTGAAATAAAATACCAAAGCTTACCTACCTGGCTTGCCACAAAACAGGCGAAAAGGTGAATCCAAAAAAAAAAAAAAAAAGGCAGACAGCCCCTACAGTCGCTCCTTTTGCAATAAACATTTCAAGGTGCATAGGCACTAAATAAGCCAGCAAATACTGAAGCCTAATGCACTGGTCAAAAAAACTACCCCCAAAGCAGTTCACACACTCTAAAGCCCAGTGGCCAAATGGCAAAGGACGCTAGATGCAGGATCTTCAAACAGGCTGCTCTGCAATGGGTTGATGCAAAACAGCTGCAGGAGCCCAGGTGTGTAGTTCAGGGTCCCCTCAGGAGTGTAGGAGAAACCTGGCTCACCAGGGTTGATACCAAACAGCTGTGGAAACCCAGGTGTGGTTCAGGGTTCCCTCCGGAGTGTAGGAGAAACCTGTACAGAGAGAAGAGAAAAAAAGAGAAAAGAGTGCCTCTCTTCCCAGAAGTAAGAAACACCATTAATATTCATCACACCCCCTCCCATCAAGATAATAAACACAGTTTGTTACTTATAATCGACCCTCATCATTTTCCCAAAGACATTTACTAAGACTACACTCTAGACAGAGCATCAGCAACTATGTCATCTGTACCCTTGTTGTGTCCGATTTCAATGTTGTACTCTTGAACCAGCAATGTCCAGCGCATCAGCCTCTGGTTATGGTTGTACATGCAACTGAGGAATACCAGAGGGTTGTGGTTGGTGAAGATAACCGTGGCATCTGTAGTGAAGTCATCATAAACTTTGAAATGCTGGAGAGCAAGGAGCAGAGCCAGTTTCCTTCTCAATAGTAGAGTAGTTAAGTTGATGTTGCTTAAACTTAACTGAGAAGTAGGCTACGGGATGGCTGATGTCATCTGTTCCATCCTGCAGCAGCACCGCTCCAGCTCCAGTAGCACTTGCATCCACTTCAATCTTAAAAGGTTTTGTGAAGTCATGGGCAGTCTGTACAGGAGCACTTCAGAGGAGAGACTTGGCACAATCAAAGGCATGCTGACATTCTGGGATCCACTCAAAAGGTTCTTTTGGGCTGCATAATTTAGTGAGGAGCTACAACCACTGAAAAATTTTGACAAAAAAAAAAACCCACCTGTAATAGCCTCCACCTTTGCAGTCAAGGGACGTACTTCTCTGTGTGTCCAACTTGCTTCCCTAGGTAGGTCACAACTGCTTTACTGCTTTCCTAAACTCACACTTTGCCAAGTTCAGGGTCAAAGAGGCTTGGGCTACATGGGCAAAAACAGTGGTTAAGCTCGTGATATGCTCAGACCAGTTAGATGAATAAAGAACATCATCCAAGTATACATTACAGTTAGGAATGCCACTCAGTACTGTATTCATCGGTCTTTGGAAAATTGCTGGTGTGTTACACATTCCAAAAGCCATCACAGTATACTGGAGAAAATTATCTGGTGTAACAAAAGCTGCAATTTCAGAGGTTCTTTAAGTGAGGGAAATCTGCCAAAACCACTTTAACAAGTCGAACTTTGTAATGTATGTGAGATCCACCTGTGTCTCTCAATACCTTTGCTGGTCTCTGGTCTTTTTTTCACTCCTGTCAGTGACACAAATCCATCAAAAATAAATGGCTTAAAACATTCATCAGGCCGCCCCTTAGCCAAGGGTTGAGGAGAACTCACAGTTTTGATCAGATTAACACTTTTAGCTTGCTGTGACTGTTTTTTCCTCTTCAAAATCAAGCAATCAGAAATAACATGACCATCTTCACGGCAGTAAGCAAACTGTTTTTGAGAACTTAGGTTTGAGGGAGCAGTTTTGTTGCCACTAGGGTTTTACAGTGGTAACCGAGCAGTCTTCTGGGAATAATTAGAGACAGGCAATTCTCACTTACCCACCAAGACATTTGTGTGTTAAGGTGAATTCATCTGCCAGAATTACAACTTCCTGTAGGGTGGACACTTTCTGTTCATTAAGATGGAGTGCAGTTCGGTCTGGCAAACAGTTTTTAAAATCCTCCACCAACATTAGCTCCCTTAATGAAACAAAATCACAAGCTTTTGCTGAAGAGCACCATCTATCAAAAAGTATTTCCTTTTCTCATGCAAACTCAACAAAACTGAGAGAAAGGTTTCCTTTTATTCCAAAAGCGCTGCCTGTGCACCTCAGGAACCAATTCATAAGCTCTGAGGTTTGTGCTTTTAAAAGTTTCATAATTAAGACCATCCTCAATAGAAAGAGATGCACACGCTTCTTGTACCTTACCAACCAGTTTGCACTGGAGGAAAACAGCCCAGGCATCCTTAGGCCACTGTAAGGTGATAGCAACCCATTCAAAGCTGTTGAAATAGGTTTCCACTTCAGTCTCCCGAAATGGAGGAACCTGAGCAATACACTTGCTGATATTGAAGGCTTGAGGAGTTGAGGCTGAGGGAAGAGATGAGGAAATATTAACATCAGGTTTTAAAGGCACCAAGGAGGGCTCAGTAGCTCCTTTCTGGGAGACTAACTCAAGTTGCTTGAGCCTGATGGCTGTCTCAGCTTCAAGCCTACGACAGTTCAGCTGGAACTCATTTCTCTTTTCTTGTCATATCCTTAGCCTCAATTTCAGGGCGAGCAAGACGTATCTTTAACCGAGGACCTTCAGCAGACATGTGGGAGGACTCCCAAGAAAATGGCTCAAACCTTGACATGGTAACAGGTGTTTTTTTTGTCACCTTCCTTAACAGTGGTAGGAGTACTTGTCACCTCCTCGGAGGCCTGTGGAAGAACTTCAGTGCCAGACACATCCAACCCTAAAGCCAAAACCCCTTTATCTACCAAACCCCTTAACACAACAGACTTCAATTCTCATTTAATGAGTAATTTAATGACAGGGAGGTCATGATGAGCAGCAACTGAAAACAAATCATCCTTCCTGCAATAATCAAGCTGCTCGAGTGGGACCATTAACAAAAGTTTCTAAACTAAACTGGGCCATTTTTTTTCAAAACCTACTAACAAAAGCACTGCAACCAGAAACTACCCTGGGTAATTAACTGACTAATTAATCAATCCCGGACGAGCCCCCACTTATGTTACGGACCTTATAAACCAGTCCTTCTCAAATAGGGGGGCACGATGCGATGCCGGGGGGGGGCGCGTGTGACCCCGGGGTTACAGGCTTTGCTTTTGCCGTGTAAAGTGTAATTGCACATCCACGGCAGCAGGTGGTGCAGTGGCACTCTCATTGTCAAAGTCTGTGCGGGAGTTTAAAACTTTTTAAACTGCTGTCAACAAACCCCTCGAGAGACACCATGGAGAAATATTTAACAGCAACGAAAAGAAAGGCAGAGAGAGACAGAGGTAAAGAGACAAACGAAAGTCTCCCAAAAGCTAAGACGAGGAAATATGACGAAGCTTATCTAGCGCATGGCTTCACTGGGGCTACGGTGGGAGACGAGGAGACCGGTGTGTTTACTGTCTGAAAGTGTTGGCAGCGGACAGCATGAAGCCAAATAAATTAAGACGTCACCTACAGACATTACATCCTCAACACGTTGATAAGCCGCTTGATTTCTTTCAGCGAAAACGTGCGGAGTACGGCCAACAATCATCCCGCTTTGTGAACGCTACATCAGTAAACCAGCGAGCACTTTCAGCATCATTTAAAGTGGCGTACCAAATTGCGCAGTGCAAAAACCCCACACAATTGCAGAGGAGTTGATACTGCCTTTTTCTTCAGACTAAAATGTTAAATATATTGGTACTCCTGTGTTAATGTTCCAGATCAATTTACATTTAATATTGTAGCGAACTCAATATGAGCACCCTACTTGGCTTGCTAAGTGGCTTGACCCTATTGGCGACACAGGAAGAGTGCGGGACTCCGGAGCGGGAGGCATGAGTTCGAATCCCCGGTGGGACGTTGCCATGTCGAGCAGCACGTTGCAATATTATTTATTGATTGAATTATTTTTCTCAGCATCAAATGGTTCAGTTGGTCAAAAATGTTTCTAGTTTAAATAAGGATTGACATATTTTTTATTTCAGGCACTTTGATGCACTTTAAGTTTTTTTTTTCTGTTTTAGACTATAACAGGGTTTCTCTGTGGCAAAATAAAGTTAATATTTGTTGAAAGTTGATTTATATTGCTTTTTTCTTTTGTTAATGTTAAAAAGGATACAATTTTAGGTATACTTATACAATTTTTATAGATAATGATCTTATTTATAGTCACTGCGGCGAGTTGGGGGGGCGCGAAATATTTTCTCTTTCCTAGGGGGGGCTTTGCAAAAAATAATTGAGAAGCACTGTTATAAACCAAGATTGCCAGGGAAGATAAAAGGACAAAACATACAACTGGCTGCAGCACACAAGAAGAGGACCAACTCACAAAATAAGCACCAAGGGACTGCTGGGTATCAAAATAATAAGTGCAGATTTATTTACAAGTGAGAACCAAAACTAACAGAAGAGAGTTCAGAATAAGGAGGAGGTGACAACAGCTTCAGGGTTCTCCCAGGCCAAAATGACAAACAAAACCCCCCACTCCTAGAAAGGAAAAAGCAACTACCCTAGTGAAATAAAATACAAAAGCTTGCCTACCTGGTTTGCCACAAAACAGGAGAAAAAGTGAATCAAAAAGAAAAGGCAGAGAATCCCTACAGTCGCTCCTTTTACAATAGACACTTCAAGATGCGTAGACACTAAATAGGCTGGCAAATACTGAAGCCTAGTGATGTTACGCTCGATACCGCCCACTCGAGACTGACTCGAGCAATATAACACGGAAGTGTCGCAAGCAGAGTGTCGAGCGCTGTGTCAATATGCCCACAGTCACATGACCGTAGCGAACAAGGCCTCTCGAAATTTGAGAGGGCTGGGCGTTGCATACATTCCCGCGAGCCCTCAAGTCACATGATGTGACCGACATAACGAGGCCTTGCTTGCTACGGTCACGTGACTGCGGGCGTGCTGAAACAGCCCTAGATGCACTGCTCATGATTGCAAAAAAAATTGCAAGAGACATTGGACAGCTGCTATTACTATAATCAAAAAAGACTATTTATCCGAGAATTGTTGTGCTCTTTAATCTCTCTCTTTCTCTCTTTTAATATACCCCTTTTTTCTTATTAATTGGAATGTGAAGTTTGACTGTATATTTTTTGTGAAAGTTCTGATTTTGTAACTTTGTAATCTTTATCCTCAAGAGTTTGTTGGTGAGGTTTGCTGGATTTTATTCTATTAAATTAAAAAAAAACTGCTCATGACACTTCCACTTTATATTGCGTAAATCAGTGCTGAGTGGGTGGTGCCGAGCGTGTAGCCATCTCTCTCTCTCAGAGCTTTCATTCACTGAAAATTGTCCTTCCACAGAATTTTTCAAGCAATGACTACAAATTCTGAAAGCTGTCTTTCATTTGACAGATTACATGGAGGGTGATCTAATTAAAGTCAATTTATATGATAGATAACACAGAATTTTTCCAAGCTTGTCTGAGAAAATGACATAAAAAGTGTAGAGCAACCTGAGTATTGCCCTTTTTCAATAAACTCAGATGCAGTTCTGACAGTCAGTCACCAGATGGCAGTCTTTATTATATGTTTCATAACTGTGTCGTGCATGAAGCAGTTGTCTCAAAGTTGCTCATTGTTTCATGAGGCCTCGGTTTTAACACCACTACTGAAGCCTAATGCACTGGTCAAAAAACTACCCCAAAGCAGTCCACACACTCTAAAGCCCAGTGGACAAATGGCAAAGAACACTGGATGCAGGATCTTCAAATAGGTTGCTCGGCAGTGGGTTGGTGCAAAACAGCTGCAGGAGCCCAGGTGTGTAGATCAGGGTCCCCTCAGGAGTGTAGGAGAAACCTGGCTCATCAGGGTTGATGCCAAACAGCTGTGGAAACCCAGGTGTGGTTCAGGGTCCCCTCCGGAGTGTAGGAGAAACCTGTACAGGGGAGACAAGAGAAAAAAAGAGAAAAAAGTGCCTCTTCCCAGAAGAGAGAAACACTGTTAATACTCGTCACATCCCTCAATATGTGGGTAACCTTTGATAAAATGAACCACCCTTCAACAATGTTACCGGTAATAGGATCCTTTACTTTCACAGATTTTGATCAGTATTGTACTGTTAGTTTGCCATTTGCAGATTTTAACTGTTACCTTTTCTTCTGACTTTGCAAAGCTCTGAATGTCATTACCTGAAGTTACTGATCTACATGCACCTGCATCACACAAATTTAATTTAGAGTACCCTGAACCTCCAACATTACTTCCGGTAAACACTAAATTGTTAACATTAGATCAAAGTCAGGTAAATGTGAAGATGCTATGTCAATTTTCTGTATATGTGTAGGAGTGGGTCCACTTATCTGTTTTAGTCTTAATCATGCAGTCCAGTTTTGTCGTAGTGGATGTGGGTCATGGGCGCCACCTCTTCCCAGCGGCAAGTCTTGCCTTTGGAGACACACTCTTTTCCAGTGATCCCATTGTCCAAACTGATGCACTCATTTCCACTCTGGGGGTGCGTTCCCTCCTTGGCCATGGCCCTTCCTCCTCCACTTCTGTCCTCCTCTCCCTCCTCCTTCTGGCTTCCTTAATAAAAAAAAAAAAAACAGATTCATGGGGAGCCTCAGTCCCCCATGGGTCTGTCATCACGTAAATAAGTACGGGTTTTTCTTTAAATTTTTATTTTCCTTTCATACCTAGATTCCCAACACCAATCTGTTAATATCTTGAAATTTAGTACAATATCAAACAATATTTACAAGTGATTCAGACCAGCTGAGAGTTTTCTGTAAATAGTTTGCTGTTATTCTAACCTTAGTTTTCACTAAATAACTATATTTTATTTGTCTGAATCAAGTCTAAGAGTTTAATCCCTATAAACTAGATTTCATACTTTGATTTAGGTTATAAATAAAAATAATTAAGTGTAGGGAGCATGAAATGAGGAAGCGATGTGATTTTATAAATCAAGCTTTATTATCAGCTTCCAGTCCCTAACATGTCTCATCTCGATGCAGAAGCAGAATGAAGAGGCTGAGCGCAGTCAGACCTTCATACTTATACCCACACTCAACAAAAGACATTGCATATCAAAGCTGACATCCCGCATTAGAGTAATCCCTCTCCATTGTCCTCTCTCTCGTCCACCTGACCCTAGGGGGTCAGGAAGTTCGATCAGGTCTCCACCGCTGCGACTCCGTCTGCTCCTTGATCTTCGCCGGTGGTCGAGACCTCTTGTCCTGCTCTGAGACGTGAGGTCATTCCACATATGCAATCTCTAAACATTCCACTTATGTCTATACATATGTAGGTATGGATATATGAATAATATAAGCCACAGCGCCCCCCCAAACGTAATAGTAGTAGTAGATTAGTTTATTTGACAGGGACAGTGCAATAAACATAGACAATTAATCAAAGTCTAAGAAAAGGACAATCAAATTAAGCTTACAGCTTAAGATAACATCCATGACATATTATACCGTTATACATCTCAACAGGAAAAAGGAAAAATATCTTCAGCAGTCATGTTAACCTTCAAGTTATGCAGCATGATCCTGTTAAAAATTCAGTGGTAACGACAGCGGTATAGTTAATGTCACAAGTCAGCCTTAAAACTGCAACGGCACCATCCGACAACATAGTTAACAACTCTTTGTCAATTTTACATCAGTCTATGTGTCGTCTGGGTTTTAATCTTCTCCCGAATCTGCTGTAGGCCCGCTTTGGCGTCCTGGCGAGACCGTCCTGTAAGGGATCTGCAGCTTGGGGAGGAGAGTGGTTATTTGTTCCCTGCAGGGGGGCTGAGTCTTTTCTCTTGGGGGGTCTACCCCGCCGAGGTGCTCTCGCCACCCGTGCAGGCTCGTCGCTCAACAAGAAAGCAGGTTTAAGTCTGTCAATGCTGACTGTTTCTTTTCTGTCCCCTAAATCAAGCACAAAATGCTTATCACCAGGTTCCAGCACTCTGTATGGTCCATCGTATGGAGGGCGGACTCGGCGTTTTTCAAAGCTAGGGGGACAAAAACCCGCGGAAAAGAGTGATGTATGGGTCCGGGAAGCGTGTCCGGTCCTGTGCTGCTTAGGGGCCTCAGGGCTGGTAGGCTCTGGATGTTCTGGTAAGAACTCACCTGGGAGCCTGAGAGGTTGTGCAAAAACTAATTCTGCCGGGGAGGCGTCTAGATCCTCCTTAGGCGCAGAACGCAACCCTAATAAAACCCAGGGAAGTTTATTCACCCAATCTGTATCCGTTAGTGAGGCCCTGAGGGCGGCCTTTAAAGGGCTATGAAAACGCTAGCATAACCCATTAGCCTGAGGGTGATACGCGGTGGTGCGATGAATTGTCGCCCCTAAGCTGCTGGCCATGGCTGACCACAGCTCTGAGACAAATTGAGGCCCCCTATCGGACGTGATGTCCGATGGGACGCCGAAACGCGCCACCCAGTTTGTTAAAAAATGCGAGCGACTTCCGCGGCTGTGGTTGACGCCAGCGGGACTGCCTCCGGCCAGCGGGTGGTACGGTCTACCATTGTTAACAGGTGTGTGAACCCTTGCAACGACGGTAGTGGGCCCACGAGGTCGACGTGTACGTGGTCAAACCTCCTGGCTGGAATTTGGAAAGGTTCTAGAGGAGCTTTTGTGTGTTTGTGTATTTTGGCGCGTTGGCAAGAAATGCAAGTCTTTGCCCATTCCATTACATTTTTACGCAGGCCCGGCCAAACAAACTTCTCCGCGACCATTTTAACCGAGGCGCGCACCCCTGGGTGCGCGAGGGAGTGAACCGAGTCAAAAATGCGGCGGCGCCACGCGGCTGGAACTACCGGGCGAGGCCGGTTGGTTGACACGTCGCAGATTAGGGGGGGAACACCGTCACGCAAACCCCTTTCCTCCAGTCTTAACCCTGTTGGTCCAGACTGGAGCGCGCGCACGTCCGTGTCACTGCTTTGTTCCGCCACCATGGCCGCGTAATCTATCCCTACGTGGATTGGGGCCGCGTACGCGTCCGCGTTGGCCATGAGTTCTGCGGCTGCGGTAGTATAATCTGCTTCCTCGCGCTCTGACGATGTCACAGCGCGGGAGAGGCAGTCTGCTACCACATTAAGCTTGCCTGCCACATGTCGAATATCTGTGGTGAACTCTGAAATTGCAGCTAGCTGTCTTTGTTGCCTGCCTGACCATGGTTCTGAAATTTTAGCCATCGCAAAAGTGAGTGGTTTGTGGTCTACAAAAGCCGTGAAACGCCACCCTTCCAGCCAGAACTGGAAGTGGCGGATGGATAAATGAAGCGCTAGCAGCTCCCTGTCAAAAGTGCTGTATTTGCGCTCAGTTTGGTTTAAGGATTTACTAAAAAATGCTAACGGTTGCCAGGTTCCGCCAACATGTTGTTCCACAACTGCCCCTATGGCCAGGTCTGAAGCGTCTGTGGTTAACGCTATGCGGGCCGAGGGATCGGGGTGAACCAACAATGTGGCATTCGCTAGTGCACTTTTTACTTCCGCGAAGGCGCATTCCCGCTCCGGGGTCCATTCGACTGCGTTGGAGGGCTTTTGTTTTCTGAGCGCGGCATATAGGGGCTGCATGAGTTGAGCTGCGCGTGGGAGGAAACGGTTGTAAAAATTCACCATTCCAAAAAATTCTTGTAGCGATCTGACCGTTAGTGGTCGTGGGAAATTTGCTACCGCTCGCACTTTGTCCGGCAATGGAACTGCCCTCTCTGGTGAAATTCTGTGTCCCAAAAAATCAATTTGTGACACGCCGAATCGGCATTTGGCTGGGTTGATTATTAACCCGTGCTCTTCTAGTCTCTGAAAAACTGTAGTGAGGTGTTGTTCGTGTTCTTCCTCTGACGAGCTGGCTACCAGGATATCGTCGAGGTAGACGAACACGAAGGGGAGGTCGCGTAATACTGCGTCCATCATACGCTGAAAAGTTTGAGCAGCGCCTTTGAGGCCAAACGGCATTCGCAAAAATTCAAAAAGACCAAAAGGGGTTATTACAGCCGTTTTGGGAACGTCCTCCGGTCGAACTGGAACTTGGTGGTAGCCGCGGACCAGGTCTATTTTAGAGAAAATGCGCGCACCCGCCAGATGCAGTGAAAAATCTTGGATGTGAGGGATTGGGTAGCGGTCATGCGCTGTTGCATTGTTTAATCTGCGGTAATCACCGCAAGGTCTCCAAGAACCGTCGGTTTTCGGGACCATATGTAGTGGTGATGCCCAAGGGCTTTTCGAGCGCCGAATAATGCCCAATTTTTCTAGGCTGGCAAACTCGTCGCGTGCTATGGCGAGCTTGGTCGCGTCTAAGCACCGAGCTTTGGCAAAAACAGGTGGGCCTGTTGTGGGGATGAAGTGTTCAACCCCGTTTTTCGCTACTGTTGCTGAAAATTTGGGAACTGTGAGTGCTGGAAATTGGGTGAGGAGTTGGTCAAACTTACCTCCTGCTGTGGTGACGCTGGCCTGCACGGGTGGTGGAGAGACTCGAGCTGAGCAGGGGATAGAAGAAAATGATAGTGCATTAACCAAGCGTCTATTTGCAAGATCGACTAACAACCCATGTGCACACAAGAAATCAGCGCCCAACAAGTTAAAACTCACCGCTGCTATAATAAATGTCCACCTATAGTTGCGGCCGTGAATGGACAGAGGAAGGTTTCTTTCACCGAAGGTGTCGATGATCGAGCCGTTAGCTGCCATCGCTCCGTTTCCACGGGGTCCCATTGCCCGGTCTGCGTTGGACGGGGTGATGAAGCTCACCTGAGCTCCAGTGTCGATGAGGAACTGTCTCCCGGAGCGTCCGTCAGTCACCTAGAGTAGCTTGTTTGTCTCGCCGAGAGCCGTAGCTGCTAACGGTTCGCCACAGGAGCTGATGAGCCGATGCGCTTCTCGGGCCAGCGCGCGGAAGTCCTGCTGGGTGCTGCACCACATGTTGGCCAGGGTCCCTCTCATGTGTGACGGCAGAGTGCTGAGGAAGATATGTTGAAAGAGGAAGTTGTCATTGTCTGCCTCCCTCAGCTGCAGCATGTCCTCCATGAGGGCCATCGGTCTGTGTCCTCTGTGGCCGTGAGTCGCCAGAATCCTCCCTGCTCTTTCCTCGGCCGAGGGGACGAAGCTCTCGATGAGGGTCGCCTTCAGTTCTTTGTACTTGTCGTGGGCGGGCGGTTGTTGTATCACGCTCCGCGCGCATCTTGATGTGGCGGCATCGAGTCTGGCGACGATGTGGTAAAATTTTGTTTCATCCGCCGTTATCCCCGCCAGTGCAAACTGAGCCTCAGCTTGCTGGAACCACGAGCTCAGGTTGTTTTGCCAGAACTCTGGGAGTTTGACGGTGACGGCGCTTGCCTGGGCCGTCTCTGATGTGTCTGCAAGGCGAGAACGCCTTTCTTCCGTTCTCGCGGCGGGGCTGGGGACGGTGCTCGGTTGAGCCCTCTCTGACGATTCTGCTGTGGGGGAACGTCTTCCATCCGTTCCCCTGTCTGCGTTGGCGACGGCGCTTGCCTGGGTCGCCTCTGATGAGCTTGTAGCGGGAGAACGTCTTTGGTCCATCCTCACGTCTGGTCACCAATGTAGGGAGCGTGAAATGAGGAAGCGATGTGATTTTATAAATCAAGTTTTATTATCAGCTTCCAGTCCCTAACATGTCTCATCTCGATGCAGAAGCAGAATGAAGAGGCTGAGCGCAGTCAGACCTTCATACTTATACCCACACTCAACAAAAGACATTGCATATCAAAGCTGACATCCCGCATTAGAGTAATCCCTCTCCATTGTCCTCTCTCTCCTCCACCTGACCCTGGGGGGTCAGGAAGTTCGATCAGGTCTCCACCGCTGCAACTCCATCTGCTCCTTGATCTTCGCCGGTGGTCGAGACCTCTTGTCCTGCTCTGAGACGTGAGGTCATTCCACATATGCAATCTCTAAACATTCCACTTATGTCTATACATATGTAGGTATGGATATATGAATAATATAAGCCACATAAGGATGATTTAAACATTATCATTTCATCTACGTCCAAATCACATCAGATGTAAAAAGATTTTAAACGTTGTTTTCCCAGTAACATAAGAACACACTGCTCCATTATTCTGTAGGACAGTACAGTGAGAAATGTCTTGTCCAGCATGACAGTAATGTTTGGATCATTGCTAATTGATCAACTCACATAGGGTCAGATGGATATAATTCTGATTTTTATTACTTTGACATGAAGTGTGCACCTTGCTTCTGGGTGCAGAGTTGGAAAAATAAGGGGAGAAGTAATCTTTATTTCCACACTATACTGTGAATTTAAGCTAGAGTAATTTTTATTGCATTTTACACATACATTCTCTACCCAAATTGTTGAAATGTGTCATAATTTTCTGTAAGATGGGAGAGTCTCAGCACAGTGCAATATGGATATGTACAGTTTTGAAAGCAGATCATGGTGCCCATCTGAAATCCAATTTCAGGTGTATTTTATGCCATAGTTGTTTAACCTCTTGCACTCCGGGATACCGCGGGCGGTCACGTCTCTGCATCCTAGTGCGCACTGAAACGCACAGTGCGCACTGAAAAAAAAAAAGCTGCATTTCCGTTCTTCCAGTACAGACAGCTGTGAACAGAAAGCCAAAGGAGTGTTTTGATTGGTTTAGATTTGATTGACCTCTCATTCGACTAATAAGAGCCTTGAATTGGGTTTCTGAAACCTTGAAGAACCAATGACTGAAAACCTAGCAAGAAGGACCCGCCTACCAACGACTGCGAATACAACGAGCCAATTGAAGCAGAGAAGTTCGACGATTGAAAGCGTGCGTCCTGTGCGTAAAATCTGTTTTGTGTAAGCCGCTGTGTGTAACGGTAGCGTTCGCCAGTCTTTTTTTATTGCTACTGTTCTTATTTGTTTTGAAAAATCGTTCGACAAAACCACAATCATGGAATGATTTGACCGGGTCGCGTGACCAGAGCCACGAGTCGTAACAAGTGGACCAGCGTCATGTTCGTCTGACAATGAGGAACAGATGTTCGCCAACGACACTGCTGTTGTGGACAGGTAAGTGTTATAAGCTAAATTATTCTTTATCACTGAAAATAGTAATAAAAATGACTTTTGACCGATTGGTAAATTACAACGGTGCGTCATCGCCACATGACGGACCGTTTTTTTGTGTGCCGAGCTCCTCTGTAGCGGGGGGGGGGGGGGGAGAGTTGTTATCCTCTACATTGCAGATATTTTAGTATAATTTTTATTGCACTGTATGTTATTTTTTCTTGTAAAAAAAAAGGCCACACATTTTTTACGTGACATGCTTCTTTGTGTGTGGGGGGCTTGTTTGTTCATTCATTCATTCATGAATGAATAAACACCCCCCCCCACACACACACACACACAGCCCTGAGTGTCACCTTTCATTAGAGCCCAAGATGAAGCTTCTATGTTGAATCATTCAAAAGTTATAGACGTTTTTCCAAACTGTGCCATTTGGCACAATTTGGCACAGTTCCAAAACGCCTGGGGACAACCTGAGAAAAAAGCTGTGTAATATATTCATTTTTTTTGTGGTATTGTTACAAAATTTTGACCTCAGCTGGATAACACTTGGTTCTACATTTCTGTTGCATTTTCCAACCAGTATCTGACAGCTGTGTGTTATTTGCAAGCATCTGTATCTAAAAAAACACCCAGGCAAACTTTATTTTCTTCATGTTCAGTATGTTTAGATGACTGTTACTCAGTGGCAGGAGCACTTAGAGAGATTATGACTGTTTTGCCAAAAAAATCAAAGTGTTTTCTTTTAAATGAGACCAACCCCATGAAGATGCTGCAAAGGGTTGAAGAACAGCTTTTGATTTACTTTGGGTACGTTATTTTTAGGCGTTTTTAGGGAAATTGACCAGAGTGCAAGGGGTTAAAGAAAAAATATTGAAAACAACAGCAGCCTGCTATAGCAGTATAATATAAGAAGAAATATTAATTACCAGCATCACTGTTTTTTGGGTTTTTTTTGGCCTCAGTTTCCCTCCCATTTTCTCCTTTTTACCTCCGCCAAGGAGGTTATGTTTTTACCGGGGTTTGTCTGTCTGTCTGTCTGTTACCAACATAACTCAGAAAGTTATGAACGGATTTGGACGAAATTTTCAGGACAAGTCCGAAATGGGACAAGGAACAAATGATTAGATTTTGGTGATGATCTAAGAGTGCATACCTCCACCAAGGGCTTTGTTTGTATTTGTGCAGCAGGATTACACAAAAACTACTGGATGGATTTGGATGAAATTTTCACCAGAGGTGCTTCTTGGCCTAGAGAGGAACCCATTACATTTTGGTGATGATCTGGGAATGCATACCTCAACCAAAATCATTGTCTGATTTTCATTGGTTAATTTTCATAGAATTTTTATTTATTACCACTTTTGTCAGATTCAAGTTATTTCTGTGACCATTGTGGGTTTTTCTTTCATTAACAGAGGGGTACCAACAATTTTGTCCATGGCTGTGTTTACTGCATGAGACATGCTGCAGCTGAAGGTGAGAAAGAGCATGGACATGACAACACAGTTCATAACGAGACATTGCTATGTAGATGATGGATTAGCCTTCACAGCCACACCAGAGGAAGCTGTTGACATCCTGACAAATGCACAAAAGATGTTAGTACAATCCAATCTCAAATTGCACGAAATAGCATCTAATGACTACAGAGTCATGGAAGCCTTTCCAGCAAGTGAAAGAGCAAAGGACTTGAAGGACTTGAAGGACTTGGATCTCAAACTTGACGAGCTCCCACTACAGTGCAGTTTAGGAGTGCTTTGGAATCTTGAAACTGACAGTTTTATGTTTCAGGTGTCCATCAACAAGAAGCCATAGACATGAAAGGGAGTCTTAGATGGGTACATATTCATACTATGTGAGGTAACTAAATAGACTGTTATGCTGTTTATTCCATCTAGCTACAGTGCTCCGCACTGTATATATATATATACATTTATGTGTACATATGTATATTCACTGCTCTCATTTTCTTATCTTCTAAATTATTGCTCTGAGTGTTGCTATCCCTGTGCTGTGGCAATCCTGAAATTTCCCCATTGTGGGACTAATAAAGGCTTATCTTATCTTATCTTATCTTACCTTCCCAAAATGAAGACGTCTTTCCCTCCAACTAAAACCACAAATGACCAGCAAAAACTGCGCAGATTGAAAGCCGACCACGTTATAGACCAGGTAGCCGATATATCTGACGTTGGCAAGATGTATGTGTGCTGTCTGGGTAGGATCTGCAATTTCCCCACTGTGGGAATAATAAAGGCTTATCTTAATGACCATGTTGTTATGTCTGGAAGCAGGGACCAGCAGATACGTTCTGGGTATTGAAGGTTAGCTTTAATAAACAAGCTAGCAACACATGGCACATACAGAACAAGCTAACTGGAGTGAGGTACGGGCAATGCAGCAGGCTAGAGGAGGAGCGCCAAAGACCCAGTCTCCTGCCGTTAGCCCTTTAATATACCCACGGCATGGTGACATCATCACTTGACTGTATCCCCACGTCCGTGGCACTTAAGGTAGTATTAGCAGTATGCCACGTTTACCTCCCCCTTGGTAAAAAAAAACAAAACTCCTGATGATGGTTTCACCCTAGCTGGATGTGGCGATGCAGTGGCATACAGCTAGCACAGCATAAACATGACCAAAATTATTTCACGTAATGTAGCATAGAGCTAGCTAACAGACATGCATGGCCTGGCTATCGGCAGGTGATATAACCGTGTGTTATACACATGTATACAACAGTATACTGTTGCCAGTGCTGAGGCTAACATAAGCATGATGTTAAGTGCCACATTTAGCCGATGTTTAACCAGCGTTTGAGTACACATATTTGCCTGATGTCAATAGCACAATATGGTTGATTAGCTTCTAGACCCAAACCGTAAATTACTCAAGGCTCTATACACCATAACCATTACTTTTAAACCATTTCATGAACTTGGGCAACCGCGTCGACTGCCGGTAGAACCCTGAATGGTTGAGTGGGCTATTCTGCCACTTGTATCAACCATGCTCTGTTTAAACTTTTTCAAAAACAGAGTCACTTTAAAAGTTCAATCTAAAGGGCCTCAGGAGAGCCCATGGTGTGTGTGGCCCTGGAGGTGTCAGCCGTAGCAGACCTGGGTGCCATCTCGCTGGAATCATGGCTTGCTCATCAGAAAAGTCCCAGTCCGGGTCCCACACTGGTTGGGTTGGCTCCAGCGTTGCGTCTTGATCCAAGGCAGCTGCTGTTCTTACCTTCCGCAGACGGCTGGCGTGCTATCTCGAGCCATCAGCCATCTGAAAGGTGGCTGGCCCCAACTGCATGGTGATCTGCATCGGCAGGGACAGGAACATCTGCAGGTCATCTGGGCGTTTGGATCAGCAGACCTGAACCCAGTCGAGCACCGTGAGTCTGGACCTAGTCAGCTTCATGCGGCACTGCTGCTGCTCTCTTGTCCCTGATGCTGGTTGCTGTTGTGGCGGCGTGACGTTCTCGCTGGCGGCAGAATGTGCTCCGGTTTGGCGTTGTTCTGTGGGAGCCTGCTTGGCCACGGATTCTCTCTCCTGCAGCTGTACAGCGGCTCCATGAGGCTTATGCCAGGTAAGGATTGGAGACGAGTCTGGATTATGCCCTCTCTCTTCTGATGTTGATTGTGGTTGTGGCGGCGTGTCCTTTTCGTCGGCGACAGGACGCGCTCTGGGTTGTCGTCGTTCACCATGGTCCTGCTTAGATACAGACTCTCTCTCCTGCAGCTGTACGGAGGCTCCATGAGGCTTATGCCAGGCGAGGATTGGAGACAAGCCTGCATTACGCGCTCTCGTCTTCTGCTCTTCGTGCTGTTTCAAGCTTGGAGCGGCTGTACTCATATCTGGGTGACATGCGTCGTCAGGGGTCAAACAGTCTTTCATGGTCATGTATGGTGAAACCCAATTCGTGAAACAGGTTGCACCCCAGGATGTTGTTGCCATCTGTTGCTACCTGGAAGATGAATGCCGGGAGGACTTTGGACCCATAGCGAACCATCAGCGTGATGGTTCCTACGAGGCTGATTCTGGTGTGCCCGTATCTATAAAGCTCCGCCATGTTCTTCCTGATTGGATGTCAAAGGAAGAATCTCTTCACTGTGACCCAGTTCATTAGCGATCTCGTAACGGCGGTGTCCAGTAGTAACAGCAGGCTGAGATCGTTGAGCCTCACTGTGCATCACTTGTACGCTGCATTGCTAGAGTCCACTGCATGGATGGTAGTTGTTAAAGGCAGTCCACTTGAACTGGGTGGTGAGCTCATTATTGACCATATTGAACAGCACAATTTGGCAAAATGTTTAAGCTTGCAACAGCGTTGGCATTGCTGCCCCCTGGCTGGGAAGGAGTGCATGCATGTTCAGTGCACAGGGGAACAACAGTTACCACACATTCGGCATCCCATGATGTCCTGTTGTCCTGTGGTGTTCACCTCAGCGTTCTCCAAAAAGGTTGCGGTGTGGATGGCCTCTTCAGCCGGGGTAACTGCCTGAGCTAGCAGGGTTTGTTGCTGTGAGGTTCCTTGCTGGGCGGAAGCATCCAACTGGAACGCACACTCCACCGCCTTTGCCAGTGACAGGTCATCCGGCACCATTAACAGCTTCACCCACAGTCTTGGGTTGTTGGTGTGCTCTGCTAGCTGGTCCAGCATCATCTCGTCCTCTAGCTGCTCAAACCTGACAGCGCCATACGTCCATGACGTATTGTGAAGTCTTCTCTCCCGCTCCCTATTGCCGTTGGTGGAACTTGATTCTCCTTGCCAGCACACTCTTGGGCGTTGCAAAATGTCCAACTAGCAGGGTGAGACATTGGTTGTATGTATCTGCTGGTCCCAACATTCAAAACATATGCTGTCCCTCGCTGCCCAGGCTATGAATCAGCAAAGCACATAGTCAAAGCTTGCAAATCTTAGCTAGGTCCATAACTGACATGCACATCTGGAATGACTCAAACCAACAAGGCCATGGGATGGGCGGCTCACCTGGGGTGGCGATGAATGGTGGTAGGGGTGCCAAACACACTTCCATCTTGTTATAATAAATAAACAGTGAAGATTAGTTAATTGCATATTACACAGGTGCTTGCTACACATATCTCTTGGACACACACACACACAAGGTGTGCTTCAGCTCTACACACATATACATGCACTCCTACAAAATCCCTAGTCTCTGTCTCCTGCTTCCATATATGGGCATGGGGGTTGCGTGAAGAGGATGTGAAAGCCATAAAAAGCCATAAATAGCCATAAAAGCAAGAAGACATCTGGAGCCGCTGAGAGGAACAATGTGGAAGCTATTTGATCCTGAGAAGACTGGCTTGGACAAATGGGCATGTATTGTTGGAGAGTGGATGGGAACCGCCCACCAACTCAGAAGCTATATTTAAGAGAGAATTTCTTTGTTCTGGGTCTTTCCCAGGAGACAGAGCTGGGAGGTCCCACGGCCTGTGTACTCTGACTTCCTGCGTGGCTCAATAAAAGTTAAGCTGAGAAATAGTATTTCTTCTGTGATTATTGGTTGGTTAACTGAAAAGATTCTGCTAAATGTCCAAAATTTATTTTTACAGTTTTGGTGGAGAATGCAGGCAGTTTTCCAACTATTTTGATGAATGGACATCATCAGGAGACAAAGCCTTTGTTCAGAAGGTGAGAACCTCTTCTAAAATCTCTGTAGGATTGTCTGTGACATTCTGTCAAAGTAAGTCTTTGGTCCTGTTTTTTTTTAATTTTATTGGAAAACTTAATATAACAATAATGTTATATTTTGTGGCTATTTTCTATGATTGAAAGAACACGCAGGGAGTCTTAAGCATGCATGCATTCACATGTTAGGGACAGATTAAAGAGCCGCTTTCTATAGAGAAATATAATATATAAAGAACAATACATTACAAGAATATCAATTTTAATCAACGACTGAGTAATATATGAATGAAAATGGGGGACACAAGACAAGAATCTTAAGTAAAAACAAATAGTGAGTGAATTGTGTCACCATAAGGAATATAAGGAATATACGACACAAATACAAGAAACTTAAGTATCAACAAATAGTGAGTAATTGCGTCGGCCAGTTTGTTAAAAATTAGTTGGACTAACCTATATGATAAGCTATCACTGGTATTGATGACTGAACACAGCACAAGGTAAATAGCCTCCACTTAGATAAATTGGTTAAGGTTAAAATGTGATTCACAGTGGCAGGGAAAGACACACACTCAAAATACACAATAACCTCTGTACATATTGTCCATATTGTGCATGCTGATATTTGTGCTGATTCTGTGAATCTTGAGGGGATAAATGTGTGGGTTGAGAAATAACAGGGACTGTAGACATCTACTAGCTCTTTTCTCCATTGTATATACAGTATATTTAGGTGATTTAACTAAAGCAGCGCACTTGTCGCGGTGCCAGAGGCGAAGGCAAGTCTGTGTGTTTTTGGTTTTTTTTCCACAAAGGGGAGGGGGGTTGGTTCACCCACACTCACCTGAACTACACTGAGAAATTGTGTTTAAAGCATGATAAAAGTTACTGAGATGAAGTTGTTTGAGGTAACAGCGTTGAAATGAACACTAAGTTAAAGTTGTAAGATTATTCTTGCATGTTTAGAGCTGAATTTAAGGAACCAGCTCTTCAGTTTATTTGAAAAAAAAAGGCGTGGTTTGTGGTCAATAGGCTTAGTGGCCACGTTGTGCATTTACATATGCGTGTGACTGAGACAGCCATGCAGCATTCTGTTGCATGAGAACTACACATGTGCAGATTAAGCAGTACAAACGCCATTTTGAAAGTTGCCAGGGTGAGTCAATCCTGAGCGCCATCTTGGAGCTGTGGCAGCAAGACTGCCTTCAAGCAACGTCGCTGTGTCTCCTCCTCTTTAAGTGCAGAAGGAACTGCCACCATCTTGTGGTCAACTATAAGAATTGCATTCTTTCATAAATTTATCACCAAATTGAGCTTCAAGTTAACTTTAAAGGAAATTTTTCCAACAATTTTCGGGACCGTAGTATCGCTCTGGCTGGAATGGAGCCGCCGCTCTGAAAGACCATGCACACGGCAAAATAAAGACCTCCCAAACTGGTTCAATAGCCGGGTTCAAAGCAGTGAGGCATACAGAGAGGCTGCCCCAATCAGCTGGAGAGTGAAGAGGTTTAACTTTAATCTGGGCAGAGGAGAGAACAAGTAGATTTATTTCTAATTATAAAAGGGAATGTGTTGTTGTGGAAATCCTAGGTGGAGAATATATAACAATAGAGTTAATTCAAAACACAACTGAAAAAAAGAGGAAAAAAATAAGAAGAAAAATAAATGATGGGAGATTGTTATTGTTGTGCATGTATGGTGAAGTGAATTTTGTATGTTGAGAGTGGAAAGAAATGGAGATGGGAGTTTGGTTTTAGAGGAAAATTGAAGGCTGATGAATGTGAAAGTTTTGTGCAGGATTTAAGAGAAAAGTATGGAGAAGTGATTGGAAGAAGGGAAGAAAAATGTAAGAACGAGACTGACGCTGCAACGGTGAGATGAAAAAATAATAAACATGACAAAAAAGAAAAGAGAAAAAGATGCTGTATAATGGTTTGTCTGTTTCTATATTAATCCGAGATGATGGTGGTGGCTGTGGTTCTGGGCCGGATCCACCTTCCTAACCCAGCAACCGTGTGAGTTCCTCTTCAAACCCACTTGAATTGGCTGCGTCCACCCCCTTTCCACGCCATCGCCTGAAGACCCCCTCCTCCCTCTGTGACTACAGTAAAAGAATTTAAAACAAAGGGACATCGGGTGATGGGACAAACATCATCAAACCGACCACACGTAAGTAAAATACATCATATTGTTGTTTTTCCATTTACTTTTCTGATAGCGTCTCAAATATTGGATCTCATTCAAGAACATTTTAGTGTGAGTCTGTGTAAATCATGTGTATTTTGCCAGAAAGCTGTGTTAGTACTAACAAGCCACTCCAGATTCAACAAACTGCTCATAAATTCTCCAAGTATGTGTAAACAGCATTTGTGAATCATCTGTAGTCAGCACATGTTCACGAGAATTGAAAATTGCATAACTGATGCCTAAGATCGGATGGATCGTCACCTTATCGTGGTGGGGGGGGGTTTGCGTGCCCCAGTGATCCCAGGAGCTATGTTGTCCGGGGGCAATTTGCCTCTGATAGGGTCTCCCAAGACAAACTGGTCCTGGGTGAAGGGCCAGACTAAGAACGATCCAACAGACTCTCATGATAAATTGTATATCAAGGATTCAGTGCACCCCGCCCGGTATGGGGTTACCGGGGCCCCACCCTGGAGCCAGGCCTGGGGGAGGGGCTCGATGGCTAGCGTCTGGTGGCCGGGTTTCCACCCATGGGACCCGGCCGGGCTCAGCCCGAAGGAGTTACATGGGTCCGCCCTCCAGTGGGTTCACCACCTGCAGGAGGGATCATGGGGGTCCGGTGCTATGTGGATTAGGTGGCGGTCAAAGGCGGAGACCTTGGCGGACTGATCCCAAGCTTTCTAAACTGGCTTTTGGTACGTGGAATGTCACCTCTCTGGTTTGGAAGGAGCCTGAGCTGGTGTACGAGGTTGAGCGATACCGGCTAGATATAGTCGGCCTCACCTCAACACACAGCTCCGGTTCCGGAACCAGTCTCCTGGAGAGGGGTTGGAGCTTGGCCTTTTCTGGAGTTGCCCTGGGCGAGAGGCGACGAGCAGGGGTGGGTATTCTTGTATCGCCCCACCTTGCTGCCTCTATATTGGAGTTTTCCCCGGTGGACGAAAGGGTTGCTTCCCTGCGCCTTCGGGTTGGGAAACGGGTCCTGACCATCATTTGTGCCTATGCACCAAATGATGTTTCAGAGTACCCACCCTTTTTGGAGTCTGTGACTGGGGTGCTGGAGGGTGCTCCTCCTGGAGACTCCATTGTCCTACTGGGGGACTTCAATGCGCACGTGGGCAACGACAGTGAAACCTGGAGGGGGGTAATTGGGAGGAACGGCCTGCCCGATCTGAACCCGAGTGGTGTTCAGTTATTGGACTTCTGTGCTAACCACAGTCTGTCCATAACGAACACCATGTTCAAGCATAAGGGTGTCCATAAGTGCACCTGGCACTAGGACACCCTAGGTCGCAGGTCTATGATCGATTTTGTTATCGTATCATCAGACCTGCGACCGTATGTCTTGGACACCCGAGTAAAGAGAGGTGCAGAGCTGTCAACTGATCACCACCTGGTGGTGAGTTGGATCCGATGGCAGGGGAGGAAGCCATTCAGACCTGGTAGACCCAAACGTATAGTGAGGGTGTGCTGGGAGCGTCTGGCTGAGGCCCCTGTCCGGGAGGTCTTCAACTCCCACCTCCAGAAGAACTTCAACCACATTCCGAGGGAGTCTGGAGACATGGAGTCTGAATGGGCCATGTTCTCCACCTCTGTTGTTGAAGCGGCGGCTCAGAGCTGCGGCCGCAAGGTGGTCGGTGCATCTCGTGGTGGCAACCCCCGAACCAAGTGGTGGACACCAGTGGTGAGGGGGGCCATTAAGCTGAAGAAGGAGTCCTATCAAGCTTGGTTGGCTTGTGGGACTCCCGAAGCAGCTGAGGTGTACCGGCAGGCCAAGCGGAGTGCAGCTCGGGTGGTTGCTGAAGCAAAAACCCGGGAATGGGAGGAGTTTGGTGAGGCCATGGAACAAGACTTTCGGTCGGCTTCAAAGAGATTCTGGCAAACTGTTCGGCGGCTCAGGAGGGGAAAGCAGCTCCCCGTCCACACTGTGTATGGTGCGGATGGGACACTGTTGACTTCAACTGGGGATATCGTCGCGCGGTGGAAGGAATACTTCGAGGATCTCCTCAATCCCACTGATACGCCTTCCACAGAGGAAGCAGGGTTTGGGGACGAGGGGGATGACTCGCCTATCACAGGGGCTGAGGTCGCCAAGGTGGTTAAAAATCTCCTTGGTGGCCGGGCCCCGGGAGTGGACGAGATTCGCCCTGAGTACCTCAAGGCCCTGGATGTTGTTGGGTTGTCATGGTTGACACGCCTCTGCAACATTGCGTGGAGGTCGGGGGCAGTGCCTTTGGCATGGCAAACTGGGGTGGTGGTTCCTCTCTTCAAAAAAGGGGACCGGAGGGTGTGCTCCAACTTTAGAGGGATCACACTCCTCAGCCTCCCTGGGAAGGTCTATGCCAAGGTACTGCAGAGGAGAGTCCGGCCGTTGGTCGAACCTCGGATTCAGGAGGAGCAATGTGGTTTTCGTCCTGGCCGTGGCACATCGGACCAGCTCTTTACCCTCTCGAGAATTCTTGAGGGTTCGTGGGAGTTTGCCCAACCAGTTTATATGTGTTTTGTGGACTTGGAGAAGGCATTTGACCGCGTCCCTCGTGGATTTTTGTGGGGGGTGCTTCGGGAGTATGGGGTATCGGGCTTGTTGTTACGAGCTATTCAGTCTCTGTACGACCGTTGTGAGAGTTTGGTTCGTATTGCCAACACTCGGTTGGAGTCATTCCCAGTGAGAGTTGGACTCCGCCAGGGCTGCCCTTTGTCACCGATCCTGTTCATAATTTTTATGGACAGGATTTCTAGGCGCAGCCAGGGAATGGAGGGTGTCATGCTTGGTGACCACAGGATCTCATCTCTGTTGTTTGCAGATGATGTTGTCCTGTTGGCTTCATCCAGCAATGACCTACAGCTCTCGCTGGGACGGTTTGCCGCTGAGTGTGAAGCGGCTGGGATGAGAATCAGCACCTCCAAGTCCGAGTCCATGGTCCTCAGCCGGAAAAAGGTGGATTGTCCCCTCCGGGTTGGGGACAGGCTCCTGCTCCAAGTGGAGGAGTTTAAGTATCTTGGGGTCTTATTCACGAGTGAGGGGAAAATGGAGAGAGAGATCGACAGACGGATTGGAGCAGCATCTGCAGTGATGCGGATGTTGTACCGGTCTGTTGTGGTGAAGAGGGAACTTAGTTCTAAGGCAAAGCTGTCGATTTACCAGTCAATCTACGTTCCTACTCTCACCTATGGTCACGAGCTTTGGGTAATGACCGAAAGAACGAGATTGCGGATACAAGCGGCTGAAATGAGCTTTCTCCGTAGGATTGCTGGACTCACCCTCAGAGATAGGGTGAGGAGCTCAGTCATCCGGGAGAGGCTCAGAGTAGAACCGCTTCTCCTCCACATTGAAAGGAGTCAGTTGAGGTGGTATGGGCATCTGATTAGGATGCCTCCTGGACGCCTCCCACTTGAGGTGTTTCAGGCACGTCCCACTGGGAGGAGACCCCGGGGCAGACCCAGGACTCGGTGGAGAGACTATGTCTCCCAGCTGGTCTGGGAACGCCTTTGTATCCCCTCTGAAGAGCTGGAGCAGGTGGCTGGGGAGAGGGAAGTCTGGGCTTCTCTGCTTGAACTGCTGCCTCCGCGACCCAGACCTCCGGAAAAGCGGTAGAAGATGGATGGATGGATGCCTAAGACTACCGCTAAAGTCACTTTTCACAGTAACTAACCAGCAGCTTCATTCACTAAAAGTCTCAGAGAGAGAAAGAGAAGAAAAAAAAAATCCAGCGAACCTGGAGTTCTACACAGCATAAGCCTGAATGTAATGCTATGTTGTAAAAACCACTTTTACTGTGTTGGAACGGCATTATTTTAACCCCTTGCACTCTGGTCAATTTACCTAAAAACGCCTAAAAATAACGCACCCAAAGTAAATCAAAAGCTGTTCTTCAACCCTTTGCAGCATCTTCATGGGGTTGGTCTCATTTAAAAGAAAATACTTTGATTTTTTTGGCAAAACAGTCATAATTTCTCTAAGTGCTCCTGCCACTGAGTAACATACTGAACTTGAAGAAAATAAAGTTTGCCTGGGTGTTTTTTTAGATACAAATGCTTGCAAATAACACAGCTGTCAGATACTGGCTGGAAAATGCAACAGAAATGTAGAACCAAGTGTTATCAAACTGAGGTCAAAATTTTGTAACAATACCACAAAAAATGAATATATTACACAGCTTTTTTCTCAGGTTGTTCCCAGGCGTTTTTGAACTGTGCCAAATTGTGCCAAATGGCACAGTTTGGAAAAACGTCTGTAACTTTTGAATGATTCAACATAAGGGCCTTTTCCACTAGCACACTTTAGCGCGACACGGGACGGCTCAGCACGCTTTGTACGCTTTTCCACAAGCCCCAACACGGTTTAACAGCCGTGATTCTCAGCCCCGCTGAAGGGCAGGGTACAGCAGTGCTGAGCTGTGCCGTGTTGTGACGTTAACAGACTGGTCGCCGCTGATTGGTCTGGTCGTAACCGGCGCTGATTGGTCAGGTTGTAACCGCCCCTCTCCTCCTCCTCTTCTACCAAATCTTCACGACCTTCTCAATAAAGTTTTTGAAAAAAAAAAAAAAAAAAAAGAATCTTCACGACCTACTCAGCACGCAACCACTGTTGGCGGTTCCTTTTGAGTGTATTGCTGTGCTATTTTTCATTTATTCTCTATCAAAAATGGCTTCGCGTAATAAGGGTGTTCCATGGAGCAGTAAGGAGCTGCAGTGTCTGCTCACTGCATTGTCAGACGAACGTATTCAGCGCGAGTTAGACGGAGATGCCCGGAATGAAAAAATATACCGGGAGGTCTCGACATCGGAGTCCTTTAACGGTGAGTTTTAATTTTTTTTTATTGTGCGTTTTATTGTGCGTTTTTTCGCAAATATATTCGGTAAGACGCTCAGTTTATTTATGCAATAAAAAAGCTGTTCATTTGTGGATGGATCGCTGCTTTATTGCAGCACAATGCGGACTAAAGCTTTTATTGTAATTATTCATGTGAACAATACGCTGAAATAAGCTTATGTATTCTTGTTAAAAACTATTGTCTTTTCTGTATATATTTCGTGCTGTATTTTATTGTGTGCATTTTCCTTGTAGAATCATCCCACGCGTCCGCCGCGACAGCCCGTCCGGATTATTCAACCGAGCCTTCCTGACCCACAGCTGGCAGAGACGGATTAATTCTACCGAGCCTCAGCACTTAGTGGTCGGCGTGTATAAAATGTCGATTAACCTTCATGTTGTGTTGCAAAGTTTTTTTTTATTTTAATATTTTGTATATAATAAAATGGAATTGTTTTGAAAAGTGTGGTTTGTCTGTTATAACACTGAATTATAAAACAGTATAATTACATAGAAATTCCATTGCCTAGTCTGATCAAAATGATGCTGAGGGTCAACCATTGTAAAGGTAATGTAATTTTTAACTAGACCAAAAAAGAAATCTTTTTGTAAGCTTTCTGTTCTTTTTATTGAAATATCATAAAAAATTAGCACCAAGTCAAAAGTACAAGTATATGTAAATTGAATGTTCTATCGGCATTCCAAATTCAGAGATTTACAATACTTTAGAAGGAGTGTAGCATCATCTAAACGGAAAGAAGGTGAAAAACATGAATTTTTTTAATTCAGTACATCCAAAATGCCCTAGGATGTGGTGTAGTCCAGTGTGCCACCGTCTCATTATTTAATACGAATAAAAACAAGTTTCAGCTCATTATTTCTAGGTCATTTGGCAGTTAATTCAAAACAAAAGTGACTTGTGTTGTTGCAGCTTAATTATGAGATAAAATTAATTGTGAGATAAAACCACAGAGCGTGCAAGGCAATAATCCTTGGATCCTCCATTTTTTGTCTGGTGTAAATAAGGACTCAGTCCGGTGCATAACATCACGGGAGTGTGGCCCCGCCTCGCTGAGAATCTGCTGCTGCCCCGCAACACTGTGCTAATGGAGACAGAAGCATTCTGAGCCGTACTGAAGTGAATCGAGCCGTACCGAGGTGTGCTGGGCTAGTGGAAAACAGGCTATAGAAGCTTGATCTTGGGCTCTAATGAAAGGTGACACTCAGGGCTGTGTGTGTGTGGGGGGGGGGGTTGTTTATTCATTCATGAATGAATGAATGAACAAACAAGCCCCCCACACACAAAGAAGCATGCCACGTAAAAAATGTGTGGCCTTTTTTTTACAAGAAAAAAATAACATACAGTGCAATAAAAATTATACTAAAATATCTGCAATGTAGAGGATAACAACTCCCTCCCCCCGCTACAGAGGAGCTCAGCACACAAAAAAACGGTCCGTCAACGTTCCATCATGTGGCGATGACGCACCGTTGTAATTTACGGATTGGTCAAAAGTCATTTTTATTACTATTTTCAGTGATAAAGAATAATTTAGCTTATAACACTTACCTGTCCACAACAGCAGTGTCGTTGGCAAACATCTGTTCCTCATTGTCAGACGAACATGACGCTAGTCCGCTTGTTACGACTCGTGGTTCTGGTCACGCGACCCGGTCAAATCATGATTCCATGATTGCGGTTTTGGCGAACGATTTTTCAAAACAAATAAGAACAGTAGTAATAAAAAAAGACTGGCGAACGCTACCATTACACACAGCGGCTTACACAAAACAGATTTTACGCACAGGACGCACGCTTTCAATCGTCGAACTTCTCTGCTTCAATTGGCTCGTTGTATTCGCAGTCGTTGGTAGGCGGGTCCTTCTTGCTAGGTTTTCAGTCATTGGTTCTTCAAGGTTTCAGAAACCCAATTCAAGGCTCTTATTAGTCGAATGAGAGGTCAATCAAATCTAAACCAATCAAAACACTCCTTTGGCTTTCTGTTCACGGCTGTCTGTACTGGAAGAACGGAAATGCAGCTATTTTTTTTTTCAGTGCGCCTTGTGCGTCTCAGTGCGCACTAGGACGCACTAGGATGCACTAGGACGCAGAGACGTGACCGCCCGCGGTATCCCGGAGCGCAAGAGGTTAAACCCTGAGGTGTTTTGACCAAAGCACGTCACAGATGTTTCATTAACACCTCATGGAGCTGTGTCAACATGTGGAAAAAGTGCATAATAACGGCACTTTAAGTGCTATAACTTGGGGAAGACTACAGGAGTGCAGTAGTTGTGGTTTTGGTGGTATTAACAGGAGGAATCAGGTCTCTTAACACTTTTGTCGTTGATGCCACCACTTTGGCCATGAAAAATAAGACAGAAAAGCACAAGAAATGACCTAAGTAAATGTTTGTACCGTGATTAGAATACTCTGTTTTGATCTAGTCTTGTTGCTTTGTTTTCTCTCTAGCATCTGTACTTTAAAACCCAGCCCTTAATCATCCTGTGGAGGCTGAAGTTTTTTTTTGTTTGATTTTGTATACTTTATTGATCCCCAGAGGGGAAATTGATGGCATCCACCTGGATGGATGAAGCAGCCATGGTACAGCGCTATCCCTTTACCATTCACACACACATTCACACCTAGGGCCACTTTTAGAGTCTCCAATTAACCTAACCTGCATGTTTTTGGCCTGTGGGAGGAAACCGGAGAACTCCTGGAGTAAACCCACGCAGACATGAGGAGAACATGCAAACTCCACACAGATCACTGTTGGTCAGGGGCTGGGATCGAACCAGGGATCCCATGGCAAAGGGTGAGTTGCTGTGCTGCCACAGTGCTAACCACTGCGCCACCGCACTGCCCCAGTTGAGTCAGGAATTAAAATATGGCTGAGGCTGAGCAAGGACAGGCTAGGAAGATGGCACAGAGCCAAACCACAGCCATGAAAGTAAGCCTGACCCAAGGTTGCATTAACTGAAAATAGTTTTTCATTGACAGATTTTTTTTTCAGCTATGACTGAAAATTCTGAAAGCTGTCTTTTCTGAGGAGACTCAGGTCTTTTGGTGTACAAGGGGCACTGCACAAGGGGCACAAGACATTCTACGACACGGTGATGGCATCAGCCATCACCTTTGGAGTGGTCTGCTGGGGCAGTGGCATTACAGCAGCCGATAGGAAGAGACTGAACAAACTGATCAAGAAAGCTAGCTCTATCCTGGGGCAGCGCCTTGACCCAGTGGAGGAGATGGGAGAGAGAAGGATGGTGGCTAAACTGTCATCTCTGCTGGAGTCCGAGTTCCACCCTATGCAAAACATACTGAATGCACTGAGGAGCTCATTTAGCAGTAGACTACATCATCCTAGGTGCACAACCGAGAGGTTTCGCAGGTCCTTCCTACCAATGGCTGTCAGACTGTATAACCTAAGCAGGGCTGCTCGCAGAGATAGCAAAAAGACGTGACAACCTAATAGTATTGAATGCAAAAGACGCAATAGACTTACACAATGGTCCCCTCTGGTATACAACTAGGAAAATACCATTAGCTACGGAGGGTGAGAATATGTATGGGTACATAATCATACCATGTAGGATAACTAAGTAGACGGTTATGCTGTTTCATTCCATCTAGCTACAATGCTCCGCACTGTGTGTTTATATATCTATATATTCCATCTAGCTACAATGCTCCGCACCGTGTGTGTTTATATATTTACATATCTATTCCATCTAGCTACAATGCTCCGCACTGTGTGTGTGTTTATATATTTACATATTTATTCCATCGAGCTACAATGCTCCGCACTGTGTGTTTATATATTTACATATCTATTCCATCTAGCTACAATACTCCGCACTGTGAGTTTATATATTACATATCTATTCCATCTAGCTACAATGCTCCGCACTGTGTGTTTATATATCTATATATTTATTCCATCTAGCTACAATGCTCCGCACCGTGTGTCTATATATTTATGTTTATATGTACATATGTATACTCGCTGCTCTTGTTTTTTCTTGCCTTCTGATTGTTGCTCTGAGTGCTGCTATCCCTGTGCTGTTGCAATCCTGGAATTTCCCCTTTGTGGGACTAATAAAGGCTTATCTTATCGTATCTTATCTTATTACACTGAGGGGCATCTAATTAAATTCAGTAGATTGTGACAGAATTTTTATGCGGCTGTACAGTGTGATATACAGTACACACTGCTCACAAAGTTAGGAATATCTGGCTTTCGGATGAAATTTATGGAAAATGTAAAAAGTTCACGCTACAGTGATATTATATCATATAACTAGGGCATTTAAGTAGAAGCATGCAATGGTGATTTCTTCATCTCAAACAATTTACTGAAACAAAAGCCAACAACAGCTTGTCATCAACAACTTGCCTTTGAGCATCAATTACAGCTTGACAATGGTGTCTTATGCTGTTCACAAGTCAACTTATTGTCTGCTGAGGCATGGCATTCCACTTTTCTTGTAAGGCAGCCCTCAGGTCATTGAGATTGTGGGGTGCAGGGTTACGAGCCTCTACACGGCGACTCAGCTGATCCCATAGGTTTTCTATGGGATTCAGGTCTGGAGAAGGTGCAAGCCACTCCATCTGACGCACCCCAGCCTCCAGTAGCCATTCCCTAATGATGCGACCTCGATGAATTGGAGCATTGTCATCCATGAAGATGAAATTAGGCCTGTGCTGTTCATGCAGGGGCACAATGACTAGATTAATGATGTTATTCAGGTAGTATCGGCTTATCACTGTACCATTCACAAGGTGTAGGGCAGTTCTGTATTGACTAGACACACCTGCCCAGACTGTAACATGGTGACAACAGTGACTGATACATAGCGCTCTCCTTGACATCTCCAACATCGTTGGCGGCCATCATTTTTGCTCAGCGTGATTTGACTTTCATCAGAGAACAGCAGTGAAGTTGAATGGTCACTTGTCCAGCGTAAATGCTCCCTGGCCCATGCAAACGATGACGCCTGTACCTGGTGGTGTAGTCAGGTACCCTTGCAGTTCATCTAGCACACAGACCATGCTGATGTAAACGGTTTTGAATGGTCTGACGTGACACTTGGGTGCCTCTCACCTCCCTTAAATGTTCCTGGAGTTGAGTGGCATCCATCATCTGGTTTCACAGGGCACTGTTCACAATGAAGCGGTCATCAGCATGGGATGTGGCCAAAGGACGTCCACTTTTATGCCTTTCTGTGACTCTTCCAGTCTCTCTGTATCTCTGTTGCAACCTGCTGATGACACTCTGTGACACTTCAAGCGCAGTGGCCACTTCCCTCTGAGAACATCCTGTTTGAAGCCTTGCAATAACGAGGTACTGTTGATCATTTGTTAGGTGTCGTCTTGGTCTCATGATGTCAAAATGTGAACAGCATGATGAAAAGGACCAGGGCTTAAAGTTTTCCGGCACCGTGCCGGATTTCTGGCATGTGCGTTTTTTTTTTTTTTTTTGGCTGCGGGGAAATTTATTTCCTATTTCTGTGTGCAGAAACACTTTTTGTCCAAGCTGTCTGCAATAGTGGATGAATAATGTTCAAGATAAACAGTCAGTTCTGCATAGTTTGCAGTTCTTTTAAGATATTTAGAGTACTGAATATACAGTAGTATTTGTGATGGTGGAATGTATCGAGTTTGCATGCTCCACTGCTCTCTATAGAAAACCTGGATAGCTCATGCCCCATTAGTGAATACAGAGTCAAGTGAAGCCACTTGGCCACCATATTAGGGAGGGAATTGAGATGACATTGTGTTCAGCGGCCATTGATTTCTATAGTTCACTGATTGCACAAAATTATAAGCTGTGTCTTCATACCAAGAAGTTCAAAATCTGTTAATTTTTTGGGAAGTTATTGAGATCAAAGTGGCACCATTTATTACTAAACCCATTAATTCTCCATTCACTCGATGAGTGTTTTGGGTGTACTGTTATGTATGTAAATAGAAGGTATTTGTAAGATGGCGGCCGGGGTGGATGGGGAATGAGCAGGGGTGGTTAACTGCCAGTTCCGGTGGTGATGCCACTCCAGGTATAAAGGATGTGGGCGGAAGAGGCTAGTCCTCTTTCATCGTGGGACACCTGGCCTGTCGGAGAGTGCCGAACGCCTGAGGGTATTATACATAGTATTTATAATAAAGCGCCGTACACAGTAGTCACTGTCTACTTGTTATTGCCTCAATTATGGATGCAACATTTGGCGACGAGGTAAAAGCAGTTGTGGAGAGGACCCCAGGTGAGCCACCCGTGCCTTGGCCTCGATGGTTTGCCGCATTCACAAATTATTTAGTAGTATTGAACCTTGGCAAGCTTGAGAAGCTTCGCACGAGGGCTGTTTTGGTCCATAATTTAGGCATCGAGGGGCAAAGAATACCGGAAAACCTTGGAGGGGCCAATAGTTTTGATGAAGTGGTGGAGTTAATGGCATGCTACTTTCGCGCACCGGAAAACATCACTGTCCGGTGCATTCAGTTTCGACAGCATCGCCAGTGGTCGGGGGAACCAGTGAAGAGATTTCTGGCGGACCTCCAGGAGTTGGCAAGAGAATGCAAGTTTGGACCCCTGGAAGATGAAATGATACGGGACCAGTTGGCGGCACACATTTGCTGTCCAGCAGCCTGGTCCAGGCTTTTGACTCATCCAGGTGAGCTGACGTTGGCCGCAGCTATCGAGCTCACTCAGCAATTCGAGGCAGCAGAGACTATCGCGAGGGACCTGACTGAAGGGGCCGCTCTGACCCAAGGCAAGTCTCGTGCAAAGACACTGTTATTGGACCATGAAGATGAGGACGGTAGAGAGGACGAATATGCCTCCGTGGTTAAAGTTAGGTCTGCCCCTGGTACGCCGCGTTGTTATGGCTGTGGGTCCCCAAGTCACCGCTATAAGTCCAGGATATGTCCGACAAAGGGCAAGCATTGTGGGAAGTGTGGTTTACTGAACCACTTTGCCAGGGCGTGCGCAAACTTTGAGCGTAGGGACTGGCGGAGTGAGGCAGGTCCCTCGCAGAAGACTCCCACGATTGTCCACACCATTTCCCCGGAGACCACTGGATGGATCGGGTGTGACGTAATGCTGGATGGCGTCGAGGTTCCCCTGTTGGTGGATACGGGAGCTGTTATCTCCGTTTTGAACCTGACGACCATGAAGAGTCTGTTTCCACACCGACAGATCAGGAAGCAGGAGAGACACTACTTTGGCTATGGATGGAACAGACTGGCTGTTTGGGGATTTGTGGAAATGAAGGCACGGTACAAGTCTGCTGTGGTACCCAAGACTCATGTTTATGTCACCGCTGCGGGTGTTAACATCATGGGATGCAACCTTTTTTATAGCCTGGCGTTCTCTATAGCGAATGTGTCAGGTAAGGAGTGGTCGGGGTGTGGACTTTGGGGCTGACCAGCTCTGGTGGTGGATGGCGAGGAGGTGTGGGACTCAGACTGGCTGGATACTACAAGTGGAGAGCATGTTTGGCGCCACGCAACGCCGCCCCGGGACAGACCCGATACCGGTAACCACATTGCCCTGGATGAGGGAGCTGGACGGCACGCCAGGACCCCGGGGGTGGCCCATAAGTACAAGGTGCCCGCGCTGGAGACTGAGGGGGCGAGACCTGAGAGTGCGGTTTTGAAGCGCTCACAATGACGGCCTGCCAAGAGAACGGCAAACCAGACCCGGATCGATGATGGAGGCCAGTCGGAACCAGAGTCATCTTGATAAGAAGAAAAGAGCTTCCCTGCGGGAGATGAGGTTCAACCCAGGGTCGAGGCCCGGGTGAGAGGTGATCACGGGTCACGCGTGCGGAGTGATGATCGGAGGCGGTTCCAGGTGGAGGCTGCCCGGAGCGATGGGTATCTACGCCTGTCTGGCAAGACCTGGAGGCATCTGAATGAGCTGCGTCTAGTGGTGGAGAAGAGGAGACGACGCAGCGAGAACCCGGAGGTCAAGAGAAGGAGGCGCCTAGAAAGAGACCCATCCAAGGACTGAGGATGTTTTACTGTGTGTGTTTTGATTTTAACCCAGGTCCTGCTGTACATAGTTGAACACTACTGTATTGGTGCCCCAGATATTATTGGTTTGAAAAATAAAAAAGAAGGAAGACAAAATTTTATGAGTTAAATTTTCTAACTTATGTGTTTGTATAAGAGCAAAGTTTTAATGGCTAAGGATATTTGAAATTATTGGATTCATTCTGTGAATATGGTGAGGGTGAAATGGTTCACTGATTGATTTGATATGTGCCTGAATTTGGATCTGAAAGGAAAAGAGTTAAGGAAGTAGAAATAGTAAATTATGATTGGGTTATTTAGTCTTGCTAATTGATAATCTGTGCTATTTAATGTACCCAACACGTTTTGTTTTATACTGTGTGCCCAGGTGTGGGGTGAGTGTTGGGGTGGGGGTTATCAATGTGTGTTGTGATTGTTGTTCTTTATGTTCATATGGAGCTGTTTAACCACTTGCACTCCGTTGTTCCGCGGGCGGGCAAGTCTCTGCGTCCTAAGGCGCACGAGGGCGCACGAGAGCGCACGAGAGCGCACTCGTGCGCCCTCGTGCGCATGACGCATGATAAGGATATTGATGGTGATGGTGTAGGTGGTGTGCCCTCCAAGCGCCACTGAAAAAAAAATCTGCAAACACAGCCGCGAACAGATTAGTTCATCTGATTGACCTCTCATTCGACTAATAAGAGCCTTGAATTGGGTTTCTGAAACCTTGACGAACCAATGAATGAAAACCTAGGAAGGAGGACCCGCCTCCCAACGCTTTGAATGCAGTGAGCCTATTGAAGCAGAGAAGTTCGTGAGCTGTTTTTTTTTAAGGCTGGGTGAAGACTGACTGCTGGAGCGGATCAAAAAAGGACACAGGAAGAGCTCCACAGACCCAGCAGCATGGAGACCATCCACAAATGCAACCTGTGTGACAGGGAGTGCCATTCGTGGATCGGCATGTTCGGCCCCAGGCGGTGCTTATTTTGTATTGGTTCCAGCAGAGTAGACGCTATGATTTCTTCCATGGTCATTATAGACCGACGGAGGCTGACGACGAAGGCTGAGTGACACACACGCCTTCGCCAGTCTTTTTTTAATTACTACTGTTATTTGTTTTGAAAAATCGTTCGCCAAAAACCGCAATCATGGAAGCACAAAACCGCAATAATGGAATTATGTTTTGATCGAGTCGCGAGACCAGAACCAGAGCGGACCAGCGTCGCATTCGTCTGACAATGAGAAGACAAGTTCGCCCAGACTCCGCTGTGAAGAGGTAAGGTGTTATAAGCTAAATTATTCTCTATCCCTGAAAATTGTAATCCAAAATGACTTTTGACCGATCAGTAAATTACAGCTGTGCGGTTCACGAAGTTCGTGCGCCGCGGTACAAGGGGTTGCTTGCAGTGTACAGGCTGTGAACGCCCCCCCCCACCCCCGCTATTCTTCTGCAGCGAGGGGAGGGGGAGCCGCGGTGACTGCACTGCTGTCCTACATCACCACATAAGGCTAATCCGTTGTGTAGCGATGGCTAAAGTCCATCCTCCCTAGCGAGCGGGGGGGGGGCAACCCCCCCACACACACACAGTAGCGGGGGGGGGGTGGAGCCGCTGTGACAGCGTTGCTGTGGAAACATGCAACGAGTGTAATCTGTCATGTAACGAGGGCCGAACTCTGTCCTTGATAGCGGGGGGGGGACGACCCCCCCCCCCCACACACACACAGACACAGCCCTGAGTGTGACCTTTCCTTTGAGCCTAAAATGAAGCTTCTACATTGAATTATTCAAAAGTTACAGACATTTTTCCAAACTGTGCCATTTGGCACAATTTGGCACAGTTCCAAAACGCCTGGGAACAGCCTGAGAGCAAAGCTGTGTAAAATATTCATTTTTTGTGGTATTGTTACCAAATTTGGATCTCAGCTGGATAACACTTGGTTCTACATTTCTGTTGCATTTTCCAGCCGGATCGGACAGCTGTGTGTTATTTACAAGCATTTGTATCCAAAAAAACACTGTGTCCAAATTTTTTTTCTTCAAGTTCAGTATGTTTAGATGACTGTAACTCAGTGGCCGGAGCACATAGAGAGATTATGGTTATTTTTGCCAAAAAATTCAAAGTGTTTTCTTTTAAATGAGACCAACCCCATGAAGATGCTGCAAAGGGTTGAAGAACAGCTTTCGATTTACTTTGGGCACGTTATTTTTTGGAATTTTTAGGAAAATTGCCCGGAGTGCAAGTGGTTAACAGGATTATTTTGTTTAGAAACACGGCCTTTTAAGTTGGACTGTTTAATTATGGTGGCAGAATAACCCGCCTAGCCGTGTAGGGGGCGCTAGCAGTCTACCCGGCCCCCCAGCCTTAGTTGTGTGAATGGATAGGCAGTTTGTTTCTTTTTGTACATATATTTATAATTAGAGAGTGTGTCGGGAGCCAAATTTAGATGGGTTATCTGTACGCATGACGTTTTTTTGAAGGGGGAGAAATGCTATGTAAGTAAATAGAAGGTATTAGTAAGATGGCGGGTGGACGGGGAATGAGCAGGGGTGGTTAACTGCTGGTTCCGGTGGTGATGCCACTCCAGGTATAAAGGATGTGGGCGGAAGAGGCTAGTCCTCTTTCATCGTGGGACACCTGGCCTGTCGGAGATTGCCGAATGCCTGAGGGTATTGTACATAGTATTTATAATAAAGCTCCGTAAACAGTAGTCACTGTCTACTTGTTATTGCCTCAATTATGGATGCAACATGCACTAATATGGCGGCCAGGTGGCTTCACTTCTGGCAGCCCATTATCCATCTAGTTTTTCTATAGAGATCAGTGGCGCGCCCCTAATCGGACAGCGAGAGTGAGTGACTGTCACTGGAAACGCGAGTGTTTCATCCTTCAGCATACACACAAAATCTTTCATACATTCTGTAGGATGGAAAGTACATTTTTGAAGCCTGGGGAAGATGTCTGAATTGACAAAGGACTTAAAAACAAATGGCGCTGGGTGTGGATCGAAGAAATGGGCAGAGACGGCAAGCCTTTTGGTAGATGGTGTAAAAAAAAAAAATAGCGAACCAGGAGCTTTTTTCTGCATGTTGTGCTCGAAATAATGCAATTTAGAGTATTGTATACAGTTCACTGCTGCTGTTTACAATTTGTTATTAAAAATATATAGAATAGAATAGGCTTTATTGTCATTGTACAGGTGTACAGTACAACGAAATTGTGGGCGCTCCACCAGGCTACTGCGCAGTAAAGTATGAGAGAAGGATTAGACAGAACACATGATTAAACATACGACTGAAATAAAAATAAAATGAAAATGATGGTGCAAATGTTGCACATTCCCTTAAAAAAATAGTAAATCAATGGCCTTTTCCATATACCCTTTACTGAATGGTTGCTAATCAAATCTTATTCCACCAGTGAATTAGTTCACTTGACTGAGTTTCACATACCCTTATTCATAAATTTGACGTTATAGATTGTAGATCATTCTGTACATAATTTATATAACTTGAGAGCAACAGCATCCTTAGATGTTTACACCAGAGTGAGATGGAGTACTATTTCCACCTACTGACCGTTCATAGTATTGCGGTTTGAAACAGTCCACCATTGTCTCGTCTGAATTTATCAATGGGTATGGAAGATATGTTACCAGTTAGTTTCCAAGGAAAATCATATACAGTGCATCCGGAATCATATACTCTATTCACAGCGCTTCTCTTTTTCCACATTTTTTTATGTCACAGCCTTATTTCAAAATGGATTAAATTAGTTTTTTCCTCAAAATTCTACACACAATGCCCATAATGACACCATGAAAAAAAGTTTTGATATTTTTGCAAATTTATTAAAAATAAAAAACTAAGAAGTCACATGTACATAAGTATTCACAGCCTTTGCCATGAAGCTTAAAATTGAGCTCAGGTGCATCCTGTTTCCACTGATCATCCTTGAGATGTTTCTACAGCTTAATTGGAGTCCACCTGTGGTAAATTCAGTTGATTGGACATGATTTGGAAAGGCCCACATCTGTCGATATAAGGTCCTACAGTTGACAGTGCATGTCAGAGCACAAACCAAGCATGAAGTCAAAGGAATTTTCTGTAGACCTCCGAGACAGGATTGTCTTGAGGCACAAATCTGGGGAAGGGTACAGAAAATTTTCTGCTGCTTTGAAGGTCCCAATGAGGACAGTGGCCTCCATCATCTGTAAATGGAAGGACTCTTCCTAGAGTTGGCTGGCTGTCTAAACTGAGTGATCGAGGGAGAAGGGCCTTAGTCAAGGAGGTAACCAAGAACCTAGTGGTCACTCTGTCAGAGCTCCAGCATTCCTCTGTGGAGAGAGGAAAACCTTCCAGAAGGACAACCATCTCTGCAGCAATCCACCCATCAGGCCTGTATGGTAGAGTGGCCAGATGAAAGCCACTCCTTCGAAAAAGACACAAGGCAACCCACCTGGAGTTTGCCAAAAGGAACCTGAAGGACTCAGCCCATGAGAAGCAAAATTCTCTGGTCTAATGACACAAAGATTGAACTCTTTGGCGTGAATGCCAGGCGTCATGTTGGAGGAAACTAGGCTCACCAGGCCAATACCATCACTACAGTGAAGCATGATGATGGCAGCATCATGCTGTGGGGATGTTTTTCAGTGGCAGGAACTGGGGGACTAGTCAGGATAGAGGGAAAGATGAATGCAGCAATGTTCAGAGACATCCTGAATGAAAACCTGCTCCAGAGCACTCTTGACCTCAGACTGGGGCGACAGTTCCTCTTTCAGCAAGACAAAGACCCTAAGCACACAGCCAAGATATTAGAGGAGTGGCTTCAGGACAACTCTGTGAATGTCCTTGAGTGGCCCAGCCAGAGCCCAGACTTTAATCCAATTGAACATCTCTGGAGAGATCAGAAAATGGTTGTACACCGACGCTTCCCATCCAACCTGATGGAGCTTGAGAGGCGAAACTGCCCAAAGATACAGTCGTGTGAAAAAATTAGGACACCCTGTATAAGCCCGTGTGTTGTTTTTTTTAACATATTTGGACATATGGATATTTAATATCAATGTTAAAAATACTGGGAGATTCATGTAACACAATTTAACAATTAAAAATGAATAAATGACTTTTCTCAAATTTTCTGTAAAATGTAATTCTAAACAAATAGTGAGGAATAAATTAGGTCACCCCCCATCTTTTTTAGGACACCCCCACATTCATTCCCACTTAAAATGGCTAAAATAAATGTTAAAAAATACAAATAAAAACAAAAACAAGGTTAGACATAGATATGTGAACATTTCTTAATAAAGAACTGAATACTTAATCAGGTGTCCTAAATTTTTCACATGACTGTAGGTGTGCCAAGCTTGTGGCATCATATTCAAAAAGACTTGAGGCTGTAATTGCTGCCAAAGGTGCATCAGCAAAGTACTGCGCAAAGGCTGTGAATACTGATGTACATGTGATTTCTTTGTTTTTTATTTTTAATTCATTTGAAAAAATTTCAAAAAACTTTTTTCATATTGTCATTATCTGGTATTATGTGTAAAATTTTGAGGAATAAAATGAATTTAATCCATTTTGGAATAAGATTAACTTAACAAAATGTGGAAAAAGTGAAGTGCTGTGAATACTTTCCGAATGCACTGTATAATATGTGTTGTGCTCGTATGTGCCTCCCCGCTGTGACCCTACCGCCGGAAAAAAGTTCAGGCTCAGGATTTTTTTTTGCTCTAATTCCTGAGAGGACTGTTAAAATACAAATTCTAACTGAACCAGAAAATGTATTGCTCGATTCATGGATCTAACACCTGCTGTGAATTTTGCCTTTAAGCACCTTGTTAGAGAACAGCAAGTTACGCAAAAAGTACTGAAACACTGAACAGCTGGACATGTGCATTCAAAAGGTTAGAGAAGGTCAAATTAAGTTCACCTGTAAAGGTTATAGTGCGTCCTGAAATTTCACCCAAAAGCCAAATATCCATAACTTTTTTTGAGTAGTGTATGTCGCACTTGCGACGTGAAAATTGGTCTGTGCTAAGAATGAATGAACTGAAGTAGCACCGATGTGATGAGAAACGGACTCGTTTCTCGTTGCACTGGTGAAACTACAACTGGCAAGCTGCACTCGTGAGTCCCGCCAGCATAAATTCACACCTCAACAATGTCCCGCAGATAACAGAGCATTTCTCCTGAATATCAAGTTTCATGTGCTCACATCACTGATTGCGTCAGACTCCACTCAGAAGCTGGTGATGCAGACCGCTATGTAGTCACCGGCATTTTTGTAAGTCTTAATTTTGTTGCCCCGTGTCAAACTTGGCAGCAGGAGAAGAAAGGTGATTAGGGTCGCCGACAGCGGTGGAGCCCGGTGAAGTGAGTTCAGATGCAGCTGAGGGCTGCACCTGACTCCCATTACCTAGAGCCAGGCAAAATCTCTCCAATACTGTCATGAGAAATATAAGAGAGAGAGCTTGCTTGAGCTGGAGCTCCACCGCCGTCCAGGACTCCGTCGAACTTGACAATGACATCCTGGGTCTGGCCTCGAGGAGGTCCATCTCTGGCTCCCACTCCGCTGCAGAAGCCTCCACATCAGGTGAGATGGTCATTGCAGTCTTATTGTCCGCCTGCAGTGGCTCCAACGCTGGGGATTCCTCCGGCGTAGCTGCAGGGGAACCTCTCCATGCTGGCTTCAGGGCAGAATCCTCCGAAGTCCCTGGCTCCTCCATCGTCTGATGGTTCTGCCCTTGGTACAACGAGAGCTCAGGAAAAATAGGAGGAGACACGGAGAGAACAGGAAAAGAATAAGCATCTGCAGCTGGAGGAGAGAGCCCAGCGGACTGCAAAGACTGGGCCTTTCCCTCGGGAGACAGACAAGGTTCATCATAATTTAGTGGAGTAAAATGAAAAAACACTTGTCTGTCACCCCGGTGTTCAATGTTGGCAGCTGCAGCGGGTGAACAGTCATCCCTCTCCATGTCTGCGGTGATCTGGCTCATTTCCAAGGTCTGTGGAGGAGCTGTCTCCATGGCTACGGAGGTGGGCGTTCCCGGGGTGACCTCAGCAGACCTCACGGGAGCTGGAAGGAAGAGGGCTGCCGAGAATGATGAGGGACTGCCCCAGTGTTTCCTCGCAGGATGACGCCGTCTGAAGGGTGCTGGAGTTGAATTAGTCAGAGCAGGAGCAGGCATAACACTCTGGTGTGAAGCTGGATGGGCGGGGCCCCGGGAGCACTCCCCCTTTGGCGCGAGCCTGGTCTTCTTGGGGGATTTCCTCACCTCTTCGCTGCACCCACACCGCAGCACTGCCAACAGGGTGATCCTCTCCACTCCCTCTGCATGCTGAGAGAGCTGAGGGCACCGCCGGACCTCTGCCTCCACCGGACCCACGTACCATAGTATATCCTCCGAGGTGGAATAATTGCTTGCCGATGCGAGTAGTCCATCGATGTCCATCAATGCAGCATTCCCATCCCAGACTCAACGGATAACTCCGATTGGCCACCTCCATGACTCCAACACAGGTAGATAGAAAAATGAAAAAACAGTTCAAAAGAAAAAAACAGATGTGTGGGTGAATCCGCTAAATCCTGGCTGGCTGGACCATTCTGTCATAAGCCTCCCCGTGCGCTTTTACGCAGCGCACGGAGGAGGAGAAGGAGCAATGGATTTAAGCGCAGGATTTCACCACAACACATTTATAGAACACAAAAGTTGACAGTTCAAAAATAAAGATGTACAAAAAGGGAATAGGGTGCACTTAAGGGCATCACACGATTACGTGCTGCAGGCAGACCACAGTGCACAGTGGCCACAAAAACAAACAACACAATTAATGTCTCTAGATCGGGAAACTAGGAGAGCTCAAGGAGGCTCAACTGACTGAAGATCAAAACCTTGGCTAACCAGCCAAAGCGTAGCAGTTGACTGCACAGAGAAACGCCAACAATAAACCCACAGAACAGGAACAGTAGCGTAGCAGTTGACTGCACGGAGAAACGCAACAGATTATCTTTCAGTTAAAGAGCAGTCCAAAAGTCCAAGCCTCCAACGAGCAAAACACAGTCCTTCAAGCAAACAGGCAGTCATACAGCGATTAACGACCATATGTAGCACACAATGGTCCAGCAGTGTTTGACTGGCAAAGGCCGCCTAAGTACAAACACTGCTGGCACCACAAATTGGGCACACCTGGGTGAGGCGCGGGAAAGACAATTACTGGGGAGAAATCAGCTGGTTGTCAAGAAAGAGGGGGCGTGGTCAGACCGGCGAATGTTAGACAATGCCCACATGGAAGTGGGTCAAAGAGGCTGCCGAACAGCCGCCGGCCAGAGCGGTGGCTACAGGCATGGAAAAGAAAAAGAACACAGACATAACAACAAGAACTCACAAGATAACACAATGCACAATAAACCCAATACCCGAGCCACAGAGAACGATCAGAACCGAGCCTATAGGAAAACACCGGCTCGGTTCATGACAACTCTCTGTCAATAAGTATTGGGATCTCCAAAGAAAATGGAGGCAGGGGATATTGCACTCACCTCAGAGTGCTCTTGTTAAAATTACACTTGTTCAGACTTTATATAACCAGATTTTTTTCCGGGGTTTGAAAGATCCAAAGTTTGTTTTGAACTTGTACTCATGTCTAGGCCTGTAACAATAACAAATTTTGATGGCTGATAAATTTTTTTCTCAGTTGGGACAAACTTTATATTGTGAGTGGACCCGAGCTCTCTGCTTCAATCTTTCTGGCTGTCCCCACTTTGTGAGCATGAGCCCCACCTCACACGGGGAGTGTGCAGACAGAAGCAGCACTGGTGCTTCAGTGTTGGTGGATAATGTAAAAAAGTTTAACACACACATAAACTGTGAATTATCGTGGCCAGAAAACTTATCAGTCATTTTTTTCTTATCATATGATTAATCGTTTTAGCTGTTATTGTTACAGGCCGACTCGTGTCTATTCAGCAAAACACTTTGTGTAAATAAGAGTCCCTCCAGGATTTCTCAATGTTGTGATTGTGTCAATTCATACAAAATCAGACAATCAGCGCAACTATTGCATAACCTTGCAACTTTGTCCAATCACAGCAACTTTCCTGCAATTTTGGCCAATCCTCATCAACTTCCGCCAGTTTCACCAATCAAATTTGTCTGACAGGAGCTCAAACGCTCAGTCTAACCAACCAAGTACATCACTGCACTGCATTCACTTCCGTGTTTACAGTGAGTATCAACAGAACACATCAGCCGTGACTGAGGTAAGGCTGGGGTAAGGCTCCTTACCCCAGTTATGGTCTACTCCCGAGACCACAATCGGCTGTTCTTCAGCAAACTGGGTGAGGTCTTCTCTTATGCACTGAAGAAGGAATTAGTTTATTGTACAAAGTCTCATAAGAAATTCAAAATGAGGCAAAAACACATCACAAATCCGTTTCTTTCAATGTTGGTGGTTTAAATGAGTTGGTTTAAGCTTAGAAAAAAAATCAAACAAAATCTTCTTGCATGGTAATTTAAAGAAAAAAAGATTAAAATAAAGGAAAGTGAATTTTAAAGAAAAGAAACAGGATTTTCACAGAGCATGAAAGGCTCTGGGACTACTTAAAGACAGAAGAAAATGGAAGAGCAGAAAAGACTCCTTACAGCTTGACCAATGCCCCAAAACTAAACAAAGGAAAGTTTTTTTTCCTGGGGTGGCAGCATCTCACTGAATTTCATGGAACTGAGCTGAACTAATTACATTTCTTCTTTTTCCAGCAGAAGCCATAAACTCGACCTAAAAAGGGAAATGCAAGGGAGCCTGGAGCTCTGTTGTTCAGTTAAAGTCCAGCTATGGTCTCCTAAAGAAGAAAGAGAGGAGGGGGAAGAGACAATTGATATGAGAAGTGAGACCCCCCTAAAGTATGTGTGCTGAATAAAGCATAAATTCCTTCAACTTTAGTGACTAAGATATTCTACTCAATAATAAGGGCACATACAATGTCTCTACTGCAATTAATCTGTGATAGTAAATGTGCAAAAATTCATTTCTTCCTGAAAATAAAGCAACACATATCAAATCATATCAATAAAAGCATTTGAAACCACATTGTCCATCTCAAGAGTTCAACCATGTCTTCAGGAGCAGATATTGTCTTGAGAGAAAGAATATGAATTAGTTTATTGGTCCATGTTGCATAAATTCCACTGCAAAGAGAAAAATATTAAATATTACTGATTCATCCACCAGATGGCACTGTGAAACTGTCTGGTTGTTTACTGAAGAATCTTGACTCCCACAAGTCTGGATTATGTCAACCATAAATCTGTCAATTTGAAACATTCCTTTGCCAAAGCGCAGAAACGGGAGAATAACTAAGTCCTGGAGAAGGGATTAACTTCCACTTTATGGCCGTTGGATAGTGTTACAGCTGTGGTCCTTGGATGATAGAAGCAGTTCATGACCAGACTTTTGAGTTGAAACATTTTTTCTTCAGCAAAGAATGATTTTATAGATTGGAACTCAAGGTCACGCTACATCACTGAGTAAGAGTGCTCTCTCATTATTATTCTCCCCTTCGGGAGATTCAGTCCTTAATAATCTCTGTCTGCTCTTCTTCCATAGGCTACGTGCGTTCCAGCAGGCACTAATGTTTGTTTCAATTTAAGTGTGCGTTTTTGTGTTGCATTTTCTTGTTGTGCTTTTTTATTTTGAGTTGTGTGTTAGTTTTAATTTTACAATAAACTGGTGAACTTTAACTACAGAGTCTGAGTGTTTGTTCTGGCAGCTCTGCATTTAAGCCTCACTTGCACTGAATCATGACAGAATGATCCAGCCAGGACTGAAGCTCAGTGGGTGCTCAGCCAGGCAAACAATCAGCACTCTCGCGCTAAGATGCCACGGAGCGTCAGGTCATGTTTCTTTCTGAACAGCTACAAACCCTCACCCAGCAATTGGCAACCATTACTGAGCACCTGTGTCAGCTTCCTGGTGCGCCGCCTCCTCCTGCACCTGCTGCCCCGGCAGCGCATGCCATCCTCAGGAACATTTTCATTCCTACACCTACCCCCTATAGGGGAGGGGAGGGGATGCAAAGGGTTCCTGATGCACTGCTGGTTGTATTTCCAGCAGGTGGAGGGGGAATATAGGGAGAAGTAAGCAAAGATTCACTTCATGATCTTGTTGTTATGGGACTAGGCAGTCAAGTGGGCACGGTCCATCTTGAGCAGTCCGGACGGGCCCCTTTATTTGTTTGAGCGGTTTGTGCAAAAGTTCTCCGAGGCTTTCAACCACTCAGAGAGCGAGGGGAATATAGTTAGCCAGCTGATTTGACTTCGGCAGAGAGGCCGGTCCATGGCCGATTTCTCTGTCGAGTTCTGAGTTGTTGCGGCGGACTCCGGATGGAATGACATTGCTCTTCGCAGCGCCTTCCTCAGGGGCCTTAATTCGCATCTCCGCGACGAGCTGGCTATCTGTGCGTCCCCCTCCTCTTTGGATGAGCTCATCGCGCAGGCTCGACAGGCCCTCGACAACCGGTTTAGGGAGCGAGCGAGAGATCAGAAAGCCACTGCCTCTGTGTTTGCTCCCCGGCTGGCTGCCCCTCCCTCTGGCACAGCTCCACTGGCCTCCTCCGAGCCGGTGGCCCTCGGCAGGTCCCATCTGACTCTGGAGGAGTGTCAGCATCAAGAGAGGGTGGGGGCATGTACTGTATGTATTGCGGGGTCAAAGGCCACGCAGTCCCGAAATGCCCCGTGAGACCAAAAGATCTGGCTCATCAGTAACCGTGGGGGGGTCTGGCGGGAGGGTCCTCGCAAAATCCTCCCAACCATTTTGAACTCCCGGCCCTCGTTCAGTTACTGGGGGCAGAGTTCAAAACCTCCACCCTGGTTGATTCTGGGGCGGAGCAAAATTTCATTCAACAGTCCATGGACCACAAATTGCAGATACCCACCAGGACTGTTCCGACATCCTTGACTGTCTCGGCGGTCTCAGGCAGCAGTATCGCAGTGATTACCCAACAAACCAAGCCCATTTTGGTCATTCTTTCCAGTAATCACCGCAAAACTATTCAGTTTTATGTCTTGCCTCAATCAACCACCACCATGATTCTGAGGTATCCGTGGCTACGCATACATAACCCAATCATAAACTGGAGTCAGGGCTCCATTTCATCCTGGAGCCCTTTCTATCTTTCATCGTGTCTCCGATTGGCCGCATGCTCGCCCTCGCTCCCGATCTCCTCCCTTCCAGCTGAGCCAGATCTCAGCTCCTTGCCCAAGGTCTATCATGACTTAGGGGAGGTCTTTAGCAAGTTCAGGGCCCTATCATTACCACCTCACCAGGGCTACGACTGTGCTAATGACCTCTTCCCAGGCACGCGGCTGCCATCCAGCCGGCTCTACAGTTTAACTGAGCTGGAGAGGGAGGCGATGGAGACCTACATCAAAGACTCCCTCAGCGCCGGCATTATTCATCTGTTGTCCACCCCTCTCTGCGCTGGGTTCTTTTTTGTTGGGAAAAAGGATGGGTCATTACGGCCGTGTATTGATTACCGTGAGCTTAACGCGATTACCCGTAAGGATAAGTATCCTCTGCCCCTTATTAATTCAGCATTTGAGCTACTCCAAAGGGCACATTTTTTCACCAAGCTCGACCTCCATAATGCATATCACTTGGTCCGCATTCGTGAGGGAGACGAATGGAAGACAGCATTTAAAACACCGCTGGGCCATTTTGAGTATTTGGTCATGCCATTTGGGCTGACCAATGCCCCTGCCATCTTCCAGCGGTTAATCAATGGCGTCTTGCAAGATATGGTGAACCAGTTTGTGTTTGTGTACATGGTCGATATTCTTTTTTTTTATTTCCCACACGCTGGAGGAGCAGTTCACGGTGCAACAGTTCTCAGGAGTAGTTCAAGTTCAGTCTGCTCTGCAGCGGCTGCTGGAGAATTAGCTTTTTGTGAAAGCAGAGAGGTGCAAATTTTCCACTCGCTCAACTTCGTTCCTGGGGTTCATCATCACCGAGGGCATGGTAAAGGCCGATCTGGCAAAAATTAAGGCGGGAGTAAACTAGTTTACGCCGCAGTCAAGGAAGGACCTCCAACACTTCCTGGGCTTTGCCAACTTCTACTGCCTATTTATCCATGATTACAGTAAGGTGGCACAAGCACTTACGCAGTTGACATCAACCAAAAGCCCGTTCAAGTGGTCCGAAGCCGCTGAACGAGCTTTGTGACCCTGAAAGGCCTGTTCACCAATACACATATCCTGGCGCAGGTGGATCACTCGGTGCAGTTCATGGTCGAGGTGGGTGCTTCTGATTCGAGGGTGGGCGCTGTTCTCTCCCAGTGCTCCTCCTCCGACCAGAAGCTCCATCCGTGAGGGTATTTCTCCCGGCAGCTAACGCCAGCCAAGAGGAATTACAATGTTGGGGGACGCGAATTGTTCGCCATTAAGCTGGCGTTGGAAGAGTGGAGACATTGGCTGGAGGGAGCTAGCCAACCGGTCATGGTCTGGACCGATCACAAAAATTTAGAATATCTTTGATCGGCCAGATGGTTGAATTCACGGCAGGCTCAGTGAGCCCTGTTCTTTAATAAGTTCAATCTGTCCATCTTGTACCAACCAGGGTTCCATAATGCTAAGGCTGGTGCTCTCTCATGCCAGTTTTCTCCCGGCTCCTCCTCCTCCTCCACCTCCAACTCCGCAGCTGCTGCATCTCCCCCAGAGACTATTCTCCCCTCCTCCTGCTTTCTCGGGACACTCTCGTGGGAAATTGAGCAGAGGGTTCGACAGGCCCAGTCATTGGAACCCATCCCAGAAGAAGGCCCGCCTGACCAGCTGTACCTCCCCTCAGCGTTGCAAGGAGAGGGCATACTAGCTTCTTCACCTGTCAACCCAGCATCTCCAGGAATTGAGCTGCTCAGGAGAGCGTTTTAGTGGCCCATACTCAGGAGGGATGTGCAGGAGTCCGTCAAGGCTTGTCACATCTGTGCCTTCTCCCCCAGCTGGCCTCCTCCATCCCCTCCCAGTGCTGAGTCGTCCATGGTCACACATTGCTTTGGACTTCATGACAGGCCTCCCTTCATCCCAAAGCAACACAGTGATCCTCACCATCATTGACTAGTTCTCCAAGGCCATCCATCTGGTCCCTCTCTGCAAACTACCATCTGCCACCGAGATGGCTGACCTGGTGACACAGCATCTCATCCGGCTGCATGGGATTCCAGTGGGCATCGTCTCAGATCAGGGACCACAATTTACATCCCAGGTGTAGAAGGAGTTCTGTCGTTACTTGGGTGCTACTACCAGCCTGACATCTGGATACCATCCGCAGAGCAACGGTCAGGCCGAGCGTACCGGTCAGTCTTTGGAGGCCACCCTAAGGTGCGTAGCATCCCGTAACCCTTCTACCTGGAGTTCCCACCTGACCTGGGTAGAGTATTCCCACAATTCAGCTGTCTCCTCCGCTACTGGGCTCACACCATTCAAGGCCTCGATTGGCTACATGCCACCTCTGCTGCCCATGGTGAAAAGGGGTCTCGCCGTCCCATCCATGGAGGCCCACGCGCGACAGTGCTGCCATCTGTGGAGGGCAACAAGAGCTGCCCTCCTCCGCTCTGTGGAGCGCAACCAATAGTGCGCTAACCGCAGACATGCGCCAGCGCCGAAATACATGGTGGGACAGAAGGTTTGGCTGTCCCACTCGAGACGGAGTCTCGGAAGCTCTCCCCCTGCTATCTGGGCCCGTTCACCATCAAGCAGCTGATCAACGACACCACTGTTGGGTTGGACCTGCCACCATCAATGCGGATCCACCCGACATTCCACATCTCCCGCATTAAGCTCCTCTCCGCCAGTCCTCTCTGCCCTCCTCCGGATCCCCCGCCACCCCCCCCCCCAGGTCATCAACAGCCAGACCACATACACAGTAAAGAAGATCCTGGACGTCTGTCGACAGGGTCATGGGTGCCAGTACCTCGTCGACTGGAAAGGGTACGGTCTGGAGGAAAGTTCCTGGATTCCGGGGTCCTACATCCTGGACAAACAGATGGCGCAGGCATTCCACCTTACCCATCCTTGCAAGCCCAATGGGATGCCAGGAGGTGCCCCTTGAGGAGGAGACACTGTGATGATCAGGCAAGTGTGCTCCCCCTCCCCTCCTTTTCCTGTCTTCTCGGCTCCGGAGGATCAGATTCACCTGCGTGATTACACACCTGCTGCGTCCTGATGACCCTGCGTATTTAAGAGCCAGCATGTGGAGAACCCATCGCTGGATCATTAGGTTTGCAACCACAAGAAAACGTCTAAGCCTTGTACCTTATTATCTTTCGGTTGATCTGTGTTTTCACTCCCTGTCCTTCTGTCTCTCAGGTTTGCTGCCACCCATCGGTGCGTACTCCAGAGCTGATCACGCTCGCCTGACCAAGAAGAACACCGGACGTCCACCCAGGTCACTGTCTTTCCCCTGTTCCCCTGGTTCATGCAGGAGCTCCTGGCCGGACTCTTCTGCTCACTGAGTAAGAGTGCTGTCTCATTATTCTCCCTTTTGGGAGATTCTGTCCCCAATTATCTCTGCTCTTCTCCCGTAGGCTACGTGCACTCCAGCGGGCACCAGTGTTTGTGTCAATTTAAGTGTGCATTTTTGTGTTGTGTTTTTCTTCAGTTGTGCTTCTTTATTTTGAGTTGTGTGTTAGTTTTATTTTTACAATAAACTGGTGAACTTTTACTACAGAGTCTGCATGTTCGTTCTGGCAGCTCTGTGTTTGAGCCTCACTTGCACTGAATCATGACATGCTGGGTTTTGTTTGGGAGTACTGACATGATTTATTAAGACAGACCCAAATGCAGACAGCAAGAAGACCAGAGGTAAGTGAGAAAATCTTTTTTACAATAATGGTGATAGTAATGTGCACAGAGAGTCTGGCAATCCTGCAGAAGGAGAGGAGAAAACAGAGGGTAAGTGTGGAGCTGTCACTGTTTGATAACGTTGCTGTATGTGTCTCTTACAGATGGCAGCGATTCCTCCACCGCGAAGCTGGGAGGATGCAGACTCTTGGTGTGGGGGTGATATGACACAGTGCGTATATACAGTAGAGGTGGTTCTGTGCTGGACGTGAAGGGGGGAAAGAGTTAGTGTTAATTCAGGAGAGCGCTCACTTAGCTGGACTGTGGAAGAGGAGGTCCGGAAAGGGGGGCTCTGTCAGACAGGGTCCAGGTCCACCAGTTGAGTCCTCTCCTGGGGAGATAGGATGAGAAGGGTTGAGAGGGATTGTCCTTATGTTTCTGCAGGAGACGAGGAAGATTAAGGTTGTCTCTATAGAGAGGATGATTGCCGGGTTGAGGCTGCACACCAGGAAGGAACCATCTTGGGTCAGCATGGTGGAGAGTCTGACATGCTCTTGACAGGCCAATACAGGCTGGCCCAATTTAAAGGGCTCCCTGATTTCCCACAGGCGGTAGGTGCAGCTGAAAGGGATGAGAGGTTAATTAGGGAGAAAGAGTGAGTGAGTGTGCAGCCTGAACCATTACATGTTTACTAAACATACCGTCACCCGCCGGCGCGGTGGAGGAGTGGTTAGCACTGCGGCAGCACAGCAACTCACCCTTGACCGGGGGATCCTGGGTTCGATCCCAGCCCCCGACCAACAGTGATCTGTGTGGAGTTCGCATGTTCTCCCTGTGTCTGCGTGGGTTTACTCCGGGATTTCTCCGGTTTCCTCCCACATGCCAAAAACATGCAAGTTAGGTTAACTGGCATCAAAACTGGGGATTCTAAATTGTCCTTAGGTATGACTGTGAGAGTGAATGGTTGTCTGTCTCTCTGTGTTGGCCCTGCGATGGACTGGCGATCTGTCCAGGGTGGACCCTGCCTCTCGCCCAAAGATGCTGGGATAGGCTCCAGCCCCCCCGCGACCCGAAAAGGATTAAGTGGAAGAAGATGAATAAACATACCGTATGGTTATTGATAAAGTTTGTTAATACTTCGACTCCAGAGATGTTGATCGTTTTTGATTTGTGCTATTTCAGTGTGCCACTCTTTTCTGAGAATGTGCCCCACCCTGGCCCCCCATGAAAAGTTTTCTAGACCCGTCCCTGGGTCCAGCACCTGACCAGGTGGACTGTGTGATGTGCGAATCATCTTTATTATTTTTTAAATCACAACTTTCCTTCGTGAAAATGTCATGAACACACGACCGTGTCTGCAGCAATATTGTCAACGCTGATGTCTTTCCTTCTGACTGCTACAATCATTTCTATCCGACGCCTCTTTGTCACCTCGGAGACCCAATTCTCTCCACTTTTTTTTAAAGGTTAGGAAGTTAAATAAGTGTACGCCATTTTCAATCTTTTTCCACACCAATCATGACAGCGGTTGTTGCATTTGATAACGCAGGAAAACTTCCCCATTCTAACGTTGTGTGATATTCAGATGAATAACAGACTGAAGCAACCCTCTCAAAAACTTCAGCTTAACCACATTCGTTGCTTACTACTAAACACAGACAGGCAGAACCTTTTTCACACAATTCCTTGTAGTTTTTCCATGGGGTGACGTCACGTGCCCATTCTCTATATGGGTTGAATATTTCATGATGAGAAGTATGAGGGAATTTAGTTAATAAATGGGAAATAAATCCATTTCTTAATGGTTTTACAAATGACAGTATAATCTGCATTCCATCTACAGTATCCCCATGGCACCTTATCTATCGCTCTAACACACACACACATGCTTGTATAACCAGAGGGGGAAACACAGCAATAAAGAGCAACAGAAAGCTTATTAGGAGAATAGACTAACATTAATTTCATTCTACTGCTGCATGTGTTACAGCAGGGAGTCAGAGGACAGTGACTAATGTGTGTTATGGAGCGAGGCTGGTGACCGAGTGGCAACCTTGTCAATGAGTAATAAAGGTAAATGGATGATGCAACAGCAGCCATTCATAGGTGTTCTAATTAAACCAGAGAGGAAGACGGCAATAATGTTAAAACATAAAGCGGAAAAGGATCAATCAATGACACCCTGACAACCTCTACAAACAAAAATGTTACACTAAAGGCCTTGGCGGTTGGCTGGTCTCCCATCAGAGCAGCACAAATGACAGATTTTCACTGCTGTTGTTTGATTTTTACACATGCTGTTTACACGTTTGGAGGACATACAAGCCTCTGTTGAATTATGAGTGGCTCGTTAGTACTAATGCCGCTTACTAAGAAAATATGCGTGATTTAAACATACTAATACATGTTTTTGCATTGATTTTGAATTAGACGCGTGCAACACGTTCCATAAAAACTGGGACAGGGGCATGTTTACCACTGTGTTACATCACCTTTCCTTTTAACAACACTCACTGGGGCTCATTCATGAAATGTTGGTAAATCTGAGTAGATTTCACCTCAATACTAAAAACTTATTCTGAATTTATGAATTCTGCATACAGCCTTGATTTGTTCATAGATCCATGTGTAAGTTCTCCACCCATGAATCACCGTATAAGGAGGTGTGGAGTGCTCCTTCTTGTCTCTCTGATGGTGCAGCATAATTAAAGAATAAAGGAAAAACTCCTCAGAGGCTGCAATTTAAGTAATCTTGAGTTAAGTAGAGGTGAATGTTTTCCTCCACTAATAATGAAGTGGCCACACAGGAAAAGCAAACACCAGGACAGAGGTAAATGGCGTTCATCTATATAGCACTTTTTCTCATCTCCAGATGACCAAAGCACTTTACAAATAGTGCTATCCATCCATTCACACACTGAGTGTGAATGGATGGATTCACACACAGGTGCCGCGGCCACACACAGGCACTGGCCTGACCCACCAGGGGTTCAGTGTCTTGCTCAAGAACACTTCGACATGCAGACTACAGACAGAGTGGGAATCGAACCCCTGACCCTCCGATCAGTGGTCGGTCACACTACATCTGCGCCATAGCTGCCCCGGTGTGGCTGTGCCACAGCCGCCCCGCAGCCGGTGGCAGATGCAGCAGGGAAAAAAAGCAGTGGAAGAACAGCATCACATTTATTTTATTTTATTTTTTGAGAACTCCAAACTGCAAAAGGTAAGGTGTTAGTGTGATTAAAAATGTTAAAAATATATACACTACCGTTCAAAAGTTTGGGGTCACCCAGACAATTATTTTGTGTTTTCCATGAAAAGTCACACTTATTTACCACCATGAGTTGTAAAATGAATAGAAAATATAGTCAAGACATTGACAAGGTTAGAAATAATGATTTGTATTTGAAATAATAATTTTTTCCTTCAAACTTTACTTTCGCCAAAGAATCCTCCATTTGCAGCAATTACAGCATTGCAGACCTAACATGATTGCGCAAGGGTTTTCTAATCATCCATTAGCCTTCTGACGCAATGAGCAAACACATTGTACCATTAGAACACTGGAGTGATAGTTGCTGGAAATGGGCCTCTATACACCTATGTAGATATTGCACCAATAACCAGACATTTGCAGCTATAATAGTCATTTACCACATTAGCAATGTATAGAGTGTATTTCTGATTAGTTTAAAGTTATCTTCATTGAAAAAAAGTGCTTTTCTTTCAAAAATAAGGAAATTTCTAAGTGACCCCAAACTTTTGAACGGTAGTGTAAGTGCTAAATAACTTTTCTATCAGTCATCACTAATATCCTGGTGTTTAGTCACTAACATGGGGCTTAACTGTGCAGTGCTGTATCCTGATTATTAAATAAAATACAAACAGAAAACTAGACTGAAGTCTTCTGATGACCTATAGACCCAAAAACGTCCAGTTTTGTTTCATTGCTCCACAGAACAGAATCCCAAGACCTCTTTGGCTTATTTATATACTTCCGAGCAAATTTGAGCTGAATTTTCAGGCCCATGGATCAGCAGTATGTCTGGAGGAGGAAGAATGAACCATACACTGAAAAGAACACCATGCCTACAGTGAAGCATGGTGGTGGCTTAGTGATGCTCTGGGGCTGCTTCACTTCCTCTGACACTGGAAACCTGCAGTGTGTGGAGGGCAAGATGGATTAAATAAAGTATCAGGAAATCCTTGGGAAAAATGTCATGCTGTCTGTGATGAAGCTGAAGCTTGGGCGTCACTGGACCTTCCAACAGGACAATGATCCCAAGCATACCTCAAAGTTCACCAAGGCTTGATTTCAGAAGAAGTCCTGGAAGGTACTAGAGTTGCCATCACAGTTGCCTGACTTGAACTCCATTGAAAATCTCTGGTGGGATTTGAAAAAGGTGGTTGCAGCACACAAACCCAAGAATATTAGTGAAGTGGAGGCCTTTGCTCATGAGGAATGGGCTAAGATTCCTCAGAATGCTGCTGAAGCTGGTGTCTGGCTATGCATCACGTTTGCAGCAGGTCATAACAGCAAAAGGGTGCTCTACTAAGTACTAAAGATGATTGTTATGAAGGGGCTGAATAATTATGAAACTGCAGTAGTCGTTAAAAGTGACATTTTGTACTGAATTTGGAGAAACCACTTGTAATATTAGTTGTGTTGAGCTATTTAAATTGTTCTTGTTTGATTTGTTTACTGCAAACAGCTGCTAGTTTGTACATTTTGCCAGTAAACCTAATTTCCAGTGGAGGTTGAATGATTTCAATTGCAACTGTGTTTCTCACCTCAAAAACTGTTAGAAATACTTTTTGCTGGTTTGATTTAAAGATGTCAGACAAAGTTTACTCAAAATCTGCCATATTGTGTGGGAACTGAATTTTGGTGAAAGCCTACCCATGGCTGGTTTCGTCAACAAATCAGGTGCAGCCTTTGTGGTCTCAGCAGCACGATCAATGAGTCTACTGACTATTGGTTTAGCACTGTCAATCATTTCCTGTCATTCCCCCTGGTTATGTCCCATCCCTGCACTCAAAGCATCCCACGATGCGATTCCTTCTGTCAAAAACCCGACCTGTGGACACGTACCGTCAGAGCCTCTGATCAGCCAATCAAAGGACATAAAAATGCCAATGCTATCATACAGCTGCTAGATGGCCCCGCATGGCAAACTCGAAATCTGATTGGCTAAAGCAATAGTCATATTACGATTCATTTCACGCTACAGCACCCTGCACTGTTGGACTCTGAAGGCCTCAAGGTAGGTCCCTTTGACGCTGGCAACACATGATGGCTGAAATCAGATTGGACAAAACCTGTAACATGCACACACACCACCAGAAGCAGTGCAGCCAAGAGAAAAGCTGCGAAATCAAGAGAACAGACTATGGGAATAATTTAAACATCCTCATGGAACAAATATAAGAATGTAGGGTGTAAATGTAGGTCAGTGATTCTGGTAGTGTTTAGGCCAGCAGAGTAGGTCTTAATGGACCAGACGGCCCACCACTGCACAACACACAAATATGAAAATCACATTTTAGCAATGGACTCAGGTTGAGAAGTATTCAGAAGTCAGCTGCACAATATTGCAACAAGGCTGACAAGCTTTGTCAGGAGAACATAGTAAAACTGTGTGCAAGTGTTAGAAGTACTGTATAAAACAGAGTGTCTGGAGACTGTCCCGTCAGAATTTGACACCGCCTCACTTCACCGACATAATTAATTCAAGCACTGAAATAACTTTTTGGGAGTTCTGCCATCCTCTCACATTAATCTAGACACAATTACTCTTAATTTTCAACCACACATATGCAGGTAATGTACAACATCACCATATGTAGTTCTGCTAAACTTTTGGAATCTTAACTCACTCCTGATGGGTCACAGATTTTAGTGTAACTAGTAAGGCAAGAAACCTCCTGTATTTACTTTTGTTGTTCCTGTGGCAATGACACCTTACCAATAAGAAGACAGAACGTCCCCATGTGATGGGAAATAATGCATTTTCTTCATTGGATTTTTCTCTGTGTGAAAAGGAACCAAACCAAGGAAAACACCAAAATGAAAAAAAAAAAAGACATCAAATGATTCAGGCCAAAGCAAATTAAATTAGTTGTGAAAACACCCTATACTGACCTTGTACTGGGACAAGACAGCAAGCCAAACAGATGAGCTACGGAGCTATAACTGTATCAATGTAGCTGTTCATAGAAATGCTCTGATTGTTGTGCCCAGGTAAAAACACAAAATATCATATTAGAAAATTTTTCACGCAAGCTAAAACAATTAAATCATCACACAAACTATGGCTTTATTCTGAGGTAAAGTAAGGGGGTTTTGGTGGACCTCGTTGGTCATCAGTGTTACCCCGGGTAACTCCTTTTCTACTGTGCTGTGTGTTTTTCTGTCGTTTTGGTCGTCTACTGTGTCATGCCGCTGTTACACTGTGATTTCCCAGTTTGCCATCAATAAAGTACATCTATCTATCTATCTATCTATCTAGCTGTCCATCTAGCTCTGGCCTTTGTCTCCTGCCCCGCATAAGCTACAAGGACAATAGGTGTGTGCATGCTTTGGCAGATAGCTGATGAATGTGACACCTTTGCTACAGACTGTAAATTGCTTGTGAGAAAATGTGTAACGACTGGGACGGCCAGGTCTTTACGTTTTAGCACCGTGCTGCAACACAGACAGCTTTGTGGCCATGCATATGAGCTCCATTCATGTGGGTTTACCATCCCTCAAAGGAGTGGAACACCTGCCAGCAGTCTGGTTGTAATGATGGAGGACAGAAAGGTCAGAAGGTCAGTATGTGTTTCTGGTGTTCTGCCAAATGTAGTGACTGGACCTTATATACTGTAGTAGACAGCTCTAAAGCTGGTATTATTGGCCACAGGGGGGCTCACATAGGCTAAGACCTGTAGGGTAAATAGACATCTTAGACAAGCATGTCGTTCTGCTAAACTGTTAGAATCTTAACTTTCTGCCTCCATGTAAACAGGGGTGGGCAGAGTAGCTAAAAATTGTACTCACGTAAAAGTAACACTGTCTAATGACTAGGGATGGGCATTCGGTGAAATTTTCTTCACCGATCGTCGGGAGAATTAATGATTAATAATCGGTTAATCATTAACATTTTTAGGTACGTAACAAGGCAGGTAGACTACATTATAACATCAGGTGCACGGACAGCCCTCTCTCTGTTCTCGTGTTGGCTCGGCTCGGGAATCTCGCAAGCTGATTGGCCGAGACGTTTCAGCCCGCAAGCTGATTGGCCGAGACGTTTTACCCACCTTGTCTCCCTGCCGAGCGGCCACCCAACAAGCGAAGACCGCATTCATTGCTCTATCGCTCGTGTTACTTAGTCTAGCCGCGCAGAACTTTTTGCTGTTCTCTTGTGCCATTTTGTGCGAAATAGTCTTCCCGTCGAGCTACTACGCCGCCTCCTGCAGCTTCCCTCGACGTGTGTACACCAAATCTTCATGACCTTCTCAATAAAGTTTCTGAAAAAAAAAAAGAATCTTCACGACCGCCATTACTCAGCGCGCAACCACTGTTGGCGGTTTCTTTGCGTAATAAGGGTGTTCCATGGACCCTGTCGATGAGGTATATTTGTATGCTGCATTGCAGTGATTGCAGTACACCTGGTCATTTTTTAAATTGAAATGGTCCCACGCAACACTTCGCCGTAACCGCTTAATGATTTGGCGATTGCCCTACGGAAGCCCGCGTGTATCAACTGAGGCACGCCAGGGTACGGCGATGGTGTAATGTTGCCCCCTGGTGCCCAAATTTTGCCATTGCATTGTTTGAGGACGGTCGTACACTAGGCCTCGGATTGTTTAAAAAAAAAAAAACGGTTTGTCGACGAAAATGAACTTCCTCGGTGAAATTCTTAATGATCAATTATCGGTTAATCGGTAAATTATGCCCATCTCTACTAATGACATAAATTATTTGGCACAATGAAACATCCCCTAATCAGCAGTACCATTACAGTAGCCTTTCATACCAGCTGTTTCTCTTTTTTTCTCTGACAGTCACCGGGGATTTTTTGCTATTCCCAGTGCATGCCCTGCCTGATTAAATGGAGGATTGATGTAATGTTCCAGAAATGTTCATACAACAGATCCTTGAGAGATCACTGAGTGATTAAAAAAAAAATGGCCAGCTCTCTCAGTGATCGCCACAATTGCTAAGTGATCTTCAGTGATCTCCATGAGCCTCAAAGTTTTGGCTCAGCGAAAAACTGTCTCTCAAGACCACCAAGGGAAAGAAATCTCTCAGCTATAACTTTCAAGGAGCGCTCAACAATTTCACTGATCTCCCAATGATCTCTCAGCAATCTTTCAGTGAATGCCAAATTCTTCCACTTCGAAAGTAAAGACAGATGAGAAATCAGAGAGGGATCGCTGAGCGTTCGATGAAAGATCGATAGAGTTCATTCATTGAAAGACCACAGTGAAGATTGCTGAGAGATCATTGGGAGATCAATAAGATCGTTGGCCGCTCATTTAGAGTTTGTTGAGCAATTGCGTCTCTTTGGTGATTGTTTTGGGCTGAGTCAAAACTTGGAGAAGACTTTGAGAGACCTTGGCGATTGCTGAGAGATCACTGAAAGAATGTTGAAAGATCTTTATGAGGCACCTACACTTTGGAGAAGGCCGGCATGCACATGGCTGTATATCAGCCTCATTTGCATCTACTGTTCAACCAAGCAAACATTTAATGCATGTGCATAACCATCATCTGCAGTTTTAACCTAAGCCGGTAGGTAGTGCAAATGCACCGAGGCACCAGTTCACCAGGTACTGTATTATATAAGAGGAGAAAAGTAAGAGCGACGTGCATTTTAGCAACAACAACTAGAAAAGCACTCGGAGAGCGCAGACCTCCGCCAAGCGCCACAATTCCCCCCATACAGTGTTTGTGTGTATGTTTTCACATTCCTTGAGCATGTAAACATATGACTAGCAATTGGATTCACAATGATTATTTGTTTATTTGACAAGGACAGTGCAATAAACACACAATTAATCAATGACAATCAATCTGATAGTGATAGGATTAGTGGTTCAGTAGTAAAAGCATTGCTTCCTTGGCGGAGGTAATAAACTGAAGTGTTGCTGTTGTGTCCATCTCCTCCACTGACGGATGCAAATTGGGTAGACAGGTTGCCGTGGGTTTTATATTGTAACGTGCTGCTCGACATGGCGACGTCCCACCAGGAGGTTCGAACTCACGCCTCCAGCTCCGGAGTCCCGCACTCTACCTGTGTCGCCAATAGGGTCAACCCACTTGGCAAGCCAAATAGGGTGCTCATATTGAGTTTGCTACAATATTATTGTTTTGGGGGTTGCGTTCCGCGGCAAACGACAATTTAGAAGCTTCGCCGGCAGAGAGCTCGTTTTTGCGCAGCGCCTATGGCTGGCCGGTGAATTTCTGCCAAATGCGCAGCTCCTATGGCTGGCCGGGGAATTTCTGCCAAAGAATCCGTCGGCGGACAGCTGCCCGTGTGAGGTTTTGCAGTTGCACGCTGGCGGGCCCAGGCCAGCAGTGTTTTCCGCGTCCTTTTGTGCCTAAAACGTTGAAGAACGCAGAGTTTGTGTTGCAGACACGACGACCAGCGCCCTCCATTGTGCCTGCGCACATGTTGAAAATGGCTGTATGTCACAGTGTTGAATGAAAAATGCTTTAAAAAATTCCTGTATCCAGACGGTGAACCGGATCATCCCCAAAATTTAATCAGTTCTTCCTTGTACCATTTCCAACAACGCCTGAAAGTTTCATGGAAATCCGTCCAAGATTTTTTGAGTTATCTTGCTAACCAACAGACAGACAGACAGACAGACAGACAAACAAACACACAGACAAACCCCGGCAAAAACATAACCTCCTCCTGGCCTTTTCGGCCTGGCGGAGGTAATAAATGAAATAAAGCATCACTGATGGACGGTGAACACATAACTGGTCCTCAGACAACTGGTCCTCAAAACTGCATACTATGGACAACTTGTCCTTGGAATTTTGGATAACTTGTGTGGTCGACCCCTGGAGCACAATAAAGCACAGAAACATTTGTGAATGTAATGTAATGTAATGCACTTTATTTATATAGCCCTTTAAAACAACCCGTAGGTGACCAAAGTGCTTTACAGAAAATAAACAGCATTAAAAACAAATAACAAACAAAGAAATAAGAATAAATACCTAAAAATGAGAATAAAATAAAAACAAATGCCAAGACAAATATCACCACTAATGGGTATTAAAAGCCATCCTAAACAAATACGTCTTAAGTTCTGATTTAAAAAGGGCCAGGTCAGAGATAGCACGTAGGTAAGGGGGGAGATTATTCCAGAGCCTGGGGGCGACAACAGAAAAGGCTCAGTCACCCCAATGTTTATACCTTGACCTAGGCACATCCAGCAAAAGCTGATTGGATGACCTCAAAGCCCTGCTTTGGTCACGGACAGTCAAAGACTCAGACATATAAACTGGAGCAAGGCCATTGAGAGCTTTAAAAACAAAAAGGAAAAGTTTAAAATTAATTCTAAAATGGACTGGAAGCCAATGAAGTGAAAAAAGGATTGGAGTAATGCGCTCTCGCCTAGGTGTGTTGGTCAAAAGACGAGCCGCTGCATTTTGCACAAGTTGAAGGCGGCCGAGAGAAGAGTGAGAGATGCCAACAATAAAGTGCATTGCAGTAATCAAGTCGAGACATGATTAAAGCATGGATGGCTATCTCAAGATCATGATGGCTCAGGAAAGGTTTGGCTTTGGATAACAGATGTACAGTAATTGATAAAAGCTCATCTTGACTACATTGTCAATCTGTTTATCAAATTTTAAATGGCTGACAAAAATCACCCCCAAATTTCTGACAGCTGAACTGAGCCTTAAAGAGAGGGTACCAAAGCCAGCCGTTACAGTATCCCCAAATGCAATACATTCTGTTTTTTCTTCATTTAAGTGGAGAAAATTTTGGCTTAACCACAACTTAATGTCAATGATGCAGTCCAATAGAACACTTTGTGAGTTAGTTTGTTCTGGGTTTAAAGGTAAATAAAGCTGCAAATTGTCTGCATAACAGTGGAAAGACACGTTATGCCTGGCTATTATTGACCCAAGTGGCAGCATGTATAATGAAAACAGAATAGGGCCAAGGATAGAGCCCTGTGGGACCCCACAGGAGAGAGAGAGGCACTAGAAGAGGACATGTCACCAATCATTACAGAAAAAATTCTATTAGATAGGTAAGATTCAAACCACTTAAGTGCAGTGCCATGGATGCCAACATGGTGATTCAGGCGTGACAAAAGGATAGTGTGGTCCACAGTGTCAAAGGCTGCTGTAAGATCTAGCAGCACTAAGACCACAGGGCATTTGGCATCAACAGACATCATAATGTCATTGTGCACCTTTAGCAGGGCAGACTCAGTGCTGTGATGAGATCTAAACCCAGATTGAAACTTCTCAAAAATAGAATCGTCTTCTAAAAAAGACTGCAACTGTATAAAAACAGCTTTTTCTAAAACTTTAGATTAAAAGGGCAAATGAGAAATGGGTCTAAAATTAGATGAAACTGAAGGGTCAAGGTGAGGTTTTTTAAGAAGGGGCGTAACCACAGAATGTTTAAAAGCAGGTGGGACAAATCCTGAACTAAGGCAGGAATTAATAAAAACCAAAAGACCAGGCCTTACAGTATTAAAAATCCTTTTCAGTATTCCAGCTGGAACAACATCCAGTGAGCAATTTGTAGGCTTCAGAGATTTTACTATATCAGTAAGTGATGATAAAGAAACCAACTCAAACTGTTCAAACACAGAAGAGTAACCCGGGACAACAGACGAGCTTCCATTAAAACTGCTATTAATAGCTCGTCTGACAGAGTCCACTTTAACAAAAAAGTGAAGAAATGAAAGTGAAGAATGAGTGAAGGGTGGCCCAAGGTGGATAAAGTCCAATTCATAGTGGCAAAAACACACGCAAGCGAGCGCAGTGGACACATTCGTGTGCAAAACTTACGCAGAGGGTGAGCGCTGACTGAGCGCATGCAGGCCCCCAAAAAATGAACTATCCACGGAAACCACTGTTTGGTCCAGACCAAAAGACCAAACAGTGGCTTCCGCGGATAGTTCCATCTGAATGCGCCCTAAGCTTTCTATGAACCGGTGATGTAAGCTGCTAAGTGAGGGCTCCCCAAACAGCTCCAGAGTCTGATTCAGGGTGCATTCAGACAGCCGCTGTTTGGTCCAGACCAAAGGACCAAACAGTGGCTTCCATGGATAGTTCGGTTTGTTTGATGCCGACTGAACATGCGTTACAACTCTGGTGCGCACCAAACAAGCGAAGTCTGGTCCCCCTGAAAATAGGTATCTCGGTTCTCTTGCAAACGAAGTCTGGTGCGCTCCACTTGCAGTGTGAATCCAAACGGAGCATCCAGCGGACCAAAGGGTGGAAATGCCCCTTGGCATTTGTGTAACTATAGCAACACGTAGTCTGAGAAGAGGAAGTGGTGTTTACCATAGTATATTTGGGGTAGAAAATAACAATAAAGACAACCGCACAAATCTGAGAAATCCTTTTAGCGGTGAAAGCCAAAGAGAAAAGTAAAAAAAAAAAAAAATGGCTTGTTTGTGACAGACAAACAACCCGGCTAAAGGGAACGGATTTCCGCTTTCGGTACTGGCCAATCGAGCCTAATTTTCCTTCTTTGCCAAGATTTTTTCTCCCTGGTCAGTGGTGGTTTTGGCTACAGCGCCCCAAACGAGCAGTTGTTGTAACTGTGTGACATTGTCTAGGCAGTTTAGGCTGCTGCAGTGTCAATGCAAACCAAATAAAATGAAGGTGTGAAATTCTTGGCATTCCTCGCCCAGTCGAACCAAGACCCCCGAACTATCCATCCATCCATCTTCTTCCGCTTAATCCTTTTCAGGTCACGGGGGGCTGGAGCCTATCCCAGCATCTTTGGGCGAGACTATCCTGGTCTAAATGCAGCCTTAAATGTTCTTCCCTGCTGCCTTTGCCCCAGAGCTACAGACAGATATGCTGCCAGCTAATTTGGCCAATAAACATCTGAGCTGATTTCTCTTAACGACTCTCATGTTTATTCTCTCTTCTAATCAAAGACACTTTTGTCACTTACATGTTGATTGCTACCTATCCTAAATGGGTGGATTACTATGTTATTCTATCAGTTTGCTTTGATGTGGATGTCAAGGGTCAGAGTTTACTGATTAGCATGATAATAGTATCCTAACATAGCTTAAGTACTTGAAGTTTGTGACAAGGTTATGATAACTGGTTTTGCTGTTTATCAAGAATATGTTAAAGGACTTCTTCATTTGTTTAGCGACACAGTGAATGAAGCTAGATCTTCTGATTTCAATCAACTTATAAATCGTAACAAGAACAATCCCAGGGTTTTATTTAACACTGTTAATAGCATTGTTTCTCCCCCTCCTCAGCAAGCTCCAGTACTCTAACAATGACTGCAATGAATTCCTTAACATTTTGTAAATAAGTTACAGGATTTGAGATCCAAAATCCCCATAAGTTCCTTTCCTGATGAAGACTGTCCTCAGTGCCCTGAACCATTTACTTCATTCTCCCCAGTTACACTTAATGACTTAGTTAAAATAATAAGCAAATTGAAACCCTCATCATCCTCATCTGAGATTTTACCACTTTCTGTCCTAATTGGGTCTCTAACCACCAATCACTACTATCATTAACAGTTCACTGAGACAAGGCTGTGTTCCTTCCCATTTCAAATACGCTGAGGTAATTCCTTTAATTAAAAAAAAACTAATCTTGATACTAGCTTAGTTGTTAATTATCGACCAGTTTCTAAATTGCCATTTATAAGTAAAATATTAGAAAAGTTTGTGGAATGTCAGCTGAAAACATTATTATGTAAATTAAAGATCAGCAATCCCTTTCAATCTGGCTTTCAGAAACTGCATTCTATTGAGACTGCTCTTTTGAAGGTGTATAATGATCTTTTAATGGCATCTGATCTTGGGGATTGTTCTGTTCTTATATTGCTTGATCTTAGTGCAGCATTTGATACTGTTGATCAAAACATTTTAATAGGCTAAAGCTTCTGGCAGGTATTTCTAGCTCTGCACTAGAGTGGTGTAATTCCTATTTTTTGAGAGGACTTTTTCTGTAAGGGTGGGTGAGTTTGATTCTTCCACAGCCTCTCTGACATGTGAGGTCCCACAAGGTTCAATCCTGGGTGCATTATTATTTTCCTTTTATGTTATTCCTTTAGCTCATATTATTCAATCTTTTAATGACATTTCTTAGTTTTATGCAGATGACCTCCAGTTATACATGTCTTTGAAACCTCACCAGATTGATAGGCTCTCCACCCTGGTTAACTGTCTAACCCAGATCAGTGAAACGCTTTGCAGCAACTACTTCATCTTAAATTCCCAAAAAACTGAGACCATGATTGTAGCTCCATTTGATCTACATTCAATAATCAATCAGACACTTTCTTCCTTTTGCTCATCTCCAAAGTTGAGTGTTAGAAATCCATCCATCCATCCATCTTCTACCGCTTTTCCGGAAGTCTGGGTCGCGGAGGCAGCAGCTCAAGAAAAGAAACCCAGACTTCCCTCTCCCCAGCCACCTGCTCCAGCTCTTCAGAGAGGATACCAAGGCGTTCCCAGACCAGCTGGGAGACGTAGTCTATCCACCGAGTCCTGGGTCTGCCCCAGGGTCTCCTCCCAGTGGGACGTGCTTGAAATACCTCGAGTGGGAGGTGTCCAGGAGGCATCCTGATCAGATGCCCATACCACCTCAATTGGCTCCTTTCAATGTGGAGGACCAGCGGTTCTACTCTGAGCCTCTCCCAGATGACTGAGCTCCTCACCCTATCTCTGAGGGTGAGTCCACCAATCCTACGAAGAAAGCTCATTTCAGCCACTTGTATCCACGATCTCATTCTTTCGGTCATTACCCAAAGCTCATGACCATAGGTGAGGGTAGGAATATAGATTGACTGGTAAATCGACAGCTTTGCCTTAGAGCTCAGCTCCCTCTTCACCACAACAGACCGGTACAACGTCCACATCACTGCAGATGCTGCTCCGATCCGTCTGCCAATCCCTTGCTCCATTCTCCCCCCACTTGTAAGACCCCAAGATACTTAAACTCCTTCACTTGGGGCAGGAGCTTGTCCCCAACCTGGAGAGGACAATCCACCTTTTTGGGGCTGAGGACAAATACAGAACAGAACAGCTGAACTTTATTTGGGGTTAATCAGAGGCACTTTAAATGGTGGCAGGTGTGTGCTGACATGAGTTTGAATGTGAGTGGTTAATTGTGAACACAGCCACATCCACATTAATGGTGGAAAAAGCTTTGAAATGATTTATCTTGGTCTCATTTTTTATATCACATAAACCTGGCATTTGAACAGGGGTGTGGAAACTTTTTATATCCACTGTACATAATTATAACTAAACAACAACAAAAGCTATTCACCATCATATCATATGAAAAATACATGACAGATTATGACAGAATTTTTACAACTCTGTAAATGGCTGACATTGAGGGAAAGAAAAACAATATATGCACTACTCACAAAAAGTTAAGGATGTTTGGCTTTCAGGTGAAAATTATTACCTCTGCCAAGGGACGACGGAGGTAATGTTTTTAGTGGCATTGGTTGGTTTGTCTGTTGGTTGGTTGGTTGGCTGGTTTGTCTGTTAGCAACATTACTGAAGAAGTTATGAACAGATTTTGATCAAATTTTCAGGAAAGGTGTGTAATGGCATTGGGAAAAGATGATTAGATTTTGGTGGCGAGTCAGATCACAATCTGGATGCAGAAATTTTTTGAATATTATTATTTTATATATTAATATAAAATAATAAAATTAAAGATTATATAAAATTATAAAAAAAATAAAATAAAAAATTATTTTAGATAAAAAATATATTTTATATATATTAAAGGGCCTATATCATGCAAAATCGACTTTTTTGAGCTTTTAAGCATGTTATAATGTTAATTCCTCACCAAAAACACCCACAAAGTGGTATTTTGCTCCATTCACGCATCTCTGAGTATTCCTCCTCAACCCTGCTCTCTGAGCTGCTGCTCCGCCCTGTCCCTGATAATGACTGGGTCCCCACGTTCATACGTATGAACGTGGGTGAGCAGCCCACTCCAGGAAGTGCCTGTGCTGCCAGCACCGCCCCCAGGCTAACGCACACACCCACTTTCTCCGCGCAGCTAACGGAGCGGTGATTGGCAAAACTCTTTCACTTCCTGTAAACGTCTTTGAGATCGCTGTGGTATCTCGTGCACCTCAAATTCCCAATCGGACTCTGGGTCAAAAGTGTAAGGCTCCACAACATGCTCATCCATCTTTTCTAAAGTTTACTGTAGATGTTGTTTTCATGGGCGGAACCCAGTGACACGCTGCAGCAGCCGGCTCAGGGGTTACGTCATGAAATGGGCGGCAGCCACAAGAGGGAGAGGCAGAGCCTCAGAGATCGAGGCATCTTACTTCCGGGTTGGAAAAGTAGCTCGCGAAAATAACTCATATTTCATAAGAAATTCATTCTCCAGTGTACAAGAGGTAATATACTATCACATACATGCATATAGTTTACTCTGAAAGGCTTAAAATAGCATGATATAGGCCCTTTAATAAGGACAGTGCGGTAGCGGAGTGGTTAGCACTGCGGCAGCACAGCAACTCACCCTTGGCCGGGGGATCCTGGGTTCGATCCCAGCCCCCGACCAACAGTGATCTGTGTGGAGTTTGCATGTTCTTCCCGTGTCTGCGTGGGTTTACTCCGGGATTTCTCCGGTTTCCTCCCACATGCCAAAAACATGCAAGTTAGGTTACTTGGCATCAAACTGGGGATTCTAAATTGTCCTTAGGTATGACTGTAAGAGTGAATGGTTGTCTGTCTCTCTGTGTTGGCCCTGCGATGGACTGGCGATCTGTCCAGGGTGTACCCTGCCTCTCATCCAAAGATGCTGGGATAGGCTCCACCCCCCCACCCCCCGCGACCCGAAAAGGATTAAGCGGAAGAAGATGGATGGATGGATGGATATATATTAACATACAGTCGTGAAAAAATCAGAACACCCAGTGTAAGCCCGTGTGGATTTTTTTTTAACACATTTGGACATATGAAAATTTAATATCAATGTAAAATGTAATATCAATGTAAAAGAACCAAGCAGACCGCCCGTAAAATCTACTGGAGGAAGAAGCCCCCCAGGAGACAGCTAGCCACCAGGGCTGCTCGGAGAGGCGCTCTGGCCACCGGCAGAGTGAAGAGGCCTCGCCATCACAGGCCCGTGGCTCTGAGAGAGATCCGTCGCTACCAGAAATCCACGGAGCTGCTCATCCGTAAGCTGCCCGTCCAGCGCCTGGTGAGGGAGATCGCTCAGGACTTCAAGACCGTCCTGCGTTTCCTGAGTTTCGCCGTCATGGCTCTGCAGGAGACCAGCGAGACCCACCTGGTGGTCTCTTCTTCGCTAAGGGGGTCACCATCATGCCCAAAGACTTCCAGCTGGCCCGCTGCATCCGCGGAGAGAGAGCTTAGACTTTCTGCTGCACATCCACCAGCCATAATGCTCTGCACTGTGTGTCTATATATATACATTTATAGTAACATGGACATATGTTTGCTAGATGTTGTTTTTTCTTGCCTTCTGATTGTTGCTCTGAGTGTTGCTGTCCCTGTGCTGTTGCAATCCTGGAATTTCCCCATTGTGGGACTAATAAAGGCTTATCTTAAAAATACTAGGATATTCATGTAATATAACTAAACAAAAATTAATTACTGACTTTTTTCAAATTTTCTGTAAAATGTAATTCTAAACAAATAGTGAGGAATAAATTAGGACACCCCCCATCTTTTTTAGGACACCCCCATGCATTCCCACTTAAAATGGCTAAAGTAAATGTTAAAAAATGCAAATAAAAACAAAAACAAGCTTAGACATAGATATGTGAACATTTCTTAATAAAGAACTGAATTTTTAATGGGGTGTCCTAAATTTTTCACATGACTGTATTAATATATATGTTTATATTTTCATGTACTGGCTCTTTAAGACGTGTCCACCGAGTTACGTGTGTGGCCACGCCATAGGGCCACGTGCCTCGGCAACCCGGAAGCTAAACACTGCAGAAAAAGTATTAGGGGGTGTGTTCTCTAAACTTGTTTTTTCTGCTGTGGGCAACTAGTTTCTATTTATTCTCTATTTAGTCCAGCATTTAAAGTGCTGAGCACCATCGGTGCTGAAACACTTTGAGCAGTGGTGTGGCGGCATGAAATAATAAGCAGCGAACCGAGAGTTTTTAAGGGAGTTTATTAATCATACCGCCATCACTGAACTCACCCCAGCACTGTATAAGCGTGCCAGGGCGAGCTCTCAGGCTCTCGTGAGGAGACACAGAATGGGTGTCGTCAGAAGCAGTGGTCAGAGAGAGAGAGAGTTACAGAGCAATGCAGTTTTTATACCCCACTACAGACAATACATGAAAGGCATGTTATCATCAAATAAACTGCAGGAAGGCATGGGACATTTGCATTTGAGTACAGAGCAGGAAGTCATACATAACAGCAGGATACTGGCGCCTGAATTCGCCTCTGCTCCGGAGCTGTAGGACAAAAGAGGTTACAAGGCACATTTACATATTGTTATCAGTCCATAGATCACACTGCTATGTTAATTGCTCCCGCTGAGCGCTCTGCTTGTCCGTGGCTGTTGTGGGGGTTACTCATAAGTGGCTGCTTTTTGCTGTGGTGCTCAGGGCTGAAAAAAGTTCAACTTTTCAGACTACTGTACAACTGCGCTCGTCAATGTCAGACCTTTCTAAGCAGCCAATCAGAATTAAGAAAGGGCGGTACATAGGACGTCGATACAGGAAGACAAGAACGGTAGGTGACTGTGGAGGAGGTGGAGGCTGAACTTTGCAGCATCAAACAACCCAGCACTCTTTGATCTGACACTAAAAGGATATCATGATCAAAATATGAAAGCAAATGCTTTTAGGAACATGTCCACATCTGTCGGCGTTCCAGGTTAGTGTTTGTGCCTTTGTCATGTTTGTTGCGGTAAATAATATGGATACTATGTGAGTTTGTAGCTAAAAAACTGCAAAAAAAACTGTGTAAAACTGCTTAATAATTATGAACCTTGTAAGAAAAAAAATGAAAACCGACCTGAAAGATTCAGTAAACCATGATGTTGATTTAAAGTGGAATTACCCAGCCCTATGGTCAATAAAATTATGACAGTCTTGCTATTATTATTATTATTATTATGTAGTCATATAATGTAGTCATATTGTTTTTGCTGTTGTTCGTCTGTCTGTTAATAATAATTCAAGATTCAAAACTTTTATTTGTCAATACTGTGGGGAGACTTGAATAACGAAACCGAATTGCCTTTCATTCCAGTTTATTCAAGTAATCATTCCACTGTCTGCTCTCATTCCTGAGCAGCGAACAAAGAGGGTGAACACACCAAAGTTCTCTCATTTAAACATTCTGACATCAAACCATTTCCCTCGCGGGGGAAATCACACATCTCTCTCAAAATCTCTTTATTCACATTCATTAGCCTTTTATTTACATAACTCCCCCTTCTCTCCTCTCGAGCCTCAGTGGTCAGGAAGTCTTCTGTCCCCTGTCCTCCGCAGGGGGTCCAGGCTCTGTGGCTCCGCACCGCAGGGGGCTGGCTCTCCTTCATCATGGTTAAATCACATATGCAGTGTCCAACATATACATGTCTCACAACACAGCCATATAACCCCCCCCCAAACGATGAAGAACAGACTAATTCCTAAAATTTAATAGCACCTTACTCACTACTGAATAATCAACACCAACATTCAGTCTGTGCGCCGCTTGGGCTTCAGCCGTCTGCCGAATCTGCTGTGCGTTGGCCCCGCCTTGCCTGCGGTGCGTTTCTGCTTCGGGTCTGTTGACTGAGGAAGAGAGTGATTAATTGCCCCCTGCGGGGGCCTGCCTCGTCGAGGCGCCACTGCGACCGGTACAGACACGTCCTTCATGACAAAAGCAGGTTTTAGTCTGTCAATACTGACTGTCTCTTTTCTGTCTCCAAAATCTAGCACAAATTGCTTATCACCTGCCTCCAGCACTCGAAATGGCCCTTCGTAAGGTGGTTTGAGCGTTGCTTTAAGGGCTTCGCGCCTGACAAAAACGAAATCGGCATTTTTCAAAGCCTTGGGGACGAAAACTCGTGGAAAAACGTGATGAACCGGACCCGGGAGCGTGTCTGCCCCCGTGCCGACTAACGGTCCCAGAGCCGAGAGAGGTGGGGGCTCTGGGTGCTCTGGTAAAAACTCGCCCGGCAGCCTCAGAGTTTGTGCGAATACCAGCTCCGCTGGGGAGGCGTCTAAGTCCTCTTTAGGCGCAGAACGCAACCCTAATAAAACCCATGGAAGTTTATTCACCCAATCTGCATCCGTGAGCGACGCTCTGAGTGCTGCCTTCAAAGACCTATGAAAACGCTCGCATAAACCATTGGCCTGAGGGTGGTAAGCCGTAGTGCGGTGAATTTTGGCTCCTAAGCCGTTGGCCATCGCTGACCACAGCTCAGAGATGAATTGCGGTCCTCTATCGGACGTAATGTCACGGAACCCCGAAGCGCGCCACCCAAGCCGTTAAAAAAACGCGAGCCACCTCCGCGGCCGTGGTCGTCGCAAGTGGGACCACTTCCGGCCAACGTGTGGTGCGGTCCACCATTGTCAAAAGATACGTGAACCCCTGTGATGCCGGTAGGGGGCCCACAAGGTCGACGTGCACATGGTCGAACCTTCTGGCCGGAATGCGGAACGGTTCTAACGGGGCTCTTGTATGCCTGTGAATTTTGGCCCGTTGACAGGAAATGCAGGTTTTTGCCCATTCCTTCACGTGCTTGCAGGCACGGCCAAACAAACTTTTCCGCCACTAGTTTCACCGACGCGCGCACCCCCGGGTGCACCAGTGAGTGGACCGAGTCAAAAACACGGCGGCGCCACGTGGCCGGAACCACCGGACGCGGGCGCCCCGTCGACATGTCGCAGAACAGGGGGGGCATACCGGTTTGTAAACACTTGCTCTCCAGCCTCAACCCTGTTGGTCCAGACTGGAGCGCGCGCACGTCTGCGTCCGCCCCCTGGTCCGCTGCCATGGCTGCGTAATCTATACCCACGTGCACCGGGGCTGCGCGCGCCACCGTGCCGCTCTCCTGCGGCGCGGTCACGGTGGCCCGTTCTGCCTCTGCGCGTGTTGGGGTCGTGAACGCGCGTGACAGACAATCCGCTACTACATTGAATTTGCCCGCGACGTGCCTAATGTCAGTGGTAAATTCCGAGATTGCGGCCAGCTGCCTCTGCTGCCTGCCGGACCACGGGTCTGAAATTTTGGCCATGGCGTATGTGAGCGGCTTGTGGTCCACATAAGCGGTGAAGCACCGTCCTTCCAGCCCGAACTGGAAATGACGAATAGCCAAATGCAGCGCCAACAGTTCTCTGTCAAATGCGCTGTATTTTCGTTCAGCCGCGCTTAAAGATTTGCTAAAGAAAGCCAAAGGCTGCCAAACTCCGGCTACCTGTTGCTCAATAACGGCCCCTATGGCTAAATCTGAAGCGTCTGTCATCAGCGCGATACGTGCTGCAGGGTCTGGGTGGGCCAGGAGCGCAGCGTCAGCCAAGGCTTTTTTAACCTCTGTGAACACGCGCTCCCGCTCCGGACCAAAGTTCTCTCATTTAAACATTCTGACATCAAACCATTTCCCTCGCGGGGGAAATCACACATCTCTCTCAAAATCTCTTTATTCACATTCATTAGCCTTTTATTTACATAACTCCCCCTTCTCTCCTCTCGAGCCTCAGTGGTCAGGAAGTCTTCTGTCCCCTGTCCTCCGCAGGGGGTCCAGGCTCTGTGGCTCTGCACCGCAGGGGGCTGGCTCTCCTTCATCGTGGTTAAATCACATATGCAGTGTCCAACATATACATGTCTCACAACACAGCCATAAATACTACTATATGTACAGGACATACAGGAGAATTGAAATGCTGTTTCTCTCTCTTCAGTGGTGTGTGCAATATAAAAAAAAGAATAAGGCTGGACAAACAACAACAGCAGTCTATGTACAGTAATGCTACCCGTAGTGCAAAAAGCAACAAAGATAAAACCCAGACATCCCATAGTGCAAATAAACAAACGATAAAACCACTGTGCACTGTGTTCAGAGTACAATCTTGTGATAACCAACACTCTATTTAAGCACAAGGACACACACAAGAAGACATGGATGCACCCAAGATCCAAACACTGGCACTTATTAGACTACATCATAGTCAGGCAGAGACGTAAGGGATGTATCGGACACCAGAGCAATGAGAGGCACCGACTGTGGTACTGATCACGTTATGCTGAGATCTAGATTAAGGATTTGCAGACGAAAACAGCACTGCAGGACGGGTACGAAGCCACCACAGAAGCTAAACACTAGTGCACTGAAAGGCCAAAAGAAGCAGGAAGAACTTACACAGGAAATGGATGAAAACTTGAAAGACTGGGACAGCAACAACTCAGAGAATGACATAGAAGAGAAATGGGCAACACTGAAGGATACGGTGTATCAGACTGCAAGTGATGTATTAGGCTACCCTGAGAGGAAACCTCAAGATTGGTTTGATGAGCATGATGAACACCTGAAGAAACTACTAGAAGCGAGGAATGCAGCTAGGCAGGAAAACCTACAGTGTAACACAAGGTCGAAGAAGATGAAATACTCAAAGGCTCAGAGTGAGCTACAGAAGTACACCAGAGAGATGAAGTCCAACTGGCGGGATGAAAAAGCGGAGAAACTTCAAACTGCAGCAGACAGGAAGGACATGAAAACATTCTTCACAGGTTTGAGAGAAATCTACAGCCCCAAACCAAGAGGATTGCTCCAACTAAAGGCTATGGATGGTGAAACGGTTTTGCAGGAGAAAGACAAGATCCTGGACAGATTTGCAGACCACTTTGACCAACTACTAAACAACCTTGGAGATTTCACTGAAGAGGATAAAGAAGCTCTAGTGCAGCGACCAGCTGTATCAAGACTGGATAAACCACCAAATTTTGATGAACTAATGGCAGCTATCAGGACAACACAGGATGGTAAGGCTCCAGGAAGGGATGGAATTCCAGCAGAAGTGTGGAAATTTGGTGGTGTTCAGCTGACCAACTGCCAGCACAAGCTCATCCAAGAGATATGGGATGCCCAGAAAGTACCTCAAGACTGGAAGGATGCAAGTATTCTGCCTTTGTTCAAGAAAGGCGACAGGAAAGATTGTGGAAATTACCGAGGTGTATCACTGCTAGCCACTGTTGGTAAGATTCTTGTCATGACCCGAGCGCCGATCTCGTCCACGCTCGGGCTATGCATCATCTCTGCCGGCCTTGACAGCTGTGGATTACATTCTGGCTCCACCGGGCTCTTATTGTGACAGCGCTCGGTGGGGTTTCCGTTTGTCAAGGTCGATCAGCTGTTCTGCATCACCGCTTGTTAGTCGCCGGATTTAATAGCGGGCGCTGACAGCTGGTTGATGCTGGAGTATCGTCGAAACATCCTGAGAGATTCCTGGTGTGTCAGCACGCTCATGTCAGGTTCGTGTCTTGTTCTTGTCATAGTTAAGGTCGTAGTGGCTGGGGTTGGCCCTACGATCCCTTGTATCCTGTGTAGTGTATTTTGGCCCACAGTGGCTCATAGCTTTATGTTCTCATCTTGTCTTGTTAAATAAACATCTATGCAAAGCTCACCGGCTACTTTTGGCATCTTATGGTGGCCCACGAGGGTCACCGCATGACAGTATACTCCAGCCAGGTCGTCTAAACGGAGACGCCACACCGAGACGCCTTTTCACCGTGAGTTTTTGCTGAATTGGACTACTGTTCTTCCTGTCTGGGTACTGTGCTGGAAGCATGCCGTCGCGGAGGATCCGCGCTCGGAGTCGGAGCGACGGGCTGGCGGACGCCCTTGAGTGCTCATAGCTAGTGATCATAGCTTTATGTTCTCGTCTTGTCTTGTTAAATAAACATCTATGCAAAGCTCACCGGCTACTTTTGGCGTCTTATGGGGGCCCGCGAGGGTCACCGCATGACAATTCTCTCATGTGTACTACTTAACAGACTCAGTGAACACATCTCGCAGAATGTACTACCGGAAACCCAGTGCGGCTTTAGAAGTGGAAGAAGCACAATGGACATGATTTTCTGCTTGAAACAGGTTCAAGAAAGGTGTATCGAACAGAACATGCCGCTTTATGTAGTCTTCATAGACTTCAGTAAAGTCTTTGATACTGTTTCGCGACAAGGACTTTGGCAGGTACTCAAGAAATATGGTTGTACAGAGAAGTTTGTCAACCTGATTGAGGCACTCCACACAGGTATGCAAGCAAACGTGGCAATGAGTGGTTCAGTATCTAAAGACTTTTTAGTAAGAAACGGGGTGAAACAAGGGTGTGTGCTGGCACCTACACTCTTCTCGCTATATCTGGTAGCCATGCTTGAGGTGGCCTTCAAAGACACTTCAGAAGGAGTATACAGTGATCCCTCACTTATCGCGGTTAATTGGTTCCAGAACCGACCGCGAAAAGTGAAAAACCGCGAAGTAGCGTCACCCCTAATGACGTCACCCATAAATAATACGTACGTTCATTCTCTCACTCTCTCTCTCATATGATACGTGTGTGTGTGTGTGTGTGTGTAAGTGTACATACATACGTAGATGTAAATAAAGTGTACATAAATATGTTTTTAGAGCTCTTTTATTCTTATAACAAGATACGTAACTCAAGATGAAGATGATTTACTGCACAGGTTAATGAGAGCTTTACTGCTCCTCAGGTGACGCCTCATCGTCAGGTGCTAGAGGCGCAGGATCGTCGAGGGCAGCTTCCGATAGAGCTGGAGAAGCTGCAGGAGGTGGCGTAGTGGCTCGACGGGAAGACTATTTCGCACAAAATGGCACGAGAGAACAGCAAAAAGTTCCACGCAGCGAGACTAAGCAAAACGAGCGATAAAGAGCAATGAATGCGGTCTTCTTTCGCTGGGTATGGGCGCTCGGCAGGGAGAGAAGCTGGGTGAAACGTCTCGGCCAATCAGCTTGCGGGGTGAAACGTCTCGGCCAATCAGCTTGCGAGATTCCTGAGCCGAGCCAACACGAGAACAGCGAACAGAGAGGTGGATTTTGAGTTGTGCGGGCTCTCCGTGTTGATACCTGATGTTCTAATGTAGTCTCCCTGCCTTCTGCTAGCGCCCGCTCATTATTTCTCAATTTTGAATTTTTGATGAATATTTTTAAAAAATCCGCGATGCACTGAAGGCGCAAAAGGTGAAGCGCGAAGTAGCGAGGGATCACTGTACATTCAAACAAGGAAAGAAGCAGACTTGTTCAATGTGGCACAGTTTAAAGCCAAGAGTAAGACATCGATAAAGGTAGTAAGAGAAATGCTCTTTGCCGATGACAGTGCTCTAGTTGCACACAGCGTGGAAGATATGCAATCTTTAGTGGAGAAATTTGCAAGAGCAGCTAGCCAATACAGCCTCCAAATCAACATCAAGAAGACAGAGTGCCTTTATCAACCACCAAAGTTCCAGTTAACATCACTACCAGAAGACATCACCACTGGTACAGAGCCATTAGTCAAGTGCAAGACCTTCAAGTACCTAGGGAGTACTGTTTCAGAGAATGCTAGGCTGGAGGATGAACTATCTCTCAGAATAGGAAGAGCGAGCACTGTGTTTGTAAACTTGAGGAAGAGACTGTGGAACAATCGACATGTGTCTATCCGTGTGAAATGCAAAGTGTACAGAGCGACAGTACTGGCTACTCTATTGTATGGTGCTGAAACTTGGACTGTCTACAGAGTGCAGGTGAAGAAACTCCACGCGTACATGATGAGACACCTTCGAGCCATAATGAACATCTCATGGAAAGACAAGATAACCAACATAGAAGTCTTGAAACGAGCTGGTCTACCATCAATGGAGGACATGCTAATACAGAACCTGAGATGGCTCGGACATGTTGAGAGGATGGACCACCAGCGTCTCCCTCGGCAGTTACTTTACTCACAGTTATGCGAGGGCAAACGCAATCAGGGTAGACCAAGGCTCAGATTTAAAGACACTGTAAAAAGAAACTTGAAGAAGTTGGACACAGACAGGAGTTCCTGGCAGCGGAAGGCTAAGGACTGAGCTGTGTGGAGGAATCTGATCAGACCTAAATGAAACAGTCATTGTCGCCCACGACAGACTGCTATGATGATGATGATGATGATATAGCCTGATAGAATTCATTTAGTGCCTTACTCCTCTCGCCAATGGCGGTGGGCGGGACATACACGGCAACTAGCAGGAAAGATGTAAATTCTCTCAGTCTGTTAAAGGGACGGCACTTGATGATCATAAACTCCACCAATGGAGAACAGTGTTTATGCACAACAGTCGGCTCCCAGCGCCATGCATCACTGATGTAAACACACACACCTCCCCCGAGGGTCTTCCCTCCTTCCATGAACACTTGATTGGCATGATAGCCCTGCTAACTGAATGGCAGAGTCCGGAATATTGTCATTTAACCATGTTTCCAAAAAAATAAAAACACAGCAATTCTGCACAACTCATTGCGTAGTTCTCAGGAGCTGTATGTGGTCTATGTTGTTGTTTGAGCGTACGTTGGCCAGAATGAGGGAAGGAATTGGGAGTCTGTGTGGACTAGCAGGTTCTTGGAACCTGGTTCGGATACCTGCACATTTACCTCTCTTTTGTTGCCGCTCACGCCGTCTCCGGCGTCTCCATTTGGGATGGGACACAGCAGTCGGGTCCGGGGTGTGGAGGTCCGGTGGAGAAGACCTAGGCTACAGAGTTCCTTTGCAACGCTCTGATCCAAGATGTAATGTTTGGCCAAATTCCTTATCTCCAGAAGGCTGTGGCGACTGGAGATTAATAATAATAATAATAATAACTAGAAAGCACTCAGAGAGCGCAGACCTCTGCCAAGGCTCCTTCTGTCCCTCATGGATTACCTCCAAAATGTAACTGTCACACCGCGCCGCTGCTCGCGCACCTGTTCATCATCAGCGGCGAGGGATATAAGCCGCCTCGCCCTGAGCTTCGGCCTGAAGCCGTCAGACTTCATCCCCCTTCAACGTGAAGCAACCTACTCTTCAGCACGACGCTGTGTGGTAAGAAATCCTTACCTCATCTTTTCCAGTCTGCTCCCCTGTGCACAGGTGGATTCCTCGGCGGCGGACAACCCCGTTCCCTCGTCGTTCCTCGCTGCTGCACCGAGCCCTGCAGGTGGCTGTCTCCCGGGTTCCGTCCTTGTTGTGCCAGTCGTCTGTCCCTAGCAAGTAAGCTTCTCCCTCGCCTATTCTCCTCCTGTGTTGGTGTGTGCCCGTCACCCTGTGTCTCTGTGTTCTCTCCCATAGGGTTGCCGGCTGTACGGTCTCCTGCCTCTGTGCCTGAAGCAGACGCCGCCACCAACACATTAACATCCCGCAGACACACATCCATTCACCCCTGTTGCTAATAAACTATTTGAACTACTCTGAGCCTGTGTGTGTGCGTCTCCTGAGCCGAACGTTATGTCAGTACGGCTTCAGCAGAGCGGCTCGGCAGACGGCGGGCTCGCACACCGGTTTTCCACTCTCGAGGCTCGAGTGGATCAAATAGCCTATCAGCAACAGGTGATTTTAAATCAATTATTGAATTTAACTAACCGGTTGGGCCGCTTGTATTCTTCAAATTCACGTCTCCCCTGCAGCCACGAAATCAATGGCTCACCAGGGTTTTCCAGAAATGGCGACATTCGATTATTAAGCCAGCATGCTCCCATTCTTCTTCTCATCGCCAAATGTTATATCGTAAAAGACACAGCACAGAGAGCATCTTGAGGAACATACAACTGAACTTTATTAGGCCAAACACTCAACTATATACAGAGTGGGCCGTGCCCGCCTGACGTCACCCTGTGGGTGGGCACGGCATCCCAGACACCCATATTCTCATACATAACAACAGCTCTAACTTTAAATGGGTTTAAAAGCTTTCTCTAGGTCAGCGCAGCGTTCTGCAGACCCCTACTTGACAGGAAAAGCAACAGGCTGGAGGAGGTGACCAATGCTGCAAAAAAATGCTGAAAGAAGCATTGCAACTTTTTATTTATCAATGTAATTATTTTTTAGCGCTCCCTTTATTGCAAATGGACCCTTAAACACCAACAAACTCAAAAGGTACTGTCATGGCGGCCTCTGGGCCGTCATCTGTCTCATCAGTCCCAGCTGCGCACAGACCAACAGGTGCCAATCAGCGGCTGTTAAAAGCCAGTGTTGCTGACAGCCCGGCACGGAGTCGTCTGTCTTCCTCATCGGAGCATGAGCCAGAGCTTCGTCTTCAAGTTCAGCCAAGAACGTCTCGTCAGGATCTGCCACGTAAGAACACTATCTGCTATTCAACTCCTTGCCTTTACCCCTGTGCACAGGTGGACCTCCCAGGCGGCGGACCAACTTCCCCAGCCGACGGGGCGTTGCCACCTCAGTCACGTAGCTCCTCACTACCACCGAAGCTACGGGTACGTCTAACACCACAGCTACAGGAACTGTTATTGTTTCAGCTACAGGAGCTGTCATCGTCACGGTCACTGGAATCACCACCATCTTCGCTACAAGAACTTTCATCATCACAGCGACAGGTGCATTCACCACCACAGCCACGAGCACTTACACCACCACGCTGCACGGCCGCTGGAAGTCAGCAGAACGCTACCTGTGGAACGCCCAAGTAAGCCTCACCATCCACAATTACTCGCTAGTGCTGAACAGCTATAATTGTTTCCGCTTGTGTGTTACAGGGTTGCCAGGTCACCATCCGGACTGCTCAGTTCCAGCGACCAAACTGCTATACTTGCACTCACACACGCACTACACTCTCTCACGTTACAATAAAGGAATTATTGTCTATATCTACTCATGTCAGTGTCTGTCTCCTGGGTCCTGAAACATGTCAGGTACAGTGTTAAGGTGATGAATCTTGTTATACTAGGAGCTAAATCACTATACAGTGATAATAAGCCATCAATATCTCAGTGTTTGACCACTGCCTCATTTGTGTAATGCTGTCTCATGATTACATAAAATGGAAAAGGAAAACAAGAAATGTGATTATCCATCCATCCATCTTCTACTGCTTTTCCGGAGGTCCGGGTCGCGGAGGCAGCAGTTCAAGCAGAGAAGCCCAGACTTCCCTCTCCCCAGCCACCTGCTCCAGCTCTTCAGAGGGGATACCAAGGCGTTCCCAGACCAGCTGGGAGACATAGTCTCTCCACCGAGTCCTGGGTCTGCCCCGGGGTCTCCTCCCAGTGGGACGTACCTGAAACACCTCAAGTGGGAGGCGTCCAGGAGGCATCCTAATCAGATGCTCATACCACCTCAACTGACTCCTTTCAATGTGGAGGAGCAGCGGTTCTACTCTGAGCCTCTCCCGGATGACTGAGCTCCTCACCCTATCTCTGAGGGTGAGTCCAGCAATCCTACGGAGAAAGCTCATTTCAGCCGCTTGTATCCGCGATCTCGTTCTTTCGGTCATTACCCAAAGCTCGTGACCATAGGTGAGAGTAGGAACGTAGATTGACTGGTAAATCGACAGCTTTGCCTTAGAACTAAGCTCCCTCTTCACCACAACAGACCGGTACAACGTCCGCATCACTGCAGATGCTGCTCCAATCCGTCTGTCGATCTCTCGCTCCATTTTCCCCTCACTCGTGAACAAGACCCCAAGATACTTAAACTCCTCCACTTGGGGCAGGAGCCTGTCCCCAACCCGGAGAGGACAATCCACCTTTTTCCGGCTGAGGACCATGGACTCGGACTTGGAGGTGCTGTTTCTAATTATTGAGCTTATAATCACATTTCGAGTGTGAAGCGAAATGTGATTATAAGCTCAATAATTAAATAAAATAAATGAATCAGTGATGCTGTACTGTAGTGCTTCTGAACTCATTTTAACACATTATGTAAAAAAGTTTTAAAAAAGTTTAAGAATATGAAATGCATCTATTCTTTCATTCATCTATTTGGTGTTTTGTTCTTATATATTCATTTAGACACTCTTGTGAAGTTGTGGTATTTTCACAGTCAATAGAAGTTCTGAAAATGATCTGTTTGGAAAATAATCATCTTTTAACGTGGATATTTAAGAATAGCCTTCAGAGTGACTTAGTCTGTAATCAAAAGTGGTAAAACTCACTTTTTAATTGAATTTTATAATTATCAAAATCATGACATTTTAAAAATACAGAACAGTTTAAGGTTAACTTGAATTTTGTGTGGATGACCAGCAATATTTAAACGCATTTATATTTAAGGACCGGTGGTCGAGTAGATTTTGTTTGTACTTGATAAATGTTCAGTGCTACTAACATTTTGATGAATGAAATTAAGGACTGTTCTCTGAGGGATCCAGAGCTCCTACCTGAAGATGAGCACGCATTCACCTTGGAGCGTCCTTCTCCTGTGCGCCGCCGCCATTCCCGGAGGTCTCGCCCGAGGAGTTCCACCTCCACCCAGCAAGCAACTCCTCCTTCGCCGGAGGAGGAGAGTCCTGCAGCGGGGCCATTTTTTCCTGCAGCTGCCTTGCCTGCAGCCACCTCCTCCTCAGCTTTTACATCCACACAAGGTGGAGGGGGCAGTTTTTCCTCTGGCTTCATTTGCCTCCATGCCTGTTTGGGAGGCTTCTCCGCTATCTAATGAGGAGGCCAGGCCCCCACGGAGAGGGATGAAGATGCGCCAGACACTGCTGGAAACATCGAGAACCAGGAGAACAGGCAAGTTCTTTCTCCTTCTATCCCTATTATTGATGAACAATTTTGCCTGTTCCCTGGCCAAGAGACTCAAGTTTCGCAGCCCCCTGAGTTCTCTGCACCAGCAGCATGTTATAACCCCTCACCAGTTCCCTCCGTGTCCTCTCTGTTTGCTCCTGGGTGTCATAGTCTGAGCGCCGATATCGTCCGCGCTCGGGTCATGCAGTATTTTCCTCCCGTTCTGTGTTAGTTTTCCTTATGGCCTTCCTGGGCTCTTATTCTGACAGCGCCTCTGCGGGACTTCCGGCTGTCAGAGCCGAGCTCCACGGTGACAGCTGACTGTCATTCCACTGATGACGTCCTCATCAGCTGGTTATTCCTCTAGCCCTATTCAAGGGAGCAGCTATGGTTACTCCGGGCTGCGACCTCACACACGCATAATGCTGGTGTCCCCAACGTTCGGCTTGAGTCCCTATTCCCCGCCTCCAGTCACGCTCGTGTTCTCCTTATTCTCCGTAAGTTTACTCCCGTTATCCTGAGTGTATTATTAACGTGCCTTTGCTGTAGTCGTTATTTGTGTTCTGCCCCACGTGGCTCTTTATTTTCGTATAGTGCGTCTTCCTTTAATAAATATGCAAACTCAACGGCTAGCTATAGCATCTCATTAGTGGTCCACGAGGACCACCCATGACACTGAGAGTTCGCCGACCCCAGAACCAAGCCACCAGAGGGAGGAGGAACCAGAGGCCCTGGAAGATTTTTTGTATTTGTAAACTTTTGTTAATCCCAGAGGGAAAGTTCAGGGCATGGGATGGATGAGGCAGCCACGGTGCGGCGCCAATCCCTTCATCATTAACACACACATTCACACCTAGGGCCACTTTAGAGTCTCCAACTAACCTAACTTGCATGTTTTTGGCCTGTGGGAGGAAACCGGAGTTCCTGTCCCTGGGTCGGCAGTGAGGCAGTCCCCAGCCGCCACACCGGATGAGCTACCTGCGTGGGAAACGTCTGCCTGGAGGCCTCTTGACTCCGACCACCATCATGCCTGCTGCGGGGGTCACCACAGCAGAGTCACCAATCGAGCTAGACCTCCTGAAGGCTGGGCCCAAGACGTCGTCGGGATCGATGGACTCCTGGGCGGCGGTGGAGCTCGAGTGCAGGCAAGTAATCTCTCTTGTTTTTCTCATGTCTGTTTTAGAGAGATCTTGTCTGGCTCTTGGTGAGGAGAGTCGGGTGCAGCCCTCAGCTGCATCTGAACTCACCTCGCTGGGCTCTGCCACTGCAGGCAACCCTAATCACCTTCCATCTTCTGTCATTCCTGAGCTTCTTCCTAGGGTTGCCGGAGAGGATCCACCACCGCCAGGGGTCTCCGCAGATCTGATCCAACCCGCCGATGACGACGAGAGTCCAGCTTCCACGGTGGAGGTCGACTCGGGGGTTCCATCCCAATCTGGGACCTCCGTGGGTGCAGCGCCTCCCCAGCCTGATGAGCCATCGCTTCCTGGATCATCAGAGTCCTGGACGGCGGTGGCTCACGAGTTCAGGCAAGTACGCTCTGTAGTTTCTCTCTTGCCCGTTTTGGAGCTATCTTGCCTGACTGTTGGTGAGGTGAGCCAGGACAGGCTCGCCGCTGCACCTGGGCTCACCTCGCCGGACTCTGCCGCTGCCGGCAATCTGACCCTGTCTCTCTTTCTCCTGTCTCTGAGCTTCCTCCCAGGGTCACCAGAGAGCAGTCAACACCCCCCGAGTCCGCCGAGGGTCCAGGTTCACTGCTCGAGGTCGCTCGTCCTTTGCCCGAGGCCGTCATCTGGGTTCATCCTCGGTCCGAGGCTCCATGAGTGCTGCATCCCAGCCAGGGACCATCGTGGGTGCCGCGCCACAGTTTCAGTCCCATGTGGATGCTGCGCTCCAGTTTTGGTCCACCATGGGTGCCGTGCCTTGGCCCGGGGCCCACTGAGGGTGCAGCATTGGCCAGGCTGGGGCCAACCGAGAATGCAGCGTTGGCTCAGCCAGGGCCCACCACAGGTACTACGTTGGCCCAGCTGGGGTCCACCATGGGTGCAGCCGAGTTCCAGCCCGGAGCCACCGCGGGTGCAGCCATGTCCCAGACCGGGACCCCCGTGGGTGCAGCCATGTCCCAAGCTGGGACCACTGAGGGTGTCTCCGGCCAGCTTGAGGATGCTGAGGCCTTCTCTCCACTTCCAGAGGCCTTCGGGGTGTCTCTTCCTCCTCTGCCGTGCACCGTTGTGGTCCTTTGTCCTCCGCCACCAGTCACCATGGGGGTTCCTCTCCTCCAGGCCAGCCGCCCACCTTTAAGCCTCCCAGTGGGTAAGCTGCCTCCTCTCTCACCCCTCCGGTCCTGGTGGCTCAACAATGTTGGCTGGCAGTCTAAAGGATTGAGTCTCCGGGTTGGATGGCCCATTTGCTCCGGCAAGCCGCCTGACGCTGTTCAGCGGGCTGTCTGCTGGGCCTGCCATGTTGCCACGTTGACGTTGGCCAGCCACCCGAACCCTGGAGCCCTGGAACTGTGGGGGCTTAGGGGTTGTCAGGGCACAGGTGTGAGCTGATCATTTTTTCCCTCCAAGCCGTTTCCCCCCACCTCCCTCCTGGGGTGGTTTTTGCTGTTCTCAGTTTTGGGGGGCGAGGGGGAGGTCCTTTTCTGGTGTTACCGGGGGGTGTCTGGAATCCACCCCTTGAGGGGGGGGGGTCGGTCATGTGTCTGAGGTCAAATGTCATCCCAGACCTCAGACACAGTTTATTGTTGTATTTTGTATCTCTGTTTTTGTCTGCTTATTTGTCCAAGTTATTCTGTGTTCTGTTTTTTGCCCCTCTCTCTCACTCCAGGCACTCCCCAATGGCTGCTCAGCCTGCTGCTGCAGTGAGCAGCTCGTAATCAGCACACCTGTTGCAGCTACAGAACTTGCCTCCACTCAATGTCATTAGTGCACTGTGTATTTATTCCCTGTTAGTTGCATCACTCCTTGTTGCGGTGTTAGTCTGTTCTTGCACTTAGGGAGACGGAATAGACACAGGATACAGACTGTGTCTGGTAGTCTATTCCCTGTGACTGGTCACACATTTATCAAGACTGTATTTGGTGCCGTTTCGCCGGAGCTCAGCCTTGCTACAAAACACACATGTAAGTCTCCTCTTCTCCTTATTCAAGTTCATGTTTTTGTGTTCCCTTCGGTGGCCCAGTCTGGCCCGCAGGTGTGATGTGGACTTCCTCCTTATTCCTGCAGCGTTTTGTATTTTTGTCTGCTGTTGGACACGCTGTACAATTGAACACCTGTTTAATAAAACACGTACTTCATCTGCGCTTGGGCTTGTCTCCTTTCATCCATGCGCTGCATAAAAGCACACATATATGACAGTAAAGACCCAATCTGCATCAGAAAAAGCTAATCATTTCTCAGATCAGCTAAATCATACCAGGCAGCACAGTTATTCAGTGGTGTAATTCCTATTAGCAAATTAGCAACCAGCTAACTTCAGAAAACAATTCACAAGCTAAATCAATAATATGATATTTAACTTGTTTTGGACAGAGCGTTTGGTCCTTTTGTTTGACAAGTTCAACCAATTTAAAATGGTTTGTTGCCCTTGTGGAGATCATTTCATGTTCTGTCACTGAGTTAAATGCATTTCATACCAGCATCCCCACCTGCCGCTCTTACAACTGACTCCTACTCAGAGAAGAGTACTGGATGGACAATACTAAGTCTGCAGCAGGGGGGGATACATTGTCTGATTATTAGAAATGTCACTTTTCATTGCTTGCAAATGAAAAAACGACAACTTCTTCATACTCGCTTGAGATGTATATATTTTTTATTAATTATAATTATATGATTATTGGGGTGGTTATATTGGCTGGATTTGATTATGGGAGGTTACAACCCTTCCAACCCCCATAAATTACGCCTATGGACTAATGTAACACAGAACACATACCTGGTTGGGCCGAACGGGCCATTATAATGAACTACCTAAAGCACATTTCCAACCTTAACATCTCTAACTAGGCAACCTGTCATGTGTCTGAAAAGGAGAAAGCACAGTCCCCTGTGGAGTTCCTGTACCACTAACCACCACATCAGACAAGACACTGCCCAGCCAGACAAACTGTGGCCTGCCTGTCAGGTATTCAGTAATCCAGGAGATCACAGAGCTGTCGACCTCCATCACCTGCAGCTTCTCACCCAGCAGCAGTTACAAGTTATGCTGATTGTAATTGCTGTGATCTATGCTGATGGATGACAGGAGAGATTCTCTTGGCCAGTTAGAATATGGGATCACTGCATGGCCACGCCCACTACACTATGCTTCCCTTTAATGATGGAATCCATAGTTCACTAAAAGTATTAGTTCAGTTCAATTCAGTTTACTTAAAAGATCCCTTTGAAATATTTGTTCAAGTATCAGTTCGGCACTGACTGATTTAGTGAACTGCCCATCACTCACTGAACCACAAAACGTGGCAGAGTTTGTTCGCTGCACGGTACATACTGTAACATTGGGGCTTTTTCCCAGCATGCCTTGCCAGTAGAGACGTTATTTTCGTGTATGTTTAGTGTTATTACTGGAAATGACGAATAGCCAAATGCAGCGCCAACAGTTCTCTGTCAAATGCGCTGTATTTTCGTTCAGCCGCGCTTAAAGATTTGCTAAAGAAAGCCAAAGGCTGCCAAACTCCGGCTACCTGTTGCTCAATAACGGCCCCTATGGCTAAATCTGAAGCGTCTGTCGTCAGCGCGATACGTGCTGCAGGGTCTGGGTGGGCCAGGAGCGCAGCGTCAGCCAAGGCTTTTTTAACCTCTGTGAACACGCGCTCCCGCTCCGGACCAAAGTTCTCTCATTTAAACATTCTGACATCAAACCATTTCCCTCGCGGGGGAAATCACACATCTCTCTCAAAATCTCTTTATTCACATTCATTAGCCTTTTATTTACATAACTCCCCCTTCTCTCCTCTCGAGCCTCAGTGGTCAGGAAGTCTTCTGTCCCCTGTCCTCCGCAGGGGGTCCAGGCTCTGTGGCTCTGCACCGCAGGGGGCTGGCTCTCCTTCATCGTGGTTAAATCACATATGCAGTGTCCAACATATACATGTCTCACAACACAGCCATAAATACTACTATATGTACAGGACATACAGGAGAATTGAAATGCTGTTTCTCTCTCTTCAGTGGTGTGTGCAATATAAAAAAAAGAATAAGGCTGGACAAACAACAACAGCAGTCTATGTACAGTAATGCTACCCGTAGTGCAAAAAGCAACAAAGATAAAACCCAGACATCCCATAGTGCAAATAAACAACGATAAAACCACTGTGCACTGTGTTCAGAGTACAATCTTGTGATAACCAACACTCTATTTAAGCACAAGGACACACACAAGAAGACATGGATGCACCCAAGATCCAAACACTGGCACTTATTAGACTACATCATAGTCAGGCAGAGACGTAAGGGATGTATCGGACACCAGAGCAATGAGAGGCACCGACTGTGGTACTGATCACGTTATGCTGAGATCTAGATTAAGGATTTGCAGACGAAAACAGCACTGCAGGACGGGTACGAAGCCACCACAGAAGCTAAACACTAGTGCACTGAAAGGCCAAAAGAAGCAGGAAGAACTTACACAGGAAATGGATGAAAACTTGAAAGACTGGACAGCAACAACTCAGAGAATGACATAGAAGAGAAATGGGCAACACTGAAGGATACGGTGTATCAGACTGCAAGTGATGTATTAGGCTACCCTGAGAGGAAACCTCAAGATTGGTTTGATGAGCATGATGAACACCTGAAGAAACTACTAGAAGCGAGGAATGCAGCTAGGCAGGAAAAACCTACAGTGTAACACAAGGTCGAAGAAGATGAAATACTCAAAGGCTCAGAGTGAGCTACAGAAGTACACCAGAGAGATGAAGTCCAACTGGCGGGATGAAAAAGCGGAGAAACTTCAAACTGCAGCAGACAGGAAGGACATGAAAACATTCTTCACAGGTTTGAGAGAAATCTACAGCCCCAAACCAAGAGGATTGCTCCAACTAAAGGCTATGGATGGTGAAACGGTTTTGCAGGAGAAAGACAAGATCCTGGACAGATTTGCAGACCACTTTGACCAACTACTAAACAACCTTGGAGATTTCACTGAAGAGGATAAAGAAGCTCTAGTGCAGCGACCAGCTGTATCAAGACTGGATAAACCACCAAATTTTGATGAACTAATGGCAGCTATCAGGACAACACAGGATGGTAAGGCTCCAGGAAGGGATGGAATTCCAGCAGAAGTGTGGAAATTTGGTGGTGTTCAGCTGACCAACTGCCAGCACAAGCTCATCCAAGAGATATGGGATGCCCAGAAAGTACCTCAAGACTGGAAGGATGCAAGTATTCTGCCTTTGTTCAAGAAAGGCGACAGGAAAGATTGTGGAAATTACCGAGGTGTATCACTGCTAGCCACTGTTGGTAAGATTCTTGTCATGACCCGAGCGCCGATCTCGTCCACGCTCGGGCTATGCATCATCTCTGCCGGCCTTGACAGCTGTGGATTACATTCTGGCTCCACCGGGCTCTTATTGTGACAGCGCTCGGTGGGGTTTCCGTTTGTCAAGGTCGATCAGCTGTTCTGCATCACCGCTTGTTAGTCGCCGGATTTAATAGCGGGCGCTGACAGCTGGTTGATGCTGGAGTATCGTCGAAACATCCTGAGAGATTCCTGGTGTGTCAGCACGCTCATGTCAGGTTCGTGTCTTGTTCTTGTCATAGTTAAGGTCGTAGTGGCTGGGGTTGGCCCTACGATCCCTTGTATCCTGTGTAGTGTATTTTGGCCCACAGTGGCTCATAGCTTTATGTTCTCATCTTGTCTTGTTAAATAAACATCTATGCAAAGCTCACCGGCTACTTTTGGCATCTTATGGTGGCCCACGAGGGTCACCGCATGACAGTATACTCCAGCCAGGTCGTCTAAACGGAGACGCCACACCGAGACGCCTTTTCACCGTGAGTTTTTGCTGAATTGGACTACTGTTCTTCCTGTCTGGGTACTGTGCTGGAAGCATGCCGTCGCGGAGGATCCGCGCTCGGAGTCGGAGCGACGGGCTGGCGGACGCCCTTGAGTGCTCATAGCTAGTGATCATAGCTTTATGTTCTCGTCTTGTCTTGTTAAATAAACATCTATGCAAAGCTCACCGGCTACTTTTGGCGTCTTATGGGGGCCCGCGAGGGTCACCGCATGACAATTCTCTCATGTGTACTACTTAACAGACTCAGTGAACACATCTCGCAGAATGTACTACCGGAAACCCAGTGCGGCTTTAGAAGTGGAAGAAGCACAATGGACATGATTTTCTGCTTGAAACAGGTTCAAGAAAGGTGTATCGAACAGAACATGCCGCTTTATGTAGTCTTCATAGACTTCAGTAAAGTCTTTGATACTGTTTCGCGACAAGGACTTTGGCAGGTACTCAAGAAATATGGTTGTACAGAGAAGTTTGTCAACCTGATTGAGGCACTCCACACAGGTATGCAAGCAAACGTGGCAATGAGTGGTTCAGTATCTAAAGACTTTTTAGTAAGAAACGGGGTGAAACAAGGGTGTGTGCTGGCACCTACACTCTTCTCGCTATATCTGGTAGCCATGCTTGAGGTGGCCTTCAAAGACACTTCAGAAGGAGTATACAGTGATCCCTCACTTATCGCGGTTAATGGGTTCCAGAACCGACCGCGAAAAGTGAAAAACCGCGAAGTAGCGTCACCCCTAATGACGTCACCCATAAATAATACGTACGTTCATTCTCTCACTCTCTCTCTCATATGATACGTGTGTGTGTGTGTGTGTGTGTGTAAGTGTACATACATACGTAGATGTAAATAAAGTGTACATAAATATGTTTTTAGAGCTCTTTTATTCTTATAACAAGATACGTAACTCAAGATGAAGATGATTTACTGCACAGGTTAATGAGAGCTTTACTGCTCCTCAGGTGACGCCTCATCGTCAGGTGCTAGAGGCGCAGGATCGTCGAGGGCAGCTTCCGATAGAGCTGGAGAAGCTGCAGGAGGTGGCGTAGTGGCTCGACGGGAAGACTATTTCGCACAAAATGGCACGAGAGAACAGCAAAAAGTTCCACGCAGCGAGACTAAGCAAAACGAGCGATAAAGAGCAATGAATGCGGTCTTCTTTCGCTGGGTATGGGCGCTCAGCAGGGAGAGAAGCTGGGTGAAACGTCTCGGCCAATCAGCTTGCGGGGTGAAACGTCTCGGCCAATCAGCTTGCGAGATTCCTGAGCCGAGCCAACACGAGAACAGCGAACAGAGAGGTGGATTTTGAGTTGTGCGGGCTCTCCGTGTTGATACCTGATGTTCTAATGTAGTCTCCCTGCCTTCTGCTAGCGCCCGCTCATTATTTCTCAATTTTGAATTTTTGATGAATATTTTTAAAAAATCCGCGATGCACTGAAGGCGCTGAAGCACTGAAGCATTGCAACTTTTTTCAATCTGCATCAGAAAAAGCTAATCATTTCTCAGATCAGCTAAATCATACCAGGCAGCACAGTTATTCAGTGGTGTAATTCCTATTAGCAAATTAGCAACCAGCTAACTTCAGAAAACAATTCACAAGCTAAATCAATAATATGATATTTAACTTGTTTTGGACAGAGCGTTTGGTCCTTTTGTTTGACAAGTTCAACCAATTTAAAATGGTTTGTTGCCCTTGTGGAGATCATTTCATGTTCTGTCACTGAGTTAAATGCATTTCATACCAGCATCCCCACCTGCCGCTCTTACAACTGACTCCTACTCAGAGAAGAGTACTGGATGGACAATACTAAGTCTGCAGCAGGGGGGGATACATTGTCTGATTATTAGAAATGTCACTTTTCATTGCTTGCAAATGAAAAATCGACAACTTCTTCATACTCGCTTGAGATGTATATATTTTTTATTAATTATAATTATATGATTATTGGGGTGTTATATTGGCTGGATTTGATTATGGGAGGTTACAACCCTTCCAACCCCCCATAAATTACGCCTATGGACTAATGTAACACAGAACACATACCTGGTTGGGCCGAACGGGCCATTATAATGAACTACCTAAAGCACATTTCCAACCTTAACATCTCTAACTAGGCAACCTGTCATGTGTCTGAAAAGGAGAAAGCACAGTCCCCTGTGGAGTTCCTGTACCACTAACCACCACATCAGACAAGACACTGCCCAGCCAGACAAACTGTGGCCTGCCTGTCAGGTATTCAGTAATCCAGGAGATCACAGAGCTGTCGACCTCCATCACCTGCAGCTTCTCACCCAGCAGCAGTTACAAGTTATGCTGATTGTAATTGCTGTGATCTATGCTGATGGATGACAGGAGAGATTCTCTTGGCCAGTTAGAATATGGGATCACTGCATGGCCACGCCCACTACACTATGCTTCCCTTTAATGATGGAATCCATAGTTCACTAAAAGTATTAGTTCAGTTCAATTCAGTTTACTTAAAAGATCCCTTTGAAATATTTGTTCAAGTATCAGTTCGGCACTGACTGATTTAGTGAACTGCCCATCACTCACTGAACCACAAAACGTGGCAGAGTTTGTTCGCTGCACGGTACATACTGTAACATTGGGGCTTTTTCCCAGCATGCCTTGCCAGTAGAGACGTTATTTTCGTGTATGTTTAGTGTTATTACTGTGTTATTATACTGCTGTGTCATTATAACTGCATTATAATGACCCAGCAGTGTTATAGGTAGAATTAAAGCAGGAGTGATTATGTGTTGTGTAACCCTGATATAAACAGAGGTCGGTGAGAATGACCTCCCCTCCTGTCTGATTGTGTGTTGTGTTTTAACAAAGCTTGTTGTGTCGCAGCCATCTGCTTCCTTTCTTTGTGTGAACCTCGCCTACGTCACAATACACTGAACTGAAAAAATGTGGCTGTAAGGAGCAGATGGGGTTCATTGGTAGGGTACTAGTATGTTCACTGAATTGACAGGCAGCTGCCGAGCAGGCAGGGTTTGTTTGCTACAGAGTACATTTACCACCAGAGTGGTAGCCTAGAGGTAGAGCATCCGTCCCACAACTGGGAGGTCGGGGTTCAAATCCTGGTGGGGTCATGCCAAAGACCACATAAAAATGGAACTTCCTGCCATCCAGCTTGGTGCTCAGCAAAAATGGAACAGAGGAAGTTAAACGTGGGCAGCAGTGGCTCAGGAGGTAGAGCGGGTTGTCCAATAACCAGAGGGTTGGTGGTTCCCATTCTCCCCAGCCATCCTACCGTTGTGTCTCTGGGCAAGACACTTTACCCACCTTGCCTCCAGTGTCCATGGCACTGGGTATGAATGTCTATAAATGTTCGGTAGTGGTCGGAGAGGCCATTGGCATGGATTGGCAGTCATGTTTCCATCAGTCAGCCCCAAGGCAGCTGTGGCTACAGCAGTAGCTTACCACTATCAATGTCTGTCTGGAGTGACTGAATAATGGACTCACTGTAAGCACTTTGAGATGTCATTTGACATGTAAAGTGCCATATAAATCTAATCCATTATTATTATTATTATTATTATTATTATTATTACTGTGTACTACTACATGTCTGCTGATTCACAGTTTCTTCACTCCCCATTCATTGTCTGAGTAAAATGCTTTGTGGTGTGTTATTGGCATGTCGAAGCAGATTTTTTTTTTTTTTTGGCTGCTATCAAATTGAATGAGGTAAAAACTTAAATGAGCAGTTATGTGTGTCAAATAAAAAACAGATTCAGCAACATGACTTCTCACCTCAAATGTGTTCAGAGTTTATTCCTCTTTTGTCTACTTCCATTTTGGCCACTATTCCCAATTTGTCTACTCTTGTCTACTTTTCATATACACTACCGTTCAAAAGTTTGGGGTCACCCAGACAATTATTTTGTGTTTTGCCATGAAAAGTCACACTTATTTACCACCATGAGTTGTAAAATGAATAGAAATATAGTCAAGACATTGACAAGGTTAGAAATAATGATTTGTATTTGAAATAATATTTTTTTCCAGATACTCAACCTGCTCAAAGGAAGGTCAGTTTTATAGCTTCTCTAACCAGCTAAACTGTTTTCAGCTGTGCTAACATGATTGCACAAGGGTTTTCTAATCATCCATTAGCCTTCTGACGCAATGAGCAAACACATTGTACAATTAGAACACTGGAGTGGTAGTTGCTGGAAATACGCTTCTATACACCTATGTAGATATTGCACCAAAAACCAGACATTTGCAGCTAGAATAGTCATTTACCACATTAGCAATGTATATTAGATATTAGAGTGTATTTCTGATTAGTTTAAAGTTATCTTCATTGAAAAAAAACAGTGCTTTTCTTTCAAAAATAAGGAAATTTCTAAGTGACCCCAAACTTTTGAACAGTAGTGTGTATTATTCATATTAGGGATGGGCATTCGGTGAAATTTTCTTCACCGATCGTCGGGAGAATTAATGATTAATAATCGGTTAATCATTAACATTTTTAGGTACGTAACAAGGCAGGTAGACTACATTATAACATCAGGTGCACGGAGAGCCCTCTCTCTGTTCTCGTGTTGGCTCGGCTCGGGAATCTCGCAAGCTGATTGGCCGAGACGTTTCACCCCGCAAGCTGATTGGCCGAGACGTTTTACCCACCTTGTCTCCCTGCCGAGCGGCCACCCAACAAACGAAGACCGCATTCATTGCTCTATCGCTCGTGTTACTTAGTCTAGCCGCGCAGAACTTTTTGCTGTTCTCTTGTGCGAAATAGTCTTCCCGTCGAGCTACTACGCCGCCTCCTGCAGCTTCCCTCGACGTGTGTACACCGAATCTTCATGACCTTCTCAATAAAGTTTCTGAAAAAAAAAAAGAATCTTCACGACCGCCATTACTCAGCACGCAACCACTGTTGGCGGTTTCTTTGCGTAATAAGGGTGTTCCATGAACCCTGTCGATGAGGTATATTTGTATGCTGCATTGCAGTGATTGCAGTACACCTGGTCATTTTTTAAATTGAAATGGTGCCACGCAACACTTTGCCGTAACCGCTTAATGATTTGGCGATTGCCCTACGGAAGCCCGCGTGTATCAACTGAGGCACGCCAGGGTACGGCGATGGTGTAATGTTGCCCCCTGGTGCCCAAATTTTGCCATTGCATTGTTTGAGGACGGCCGTACACTAGGCCTCGGATTGTTGAAAAAAAAAAAAACGGTTTGTCGACGAAAATGAACTTCCTCGGTGAAATTCTTAATGATCAATTATCGGTTAATCGGTAAATTATGCCCATCCCTAATTCATATATACACATTTTTGTCTGTTGACATTTTTATTTATCACTTTTCATAAAAACTCAAGATATGTTTTTTATGACATCTTTATTCATGTATCACAGAAATAAAGCAAAGCAGTATCGCATATAACTCAATTCTCATGGTCATAATTTTTTTCTGTTACACATCTTTATTGATCACAAAATTTAATTTACTACAAGAGTTAGAAATATTTACATTTGTCACTTTTCATAATGTATGAAACTGCTAAACTATATGTAATTACAACACTGTTTTTCTTTTCACACTTAAGAGTGAAACTAATCAGTCACACCTCTAACACATGCCACGCTGATGTGTTAAAGTTTATTTATCACAGGACTGAGCTGATTTCAGCAGTCCAAGATCTAGCATTTGGCACTCTACATATGAAACTTTACACATTAAAAGCCACAAAAGAGGGTCACCAACTCCATAAAGTCTGCAATAGACAGTTTCTCAGCTGCAAATTTCTCTTGAAGGCCTTCATTCTCCTGTCCTGATTCTGCCACTTGTTTCTCTTTGTCACTGGGAGTCCACCGCTCAGCAACTGTTGAACCTTGAACTCAGAGACGTCGTCTTCCTTCTGGAGGAGAGTCATCAACTGATACAGGCTGGGGTGGTCGCTGCCAGCAAGACAATCTTGTCTGTTGTGTCAACCCTCCAGTCGGTTGTTGGTGTGATCTTCGGTTGCCTCATAGTGGTTCCACATCTTTACTGAGAAGTCCCTTATCCAGGTGTGGGTAAAGTACTGCGAAAACTTTTCTGCAGGCATGGAGTCAGACATATTGAGTTTGATGATGCTCCAAGTGAGGTGGACAGTCTGGTAGTAGGAAGGGTAGCGCTGTGGCATGCTTGATAAGGGTCTTGAAGTTCTCATCATCCCGATACAGAACAACGTGACCATTGTTCTGCACCCAGCTCCAGAAACACAGTGAGAAGTGAAAGAAGCATCCTTTGATGTTGGTGTCTGGAAAGTGCAGCCGGACTGACTGCAGAAGGGCCTTCTCAAAGTCCACCGGAACATGAGTTGGGTGAAGAATGATGTCCAAATTCTGCAGCTCTTCGTTGAGGAGGGTGAAGAAATGGTTGTATGTTGCCCTAGACTTGATGGGAAGGAGCACATACACTGCATCTATGGCTATTCATTACTTTCATGATATTATATACATTTGTCTTACAAGAGAAAGTCATTTTATTCTTGAAAATCTTGTAATATGCACTTGAACTAATTTATTCTTGAAAATCTTGTTATATTCGCTTGCTTCAATTTATTCTAAAAAAAATCACCTTTTTTAACCGTAAAAATTGGTTATATCTTGAGTTTTTATAAAAATCAAATGTGGAAGATGAAAAGAAAGGGGAGATGAACAAACAAGGAAGACAAACTAACAGCTGAAACAAACAGAAGATAGACTGTTTCTTCCACTGAAGAGGTCTCAACATGAGTCAGGTATCTGCACCTGTTAAAGGAGAGACATATGTGTGCATACGTGTGCACGTGTATGAGAGCGTGTGCAAAAAAGTGTGTGCATTTGAGCAGGTTGTCAGGGAACATAACGAAGAGGGTGGCCGGTCATAGCAACCACCTCCCCCCTTCCGGAAACCCTGAGCAAGCAGGACAACGCCACCAACCCCCACTGGGCACAGGTGTCCCGAGGCCAATAAGCCCCAGGACAGCCAGGCATCCACTTGGCTGTCCAGGGGATGGCCCTGGACAGCCAAGGGATGGCCGAGGAATGGCCAAGGAATGGCCAAGGGTTGGCCAAGGAAGCCCGGGCCACCAAGCAGCCGGCGTGGTGGGCCCACGCCCACAGACCAGCCAACCCCCACCCCCCCAGCGGGGCCAACGCCAGCCCCCGGGCCCCAGCTGCTGGGAGGCCAGCAAACCTATCCCCCGGGACGGAGCCTCCTGTGACACCCCCACAGCAGGCCGGCCCCCACCCCAGCACCACCGCCACACACCCCGGAGAACCCCACGCCCCACGCCCAAAGAAGGTGACAGCAAGGCACAAGGTCCCCACGGGGGGCCGGCCCCCCTCCCCACTCAGGGGATCCCACGCAGCCAAAAGGTGCTACCCCCTCAATCCAGCACCTCCCAACCAGCACACACACCCACTCCACGCACTCTTACTCTCATGCTCCCACACGCACCCACTTACACCAACATGCATTCACTCACTCTCGCTAGCCCTCTCCCCGACACAATCCCACACACGCATTCCCAGACCCACCCCCTCTCTCCCACTCCTGTACCCACTCAATCTCACTCCCACTTGCCCTCACAGTGACCCGCACTCACTCACGTTCACCCATACACACACTCTCACGCATGCTCCGACCTACTCACATCCACTCGTGCTCTACCCCACACACTCACCCACACTCATTCACCCTTATTACTTAGGACAGCCGTGGTACAGATGTAGCAAGCATGAATGTGCACCAGCACTCGTCAGCGGCCGGGAAGAACACCAGTGTAGGCCAGTAGCCACACCCCCACCAACCTGCCCCAGGGCGGCCGTGGCCACAGAAGCAGACCACCACCACCCCCAACGCCCACCCGAGCGACCAATCAGTGGACCACCGCAAATGCTCCGAGATGCCACCTGACATGCAAAGCCCCTCAGAAAACTGACCCACCATCACCATCTCCACTCATCGCTCCCTCATTCTCGCTTACTCTCTTGTTCAATCACTCTCTCACTCCCTTGCGCACACCTATTCATTTGGCAGCACCCAGTGATTTTCCCCCGGAGACAGGGAGGTCGACCCCTCCGGCATGCATGTACCAGCCCCCGGAGCACTGCAAGGGCTCCAGGGAGGGCACGACCCCGCCGCGCAGGGACGGCGCTGGGGCTGGACCCACAATTGTGGCGCACACACCCGACCCCGACCCAGAGGGGGGACGGCACCCCACAGCACCAGGGGCCCAAGGCCAGACCCAGCCCCACCCGGGAGGCAAGCCCAGCCGGCCCAAGGCCACGGCCTGCCCACCCAGCCAACTCCGCTGCCCCCCCCCCCCCAACCCCCCCTAGGCCAGACGCACAGCCACCCCGGAACAGGCTCCCCAGACACCGGCCCCAGTGGGTCACCAAAATCCCTCATGGTCAGGGTGCAGCCAGCCACCAGAGGTGCCAAGGAGAGTGAGCCACTGCCCGCGACTCCTCAGGTTATAGAATTAATAAGCAGGGACCAGAGAGAATTGAATTCAGTCAATTGGTTTTTAGAGGAGGCAGACATTCTCTCCATGCTAATATAATCTGACAGTAGGTTATTATAGTGAGTTGTACATAAATTATTTTTTGATTTCCAATTCATGAGGATAGTTTTCTTTGTGATTCATAAGGCAGTGAGAACCATATGTGACATCCGTACCTCTATACTCATTCCACTTAAATCACCTAGTATGCAAAGTGTGGGAGATGGTGGGATACAATACCCAAGCCATGTCGATAAGTCTTCACATGTCTTCTGCCAGAACTTTTGGACTGGTGCACAGGACCATATAGCATGCAAATAACTATCTGGGATGTTGCTGGTGCAATGGGAGCAGATATTTGTGTGACTCAGGCCCATTTTGAACATCCTTTGTACTGTGTAATGAATTCTATGTAGAACTTTGTATTGTATGAGTTGTAAATTAGAGTTTTTAGCCATCTTAAAAGTGTTTAACCATATCTGTGTCCAGAAGCTTTCATCTTTATTGATTATAGATCTGTCTCCCATTTTGATTCTGGAAGAGATACGGACTCATCCAGTTTTGATAATAGTCCGTGTATTTGATGACCCAAGATGGCGCCCACAGTGGTCGCCATGGTGCTTCGCTGCGCCTTTGTTTGTTTGTTTCTGTTCATCAATTGTGTGTCTGCCTGGCTCTTATCACCCGTGAAGAGCTACTAAATATCAGGACTTTCACTCCCACGGACCTACTCCCAGTTTTTTGGGCTCCTGCCGCCGATCTGGTTCACCTTTTAGCCAAAAAGTGAGACGGCGAAGAGAGGAAGACGAGCGGGCGCTCTCGTGCGGCTTTGCAGGAGAGGCACGCGCACAGCTTTGCCTGGGATATTTCTGTCCAACGTCAATTCTATATATAACAAGGTAGATGAACTGAGACTGCTGATGCAATTTAAGGACCTCTCCACCTCGTGTGCCCTCTGCCTTACTGAGACCTGGCTCAAGGAAAGGACACCGGACAGCGCGCTCCTCCTCGAGGGATTTCAGCTGTTTCGTGCTGATCGAGACTCGGGGCTCTCCGGCAAGACCACAGGCGGAGGAGTCTGCTTCTACATCAACAGCAGCTGGTGCTCCGATGTAACTGTGATCTCCCAACACTGTTCTCCCGCTCTGGAATATTTATTCATCAACTGCAAGCCATTTTATTCCCCGCGTGAGTTTGCTTCATTCATCCTGGCCGCTGTTTACGTCCCGCCCAACGCGGACGTGCGCGAGGCTCAGCGCACGCTCGCGGATCACATTCAACAAGCGGAGTGGACTTTTTCGGACTCTCTGGTTATTGTGGTTGGCGACTTTAACCAGAGCAACCTGAGCCACGAACTCCCCCGATACAAACAGTTTATTAAATGCCCCACCAGAGGAGAGAACACGCTGGATCACTGTTACACTACAGTTAAAGTAGTTGTGAGCACCTGTTGTGAGCACTACGAGGAAATGGACCAGTGAAGCTAGGGAGGAGCTGAGCACGTGCTTGGAAATAACTGACTGGGGCATGTTTAAAGGAGCCACGCATGATCTGGATGAATACACGGACACTGTGAACTCATATATCCACTTTTGTGAGGAGAGTATTCTTCCATCGCGCACCAGGGTGAGTTATTCCAACGACAAGCCCTGGTCCACAGCTAAGCTCAGACAGATCAGGAAGGAGAAGGAAGCAGCGTTGAAAAGTGGAGACAGGGACTGCTACAGGGAGGTCAAATACCGGTTTAGCAGAGAGCTGAGGAGAGTTAAATTTGTGTATTCTGAGAGACTCCAGCAACAGTTCACTGCTAACGACTCTGCTTCTGTGTGGAGAGGACTGAGGCAAATCACCAACTATCGGCCTCAGGCTTCTAAGGGTCAGGATGACAAAGCCCTTTGTCAAAGACTGTCCCAACACTATGCCCGCTTTGACACCTAGTCAGCTGTGTCCAATTCCCCCCTCCCCCCAGCGCCACTGCTTCCATGGTCCCCACTTCATCAAAGGCGGCCCCCCCTCCTCCCCCCTGCCCTTGCCATCAGTGAGCAGGACGTGCACAGACAGTTCTCCAGACTGAACCCGCGCAAAGCCCCCAGTCTGGACGGCGTGTCTCCCTCCACCCTGAGACACTGTGCGGAGGAGCTGACTCCTGTCTTCACAGACATTTTTAACACCTCCCTGAAGTCATGCCACGTGCCGGCCTGCCTCAAAACCTCTACCATCGTCCCTGTCCCCAAGAAGCCACGGATCACTGGACTTAACGACTACAGACCTGTAGCGCTCACCTCTGTAGTCATGAAGTCCTTTGAGCGCCTGGTCCTGCCCCACCTCAAGACCATCACCATTCCCCTCCTGGACCCGCTGCAGTTTGCCTACAGAGCCAACAGGTTTGTGGACGACGCAGTCAACCTGGCCCTCCACTCCATCCTGCAGCACCTGGACTCCCCGGGAACCTACGCCAGGATCCTGTTTGTGGACTTCAGCTCTGCATTCAATACCATCCGCCCCGCTCTGCTCCAGGACAAGCTGCCCCTGCTCAACGTGCCTGACTCCCTCTGCAGGTGGATCACCGACTTCCTGAAGGACGGCGGGAAGCTAGCATGTGGCGGCTGGGAATGACGTCTCAGACTCTGTTTAGCATCAGCACCGGGTATCAACCCCAGGGGCTGTGTAATTTTCTCCCCCTCGCTCTTCCTCCCTGTACACCAACTCCTGCACCTCCCTGCCACCAGTCTGTCAAGAAGATAAGATTGCTGACAACAACCACCCTCATCGGGCGTCATCTCAACGGCGACGAGTCCGTCTACAGGAGAGAGGGTGGCCCTGCTGGGCTCCTGGTGCAGCCACAACAATCCTGCAAACAGAATGCTCTGAAAGACAGTGGGGAGATGAACGTGGACTTCAGAAAAGTCACACAGCCCCACTGCCCCCCCTTACCTCACAGAACTCTCCCATCACCTTCCGCTTCCTGGGCACCACCATCATCCCGGGACCTCAAGTGGGAGCCGACTATCAGCTCCCTCATCAAAAAGGACCCAGGCAGAGGATGTTCTTCCTGCGGCAGCTGAGGAAGCTCAAGCTACCCACCAAGATGTTGGTGCAGTTCTACACGGCCATCATCGAGTCCATCCTCATCACCTCCATCACCGTGTGGTACACAGGAGCCACCGCCAGGGACAGACTAAGACTGTAGCGCGTTGTGCGCGCTGCTGAGAAGGTGATCGGCTGCAAGCTCCCATCCCTCCAGGACCTGTACATCTCCAGGACCCTGAGGCGTGCAGGTCGGATCATAGCTGACCCTTCACACCCCGGACACGCACTGTTTGCCCCCCTCCCCTCAGGTAGAAAACTTCGGTCCATTCAGACTAAAACCTCCCGCTACATGAACAGCTTCTTCCCCTCTGCCATCAGACTGCTGAACACTAAGTGACTTATTAGACTCTCGTGCACTACATTACAGCAGCTCAACCGGACTCATGATAATTAATCACTGTTTTCTTTTGCACTACCGTGTGGAACTCCACAATATCTGCTGCTTGTTAATATATTTTAAATTGCATAGATTAGTATTACTCATTCATATTCTACATTTTATTGCATGCATAGTTTTTTTTATTTTTATCTTTAGTGCTACTCCATGTTTAATGTTGCAGCATTGCACCGAGACAAATTCCTAGTTTGTGTACTACATGAACAATGGCAATAAATCTGATTCCTGATTTTCGACATCTGTTTAGGAGAACGAAGATTTAGAAACTCTGTCACCTTAACTGGTACCTCTAAATCTGTTGAGATTAAATCTTGCTTTTATTATAGATTTAAGCTGTTGGTATTCAGAGAAACTTTTTATCACTGATTGTCGTACTGTGACTCTAGTTCCTGAAATTGGATAAAGTTTCCACCTTGAATAAGATGCTCTAAGTTTTTATTCCTTTCTCTATACCATAGTGGAAAATTTACCGTCCTCTTTTGCTGCAGGGTATCAGGGTTATTCCAAATGGGAGTGAGTTTGCAAAGGACAAGTGAAGACCCCGTTATTTTAAAAATTTCCACCAGGCTGTCAGAGAGGAGCTAATGTTAATTGCTTTTAAACCAGTCACAGTGTTTGACACAGGAACTCATGAAAGGTAGGTCAGAGATATTTAGCGACCCACAGAGAGCCTGTTCAGCATCTAACCATGGGTTTCCTCATGGGGTTGATTTCATTCATTTAGAAACAAACTGCAGTCTATTGGCTAAGAAGTCATTTAAAAATTTGGTAAATCCCAACACTGCCGCACTCTTTTGCTTTTTGAAGAGTTTTTAAACAGATCCGTGATGGTTTATCCTTCCATAAAAATTTACTTATATTTGAGGCTAGAGACTTAAACCAGGCCATAGATGGTTGGGTAGGAATCATTGAAAATAAATAGTTGATTTCAGAAAGGACCATCATTTTAAATGGTTGCAACTCTCCATTAGTGATAAAGGTAACGTTCTCCAACGCGTAAGGTCATCTTGTATTGTTTTTAGAAGGGGGAGTGTGATTAGTCGGGTTAGGGTTAGGTAACTCTGAGAGCCTGGGGGAAATATCTATTCCTAAATATTTAATATTACCTGATTATATTGGAATAGTGGATATATTTGAAAAATTACAATTTATAGGTAAGACTGTTGATTTGCCCCAGTTAATAGAGTAATCTGATAGTGATGAAAATTTATCAGTGAGCGCCATTGTCTAAAGAACAGATCTTTGTGAGTTTTCAAGGAAAATTAATACATCAGCAGCACAAAGACTTATCTTGTGTTCTTTTTTTCCGGGTTGGATACCTCTAATTAGGGATGAGCCGATTCGATCCGCCGTATTGGTATCAGGTATCGGTAAGGAATAAAAGTAAATTACCAATCCAATACATTAATAATAATAAAATGAAGGTGTGATCTTGTTTTCTGTAAACACTGGCAACAAGTGTCAAATCATTGTGTGTTGCTGTGTGGTACCAACATTTACAATTTTACATCACCAACTTGATAAAACACTTGCAAAAATATCCCAGCAAAGAAGTATGCTGATTTCTGTCAAGAACAAAGCACAAGCAAGTGTGTTGTGCAACAACACGCTAAAAGGAATACACTAAAAGTGAAACTAAAAGAAGGAAACTGAAAGTAAAAACCAGAGGCGCAAGAATGAAGACATAACATGGGCTTACCTTTAGATAGACAGTTACAGCTAATGAGAGTTCGGTGACAGAAACATAAATAGCAAATTATAACCGTGAATTGGAAGCAGGACTAACAAGGACAAACAAGGCTACATGAAATGAAACAGGGATGACTTCAAAATAAGAGCAAACCTAAAAACTATGGACAGAGAATCATCATCATAGCAGTCTGTCGGGGGCGACAATGACTGTTTCATTTAGGTCTGATCAGATTCCTCCACGCAGCTCTGTCCTTTGCCTTCCACTGCCAGGAATTCCTGACCTTGTTCACCCGGGCGACGTCCAAGCCGGTATGAGTTGCTTTCTGACTGAGCATTTCATGAAACTGCTTGCAAAGTATTTGAGTACCACTAGCTTTTGCTGGACTAGCGGCACATTCTTGACAGATAGAGGTATTATCAGTGGCAAGGACAGGCCAAGACAAACTGACTCCAGTATCTGAGTTTAAACACACCAGAACAGGGGCTGGGTTCTGGTGGAGATGAGGTGAGAGAAAAATCAAGACTGCAAACAACAGATGGCAGGTGTGGATCACATGAGTGGGCCTGGTGACCTAATTACAGAACAGCTCACAGCTGAGACGACTAGGGAACAGAAACAACATACACAGCCCATGCAAGATGATGACAGGGTGGGAGTGTCTGGAAGAGGAGATAAAGCACTCGTGTCACAAGAAAAACAAAATATAAATCCTAAACTACAGAGACTGACAAAATAACAATAACACTAAGACCTTTAATAACTAGCAGAACAATTAACCACCAAAAACACATCTTAAATCAACACACAGGAAAAATACAGAAAATACTCTGAGGAAAATTAAGAGGCTGAGCCTGGTGATACACCGTGCTCAGCCTCATGACACTTTCTCTGCATCCAGAGATAAAATTGTGGTTTCTAAGTTATTAATCTTACAGTAGTCTATTAAATTAAATAGTCTGCATGTATTATTAGCCGATGCCTACTCTTGATGAAACCTGTTTGATCTGGGTGTATAATTCAATTCAATTCAATTCAATTAAATTCAACTTTATTTATATAGCGCCATTTCACAACAACAGTCATCTCATAGCACTATCAACTGTAGGGAGGACCCCCACAGTTGCAGAAGAGACCCCAGCAATCAGGCGATCCCCTGTGAGCAAGCACTTGGCGACGGTGGAGAGGAAAAACTCCCTTTTAACAGGAAGAAACCTCCAGCAGAACCAGCTCAGGGAGGGGCAGTCATCTGCTGCGACTGGCTGGGGGGTGAGGGGATAGAGAAGAAGAAAAGAACAGACATGTAGAGAGCAAACAGCACGATGGGGACTCAATCTATGGGAGAGAACAAACAAATGTTAGATGACCAGCAAAAAAAAAAATATTTCATAGAGAGTGAGGAAAGGAGTGAGGCCCAGTGCATTACTGGAGGTCCCCCGGCTGACTAAACCTATTAGCAGCATAACTAAGGGAGGGTTCAGAAAACACATGATCCCTCCCTAATTGTAGGCTATATCAAAAAGGTAGGTTTTAGCCCTATTCTTAAAAACAGAGATCGAGTCTGACTCCCGAATCCAGATTGGCAGCTGATTCCACAGGAGAGGAGCTTGATAACTAAAGGCTCTGCCTCCCATTGTACTTTTGGAGATTCTAGGTATTACAAGTAAACCTGCATTTTGGGAGCGTAGTGCTCTGTTAGGATGATACGGTAGTATCAGATCTTTTAAATAAAAAAGGAGCCTGATTGTTTAGAGCTTTGTAAGTAAGAAGAAGGATTTTAAACTTAATTCTAACTCTATGGGAAGCCAATGAAGGGAGGCCAGAACCGGAGAGATATGATCTCTCTTTCTAGTACCTGTTTAAAACTCTTGCTGCAGCATTTTGGATCAGCTGAAGTCTTTTTAAAGATGTTTTAGGACAACCTGATAATTAAGAATTACAATAATCTAATCTCGAGCTAACAAAAGCGTGGATCATCTTCCTCAGCATCACTCTGAGACAAGATGCCCTAATCTTGTGCAATATTACGCAAATGATAGAAGGCAGTCTTAGAAACAAATTTAATATGTGAATTGAAGGACAAATCCTGATCAAAAATAACTCCAAGGTTTCCTCACAGAGCTATTAAGAGAAAGAGTAACTGCATCCAAACTGAAAGTTTGATTTGGAAAGGAATTTCTAAGGTTTTTACCTTAGAATAATACACAGCGTAATCCTTTCCAGTCTATTGGCAACAGCTTTGCAATTTATTTTAAGATCGACATTCATAAGTGAGATGGGACGGTAGCTGGGAATGGAAGCGTAGGTTCTTTTTGGTTTAAGGAGCAGGATAATGGTAGCTGAGTTCATATTTGAGAGGGATTACATTATCTTCTTTAATTTGGTTCACGATTCTAATGAAGGTAGGTGCCATAACACATCAATCTCACGGGATATAATGTGAGGCGATTTGGTCCGCTTGAAATTTTGCCTGTGTGAAAGGGAACTGAACCAAGAAGAAAATGATACAAAGTAACAAATTATCAACTGATTCGGACCAAAGTAAACAAATGTAGGTGTGAATTTAGGTGTGAAAGCACGCTGAGAGAATATGTCAGACATTGACAAGAAAAAAATGTGTCAATTTATGAGAACTGCTCAAATTCACATAAAAAATGTATAAAAAAATGTCTAGAAATGTCTAAAAATGTCATAAAAAATGTCTAGAAAAAAGCCACACATTTATGATTAAAAACTGTAGATTTACTATAATCCAGTGCAAATAAGGAAAAAAATGTCTTAAGCGCATGAAAGATGAAAAGAAAAGTTGCATATATTTAGGCAGGAAAAATTACAAAGCCATACATTTATGAGAAAAAAAGTCACATATTTATGAATGAAAACACCCCAAAATTTACAAGGAAAAGTTGCAACCTAACAAATTAATTAGAAAAAACTCTTGCTCATGTTTGTTGTTCAGCTTAGTCATTTCTCCTGACTCATTTCCCATGCACTGAGAGGAACCAAACTTGGCAAGTTATTAGTCATTAGTCAGAACAATAGTTCTTTTATTTAGCATTTCCTCTGAGGGGCAGTTCAGCCAAAGTAAGCAAATGGGCTGTTACCTGGGCAACAATAGCCCAGATGTTTTGCTGATGTTGATTTTTAGCTTTGCAGCATGTGTTATTCAGACCATTTAATTGGTCATTTTACTGTGGCTGTTTAGTGCAGAAACTGTATCCCTGTTTCTGTGCGTGGCTTCACCAGGTGTTGAATTGTTTTTCATCATCTTCAATATTTTATCCAGTTTAATGTCAGTGTAATAAAAAGCAGTTTTATACATAGTTACAGTATGTGACCTCAGACCTTTTGAGCAAAAATGATGCTTATGATCCCTTGGTGCTAGACTGCACCTAACAGCAGCTACCACTAGAGGGCAATAGTGATGCACTATTTTGCACTATGAACCCACTTTTTCTTAAACAAAAAACTCTCAAGTTGAAAGATCTGATCGACTTTAAAACCGCAATAATAATGTTCAAAGTGAAGAATCTATCACTGCCCGCAAATATCCAAAAGTTGTTCCAAACAAGGGAGAAACGATATCACTTCAGAGGAACATGTATATTTCAAAAGCCTACAGTGAGAACAACTACCAAGCAACACTGTATTTCAGTGCAAGGTGTCAGATTATGGAACGATTTTGGACCTGAATTAAAATCATGTACAAAGCTTGGACAATTTAAACAAAAACTAAAGGAAGAAATACTCCAAACATATTTACAAGACGACATGTAAACTCACATAAGGATTGACATTTCCAGCCTGTGTTGTGTTATAGCTTAGTTTTTCTTTTTCTCTGTGACACTATGTCTTAGATTTGTTTTTGAATAGTAACCGCTTAACTTAGACTAGCTCAGTTTTCTTTTTCTCTCAGTCATATTTTGTCTTAGCCTTGTTTTAAATTGTAATCGCTCTTGTCTTGTTTTCTCTTTTTTCTCCTTTGAATTCTTGGATGGAATATGGGTGGGCAATATAAGCTGCGGCTTCAGCCATCACCCATTTCGGATAACTCACGTGGAATTGTATAGTAGAAGGAGTCTTTGTCTAATTTGACCTTGTTGTTATATTATACAGTTTCTTTTAACCTGTAATGTACTATCCGAAATAAATTCATTCATTCATTCATTCATTCATTCATTCATTCATTCATTCACTACGCTATTGTCAGTTCACTGCTTGAAACTTCAACAGGTGGAACAGGACAAGTGTGGTGATAAATACCCATCTTTAAAGTTCACTCCTTCACTACCTAGACCGTCAGACTGAGTCAGAACCCCATTCAGCATCTCTGTGTTTGATCACACCATTGCTTCACATAGTGACAAACCATCACGCCGACCGCCCTCTGCTTAACTCTCCTTTCACTGTGCACATCACAGACAGGCTACTCCTCTGTTCATTTATGACTCTCAGGACCCAAAAAGCAACGATCACCAATACACAGTTCAATACGCAAGGCAGCCCTCAGTGTCTGTGACCTTTAGAGCCTGTGCCCTTCTATACGGCAGAGGGAGTTTACCTTGGAACTTATTTGAAGTCATTGTAGCCGTCAGCTGTCCATTGTGTGCCAGGCTTTATTCTTAACAAGTAAAAACACTTAGCAACTACCTGTAATGTTGGAACCTAACACTAGAGAGGCACATGAATGTCTGCCTCAATGACTAACAACAGTGTCACAGTTGTGGCCCCTATGCTTTGTCCATGGGATCTCAGTCTATTGGGCCTTCTCTGAAGGTGCTTTACGGTCACTAATACACAAAACAACAATAGCAGCTTCTTCAGATACTGCAGTGATGAGCATAAAAATACAATCAGCATGGGTGGCTTCGAAGGACTCAGTAGTTAGACTGGGTGTTAGTAGTTTGGATATTAGAGCAGAGCAAAGGTTTGACTTTTGCAAAGTGTGGGTCAAAAACTGCATACTGCATGCTGTGGCATAAAATTTATTTCAACTTGTTGTAAATGTCTAAAAGTTTAATTAGCATTTAAAAAAATACTTTTACAATGACCAAAAACCCGCTTCATGACAGTGTGTTGTATGGTTAAGTTTGTTTCGCCATACAATAGACTTAGACTTAACTTTATTAATCCCTTTGGGATGACTCCCTCTGGGAAATTTAAAATTTCCAGCAGCACATAAAAGGAGCATACAGATCAGAAAAGCAAAAAAGAAAAAAATAAACACTTAATAAACACTTAATAAACACTTAACATAATATACACAGTATAAATATAAGGCTAAATATGGCTTGTACAAGTATGGTTAAAGTAGAACTGAACTGAACGGCATTGGACGGCACTGGGTGATAGTACATACAATTATAAAGATAATTTATCATTGGCACCCCTCCACAAATCCCGGAATCTTGGAGAAAATCGCGATTTTGAATTTCCCGCCCTGAAAAATCAAACAAATCCGCCGATTAACCGGAAGTGCAGCCGGAGTTCCGCGTGACATCACGAGTGTGACACAGTCCTCCATGTTTACCATTGCGAGCACGTCGACACTGGTTGTTTTTGGTGCATTTTGTCGTGATAGTCGACTACAAAACACTTCCAACACCTGGGAAGATCTGTTCAGTGGCCAAGGAAAGCTGTCATGGCGACGAAAGAAAAGAAAGGGGGAGGAAAAGCGACCGGGAAGCGATGTGTTTCTAGATATAGATATTACACCTTTCGCGCCCTCAGTGCATCGCGGATTTTTCAAAAATATTCATCAAAAATTCAAAATTGCGAAAAAATGGCACGAAAGTTGCCCGGGCGCTAGCAGAAGGCAGGGAGACTACATTAGACCATCAGGTATCAACACGGAGAGCCCGCACAACTCAAAATCCACCTCTCTGACCACCGCTCCACTCCTCTCCGCCCACCTCTTCACCGCTCGGGAATCTCGCAAGCTGATTGGCCGAGACGTTTTACCTCGCAAGCTGATTGGCCGAGATGTTTTACCCAGCTTCTCTCCCTGCAGAGCGCACATACCCAGCGAAGGAAGACCGCATTCATTGTTCTTTATCGCTCGTGTTGCTTAGTGGCACTTTTCGCTGTTCTCTTGTGCCTTTTTGTGCAAAATAGTGCTTGTGACGCCCTTGGGGGGGGGGGGTGACGCTACTTCGCGGTTTTTCACTTTTCGCGGTCGGTTCTGGTCCCCATTAAACGCGATAAGTGAGGGATCACTGTATTTATAAATAGCACAGTCAAATGCAGAGGCCAGTTCTGTTCATGTGTATTGCCACTATAGTCTGTAGAAGTATTGTAATACATAGCCCAATTTTTTGAATGAATGAATGAATTTATTTATTTCGGATAGTACAGTACAGGTTGAAAGAAACTGAATGATATAACATCAAGGTCAAATTGAACAATGACTCATCTGATTATACAATTCAACATAAGTTATCCGAAATGGGTGATGGCTGAAGCCGCAGCTTATATTGCCCACCCATATTCCATCCAAGAATTCAAAAGAGAAAACAGGCAAGAGCGATTACAATTCAAAACAAAACTAAGACAAAATGTGACCGAGAAAAAAGAAAACTAAGCTACAACACAACACAGGCTGGATATGTTACAACTCGCCGCTCATTAGCGGCGCCAGCTGCGCGCACACTTGCGCCTCGTCAGCAGCGTGGGATATAAGTCACTCTGCCCTGGGCTTCGGCATGAAGCCGTCTGATTCCTTCAGCCCTCTTGCTGCAGAGGAACCACCTCATCTCCCAGCAAGATCTACAGCGTAAGCATACCTACCTTGGCCTTTCCAGTCTCTCCCCTGTGCACAGGTGTATTCCCCGGCAGCGGACCTCGCCTCTGCATCGCCGTCTGCCAGCTGCTGTCACAGGTGCATTAGGTCTCTGTCTCCCGGGCTCGCCGTTGTGCACGCCTGCCACCTGCCACACTCCTGCATCCTCCTCTGTCTCGTCACCGATCCTGAATGCCTCTTCACTCTGAAAACTCTGGTGTTCTTGACTGCTGGAACTGCTATCATCTGCCATTGTTGTTTTGGTTAGGGATCACACTCGTGACGTCACGCAGCGTCGTCTGCACTACTTCCGGTTTGTTTGGCACTGCCAGCCAGAGGCAAAAGTTTATCGGCTTATAGCTTGGCCATCGCACGGCCTAAAAATTTCTTTTATGTGTTGAAAAATACAATAGGTAATAAGGAATTAATCTGCTATTCTACTTTTTGCGCCAAAAGGTGGGTTCAGTTCTACTTTAAGTTAAGGTTATTTCACTATGAATGCCCTACTATGTCCCCCCCCCCCCTCCCCAAGTGAGGAGTTATAGAGTGTGATGGCATGGTGGACAAAAGAGTTCTTGAGCCTGTTGGTCCGACACTTGGGAAGGAGCAGTCTTTCCCTGAACAGGCTCCTCTGGTCACTGATGACGGTGTGCAGAGGGTGGCTGACGTTGTCCATTATATCCAACAGTTTATCCAGAGTCCTCATCTCTGCCACCGTCACCAGGGTGTCCAGCTTCACGCCGACCATAGAGCCAGCCCGCCTGATCAGTTTATCCAGTCTGGATGCATCCTTCTTGGATATACTGCCCCCCCCCCCCCAGCACACCACAGAGTAAAAGAGGACGCTGGCAACCACCGACTGGTAAAACATCCGCAGAAGTTTGCTGCAGATGTTGAAGGACTGCAATCTCCTTAGGAAGTACATCCTACTTTGTGTCTTCCCATACAAGTGGCTAATGTATGTTGTCCAATCCAATTCATTATCCAACCACAACCCGAGATATTTGTATGAATCCACAACCTCCACCTCAGCTCCCTCTAACAGGACTGGTTGAGGTCTTGGTCTAGACCTCCCAAAATCAATAACCAGCTCCTTCGTCTTAGAGGTGTTGAGCTGTAGGTGGTTAGTGTGGCACCATGCAGCAAAGTCCCCTACTAGTCTCCGATATTCCTCCTCTCTGTCATCCCTGATACACCCTCGTCAGCATACTTCTGAATATGACACAGCTCCGAGTTGTAGCAGAAGTCCGAGGTGTACAGGATGAAGAGAAGAGGGGCCAATACTGTGCCCTGGGGGGCTCCAGTGCTGCAGACAACGGTGTCAGACGTAATATCCTTCAGCCCGACATATTGTGGTCTGCCAGTGAGGTAGTCAGAGATCCAGTCCACCAGGTGAGAGTCCACTCCCATCTTGCTTAATTTATTTATTTATTTTTTTTTCCCCGTTCCGGTTCCGCCGGACCGGCGGCGCCACACGAGTCGGCTGCCTGTTGCAACAGCCTTTTTTTTATCTTCCTTCTTCTTTCTACACCTTTCACTCTGTATATATATCACGGACGCACGGATCGCCCCGGGGGTCTCCCGGGTCGGCGGACGGAGCCACAGTTTGCAGCGGGAGAAGTTACAGCGGGGAGGAGCTAGTGCTAGCTAGCACTTGGCCGCCGCCCGGTGCTAATGGGAAACTCGACATACCGGGAGCTGTAGCGAAAACGACGCGGGTGCCGGGCTGGAGTTTAGGCGGCGTGAAAGAAATATAAGACAGAATAATAAAGAGCGATGGCAAGAACCAAGCAGACCGCCCGTAAAATCTACTGGAGGAAGAAGCCCCCCAGGAGGCAGCTGGCCACCAGGGCTGCTCGGAGAGGCGCTCTGGCCACTGGCAGAGTGAAGAGGCCTCGCCGTCACAGGCCCGTGGCTCTGAGAGAGATCCATCGCTACCAGAAATCCACGGAGCTGCTCATCCGTAAGCTGCCCGTCCAGCGCCTGGTGAGGGAGATCGCTCAGGACTTCAAGACCGTCCTGCGTTTCCTGAGCTTCGCCGTCATGGCTCTGCAGGAGACCAGCGAGGCCCACCTGGTGGTCTCTTCTTCGCTAAGGGGGTCACCATCATGCCCAAAGACTTCCAGCTGGCCCGCTGCATCCGCGGAGAGAGAGCTTAGACTTTCTGCTGCACATTCACCAGCCATAATGCTCTGCACTGTGTGTCTATATATATACATTTATAGTAATATGGACATATGTTTACTAGATGTTGTTTTTTCTTGCCTTCTGATTGTTGCTCTGAGTGTTGCTATCCCTATGCTGTTGCAATCCTGGAATTTCCCCATTGTGGGACTAATAAAGGCTTATCTTATCTTATCTTATCTTATCCCGAAGCAAGGGGGCGCCGAATGGTATTGAAGGCACTGGAGAAATCCAAAAAGAGGATCCTCACTGTGCCACTTCCCTTATCCAGATGGGAGTGGGCTCGATGAAGCAGGTAGAGGATGGCATCCTCCACACCAACACCTGGTTGGTACGCAAACTGCAGGCGGTCCTGGGCGTGTTGCACCTGGGGTCTGAGGAGGCTGAGGAAGAGCCGCTCCAGCGTCTTCATCAGATGTGAGGTGAGTGTCACTGGTCGGTAGTCATTCAGCTCGCTGGGCCGGTTCTTTTTCGGAACTGGAACGATGCAGGATGTCTTCCAAAGAGTGGGCAGTCTCCCAATCTGCAGGCTGAGGTTGAAGATCCGTTGTAGTGGTTCCCCCAGTTCTGCAGCGCAGGTCTTCAATACTCTTGGACACACTTTGTTCGGGCCTGCAGCTTTCCTGAGTCGGAGCTTCCTCAGCTGCCCTCTGACCTGTTCTGTGGTAATAAATGGCAAGGGTCGTACTGATGTAGAGGAGGGGGGGGGGGTTGCAATATTTGGGGGGAGGTGTGTGGAGGGGGGGGCGTGGCTGTAATGAGGGTGGGGGTGGGAGGGGCAAGGGCAAAGGCTGGTTGAACCTGTTGAAAAAATCATTCCGTTCATTTGCCCTCTCTATTGTCCCCTCAACAACTCTGGTCTTTGTGTTGAGACCTGTGACGGTCCTCACACCTTCCCAGACCTCCCTCATGTTGTTTTTCCTCAGCTTCTGCTCCACCTTTCTCCTACAGCTGTCCTTGGCTTCCTTCACACAGTCTTTCACCTCCTGCTGTGCTGCCTTCATGGCCTCCCTGTCTCTGCTCCTAAAAGCAGCCTTCTTCTTGTTGAGGACCATTTTGACTTCCCGTGTTACCCATGGCTTGTTATTAGGGTAGCAACGGACAGTCTTGACAGGGACGACCTCGTCTGTACAAAAGTTCAGGTAATCCATCAAACAGTGTGTCAGCCCCTCTATGTCCTCACCATGCGGGTCCATCAGCACATCCCAGGCTGTGGTGTTAAAACAGTCTCTCAAAGCGCTTTCCTTCTCAGGGGACCATCTCCTGACTGATCGAGTTGTCACAGGTTGCTTTTGGACCAGGGGAATATACAGTGGCTGTAGATAAACCAGGTTGTGATCAGACTTCCCTAGTGGGGAAAGGGTATGCATCCCGTACATTAACATACAGCAGATCAATTGTCTTGTCGTTTCTAGTTGGACAGTCTACAACTTGATTAAAAACAGCCAAAGTAGCATCCAAAGTTAGATGGTTAAAGTCCCCTGAGATGATCATGAGTGCCTCAGGGTGCTGTGTCTGCAGCCTTGCTGTGACTGAATGGATTTTTTCACAGGCAGTGGCTGCGTCCACTCTCGGAGGGATGTAAACACAGACGGTGATCACGTGACTGAACTCTCTCGGCAAGTAATATGGCCGCAGGCTAACAGCTAGCAGCTCGAGATCCCGGCAACATGAGACTGTCTTTACAGAGAACAAGCTATCGATGGATGCAGTTTTATCAAGAACTAAATTTCATTTTTCAAGCAACATACTGTAGATATTTTACCACAAGCTACATAAGTAAGAGACTGTTGTACAACAGAAAAAAATTTAAAAATTATATGAGTATTTTTAGGTGATACATCCAACATGTATTTTTGACAATGGACATTAAGAGACCCCTATTGGTTGTGGAAATATTGATGTAAAGAAATAGCAGAGATTTACACTTGCAATGTGCCGATAGCAGTCCACACCCTTTCGTAATCATGTACTTAATCATTTCCCCAATATTAACCCAAATATTTTTGGTGCCTATCCATACTCAGTATCCAAATATTAAAGTGACACTCTGGCAAAAATCAAGTTTTTTTCGGTTGTTAACATGTCTGTAACATGTTTTTTGTGACATACAAGACATATCAAGAGCAAAATCAGTCCCAAGACTCAAGTCTCTGTTTTTTCTGCTGTGAATGTCCAGTTAAGCTCTGCTCCCCCCTTCCGGGCCCGCTGTGGGGGTGACTGGGGGGGCTCGCGCCGGGGGCGCGGGTTGGTCTGTGGCCTGGGGAATGGGGGCACTGGCCTCCCGACACCTGGGGCCCGGGGGCTGGCGTTGGCCCTGCTGGGGGGGTGGGGGTTTGGCTGGTCTGGGGGCATGGGTTCACCGTGCCGGCCGCTTGGTGGCCGGGCCTCCCTTACCCATTCCTCTTGGGGCAGATGCCTGGCTGTCCTGGGGCTTGTTGGCCTTGGGACATTTGTGTTCTGTGGGGGTTTGTGGCATTGCCCTGCTTGCTCTGGGTTTCCGGGGGGAGGAGGGGGTTGCTGTGACTGGCCACTCTCTTTGTATGTTTCCTGGCAAACCACTCACATGCACACACTTATTTTGAGTGCTCTCATACACACGCACACGTATGCACACACACATACTGTATATCTCTCCTTTAACAGGTGCAGATACCAGACTCATGTTGAGACTTCTTCAGTAGAAAAAACAGTCTGTCTTCTGTTTGTTTCAGTTGTTAGTAGGGATGGGCATAATTTACCGATTAACCGATAATTGATCATTAAGAATTTCACCGAGGAAGTTCATTTTCGTCGACAAACCGTTTTTTTTTTTTTTTAAACAATCCGACGTTATTAGGCCTAGTGCACGGCCATCCTCAAACAATGCAATGGCAAAATTTGGGCACCAGGGGGCAACATTACACCATCGCCGTACCCTGGCGTGCCTCAGTTGATACATGCGGGCTTCCGTAGGGCAATCGCCAAATCATGAAGCGGTTACGGCGAAGTGTTGCGTAGGACCATTTCAATTTAAAAAATGACCAGGTGTACTGCAATCACTGCAATGCAGCATACAAATATACCTCATCGACAGGGTCCATGGAACACCCTTATTACGCGAAGAAACCGCCAACAGTGGTTGCGCGCTGAGTAATGGCGGTCGTGAAGATTCTTTTTTTTTTTCAGAAACTTTATTGAGAAGGTCATGAAGATTCGGTGTACACACGTCGAGGGAAGCTGCAGGAGGCGGCGTAGTGGCTCGACGGGAAGACTATTTCGCACAAAATGGCACAAGAGAACAGCAAAAAGTTCTGCGCGGCTAGACTAAGTAACACGAGCGATAGAGCAATGAATGCGGTCTTCATTTGTTGGGTGGCCGCTCGGCAGGGACAGAAGCTGGGTAAAACGTCTCGGCCAATCAGCTTGCGGGGTGAAACGTCTCGGCCAATCAGCTTGCGAGATTCCCGAGCCGAGCCAACACGAGAACAGAGAGAGGGCTCTCCGTGCTGATTCCTGATGTTCTAATGTAGTCTACCTGCCTTGTTACGTACCTAAAAATGTTAATGATTAACCGATTATTAATCATTAATTCTCCCGACGATCGGTGAAGAAAATTTCACCGAATGCCCATCCCTAGTTGTTAGTTTGTCTTCTTCGTCTGTTCCTCTCTCTCCCCCCCCCCCCCCCGTTCATGTCCTTCATGGGTAGAGCAATTTAAATAAAGTATTAAAAGTTATTACAGGAGGAGTTTATAATCAATATACAGTACATACACACGTGGACAAAATTGTTGGTACCCCTCTGTTAATGAAAGAAAAACCCACAAAAGTCACAGAAATAACTTGAATCTGACAAAAGTGGTAAAAAATAAAAATTCTATGAAAATTAACCAATGAAAATCAGACAATGCTTTTGAATTGTGGTTCAACAAAATTATTTTAAAAAACAAACTCATGAAACAGGCCTGGACAAAAATGATGGTACCCTTAACTTAATATTTTGTTGCACAACCTTTTCAGGCAATCACTGCAATCAAACAATTTCTGTAACTGTCAATGAGACTTCTGCACCTCTCAGCAGGTATTTTGGCCCACTCCTCATGAGCAAACTGCTCCAGTTGACTCAGGTTTGAAGGGTGCCTTCTCCAGACGACATGTTTCAGCTCCTTCCACAGACGTTCAATAGGATTTAGATCAGGGCTCATAGAAGGCCACTTTAGAATAGTCCAGTGTTTCGCTCTTAGCCATTCTTGGGTGTTTTTAGCTGTGTGTTTTGGGTCATTATCATGTTGCAAGACCCATGACCTGCAACTGAGACCAAGCTGTCTGACACTGGGCAACACATTTCTCTCTAGAATACCTTGATAGTCTTGAGATTTCATTGTACCCTGCACAGATTCAAGACACCCTGTGCCAGATGCAGCAAAGCAGCCCCAGAAAATAACAGAACCTCCTCCATGTTTCACAGTAGGGACAGTGTTCTTTTCTTGGTATGCTTCATTTTTGTGTCTGTGAACACAGAGCTGCAGTGCCTTGCCAAAAAGTTCCAGTTTTGTCTTGTCTGTCCATAGGACATTCTCCCAGAAGCTTTGTGGCTTGTCAACATGCAGTTTGGCAAATTCCACTCTGGCTTTTTTATGATTTGTTTTCAACAGTGGTGTCCTCCTTGGTCGTCTCCCATGAAGTCCACTTTGGCTCAAACAATGACGGATGGTGCGATCTGACACTGATGTACCTTGACCTTGGAGTTCACCATGAATGTGTTTAGAAGTTGTTATGGGCTCTTTTGTTACCATTCGTATTATCCATCTCCTCCTGCAGCCACGTCCAGGGAGGTTGGCTACAGTCCTGTGGATCTTAAATTTCTGAATAATATGTGCAACTGTAGCCACAGGCACATCAAGTTGCTTGAAGATGGTCTTATAGCCTTTACCTTTAACATGCTTGTCTATAATTTTCTTTCTAATCTCCTGAGACAACTCTCTCCTTTGCTTCCTCTGGTCCATGTTTAGTGTGGTACACACCATGTCAACAAACAGCACAGTAACTACTTTGTCACCCTTTAAATAGGCCGACTGACTGATTACAAGTTTGTAGACACCTGTGATGTTAATTAGAGGACACATCTTGGTTGAACATGTCCCTATGGTCACACTATTTTCAATCTTTTCTAGGGGTACCATCATTTTTGTCCAGGCCTGTTTCATGAGTTTATTTTTTAAAGTAATTCTGTTGAAACCACAATTCAAAAGCATTGTCTGATTTTCATTGGTTAATTTTCATAGAATTTTTATTTATTACCACTTTTATCAGATTCAAGTTATTTCTGTGACCTTTGTGGGTTTTTCTTTCATTAATAGAGGGGTACCAACAATTTTGTCCATACTGTATAAAGCTCCTTTTGGCAAAGTAAATCTGTTTGGCACAGTAAGGGAAGCAGATTTCTGTTCTGCTGACCTAGCTGCTTGACAGGACAAGGGGGAAAAAAAACTCTGCCCCCCCCCCCCACACACACACAAAAGGGGACTGGACAGAGCGTTTCTAGCTACGTAAGCATTTGTGCTTAGCCTGATTGGTTATAACATTAACCAGCACTGGGCTAAACACCTGAGTTCACTCTCCCAGGAGAACAGGGAGGAGCCGACGTGGCTCTGTGGACAGAGGATCATGGTCTACCTACCACTGACCACAGTCCCTTCCCAGGGATGGCGGAAAGCCAACCGCAGCCGCACGTAGTTTTCCACCGCTGGGGCTACCGTTTTCTGGAACCCCATACTGCATGCGGAGCGCAGTTAGCTTGGAGATCGGAGTCCACCAACTACCGCGCCTGCACGTGCGGGGTCCCGGAGGCATCCACGGAGGAATGGGATGCACACGGTTGGAAGGCCAAACCAGAGAGAGATGTCTGCTCTTATGGGGAAGAAGGCACCAAGACTGCCACCCATCTGTTCTGCATGTGTTTGAATTGGTTCGGTGAAGGGGTTTCAGGGAGGACACAAAACCCTCCAGGTGCCCCATTCCATCCCCGCCAGGGAGGATGGAGGAGGAGACATTAAACCGCCCGCTCCCTCTGGAGGAGGGAGCTGAGTTGGGTAATCGGGGAGCGTATTGCCCAATGGCTGGAGTGAGGCTGCACGCACCACACTGGGGTCGTGGTTCCACAGCAGCGGGTGGGTACACTGGAACGCTGGCCCGGCGGGCTCCCATCAACCCCCAGGTGGGACCGTAGAGAGACAGTTCGCTTTGTAGGGGATCGGCGGTGTGTACATGTATGGCTGAATCACCCCAATGTTTTGACTAGCCACTGTTTAGCAGCGAGGCAGTCTTTGGTGTTCTCATGTCAGAGGAGAGGGGAGGGCTAGCCTTGCAGCTGCTGCTACTGGTCGGCGGGAGTATGGGTTGAGCGAATTAGAATATTCATAAATCCGCACATACTTAGTAGATGGAAGGTGTAAAAGCTCTTTCCAAGCAATTCTAAGGCAATGAAAGTTTTTTGTGGATAAAAAGCCACAATACACTATTCTGGGCAATACACATTTGTTTTCGAGGTGGTTTTAGAGCCGCTGGAGTGCATCTTTAACAGCTCCCAAAATATGTAGTGAATGCATCAAAGGAGCAAACTGTCAAATCAGAAATAAGTCTTGAATGACGAAGTGAAAGTAAACACAAAAAAGTCCTGACAATGAATCCAACTCAACACTCCAGGACCTGTATGCTCAAACATTCTGAAAGTCCTTAAGGAACCCGTCACACCTTGATGATTTAGACAGCATTGGCCGACGTATCAAAATTTCTCTAAAATGCTGGTATATGGTCAAAACTTTCAATTTGTGGCGTATGCATCACGTATCCATAACGAGTTGGACGTACAGTCATGTGAAAAAATTAGGATACCCTGTATAAACCCTGTATAAGCCTGTGTGGTTTTTTTAAACATATTTGGACATATGGATATTTAACATCAGTGTTTAAAATACTGGGAGATTCATGTAATACAACTAAACAATTAAAAATGAATTAAAGACTTTTTTTCAAATTTTCTGTAAAATATAATTCTAAACAAATAGTGAGGAATAAATTAGGATACCCCCATCTTTTTTAGGACACCCCCACATTCATTCCCACTTAAAATGGCTAAAATAAATGTTAAGAAATGCAAATAAAAACAAAAACAAGGTTAGACATAGATATGTGAACATTTCTTAATAAAGAACTGAATATTTAATGGGGTAGCCTAACTTTTGCACATGACTGTATGCATAATGTATTAGTAACATATAGAACGTTTCAATAATTTATAGATAACTTATACCAACCAATGCTTAGCATGTTGCCATGTTCACAACTTCTGCCCAATAATATTCTAACTTATGCATAGCGCGGTCATGCCAGACTGCCATCACCTCCTGATCTATGAATCCTAGGTGTGCAAGCACATGAAGGCTCCATCATCTCAGTTCAACCGATATGATTCTCTCCTCCAAAGACCATTGCCCGGCAGGCGACCTGGCAGATCTGTCAAATTGGACAGGTCGGTCACGCCTATGGGAAGGATAAAACAGTTGATGGGACACGTCACAAATGTCAGATGACAACCGGTTCCGCCGGACCGGTGGCGCCACACGAGTAGGCTGCCCGTTGCAACAGCCTTTTTTTTATCTTCCTTCTTCTTTCTACACCTTTCACTCTGTATATATATCACGGACGCACGGATCGCCCCGGGGGTCTCCCGGGTCGGCGGACGGAGCCACGGTTTGCAGCGGGAGACGTTACAGCGGGGAGGAGCTAGTGCTAGCTAGCACTTGGCCGCCGCCCGGTGCTAATGGGAAACTCGACATACCGGGAGCTGTAGCGAAAACGACGCGGGTGCCGGGCTGGAGTTTAGGCGGCGTGCAAGAAATATAAGACAGAATAATAAAGAGCGATGGCAAGAACCAAGCGGACCGCCCATAAAATCTACTGGAGGAAGAAGCCCCCCAGGATGCAGCTGGCCACCAGGGCTGCTCGGAGAGGCGCTCCGGCCACCGGCAGAGTGAAGAGGCCTCGCCGTCACAGGCCCGTGGCTCTGAGAGAGATCCGTCGCTACCAGAAATCCACGGAGCTGCTCATCCGTAAGCTGCCCGTCCAGCGCCTGGTGAGGGAGATCGCTCAGGACTTCAAGACCGTCCTGCGTTTCCTGAGCTTCGCCGTCATGGCTCTGCAGGAGACCAGCGAGGCCCACCTGGTGGTCTCTTCTTCGCTAAGGGGGTCACCATCATGCCCAAAGACTTCCAGCTGGCCCGCCGCATCCGCGGAGAGAGAGCTTAGACTTTCTGCTGCACATTCACCAACCAACCATAATGCTCTGCACTGTGTGTCTATATATATGTACATTTATAGTAATATGGACATATGTTTACTAGATGTTGTTTTTTCTTGCCTTCTGATTGTTGCTCTGAGTGTTGCTATCCCTGTGCTGTTGCAATCCTGGAATTTCCCCATTGTGGGACTAATAAAGGCTTATCTTATCTTAAACATGTCAAGGTATGAAACTAACTTTGTCTGAATAGAAGAACAAGACTAGGTTGACATGGACATCTGCTCACCATAGAGTCTTGACGGGTTCTTCTTGTGAACCAACGCTGCCAACACGCCATTATATGGTAGCTGTAATTTAGAAACCCGTTCAGTAAGTTACTCATAGGTTAGAAATAAGTTTTGGTACACTAGACATTATCTCGACGTATTTCGACTTATAAGTAACTTACAAGTAACGTGTGAGAACAATCACATAACTTACATATAACTTACAGCCCGCGTATACAGGATGTATGAGCCATACGCTGGATATGTCAATAGACAACCTCGCCATTCTATGACATACACCAGTGTACTCTTAACTTAGACAAAACTTACCCATAACTTATTAGATGTACTTCAATTTTTTTTAGAAGATGATGGATGGATGGATGGATGTTCTCTCGCATAGATTGAGTCCTCGTTGTGCTGTTTGCTCTCTACATGTCTGTTCTCTTCTTCTTCTTCTCTATCCCCTCACCCCCCAGCCAGTCGCAGCAGATGACTGCCCCTCCCTGAGCCTGGTTGTGCTGGAGGTTTTTTCCTGTTAAAAGGGAGTTTTTTCTCTCCACCGTCGCCAAGTGCTTGCTCACAGGGGATCGCAATCGCCTGATTGCTGGGGTCTTTCTGCAATTGTGGGGTATTCCCTTACAGTTGAAAGTGCTATGAGATGACTGTTGTTGTGAAATGGCGCCATTATAAATAAAGTTGAATTGAACTGAATTGACCTTATTGCTAGATATGGCACTGTCCTTTGAGAGCTGTGACTGGTCAATATGGGGGAGGGGGGGTAGCAGTTAAAACTTCATCCATCCATCCATCTTCTTCCGCTTAATCTTTTTCGGGTCGCGGGGGGGCTGGAGCCTATCTCAGCATCTTTGGGCGAGAGGCAGGGTACACCCTGGACAGATAACTTATGCTGTACAAAACATATAATGGTGCACAAAAGTTAGCTGAAACTCAAATATCACAGCAACCAAACCTTGAACATATGCACAACAATACCACGGTAAACTTACAGTCTAACTATGGGTATAATGCTTATTTGCCAATATGTAACATGTCCCATCAGCCGCAAGGGCTGCTGGGAAATGAAAAGCTGAAATGGCCCTGCTGGACAGCCATTTACCATTCACCACAACAGCAACTTACAGTACTGTAAGGTGGCTGTTATTTTTCTAAACCTTTCTCATAAATCATATGTGATTTGTCATAGTGGAACCGAAAGGAGAAGTGTGTGCACATGTGTGCAATTTTAATATAGTAGATCTGACAATTAATTATTTAAAATCTAATATTTGTGTTTATGATCTCTCTTTACCTGCAAGCCTTCTTGTTGATGAACATTTTTTTCAGTGGGAGAAGGCCTGAAAGGTCTCCCTCCGATTTGTTGGTAACTGACAATGGTGTGTATTAAGCATGGGGAGGAGACTTGCCTTCTTTAGTATATATACAGAGGCAGCCCGAAGATTTAAAGGGGAGGGCACTAGAAAAGTCGGTGTTTGGTCAGGCAGTGTAAACGAGAAAGGAGTAGAAGTTTTCTATATGCAGTGGCTGACAGCACTCATTACTGTTACATAGGAGCTACTCCTTTATTTTAATATAAGAGTGTATTTTTTTTTAACAGCACCTTAAAACATGCATTTAAACCATGCAGATCCTGCTGGGAAATTAAAACCATCAAGTAACACTGATGTAATCTGCTGAGGCTGCGATAAACAGCTTTCAATGCAGGCTATCTCCTGAGATAAATTATCTTGCTATCAACCTATTTTCTTCATGACTAATTTCAAAATCAATCTCATGTTTAAGAGCAAACTTACTAAACCCGTTGCTGGAGTTTCTCCTTAAAATCTGGTCTGGTTTGGTCCTTGCTGAGTGCAGCTCTGTCCACGTAGAGGCCAGCAGCAGACTGACCTGCCTGCGATTTCAGCTGCAGCCACGTTCTAGATCTGGCCCGGAACATACAGCCCTTATCTGCAAGCTTGACCTCGGTCACATTTGAGCCCAGGAGTCTGTCATAAACCTTTTACTCAACACTTGTGTTGCACTCTGGATTTGCTCTCATCCCACTATGAAGCCTGTGAAACATGTGGAACATCAGATGAGAAAAGCACCTGTTCAGGCCCTCTGGTGACAGAAAGTTCCTGGGATATCCAGCATGGTCTTAGCTTCATGCTTTTAACTCCCCTAACAACCTAATTATAATATTCATTGGTTGTTGGGTTTTTTGTTTTTTTTTCTTGAGAAAAAACTGTGACAATTACATTTCCAATATAACACTCAGTGAGCTTAAAATATGAAAAAAAACAGGTGCTAATGAAGCTGTATCTAAAGCAAGGGTGTCCAATCATGTGCCATGGAGAGCCAAGACCCTGCTGGCTTTACCTCAAACTAGAGTCATCAACAGCAGATTTCAATGAATGTCTTCCCACTGATTGCTGATAAGTGAAAGCACCTGCTGAAGAGACTGGGTAGAAGCAAGAACCTGCAGGGTCTTGGCCCTCCATGGCACACGATTGGACACCCCTGTTCTAAAGAAAGAAAACACAAGTGTTTACATCCATATGACTATGATTTATCTTCCAGTTCATATGCTGTACTCTGGCCATTAGACTATAGAAAAAAGGTGAAAGAACAGTTTCCTGTTCTTAGGCACAAGGCCATGGCTGAAGTATCTTAACCTTTAAGCTGTGATTTCTTTTGCCCCTAGTGGCACAGCGCGGCGCTGCACCTGTCAACTGATACAATGTGCAGAAACACTGCCCAGCTGTAATGAGGATTTGTACTGATCATTCCAGTTCACAAGGTGGCAGGCACGCGTTGGAGAACTCATGGATGACATGTAATACACCAAAGAGGAAGAAATCCTCCTTCTTCGTTTTTGAGATTACAAAGAAAAATGGACAGCACCCATCGCTGTGGACATATGCGATCGTAGATGGAGGAGCAAATTCGGAGGATTTGATCCCGAATTTGCCAACTATGATTCTAAAAAGAGATTATTTAGCTTATGAAGGTAGATGTTTACATGTTCTAACTAACTCAGGGAGCGTGAAGCTCGTTTATTTGACCTGCCGGCGCACAGAGCACCATGTAACTGTAAAGCAATCACCGGTTGCATGTCATCATATAACATAAATAGCCATAGAATAAAAGTGAAATTAAGGTGGAATAATCAATAACAGTTTCTGGATGTAGGAGAGAAAACTAAAATGACTGGGAGAGGACAAAATTACGACCAGAATGCTGCAAATGGACGCCGCCTTGCCAGCGGTAAGTGACGAATGTCTTTGTTTGTTTGTATGCAAATTAGATTTAAATTAGAAACTTTGGATCATATTTGGATCATATTCTACATCTTTCTAATTGACAGTAAGCCATTACCTCTGACCACTTTCAAGTTATAGCCTTGGAAAGTTCTGACATCTGATCTGAATATTTTCTTGAAAAAATCTCTACCATTGTTGACCACTAGGGGTTACGTCGCAGTTTGGTAATATACACGGTTAAGAGGTTAAACCTGCATTCTATCTAGAATCCAGCAGGGGGAAGCACATGTCATCTCCCTGTCTCAAGCTGTTATCCCCACATGCTTCAAGACTGCCACCATAATACCAGTCCCGAAGAAGCACGCCTCATCCAGCTACAATGATTACCGGCTGGTAGCACTGACCCCCACTATAATGAAGTGCTTCGAGTGGTTAGTCATGGAGCAGATCAAGTCCACCCTGCGTCCCTGTCACAACCCATTCCAGTTTGCATACAGGTCTAACAGATCCACAGAAGATGCCATCGCCACTGCTCTCCATCCAGCCCTCACCCACCCTGATTCAAAAAACTCTTACGTGCACTTGCTGTTCTTGGACTTCAGCTCAGCATTCAACGCAATCATCCCCCCAGCACCTAATTCAAAAACTCAGACACTTAGGACTCAAAACCTCTCTCTGTAACTGGGTGCTGGACTTTCTCACAGGGAGGCCACAGAACGTGCGGGTTGACAGCAACACCTCCCAGACCATCACACCGCACAGGGGCCCCACAAGGGTGCATGCTCAGCCCACTGCTCTTCACCCTGCTGACCCATGACTGCGTACCAGCCTACAACACCAACCACATTGTGAAGTTTGCAGATGACACAACGGTGGTGGGCCTCATCACCAACAACGATGAGACCAACTACAGAAGCAAGGTGAGCCAACTGGTCCAGTGGTGTAAAGACAATAACCTCTTCCTGAACATGGGAAAAACCAAGGAGATTGTGGTCGACTTCTGGAGGGGTCATACACAACACCCCCCTCTGATCATTGATGGAGCAGCTGTGGAGAGAGTGAACAGCACCAAGTTCCTGGGGGTGCACATTTCTGAGGACCTCACCTGGACCAACAACACCACATCACTGGCCAAGAAGGCCAAAACTTGCCTCCATTTTCTCCACAGACTGGGAAGGGCACGAGTCCCATCCCACATCATGCAGTCTTTCTAAAGGGATACCATTGAGAGCATCCTCACCAACTGCATCACGGTGTGGTATGGAAGCTGCACCACTGCCTGCCAGAAGACACTACAATGCATAGTGGATGCAGCCAGCAAGATCATCGGTGCCCCCCTGCCCCCCCTCCCAGACATCTACCCCACCCGCCTCACCCGCAGAGCCATCAACATCACAGGCAACACCTTCCATCCCCTACACTCCCTCTTCAGCCCCCTGCCCTCAGGGAATAGGTACCGTAGTCTCCGGGTCCGCTCCACAAGACTGCTGAACAGTTTCGTTCATCAGGCCATTAGGACCCTGAACTGTGTTCACCCCCCCCCCCCCCAACGGTAATACCTGCACAATAACTACCTCAGATGTTGGCACAGAAAGACTGGCACACCAGCAGTAAGACTGTTGTTCTGCTGTACTTTTGCTGCTATGTGTCTCTGTACTTTAACAGCAACCATTTGCACAAATGCCATATCTGCTGCTGTCTGTATGTCACTGCAATACTGATCATGTGCAATCATATCTGTAACTACCTGCATCTACACCACTGCATTGAAATGTAACTACGGGTACTCATCTCTAGCTGTCTGAATATAGGATTGCTGGGTTTATTATCACTAATCGTTTACCTAAACTAATCGTTTACCTCTGTGGAGGGCAGAGTCCTTCTGGCTGCCAATGGTTGCATCACTGTATGTAGACTGTATATAGACTGCTGCTCTCACTGTTTGTTCTTGTTTTTCTTTTTTTTTAATCCAGCCTTATTCCTTTTCTTTTTATAAAATGCACACCAATGAAGAGAGAGAGAAACGCCATTTCAATTCTCCCATATGTCCTGCACATATAGTAGTATTGACAATAAAATCTTGAATCTTGAATGTAGCAGTGACTCTTTCTGATTAGTAGAACACCATAATCACTAGTTTTACATAATAATGGTTTAAGTACTGTGTTTATGAATCAAATCTACTTTAGAACAGTAAATCAGACCCCGGGCAGGGCTGTTTCACAGCTAGGCTAACCTGTTTTTAGCTGTTCTTAGCTAGCTAGCTATCCACTTCTCGCCTGGAAGAAGAAGTTGGAAGAAAATGGAAGAAGGTTTCTGAGTTGGAATTGAGACTCTCCAACCTCTATAAGATTTGGGAGGCTGAACACCACCTAGATACTATAATTCTAGGGCGGACATTGGCCCCAGCAACCGACTCGCAGCTGGCAGAGACGGCTACTTACCTGGGTGAATTTAGCACATCGCCATCCACTTCCACCCCTGCTCCGGTCTCCTCAGCTGTCCAGGACCCCAGCAATAAACACTGGCTTCAGCTCGGAGCTAAACCCAAAGCGCCGGGTGGTTTTTCACATCCTCAATGCGCACCCTGGACCTTGGTCGGGCCAACTAGCAAACATCAGGGATTGACTAGACATGGCCACACCTCTTCTCTTCCCGTTATTGGAAAACAGATTTGACCTCCTTTCCCTGGAAGATTTTCCCCATCTGGACGTCAATCATCCTCCCATGGCCGCCCCTCCTCCTTCAGCAGCGGCCCAAACCCACAAGCCCGGGATTAAAACTACTTTAGGTGTGCCAAACTATACACCAGCTCCAAAAACAAGAGAGCGCATCACCCCGCCATCACAACAACAACAACGGCAAAATTATCCACCATTTCAGAAACCACCAGCAAAGCCCCCGCAGACGACGTTGGTAATTGGTGATTTGATTATGAGGAATGTCAGAAGCAGGTACCGTGTCACTTTTTCCTGGGGCTAAAGTTTCAGACACTGAGGCTCTTACCCTTGACCTATTAAATGAATACCCCCACACTAAAACTGTCATTGTACATGTTGGATGCAACAACATGCCAGATGAAGCGTTGGAGATCTTAAAGAGTGACTTCAGGAGCCTTCTGTCCACTCTTATGAACTGTGGAAGATGTGTGTTTATTTCTGGGCCACTTGCTCCTTTCAGAAGAGGTTGCAATTATTTCAGCAGAACTCTCAGCCTTAATACCTGGTTGTGTTCTACATGTCCTACTTTTAACATTGGTTTTGCAGACAATTTGGTGCAGACCGGGACATATCACTGTTAAACAACGACACTGCAGTAAAGACATTGAGTTGCTAGCTGTTAGCATGCGGCCTACATATCTCCCAAGGGAATACTCACACGTGATCTGCATTGTTGTTTATGCAAATCCGATGGCAAACGCTGGGACAGCGCGTGACGTCATCCATTCAGTAACCGGCAGGCTGCAGACAGAACACCCAGATGCTCTTCTCCTCATCTCAGGCGATTTCAACCATGTTTCACTGTCTCCCATTCTACCCACGTTTACCCAGTATGTCACATGCCACACTAGAGACAATAAAACACTGGACTTATTCTACGCAAACACTAAGGAGGCGTACACCTCATTACAACTCCCCCCACTCAGGAGATCGGATCACAACTTGGTTCATCTCCGGCCGGTGTACAAACCCCTAGTGCACAGACAACCTCCGGCCATGCGCACAGTGAAGTTATGGTCTGAGGAGGCAATGGACACTCTAAAGGGCTGTTTTGAAGCCACCGCCTGGGAGCAGCTCTGCGATCCACATGGCGAGGACATTGATGGCCTCACTCACACCATCACGGACTACATCGGCTTCTGTGTGGACAACACCGTTCCCACCAAGACCATACGGTGTTGCTCAAACAACAAACCCTGGATCAACCCTGAGATAAAAACACTTCTGAGAGAGAAGAAGAGGATCTTCAGGTCGGGGAACAGGGAGATGCTGAAGTCCGTACAGAGGGAGCTGAGGAGAAAGATCAGAGAAGGCAAGGACAGCTTCAGGAAGAAGATGGAGGACAAGCTGCAACAGAGCAACATCAGCGGGGTCTGGAGAAACCTTAAAACCATCTCTGGGCTCCAGAATATCTCCCCCCAGGCCACGGGGGGCAGGGAGTGGACGAACAATCTGAATCTGTTTTTCAATAGGTTTGACCAACCGCCCTCCCCCCTGACTGCACAACAACCACTGCTGCCTCTAAAGACATCAAGTCCTGCTGCCCACTCCCCACTCCACCAACACCCCCCCACTCCCAACACACAGCCCCCCAACCTGACCTTGACTAAGACCCATGTGAGGACGGAGCTGAGGAAGATCAAGGCGAGGAAGGCGTCGGGACTGGACAGCATCAGCGCAAAGCTCCTCAAGTCCTGTGCAGACCAGCTGTGTGGGATTGTGGCGTACATCTTCAACCTGAGCCTGAAGCTGGGGAGGGTACCACAGCTGTGGAAAACATCTTATGTGGTACCTGTAACAAAAACTTCCCACCCCAAAGACCTGAACAGCTACAGACCAGTGGCCTTGACGTCCCACATGATGAAGACCCTGGAGAGACTGCTCCTTGCTCACCTCCGCCCCCTGGTGGGACCAGCGATGGATCCACTCCAGTTCGCCTACCAGCATGGCATTGGGGTGGAGGATGTGGTGATCTTCCTCCTTCACCGTTCTCTGTCCCACCTGGAGAAGCCCGGGAATGTGGTGAGGATCATGTTCTTTGACTTCTTTAGTGCTTTCAACACCATCCAACCGATGATCCTGAAGGACACAAGCTGCTGTGCGCAGGGGTGGACCAGCACCTGTCATCATGGATCCTGGACTACCTCACTAACCGGCCTCAGTTTGTGAGAACCCGGGACTGTGTGTCCGACACGATCATCGGTAGCACGGGGGCCCCCCAGGGAATGGTTTTGGCTCCCTTCCTGTTCACCCTTTATACTGCGGACTTCTCACACAACACAACACACTGCCATCTACAGAAGTTCTCTGATGACTCTGCGATCGTTGGCCTCATCTCCAATGGAGATGAAGCTGAGTACAGAGGGCTTATCCAGGACTTCGTGGACTGGTGCCATCGGAACTGCCTCCAGATCAACGCGAGGAAAACTAAGGAGCTGGTGGTGGACTGCCGCAGGCAAGGACAACCCCTCACAGCACCAGTAAATATACAGGGAACAGACATCGAGATGGTGACATCCTATAAGTACCTGGGTGTTCATCTGAACAATAAACTAGACTGGTCACACAATACTGACGCACTCTACATGAAGGGACAGCGCAGGCTGTTCCTACTGAGGAGACTCAGGTCTTTTGGTGTACAAGGGGCACTGCTGAAGACATTCTATGACACGGTGGTGGCATCAGCCATCACTTTTGGAGTGGTCTGCTGGGGCAGTGGCATTACCGCAGCCGATAGGAAGAGACTGAACAAACTGATCAAGAAAGCTAGCTCTGTCCTGGGGCAGCGCCTTGACCCAGTGGAGGAGATAGGAGAGAGAAGGATGGTGGCTAAACTGTCATCTCTGCTGGAGTCCGAGTTCCACCCTATGCAGGACATACTGAATGCACTGAGGAGCTCATATAGCAGCAGACTACATCATCCTAGGTGCACAACCGAGAGGTTTCACAGGTCCTTCCTACCAACGGTTGTCAGACTGTACAACCTAAGCAGAGCTGCTCGCAGAGATAGCAAAAAGACGTGACAACCTAATAGTTTTGAATGCAAAAGAAGCAATAGACTTATACAATGGTCCCCTCCGGCATACAACTAGGAAAATACCGGTCGCTATGGAGGGTGAGAATATGTATGGGTACATAATCATACCATGTAGGATAACTAAGTAGACGGTTGTGCTGTTTCATCCCATCTAGCAACAATGCTCTGCACTGTGTGTGTTTATATATTTACATATTTATTCCATCTAGCTACAATGCTCCGCACTGTGTTTATATATCTACATATTATTCCATCTAGCTACAATGCTCCGCACTGGGTGTGTTTATATATCTACATATTTATTCCATCTAGCTACAATGCTCCGCACTGCGTGTTTATATATTTACATATCTATTCCATCTAGCTACAATGCTCCGCACTGTGTGTTTATATATTTACATATTTATTCCATCTAGCTGCAATGCTCTGTACTGTGTGTGTTTATATATCTATATATTTATTCCATCTAGCTACAATGCTCTGCACTGCGTGTCTATATATATATATATATATATGTACATACAGTGGGGCAAAAAAGTATTTAGTCAGCCACCAATTGTGCAAGTTCTCCCACTTAAAAGGTAAGAGAGGTCTCCAATTTTCATCATAGGTATACCTCAACTATGAGAGACAAAATGAGAAAAAAAAATATCCAGAAAATCACATTGAAGGATTTTTAATGAATTAATTGGTAAATTCCTCAGTAAAATAAGTATTTGGTCACCTACAAACAAGCAAGATTTCTGGCTCTCACAGACCTGTAACTTCTTCTTTAAGAGGCTCCTCTGTCCTCCACTCGTTACCTGTATTAATGGCACCTGTTTGAACTCGTTATCAGTATAAAAGACACCTGTCCACAACCTCAAACAGTCAGACTCCAAACTCCACTATGGCCAACACCAAAGAGCTGTCAAAGGACACCAGAAACAAAACTGTAGACCTGCACCAGGCTGGGAAGACTGAATCTGCAATAGGTAAGCAGCTTGGTGTGAAGAAATCAACTGTGGGAGCAATTAATAGAAAATGGAAGACATACAAGACCACTGATAATCTCCCTCCATCTGGGGCTCCACGCAAGATCTCACCCCGTGGGGTCAAAATTATCACGAGAACGATGAGCAAAAATCCCAGAACCAAATGGGGGGACCTAGTGAATGACCTGCAGAGAGCTGGGACCAAAGTAACAAAGGCTACATCAGAAACACACTACGCCGCCAGGGACTCAAATCCTGCAGTGCCAGACGTGTCCCCCTGCTTAAGCCAGTACATGTCCAGGCCCGTCTGAAGTTTGCTAGAGAGCATCTGGATGATCCAGAAGAGGATTGGGAGAATGTCATATGGTCAGATGAAACCAAAATAGAACTTTTTGGTAAAAACTCAACTTGTCGTGTTTGGAGGAGAAAGAACACCATACCTACTGTGAAGCATGGGAGTGGAAACATCATACTTTGGGGCTGTTTTTCTACAAAGGGACCAGGACGACTGATCCGTGTAAAGGAAAGAATGAATGGGGCCATGTATCGTGAGATTTTGAGTGAAAACCTCCTTCCATCAGCAAGGGCATTGAAGATGAAACGTGGCTGGGTCTTTCAGCATGACAATGATCCCAAACACACCGCCCGGGCAACGAAGGAGTGGCTTCGTAAGAAGCATTTCAAGGTCCTGGAGTGGCCTAGCCAGTCTCCAGATCTCAACCCCATAGAAAATCTTTGGAGGGAGTCTGTGTTGCCCAGCGACAGCCCCAAAACATCACTGCTCTAGAGGAGATCTGCATGGAGGAATGGGCCAAAATACCAGCAACAGTGTGTGAAAACCTTGTGAAGACTTACAGAAAACGTTTGACCTCTGTCATTGCCAACAAAGGGTATATAACAAAGTATTGAGATGAACTTTTGTTATTGACCAAATACTTATTTTACCGAGGAATTTACCAATTAATTCATTAAAAATCCTTCAATGGGATTTTCTGGATTTTTTTTTTCTTATTTTGTCTCTCATAGTTGAGGTATACCTATGAAGAAAATTGGAGACCTCTCTCATCTTTTAAGTGGGAGAACTTGCACAATTGGTGGCTGACTAAATACTTTTTTACCCCACTGTATGTATACTTGCTGCTCTTGTTTTTTTCTCTTGCCTTCTGATTGTTGCTCTGAGTGTTGCTATCCCTGTGCTGTTGCAATCCTGGAATTTCCCCATTGTGGGACTAATAAAGGCTTAACTTATCTTATCTTATCTTAATTTCAGCCTGTTTTGGAACCGCCAATCATTTATGAGGTCAGATGGCATCCATCCAAATAGACTTGGTGAACGTGTTTTAAGGGATAATCTGTTCTATTCCATTCGGCATTTTTTAGTACAGTGACTGAAATTTGGTGCGTTAACTCACCCCGAAGTTCCTGGGTCTGCCAACCAGCTCTTCTTTGTTTTCACGTCTAATATTAATCCTATTAATTCAAATAATCCTCACCGTTTAGATCAGTCTTCAATTTATAACCCCATAGAGATTGTGTCTGTCTCCCGTTACCCAAAATATTAAAACCCACGACAAATACAAAATAACTTGATAAATACACGTCTTCCTGCAGCTCCTCCACATCTGCCACCCCTCAACTTACCTCCTGTCTTCCCCCTCAGAGAACCTTTGTCTACTCCCCCCAAAGTTAATAAAAATATAATGTATAATCATCCCAAAGTGATTAAACAAAAAGTTGGTAAAACTCAAATTAAACATCGTCTCTAAATTTAATGATTTGGCCTCTCTTCCTCCTCATAATTTAAAAATTAAATGCGGTTTGTTAAATATTAGGTCTCTAACTCCTAAGTCACTACTAGTCCATGATCTATTAATTGATCATCAGACTGATTTAATATCCCTTACAGAGATTATGTTGGTTTAAATGAATCAATTCCCTCTAGTTATCTAAACTATCATAATCCCAGAAGTGCTGGTCTTGGAGGTGGAGTTGCAGCAATTTACCATTCTAAATTTCTAGTTAATGTAAAGCAAAAATCATGTTTTAATTCCTTTGAGGGCCTGGTCCTCAGTATGGGGCATGTTAGCAATCTTAGTTTAAACCCAATTTTCTTTGCCATAGTTTACCGTCCTCCCTCAGCCTACTCAGTTTTTATCCGAATTTGCCAAATTTTTAGCTGATTTAGTGCTGAAATCAGAATAATTATACTACGGGATTTTAATATACATGTTGATGTAGATAGTGACTGTTTTAATAAGGCATTCAATTCAATATTAAACTCAATGAGGTTTTCCCAGAAAGTAGAAAAGTCTACTCATTATCTCCACCACACACTGGACCTTGTTCTGACTTATGGTATAGAAACAGAAAATCTGGTAGTGTCTCCTCATAATCCTGTACTGTCAGAACATTGTTAACTTTTGATTTCACTATTTCTGACTATTTGACTCCTAAAGAAAAATACTACTACAGCAGGTGTCTTTCAGATGATGTTGTTACCAAATTTTTGCAGACTGTCTCCTCTATGCCATGTGTCAACACAACGGAAATAAAAGATGGAGAGCTTGCTCCTTCCGTAATTGATAGCATGGTAGATAATGTTACAGCCAGGTGGAGCCCTGGGCCCAGGTCCACCTGCTGGCTTTCCATAGAACGATGCTGCGTTCATTTTTAGATCTACAGATATAAAGAAAAATAATGGACAGAAATTACATTTATATCCCACCACATTATTTCTGTTATGATTATAGATATGAGGTAGAATGGCAGTCTCTAAAGAAAACGTGTGTGAGTGTTGAACACCATCTAAATACGGCACCTTATTGCATTCCATTGTGGCTGAATGTAGCGAATTAGCATCACACCGAAATCGTCTAATATCTCCAAAAATATTCGTCACAGGTCCTCCACTCCTTCGTGGTAGTGATAAAAGTACACAATAAGCCTGTACATATTTTTATTTTAGTACAACTTACCTGAGATTGGACAATTTTTCCACGATTGTCTTCTGAAAATGCAGACGTGGCACGCGGCCAGCGTAGCAATCAGGAAATGGATGGTGCTCCATCTCTGACCGTTCCTACGAGAAACTAATGCTTGCAAAAGGTTCCTAGGTATGTGTTGGAAGTGCTCCAACCGGTAGTGGAGGAATACGGATGGTATTTTGGTTGCATTTGGAGCGGAAGCGGTTTGATGCGAATTCGCGACAATCGACGTCAAGGTACCTGTCAATGAAGCCTGATGATAGTAATCAATTAGCCAAGTTAGATGCCTGTCTTAAGGAAATCAAAGCTTGGATGACTCATAATTTTCTGCTATTAAACCCAGATAAGACTGAAGTCATTCTTGTTGGTCCAGAAAACCTTAGAAATACCTTTCCAAATCAATCTCTTAATTTGGATGCAGCTACTCTTTCTCTGAATAGTTCTGTGAGGAACCTTGGAGTTATTTTTGATCAAGATCTGTTTTTTAATTCACATATTAAATTTGTTTCTAAGACTGCCTTCTATCATCTGCGTAATGTTGTCAAGATTAGGAGCATCTTGTCTCTGAGTGATGCTGAGAAGCTGATCCATGCTTTTGTTAGCTCTAGATTAGATTATTGTAACTCGTTATTATCAGGTTGTCCTAAAATATCTTAAAGTCTTCAGCTGATCCAAAATGCTGCAGCAAGAGTTTTAACAGGTACTAGAAAGAGAGATCATATCTCTCCGGTTCTGGCCTCCCTTCATTGGCTTCCCATAGAGTTTAGAATTAAGTTTAAAATCCTTCTTCTCTCTTACAAAGCTCTTAATAATCTGGCCCCTTTTTATATAAAAGATCTGATATTACCCTATCGTCCTAACAGAGCACTACGCTCCCAAAATGCTGGATTACTTGTAATACCTAGAATCTCCAAAAGTACAATGGAAGGCAGAGCCTTCAGCTATCACGCTCCTTTCCTGTGGAACCAGTTACCAGTCTGGGTTCGGGAGTCAGACTCAATCTCTGTTTTTAAGAATAGGGTAAAAACCTTCCTCTTCAATATACCTTACAATCAGGGAGGGATCATGTGTCTCTTAACCCTCCCTCTGTGTTGCTGTTAATAGATTTAGACTGCCGGGTGACCTCCAATAATGTCACCCGGCAGTCTAAATCTAGACTGCCGGGTGACTCTAAATCTAACAATATAAACCATGCCAAACACGGTTTATATTGTTACTTTCTTTGAATTTCAGTCACTATAATAGACATCTCTGTTTCCACCTCAATCATTAATCCACAGTCAGTCTCACGTCATTCTGGTTTATTTTGTTATATTTTCACTGTGACATTTCATTGAGCCGTTAGCATTAACATGGCTGGGCAGTTGGAGTTGATCACTGTAACAGCATACAGCTCGTTGCTGGCGTTAACTTTTCTATAAGTCTCATCTGTTGTTCATCTATTTTTTTTTTTTTTAATTTAACCTTTATACAGGGAAGGTTCATTGAGAGGCAACCTCTCTTTTTCAAGAACACCTTGTTCACATTCACACCTGAAAGTTGCCCAGTACAACCACAGCCTGATCTGTGGCCACTGAGCAGCTCCGCTGGTGCCTTGCTCAAGGGCACCACAGGGATTTAGAAGGGTGGGGCAAACAAACACTGCTATGTTATCTGCCCCACCCAGATCTGATCCTGCCAATCCAGGGATTGAACTGGCGACCCTCTGGTCACCAGTCAACATCCCTAATGTCATAGGTGCACCTCTACGCGGCACACGGAGGGGAAAAAAAACAACCCAGTCGCTGGACTGTGAGTCTGTGCGTTTATTTGGCAAAAACAGAAACAAGTGCAAAGTGAACAAACTATGAAATAACAATGAGGGGTCAACTTACAAAGATGGCACACCAGAGCAAGGTAAGGCTCTGGTGGAGACAAGAGAGAAGCAGTCCATTAAAGAAACGATGAAGACAGCGACAATGAAAATGAAAGAACCTTCTTTAAATAGGGAACAACCTGATTACAATGAAAGACAGATGTGGGCTGACCTGAGTAAGGGAAGTGGGAAACAACTAACAATTGGGTACAGCTGGTAATGATAATGAGGAAGAGGTCCCCCTCCCTCACCTGGTGACAGGTGACGGAGGGGCAGCTGGCAGTTTGACAAGCGGCAGGGCACACCTATACAAGACTGCACAACCCTGACTGCTGTCAAAAGTGAAAAGGGAAACACAGAAAACACAAAAATAAAATGACATTCAAAATAATACATAACTGCAGAAATCAAACACAACAGGAAAATGGCAACAGAACCTAAATACTGTGAACAGATACAGATCAACACAAGGAAACCCGAAGGCGACATAGAACTCACAGGAATAACCATATGGCAGATAAATATGGATAAACAGGGAAGTCATGAAACTGAGTTTGGGGGGAAATCCCAAATTCAGTACGTGACACCTAACCATTAGGCCACCACTGCCCCATGCACTGAAACCAGCCATTCTGAGAAAGGCTGCAAAACATGATTCACAAATATTCTTCAATAATAAAATAATTAAATAGAATTTGGCCAAAATGTGTCACAAACATTTCATTAAGACCTGTGTGAGCTGTTAAAATGCAGAACTAGTGCAACCATTGACCCCTTTAAATAATATGTGTCCTCAGGCAAATCAAAAGCTTCTAACTTCTATAGGTATATATGAAAAGAAAGTCAGGAGGACTTTGAGGATGAATGTGGTACATGCCTGAAGAGGAAAGGATGAAAGATGGAAGGATGGAAGGAAGAAGGCAACTCCACAGAGGCTGGCTGGGCTCACAGGCTGTAGACACACAGCTGAAGCTGGACAGTCAGTGGCCGTAGACCACACAAACACAACCACACACAAGCCTAATCTGTAAAGCATTTCTGATTCTACACAAACAAGCCATGTAACTTGTTCAGCTATGTACTATGTGCTATGCTACTCTCTCTCTCCCTCTCTTTGTTGCTCTCGCTCTCTCTGATGTGCATTATTGCCATGAAAGCTATCAAAAAAGTTTCCAAAGATGAAAACATACTGTGACGTTTGCGGGGTTCCACAAAGAAGAGAAGCAGATGGTTGTGACGAACAGGCTTTATTCAACACACCCAACCCCAACAACCCTGAGCACAGACAGGAGGGGAGGTCATTCTCCCAGACCTCAGTTTCAATCATGGTTATACAACACATAATACATCTTGCCCTAATCCTGCCTATAAACACTGCTGGGTCATTATAACGCAGTTATAATGACCCAGCAGTATAATAACTCAGTAATAACACACACACAGTAACATTTTCAGCTGATAAAGCATGCTGGGAAATCCCTGCCCCCCTTAACATGGCCCCTACATTACACTGCCCCCCCCCCCAGGACTAGTTTCTGTCCCCAGAAAAATCAAAGTCCAACCCAGAAGTCCAACGCAAATCAATCCAGGTGTTGGGGGCGACTTTGATGCCAACAACCAGCACATCCAACAGCTTCAGTAGGACTACGCACAGTCCCTCCCCTGGCAGCGGGAGTCATGACTCCCACCGCTGCCAGGACCTCCCAGGCGGCTGCTGGCCCGCGTCCAGGCATCCAGCCCCTGCCGAGCCCAGGAAAAGACCGGATCTGTCCTGCTCGCTCCGCTGCTGCTGCGCGCCGAGGGCCTCTGTGACGTCACCGCTGGGGGAAGCATCTGCGGGAGGCGGCCTTTCCCCGTCCATGCCACCTTGCTCTAATTTAACGTCGGCGAGGTGCCAGTTTCCCGCGGGGTGGGCGAAGGGCAGTACCGTGCGATGTGCCCTGGCTCTCCGCAGTGGAAGCACCCTTCCTCGCGTCGCTGCGGCCGTCTCCTCCGTGGACGCGCCACTGTGGTCTGCCGTAACTCCTCCTCCTCCCCCTCGCTGTCAGCACGGCAGTTTCCTCCGGTGACCAGTCGTGCAGCACGGCAGCCAACTCGACCTGGGCCAGGTGGTCATCCAACAAGTTCTGGTGTTGTAGCGGGGAATCTTGGCCCGCTGCCGGATGGATGGGACGGTCGTCTCCCGGTCGATCGCCGTTCCTGATCACCCTGGAATCGCCAGCCCATCCTGCCCTGAAAAGGGCGGGAAGCGGGGCTGGTTTGCTCTGCTTGGCCCGCTCTGCCTTGAAAAAGGCGGAAGGCGGGGTGCGCTGGTCCGTCCATCGCAGCGAGCCACTCCGGGAGTCCGCGTCTCAGCTCTGCGCTCCTTTCCCAGCCGGGGCGCTGGACCTTCGCCCGGGTCCTGGCCAACATCTTGCTCCATCCCCACTCCTGACACCAGTGTGACGTTTGCGGGATTCCACAAAGAAGAGAAGCAGATGGTTGTGACGAACAGGCTTTATTCAACACACCCAACCCCAACAACCCTGAGCACAGACAGGAGGGGGGGGTCATTCTCCCAGACCTCCGTTTCAATCATGGTTATACAACACATAATACATCTTGCCCTAATCCTGCCTATAAACACTGCTGGGTCATTATAACGCAGTTATAATGACACAGCAATATAATAACAGCAATATAATAACTCAGTAATAACACACACACAGTAACGTTTTCAGCTGGTAAAGCATGCTGGGAAATCCCTGCCCCCCTTAACATGGCCCCGACGTTACAATACAGTATAAGGGCAGCACGGTGGTGCAGTGATTAGCACTGTGACAGCACAACAAAAATGTCACCGGATTGATTCCACTCCTGACTATTGTGGGTTCGATCCCACCCCCAGACCATCGGGGACCCTTCTGTGTAAAGTTTACTCTGGGTACTCCGGTTTCCTCCCACAGGTCAAAGGCATGCAGGTTAGATTAACTGGCATCAACTGGGGATTCTAAATTGTCCTTAGGTATGGATGTGAGAGTGAATGGTTGTCTGTCTCTCTGTGTTGGCCCTGCGATGGACTGGCGATCTGTCCAGGGTGTACCCTGCCTCTCGCCCAAAGATGCCGAGATAGGCTCCAGTCTGTGCTCATGCATAAGGTGTTCTTTTATCTGCCTTTAATGAGGCACTAGTCTGGAACCATAGCAATACAGCCTAAGATGGATCCACAGTGGCGCCTCCAGAAACCTTTCATGGAGGAGCCACATGGGGGCCACTGAAAAGCTTGTGGTGGCACATCAAAGTCAAAAGGCAAAACTCAAGTCCAGAAATTGGCATCTGGGAGGGCAATGCGTTGGATCAAGGTGGCCATTGCCACCCTGTGGCACTACTTTGGGGTGTATAAATGGGTGTATATATGGTCTATAACAAGCACCATAAGGTCATCTACAAGTGGCCACATCAGGCCAGAGGTTGATGATCAATTTTTATAGTTGTTTCATCAAATCTGAGGCTGTGGTCACTCATGTGAAGAGAGGATGAACTTGGAAGCCCCTGTCTGGGAGATATTCAGTTTTCATGTCCAGAAGAGTTTCCTGTACATTTCAGAGGAGGCTGGGAACATCGGGTCCAAATGGTCTATGTTCAAATGCTCCATTGCAGATGCAGCTTTAAGGAACTATGGCCATAAGCTCATCAGTGTCTGGAATGGTGGCAAGCAGAGAACCTGTGGTGAAGAAGCCATCATATCAACAAGAAGGAGGCTTTTCAAGCCCAGTTGGCTTGGGGACCTCCTGAAATCCCTGGGGTGGCCAAAAGGTTTGCAGCTTCAGTGGGAAATTTTGGGAAATTAGGGAAGGTCATGGAGAAGGACCATTCAGTAGATTAGGAAGGGACAACTAAGCTCACCCTAGGCTTTATTAAGTCTGCTAGCCTGGACTGGGGACATTGTTGAGTGATTGAAGAAGCATTTTGAGGATCTCCTCAATCTGGCCACCTTGTGCTCCATAGACGTGGCAGAGTTGAATCCTTGGGGAGGACTCATCATCACACTGATGGAGATCAGTGAGGTAGGTGTGACACAGTTCTTCCTGAGATGCTGAAGGCGCTGGACATTGAGGGCCTGGCGCTGTTGACACGCCTCTTCAACATTGCATGGATGACTGAGACAACACCTATGCATTGGCAAACTGGGGTCGTGGTCTCCATCTTCAAGTGTGTGTGTGTGGGGGGGGGGGGCAAAGAATGTGGTCCAACTATTGAAGGATTAAACTTCTCAGCCTCCCCTGGAAAGTTAACTCTGGGGTGTGGGGAAGGAGACTTCAACTGATTGAGGAGCCTCAGATTTAGGAGTTCTGGTCATGGGACAGTTGACTAGATCTTTGCCTTAACAGAGAAGCTGAGGAAGGCATGGGAGTCCAGTTGACTTCTACATATTTTTTTTAGATTTGGAGAAAGCTCATAATTGTGTCCCCTGAGAGATTCTGAGGGGGATGCTGCAGGACTATGGGGTCCGGGGGTGTTGTTACAAACCACTTGGTCCCCGTATAACCAATAATGGGGTCCCTTTTTCTTCTTCAGACTGTGACCTCCAGCCTGCCCAGGGATGGCTCATTGCCGAGTGTGAAGCAGTTGGGATGAGAGCCAGTTCCTCCAAATCCTAAGCCCCAGTACTTGAGGAGGTTTGTGCAACTGTTAGGCTGCATTCAGACTAGGATAGTCCGGGGGTCTCGGTTTGACTGGGCGGGGAATGCCGAGAATTTTCACACTTTCGTTTGGTTTGGTTTACGTTCACACTGCAGCGGACCAAACTGCCTGGACAATGTCATGCAGTTACAACAATCGCTTGTTGCAAATCCGTTCCCTTCACCTGGGTTGTTTGTCCGCCACAAACAAGACATTTTTTAACTTTTCTCTTCAGCTTTCTCTGGTAAAAGGATTTCTCAGATTTGTGCGGTATTGTTATTTTCTACCCAAAATGTACTAGGGGAAATGACACTTCCTCTTCTCAGACTATGTATTACTATGGTTACACAAACACCAAGGGACACTTCTGTCCTTTGGTCCACTGGATCGTCCATTTAGATTCACACTGCAAGCAGATCACACCAGATTTTGTTTGCAAGTGAACTGAGACCCCCATTTTCAGTGGGACCAGACTTTGCTTGTTTGGTATACACCAGAGTTCCATTGCACATTCAGACTGCATCAAATGAACCAAACTATCCACGGAAGCCACCCTTTGGTCCTTTGGTCTGGACCAAACAGTGGCTGTCTGAATGCATCCTTAGGATTCCTCCTGGTTGACTCCCTCTAGAGGATATCCATTCACACCCAACTGATAGAAGACTCCAGAAGAATAAATATATTCTAAAATTGATCGATTACATCATCAGTGCATGATCATTACATCAGTACATGATGATGCCACAGAAATAATAATTAACTTCTATTCATTTCAGTTTTATTCATACAGCTCTAATCTCAAAGCAATTTTAAAGGGTAAAAGGTAATGACCCTGGATAAGACTTTAAACATCTTCATTCAACCAAATAATACATATTTGCAAAAATTTAATTAAAAAAGATATCTGGAATGTATTTGTGTGTGGCATGTCAGGTGTATGTTAGCAGTGATGAAGTGCCTCACTTCATTAGCATAGAGCTTCAGTCCTAGATTGATTGTTTTTCTGCTGGTTTCATCCTAAAGGTGATTGATCTGTTAACCACTATTTCCCTTACAGACCTTTGATTGAGTGCTGGTTATCTTCGCCTGAAAGCACCAGTGTGGGTGGGTGTGTGTATGTGTGTGTGTGCGCGCGCGCACACGTGCATCTTCCCAAGCAGCTCAGCTGGGGTTCTTTCAGCACTTATTTAGAAGTTCCATTTTTATCATAATCATTCTACTACTGTTAAACAAAATACCTTTCTCCCACTGACAGTGCTCCAGTGTGTTTGTGTATGTCTGTGTGTGTATGTGATCACAGAAACAAATGGAAGAAAGTAGGATCTGATGACGGAACATTCATGCTGTAGGTGATTGAAATGTAATCTGACCCAGTATTTTGAACCCACTAGATTATTTAAATTTACCATGCGATTAATAACCCCTCTGTGGATCACCACCTTATTGTGGTTGGAGGCCTTTGTGTGCTCTCATAATCCTAGGAGCTATGTTGTCGGGGGCAACTTGCCCCTGGTAGGGTCCCCCAAGACAGACTGGTCCTGTGTGAAGGACCAAACCAAGAGTGGTCCAGTAGATCCCTATGAAAGAGTTACATCAAGGACTCAGTGTACCCAACGCAGCCACATGGGTCCACCCTCCGGTGGGCTCACCACCTGCGGGAGGGTTCATGATGCTATGTGAACTGGGCAGTAGTCTGGGCTGCTCTGCTTGGACTGCTGCCTCCATGGCCCAGACCTGCAGATAAGCGGTAGAAGATGGATGGATGGATGGATGGAATAAATAGAGCAGATACATTCTAACCTCTGTTACTGAAAGCTATCAAGAATAAAACTCTATTTAATAAGTAAAATTAATAAATAAATTACTGATAGACAAGATGATTGGCAGGGATTTTACATGCAATATAGCTATAAATATTAACGGTTTGTCTAAAACATCGATTCTTTGATTCAACTTGATTCATGTTTGAGTGAGCTGATATTGATTCACAAAATCCATGCATTGATCTTTTAATATAATGCTTTTTAGGTGTGTGGAAATTTCCCAGAGGTCTCTGGGTGGGCTAATCTCATTGTTTGGCCTTTGGGAGTCTGGCTGTGACTGAGTGTATATCATCATTGCCACACGGTGGGGGTGGACGGTGCCTCAAAGACAGCGAGGAGCTCGACAGAGCCAGGACCGGGTGTGAGACGCACAGAGTGGAAGTGAAATACTGCAGATCTCTGAGACTGGTATGGTGCTAGCGGAAGTGCTCGACCGGAGGAGGACTGCACTTGATGGGTCATCTGCAGCATCTCTCGGTGCACCCAGAAGGCAGCGGAGGCTGTCGCAACTTATGTAGGGATGTACGACCGTGCAGTGTTGTTGAGGATGAGTGCTTCTTACTTAGTCTCATAAATAGGAGAGTCATGCTGTGTTTTGCTGGCATGCAAACATTTCAGTGAGACGGGTTGTAATGAGGAGGTGGGGCATTGCATTGTGGCTTTACTATTGATGGAGAGACAGCTGGACAAGTGGAGGGGTGATTGACACTACACACCCTTTGCATTAAGGAAGACACTCGTTGGCACTTTGTCAAATCATAAGTTGGATAATGAGTTTATTGTTGTGGCTGATTTTGGGTCAGTTTTTAATGTGATAATTAATGTATTTAATTAACCAGGTTGGAGTATTCCTGGTGCAGTTTGCAGTGTTGGGTCTTTAAGCATGCCCTGCGATGGACTGGTGATCTGTCTGGTGTACCCTGCCTCTCGCTCAAAGATGCCGGGATAGGCTTCGGTCCCCCCAAGACCCGAAAAGGATTAAAGCGGTAGAAGATTAATGGATGGATCGATGGGCCTCTAAGAATTTTTGCAATTCTTCCTCTTCTTTTTTTTTTTTTTTAGCTGCTTCCCTTGGGGGTCGTCAGTGTATCATCACCTGATATCACAATGAGTCACATGTCAATTTGGCAAGGATTTTTATGCCGGATGCCCTTCCTGAAGCAACCCTGCCCATTTGTCCAGGGTTGGGACCAGCACAAGGAGTACACTGGCATGTGCACCCCCTGTTGCTGGCTAACCAGTTCCTCCCCCATTCTATTATGCTGAGCACCAACCTAGAAGATAGGGAATACCATTTTTCTAAACTGCAAAAAATACTTATACAGTATATTAATAGAGTTCCAACTTTCCCACAACCATGCCAAGTCGGAGGACATCCAAATCTACTTGAGTAAAAGTATCCTTTTATTTTCCTACTTTTATAGTATCCTGTAAAACAGTGAATGTCAACTGGCAGCCCGCAGGCCACATTCGGCCCACCAGAGCTTTCCATCCGGCCTCCAGAATATTACTGGAATAGTTTTGTTGCAAAGGAGGGACACAGGCTGTTATACTTTCCCCTCCAGGGCAACGAAGAGGAGGATTCACGTGCAAGGCAAATTTCATACACCATTATTTATTAACAAGCAGAAAATAGAAATTAATACAGCCCGTGGGCTGAAACAAAAACAAAAGCTAAGACTTGGCAGAACAGGAGCACACGAGGCTAGGGAATATAAGACAGGCTCGGCAGGAGTGTGTGTGAAACGCCAACATGGCGTTTCACACAAGGTTTCCTCAACAAGGACACCACACAGGACACAGACTGAGATGCACATACATAGACAGGGGGGTTATCATGGCAATACAGGACAGGTGAGAACAATCAGCGGCAATCAGAGACAGCACAGGGCAGGCAGGGCTGAACAAACAATCACAGATGGGATGCACATGAGACATGACAATGGATATACAGGACAACAGCACAGGAGCAACACAGAGGGGACAGTAGCTACAGATACAGAAAACATGAGGGGCTGGAACAATAGGCAAGCACACACAGATCCAGGACCAAACAGGGGATGACATGGAAAACAATGACAAGGGACTCAGGGGAACACAGAGGACAAATAATACAAATAATATCATAAATAATCATAGAGGGAACAAAAAAGCAAAGCGTGGGCATGATCTCATGATCATACCTAGACTATGACATAGGTAGAGTCAGCCCCATGGGGGTCATTCGTGGCCCGTGTCCCCCCCTCAAATGAGTTACTGTGCTCCCCCAAGACCTTTAGCATCAAACTTTGTTTTATTAATTAATAATGTGTGCTTGCAAAAAAATCTGATATCTGAGTGTAAAGGCCATTACATACTGTCATCTCTGCTGGAGTCTGAGTTCCACCCTATGCAGGACATACTGAACGCACTGAGGAGCTCATTTAGCAGCAGACTACATCATCCTAGGTGCACAACCGAGAGGTTTCGCAGGTCCTTCCTACCAACGGCTGTCAGACTGTACAACCTAAGCAGGGCTGCTCGCAGAGATAGCAAAAAGACGTGACAACCTAATAGTTTTGAATGCAAAAGACGCAATAGACTTACACAATGGTCGCCTCTGGTATACAACTAGGAAAATACCGGTCGCTATGGAGGGTGAGAATATGTATGGGTACATAATCATACCATGTAGGATAACTAAGTAGACGGTTGTGCTGTTTCATTCCATTCCATCTAGCTACAATGCTCCGCACTGTGTGTTTTTATATATCTACATATTATTCCATCTAGCTACAATGCTCCGCACTGTGTTTTTATATATCTACATATTCATTCCGTCTAGCTACAATACTCCGCGCTGTGTGCTTATATAGTCATATATTTATTCCATCCAGCTACAATGCTCCGCACTGTGTGTCTATATATATATATTTATATTTATATGTACATATGTATACTTGCTGCTCTTGTTTTTTTCTCTTGCCTTCTGATTGTTGCTCTGAGTGTTGCTATCCCTGTGCTGTTGCAATCCTGGAATTTCCCCATTGTGGGACTAATAAAGGCTTATCTTATCTTATACTCCCCAAAAACAGAGAAATTTGTTCTTTTTCTTGAGGTGGCAAGAACAAGAACAACGTTCTTTCTGTTCTGGACATTTCATACTTAGCAAGAAACTCAAGTGCAGAACTCCAGGGAAATTAAAATTTCATGTAGCTGTGTATTTGTACATACGTATGTTAAACATAAGAGAGATGCTGACAGCACATACGTGGATTGACCTCATGACGAAGAGGACAGTAAGTCCAGACCACCTGCGGAGGACAACGAGAGAGGACAGGGGTACGAACGAAGTTCTTCCTGACCTCCAGGACGCAGGTAGAAGACGGAAGACTGGAGGGGGGAGAAATGTCAACAAAGGGTTGACGGGGATATGTGATCCCCCCTGTGTGTGAGAAGTCTGTATGAGAAAAGGTATAAATGTGAAACTCTGATGTGGCTCAGCCTCTTGTCTTCCTGCTTATTGGAGAGAGCAGGCAGGGGAAATGAATGTTGGAATAAACTGGAATAAAACACAATTCAGTCTCTTTATTCCACGCTCCCCACATTGGTGACCTATCGACGTAGAGAATGCCTGGAGAAGGTCTTCGCGTTCCAGACTCGCTGGAGTCTGCCCTGGCGAGCGCCGTAGCCGTCAAGCTGCCGGAATTCTGGCAGGACAATCCACGGTCGTGGTTCCTACAAGCGGAGTCACAGTTCGCGCTCGCAGGAGTAACGGTGGATGACACTAAGTTCCACCATGTCATCGCTAAGCTGGATAACCACACGGCTCGGTGCGTGCAGAACTTGGTGCAGCAGCCGCCCGCCACCGACAGATACGGCAGGTTGAAAGCTACCCTCATCAAGTTTTTCACGCCCTCGGCCGAAGTGAGGGCTAGGAGGCTCCTGGCTTTGCTCGACCAGGGAGGACACAGGCCAAGCGCCCTGATGGAGGATATGCTACAGCTGAGGGGTCAGACAACGATGACTTCCTTTTCCAGTACATCTTCCTCACCAACCTCCCGGCGCACATGAGAGGGACGCTGGCCGGCGTACGTTGCCAGACCCAGGTAGATTTCCGGGAGCTGGCCCAGGAGGCAGACAGGATGCTGGACGCCTGCGGCGAGCAGACGACCACAGCGGCGACCCAAAGCAGCGGGGAGCCAGAGGCAGCAGACCCAAGCTTACCAACAACGGCAGCGGCGCGGCCTCGACGCGGTGGAGGTGATGGTTCAGTGGCAGAGGCGCGGCCCCGACACAGCGGAGGAGAGGATCTCTGCTTTTATCATCGGAGGTTCGCCGAGAGGGCACACAGGTGTGTGCCGCCCTGCAGCTTCAGGAGTTCGGGAAACGGCAAGACCGAGGGTCGTTAGAAGCTTCGACTCTCGGTGAAAGCAGCAAGCTGCTCTACATCACAGATGCGAGCTCCGGACGGGATTTCCTTATAGACACCGAAGCCCAAATGAGTTTCATCACCCCGACATATGCTGACCGGTTGGCTGGACCCCGTGGTAGCGGAGCAACGGCGGCAAACGGCTCAAGCATCAGCACCTACGGGAAAAAGACTTTGTCTTTATGCTTACATGGCCGCACATATGAATGGACTTTTGTCATAGCGGCGGTGAGTTTCAACATGTTAGGCGCTGATTTTCTGTGCTCACACGGTCTGTTAGTTGATCTTGCCAATAGGCGGCTGGTAAATGCACTCTGTTTTTACTCTCTCCCCTGTTCAGCTCGAGCGTCCCCGCCACCAGTACAGACCAACGTCGCCGCAGCAGGTGGTAAGTTCCACACACTCCTCACCCGGTTTCCAGCACTCACAGTACCCACTTTCTCGGCAACGGTCACAAAACACGGGGTGGAGCACTTTATAACTACATCTGGCCCACCCCCATCTTTGCGAAAGCTCAGCGCTTAGATGCTGCCAAGCTCTCTATAGCGCGCGAGGAGTTCGCCAGCCTGGAGAGGCTGGGCATCCTTCGCCGTTCGAAAAGCCCATGGGCTTCGCCGCTCCATATGGTCCCGAAAGCTGATGGCTCCTGGAGACCGTGCGGTGATTACTGCCGGCTGAACAACGCCACGGCTCACGATCGTTACCCCATCCCACACATCCAGGATTTTTCAATACACCTGGCGGGGGCGCGCATTTTTTCCAAAATAGACCTGGTTTGCGGCTACCATCAAGTTCCAGTCCGGCCGGAGGACATTCCTAAAACAGCGGTAATAACCCCATTTGGACTTTTTGAATTTCTACGCATACCGTTTGGTCTTAAAGGGGCGGCGCAAACGTTCCAATGGATGATGGACGCCGTGTTACGCGATCTCCCTTTCGTGTTTGTGTACCTCGATGACATATTGGTTGCCAGTACTTCAGAGGAAGAACACGAAAAGCACCTCACTGTGGTTTTTGGGAGGTTGGGAGAGCACGGCTTAATAATTAATCCAGCCAAGTGCCAGTTCGGCATTGCGCAGATCGATTTTTTGGGCCACTGCGTCTCCCCAGAGGGGGCGGTTCCGTTACCGGATAAAGTGCGCGCAGTGACAGATTTTCCCCGACCACAAACGGTCAAATCATTGCAGGAATTTTTGGGGATGGTGAATTTTTATAACCGTTTCCTGCCCCACGCAGCACAACTCATGCAGCCGTTATATGCCGCGCTCAGGAAACAAAAACCAACCAATGCTGTTGAATGGTCCCCAGAGCGGGAGCGCGCGTTCACAGAGGTGAAAAAAGCCTTGGCTGACGCTGCGCTCCTGGCTCACCCTGACCCAGCGGCACGCATCGCGCTAACGACAGACGCATCAGATGTGGCCATAGGGGCCGTTATAGAGCAGCAGGTTGCCGGAGTTTGGCAGCCGCTGGCTTTTTTCAGCAAATCCTTAAGCGTGGCCGAGCGAAAATACAGCGCGTTCGACAGGGAGCTGTTGGCGCTGCATTTGGCGATTCGTCATTTCCAGTTCTGGCTGGAAGGATGGCGTTTCACCGCTTTCGTGGACCACAAGCCGCTCACATACGCCATGTCCAAAATTTCGGATCCGTGGTCAGGCAGGCAGCAGAGGCAGCTGGCTGCAATTTCGGAATTTACCACTGAAATTCGGCATGTAGCAGGTAAACTCAATGTGGTGGCAGACTGCCTCTCGCGCGCGGTCACGGCACCGGCGCGCGCAGAGGCGGACCAGCCCGCCGCGACCGCGCAGCAGAGCGGCGGCGCGGGAGCGCACGCAGTCCCGGTGCACGTAGGTATAGATTACGCAGCCATGGCAGCAGAGCAGGGTGCGGATGCAGACGTGCGCGTGCTCCAGTCTGGACCAACAGGGTTAAGGCTGGAGAGCAAGTGTTTACAAACCGGTACGCCCCCCCTAATTTGCGATGTGTCGACTGGGCGCCCACACCCGGTGGTTCCGGCCGTGTGGCGCCGCCGCGTTTTTGACTCGGTCCACTCGCTGGCGCACCCGGGGGTGTGCGCTTCGGTGAAAATGGTAGCGGAAAAGTTTGTTTGGCCGAGCCTGCGCAAGCACGTGAAGGAGTGGGCAAAGGCCTGATGTCCTGTCAACGGGCCAAAATCCACAAGCACACAAGAGCCCCTTTAGAATCGTTTCGCATTCCGGCCAGAAGGTTCGACCACGTGCATGTTGACCTCGTGGGCCCCCTACCGGCATCACAGGGGTTCACACATCTTTTGACAATGGTGGACCGAACCACACGTTGGCCGGAAGTGGTCCCGCTGGCGACGACCACAGCTGCGGAGGTGGCTCGCGTTTTTTTAACGGCTTGGGTAGCGCGTTTCGGGGTTCCGTTGGATATTACGTCCAATAGAGGGCCTCAATTCGTCTCTGAGCTTTGGTCAGCGATGGCCAACGGCTTGGGAGCCAAAATTCACCGCACTACGGCGTATCACCCTCAGGCTAATGGTTTATGCGAGCGCTTTCATAGGTCTTTGAAGGCAGCACTCAGAGCGGCACTCACGGATGCAGATTGGGTAAACAAACTACCATGGGTTTTATTAGGGTTGCGTTCTGCACCCAAGGAGGACTTAGATGCCTCCCCAGTGGAGCTAGTGTTCGCACAACCTCTCAGGCTGTCAGGCGAGTTTTTACCAGAGCACCCGGAGCCGCCCCCCTCCCTGCTCTTGGGCCGCTAGTCGGCACGGGAGCGGACGCTCTCCCGGGCCCTGTGCATCACGCTTTTCCGCGCGTTTTTGTTCCCAAAGCTTTAAAAAATGCTGAGTTCGTTTTTGTCAGGCACGAGGCACTAAGATCAACACTCAAACCGCCATATGACGGGCCATATAGAGTGCTGGAGACAGGGGATAAGCATTTTGTGCTAGATTTGGGAGACAGAAAGGAGACAGTTAGTATTGACAGACTGAAACCTGCTTTTGTCATGAAGGACGAGTCTGTGCCGGTCGCGAGGGAGCCTCGACGCGGCAGACCCCCCCAGGGGGAGCATCTCGGAGCCCCCGCAGAGGTCAAATAACCACTCTCTTCCTCAGTCAACAGAGCCTGGGCAGAAGGGCGCCGCAGGCAAGGCGGGGCCGGCTTACAGCAGATTCGGGAGACGGTTGAAGCCCAGACAGCGCACAGACTGAGTGTTTGATGTTGGTTGTACTGTTAAGAGTAACATGTTCGCAGAATTTTTTTGTATCGTCCATTCTTCATCGTTTGGGGGGGTTGTAGCTGTGTATTTGTGCATACGTATGTTAAACATAAGAGAGATGCTGACAGCACATATGTGGACTGACCTCACGACGAAGAGGACAGTAAGTCCGGATCACCTGCGGAGGACAACGAGAGAGGACAGGGGTACGAACGAAGTTCTTCCTGACCTCCAGGACGCAGGTAGAAGACGGAAGACTGGAGGGGGGAGAAATGTCAATAAAGGGTTGGCGGGGATATGTGATCCCCCCTGTGTGTGAGAAGTCTGTATGAGAAAGGTATAAATGTGAAACTCTGATGTGGCTCAGCCTCTTGTCTTCCTGCTTATTGGAGAGAGCAGGCTGGGGAAATGAATGTTGGAATAAACTGGAATAAAACACAATTCAGTCTCTTTATTCCACGCTCCCCACATTTCTGACCATTCAGACAAGAGTTCTCGGACACCATGCAAGAAAAAAGTTCTGCCACGCTGATGTGTCAAGAACAAGCTGCAAGAACTCCCAGACCAGGGCTGCAAGAACAAAATGATATCATTTTGTTCTTGCAGCCCTGGAGAGAGAACAAATTTCACTGCTCTTGTGGCGTATGTAAAGGCTTTAAGTGAAAGCAGCACAAAAACGCTCATCCCCACAGCGGGAAGAGAGCGGCCCCAGCCGCCTGCCAGCATCTCCTCTCAAAGGTGATGCATACATTTAATTTATGATGCCAGCCTTGGCTTTTGTAATTATTGTGCAAAATGTTGACTATTTTTGTGTCTGTCTGAATTGATTTTGTAAGAGAGAGGACATGTAAACTTAGGACGTTTTGACCGAGGGGCGGGGGGTGAAGATCTTAAAATTATTATAACTTAATATTACAGCAGAAGCAGCTGCATCTTTGGTCATTTTAATTAATTTTATGGAATTAAGCATCGTTTTATTCACAATTTTATTCAAAATAATAAGTAAATTCATTTTTTGTTCTGTCTCTGCATATTAACATTCAGATGAGTGTGGAAAAAGTCACAGCTTCACCACAAACCTTTCATGAAAAAAAATATTGTAAATTCATTAGAGACAAACTTAGGAATAAAAAAGGCCCACAGATCGATAAGAAAAAGTTTTACATTTATTATATATATACATTACATATATTACATTTACAAGAAAACCTTACAAATTTATGAGAATAAAATCTCAAATGTACAATAGTCTTATAATTACAAGGACAAAAACACAAATAATAATGAAAAAAATGGGGAAAAAAAACTTTCAAATTAAAAGGGAAAAGTAGTAAATTTACAATAAAATTGTCAAAAATATTAGGAAAAAACCTGTCAAGTTGTCAAGAATAAAATCAAATCTCAACTAAGTTTTTAAGTAGATACAGTACTTTTTTACTCTTACTTAACTAATTTCCGGGTCACTACTGCTCATATACTGGAGTAATTAATATTGAGTAATTAATATCCACAGGTAACATTACTTTTAAATAGCTACAATTTCTGACCACTCTACCCAGCTCTGACTGTATGATTTAACTGTGTGCATGTAAATGAGTATGACCAAGGAGGTTGTAATTTTTCAGAGAAATATAACCTTGATCAAACTATTCATGTGTGTTTTTCTCGACTAAGCACCACCCTGACCTGACATTTTCATAACAGCTAACTGCACAGGTAATATAAGTCTGTTAACATTGACAAAGGCTAAAAAATAACTTACATTTGCAAGGAAAATTAATATGTCAAATAATAATACAGTGGGGAAAATAAATACTGAACACTGTGGAGAAAATGAATAGGCAAGGCAATGAGCTGAACGACACAAGGCTTTATTCTTTCTCCAATAACATAACAGCAAAACAGCGAAGCAGCGCTACAGTGCTGAGGCTACCGCTTTCATGTCTCTGTGCACTCCTTTTTATATCTTTATTCCCATGCATGGAGACCTGGAGCTTCCGACCATCATGCACTGTTGTTTCACAAAGGAATGTGTGGCACATAAACATAACATACACCGGCACCACTTTTACACCTTTCTTCTCTGAGCAGCCACAGCGGCTCTTACTCTCCCCGGGGGGTGCATAGGACTAACTGTCCAGTCTAATACCCCCTGGTGACATCTTCTCATTCGGTCCATTGTCCTCATGTTTCCCCCTGCCTTTCTAGGTGGAGAAAACCCCCACACCGTGCCCCCACAACATCAACATTTTTCTCATTAAACATATTTCTGATGGACACATTGACCTGAGATTTTCACTGAATATCAGTAACAACCCCAGTAATCCATACATACAAAGAAAACAAAGCAACTGTGCTCACAAAAAAGTTATACTTAATAAAGTGGAATTACACAAGGAATAAGTATTGAACACGCTTGGTAAAATTCATTTAATATTTAGTAGAAAAAACCTTTGTTGGCAATAACAGCTTCCAGACATCTCCTGTATGGAGAAACTAGGCGCAGGCATTGGTCAGAAGTGATTTTAGCCCATTCTTCCACACAAACTGTCTTCAAATCTTAAAGGTTCCATGGATGTTTTCTATGAACTCTGATCTTCTGTCAGATATGCCCCTTCGGGGAAGAGGAAAACAACCCAGGCGCTGAATTGTATTTGTGACATTTATTAACAAAAATAACATAAAGCCAAAAAATAGTGCAGACAATACAAAAATGCAAAACAAGAATAACTTAAAATGAGCTCTCCAGAGCCAGCCTAGCTCTGGAGGAGATGGGAGGATGATCAGAGTAATGATCAGGGAAAAACATTCACAGGATGTCCAAAGAAGAACCAATATTGCCGCACTGACACGATGAGTTGGCATGCTTAAATACGAGGGGATAAATGAGTCGCAGGTGTGAGCTGCTGAGCGAGCAGGTGACCTACATGGGCCAACTGCTCATAGCTGAGATGACCAGGAGCAGACTGTGAGCAGTTAACAAGGTGGGGATGTCTGGAAGGGGAGGAATAATGACCTTGTCACAAGAAAAGGCAACACAATCTTAAACTAGATAAATAGACAACATAATGATACTGAAACATAAATAACTGACAAATCAATAAATCATCAGAACTCAAAACACAGGAAAACACCACACTACAAAAGCTGACAAAATGATCATAATAGACTTAATATACACAGAAATAAACTAGGAGTCTGAGCTCTGCTTAGACTCTTGACATCTTCTTTCAAGGTCTGAGCTTAGCCGGAGGATCTGGCTCATGCTTTAAGTTTATTCTTGTGTTTTTCTTTATTATTATTATCCTTAGTTGTCATCACTGTGTTTTTTCTGTCATGTTCTCCTGTGTTTGGTTTGCTTTTATTTTGACAGTGTTTTTTGTTTAATTCCGTTTTCTCCTTGTCAGGAATGACCAGAGGGTCATTCCCACTTTTAATTTATTTCTGTTCTCTGTGTTTTTTGCTATTTGTATTTTAGTTCAAGTCTTGTGATTATTATTATTTGTTATGATTATTGTCTTTACGAGTACTGTTATGATCTGAGGTTAGTCTGTGTTTACATTGTGTTTATCATGGTCCTGTTTGTCATTTTGTTTATCATATTCATGTTCTATCTTGGGTTTGTATTGTGTGTGTTTATTTCCACTAGTCCTGCTCATTTCATGCTGTTTTCTTCTTGATTTGTCACAGCTGTTTTGTGTTTTCTGCAATCACTTCATCTGTTATTTAAAGGATGCTACCCCTCAGTGGGGCGCAGCGTTATTCCTCTCGGCTCTGTTTAGTTTGGTGTTATTCCTGCCCTGTCTTGCCTGCTCAATAAGTTTTCTGTCAGTGAGTTTTTGTCTACCATGCCAAGCCTTGTCTGTTCTGTTCAGCTCTGAGTTACTTTTGAGTTTTGTTTAATAAAATGTCAAATGCTCGCTACGCATCTGAGTCCAGTTCCCTGCACCGAGGGGCGAAACAACACTCCTAGCTTGGTTCGTGTGTAATTGGTTCCTGATTTTGCACAGCTATTTGTTATTTGATTAATTATTTTTCCTATTTAAGGGACGCCGCCCCGTAGTTCAGTGCGACATCCTACTGTGTCTTGCTGGTATGGACTACATGCTTCCGTCAGTCTGTCCTGTTCTACCAAAGCCTATTGAGGTTATATCCTCTTCAAGTTCTGTTATGGCTTGTATGTTTTCTGTTCCCATTTTTAGTCGTGGATCATTGTGTGTTTTCTTTATTAAACCTGCAAACTGAAGTCCAGCATTTGGGTCTTGTGTTCCGCTCCTGGAGGGGTTCATTTATGACAGAAGGACGTCGCCAGTGAGGACCCAGCGGACTCCCAGGTTTGCTCACTATGGCTGTCTGCATGCTACTGAAGGAAGATCAATTTAATTCCATGATCCACCTGCAGGACCTTGTGGCCACGGCCCGCAGCTCTTCCAACATTCAGAAGGAGTGTCGATTATGGACAGCTGCAGCATGGCAGATTGAGTGTCTGGGCGTGTTTCCACGGGTATGGGACCTGCCCATCTAATGGGCCCTGTGGTCCATCTCTCCATCTAGGACCACCGTGGATACACGGCGGGAGCATCGGCGCCACTCCTCCCAGCACCCCAGCATAGCTCCAGCTCAGACGGCCATAACCCTCCGCCAGCCCATCTCTGCAACCACTCAGAGAGAGTGCATCAGCGGCAGCAGAGCGGGAGACAAGACAAGTACCACATTCTCATTTTTTAACTTCCATTAATGAGAGGTCTTGCTTTGCTTGAGAGGTCTTGCTTTGCTCTTGATGGGGTTGCTGCCATTCCAATATCCTCCCCCTCACCTGCCTCTCCTCTCCCCCGAGCCCCATACCTGAGGAGGGCACCTGCCACTTGGAGCTGTTGGATCTCATCCGGGATATTGGTCAATGTCACACCTTCTGCCTGAGGATAGAAGGATGGGAGAATGCAGGGTGGAGGCAGGCTCATCAAATAGCTGCAGCAAAGCCCCATCTGAGGGAAAAGATTCCTGCCTACCTTGATGATTTCCTACGGTCCGACGAGTTCGCCTTCGCATTAGAAGAGACTGGAAATTTCTTTATCTGCATCTCCTGAATCAGAAACTTCTGCATTTGTGTGTCCTGAACCAGAAATTTCTGCATTTGTGTGTCCTGCACAAGAAAATTCTGCATTTGTGTGTCCTGAACCAGAAATTTCTGTATATGTGTCTCCTGAACCAGAAATTTCTGCATCTGTGTTTCCTGTGCCAGAAATTCCAGCATCTGTGTCCCCTGTACTAAAAGCTCTGTATCTGTGTCCCCTGAATCAAAGATCCCTCCATCTGTGTCTCCAGAACTAGAAATTTCTGCATTTGTGTCCACTGTGCCAGAAATGTCTGCATCTATTTCTCCTGAGGCAGAAATTTCTGCTTTGTTGTCCCTGAGTAAGAAATCTCTACATCTGAGGCCCTTGAGCTAAAAACGCCTGTGTTATCTGTGTCTTGCATTAAGGTTTCCTGTGTTAGCCCCTGAGCTTAGAGTTTCTGTACTATTTCCAGTGCATACGGTTTCTATGTTGCTGCCTGAGTCAGAAGCTCTTATGTGGTTTAAGATTCCCATATAGTTGTCCCTGGGGCAAAGGGCTCCTTTGTGGTCTCCAAAGCAAGGGCCCCAATGTTACCTTCTGAATTTGAAACCCCCATGTTGTTTTATTTTGGGTAAAGGGCTCTAATGTTATCGCCTGAGTTTAAAGGTGTTACACCTTCACTTCATGAGCTTACAAGATTCTTGTTGTTGCCCTCTGAGGTTGAAGTTTTTGAGAGTGGGGTTTTCGTGACACCTTTCCCTGAGTATTATGCTCCAGTGTTAGCTTTAGAGCAGAGAGCTCCTGTGTTAGCTTCAGAGCGGGGAGCTTCTGTGTTGGCTTCAGAGCAGGGAGCTCCTGTGTTAGCTTCAGAGCTGAGACTTCCTGTGTTGACTTCAGAACAGGGAGCTCCTGTGTTAGCTTTAGAGCAGGGAGCTCCTGTGATGTTTTCTAAGACTAAAGCTCCTGTGTTTCCTTCTGAGGTTAGGGGTTCTATGATGTCTCCTGAGTTTGAGGTTTCTATGTTGTCTTCTCCAGAGGTTAAAATGTCCATGTTGTCACCTCCAGAGGATAAAATATCCATGTTGTCATCTCCAGGGGTTAATATGTCCATGTTATCATCTCCAGAGGTTGATTTGACCTTGCTACCATCTCTTGAGTTTTTGGGTTCCTTGTTTTTATCTCTTGAGTTTAAGGTTTCCATGTTATCCTTTGATCGAGAAGATCCTGTGTTATCTTGTGAATGAAAAAAATTCAGTTTTGAAATCTTTGTTATCCTCGGTACGAGAAGATCCTGTGTTATTTTCAGAACAAGGGGCTCTTGTGTTTTCTCCCATCTGGTGGCCTATGGACGTTGGTAGGCCACCTGGCGCATCATGTTCACCACTCAGGTGGCTTATGGATTCGGGGAGGCCCCATGACCCACCGTGATCTCCAGTCCGGTGGCCCTGGGACTCTTACAGACCACCCGATCTGAATTGCTTTTTGGTCCGGTGGCCCTGGGACTTTGGCAGGCCACCCGACCCATTTTTGATTTTGATTTGGAGCTGTGGACTTTGGTTATGCCCCCACAAACTATGTTGTCTGGTTTTGGACTTTGTCGGGGGGGATTTGTTTTGCTGCACCTGGTACTCCCATCGTCCACCCTGAGACAGTTTTTTCTTGTTTTTTTTTTTTGTTTTGGTGTAACCTTTGGGGTGTCTGAGAACAACCTCTTAAGGAGGGGGGGAGGGGGGCTGTGTCAAGGTCTGAGTTTGGCCGGAGGATCTAGCTCATGCTTTAAGTTTATTCTTGTGCTTTTCTTTATTATTATTATCCTGAGTTGTCATCACTGTGGTTTTTCCTTTCATGTTGTCCTGTGTTTGGTTTGCTTTTATTTTGGCAGTGTTCTTTGTTTACTTCTGTTTTCTCCTAGCTTGGTTCGTGTATAATTGGTTCCTGATTTTCCACAGCTATTTGTTATTGATTAATTATTTTTTCCTATTTAAGGGACGCCGCCCCATAGTTTGGGGCAAAGTCCTACTGTGTCTTGCTGGCATGGACTACACGCTTCCGTCAATCTGTCCTGTCCTGCCGAAGCCTGTTGAGGTCATATCCTGTTCAAATTCTGTTACATCTCATGAGTTTTTTTGTTCCCGTTTTCAGTCGGTGATTATGTAGTGTTTTCGTTATTAACCCTGCAAACTGAAGTCCAGCATTTGGGTCTTGTGTTCCTCTCCTAGATGGGCTCATTTGTGACATCTTCAGTTTGTTCTATAGATTTTCAATTGGATTCAGATCAGGTGATTGGCTGGGCAATTCTAGCAGCTTTATTTTCCTTTTCTGGAGACAGTTAAGAGTTTCCTTGGCTGTGTTTTTGGGATCATTGTCTTGTTGAAATGTCCACCCTCATTTCATCTTCAGCATCTTGGCAGATGGCAACAGGATCTTATCAAGGATGTCTCTGTACATTTGTCTATTTATTTTTCCTTCAGTTATATGAAGTCTGCCTGTACCATGTGCTGAAAAACACCCCCACACCATGATGGCCTGTGCAGTGCCATTTCTCCTCCAAATATGCTGTGTGTTATGGCATCGAAAAACTTCAATTTTGGTCTCATCTGACCAGACTGTATTCTCCGAGTATTTTATTGGCTTGCCCAACTGTTGTGCAGCAAACTTTAAACAAGCTTCAACATGCTTTTCCTTCAGCAGTAGAGTTTTGCAAGGTGAGCAGGCATAGGGCCCATGTTGATTGAATGCATTACTTATTGTTTTCTTTGAAACAGCAGTACCTGCTAACTCCAGGTCTTTCTGGAGCTCTCCACGAGTGGTCTTTAGCTCTTGGATAACTCTTCTGATAATTCTTTCCACTTCCAAATGATGGCTCCAACAGTGCTCACTGGAACATTCAGCAGTTTAGAATTGCGCCTGTAACCAATGCCATCATTATGTTTTGCAACAATAACGTTGTGAAAGTCTAGACTCTAGACTTTCACAACGTTATTAGTGCAAAACAATAACTGATAACAATAACAATAACTGATAACTCTCTCTCTCTAGACTCTAGAGAGAGAGAGGTCCTTGCTTCTACCCATCATGAATTCTTTGTGGTGTGACAATCTGATATTCACAGACCTTTTTAAAGGCTATCATTCAGGACTTAACCAGCTGAAATTAATTTGCACTGATGGGAGGTGGGATGGCTTCCTAAATTCTGATGGGTTTCAGCTGGTTTCTTGGCTTTCTGTGCCTTTTTGCACCTCTTAATTTGTTCAATACTTATTCCCTGTGTCATTCCACTGTATTAAATATGTCTTATTTTGTGAACACAGTTGCCTTGATTTCTTTGTATGCATGGATTACTTCGGTTGTTAGTGATATCTGGTAAAAATCTCGGGTTAATCAGAGATATGTTTACTGAGAAAAATGTAATGTATAATGAAAAATGTATAAAGCTCCTTTTGGCAAAGTAAATCTGTTTGGCACAATAAGGGAAGCAGAGTTCTGTTCTGCTCACCTAGCTGCTTGACAGGACAAGGAGAAGGGAAAAAAAGAAATATGTTTAATGAGAAAAATGTTGATGTGTTATTTTCCCCGCCATGTATTACTCAGGAAACAGTATTATTATTTTTTCTTTTTTTTTTTTTTTTACAAGAACATCTGGCCCTCACTGTGTCTGTCAAGAAAAATTCTGATCCTTGAACAAATGTAGTTGATGGCCTCTGCTATAAAAGTAAACTGCAATAAAATTTATGACGTTTCTAAAATTTTGTAAAAAAGTTAGTTGAGTACAAGTAATACATTATAACCCACTTCTGACAATGAATTATATCATTTTAATACTGTATGTATTTTTAAACTTTAACAGTAAAATAACACCGTGAAATTAAGTCTACTTAACCATCAATTTACAGTTTATTGTAAATCTGTTATAAGCGTCACTGCCTCAGAACAAGAGGCTACTTTTGTAATGCCAGGCCCTGGAGGACACTGTCCTGTCCCGGAGTCATTTGCATCATTCTCTGTGCTGTGGTGACAGAGAGCTGACAGCTGTGTAGATAACAAGGCCCCGCTGCTGTAGTCAGGGCCTTTGATTGGCAGCCAGGGGGAGGGTTGATTGATAAGGACCCCCCTGCTATTCCTGCGACAGCTCCTGTCGGACGGCCAGCTCGTCTCACGTCAAATGAATCAGCGGGTACGGTTCGCTTCCAACCCCCAGCACACACACGCTGAGACAACATTCACAATTTATTTAGCTAAGTTGGCCTCAACAGACCCGTCCACCTTGGCTTCAGGCTGTGTTTCAACGAGTGCCACTTACTGTATTACAATATTATCAATGCTCTAACTCGGGGTCAGCAACCTCTGTTTCACTATTTGAGCTATTTTGAGTGGTTTGTTTGCTTGATTTTTAGAAAGAAAAAAAAACGGGACACTAAAACAGGCAAAACAGCAGTCTTATAAGTACAGTATATACAGTATAATGGCTGCTCAATAGTAATAGTGGGAGGGTTTTTTCCTGTAAAATTCCAACTTTTCCCAAGGAAATCTAGGACTTTATTGTACAATTATAATTTTTCTCTAGTCAATTTAGAATCTTTTTCATGCACATTTACTTTTTTAACATTATTTTTTTTAAATTTCTGAATAAATTTTGAAATTTTCTCACAAACTTGTGAATTTTGTGAAAATTTGCAATTTTTCTCCTAAATATGTAACATGACTCTTGTACTGTAATTTGTATGCTGTTTTCAAATTTGTCTTTTTTTTTTTTTGCAAACAGCTGAAAATTTGAAAACTTTGAAAAACTTTGCGGGTAACTATTTATTATGTAAGGCAGTTTAAAGAGTTGGAAAAAATGAGTGTGTGTTTTCTGTTTCTACAGCAGTGGTCCCCAACCTGTGTGCTTCACAGAGCACATACAACACATCCATCCATCCATCTTCTACCTTTTTTCCAGGGATCCCAATTGTGGAGGGAGCAGTCTTAGCAGAGAAGCCCGTAGAGAGATGTAGTCTCTCCGGCGTGTCCTGGATCTGCCCCGGGGTCTCCTCGGAGTGACACGTGCCCAAAATACCTCAAGTGGGAGGCATCCAGGAGGCATCGCGATCAGATGGCCAAACCACCTCAGCTGGGTGCTTTTGATGTGGATGAGCAGCGGTTCTACTCTGAGCCTCTCCAGGATGACTGAGCTCCTCACGCTATCTCTAACAGAGAGTCCAGCAACCCTACGGAGAAGCTCATTTCAGCTGTTTGTATCTGCATTCTCATTCTTTCGGTCAATACCTGAAATACTTGAATGCCTCCACTTGGGGCAGGAGCTTGTCCCCAACCCGGAGAGGACAATCCACCCTTTTTTGGTTGAGCATCATGGACTCAGACATGGAGGTACTGATTCTCATCCCTGCCGCTTCACACTCAGTAGCAAACCGTCCCTGCAAGACCTGTAGGTCATTGCTCGATGAAGCCAACATGACAACATCATCTGCAAACAGCAGAGATGAGATCCTGCGGTCACCAAACATGACACTCTCCATTCTTTGGCTGCTCCTAAATATCTTGTCCATAAATATTATGAACAGGATTGGTGACAAAGGGCAGCCCTGGTGGAGTCCAACTGTCACTCGGAACGAGTTCAACTGAATGTTAGCAATACAAACTAAACTCTTGCAACAGTCATATAGAGACTGGATAGGTCATAGCGACAAGTCTGATAACTCTTACTCCCGCAGCATCCCCTACAGGAAACCAAGAGGGATGCAAAACACAAGTAGACTAGTTGGGCAAACTCCCACAAACCCTCGAGGAGCCTTGGGAGGGTGAAGAGTTGGTCCAATGTGTCACAACAAGGAAGAAAACTGCATTGTTCCTACTGAACAACCAACGGCTGGACTCTCCTCTCCAGTATCTTGGTATAGACTTTTCCAGGGAGGCTGAGGAGTGTGATCCCTCTGAAATTGGAACACACCCTCCGGTCCCTCTTCTTGAAGAGGGGAACCACCACCATGTACAATACCTTTGCCATGCCTAAGGTACTGTCCCCAACTTCCACGCAATGTTGCAGAGGTGTGTCAACCATGACAGCCCCACAACATCCAGGGCCTTGAGGTACTTGGAGTGAATATCATCCATCCCTGGATAGGGATGGGAATTGAAAACCAGTTCCTGTTGGGAACCGGTTCTAAATTTTTTGATCCCCCAGAATTGTATGTATCGAATGTTATCAATTCCTCTTATCGATGCTGCGGTAAACAGTTCTGCATTAAAAAAAACCAAAAAAAACCAGCATGCATCATGACATAACACGCTGCCATTACCAAGCAATGCTATGAAGCTATCACTACCATGGGATATTGGCAGAAGCATAAACACTATGGTAAACTTGAGCAACATATTGAAGCATCTCGACGTGGCAGCACGGGATAAAATTAAAAACTGCAATGTATTTGATAGTATACAAAGTGCACCCGCACCTGCTTCCCAAACAGCAGCACCTCCATTAGTGACGGTAATATTAGATCATTATTCTTAGCAGAATACTAGTGCAATGCTTGCAGGCTAAGTTTAATAATTTTTTAACTGACAAAGCCCACCTAAAAACATCCGATATTTAAATATGAGCTCATTCTTTTTAGACGATGACAGGAACAGCTAGCTCTGAGGTTTTACCAACCTGCTTGCCTCTGCTTCTTGCCAGGAAAACCCATTGACACCAGCTGCACTTGGAGCTGTAATGGTGTTTGGAGTGAAAAGTTTACATCCATTCATGACCATAGAGCAACTGGAGTTTTGGTTGGTGGTACGTGTGATGTAGGTTACAGATTAAATCAGTACACCTGGTGTCCAACCCAAGACGTGTTTGCTGATATTTTTTCGAAGAGTAATGCTAACGATCTTTCCTTTTAAGTAATCGTCAGTCTACATGTGTACTACATATTGATCAATTTAAATTTGATGTGCACAGTGATAAATTGTCTTAATAAAAAAAATTACACTTGGGGTCTGGTTGGATCTCACTCATTTTATGGAAGGAAAAATTAAAATGTATGCATCTAAATATGATATGATTATTTGGTGACGTTTATAACCACTGGGTTCTACTTATGGCTTAGAGGTAGAGCATCCACCCCACAACCGGGAGGTCGTGGGTCCAAGGCCAGGTCATACCAAAGACCATATAAAAATGGTACTTTCCACCTTCTAGCTTGGTGCTCAGCATAATAGAATGGGGAAAGGAAAGTTAATGCCCAGAGGACTGACCTCCCACTCTAGCTTTCACTACTTACAGTAGCTCTGTGGCTTAAGGTCTGAGAAACGGAGGTAGCACTGCATGGTGTTCCACATGCTGTGGAAGGGAATTAACTTAACTAATAGAACTTTTATGGCTATTTTCCACATGGGGTTCACATGAACATGGGGCACACATGGGGTCCACATGGACCCCATGTGTACAGGAGTGTGACTTTTTTGATGTGTGATGATGATTAATACTGACCTAGACTGAGCGATGCCTTGAGCTTTTACCAGTATGTTAATATGTAATTGAATATTTTATGCACGTGTGGGTGTATATACTGTATATACACTGTATATATTTAAAAAAAAATGCAACAATTCCACCCGAGAACAGCATGTATACTTTTGTGATTGCTAAAATAACATAATTTTGCAGATGTTTCTAATCACTTCAGTATTCCATTTATGCTTCATTCCATTTATAGCTTTTCTGCATTTAAACATTTCAATACAGGGCATAAATGCCCATTTGTCAAAAGAAAGCAATGTTTACAGTCTTTTATATATGATTTTATTATATCTTTTTAAGAGAAGTCAGAAAAATAATAAAACTCCTGTAATGATGCTGAAATCCTGTGAAGGCCTGTTTTCTCTACATGAAAAATTGATCAAGAATTGAGAAGAGAATCGATAATCGGATCAATAAGAAAAATCAGCAAAGCCATTGATATTGATAAAATCTTATCAATTCCCATCCCTACTCCCAGGGCTCTGCCACCACAGTTTTTTTTAACCATTTTGGCAAACTCAGCCCCTACGATGGGCGAATCATCCCCTTCATTGTTAGGCTCTGCTTCCACTATGGAAGATGTGTCAGTGGAATTGAAGAGAGCTTCAAAGTATTCCTTCCACCGTCCGACAGTATCCCCAGTCAAAGTCAGTAGCTCTCCATCTGCACCATACACAGTGTGGACAGTGAGCTGCTTCCCCCTTCTGAGTCACCAGACAGTTTGCCAGAATCTCTTCAAGGCCATCTGAAAGTCTTGTTCCATGGCATCACCAAACTCCTCCCACATCCGAGTTTTAGCTTTAGCAATCACTTGAGCTGCGCTCCACTTAGCCTGCCAGTACAAGTCAGCTGCTTCAGGAGTTGCAAAAGCCAACCAAGCTCAGTAGGACTACTTCAGCTTGATGGCCCCTCTCACCTCTAGCGTCCACCATTTGGTTCAAGGGTTCCCACCACAAGAAGCACTGACAACCTTGCAGCCACAGCTATGAGCAGCTGCTTCAGCAATGGAGGTGAAGAACATGGCCCTCTTAGATTCCATGTCTCCAGTCTCCTTCGAGATATGGTGGACGTTCTTCTGGAGGTGGGAGTTGAAGACCTCGGCCTCAGCCAGACATTCCCAACACACCCTCACTATACATTTGGGTCTGCCCGGTCTGAATGGCATTCTCCCCCACCACTGGATCTAACTCACCAGCAGGTGCTGATCAGTTGATAGCTCTGCACCTCTCTTCACCCGGGTGTCCAAAATACAGTGGGGCAAAAAAGTATTTAGTCAGCCACCAATTGTCCAAGTTCTCCCACTTAAAAGATGAGAGAGGTCTCCAATTTTCATCATAGGTATACCTCAACTATGAGAGACAAACTGAGAAAAAAAAAAAATCAAGAAAATCACATTGTCTGATTTTTAAAAAATTTATTTGCAAATTATGGTGGAAAATAAGTATTTGGTCACCTACAAACAAGCAAGATTTCTGGCTCTCACAGACCTGTAACTTCTTCTTTAAGAGGCTCCTCACTCCTCCACTCGTTACCTGTATTAATGGCACCTGTTTGAACTCATTATCAGTATAAAAGACACCTGTCCACAACCTCAAACAGTCAGACTCCAAACTCCACTATGGCCAAGACCAAAGAGCTGTCAAAGGACACCAGAAACAAAATTGTAGACCTGCACCAGGCTGGGAAGACTGAATCTGCAATAGGTAAACAGCTTGGTGTGAAGAAATCATATGATCATATTCTCCCAGTCCTCTTCTGGATCATCCAAATGCTCTCTAGCAAACTTCAGATGGGCCTGGACATGTACTGGCTTAAGCAGGGGGACACGTCTGGCACTGCAGGAATTGAGTCCCTGGCGGCGTAGTGTGTTACTGATGGTAGCCTTTGTTACTTTGGTCCCAGCTCTCTGCAGGTCATTCAATAGGTCCTCCCGTGTGGTTCTGGGATTTTTGCTCACCGTTCTCGTGATGATTTTGACCCCACGGGGTGAGATCTTGCGTGGAGCCCCAGATGGAGGGAGATTATCAGTGGTCTTGTATGCCTTCCATTTTCTAATAATTGCTCCCACAGTTGATTTCTTCATACCAAGCTGTTTACCTATTGCAGATTCAGTCTTCCCAGCCTGGTGCAGGTCTACAATTTTGTTTCTGGTGTCCTTTGACAGCTCTTTGGTCTTGGCCATAGTGGAGTTTGGAGTCTGACTGTTTGAGGTTGTGGACAGGTGTCTTTTATACTGATAACGAGTTCAAACAGGTGCCATTAATACAGGTAACGAGTGGAGGACAGAGGAGCCTCTTAAAGAAGAAGTTACAGGTCTGTGAGAGCCAGAAATCTTGCTTGTTTGTAGGTGACCAAATACTTATTTTACCGAGGAATTTACCAATTAATTCATTAAAAATCCTTCAATGTGATTTTCTGAATTTTTTTTCCTCATTTTGTCTCTCATAGTTGAGGTATACCTATGATGAAAATTGGAGACCTCTCCCATCTTTTAAGTGGGAGAACTTGCACAATTGGTGGCTGACTTAATACTTTTTTACCCCACTGTATATGGTCGCAAGTCTGATGACACAATAACAAAATCGATCATCGATCTGCAGCCTAGGGTGTCCTGGTACCAGGTGCACATGCAGTGGGACAAAAAAGTATTTAGTCACCCACCAATTGTGCAAGTTCTCCCACTTAAAAGATGAGAGAGGTCTCCAATTTTCATCATAGGTATACCTCAACTATGAGAGACAAAATGAGAAAAAAAAATCCAGAAAATCACATTGAAGGATTTTTAATGAATTAATTGGTAAATTCCTTGGTAAAATAAGTATTTGGTCAATAACAAAAGTTCATCTCAATACTTTGTTATATACCCTTTGTTGGCAATGACAGAGGTCAAATGTTTTCTGTAAGTCTTCACAAGGTTTTCACACACTGTTGCTGGTATTTTGGCCCATTCCTCCATGCAGAACTCCTCTAGAGCAGTGATGTTTTGGGGCTGTCGCTGGGCAACATGGACTTTCAACTCCCTCCAAAGATTTTCTATGGGGTTGAGATCTGGAGACTGGCTAGGCCACTCCAGGACATTGAAATGCTTTTTACGAAGCCACTCCTTCGTTGCCCGGGCAGTGTGTTTGGGATCATTGTGGGCAGCACGGTGGTGCAGTGGTTAGCACTGTTGCCTTACAGCTAGAAGGGTCCTGGTTCGAATCCCCAGGTTGGCAGGGGTTGGAACCTTTCTGTGTGGAATTTGCATGTTCTCCCTGTGCTGCGTGGGTTTACTCCGGGGGCTCCGGTTTCCTCCCACAATCCAAAGACATGCATGTTAGGTTAATTGGCTGTTCTAAATTGTCCCTAGATATCTGTTTCCTATAGGCCCTTAGAATAGAGGGTTAGTACTAGTGAAAGCGCTTTGAGTGGTCTTTGTGACTAGAAAAGCGCTATACAAGTGTAGGTTAGTTAGTAGTTAGCTAGTTAGTAATTGTCATGCTGAAAGACCCAGCCACGTTTCATCTTCAATGCCCTTGCTGATGGAAAGAGGTTTTCACTCAAAATCTCACGATACATGGCCCCATTCATTCTTTCCTTTACATGGATCAGTCGTCCTGGTCCCTTTGCAGAAAAACAGCCCCAATCGATGATGTTTCCACTCCCATGCTTCATAGTAGGTATGGTGTTCTTTCTCCTCCAAACACGACAAGTTGAGTTTTTACAATAAAGTTCTATTTTGGTTTCATCTGACCATATGACATTCTCCCAATCCCCTTCTGGATCATCCAAATGCTCTCTAGCAAACTTCAGATGGACCTGGACATGTACTGGCTTAAGCAGGGGGACACGTCTGGCACTGCAGGATTTGAGTCCCTGGCGGCGTAGTGTGTTACTGATGGTAGCCTTTGTTACTTTGGTCCCAGCTCTCTGCAGGTCATTCACTAGGTCCCCCCGTGTGGTTCTGGGATTTTTGCTCACCGTTCTCGTGATGATTTTGACCCCACGGGGTGAGATCTTGCGTGGAGCCCCAGATGGAGGGAGATTATCAGTGGTCTTGTATGTCTTCCATTTTCTAATAATTGCTCCCACAGTTGATTTCTTCATACCAAGCTGTTTACCTATTGCAGATTCAGTCTTCCCAGCCTGGTGCAGGTCTACAATTTTGTTTCTGGTGTCCTTTGACAGCTCTTTGGTCTTGGCCATAGTGGAGTTTGGAGTCTGACTGTTTGAGGTTGTGGACAGGTGTCTTTTATACTGATAACGAGTTCAAACAGGTGCCATTAATACAGGTAACGAGTGGAGGACAGAGGAGCCTCTTAAAGAAGAAGTTACAGGTCTGTGAGAGCCAGAAATCTGGCTTGTTTGTTGGTGACCAAATACTTATTTTACCGAGGAATTTACCAATTAATTCATTAAAAATCCTTCAATGTGATTTTCTGAATTTTTTTCCTCATTTTGTCTCTCATAGTTGAGGTATACCTATGATGAAAATTGGAGACCTCTCTCATCTTTTAAGTGGGAGAACTTGGACAATTGGTGGCTGACTAAATACTTTTTTGCCCCACTGTATGGACACCCATAAAATACACACAAAAAAAATTCACAACCCAACTGGGTGTTTAAAAGGAACAGAAATACAGTGTGTCATTAAAAAACAAAACTCCCCTTCAGTGAGCGCGAGAGGGGCCTCCAGTGCTTCTGTGGCAGTTTCGAGATGCTCCACCTTGTCTTTGGTCCAGGGCATTGGCGGTGGGGATGCTGCCTTAGGCACGATTTCAGGTCCACTGTCACTTACATTCCCGAACTACGGGTCTTACTGCATGCGTGGGGTTGACTGGCATGGCATGTTCATGGAGGGGGTCCTGTAATTTTTCAAAATAAAACACCCAGCAGACTTAAACTGGATTTATGCTGCGGAAGGCACCCACATCATGTCACCGCCATTACCAAAGCATAACACAAACACATTTTTTTCTTGTGTGCTGGTTTGTTGCATTGCCAAAACAAGTTTCTCCAGTCTAGGGTGATGTGTGCTCATCATGTGTTTTGGTTTATTAAATAGCCACAGACAAGAGCAGATTGTGATGAAGCTGGAGATAATAAATGTTAAAAAAGCAACTTTTCATATGATTAGTAAAAAAGAGAGAAGACATCGAAGGAAACAGTACACCTGACCACCATCATTTGACAATACTGGGGTTAGGACGAATCGTGCAAATGTTCTGTATCTGCTGTAACTTCCTCAGTATTCTTTTGAAATTGGACTGCTGTTTATCTGACATGCTTTGGAAGTGGCATCATGCAGAATGAATTGAGCAGTCACAAGAACCAGGAAATGTGAAGGAGGAGACAAAGCGGACCAATCACAGCTCTTGCGGTCTGTGGTGCCAATGTGCACCTCTCCATCTCTAGAGAGGTACACGCTGGCAGTGCAGGGGGGGTATTGTGTCGCTACTGTGTCAATGCGGGTGCATAAATCCAGCTTTAGTCAATACAGAGGAACAGAAAAATTTGTTTTTCTCTGTGACCCGGTAGTAAGTAGTCCGCAACCTGGTTCTGGGTAGCGACCCTGTGGTTGGGAACCACTGCTCTATGGTATCCACAGGGTGCCCAGGGGCAACAATAAATGTGGTCCCCTCTCCAGTGAATTTTTACTTACTCAGGGGCATGTCATAGTCAGCCAGTGAATTTTCAATTTTCATTCTTCTTGTTTCCTCAAGTTTTAACTGCTTTAACTGTCGTAATTGCTTTTAATGTGTATTTATTAGTATTAGTATTTAGTATTAAGTTGTGTTTATTACCTTTATTAGTATTGATGTGTATTTATTATCTTAGCATTCGTTCGGAGAGCAGAGTAAGAATTTCATTGCTCAGGAAATGTTGCATTTCTTAACTGTGCACATGATAATAAAGCCTTTGAATCCTTGAATCCATATCCCTCCCCTCACCCAATAAATAAAACACATTCTTGGTATTCCTTGTTTTCTATTAGTTTTAAATAAATAAAACCAGAGTGGCCTCCCATCACATTAATGTTTCAAAAATAGCACTGGGGTGAAAAAACATTAGAGAATCCTGATCTTGGCCTATTCTAGAGTTTCCCCAGGCAAGAGGCAGCGAGCAGGTGTGGGTACAGTATTCTTATGTTCTGCCACCTTGGTAGTTTCTATGTTGTTTCCTTGCACTTTTAGTAGGGCCACGGGTCCTGGTTGTCATTTGTGTTTATGGATCAAATAATGGTTCAGAGTAGTGATGGGACAGAAGGCTCCAGAGCTTTGAGGGTGCTCCAAGCTTATCCAGGAAATACTTGGCAAAGCACATTTCGAGGCATGTATTGCTGACGTATGTGTTGATGTTGTACAACATGACTGGGTCAGGTAGCCATGCATGATTTTGCACGTAACATGAAATAAAGTGAGCAGCGACACACAATGGAAATCCCTGTCCCTCACGTTTTGTGTTGTCGATGTTTGGCTGTGTAAGGGATTTGCCACAGCCAATTTTCAGATGGAGGCAGCACCAAAACCATGGGCTTCTCCCATTTGGGAACATTTTGAGCGCATTTCTACCATTGATGTATTTTCCACAAATAGTGGATATTTATTGTAACTGAGGTGAAGGCTTAGTGGTAAAACATCTGCTCTACAAGTGGGAGGCCTGGGTTTGAATCCCAGCTGGGTCGTTCTTGTACTTTTATTTTTATTTGCAAGGTGAAGTTTCTGTTGTGTTCGAAAGAGCTTGGATCATTATTACGCATCATTATGCTGAGGCACTATTGCCATTGTGCCCTGCATGAGAATAAGGCCAGAGTTGAATATACTAGGAAAGACAGTATAAGACTGTTGAAAATGGATTATTTCTTAATAAAAATGGATAAGTTGTACAAGTACACCAAGTAACACAGGCACATTCACTGTAGTCATCCCAGTTTTATTTCTTTTTTCCCTTGTGATCATTGATATTTCTTAAAAGACAGCACATTTATTGAAATTGAAAAAAAAAATACACACTAAACCAATAATGCCCTTGTAAAAATCCGCATATTGTATACGTTTTGTCCACTAGATGGCCTAGTAGAGAAAATGAAGTTTCACATGAGGCCTCATCTATGAGCCATTTTGACCAAAGGCCTCAAGTCCTCCAGAAAGCTTCATCTGGCCATCACTAGCCATACTGCACCTTACAGTCTAATTGGTACCTCACATCTCACTCTGCTCCTGATAATCTTGCATTGCACAGCGAGTTTGATTCATGTGTCTATACGGATCACTATCTATTCAGCTATGATGTAGATAGGCTTTTTTTTATAGTAGTTTTACTTTCCATGTAAAACTACATGGAACTACACAGTGTTACTTTCCATGGGTAATCCCTTTCTTCTGCTGTGTGTGTTTCTGTCGTTTGGTTGTCTGCTGTCATGCTGCTGTTACACTGTAATTTCCCAGTTTGCGATCAATAAAGTACATCTATCTATATTTGTAATGGTGACCAAGGGTAGTTAAATATAACTTTCAGGTTCTTTAAAACCAAGTGATAAACTTTAAAATAAGGATGTTCAAAGAATTTTACAGTAAAATATGTACAAATAAATGCCCACTTACAGTAAATAAAAAGCTAAACTAAAACCTAAAATTGCATTAAAATAAGCTAAAATTAGAATACAATACTAACTAAAAGAACCTACATAAACTAAAAGTGGGCTAAAACAAATGAAAGTCCATAAAAGTTGAGGAGGGTCCACTCTTTCAGGCCATGCTCCATTTGCCACCTCGACACCAATGCCCTCAGGAAACCTGTACAGGGGAAGACACTCGCCAGCAGCACATCTAGATTTTTATCATCATCATAGGGTGCTGCTATCTGGCAACCAGATACTTACAACCAAGGCAGAGCTCCTCACTCTGCCTTTTGCTATCTCTCACCTGCAGCACCCCAACTGCTCCACACGAAAGTGTCCTCCCCAAATGCTGGCATCATGGTGGTCCTGGCCATTACTGCTCCTCCTCCTCAGTCATGCCCTCCTTCTGCCATTTCCTCTGCCACCAGCAGCCTCCACTGGACCAGCAGGGCTCTCATCTGGCTCGCTATCCAGGCAAGGCTCTCCTCCAGGCAGGGCTCTCCTCCAAGCAGGCCATCCTCTGGCCGGGTTCTCTCCTCCAGGCAAAGCTCTCATCTAGCTGGGCCCCCACCTGGGGTCCTCTCCTCAGAGAAGACTCCTACCTGCTGGCAAAAACTTTCTCCTCTGGACTGCCCTAGTGTCATGTTTGCCCCTATTTGGGACATAAATGAGGCACCAGATGCCAACAGAGAGTTTGCTTGTTTATTAAAGAAGACACAAAATAAAGAGCCACGTGGGGCAAAACACAAACACCAAACTTGGGCACAAATAAAAAGTACTAACACAAATACAAGAAGGTAGCGAGGGTGGAACCTGACGCTATGGAATAAACACTTATGGATACAAAGTAGCAATTAAGGAAACTGGAGCCGGGCGTAGGGACTCCAGTCTATGTTGGTGTAGGTCGCAGCAAGGAGTGAGCCTCAGCTGCTCCCTTAAATACTGAAGGCAAAAGGAAATGCAACAAACAAGAGAGGAGGAAACGTAATTGTAAACCAAGATCAGTTGTGACAGTGTCGGCTCGACTTTGACAGCCAGAAGTCCGGCCGCAGCGCTGTCACAGTAAAAGCCCTGAGAGAACCAATAATAACTGAGCAGAAATAAGGAGGGAGAAAAAGGGAGAATACTGAGTGGCCCAGGAGCGGATAAACTCAGCGCTCGGATCACCACTTTACCCCCCGTTCAAAGGGCGCATTCCAGGCATCCAAAGTAACATCCAAAGAGCCCATCGCCAACCCAGAAGGCTAACAAGACCGACCTCGGGTGGGCGGAGGGGGAAACAGGCTAGGAGGGAGAGAAACCAGAAAAAAAAACAGGCAAAGCAATGTCTAACAGCGACATACAGAGAAAAGAAAAAAACCCACAAAGAACAACACGAAAAACACCAAAGCTCAAGCACAAAATAGCGCAGCCAATACACGCATACAACACAAATGACGTAACAGAATGTCCAAAACCAGATAAACAAGTACACTGCTACTCGATCTCAGGGCAAGGGGAAAAAAAAAAACTCTTTAGCAATATACGAGAGAGGGGGGGGGAAAAAAACACCACAAAAACATAAGTATGGGGATACTGGCAGGTGGAGAGAGAGAAAAAAAAAAGGCTGTTCAGGTGGCCTACCGGCATCCAGCCTCCACATTAGAAAAAAGGAAAAAGGCAGCTCGGGTGGCCTGCCTAAGTCCCAGAAACAGGGAAACAGTACCTCAGGTGGCCGGCCCAGGTTGCTGAACCAGAGAAGCAGTCCTTCAGGGGGCCGATCCAGGACGCACAACCAGCGGAACAGTCCTTCAGACAGCCAGCCCGTGTTCTTAGTCCACCAGGACCCGAGGGGGGAGCTCGGAGGCGGCTTCCCTACTGAGAGGCACAACAAGGGAAAGCCGAACCGAATGAAAGGGACCCCAGCGGCGTCTGGTGGTGGAGAATGGTGGGGGAGGGGAGAAACAAGGAACCAGTTTGGTGTCAGGCGGAAGGGGATCTGCAACTCCCTCACCAACCTCGAACCGGGCCAGCACAGCACCCTTGGTGGACCCTGACCGGGCCACCAATCTCCGGTGACCCTGGGAGAAGGTTCGGACAAAGAGGGAGAACAGGGGTCAGGGTCACCGGCAGCGGCAGAGCCCAGCGAGACGAGCTCGGATGCAGCGGCCGGCTGTACCCGGCTCTTCTCCCCGAGAGAAAGGCAAGAATGCTCCAAGACAGAAAGTAAGAAGACAAAATAGAGCGCTTGCCTGATCTCGAGCGCTACCGCCGTCCAGGACTCCGACGATCCAGGCTCGACGATCTGGAGGTCCATTTCCGGTTCCCACTCGACTGTGGTGGACTCTGCAGCCGGCATGATGGTCTCCAAAGTCCAAGAACCCCCTGGCGCTGAAATCCACACCGATGGCCCACTCGGCATGGTGGCAGGGGACCCATAGCCTGCTGGAGCTGAATGCTGCGCCACGTGACCTGGGGACACTTTATCGTTGGCACAGGCTCCAAATGACAGTCAGCCCTCCTCCTCTGCCCATGACACGGCTGCAGGACTGGAACCAGGGTCTCCAGGGCCGCAGGCTCCTCGTCCATCTGACGGTCTACTCCTGGCACCAGGGGACACTCGGAGAGAAGGGAGAAAACACAGAGGTAGCAGGTTCAGTTTCAATGGCTGCAGTAGGTGGTGGGAGCTCAGAAGACTGTGAACCCTGTGCTCTACCCCCAGTAATCAGACAAGGTAATTCATCAGACAGAGATTTAGAATGAAAAAACACTTGGCTGCTTTCCTGGGGAACAATGGTGACTGCTGCAGCGGGCTTGATTCTTCCTTTTGCCGTAGGGATGGTGACGGAGGACCCCCCCCCCCCCCCCGGAAGACAAGGAGGAGTTGCACCAACAGGATCAGTGACGGGCGGAGCCAGACAAGGAACCACAGGGCTCACAGCAGCTGAAGGGAGCGCCGAGGAGGAGGGAGGAGCAGCCGAGGCAGTCCGGGCACATGGAGGTGACGGAACAGCGGGAAAAGATGACCTGGAGGCTGAGGCTGCTATTTTCACCTTTCGTCATGACGCAGGGAAAACAGCTGGCTGGGAGGGGGAGTTTCTTGGGCGGCCTGGGACAGGATCCGGACAGGAATCTCGCAGAGGATCGGCCCGGTCAGGAGACTCCCTCCCCGTCGGAACGTCCATGTCCCGGAGAGGAGATATATCATGGGCAGGGCGGCGACGTCTTCTGGCTGGAGGCGAGGCTAAATTCAGGTCAGGGAAGCGCCGCTGCTGCGCAGAAACTGAGGCCAGCAGCTTGGCGTACTCAGGGTAATTATTTAGTCTGGGATTAGCCTCCACCAGTCTAACAGCCACCACAACGTTCTTTAAGATTCTGCTGGGATGGAAGGAAGATCGTGCTTCAGCCACACGGCCCCTGATGAGCTCAGCTGCCCACTGTTCCTCTTCACTGGGGACCCCGGCTGCCCTCTTCCTCCGCTGTGTTGGGAGACTGCTCTTCAGTGACGCAGAATCTGGGGCTGGGTGCATAGCAGGAACCCAATCCCGGGGCGAGGAGCGGGGATGCCTCACGGTCTGCTCGGTCTTCTGCTTCCTGCTGGGACTCTTCACCAGCCCACGATTCTTCTGCTGAAGTGCTGCCAGTTCGGCCATCCTTTCCCTGCCCTCAGCGTGCTCGGCCAGGTGAGGATGGTGCTTTACTGTCGCCTCTGTGAGGTCCAGGTACCAGTGTGCATTTCTGGAGGCGGCAAACATACGAGCATTGGAAAGGAGGCCATCAATCTCCATCAGAGCCTGGACAAGCTCGAAGCCCAGGCTCATAGGATAACCAGTCCTTGATGACACCATCTCTCCAAATAACACTGGTACCCAGACAACAGAAAAAGCCCAAGCCCAAAAACAAGCTTACTGTGGCTGGCACCTCGCTTGGCTGTGACCTACTGTCGTGTTTGCCCCTATTCAGGACACAAATGAGGCGCCAGATTGTTTATTAAAGAAGACACAAAATAAAGAGCCACGTGGGGCAAAACACAAACACCAAACTTGGGCACAAATAAAAAGTACTAACACAAATACAAGAAGGTAGCGAGGGTGGAACCTGACGCTATGGAGTAAACACTTACGGATACAAAGTAGCGAGGAAGGAAACTGGAGCCAGGCGTAGGGACTCCAGTCTATGTTGGTGTAGGTCACAGCAAGGAGTGAGCCTCAGCTGCTCCCTTAAATACTGAAGGCAAAAGGAAATGCAACAAACAGGAGAGGAGGAAACGTAATTGTAAACCAAGATCAGTTGTGACAGTGCCGGCTCGACTTTGACAGCCGGAAGTCTGGCCGCGGCGCTGTCACAGTAAAAGCACTGAGAGAACCAATAATAACTGAGCAGAAATAAGGAGGGAGAAAAAGGGAGAATACTGAGTGGCCCGGGCGTGGATAAACTCAGTGCTCGGCTCACCACACAGAGCACCTCTTATCATGTGCAGCCACAGATGCTGCACATCCCCAGTTAACACAGGTGCTGCTGATTAGTAATTAGGGTGGAAACAGGGTGGAAGCAGACATTTCCTACTAAAAGTACACAGTTAAAATGTAAAAATTACAAAACATGCAAAGCTGTAAAACATGCAAACTTAACCTAAAACCAAATAAAACCCCAAAAACACAACAAAATACTTCCACCCCGAGACATCCCCCCTCACTTTGATGGTGGCAGGCCCTGCCGCATATTCAGTCCATGCCCTTCTGTCTCAGTCCATAAAATGTCCAGCGCCAAAGCAAGTCCCATACCTTTTACATAAAAGAATTTTCACAATTCTGAAACAGCTTAACAGATCTTCATCAGAAACTGTTCTGGCCATTTGCATTCAGGTAAACTGCACAAAAGTATAGATGAAATAACATGTCTGAAAGCATAAAATTCTTCAGTGATCATTTAACACATCAGACATTCAAAAGTTAAGCGACAACTGAGCAAATGAACAATCATCTGAAATGGACTGAAACATGATTCAATAAAGACATGAGTCCTGAAACTGTATGGGATGTAACCTTGCATATCAGATGAAAATACATTCCCACTTTATCATGCAATTATTTAAACAAAAACGTTTATTGTCATGTGCGGAGAGCGCTCGCCCCCCTCCTTCCTGCTCACCGGCTCTTTCATCAGACGCACCTGCTGATTCTTGCCTGCCAGCGTTTATAAGGAAGCAGTCTTCAGTGATTCAACGCTGGCTCGTTTGGGTATACTGCTCAATCAACGGCTCATCGTAAGCGGTGCTTGTCTTGTGACATCAGCTAATTATTTTGTCTTCTCTTCCGGTGCGTCTGCGGGGATTTGGTGCGCTCGCCAGCCAATTGCTCCTCCTCAAAGCAGCCTTCCCTCTTCGCCCGGTCAGACCCATTCACCTTACCTGTCCGGCAGTTCCACCTGCTGGAACTTCTCCTCCGCTGGGTTCTGTGCTGGTCTCCTCCCATCTTCCACGTGAGTGGCATTATCGGTTTTCCCACCTTATCTCCATTCCTCTTTAATCAGTCTCGTTTGTCCTCCACAGGGCTCCTGCTTATCTGGCGAGTGACTGACGTTTTTCTCCTCAAGTTCGCTGTATTGAAACATTATAATAAAAGGTCAAACGTTTCTTTTGTGTTTGCTTGGTGATTGCACGCTGCACTCAGGTGGCTTGTCCAGCCAATATGACAGAAGGAGCCAGCCAGAGTCACCACCTGGCAGGTGCATCATCATCAACCGATCACTCCGCGCTCCACTGCCTCAACGTTACAGAGAGGCAGGTGGCTGAGCACACTCAGCTGCTGCAGGCAACTGTGCAGCAGCTGAATGTCATTACTGATCGATTGGACCATGCTGGTGCCCCGGCTGCTCCATCTTCACTTCCTCCTCCTTCAGCTATTATCCGCCGAACCCTTGCTATTTCCACCCCTGCCCCGTACGCGGGGGCGGTGGGGAAATGCAAGGACTTTTTATGCCAGGTTTGGCTTTATTTTGGGCAGGGGCAGGGGGAGTTCCCGGATGACATCTCTAAGATTCATCAGTTTGTTCTTCTGCTTCGGGGCCGCGCTCTTAGTTGGGCGCGGGCTGTTATCGATAGTCAGAGAACTTCACCACCAATGTTTGACCAATTTGTGGCCGAATTTACCCGCACCTTCGACCGTTCTGAGAGTGAAGGGAACATTATAAGTCATCTACTGTCATTCCGTCAGGGCAGTCGGTCGGTGGTCGACTACTCGATGGAGCTCTGGGTGGAGGCAGCGGATTCTGGGTGGCACTACACAGCACGTTCTTCCAGGGTCTGAACCCTCGTCTCCAGGATGACTTGGCAGTTCACGCCATTCCCGCCACCTTAGATGGCTTGATAGATCAGGCAGACGGATTAGATAATCAATACTGGGAGCGCGCTCGGGAGCGCGGTGCCTCCTCTCGCCCGCCCGTCACTCGTTCCTTCCCGGCGCCTACTGACCAAGGCGAGCCCAACCCCGAGCCTATGGAGCTCAGCTCTGCTCGTTTTCCACGAGCAGAGGTTGAGCAGCGGCAGCGGATCAGGGCGTGTGCCTACTGCAGTTCTTTGAACCATAAGTTGGACGCATGCCGCCTTTGGCCAAAAAGAATCAGCCCGTCAGTAGCCGTGGGGGGTCTGGTGGGCGGGACTTAATCCGATCCCCCCGGTAATTTCTCCATTTCGGCCCTTGTCCAGCTACCAGGGGTCGAGAGGAGGGTCTCCGCCCTGATTGATTCCGGGGCAGAGGGTAATTTCGTCTCTTCTACACTGGTGCACGAGCTGGGGATTCCGACAGTTAAACTGCCGGTTCACCGTTCTGTGCATACTGTTTCTGGCCAGATGGTGGCATCCGTTACTCATTGCACGGTGCAGTTATCCGTCCTTTTGTTTTGGAACCACCATGAGAAGCAGACTTTTTACGTGTTTCTCATGCTGCGGTACTTGGTTATCCGTGGCTCCGGAGGCACAATCCTATGATCAGTTGGGCACAAAATTCTATCACCTCCTGGAGTGCTAACTGTTTGGCTACGTGTCTAAATTCAGCCGAGTGTTCCCCATCCCTTTCCCTCTCCTCGCCTCAGGTTGAGCCGCCAGACCTCAGCCACATACCCAAGGTCTATCATGACCTCGGGGAGGTATTTAGCAAGTCGCGAGCGTTAGCACTTCCCCCGCATCACTCGTACAACTGTGCCATTGACCTCCTTCTGGGTGCGAGGTTGCCATCCAGCAAACTCTATAGCATTTCTGGTCCTGAGAGGGAGGCGATGGAAAGGTACATTAAAGATTCACTGAACACCGGTCTCATTCGGCCATTCTCGGCTCCCCTAGGGGCGGGGTTTTTCTTTGTAGGCAAAAAGGATGGGTCTTTGTGTCCGTGCATTGACTATTGGGAGCTTAATGCCATCACTATCAAAGACAAATACCCTCTGCCCTGATGAACTCTGCTTTCGAGCTCCTGCAACGTTCACATGTATTTTCTAAACTCGATTTACGCAATGCTTACCACCTAGTTAGAATATGTGAAATTCATCTGGGGCATTTTGAATATTTAGTTATGCCTTTTGGTCTAACTAATGCCCCCCGCCGTTTTCCAGCGTTTTCCAGCGTTTAATCAATGACATCCTCCGCGACATGCTTAATCAGTTTGTTTTTGTCTATTTAGACGACATTCTGATTTTTTTCTCGCACGCCAGAGGAGCACAAGACCCATGTTAGAGCCATGTTACAGCGGCTCTTAGAGAACCAACTGTACGTCAAGGCAGAGAAGTGTGAATTTTCTACATCTTCCACTTCTTTCCTTGACTTTATTATAGCGGAGGGAGAGCTGAGGGCTGACCCAGCCAAGGTAAAGGCTGTGCTTGATTAGCCAACCCCCCACTCCAGCAAGGAGCTGCAATGCTTCTGGGGGTTTGCGAACTTTTATCGCAGGTTTATTCAAAACTATAGTGGGATACCACAGCCTTTAACTAAGCTGACCTCTGTTAAAGTGCTATCTGTATGGACCGAGGCAGCTGAGCAGGCCTTCAACAAATTAAAGGTCTTGCTCACTGGCGATCAAGTCTTGGCTCAGGTCAACCCTCAGTTCCAATTCACCCTGGAGGTGGATGCCTCAGAAACGGGGGTGGGTGCTGTTCTGTCTCAGCGTTCTTCCCCAGACCTGAAGCTCCGCCAGTGTGCGTATTTCTCTCGGCGGCTCACCCCACCCGAGAGGAATTACGACGTGGGGGATCGCGAGCTGCTGGCTATTAAATTGGCGTTTGAGGAATGGAGACACTGACTGGAGGGAGTTGCTCACCCGGTAGTCGTGTGGACCGTCCACAAGAACTTAGAGTATCTGCGGTCGGCCCGCCGGCTTAATCCTAGGCAGGTTCGCTGGGCCTTATTTTTCCAGCGCTTTAACTTTACTGTCACTTACAGGCCCGGCTCCCGTAACGGGAAGCCTGATGCTCTCTCCAGGCAGTTCAGTCAGGACGTGGCTGACCCCCCTTCCCGCCCCCAGTCCATTCTCCTGCCTTCGTGCATCTTGGGAGCCCTCACTTGGGAGATTGAGAAGCGAGTCCGCCAGACCCAGTCTTCAGAGCCCGAACCAGCGGGATGCCCCGCCAACCGCCTGTACGTCTCGGCTGCTCTCCGCAGCGAAGTCATCCAGTGGGGACACACTGAACATTTCGCCTGTCACCCAGGGGTGGTTCGGACCATTGACATCATCAGGCTAGCGTTTTGGTGGCCTACGTTACGTCGGGACGTGCAGGAGTATGTCAAAGCCTGTCAGATGTGTGCCCAAAACAAATCCTCTTCCACTCACCCCCCCCCCCCCGCTGGTCTTCTTCACCTCCTCCCCATTCTTAGTCGGCCTTGGTCCCGCATTGCTATGGATTTTGTCAGTGGTCTTCCCCCTTCCCACGGCAACACTGTAATTTTGGCCATCGTGGACAGGTTCTCCAAGGCCGTACACCTGGTTCCCCTTCCAAAGCTGCCGTCCGCCGCCAAGACAGCGGAGCGCCTCTCCTACCACATCGTCAGGCTACACAGCATCCCTACAGACATTGTGTCTGACCGGGGTCCACAGTTCACTTCACGGGTCTGGAAGTCCTTCTGCCATTGTCTGGGTACCACCGTCAGCCTCACCTCTGGCTATCATCCTCAGAGCAATGGGCAGGCTGAGCATGCCAACCAGTCCCTGGAGGCCGCCCTTCGTTGTGTGGCAGCCGAAGACCCCACTTCATGGAGCTCCCATCTGACTTGGGTGGAATACTCCCTTAATTCCACGGTCTCCTTGGCTACGGGCCGGTCACCATTCGAGGCATCTGTGGGCTACAACCCCCCCCCCCCCCGCGCTTTCTTTGCCCGAGAGAGAGGTTGCGGTGCCGTCTGTGGGGGCTCACTTCCATTGGTGCCGCCGAGCCTGGAGATCCACCAGAGCGGCACTTCAGCGTGCCACCGAGCGCAATCAGCGCTACGCTGACCACAAGAGGGTTCCGGCGCAGAGCTACAGAAAGGGACAGCAGGTTTGGGTAGCCGAGGACCAGGTTCCGCTGAAGACGGAGGGTCGCAAACTCACCCCCCAGTTTGTGGGTCCCTTTCCTGTCACCGGAAACGTCGGTGACTCTGCTGTCCGGCTCCAGCTCCCATGGACGCTCCGCATGCACCCTACCTTCCATGTCTCCAAAGTTAAGCCTCTCTCTTCCAGCCCTCTTTGCCCTCCCCCAAAGCTTCCCCATCCCTCCAAGGTCCTGGATGGTTACGTCACTCATACCGTGAGGGAGATTTTGGACGTACAACGCTGGGGTCGGGGTTTCCATACTTGATCGACTGGGAGGGCTATGGCCTGGAGCATCGTTCATGGGTCCCTTAGTCCAAGATTCACGACAAGGGGATGGTCCAGGACTACCATTGGGCTCACCCAGAGAAGACTGGGCGACCTTGAGAGGTCCTTGAGAGGGGGGCATTGTCATGTGTGGCGAGCGCTCGCCCCCTCCTTCCTACTCACCGGCTCTCTCATCAAACACATCTGCTGATTCCTGCCTGCCAGCGTTTATAAGGAAGCAGTCTTCAGTGATTCAACACTGGCTCGTTTGGGTATACTGCTCAATCAACGGCTCATCGTAAGCGATGCTTGTCTTATGACATCAGCTAATTACTTTGTCTCTTCCATCTCTTCCAGGTTGCTGCCAATGGAGCGGTGCGTCTGCGGGGATTTGGTGCGCTCGCCAGCCAATTGCTCCTCCTCAAAGCAGCCTTCCCTCTTCGCCCGGTCAGACTCATTCATCTTACCTGTCCGGCAGTTCCACCTGCTGGTACTTCTCCTTCGCTGGGTTCTGTGCTGGTCTCCTCCCATCTTCCACGTGAGTGGCATTATCGGTTTTCCCACCTTATCTCCATTCCTCTTTAATCAGTCTTGTTTGTACTCCGCAGGGCTCCTGCTTATCTGGCGAGTGACTGACGTTTTTCTCCTCAAGTTCGCTGTATTGAAACATTATAATAAAAGGTCAAACGTTTCTTTTGTGTCCGCTTGGTGATTGCACGCTGCACTCAGGTGGCTTATCCAGCCAATATGACATTTATAGGTATTTGTTTTCTTCAAGTCATTCACAGTTTGATTTGGTTGTGGATCTGAAATAAAAAAAAATAATGTGTTGGACATAACATTCCAATTGTTGTGACTAATGCTTTAAAAGTACACCAAAGAGGTCCTTACATGTTTTATTCTAAAACCAATAACTACTATAAAAAGTGGTATTTAATGCATCACAGAAAATTAATTTCCCTTATTTGGAATTTAAGCTGCTTCAAGATGAAAATTATGAAACTTTAGGGGTCTGTTTTAAATTTGCATTTTCAGTGCTTAAACCCCAAAATTGAGGTTTGTAACCATCATATTCAGCACACTCAAATTGTGGTAAAACACCATGTTACCAACTTTTTTTTTTTTTTTAAGTTTTTGTAAAGGGTATACATGTCATTACAGCATTGCGTTGTTTACATTTTCATCACATGTTCCCTTATTTTTTGTTATTTGACAACATTGGAAGAATAATTATAACAACACCCCTTTTTTTTAAGTGAAAGAAAAAGTGAAATTAAAGAGAACAGAAAAAAACAAACAAACAAACAAAAGAGCAAAAAACAAACAAACAAAGAAAAAAATAAATAAAAATAAATAAAAATAAAAGAGCATCTGAGTAGCGTTGGAACAAAGAGCGGGATCAAAGATTAGATCTAATGGAAGACACATATGCGTTCCAGGGTTGCCAAAAGTTCAAGAACCCATCCATGTCCTGTCTCAATGCGAATGTCAGCTTTTCCATCGAGTAAATGTCTTGAATCATGTTAATCCAATTTTCAGGTGTAGGACAGTCCTTCAACATCCATTTTTTAGTTCGAGCTTTTTTACTTGCCAATATTAAAACAGTGAATAAGTATTTATCTCCTCGTCTTTCCAGTGAGTCCGGTAGTAAACCCAAATACAAAGTTACAAAAGAAAAGGGAACTGTTATTTTGAATATTTTCCCCAATATTGTATGTACATTGGTCCAATATTGATGGATAACTGGGCATGACCAAAAGACATGAAAATGATTTGCAGTCTCTTCACCACACAAGCGCCAACAATTCAACCCCTTATGAGTAAATTTGTTTTGTGCAGGTGTTCTGAAAAATCTTACCAAATTTTTCCATCCAAATTCTCTCCACTGCAGGGATGAGGTACTTTTCCATTGCTGTTTATTTAGTTTTTCCCATATTTCCAGTTGCAAAGTGAAATTCCCCTCTTTTTCCCATCTCTCTTTTATATATGATGTGTTGTCTCCTTTTAAGTCTTGAAGACCTTGGTATATTTTAGAGATGTATCTGATCCCTGGGATCCCTTTATATGCCATTAAGAAGACCTTCAGAACACCTGACTGGGCCCTTTCCAAATCCTCCTTTTTAAGTATATTGTTTATGTGGTGTCTAAGCTGAAAGAACCTGTAAAGGTCTTGATTTATTAGACCTTGTTTTTTCAAGTCTTCAAAACTTCTTAAAATTTGCCCTTTAAAAAAATCGTAATATTTTATCAGTCCGTTCTCTTTCCACTTTTTAAATCTAGTGTCTGTTTTATTAGGAGTAAAATCTTGATCATAGGCAATCCATTGCAGAAATCGATAGGGTTCTTTAGTTTGATTCTCTCTGACTATCTTAAACCAAATTTTTAGTGGGGTCTCTATCCACGGGTTAGTGTTATTCAAAAGTTTAGGTAAGGCATTGTTCCCTATTATCGCCTGTAGGGGGATGTCACTTGTTATTTGGCATTCCATCTCCTTCCATTGTGCAGTGTAGACTGGGTTACATATCGCTACTAAAGTTTTAATTTGTGCGGCTTTAAAATAGTCCCTGATATTTGGCAGCGCAAGCCCACCTTTGTCTTTGTTTAGCTGTAGGGTTCTATATCTGATTCTAGGTCTCTTGCCCTGCCATATGAATCTTGAGATCCTTCTGTTCAGCTCCTGCCATGTTTTTTTTGGGAGGTTCTACCGGTATTGTTTGGAAAAGGTATAGAAGACGTGGAAGTATATTCATTTTGACTGCTTCAATTCTTTGTGTAGTACCCAAGAATGGTATCATATTCCATCTTGCTAGATCAGATTTTATTTTTGCCATCAGTGGATCATTTTAGTGTTATAATTTTGTTGAGTTGTTTCGGGATATTGACCCCCAGATATTTCATAGATTCCATCTCCCAGTTAGTTTTGAGTTTGCTTAGTAAATATTGATTTGGGTCATAGTTGAATGTTAAAACTTGGGTTTTATGCATGTTTAGTTCGTACCCCGATAAATCTCCGTACTCTGAAAAAACTGAGATTAGTTCTGGAAAAGAGGTGTCCAGCTGCCCCAGGTATATTAAAATGTCATCAGCAAAGAGTGCTATTTTATGTTCCTTCTGACCAAGTGTAATACCTTGAATTTTTTGATTCTGTCTTATCCATTGGCTCAGAGGTTCTATGAAGATTGCAAAGAGCAGTGGAGACAAGGGGCAGCCCTGACGACATCCTCTTTCCAGCTCAAAAGATGATGATAAATTACCGTTAATCCTTATTTTAGCTGTTGGTTTTTTATATCATGCCTGGATAGTTCTAATGAAGTTGTTATGAAAATTGAAACTGGATAAGATTCTATGTAGGAAAGACCAGTCAGCCGAATCGAATGCTTTTTCAGCATCTAATCCCAATATGACTGCATTTAAGTTATATTTTTTTATATGATGAATTATGTGTAAAGTGCGTCTAATGTTGTCTTGTGTCTGTCTTTGTCTTATAAAACCTGTTTGGTCTAAATGAATTAAGTCTGTCAGTATATTTTCTTACCTTTTGGCAAGGATAGTGGTAAAAAGCTTATAGTCCTGATTTAATACACTGATTGGTCTGTAGTTGGAGCATTCTAGTTTATCCTTTTCAGGTTTAGGTATGACTGCAATGACCCCTTCTCTCCAGGAGGGGGGATTTCCCCTGTGTGGAGGACATAGTTAAATGTTTTCAGGAGGAGAGGAGATATTTGCTGTTTAAAGGTTTTGTACCACTCTACTGTATAGCCTTCTGCTCCTGGGGATTTGTTAGCTTTAAGTTTCATAATTGCTTTTTCTAATTCTTTAGGTTGTATGTCTGACAGTAGTGTTTTATTTTGAGACTCAGTAAGTTGGGGAAGGTTTAATGTGTTTAGGAATGCTTCGGATGAGTTTTTGTTTTTTGAGGGAGTACAAGTTCTTATAGTAGTTCTCGAAGCTTTTAACAATATCCTGAATTCTGAATTTTATTTCCTTTGATACTGGGTCTCTGATTTTGTAGATTGCTCTTTCCGTTTGTTGTTTCCTCAGTTTATAGGCTAGTAATTTTGCCGATTTGCTGCCTGCTTCATAGTATTTTTGTTTCAGAAATGTAAGTTTCTTCTGGATTTCTATTGTGTAGATCTCATTTATTTGTTTTTTAATTTCCTTAATTTTGAGCGAGTCATTAGAATGAGTGTTGTCTTTGTGCTCTATTTCTAGGTTCTTAAGTTCTGACTCTAATGTGGTTAGTTTTTCTTGTCTCAGTTTCTTTTGGATTGCCAGTTTTGTGATAATCTTTCCCCTTATTACAGCTTTGCATGAATCCCACAGTATTAAAGGGGATACTTCTCCATTATCATTTTCTTCCAAATATCTGAGAATATCTGATTCCAATTCATCTTTCAGTGGTCCTTTCAGGACATTTGAATTCAACCTCCAAGAAAATGTATTATTTGTGAATTTTTGGGTACTTAAGTCCATATAGATCGGACTGTGGTCGGAGAGATCCATCAGTCCTATTTTACATGTTTTTACTCTTCCAATGTCTCTATTAAACATAAAAAATAGTCAATCCTTGAGTATGATGAATGTGGTGCTGAGTAAAATGTATAATCTTTTACACTGGGGTTGAATTCCCTCCACACATCACAGATTCCCATTTCTTTTAGTAGCATCCGAGTTTTTCTACTTTGAGTGTTATTTTGATGTGGAGAATTACCTGATGCATCCCAGTATGGATTCAGTCTTAGATTGAAGTCTCCACCACATATCACTAAACCTTGGGCTTTAGTTATCATTAGGTCAAATACATTTTTATAAAATTTCCAGTTAGCCCCTGGAGGTGCATATACATTCAGCAGGGTGATATCTTCTCCCTCTAACCGCCCAAGTACCAAACTGTATCTCCCTTCTTTATCTTTGTGTTCTGACTTTTTTTCAAATGTAATTTTGGTTGAGATCAATGTCGCTACTCCCCTCCTCCTCCCTGACTTATATGAAGATGAAGAGATCATTTTAAACCCTTGTCTATTGAGTTTAGTGTGCTCCATGTCTGTTAGGTGGATTTCCTGTAAAAATATTATTCCTGCTTTGTCTTTTTTCATTTTGCCTAGAATCTTGGATCTATTAACTGGATTCAGGATCCCTTTTACATTATATGAGATTATTTTGGTTACACCCTGTTTCTCCATTGTGTTGTCTTATTTGGTATAACAGTGTGGTGGCCCTCTTTTATGCTACTCAGAAACTGAAAGAACATTAAGAACATAAAAAACATTAAGAACATAGTGTAAAAAACTTTAAAACAAAAAACTGACAAAAGAACTTCCTGAGCTGAGGTCTTTTTAGTGACCTTAGAAGAGCCTTGATGGAGTGTAGGCTCTGAGGGAAAATCCTCAAACTCTGTTACGTGTTGAGGGCCCTCTCTTACCCCTGTAAGTTGACCCATGTTTTTAACGTAAATTTCAGATCCCAATCCGAACTTGTAATGATTTTTTTTTTTTTATTTAAGTTTTTGTAAAGGGTATACAGGTCATTACAGCATTGCATTGTTTACATTTTCATCACATGTTCCCTTATTTTTTCTATTTGACAACATTGGTAGGATAGTTATTACAACACCCCCTTTTTTTTTTAAAAGTGAAAGAAAAAGTGAAATTAAGGAGAATTAAATTTAAAAAAATGAATAAACAAACAAACAGAACAGCAAAAAACAAACAAACAGAAAATTAAGTAATTAAAAGTAAAAGAGCATCTGAGTAGCGTTGGAACAAAGAGCGGTGCCATTATTGAAATGGTATTTGTCAAAGATTAGATCTAATGGAAGATACATATGCGATCCAGGGTTGCCAAAAGTTCATGAACCCATCCATGTCCTGTCTCAGTTCGAATGTCAACTTTTCCATTGAGTAAATGTCTTGAATCACGTTAATCCAATCTTCAGGTGTAGGACAGTCCTTCAGCATCCATTTTTTAGTTAGGGCTTTTTTACTTGCCAATATTAAAACATTGAATAAGTATTTATCTCCTCGTCTTTCCAGTGAGTCCGGTAGTAAACCCAAATATAAAGTTACAAAAGAAAAGGGAACTGTTATTTTGAATATTTTCCCCAATATTGTCTGTACGTTGGTCCAATATTGGTGGATAACTGGGCATGACCAAAAGACATGAAAATGATTTGCAGTCTTTTCACCACACAAGCGCCAACAGTTCAACCCCTTATGGGTAAATTTGTTTTGTGCAGGTGTTCTGAAAAATCTTACCAAGTTTTTCCATCCAAATTCTCTCCACTGCAGGGATGAGGTACTTTTCCATTGCTGTCTATTTAGCTTTTCCCATATTTCCAATTGTAAAGTGAAATTCCCCTCTTTTTCCCATCTCTCTTTTATATATGATGTGTTGTCTCCTTTTAAGTCTTGAAGACCTTGGTATATTTTAGAGATGTATCTGATCCCTGGGATCCCTTTATATGCCATTAAGAAGACCTTCAGAACACCTGACTGGGCCCTTTCCAAATCCTCCTTTTTAAATATATTGTTTATGTGGTGTCTAAGCTGAAAGAACCTGTAAAGATCTTGATTTATTAGACCTTGTTTTTTCAAATCTTCAAAACTTCTTAAAGTTTGCCCCTTAAAAAAATCGTAATATTTTATCAGCCCTTTCTCTTTCCACTCTTTAAATCTAGTGTCTGTTTTATTGGGGGGGAAGTCTTGATCATAGGCAATCCATTGCAGAAGTCGATAGGGCTCTTTAGCTTGATTCTCTCTGACTATCTTAAACCAAATTTTTAGCGGGGTCTCTATCCATGGGTTAGTGTTATTCAAGAGTTTAGTTAAGTCATTGTTCCCTATTATTGCCTGTAGGGGGATGTCACTTGTTATTTGGCATTCCATCTCCTTCCATTGTGCAGTGTAGACTGGGTTACATATCTCTACTAAAGTTTTAATTTGTGCAGCTATAAAATAGTCCCTGATATTTGGCAGCGCGAGCCCACCTTTGTCTTTGTTTAGCTGTAGGGTTCTATATCTGATTCTAGGTCTCTTGCCCTGCCATATGAATCTTGAGATCCGTCTGTCCAGCTCCTGCCATGTTTTTTTGGGAGGTTCTACCGGTATTGTTTGGAAAAGGTATAGAAGACGTGGAAGTATATTCATTTTGACTGCTTCAATTCTTTGTGCAGTATCTAAGAATGGTATCATATTCCATCTTGCTAGGTCAGATTTTATTTTTGTCACCAGTGGATCATAGTTTAGTGTTATAATTTTGTTGAGTTGTTTCGGGATATTGACCCCCAGATATTTCATAGATTCCAACTCCCAGTTAGTTTTGAGTTCACTTAGTGAAAAATGATTTGGGTCATAGTTGAATGTTAAAACTTGGGTTTTATGCATGTTTAATTTGTACCCCGATAAATCTCCATAGTCTGAAAAAACTGAGATTAGTTCTGGTAGAGAAGTGTCTGGCTGCCCTAGGTATATTAAAATGTCATCAGCAAAGAGTGCTATTTTATGTTCCTTCTGACTAAGTGTAATACCTTGAATTTCTTGATTTTGTCTTATCCATTGGCTCAGAGGTTCTATGAAGATTGCAAAGAGCAGTGGAGACAGGGGGCAGCCTTGATGACATCCTCTTTCCAGCTCAAAAGATGATGATAAATTACCGTTAATCCTTATTTTAGCTGTTGGTTTTTTATATAATGCCTGTATAGTTCTAATGAAGTTGTTATGAAAATTGAAACTGGATAAGATTCTATATAGGAAAGACCAGTCAACCGAATCGAATGCTTTTTCAGCATCTAATCCCAATATGACTGCATTTAAGTTATATTTTTTTATATGATGAATTATGTGTAAAGTGCGTCGAATGTTGTCTTGTGTCTGTCTTTGTCTTATAAAACCTGTTTGGTCTAAGTCAGGGGTGGGCAATCATGTGCCATGGAGGGCCATTCTACTGCAGGTTTTCTGTTCCACCCAGTCTCTTCAGCAGGTGTTTTCAATGATTAGCAATCCTTGAAGCTGGTCAGAGCACACACCTGCTGAAGAGACTGGGTGGAACAAAAAACCTGCAGTGGAATGGCCCTCACTGCCCACCCCTGGTCTAAGTGAATTAAGTCTGTCAGTATGTTTTCTAACCTTTTGGCAAGGATAGTGGTAAAAAGCTTATAGTCCTGATTTAATACACTGATTGGTCTGTAGTTGGAGCATTCTAGTTTATCCTTCTCAGGTTTAGGTATAACTGCAATGACCCCTTCTCTCCAGGAGGGGGGGATTTCCCCTGTGTGGAGGACGTAGTTAAATGTTTTCAGGAGGAGAGGAGATAGTTGCTGTTTAAAGGTTTTGTACCATTCTGCTGTATAGCCATCTGCTCCTGGGGATTTGTTAGCTTTAAGTTTCATAATTGCTTTTTCCAATTCTTTAAGTTGTATTTCTGACAGTAGGGTTTTATTTTGTGATTCCGTAAGTTGGGGAAGGTTTAATGTGTTTGGGAATGTCTCGGATGCGTTTTTATGTTTTTTGTGGGAGTATAAGTTCTTGTAGTAATTCTCGAAGCTTTTAAGAATATCCTGATTTCTGAATTTTATTTTCTTTGATACTGGGTCTCTGATTTTGTAGATTGCTCTTTCTGTTTGTTGTTTCCTCAGTTTATAGGCTAGTAATTTTGCCGATTTGCTGCCTGCTTCATAGTGTTTTTGTTTCAGAAATGTAAGTTTCTTCTGGATTTCTATTGCGTAGATCTCATTTATTTGATTTTTAATTTCTTTGATCTTGAGCGAGCCATTAGAATGAGTGTTGTCTTTGTGTTCTTTTTCTAGGTTCTTGAGTTATGACTCTAGTGTGATTAGTTTTTCTTGTCTCAGTTTCTTTTGGGTTGCCAGTTTTGCAATAATTTTTCCCCTTATTACAGCTTTGCACGCATCCCACAGTATTGAAGGGGATACTTCTCCATTATCGTTTTCTTCCAAATATCTGAGAATATCTGATTCCAATTCATCTTTCAGTGGTCCTTTCAGGACATTTGAATTCAACCTCCAGGAAGATGTATTATTTGTGTATTTTTGGATGTTTAAGTCCATATAGATCGGACTGTGGTCAGAGAGATCCATCAGTCCTATTTTACATGTTTTTACTCTTCCAATGTCTCTATTAAACATAAAAAAGTAATCAAACCTTGAGTAAGATGAATGTGGCGTTGAATAAAAAGTATAATCTTTTACATTGGGGTTGAATTCCCTCCATACGTCACAGATTCCCATTTCTTTTAGTAGCATCCGAGTATTCCTATTTTGGGTGTTATTTTGATGTGAAGAATTACCTGTTGCATCCCAGTATGGATTCAGTCTTAGATTGAAGTCTCCACCACATATCACTAAACCTTGGGCTTTAGTTATCATTAGGTCGAATACATTTTTATAAAATTTCCATTTAGCCCCTGGAGGTGCATATACATTCAGCAGGGTGATATCTTCTCCCTCTAGCCGCCCAGTTACCAAACTGTACCTCCCTTCTTTATCTTTGTGTTCTGATTTTTTTCAAATGTAATTTTGGTTGATATCAATGTCGCTACTCCCCTCCTCCTCCCTGATTTATATGAAGATGAAGAGATCATTTTAAACCCTTGTGTATTGGGTTTAGTGTGTTCCACGTCTGTTAGGTGGGTTTCTTGTAAAAATATTATTTCTGCTTTGTCTTTTTTCATTTTGCGTAGAATCTTGGATCTTTTAACTGGATTCAGGATCCCTTTTACATTATATGAGGCTATTTTGGTTACACCCTGTTTCTCCATTGTATTTTCTTATTTAGTATAACAGTGTGGTGGCCCTCTTTTTTGCTACTCAGAAACTGAAAGAACATTAAGAACATAAAAAACATTAAGAACATAGTGTACGAAACTTTAAAACAAAAAACTGTCAAAAAAACTTCCTGAGCTGGGGTCTCTTTAAAGACCCTGTAAGAGCCCTGATGGAGTGTAGGCTCTGAGGGAAATTCCTCAAACTCTGTTACGTGTTGAGGGCCCTCTCTTACCCCTGTAAGTTGTCCCATGTTTTTAACGTGAATTTCAGATCCCAATCCGAATTTGTAATGATTTTTTTTTTTTTTTTTTTTATGCCTATACCCTAGGAGATTGTGTGCACCCTCCCACCCCCATCACAGCAAACATTCACTCTAATACAGCATTTGTTAGTGTGGAGAGAACATGTGGGTCATTGTTACATTTCTATTTTAACATGATTTTTTTTTTCCCCCTTTAAATTAGGAAGACATTTGTTTCTAATGCTAAAACTGCTCCATGAAAGGTTTTACCACATGCTGATTCTGCATCTCCTTTAATGTTTGTTACCTTGTAGGAGGGGGGGTGGAAGTGCAGAGTGACTGAAAAGAAAAAAAAAAAAGACAAAAAGGTCGCTATTCCTTCCTGGAACTGGAAAGCTTATCTTTGTAGCTCTGGGGCTGGGTTTCCCGCTGCTGGCCCGTGGATTTTGAAGTCTCTGAATGGACCACGTTTGAGCTCTGATTTTCTCGCTCAGATTCGCTGCGGGTTTAAACACCGTTACCGGGAGCCCTCTCCTTGCCATGTCAGTTGTTGCTTCTTCCGCTGAATTGTAGAGACATGACTCTTCACCGTAAAAGACCCTTAACTTCGCTGGAAATGGCGTCTGAAAGCGTAGATTCTGTTCCCGTAGAACCTTTTTGACGTCGTTATATTCCCGTCGCTTTTTAAGAACCTCAGGGGCGTAATCGTGCTCCACGAAGACTTTTCTCTCATGATGCATAAATCCTTTTTTCTGCCAAGCCCGTCTTACAACGTCTTGTTTTATTTTGAAATTGGCGAATCTCACCACCACAGAACGTGGGGGCGCTTCCGGCGCTGGCTTAGTGGCTAATGTACGATGGGCTTTTTCTATCTTCAAATCGGTGGTTTGTGGAATATCCAACTTCTCTCTCAATAAGGATTCCACGCATTCCGCCATTGTGTTGAAACTATCTTCAGCACCTTCTTTCAGACCGTGAATTCTGATGTTATCTCGTCTCTGTCTTCCTTCTTGGCCGGTTAGCTTAGCCTCCAGCCTTGACTGTTTTCTGTGTAAATCCAGCACAGAATCTTCAAGCACTTTTACTCTTTCTTCAGCTTCCAAGATTCAGTTTTCGGCCTGGTCCATTCTGCTGTTCGCCCTTTTTAGATCCTCTCTGAATTCAAGAAATTCGGCCCGAAATCGTCGTAATTCGTCAAATAGCGATTTCAAGCTAATCCTTTTGTTAGCTAGGCCCAGGTCCTCGTCTTCTGAACGGAGGTCCTCCGGTTCAGATTCTGCGGTCGCTATGCGTCCTGACCTGGGGAATGTCAGTTTCTTCTGCTTTTGGTTAGGCATGGTGTTATTGTCTTTTGATTTTTAATCTTCCAAAAATCCGTTAGGTCTGATTTTGAAGATGTTTTCCTTGGATTGGGGTCTGGGAGTTTCAGCGTTAGGTTGCTATCACCATGGCGTCCAGACCGGAAGTCGATTTTTTTTTTTTCAAGCCTATACCTTATGAAATTGTGTGCACCCTCCCACCACCATCACAGCAAAGATTCACGTTAATACAGTATTTGTTAGTGTGGGGAGAACATGTGGATCATTGTCACATTTCTATTTTAACAAGTTTTTGTTTTTTGTTTTTTTTTAAAGACTTATTTGTTTCTAATATTATGACTGTTCCATGAAATGTTTTACCACATGCTGATTCTGCATCTCCTTTAAAGTTTGTTACCTTGTAGGAGGGGCGTTGGATGTGCAGACTGACTAAAAAAAAACAACAAAAAAAAAAACGTTATTCCCTCCTGTAAACGGCCAGTTTTTCCTTGTAGCTCTGACGCTGGGATTCCCGCTGCTGGCCCGTGGGTTTTGAGGGTCTCTGTGTGGACCACATTTGAGCCTTGATCCTTTCGATCGGGTCTGCTGTGGGTTTAAACACCGTTACCGGGAGTCCTCTTCTCGCCATATCTTCGGTTGCTTCTTCCGCCGAGTTATAGAGACATGTCTCTCCCCCGTAGAAAACCCTCAACTTCGCAGGAAACGGCTTCTGGAAGCGCAATTTTTTCTCTCGTAGAACCTTTTTAGCGTCGCTGTATTCCCGACGCTTTTTAAGGACCTCCGGGGCGTAGTCGTGTTCCACGAAAACTTTTCTCTCTTGGTGCATAAATTCTTTTTTCTGCCAAGCCAGTCTTGCAACCTCTTCTTTTATTTTGGAGTTGGAAAACTTCACCACCACCGAGCGTGGAGGTGCTTCCGCCGCCGGCCTAGGGGCTAATGTACGGTGCGCCCTTTCTATCTTCAAGTCGGTGGATTGGGGAATATCCAACTTCTCTCTCAGTAAGGATTCCACGCATGCCGCCATTGTGGTGAAACCATCCTCGACTCCTTCTTTCAGACCGTGAATTCTTATGTTGTCTCTTCTCAGTCTTCCTTCTTGGTCGGTTAGCTTAGCCTCTAGTCTTGACTGCCTATTGTGTAGATCCAGCACGGAATCTTCCAGCGCTTTTATTCTTTCCTCTCCTTCCAAGATTCGGTTCGCAGCCTGGTCCACTCTGCTGTTTGTCCTTTTTAATTCTTCTTTGAATTCATGAAATTCGGCCCAACACTCGGCGAAATCGTCTTAATTCATTATATACCATTTTCAAGCTAACCTTTTTGTTAGCTTCATTCAGCTCCTCGTCTTCTGAATGGAAATCCTCCGGATCAGATTCTTCGGCCGATGCGTGTCCTGGCCTGGTAAATGTCGATTTCTTCTGTTTTTCCTTTAGGCATGATGACTTTGTCTTTTGATTTTCACTCTTCCAAAAATCCGTTAGATCTGATTTTCAAGATATTTTCCTGGATTGGGTCTGAGAGCTTCAACGTTAAGCTGCTATCACCATGGTGTCCAGACCGGAAGTCATGTTACCAACTTTTAACAACAAAAAAAAAAAAGTACCTCAAAGTGTCACATTTTCTCAACATCTGTCCTGTCTGTGAGAATGGACAGCTGCTACACAACTACCGACAGCAATTGGCCTGGGGCTCACCCTCAGTGTAGGCGCGGCTCAGCAGAACTCTGGCGTGAGGTGACACGGCAATGAAGTGTGTAATCAGTAGCAGGAAGGAGTGAGGTGCAGTCACTGAGAGCTGATCTTTATGCTGTGGCTGAATACATTAATTGGCTGCCAGGTGGTGCTGAATTACTGTAAAGGGCCAGTACCACCAAAACCATTACAACCATTCATTCTGCTACATTTGCATTCTCTTTGCTACATTCTTATAGCCATCTGACATGGTTTTCCTATGCAGGAGCGCAATGACAGAAACCGCAACCAGAGACAACTTGTAAGGTGCAAGGGGAGTATTTTATTGTACAGTTTGTTTGTGTTGATTTAGACTGGTAGCCCTGTGGGGGAGAAGGGAGAAGACAAGAAAAGGTGCGGAGTAATAATGCGGTGTGATCTTAGGCTTACATGGTTTGATAGGTAACTTGACTCTTTTGCAGAGAAGTGGCGGTGATGAAGAGTTGATGAATGGCTGCAGTAGCTGTGATGTTGAGGAGGAGCTGCAGCAAGAGGTAACCACTAGGATGAGGGGAAATTGCCCAGGCCTGGGGCTTGATCCTGTGTGTAAAGGGGACAGCTGAAGTGAGCTGGATAATTGTGTCTTACTTGGTTGTCAGGGTTCGAGTGGGAAGTCCGGGCTGTGCAGCCGATTAAAGTCCTGAGGCCGGGAGGGGAGCTCCAGCGAGAAACATTGAGGAGAAGGAGGAAGAGAGATCCAAACATGCTCAAAGGTGAGAGCTTGGGGGGGAGGTGGGGATCAGGCTTACGTGGGGGCCCCAGGAAGAGATCAGGCAGTGCAGTGCGGCAGGTAGCAAGTGAGCATGGAGCACACACACAGAGGGCTGTAAGCACAGAGGAGCAGGAATCTCGGAGGCAACTTGATGGTGGCGTCGAGACAATCCCATGATCATAGAATGCCAGCTCACCCCTCAAATAAGGTGGAGCTGAACAGTAGAGCAGCTGGAGAAAATCAGAGGCAATTAGGAGCAGAATGCTCTGTGTGTGTGTGGGGGGGGGTGGATGCTCACCGCTGATATGACACCATCTTCAGATGAAATAAAGACTCAGCAGCATGTACTATGTCATAAGGCTTCAGTCGAAACTGTACACTGTAAGGTTTTAATCTAAACTTTGGGGTAAGTAATTTTTATAAAAATGAGCTACCACAGCTAACTCTTCGCGTGAAACCAGAACCCAAAACCTATTTCTAGGTTGGGAAGACTGTCTCTTTTCAAACAGTGCATAACTGTTGAAATTAAGGTACACAACACACTACAATCCTCACATCATAAGAAGCCACTGACAGATTGTAATTAAAATTTATTAGAACACCACTGCAGAGTAATATATATATCAGGTGAAATGCCCATGTGAGGTTATTGGGGAATACAGTAACTGTAGGAATTCCTATTGTCCAATCAGTTCCTTGGTTGGAATTGCTGTAAAATATGGAACCTTTTCATTCCAGTTAGTTTGGTAACTGGAAACTTTCACGTGTAATGCGAGAACTCACACCAAAGGAGAAAAAAAGGAGAAGGTGTTAGAGATGGAACGGTTTGACAGTGATTGCTATGCCTTTGTGTGTCCTCAGGGTTATCAGAGTTTTTCAGATATTAGTGACCTTCGCTGTCGCCACCCAGGGGTGATGACTCCACCGACAGGGCAGAGCAGAGATAATGTGTCCAACTGACAGCCCTGTCTTTTCCCCCCACTGAGCTGTAACTCTCACACCCCACAAACTTCACTCATCCTTCAAGCATTGGTTGTAGGACAGGAGTCCAATATGTTTATGTAGCGCTGGTTGATGAAAAAATGTTTGAAAAATCAGAGTAATTATTACTCAATACCATGTGGTCCAAAGCACATTAAGTATGAGTGTGAATGTGGTGTAGCTGCAAGGTGCAAGAGTCCAAAAAAGTCCTAGTCTTGTTTTTTCTCTTTCACGGACAGAGATGGACGAGCAGGTGAGTTCAGTTCCAGGCAAGACAGAGAGAAGGGGAAATAATGCAGTGAACCAACATGGTGGAGTCTAAGGTAAACATACTGTAGGTAATACTCAGTGAATTCTGTCATGTTGGAAGATCAGCAGATTTTTTCCCCCACAGGTTACACTAATTTCATGCTTCACAGATCTTAAAATGAAACATCTGTAGTGAAAATGAGGTATATCTTTGTGTTGTCATGAAAAAACTGTGTGATCATATATCCACACTGTGGACCATATCAAAAATAGAATGCCATAAATGGCCTTACTGTAAATGATTCCATCGTTTTGTGAGTTAGGATTTTGAACACATACCTCTGCGGAACATGTGGTCAATTTAAACTTGATGGTAGTTTGTTTAATTTAATCAAACTGGTTATTGTGACAGGGAATCACTCTAGGCCACTTTCCCCTCCTCAGGCAAGTAGGGCTGCAACTAACGACTGTGTTGGTAGTCGACTAATCTAACGACTATTTTTTTTTTCAATCGACTAATCACGATTATTTCTCTCCTGTCAGCTATCTCTGCTTCCTGTTGGCACGGCTCCTGTTCAGAGCTCCAGGTCATGTTTCACCTCACCTGTTTAGGGCTGCACACCTGTGAAAATCACTTTGTTGTCAGTCTCTGCCTTAAAATAATGTAGCCTGTTATAGCAAGTTCCCATGGCTAAATAAAATAATGACCCATCAAACATGAGTTGGAAACTTGAACTTAATTCAAAGTGTTTGTAGCAACACAAATAACAGATGCTAAAGGGCAGTCTTTTAACCCCCAAATAAAGTCCAAAAACTCAAATAGCAGCATCTGCTGCTCCATAAAGGGCTGTTGTAACTCTGCGTGTTTTAAACAAACTACAGCAATATTCAACTCCATTAAAGTAAAAAAAAAGAAGAAAACAACAAGCTAGTTCATCCCATTTGAAACCTTGCTGGGTTTAGAAGTTTAAAAGTTTAATTAGGCTTCAGATGAAAATTAAGATAACTTCTTCCAGTCCAAAATAAATTTACAAACACTTTAAATATTTGCAGGAATGTGAACCTCCACTACACATGCAGTGAAATATCTATCAAGCCCTTTTAATTTTTTTGTGATTATGCTTATCTTTTTTAATTAAATTACAAATCATGGTATTCTAATTTACCAAGATGCACTAATATTCAGAATGAGGGCTGATATTACCGTGACAGTAATAGAGAGTAAGCTGCTCATGTAATTCACCCATTTACTGCAGTTAACATAGCCAGAGTAATGGGAGCAGCTCAGCTATCCGCAATTATCGTCAGAGAGATTATTGTCCAACAGCAGGTAAACTATTTAAACAGCATGTACTAATAGTGTGGTCAGTTTTCTAAAACTGAGAGAGTCGCTCACTGAAAATAAGAAGCGCTATTAGAATCCCAAGGAGGGAAGCAGAGTTGAGAGGAGGCACAAGGGTGAGAAGAGATCATGGGAAAGAGCCACAGGATCTTCTCGAGCAGGAACCAGGAGTCTGATGATCCCACATCTTGCTGAGCGTTTCCTTCAACCTTTTAAAGTTGAGAGTAGGTGAGGTGCAGCTGCATCTAATCAGATGAGACGCAGCGTGCAGCGAGTGAATGGAACATCGTGCTTCTTACCCCCGGATCATAACAGTCCAGGGTTTAATTTATGCCCGATCTTGCCTGAACAAAATTCAGCATCTCTCACCGGGCCGGGCCAGACCAGACCGGAACCTCTTTATCGGGATCCAGCACCTGTTGAAAACTCTGAAAATATGTAAATAAGTTTTTATCTATTCTTCTTCTTCTTTTTTTACTTCTTCTGCTGCTCCCTTTAGGGGTCACCACAGTGGATCATCTGCCTCCATCTCATCCTATCCCTTCATCTTTTCTTCTTTTCCTCCTGTCTGGCAGCTCCATCTTCAACATCCTTTGTCCAGTATAGCCACTATCCCTCCTCTGCACATGTCCAAACCAGTGCTGGGCAAGTTACTAAAAAACAGTAACTAGTTACAGTTACTAGTTACTTCTTTTCAAAAGTAACTGAGTTACTTAGCAGTTATTGCATGATTAAAGTAACTAGTTACTTGAAAAGTAACTTTTATGTTACTTTTCAATGCATACTTAAATCATCTTGCACACATAGCAAGATCAAGGGCCCCTTGTTCTCATCGGGAAAAGACGAAAAAGAAAACTGATGAGAAAAAGTCTCATCTTACAGAGAAAAAAATGTCTCAGATTTACACAAGTTATTGTAATCAGTAGAACGTCAGAAATTTACAAGAAATAAAGCTATAAATTCACAGAGAAAATTTTGGACCCCCTGGTGGGCCATTTTTGGCCCACGAGCCATATGTTTGACACCCCTGGACCAGCGCATTAAAAATACATATTTAGAGGATTTACTTCAATGAAATAGTTGCATATCACAACAGCGTGTAAATGAATAAGATAAAATAAAACAGAAAGCACAGATAAATGAAAGTTCACCTTAAAAGAAGCTGTTCTTTACTGCAACAAATCACTGTCACTTTTCCTCTGTGCGGTAAGAAAACTGACACAATTACTTACACATCTTACACATTTACACAACTGTGGGCATTAAATGCGAGCTTCTTGCTCTAAAAATACTCATGTTTAGCCACAGAGGTAGGAGCTGTTGGGGTCTACTCATCGCTCAGACAGCAGGTGATCAGGGCTCAATATGAGAAGTTGCCACCGCCACAGCATTTCTTTCCACTGGGTTGCAGAGTGAACTGGGACAGACCAAGAAACTGACCCGCGGAGGAGGCTGACGGCTGCACCAGCTACATAGGATCAGTTTGTATTTATTTGCACTAAAAATATCTATCCATATTAATAAAATGAGTAATGTGAGTAATGCATCTGATCAAATTTCAGTAACTGTAAGGCATTACTGAATTTTTAAACAGTAATTTTGTTACACAGCACATTACTGCAAAAGTAGTGGTGTTATGCGTTACTCCCAACACTGGTCCAAACCATCTCAGCCTTGACTCTCTTTCTTTGTCTCCAAACCACTCAACTTGAGCTGTCGCTCTGATATACTTATTTCTAATCTTGTCCCTCCCAATAAAAATCTTCAACTCTGTTACCTCCAGCTCCACCTCCTGTCTTTTTGTCAGTGCCACTGTCTCCAAACCATACATCATAGCAGGTCTCACTACCATCTTGGAAATCTTCTCTTTCACTCTTGCTGCTATGCTTCTGTCACAAATCACCCCTGACACTTGTCTCCACCCTGCCTGCACTCTCTTCTTCACCTCTCTCGTGCATTTTCCATTGCTTTGGATGGTTGACCACAGGTATTTAAACTCATCTACTTTCACTACCACTACTCCTTCCATCTTCACTGTTGCACCTGCCTCCCTCTCATTCACACTCATGTATTCTGTCTTGCTTCTGCTGACTTTCATCCCTCTTCTCTCCAGAACATACCTCCACCAATCCAGGTTCTCTTCCACCTGCTCTCTACTCTCACTACAGATCACAGTGTCGTCTGCAAACATCATAGTCCATGAAGACTCCTGCCTGACCTCATCTGTCAGCCGGTCCATCACCATGGCAAACAAGGTTGTTGTCTGTTATTTGATGCTATCTCTTCTGTTATCTGTTGTTATCTTCTAGTTGGGTGGGGTGGGGGGGTTTGCCGGGTGATTCAGGTGACAGCACGTGGTTTGAATTTGCTCTAAGCTTCAAGGAGGAAACTCAATTATCAGAAGATATAAAATTTCATTCAATTTCTTTAAACCAGCTGAACAGGGTAGCTGACTCTAGGGGCCCTCCTGTCTCCATCCCCATGGAGACAGGAGGGCAGGTAGCAGCGCCAAGTTAGCCTAGCTGGGCCTGTTGCTTGCTGAGAATAGTGGTGGACCAAGGAGCTTTTAAAACTGTGATAAAAGGTCCTTGGGTGGATGCACTCTGCCTTTTCAACCTCCCAACACCAACCCATACGTAAAGTTACAGATGTAGGAATGTCAGCCTCTCTGTGTCCCGGGGCCTCCGACTTTACAAATTAAGGACTGAGTCAGTCCTATGAGCAACACCTCTTGTGGCTGGAACCAAGCACACTATGAGGAGGATGGGATTTATCCACCACCAATAAATCCTGCTCAGCAACAGTAATTATCGTGAAGCCCTACAGGATGCATCTGACAGGGGACTGAACTTGTGACCCCCCACACCCAACAGAGTTTAGCACCTATGTCACCAACAGACCTGACACATTTCCCATGTGGAAATTCTTTTATTGACACTGTCACAAATACAGTAACTTATTTGAAAGGTGTTAGGTGACAGTGGTTATGATCTGGGGACCATGCCCACGCTTCGGGTTTGTTTAATGTTATTGTGTTTTCAGTGGATATTATTAGTTGTATTATTTCCCTTCCGTGTTTCCCCTGGGTCCTCTGTGATTGTTATTGTGCTCTCCGGTCCTTGTCTGTTGTGTCGTTCTCGTTGACCCAGCTGTTAATTATTCTGTGTCCCCCCCTTGGTCTTCTGCGCAAGTCTTGTGTGTATCCCTTGTATTCATTTACCTATCCTTCCCAGTCCATCATGTTTCCCATGTTCATAGCCACGTTCCCTCACGTGTTTCTGTTTAATCCGTGATTGTCCTCCCAGCTGTCCAGTGTTCCACTGACTATCTGTTACCTTACATACTGTATATCAATCTGAGTTTGTGTTCTGGTTTGGTGTCATTGTCAGTTTTCCCCTCTGGTTTCGCTGTAGTCTGTATTTTTTTTTTTTTTTTGGTGCTTGTGAAGACATTATTTGCCTTACAAACCTTCTTGTGTTATAGCCCCCACGCTGTCTTTATTTTGGCATTATTAATAAATCTTGTTTTTGCACGAGAGCCAAGCCCGCAATCGAGTCCATTATTCCCTGCCTGCCAGGGGTTTACATGACAACAGGAAATATCAACTAACAATTAACTATGTAGCTGTTGAACCTAACCTAGTGATAAACAAGAGTAACAGGCTGGAAAGAAAACCTGCAAGGTGTTGGCATTCGATGGCACATGGTTGCCTATTCCTGGTTTAACACTTAGTAACTGCTTAATAAAAAAAATGTAAGGAGGGAGTTAAAGTAGAAGTGAAAGTAAACTGACCATGTGGACGGGGGAGGACAGCACAAACTGTTTCTCTGTGGAACACTGAAACCCTTCAGCATCATCTTAATGCTGGAGTGTGTCGTTTGACACCAGGGCAGTTATACCCAGAATGCACTGAGGTCGCGGTATGAGCAGCAGAGTATGACAGAGGCGGATAAAGTACCCAGAAATCCTACTCAAGGAAAGTTAAAGTTACCTCATGGTATTAATTACATTAATTAAGTACAAATAAGAGCAGGACCATTTTCTACATAATTGTAACACTTTTTCCACAAATTTACAGGTTCTTTCGAGTAAATTTCTGACTTTTTCTACTTATATATTACTTGTTTCATATAAATTTGAAATTTGCTTTTCCCTAATAAATTTAAGACTTTTTTCTCATCATTTCTTTTTCTTTCTCTTTTTTTTCTGGCAAAGGTGGTTTATTTACCTCAAGGCTATCAGCAACTATGTGATGCAGCCCTGAAAGGGTATCTCCTGCCTTTAGGGTAGTTTTCAGCCACTACCCTTTTTAGCCTTGTTTCAAATGCTAAGGAATCAGAATCAGAATCAGAATCAGAATCAGAATCAGAATCAGCTTTATTGGCCAAGTATGCACAACACATACAAGGAATTTGACTTTGGCTAAAAACTTGCTCTCGTTGTTCAGGTGAAGGATTTAAATAAGGATTCAATGACAACCAGAGTATGTAGAGTAAATTACAGTCTGTCCACGTTTCTATAAAAGGATGCAAATATATACAGGAATATATGCAGTTATTTACTCGGACTAACCACACTTTGCAGAAATATATGAAAAAATATACAATCACTCAGTATTTCAATGTGGACTCAGATTCAGTGATATAATGTGAATGAAGTAAAAAGCAGTGTGAGAGTTATGTGCAATGTAATAATGGATGAAAAGTCATGAGTACAGCAACAGGTAGGACTAGGTGAATGTTAGGAGTTCATCAGAGTGATGGCTTGAGGAAAGAAACTGTTCCTGTGACGGGTGGTTTTGACCTTCAGTGATCTGTAACGACGACCAGAAGATAGAAGTTCAAACAGTTTGTGGCCGGGGTGTGATGGGTCAGCTTTCTTACTTCAAGGAGTAAGAAAGCGACAGCAGCCTATGTGAAAATCCAGTTCTCAAAACTAACCAGTAGAAATGTGCACCTGGATCTCTTTCTTTTTATGTTTATTGCCAAAAAGTAGGTCGGGCCCGAGCCCTACTGGCACTACCAGTTCCACGGTCCATGAGTAACACTGCCCCCCCCCCAAAAAAGTATCTGCCAGAAAGGTTACTTGAGTAGCAACAACTTATCTCTCACCATAAAGCCCCTTTCAAACTATACAAGCAACTTGGGAAAACCCTCCAAGACCAGGGCTGCGTCTGCAGTTTGAATAGAGCCACCCAAGATCAGCTCCCTGTCACACTGACCCTGGTTACATGGCCACAACAGAATAATCAGATAATGGTAATAATCCAGTTTGATGTGTTTTCATGCACTGAATGAATGGAGTACCGGGCAGTAAACTAGTAAATTGGATGGATTACTGGGCAGTAAATTAATAAACTAATGTAATTTTTCATAACCTGATAATGGCCTTCATCTGATGATTCCAGTGAGGGTCAGCACCCCATAAAACTGGAAACCAGCCCGCCCATCTGGGGCTGGGAACAGCTGACACCAGGATGCCATCTCTGGAAGGGGCAGCAGCATCTCGCCAGCCATGCACCCCTCTGGATGTTGCCGTGAGCCGAAGCATGACATCGTTTCCCTGGGATTTCTGCAACAGCTGCAGGGCAGCCACAGCAGTCATGAAGGTAGCCCCGCCCCCCACAGGGCGAACCCCCGTGAGCCAGTCTCGACTCCGGTGGCTGCGCGCACATGAGCAAAGCAACGCAAGTCCTCGCCCCATGATCAGCCTGAAGGCGTCATTTTTTTGAGCCAGTAAAGCGAAATTAGAAAATTTTGCATGGTATACCTTAGTATCTCTCACAACATCCCAGTGTCCCGAGGCACCCCGGTGTAAAAACACTGACCTAGATGACAAACTAGCCTTCCTAGAGTCCACATAGTATAATTTGTTTATTTAACCCTTCAGAGGTCTTTTAATATCCTAATGCATTACTTCCTAAGGACAAAAAATGTCATCTTCCCAAAAACTGCCCTGAAAATATTAGCGCGTGAACACACAGCGGCCTCCCTTCTCTCTTTGTGCTTTGTGCCATTTAGTGTTGTTTAAATTATGCCTAAGTGTATTTTCATGTGTTTAATGTCTGTATATGATGCTGCACACAAGCTACAGTCACCACAGCCTTCTGGAGATAAGGAATTTGACCAAACATAACGTCTTGGACCAGAGCGTGACAGAGGAATTCCGTGGCCTAGATCTTCTCCACCAGACCTCCACACCCCTGGACTCAACTGCTGTGTCCTATCCCAAATGGAGACACCATAGACAGTGTGAGTGGCAACAAAAGCAAGGTAAACACGGAGGTTTAGACAGACTCCCAATTGCAACACAGACTCAACACAGACTCCCAATTGCTTCCCTCATTCTGGCCAATGTACGCTCACTAGACAACAAAATAGACCACATACAGCTCCTGAGAACTACGCAACATGGTGCACGGACCTGCTGTGTTTTTATCTTTACAGAAACGTGGTTAAATGACAATATATTGGACTCCATTCAGTTAGCAGGGATAACATACTGCCATGCTACCAAAATGGACTAAATTCAGTTTTCTTCCTCCAAATTCTACACACAATACCCCATAATAATAATGTGAAAAAAAGTTTTTTTTTTTAGATTTTTGCAAATTTATTAAAAATAAAATACTAAGAAATCACATGTACAGAAGTATTCACAGCCTTTGCTCAGTACTTTGTTGATGCACCTTTGGCAGCAATTACAGCCTCAAGTCTTTTTGAATATGATGCCACAAGCTTGGCACACCTATCTTTGTTCAGTTTGGCCCATTCCTCTTTGCAGCACCTCTCAAGCTCTATCAGGCTGGATGGGAAGCATTGGTGCACAGCCATTTTCAGATCTCCCCAGAGATGTTCAATTGGATTCAAGTCTGGGCTTTGGTTGGGCCACTCAAGGACATTCACAGAGTTGTCCTGAAGCCACTTCTTTGATATCTTGGCTGTGTGCTTAGGGTCGTTGTCCTGCTGAAAGATTAACTGTCGCCCTAGTCTGAGGTCAAGAGCGCTCTGGAGTAGGTTTTCATCCAGGATGTCTCTGAACATTGCTGCATTCATCTTTCCCGATATCCTGACTAGTCTCCCAGTTCCTGCCACTGAAAAACATCCCCACAGCATGATGCTGCCAGCACCATACTTCACTGTAGGGATGGTATTGGCCTGGTGATGAGCGGTGCCTGGTTTCCTCCAAACATGACACCTGGCATTCACGCCAAAGAGTTCAATCTTTGTCTCATCAGACCAGAGAATTATGTTTCTCATGGCCTGAGAGTCCTACAGGTGACTTTTGGCAAACTCCAGGCGGGCTGCCATGTGCCTTTTACTAAGGAGTGGCTTCCATCTGGCCTCTCTACCATACTGGCCTGATTGTTGGATTGCTGCAGAGATGATTGTCCTTCTGGAAGGTTCTCCTCTCTCCACAGAGGAACACTGGAGCTCTGACAGAGTGACCATCAGGTTCTTGGTCACCTCCCTGACTAAGACCCTTCTCCCCCGATCACTCAGTTTAGACGGCCGGCCAGCTCTAGGAAGAGTCCTTGTGGTTCTGAACTTCTTCCATTTATGGATGATGGAGGCCACTGTGCACATTGGGACCTTCAAAGCAGCAGAAATTTTTCTGTACCCTTGCCCAGATTTGTGCCTTGAGACAATCCTGTCTCAGAGGTCTACAGACAATTGCTTTGACTTTGTGACCTTATATAGACAGTTGTGTGCCTTTCCAAATCACATCCAATCAACTGACTTTACCACAGGTGGACTCCAGCTAAGCGTAGAAACAGCTCAAGGATGATCAGTGGAAACAGGATGCACCTGACCTCAATTTTGAGCTTCATGGCAAAGGCTGTGAATACTTATGTACATGTGATTTCTTAGGTTTTTTTATTTTCAGTGAATTTGCAAAATAAACTTTTTTTACATTGTCATTATGATATACTGTATTGTGTATAATTTTGAGGAAAAAAATTAATTTAATCCAATTTAGAATAAGGCTGTAATGTAACAAAATGTGGAAAAAGTGAAGTGCTGTGAATACTTTACACTGTATATAAGAGGACTATTCAATTACAAAATCAGTGGGACCACAATTTTAAATCAAGACATGTAACTGGGCCACACATGTTCAGCAATCCGCTGTATGACAAATTCTAAACCAACACAGATCAATATGATGAAAAATATGCACTTTTTATTCATTGTCTTGGTTTTAAATGTGTGCTTGGCACATGACAAAGGCATATCAAAAGTGCATAAAAGCACAATAACAGTGGTGGAGTTGAGTAGAACTTTAAGTAGTAGAAATATTTTTCCTCTTGAACAACAATTAAATAAATAGAATGAAAAAAATTCTGTAAATAACCATTTTGGTCACATCTAATTCAGGCATATCTCAAATTGCATAAAAACTCAATGTGCACTCTTAGTAGCATTAACATTTTTTTTTAATTATTTTTGTATACTTTATTGATCCCCAGAGGGGAATTCAGGGCATCCACCTGGATGGATGAAGCAGCCACGGTACGGCGCTATCCCTTAACCATTCACACACACATTCACACCTAGGGCCACTTTAGAGTCTCCAATTAACCTAACCTGCATGTTTTTGGCCTGTGGGAGGAAACCGGACAAATCCCGGAGTAAACTCAAACAGATATGGGGAGAACATGCAAACTCCACACAGATCACTGTTGGTCAGGAGCTGGGATCGAACCAGGGATCCCATGGCCAAGGGTGAGTTGCTGTGCTGCCGCAGTGCTAACCACTGCGCCACCGCACCTGTTTCCCTTTTGAAATAAAATATAATACATCCTGGTCATAACTGACCTTGGCACATCACAAAGTGCATTTAGCTGAATAAAAAATGAACTGTCAAACACTTCAGTGCACAAACCCCACAAGAAAAGATTGATAACATTAACAAACATTGCACATCCACTATTGTGGTTTGTTTTGTTTTAAATCACCACATGTGTGAGCAGGAACCTCTTTTTCTAACTACACATTCAATTGCACACACATATCATCCTTCCATCCATCCATCTTCTTCCACTTAATCCTTTTTGGGTCGCGGGGGGGCTGGAGCTTATCCCAGCATCTTTGGGCGAGAGGCAGAGTCCACCCTGAACAGATCGCCAGTCCATCACAGGGCCAACACAGAGAGACAGACAACCATTCACTCTTACAATCATACCTAAGGACAATTTAGAATCCCCAGTTCTGTTGCCAATTAACCTAACTTGCATGTTTTTTGGCATGTGGGAGGAAACCGGAGAAATCCCGGAGTAAACCCACGTAGACACGGGGAGAACATGCAAACTCCACACAGATCACTGTTGGTCAGGGGCTGGGATCGAACTGAGGATCCCCCGGCCAAGGGTGAGTTGCTGTGCTGCTGCAGTGCTAACCACTCCGCCACCGCGCTGCCCACACACATATCAGTCAACCAAAAATTTCCAGTTGAGTTAAGGATGCAAAAAGCACCCACTTAAAAACTTGAGTAATGACTTCAGTCTTGAATGTTTGAGGTTTTTCTCCTAAATTTATAACAATTTTCTTATTGTTTTCTACTTTTCTCTGTAAACATATCTAAATTTGAAACCATTTTCCTCAAATTTGTAATTTCCTCTTGTAAACTTGACTTTTCTTGTACATTTGAAACTTTATTATAAATGTGTGGATTATTTTATGGCTCATTTTTGTTTATTTTTTAAATAAAATTACTGGGTTTTCATAAATTTGAAGCAGATTGTGGTAAAATTTAGATTTTTTTTCCACAGATATGGGCGAGGTGGCCAGGTGCCCTGGGCGCCATTCTTTTGAGGGTGCCATGAGAATCAAAAGAATAGGAAAAAATAGTAAAAGATTCATAATTATGTGTGCTGAGTGTTATTTGTGGTAGATGGGCACCCACTACAGTCGGGATGTCAGCTGCGGCTGGCAGACTCCACTGATCACACTCCAATATTATATGGCCCATTCAACGCGCATCAAAGGAAGAAAAAAAAATGTTAAAAGTAGGTTGTTTTTTTCTTAAATTATGCAGCGGTTTGAACTTAAAAACAATGAGCCCTAAAACGGCAACATTTGGTTATTACAGCTTATGTTATGTAACATAATTTTTCTCCAATGTGTTGTAGTTGGCTTCAGTTTAGTGGCCGCATGAATTTATTTCAGGGCTGTGCAGAGACCATTTGAGAGGCAAGGGTGCAAATTAATTAAAAAAAAGACACGTGGAATGAGAAGGGCGATTCATGACAGTAGATTGCCACCAGTAATAAGACCCAGCCGCTGCAGCTAGTGGGTTTTGCTTTTTTTGTTTTTTGTGTTTTTTCCACTTGGAGCTTATCATGTCCCCGGCGTGCCGGCCTTCACCAATTAATGAGAGATCGGCAACGGGGTCCCCGAGCCTGGAGGAGGAATGGGCTGCTGACTTCATCCAAAGTTTTGTGGATGAGGCTCTAGCCGCCCCTGGACCGAAGAAGGCCTGGAGGAGCGTTAATGGAGTGGTGGGCATTGTGGAGGCACACCCCAGCTTGTGGAGATATCCTCAATACACGGAGCTGCTGTCCACAGTCTCCACACTTCAGCGGTCGTTCCCCGGGCTGACGATGGGGTCACCTCCTGCTGGACTGAAGCCGCTGTGGAAGCGCTCTCCTCGGCAGACGTCTGCCTCCTCTCCCGGTTCGTCAGTTCCGGCTCCAGCATCCGTGTCGCCAGCTTCTCGACACCACCATCCAGACCGCCAGAAGAACGCACTCTCAGCATCTTTTTTCTCTGGCTGAATCCTCAGCTTCTTACCTCTGGACAGCTGCTGTTCCCTGCTTCCCCTCGGTGATTCCTCCCGCTGCTGGGAGGCCCATTGCATCCTTCTAGGCTCCGCCTTTCTCTGTGTCAACAGGGGCGGCTCCTCCATGATCCATTGAGGGGCCCAGGTCCACCGTAGCCACGGAGAGGGGCGACTCTAAACCATCTCCAGCAGGAAATATCATTTTCTGGGAGAATAGGCAAGTGTCATTTCATTCTTCTTCATTTTATGACAATTTGTCTTGCCTGATTCCCGGTAGGGACACTCAGGGTATGCAGCCCCCTGAGCTCTCCCCACCTGCTGTAATCATCAATTGCTCACCTGCCCTCTCCGTGTCTCCTCCTACCATTCCTGGGTGTCCACTGACCCCGGAACAGAGCCGCCGGATGATGGAGGAGCCTGCGGCCCTGGAGGACCTGATTCCAGCCCTGCAGCCACACCATGGATGGAGGGAGAGCACCTTCAGTGACCTGAAGCCAGCACTGACGACAGACCGTCCCCTGGCTTCGGCTACACGGAGTTCAGTGCCAGTGGTGAGCCGACCCCCAGCCACCACACCGGGTAAGCCTCCTGCGTGGGTCACTTTGCCTGGGAGTCGTAAGACTGCACCACCTACCATGCCTGCTGCAGGAGCCACTGCAGCAGAGTCGGAGCTGGACCTGCAGAGGACCTAGCCCGGAGTACCATCGGCTGGATTGATGGAGTCCTGGATGGCGGTGGAGCTTGAGCTCAGGCAAATGATGCCCTTTGTTTTTCTTGTGTCAGTTTTGGAGAGATCTTGCCTGGCTCTTGGTGAGGTATAGCCGGGTGCAGCCATCCACTGCGCCTGAGCTCGGCTCCACCGCTGCTGGTGAACCTGACCCTGCTTCTCTGTTTGTATTGTCTGAGCTCTCTCCTAGGGTCACCGAGGATGATCCACCAGTGCCAGATGTCTCCGTGGATCCAGGTTTGCCGCTCTGTCACGAGTTGGGCTCTGGAGGTTCTGCCAGACCCAGTCTCGTGGCTCTTTCTCTGTATTTATATATATATTTGTTATATTTGTGTGCCTTTTTGGGTTTTGTACTTGTGCTTTGTTTTTCATTTCTCTGTTTGTCCTAGTTTTGATTCTGTATTAATTGGCATCTATTCCTTTGCTTGCACTTGTTTATATTTTTCTAGTTCCCTATTATTTAGGTTGACAGCTGTCAGAACACTTCTGGGTTTATGCTCTGTGTGGGTGTAGCCCTGTCAGCTGTCAGCCGGTATGCCCTCCTCTCATCACTTCCAGCTGATTCCAATCTTTAGTCATTTTTACCCTTTTGCCCACTCATTTGACTCCACACCTGTGATCATTTATATTGTTAGTTCTGTGCCTATTTTAGGACTGCCTTTTCTTTTCATTATTGCGGCAGTCTTGACAATCAATCCTTCTTCTCATCACCAGAGCCCAGACGCTACTTTGGTGTTATCTAACTGTAAGTTACCTCCTCATCTACCTTTGGTTTTTGTGTTTGTGCATTTTTGTTCGTTGTGTGCTTTTGTTATTAAACACCACAAACTTCAATTGGCGCGTGGGTCTGTTTCTTCCTTCCCTGAAGGGCCATTCATGACAGCTCCATAGATTCCCTATGGGGTTTAGGTCAGGAGGGTTTGCTGGCCAATCAATCACAGTTATACCATGGTCATCAAACCAGGTTTTGGTATTTTTGGCAGTGTGGGCAGGTGCCAAGTCCTGCTGGAAAATGAAATCAACATCTCTATAAAGCTTGTCAGGCAAGGGAAGCATGAAATGCCCTAAAATTTCCCGGTAGATGGCTGCGCTGACTTTGAATTAAAAAAAAAACAAAAAAAAAATTTTTTTAATTAATTTTATGTAATTTTTTTTTTGAGAAATTGAATTTGAGTTTTTCATTAGCTGTAAGCCATAACCATCAAAATTAAAAGAAATAAACACTTGAAATACTGTATATCACTTTGCTTTAGTTTTTAAAATTGAATTACTCAAATAAATCAACTTTTTGATGACATTCTAATTTATTGAGATGTACCTATCAATCAGAGGATTGGTACAAATGTACAAGAAAATCATGAAAATATAAGAAAAAATGCTGAAACATGGCAAAAGTTAAAAAAAAGTAAACTTGGCAGGAAAAAGGTGCAAGAAAAACCTCACTAATTGTTGAGAAAATTGAACATTTGGACATTTAAGAGAGAAATAAAAAGTGTAAAAAAATGTTTTAAAAAATGTGTGTGTGGGGGGGGTGCACTGTGGTGGCAGTCCGCCCAGAGCATCATTCAAGCCAGGACCGTCCCTGCTTTTGACCATAATTTTGCAGAGCCAGAACAGAACAATAATTTAACTCTGATTTCAAAGAAAAAATGTTAATAAAATTATATTTAATGAAATAAATTTATTTAGCGAATGCAAAGTCCTTAAGCCAAGCAGTTGCCTTCTGGTTTGCTGTATGGAGGGTGTATGAAATAAATTAATTTATTTCATTTATTTATTATTTATTTATTTATTTATTTTATTTATTTATTTCATTTATTTATTTAGTTAATTTATTTCATTAATAAATTAATGAAATAAATTAACTTAAATGACCAAAGATGCAGTTATTTCTGTTAAAATATTTCTCTATATTTATAGTTTTGTAGAAATCTTCTCACCACCCAGACATCAGGAAAAACGTCCCTTATTTTGAAATCCAAATGTTGGCATTGTGGCACATATGTGGGGTACATATTTTCCACAAATGTATTGCTGTATGTTTATTGTGTGCTTCACGTCTCGAGGGACAAAAGGGCTGAGTCTGCAGGAGATATCGAGAGGGTGTGAGATTTGGCCTTTGTCTCAGAGAGAAGCCCTGGAGGGATTTCCGGACCATCGAAGGCTGAGAGACAATGGTGGAGGATCAAAAGGGTTACAGTGTGACTGCATGTTTGCTAAGACACCAAGTGACTTGAGTTTCGATGTTCCGGAGTATAAAAGAGCGATGTGATGTTGATCTGTCTCTTTTTCTTGCTTGGAGATTGTTAGAGTATGTGTTCTGTTAATAAAGCTGAACCTGAGAAATAAACTCAGCCTCATCCTTGAGCACATCCTCTACACTGGTGACCCTACGACAAATTATGGCCGGTGACGACTCTCCTGCACCGGATTCATCAGGAGCCAGCCAGGCTAATGCAGCTACCACAGTCCAGCTACCTGATTTCTGGCAGCATAGCCCGCGCTCCTGGTTTAACACAGTCGAGGCACAGTTCCACCTTTGGGGAAGTTCGGCGGACGCCACGAAATTCTACCATGTGGTTGCAAAGCTGGACAGCCACACAGCCCAGCGGGTGAAGAACCTGGTTAACCACCCACCAGACGACGACAAGTATGGCGCATTGAAAGCTGCTCTCATCCGTGCTTTCACCCCCTCGCTGGGAGAGCGAGCAGAGAAGCTCCTGGAGTTGACTGAGGGCGAGGTCGAGAGGCCTGCAGACCTGATGGCAAAGATGCTGAGTTTGAGAGACGCCGAGGATGATGGCTTTATCTTCGCTCATCTTTTCCTCAGGACACTACCGCCAGCGGTGAGAGTTACCCTGGCCAATTCACAGCTGCTAGCCCACCGAGATTACCACGAGCTGGGCCAGGAGGCGCAGCGACTCGTCGACGCCCATAGGCGACACACGGCCACGACCGCAGCAGCGGAGCTGGGCGCAACACCCAGAGACGGAAGGGGGCCAGAGACTGCAGCATCAGACTCGCTGACGACAGCAGCGGCGGAGGCCAGGAGACACGGAGCGGGCGACGTTCTTTGCTTTTACCACCGCCGTTTCACCAAGAGGGCACGCAAGTGCATTCCACCATGCCAGTTCAAGCGCTCGGGAAACGGCAAGTCCAGGAGTCAGTAGCAGCTGCGACTCTCGGTGAAAGGAGCAAGCTGCTCTACCTGACGGACGCGCGGTCAGGGAGGAATTTTCTTGTGGACACAGGCTCCCAGCTGAGTTTCATCACACCTTCCTACGCTGACCGGCTGGCACCGTCTAGTGGTCTCTGATGTCGGCAGCGAACGGCTCGGCGATTAAGACCTTCGGTTAGAAGACCCTGCTTCTGTCTCTGCACGGCCGAACATTCGAGTGGACTTTCGTCATAGCGGCAGTCAGTTTCAACATGTTAGGTGCTGATTTTTTGTGCTCACATGGTTTATTGGTTGATCTTGCTAATAGACTAACTACTAACCTGCACTTATATAGCACTTTTCTAGTCACAAAGACCACTCAAAACGCTTTCACTAGTACTAACCCTCTATTCTAAGGGCCTATAGGAAACATATCTAGGGACAATTTAGAACAGCCAATTAACCTAACATGCATGTCTTTAGATTGTGGGAGGAAACCGGAGCCCCCGGAGTAAACCCACGCAGCACAGGGAGAACATGCAAACTCCACACAGAAAGGTTCCAGAAAGGTACTTCTAGTTAATGCACTGTCTTTTCACTCTATTCCCTGCACAGCCCGGGTGGCCCCGCCTACTGCTCAGGCCATCGTCACAGCTGCAGGTGGTAAGTTTCACGCACTGCTCACCCAGTTCCCAGCACTCACAGTCCCGACGTTTTCAGCGACAGTGGCTAAGCATGGGGTGGAACATTTTATCACTACCACTGGCCCGCCCGTTTTTGCAAAAGCTCGGTGCTTGGACTCAGCTAAACTGGCCATAGCGCGCGAGGAGTTCGCCAACTTGGAAAAACTGGGCATCATTCGATGTTTTAAAAGCCCCTGGGCTTCACCACTACACATGGTCCCAAAGGCTGATGGTTTGTGGCGACCTTGCGGTGATTTCCGCAGGTTGAATAACGCCTCAGCGCACGACCGCTACCCGATTCCGCACATCCAAGATTTTTCGGTTCATTTGGCGGGGGCACGCATTTTTTCTAAAATAGACTTGGTGCGTGGTTACCATCAGGTCCCAGTGCGTGCTCAAGATATACCCAAAACAGCGGTAATAACTCCTTTTGGGCTTTTTGAGTTTTTGCGCATGCCTTTTGGACTCAAGGGTGCCACGCAGACGTTCCAGCGGATGATGGACGTGGTTCTACACGACCTCCCTTTTGTGTTCGTCTACTTGGATGACATACTGGTAGCCAGCACGTCTGAAGACAAACACGAAAGCCACCTCACAGAGGTTTTTCGGAGGCTGGCAGAGCACGGGTTAATAATTAATCCAGCGAAGTGCCAGTTTGGGGTGGTACAAATTGATTTTTTGGGGCATCGCGTTTCGCCAGAAGGGGCGGTCCCTCTGCCCGATAAAGTACGCGCAATAACAGATTTTCCCCGACCTCAGACGGTCAAAGCGTTACAGGAGTTTTGGGGGATGGTTAATTTTTATAACCGTTTCCTCCAAAGCGCAGCGCAGCTCATGCAACCATTGTACGCTGCACTAAAGAAGCAAAAACCCACAAATAAAATCGAATGGTCTCCGGAGTGGGAGCGCGCATTCTCCCAAGTCAAATCAGCCCTGGCAAACGCGGTTTTGTTGGCACACCCAGTCCCAACGGCCCGCATGGCGCTCACCACTGACGCTTCCGATTTAGCGGTGGGGGCGGTCGTTGAACAGTTTGTTGCAGGGACCTGGCAGCCGCTCGCGTTTTTCAGCAAAACCTTGCGCAATAACGAGCGAAAATACAATGCGTTCGACAGGGAGCTTTTGGCCCTACACTTGGCCATCCGCCATTTCCAGTTCTGGCTGGAGGGGCGCCATTTCACCGCGTTTGTGGACCACAAGCCACTAACGTTTGCGATGGCCAAGATTTCAGAACCTTGGTCAGGCTGGCAGCAAAGACAACTGGCCGCGATATCGGAGTTCACCACCGAGATCCAGCATGTCACAGGTAAGCATAATGTAGTGGCAGACTGTCTCTCGCGTGCTGTAACGGTGCCAGGCCCTGTGGGGGCAGACTCGGCGGCCGTGGCCGCGGGCCAGGGTAGCGGCGCGGAAGCGCACGCAGCCCCGGTCCGCATAGGTTTAGATTATGCAGCCATGGCCGCGGAGCAGGTTAATGATGCGCGCGCTCCAGTCTGGACCAACAGGGTTAAGGCTGGAGCACAGGGTGCTGCAAGTTGGTATGCCCCCCCTAATCTGTGATGTCTCCACGGGACGGCCGCGCCCCGTAGTACCGGCTGCGTTGCGCCGCCCCGTTTTTGACTCGGTCCATCCCTGGCGCACCCGGGGGTGCGCACATCGATCAAGATGGTGGGGGAGAAATTTGTTTGGCCGGGGTTGTGCAAACAGGTCAAGGAATGGGCAGCAGCCTGCGTAGCGTGTCAGCGAGCCAAAATACACAAGCACACTAGAGCTCCTTTGGAGCCTTTTCACATCCCGGCTAAGCGCTTTGATCATGTGCATGTCGACTTGGTGGGCCCCCTCCCGTTGTCACAGGGGCACACACACCTTTTGACGATGGTGGATCGCACCACGCGTTGGCTAGAAGCGGTTCCTCTGGTATCAACCACAGCGGAAGAGGTGTCGCGCGCGTTTTTAACATCTTGGGTTGCACGTTTTGGAGTCCCGTCGGACATAACGTCCGACAGAGGTCCTCAATTTGTCTCTGAACTCTGGTCATCGATGGCCCGCAGCCTAGGGGTGAAGATCCACCTCACTACCGCGTATAACCCCCAGGCTAATGGTTTATGCGAACGTTTTCATAGGTCATTGAAAGCAGCCCTCAGAGCATCGCTTACGGATACAAATTGGGTTGACAAACTCCCATGGGTTTTATTGGGGTTGCGTTCTGCACCTAAGGAGGATTTGCACGCCTCCCCAGCTGAGTTAGTTTTTGCACAACCTCTCCGTTTACCCGGTGAATTTCTCCCCGACAATCCTGCGCCAAATTGCCCCCCCCGCTCAGCTGTTGCAGAGCGACATGGGACCAAACACGCTGCCTTGCCCCGTTCATCACAGTTTCCCACGTGTTTTTGTGCCGAAGGCTTTAAAAAATGCAGAGTTTGTTTTTGTTAGACGTGATGCTCATCGCCCAAATTTGCGGCCACCTTATGATGGACCTTTCAGAGTGCTGGAAACAGGTGAGAAGCATTTTTTGCTAGATTTGGGAGACAGGAAGGAGTTGATTTGTATAGACAGACTCAAACCTGCTTTTGTTTTGGCGGATGAGCAAGTGCAGTTGGCGAGGGCTCCCCGCCGTGGTAGACTTCCGAGAAGGCATTCTCCAGAACCCCCACATCCACAGGTGCAGGAAGTCACTGCAGAAGCAGCAAGGCCGGCTTACAGCAGATGCGGCAGGAGGTTTAGACCTAGGCAACTGGTGGATTAATATTTGACATGCAGTAATGTTTTTATGTCATGCATCTCTGATTATGTTGTCCCTTATTAGACGTTTGGGGGGGTTATGTGGCACATATGTGGGGTACATATTTTCCACAAATGTATTGCTGTATGTTTATTGTGTGCTTCACGTCTCGAGGGACAAAAGGGCTGAGTCTGCAGGAGATATCGAGAGGGTGTGAGATTTGGCCTTTGTCTCAGAAAAAAAGCCCTGGAGGGATTTCCGGACCATCGAAGGCTGAGAGACAATGGTGGAGGATCAAAAGGGTTACAGTGTGACTGTATGTTTGCTAAGACACTATGTGACTTGAGTTTCGATGTTCCGGAGTATAAAAGAGCGATGTGATGTTGATCTTTCTCTTTTTCTTGCTTGGAGATTGTTAGAGTATGTGTCCTGTTAATAAAGCTGAACCTGAGAAATAAACTCAGCCTCATCCTTAAGCGCATCCTCTACAGCATGTTTAATTTGTCTGAAGGCTGCTGACAGATTGAAGTCACTGACTTCATGAATTTTGGTTATCTTAACTTGCAAGGTACATAATATTCATCCATCATTCCATCCATACATCCATTGGTGGATATTGTAGTAGCTGGTGAAGTCAGTCTTCAGCGATTCAGTCACTCTTGCCTTTCCCTGTATAGAGCATGAAGCTTAACCACACCTGTCTGCTAAGCAACTCTTCATTATTGCTCCTGTTACCAGCGAGTTAAGACCACCATAAATGCCCCCACTGCTTACATACCTCTTCTGGTTTTTTTCCACGTTTAAAGTCCTTTAATAAGCTCATGTTTCTCTCGGACAGCGACGCTAGAAAAACAATCCGCTTGCTGACTGGAACTGTCACGTGGGCGGGGTGTTTCTGAACTTCACGCAGATGACGGTCACGCACATTGTTCGTGTGCGCACTTGCGGACCGTCATTCCTTCACAATTTTTTCTTAAATTTATATTTCCTTGGCTTGGTCTGGACCACTTGGAGGTTGGTTCTAGGCCGCACGTGGCTCACGGGCCGCTAATTGAATAGGCCTGCTATAGAATATACGAGTTTCACTTTTTGAAATGAATTACTAAAATAAATCAACTTTTCAATTACATTCATATTTGGAGAGATTTCTTTGGAGAGAACCCCAAAGAAGCCCCCCACAGAGAAGACCCCCCCCACAAGAAAAACAGCCCACCCTGGGGGGGGGGAACCCAGACACAGAGGGACAGGGACAAAAAAAAAAAAAAAAGGAAGCACTTTTTTTTTTTTTAGATTTTAGATTTAGTATACTTTATTGATCCCCAGAGGGGAAATTGAGGGTCATCCACCACCTGGATGGATGAAGCAGCCACGATACGGCGCTATCCCTTAACCATTCACACACACATTCACACCTAGGGCCACTTTAGAGTCTCCAATTAACCTAACCTGCATGTTTTTGGCATGTGGGAGGAAACCGGAGAAATTCCCGGGGTAAACCCACGCATACACGTGGAGAACATGCAAACTCCACACAGATCACTGCTGGTCGGGGGCTGGGATCAAACCCACGATCCCCACGATCCCCCGGCCAAGGGTAAACTGTGCTGCCGCAGTGCTAACCACTGCGCCACCGTGCACTTATGACCCATAACCTGTATAGTTATGGTGACCCCGGCTCAAGGACCCCTGGGAAGAGACTACAACAGTTCGGGCAGCCTGCCAGAGCCCCAGGACCACCGAAGCGCACGGTAAAACATTTCTGGTGGCTGCCCAGAGTTCTTGAGCCACCTGCAGGGATGGCGTATCCTGTCAGGTGGCCTCCCAGAGTACCCAAGCCACCAGACCGCTAAGCACAATGCACCCCCTCCTGGAGGTGGCAGCTGGAACCCACGCCCCCAGCGGACTGCAGTATCTCCAAACTGGAGGAGGCAGAACCGGCACTGTGAAGGGTTGACCTCCAACAAGAACAGCTGGCCAATGGTAGAGCCCAATGGTGATGGCGGATGACCAGCAAGGAGGCCAGGTGAGGGGAGAGGGTGCTCAGCGGGGGCCTCTAGTGAGGACGGGGAGTCTATGGTGACCTCAAACGAAGGTGTGGCACTCACAGTGGCCCCGGACTGGGGAACAACACCCACGGTGGCCCCGGACTGGGGCGCAGCACCCACGGCACAAAGACCAACTCGTGAGAGAACCAGACCAAGGAGGCAATCAACCAGCAGAGCGCCAGATGAGGGCCAGGAAGGAGGGCCCACGGCGGCCTCGGACTGAGGCGTAGTGCTCATGGAGGCTCTGGGTTGGGGCGTTGCACCCGCAGAGGCCCCGGGCTGGGGCGTGGCACCCACGGTGGCCCCGGGCTGGCCTCCCAGTCAAAATAAAACACAAACTGGAAACCATAATGAAACAACAACAACACAACCCCAAAATGTAAACATTGCTACAAATACAAAATGACACAATAACTAGACAGGATAAACAAAGAAACAGACAGACAGAAAAAGACTAAATGGAAAATGCCGTTCACTTATATAGCGCTTTTTCTCATCTCTGGATGACCAAAGCACTTTACAGATCCTGCTTTCCACCAATTCACGCACACATTCACACACTGATGGCGGAAGAGCTGCCATACACACACAGGTGCTAGCCTGGCCACCAGGAGCAACTGGGGGTTCAGTGTCTTGCTCAAGGACACTTTGAATCTTTGAAATCAAAACTTTGATATATGATGAAGAAAAATAAACTATTTTACTGGGGTTTGCGTTTAAACTAAAGCTTTTAAAAAGCTTTAAAAAACTATATTATGCTCCTCCGAACTGGTTGTGCCTGTGTTGATAACCCACTTCCTCATCAGGTGTGCCTGTGTGCAGTTTTGTGGTGCTCTTATGGGTGGATGGGTGGGCATTATTGAAATGAAGTGACTGCGTCTGTGTTCACAATTTTGCGTGTTGATAGTAGATCACTGGTAAAAATTGGCCACTCCCTGAGTCGCTCTGTCTAATTTGTGCATTCGCTAATTTGCACTGCCTTAGTAAATCTGCCCCTCTGTCCCTTATTTGGCTGTGAGAAATTTGGCAACCCTACATGAAAGACACGTACAAGCACCATTATCCAAATATGAATTGCAGTTATATTTATTGTCACTGCTGCACATATTCAAGCCTGTCATATCACATCTTAACACATGCACTTGACTCCATTTTGAACACTGTCAGTTGGGGAGAACAGGAGTCCTTTAGTCATTTTGTCATTAGCAAACAATCTGTCAGCGTACATTTACGGATTCACCCAGAGTGGTATGCTGAAGCTCTCTGCCTAACACTCTGCTCCCTGCTGCTGCAGTCCTGCAGGTACCGTGCAAAACTATGCTCCATCTCTAACCCCTACAGCTGTGTATGGTAAAGCCATCAGGGCCATAGTCCCTTTGAAGAGTGGGACCGAAAGAAACACAACAGCGCTGAACACAATGCTGTGTCTCTCTTTTCTACCAGCCCATTTTCCCCCTTTCTTTTCTGCTTTGGAAAAATTCCTGCTTCTCTCTGCTTTTTCAATTTATTTCTCCTTTCCCTTTGCTGTCTGATTTCACTTTTATTCCTAATCATTCCAGTTGGCTTCCTTTTTTTCTTTTTCGTTTCTGTGGGTTTTTCCTAATCTAATTAGCATAAACGAGGAATCATATTTATAATGGAACGCTATATGTTCATCCATTTCATTCAGATTTACTGGAGCAAGATAAGACATGAATTGGACTGAAACTTGTGATATACTACTGTCACAGTAGTATATCACAAGGGCCATCAGATATTACATGAGAAGTTATGGGCCTGTGTATACTGGACCAGTTCAGCATCACATGGTTTCATTTTGGTACGTTAGGAACAATCAGATTAATTTTGGGATCACAATGGGGAGTTGGTGCACATTTTTAAGCACTGATTAGACAATTACACAATCCCAAAAGTCAAACAAGAAACAAAAAAAGGGTGAAAAAAGGTGTGTGTGTGTGTGTGTGTGTGTGTGTGTGTGTGTGTGTGTGTGTGTGTGTGTGTGTGTGTGTGTGTGTGTGCGCGTGTGTGCATGTGTGTGTGTTGAGATGTCACACATGGTGCTTCACTCAGCATCGGGCCCATTTGGTGGTCTTCCTTGAAGGAATTCAAAGATTGCAGTCACCTATAGTTGTCCTGGGTGGTGAATCAGATGCCACTGTCATGACACTGCCTCTGAAAGTAAAGAGGAATAAAATGCTGCTAACTGGATTTTAAAACCTTTTTAAAACTCTTAACCACAAGTCTAGACCCAGGTTATACAATTTAAGGACAGGGACTGTACAAGAATACATACAATATTTAAGAGTAAATGAATAGAAATAAGGTTAAAAAAAAAGGTCAAATTATATCTAAAATTTAGATATGTGAATCCCCATGAAAACTCTTATCTGGTGGTTAAATGGTGGACATCATTAGTTTACAACTACAAGGTTGCTGGTTTGAATCTCGTGGTCTGCAGCAGTCTGTGTAGAGGTGGCAGTATAACAGCTTTATCGTCATAAACGGCACAAGTTGAACTAGCAGCAAGTCCACTTCCAGCTGACCAATGGTGTGGATTCAGTCTCCAGCTACAAACAGCTCCAGCCACCGGTCCTGGGTGCTTCCTCTCTAATATGATTTATAACAACAAACAGCAAAGGAACGACAACATTTACAGTGGTGGCTGTATAAAGTGAAGTTTGTGTTTTCTCTGCTTTGGCTGTTTATTATTGAGGCTCTCCCCATTCTGTGGATGTATAACATGATGACTATGTTGATGCAGGGTAGCGTTACCCAAATCTCCAAAATGCACCAATATGGCTAGGGCTGGCCCTGCAAGTGGGCATGTTGTTCAAATGGTAAGTCTGTATTTTATCACAAGATTTATTCTGTTTTTATAATGTAGCGCTAACCACCTTAATGCGCCTGATACCGCAGTCTACTAACAGTGCAATTTTACATACAGTTAATGTCAAAGCCTTGCATCAAATACACCATGTTCCAAATTATTATGCAAATAGTGTCATAAACATTCAGTTTTTTGTTTTTCTGTTAAACTCATGGATGGTATTGTGTCCCATTATGTTCCACATTATTAAGCATGCCACAGGTTTCAAGCAATATGGGAAAGAAAAAGAATCTCTCGGCCGCCAAAGAGCATCAAATAGTGCAATGCCTTGGACAAGGTATGATCATCGTACTGTGAAGAAATTTGTGGCTGGTTCAGAGCACAGATGGGTTCGTGCAGATAAAAGCATAGTGAGGAAGGTTTCTGCGAGACAACTTCATCGGATTAAGAGAGCAGCTGCTAAAATGTCATTACAAAGCAGCAAACAGGTATTTGAAGCTGCTGGTGCCTCTGGAGTCCCACGAACCTCAAGGTGTAGGATCCTCCAGAGGTTTGCAGTTGCGGATAAACTTATGCAACCCCTATGCAAACCTATGCAAATAACAGTCAGAATAATTTTCAAGTCATCAACCATTAGAGCATAATTCAAATTTTATTGAACAAACCTCCCAATGATAACTATTTTTTTTTGCAAAAATTAAGAAAAAACCCTCAAAATGCACTGTTCCAAATTATTATGCCAAAAAGCATTTCAAAACATTTTATTGGTTGTAAAGAACTGAGAATGGTCATTTGTTGAATTTGCAGCATTAGGAGGTCATATTTACTCAAATCAAAAGCTATTTCAATCAAAAACATCTTAACAGGCCAAGTTACATGTAAACATAGGACCCCTTCTTTGATATACTGTAACCTTAGCAATTCTTGCATCCATTGAACTTGTGAGTTTTTGGAGAGTTTCTGCTTGAATTTCTTCACAAGATGTCAGAATAGCCTCCCACAGCTGCTGTTTTGATGTGAATTGCCTCCCACCCTCATAGATCTTTCGCTTGAGGATGCTCCAAAGGTTCTCAATAGGATTGAGGTCAGGGAAGGATGTGGCCACACCATGAGTTTCTCTCCTTTTATGCCCATAGCAACCAATGACAAAGAGGTATTCTTTGCAGCTTGAGATGGTGCATTGTCATGCATAAAGATAATTTTGCTACGGAAGGCATGTTTTTTCTTTTAGTACCATGGAAGAAAGTGGTCAGTCAGAAACTCTATATACTTTTCCGGGGTCATTTTCACATCTTCAGGGACCTAAAGGGGCCTACCAGCTCTCTCCCCATGATTCCGGCCCAAAACATGAATCTGCCACCTCCTTGCTGATGTTGCAGCCTTGTTGGGACATGGTAGCCATCCACCAACCATCCACTACTCCATCCATCTGGGCCATCCAGGGTTGCACGGCATTCATCAGTAACTAAGACTGTTTGAAAACTAGTCTTCATGTATTTCTGGGCCCACTGCAACCATTTCTGATTGTGAGCATTGGTTAGGGGTGGCCGAATAGTACTGTAGGTTTATGCACAACTGCAAGCCTCTGGAGGAACGTACACCTTGAGGTTCGTGGGACTCCAGAGGCACCAGCAGCTTCTAATACCTGTTTGCTGCTGTGTAATGACATTTTAGCAGTTACTCTCTTAATCCACTGAATTTGTCTGGCAGAAACCTTCCCCATTATGCCTTTATCTGCACAAACCTGTCTGTGCTCTGAATCAGCCGCAAATTTCTTCACAGTACAATGATCACACTTAAGGGTGCTTTTACACCTAAATTTGTTTACTTTGGTCCAAATCAGTTGATAAGTTTGTTACTTTGTATCAGTTTTTCCTTGGTTCAGTTCCCTTTCACACAGGCAAAAATTCAAGTGGACCAAATTCCCTCACATTAAATCCCACAAGACTTGCATCAGAGTGTTCCCTGTTCTTATTGGTCAGATTTTTTTTTCCGCTAGAACAAGAAAGGTAAATACAGGAAGTAGGATGACTAGTGTGCATTTATGCATTTCTGGGAAGAAAATAATACAAATCGTAACATAATCTACCAGGGTTTTCATCGCCCTGGTTATCATTTATTACATTGCGTGTATATACCACATTCGGCAAATCGTATATTTTGAAAATGAAGTAGGGCTAAGGATGGAAAATAACATGTTGATGTTCATTAATCCTCCAGAATGGTGACATGCTCAGTATGCTCTGTACATACCTGAAGCTCCTTCAGGTATGTACAGTGGCATAAACTGTTTTACAGTTTGCCGCTGGTCCTGTTTTAGTGCTGTCCTTTTCTCACCTGCAGGATCACACCAGAGTTCATCAGTTGATTCAAATTCAAAGTCCTCTTTTAGGAGGACTCAGTACAGATGTTTTGGTGCACACCTGAGTGCGATTACTGTTCTCACCAGACAAAACGAATCACACTAACAGAGAAAACAAACTCAAGTTTGACTGAAACAAACTAAAACCTGTAGGTGTGAAAGCACCCTAAGTTTTCATGAAATATCTAATGTTTTCATACCTTGTCCAAGGCATTGCACTATTTGATGCTTTTTAGCAGCAGAGAGATCCTTTTTCTTTTTCACATTGCTTGAAACCTGTGGCATGCTTAATAATGCGGAACATCCTTCTTAAACAGTTTTCCTTTAATTGGGCTCACCTGGCAAACTAATTATGACAGGTGTCTGAGGTTGATATCAGTGATCCAAAGAGCCCTGAGACACAATACCATCCATGAGTTTAATTGAAAAACAAAAAACTGAATGTTTATGACACTAAAATCCAATTTGCATAATAATTTGGAACGTGGTGTATGTAGCTTGCGTCCCAGCCGAGGACAGCTGTGGTGACCGGTATGTGTGCCATGCCGCATTGCTGTGGTGCTCACATGCTCTACAAGTGCCACATGGTTGTTTGGAAACTCCCCAGTCACAGCAGCATATAACTGTAATTTTTAAACCTTAGATCTTAAATACTATAATTTTCTGGTCAAAATTTGCCAGCTTGCAGACTTCTGTGTCCTGTGGTCCTTGAGAAGAGGCAGCACATCAGCATCTTCATGGACAGGATGTGGGTGGGCCTATTTTGTAAATCTGACCAAAATTAAGATGAGTTTTACTATTAAACTGCTTTTAAGGACCAATGCAGTTTCAGTCCTTATCCTGAGCTACGGTGCATACATGTCCTTCAACCGGTAAGTCTTTTTATCGCATGATTTATTCTGTTTAATGTAGCGCTAGCCAGCATTAGCCTTGTGGGATGTGGGTGGGCCTATTCACAGATCCTGGCATTTGAAGGAGGAGGAAAACTCAACATATTTTGACATGAAACTGTAAGACAATGAAAGGTTTTTTTGTAGAAGAAAGCGGCATAAGATACTATTTTAGACAATGCAGATTTCTTTTTAATGGGATTTATATCTACTGCAGTGGATATAGTACATACTGTAAATCCCCAATGAAGGAATGAAGTGTGTACACATCTAAAAATCAACACACCTTATTGAATTTTGACCAATTTTTAACCAGTTTTTTGTTACAAAATTCAGGCATACACCTGAGGACAGAAATATGAGATCCTATGAAAATTTCATTTTTTTTTCTTTAAGTATTTCCCAAGTGCTGTTAAACAGTGCAAAGAAATTTTAACACAGCTTTTACAAACATGGTTTTATTTTTGATTCTTACATTATTTTACTTTGCTCACTGAAACAAAATTATTTCACAAGAAACAAAACTACCAGGGTTAAGATTATGAGGCATCTTAAGCTAATAGTCAATTGTCATGGTTTGCCCCTTGGGGCAGAGAGGAAGACCCAAGCGCTGGACTGCGCAGTTGTAGGGTTTATTGAAAAACATCAGGTGCATAAAACAATACAAAAAAAAAAAAAACACGAGAGGATAACACAGTAAAGAAACAAAGACAAAGAATGTTTAAACTTATGTTAGAAAGAATCACAGAAGTTCCAAGAGTCACAAAGTCAACTGAGTCAAGACCGCAGCGAGAACAAGAAAGTGCAGCGGCCTTAAATAAAGCATAACATAATATGCCACAGATGTGGATATCAGAGAGGGCAGGAGAAAATACTGATTGATAATCTGGGGCAGCTGGGAGAAATGAGAGCGAGGCGACTGGACTTGACAGCTGACAGGGTGACGCCCACACAGAGCACCAACCCGGAAACGCCACCTGACAGCTGTCAACCCCGGAAAAGAACACCACAGTAAGAGTGTAAAGAATAACATCACCAAATATAGGTTGATAAATAATTGCAAATGGTACAAAGCATGAGCATAACAAAACTGAGACGTAACGGAAAAATAGAAAACAGTACGGTAATACCGAAGCTCAAAAAAGACACAAAATAATACAACAAATAATTATAAATGCAGAGAAAAAAGCCACGAGACTGAGCATGGTGGAAACTTCCAGTGCTCAGCTCATGACACAATTGTGTATCTTTTTTGCTGGATAACAGCCTGCAGTTATTTGTTGTATTTTTCAGCAAGTCTCACACATGTTTTCTGAGCAATCCCAGCCTATTCTCATTTGGCAGATCTCTCAAGCTCCTCCAGATTTGATGGTCTTCTGGCTTGGACCGTGGTCTTCAGTTCACCCCACAGATTTTTCAATGGGATTCAAGTCAGGATTTTGTGCAGGCCAGTGTTCACTTTGGTCTTCTGAAGGTATTTCTTCACCATGACTGATGTACATATGATTTGGGTCATTTTTGGGTCATCATACTGGAAGACAAAGTGACAACCCCAGACCAGTTTTGCTGCTGACTGCTTGCGGTTTTCTCTCAAAATCTTCACATATCCTTCTTTCTTTGTGATTTCTTCTACCTTTATGAGATTCCCAGTTCCAACCACACAGAACCATTCCCACAGCAATAATACTGCCACCACTATGTTTCACTGTAGGGGTGGTGTTTTTTGGGTTGTACACCTCTCCCTTCTTTATCCAAAAATCAGCGGTGTCTTGATGGCCAAAGACCTCTAGTTTCTTCTCATCTGACCAATGGATGTGCTTCCAGTATGTATGCTCTTTCTCCAGGTTTTCCTTAGCATACTTTCGCCGGACTTGAAGGTGTCACAACCTTGCAGTTGATTCCTTTGCAGGGTTCTCGTGATTTTCTTCTTTGATGCTATAATTCTATATGCTATAATCCTTTTTCTATTATGCTGTGTGTATTTCTGTTGGTTTGGGGTTGTCTACTGTGTCATGCTGCTGTTACAGTGTAATTACACAGTAATTTCCCAGTTTGGGATTAATATATTAAATCTATCTATCTATCTATCTATCTATCTATCTATCTATCTATCTATCTATCTATCTATCTATCTATCTATCTATTTCCTGACTTGGCTAAGTCATTCATTCATGTCTTTACAGTTGTTCTGGGGTCTTTAGATACATCTCTTACTAGTTTTCTTTCCAGAGTCTTTTCCCATGGACTGAGAGGAACCAAACATGGCACAGTTATTAGTCTTTCTCTACATACAGTAGGTACCACCAAAGGTCACACACTCCTCCATCACTTTATGCAGCTGTGGGGACCTCACCTGTAGAAGTCTGCAGGTTCCGTCAGAATTCACGACTTGACATCAGAAATCAGTATTTCATCATTTTGCAAGTGGTGGCCCTTCAAAAATAATTTCATGTTTGGAAAGAGGTGGGAGGAGAACTTGGGGCAGACCCAGGACATGCTGGAGATACTATGTCTCCCAGCTGGCCTGGGAATGTCTTGGAAGACCTGGAGCAGCTGGCTGAGGAGAGGGAAGTCTGGGCTTCTCTGCTTGAACTGCTGCTTCCGTAACCCGGACCTCCAAAAAAGTGGCAGTGGATAGATGGCTGGATGGATGGATGGAAAGAAAGAGGTGGAAGTTAGATTGTGCAAGGTTGGAAGAGTAAGGTGGTGTCAAAGAATTTCATAGCTGACGGACGATGCTTCCATCGAGGCAACATGTGAGCTGTACACTGGGGTCCTGTCTTGTAGGATGCCGACACCTTTGGCCAGCACGTCACGCCTCTCGGTTTTGATGGCCTTCTGCAATTTCTTCACCAGTAAAATGTAGTAGTAAGTCCCAGTAATTGTGGTATCCTTTGCCAGGAAATCCATCATAAATACTCCATGCTGGTCCCAAAAGGTGGTGAGCATGACCTTGCCTGCCAAGAGTTGGACATGTGCCTTCTTCGGAGGTGATGAGTCATAATGCTTCCATTGATTTGGCTGGGTTTTAGTGTCTGGATCATAGTAGTGGACCCATGTTTCTCCTGCATAATTAGTCTGTCGAAGAAGTCCTCCTGGTTTTCTTGAAACATGGTCCAAACACGCTGGGGGTGCATGATTCATTCCTGGTTCTGTAAAGGTGTGAGCAACAGGGGAATCCATCGTGCAGACAACTTCCACATGCACAAATGGTCATGGAGATTTTTTTTACACAGACCTCACAATGATCTTGACACCTCGGGCTAATTAGAAGTTGGTGATGTGGCGATCCTCCAGAACGGTGGCGTCCACTTGCCAGATGGTGTCTTCACCAATGGCGCACTGTTGTTGCCCCGGGAATGGGTGCTGTTTCCACCAATGTCCGACCATACTTGAACTGTTGATGCCAGAGGCTGACTACGTCATATGATGGGGCATCCTCCCCATAAGTCTCTTTCATCTCATCAGATGTCTCCTGGGGTGTGCGGCCTCTAAAGTACAGGAAGCTGATCACTGTTCAGCATTCAACTGACTCCATTATCACACCTTACTCCACTGTAGCTCCTGAAAAAGAGAAATTCTTAGGAGTTCAGAGCTGAAAATTACCATGTGTCCTATAGAGATATGGATTATTATACATGTGACATCTCAGCCTCCTACAATAACCAGAAGTGGGTCAGGGGAAATTGTTAATGAACAAGCCTCGTATTACCCCTTTGCATCATCATTCTCAGATATAGATATTGATGAGTTTCAGGTCCTACCCTAATGAGCACCCTCTGTTAATGTCCATGACACTAGTAACTGAGATAATATGATAATATATTACACATATGGAATAAGAACATGTTAGTTAAGTGGTGATTCTAAAATTCCCATAGGTCATAGGTCTCTGTCTTTCTCTTAAGCCCATAGAATAAAGGATAAATGTAATTTAAAAGTTAAAATTGCTTTGAGTGGTCATCAAGATTAGAAAAGCACAACACAATGCCTTACACTGAGAGCCCATCAGCGTGAACCAAGCAGCTTCCGCCTGAAACCCACAGTGCTCGGCTCGCCAACCTGGGAATAGTTTCCCACGCTGTCTTGACTCGTCTACAGTACCTCACTGCCGCGCCCACGCCCACACTTTGGCTCAGTGTACACTGGTAATGTGTTTTTGCGATGGCCCACGCTCATATGTGCACATGTACATGTATGTTGTATTTCTTGCATATGTGCAGTGTGCATGTGTGAGAGTGAGTGTGCCCGCAGTGTGGCTGCCGCTCTCAGACTTTCACTCAGCTCACTTAAATCTCAGCTGTGGCAGTGGGCTATTTTTACGGCCTTACCTCTGCGAGTGTGTAAGTGTGTGCATGTGTGTGTGTCACAGATGGTGTTAGCATGGCATATATGTGAAAAGTAGCCCAGCGATGTCCAGAAGACTGATTGAACACAGAGAGCATGGCAACGCAGAGACGCTAGACCAGATCAAATTCAATCTTATTGAGAGCCAAGAAGAGAGCGACAAATAACACCGGAGGCAGGGCATTCATTTTAATTATCCTATATCTTTCAGTGAAAAAGTATTGGAAAATAAATGTAAACAGACAAATATTGCATATTTACAAGAGGGGTAAAAAAAACCTGTAGATTTACAAGACTAGGGGGAAAAGTTACAAATTTACAATTCGAAACTGTAGCAAATTTACAAGACTGGGGGAATTTCACAAACATGAGACTGGGGGACAACAATTGGGAATTTACCAGACTGGGAGAAAAGCTAAACATTTATGAGGCTGGGGGGAAAGTCCCAGTTTTTCAAGGCTGAAGGGAAACTGTAAATTAATGAGACTAAAGGGGTCACAAATTTACAGGATGGGGTGGTCTCAAATTTACAAGACTGGGGGAAAGTTGTGAGTTGGTGCAAGTGTTAGAAAAAAGTCTCAAATTTATGAGATTAGCAAAAAAAAAAAAAGGAGTTAATTTATTAATGAGCCTGAGAAATTATTCTGGAGGGTCGTATCTGGCCCCCCCCGGGCCTTGGTATTGGGCAGCACCGTGGTTAGCACTGTTGCCTCACACCTAGAAGGTTCCAGGTTCAAATCCCCAGGCTGGCAGGGGTAGGAATCTTTCTCTGTGGAGCTGGCATGTTCTCCCTATGCTGTGTGGGTTTATTGTAGGGGCTCAGGTTGCCTCCCACAATCCAGAGACTTTCATGTTAGGTTAATTGGTGGCTCTAAATTGTCCCTGGGTGTCTGTCACTGATTGGCCCTTAGAATAGAGGGTTAGTGAAGCTTCAAGTTAGGTGCTTTGAGTGGTCCCTGTGACTAGAAAAAGCACTATAGAAGTACAGGTCCTTATCCCTGATATGGATGCCTGTGTGCTAGACAAACGTTTTTCAATCAGGGGTCGAGAGAAAGTTTAGGGTCCTGCAGGAAATTGTCGAATTTCACTTTTTTATTGGTTAAAAAAATTGCAAACAACTTGCTGTTGCTGTGCAGTGGCGCCTCCAAGTAAGCAGACAACAGCATGAATGCAATCTCTCCTCTTCTTCATCTGCCACAGAAATCACCCCCACCACCCCCCCCACCCCCCGAAAAAAACCAGCCCACAACGCTATCCAGGTGGGAACATGGCACCACCTCCCCCAGAAACTGCCTCCCAACATTGGCTGCCCCTAGCACCAAACAAGTGGCGGATACAGCATCACAGAAAAGCACGTCTGCCGCGAAGAGAACACCCTTTGCAGGAGCACAGAATTGCTTTGACCAAAGCACGTCACAGACATTTCATTAGCACCTCTGCGTGCTGTGTCAACATGGAGAAAAAAAGAGCAAAGCAGAGGCTCTTAAATGACTGAGATGCAGAATCATCAAAACAGTAACCTGACTGGCTCAGCTGTGAACCGATCCAGACATTAGACACTCCAGAGGCAAATGGCAGTTGCTGCTCCAGCGTGAGTTTAAGTAGTCATATGGAATGGGTATTACAAGCATGTGTTACTTGAAGGTGGGTGTATTTTGGTCAAACCCAGCAGGGCAATCAAAAGCACCCTGGAAATGTCGGTAAGTTCATAGATGCCAGGCTCTTGTTCTTTCCCTCCAGATGGATAAACAGTTGAACGAGCACACACCTAATGACTGGAGCCTGAGAAAGTGAGTGGAGAAGCCCACAGTGACTCGAGACATTTGACTCAATTTGGTCTGGACCAGGGGTTGGCAACCTGTACTAAAGAGCCACTTTGAGTAATTTTTGTCCAAAATTGTATGCATGGAGACACTAAGGGTGCTTTCAAACCTAAATCTGTTTAATTTGTTTGGAATCAGTTGACAAGTTTGGTACTTTGTATCATTTTCTTCTTAGTTCAGTTCCTTTTCACACAGGCAAAAACTCAAGCAGACCAAACTGTGTCACATTAAATCCCACGAGATTTACATCAGAACGTTCTCTGTTCTTATTGGTCAGATTTTTTTGTTGCAAGAACAGGAAAGGTAAATACAGGAAGTAGGATGGACAATTTGTAGGACAAATTGTAGCGTAATGTACAGGGGGTTTCATCGCCCTGGTTATCGTTTATTACATATGTGCATATACCACTTTCAGCAGATTGTACAGTTTGAAAATGAAGCGCTGCTACGGATGGAAAATAACATGTTAACGTTCATTAATCCTTCAGAACCATGACATGCTCAGCCACAGATATTTTCAAAGATCCATCAGGTATGTACGGTGGCATAAAATGTTTTACAGTTTGCCGCTGGTCCTGTTTTAGTACGGTCCTTTTCTCACCTGCAAGACCGCATCAGATTTCACCATTTGATTTGAATCGAGACCACCTCTTTCAGGAGGTCTCGGTACAGTTCCTTTGGTGCGCACCTGAGGGTGATTACCATATTCTCATCAGACAAAACAAACTGCACTAATGGAGAAAATGAACTTGAGTTTGATTGAAATGAAATAAAGCCTGTAGGTGTGAAAGCACCCTCAAATATCTGAGCCTGAAAACTGCCCTGATGTCATCAGTATTAATCATCAGTGATCAGGGTTTTTCTTAAAACTGGTACTTTTTTCTTGTTTTTTGTTTTTTTTTTACCTTGTTTTGACTGTTTGTTTTTTCCAAGTGAGAAAATACTTTTATTGCAGAAACGTAATTCCAAAACTTGTGATGTTTTATTTTTAAAAAAATCTTACTTTTTTTGTAAACTTGGAGCATTTTTCAGATAAATTTGTGGACATTTTTCCTTGCTAAACTATATGTTTTACAGTGAATATGTTTTGCTTTTTGTTTTTTTTCCCAGAAATCTTTCTTTCAAATTTGTGAGGGCGTCCTCCAATTAAAATATTTTTTTCCCTAATTTTGTTATATTTTTTGTCTTTTTTTGGGGGGGGGGGGGTTTAAATTTGTTATATTTTATTTTTTTATCTCAGACAGGTTCATTTTGTCTTCTTAATGATAAAACTGGTCTTGTTCTTCTATTAAGACAAAGCAAAGAGATGTCTCATGCCTTTGACATGTTTCGACTGTCATCTACAGTCTTCTTCAGAAAACGTCATGTGACATCCGTGATGTGTCACATCAGCTGTTTTATCCTTTCTGTAGGCATGACTGACCTGACAGATTTGACAGATCTGTTATGGGACCCTACCATACAGCCGAGGAATAACTGAACTCATACAAGAATCATGAAAAAACACGGAATAAACACATCAATAAAATCCCACACAAAACTGCAGCACCTTTTGGTTCACCCCAAGGACAAAATACAACCAAACAAAAAATGCAACGTAATTCATGAAATACCATGCAAATCATGTGGGAAAAACATACATAGGAGGATGTTTGCTACATGGAAAAGGGAGCACCAAAAAGAATGTGAAAAAGAAACAGCAGGGTGACTAACAAGAACGCAAAAAGAAAAGGCAGAACAGGAAAACTTCAAATCAGCAATATCAGACCACTGCAAGATAAACAACCAAATCATGGACAGGAACAACACAAAAATAATTGGATCAGAGGACAACAAACACAAACGCTGGATCAAAGAAGCAACTGAAATCAGGAAGTGAGCCTACAACACCACGAACGGAGATGATAGAGCCTTCATGCTGTTGCACACCTGGGACTCTCTCCTCCAGAGACTATCGCACGGCGTGGGGCATGACTGACGTAGCAGATCTGCCAAATTTGTCAGGTCGGTCACGCCTACGGAAAGGATAAAACAGCTGATATGACATGTCACGGATGTCAGATGATGTATTCTGAAGAAGACTGCAGATGACAGTCAAAACATATCAAATGTCATGATTACAAGAATAATCAGCTCACATGCAAGAGGCTACACCAGTGAATGCACACGACACAGAGAAGCAAAGTTTAAACACAATTTTATTGAATGGGTGAACGCAGGATTAGCGAGAAAAAACACCTCACTCGCCAGAGGAATACCCAGCCTGTAAGGAGGGTAACGAGAGCAGGTTAGTTTGTGGAGGGTGACAGGGTTTGTTACTTTTCCCCATATATATTTGACATTTTTCTAATGAAACTGCAGGTTTTAAGGTAAATTTTTTGATTTTTTTCAGAAATCTTGCCTTTTCTTCCTTTTTTTTTTTTTTTGCAAATTTGTGGATGAGTTCTCATATATTTGTGACTTTCCCCAAAAAATTTCTAATGCTTTTGGCATTCTGATTTTCTCATAAATCTGTTATATATTTGTTTCCTTCCTGGGATAAACTTGCAACCTTTTTCACATTAATTTGTTACATACAGTTTGTCAAGTAATTTTTTTCCTCATAAATGTGCAGTTTTTTCCTAAATTTTGCAGGAATTTCTTTTTGGCATACATTTTCTGTTTTTCTTATAATTATGTGATTTTTGTCTCATGAATGTGTAATCTTTTTCTCGACAATTTGTGGCTTCTTTTCTGAGGGTTTTGCCAAGGCCTCAGCGAACCACTGGCTATGAGCAAAAGGGCCCCATGTGGCTCCATAGCCATAGGCTGCCGACCCCTTTTCTAGAGTATAATTTGGATGCTTGTGGCTGCAGGAAAAGCAGCATCTACAGCTACTGATCATAATTCGGGAAGTTGAAGCAATTAACAGCATTAACCATCATTGCAACAGAGGTATAGAGAAGAGCATCTCTGAAGGCACAGCACAGTGACCCTTAAAGTAGATGGGCTACAGCAACAGAAGATGCAAACACTGGGTTGAACAGTAAAATGAAGCGCGCCACCCTTGTCCAAAGCATAGGTGCGTCATAGACGTGCAAAGCATAAAGCCAGCTTAAGCATCACAGGAATGAGAACTCCTCACCGTGCACACAGATGGGATAGTCTGTTTGAAGTGGTCCAGTAGCAATGTCAGTAATGGTATGTATCCATCTAAGCATGGATTTTTCCATTTCCAATTCATTGTGTATGTAGCATGCCACACATGCATTCTGGTAGCGTTGCGTCAAGAATCTCAAGGGGTCGTGAGGAGGCGCCCACTCCTCATTTGCATGAAGTCACAGACCTCTCTACTTTGTGCAAATGAGGAGTGGGTGCGTGGAGCCAATGGCTTCAGAGAGCTCACACTGAACTTTTGAAATTGCAGTTGTTAGTAAAAAGTAAACACATCGATGGTTTTCAGAAGGTCACTTTCATGCATGGCCGTCATACCGTGTTGCACAAGGGGGACAGTGACAAACCTGCAAAGAAGACAGGCACTTCTGCTAATAATGATGACCTGGGAATGAGAAATTTCTGGATTAAATTCATGGGATGTGACTACATCAAAATCCCACTGACATTTCTGTTTTTGCTTTTTTAAAGATGTGGCAAATACATTTAAACTATATTTGCTAAGAAGACAATTCAAAATGAGATAAGATAGATAAGATAAGATAAGATAAGCCTTTATTAGTCCCACAACGGGAAATTCCAGGATTGCAACAGCACAGGGATAGCAACACTCAGAGCAACAATCAGAAGGCAAGAAAAAAAAAAAAACAAGCAAACAAGAGCAGCTAATATACATATGTACATATTACTATAAAATATATATATACACACACACACACACAGACACACAGTGCAGAGCATTGTAGCTGGATGGAATAAATATATGAATATATGAACACACAGTGCAGAGCATTGTAGCTAGATGGAATAAATATGTAAATATATAAACACCCACAGTACGGAGCATTGCAGCTAGGTGGAATAAATATGCAAGTATATAAACACACACAGTGCGGAGCAATGTAGCTAGATGGAATAATATGTAGATATATAAAAACACAGTGCGGAGCATTGTAGCTAGATGGAATAAATATATAGATATATAAATATAAACACACCAGTGCTGAGCATTGTAGCTAGATGGAAAAAATATGTAAATATATAAACACACACAGTGCAGAGCATTGTTGCTAGGTGGGATGAAACACAGCATAACCGTCTATTTAGTTATCCTACATGGTATGATTATGTGCCCATACATATTCTCACCCTCCATAGCGACCGGTATGTTCCTAGTTGTATGCCGGAGAGGACCATTGTGTAAGTCTATTGCATCTTTTGCATTCAAAAAAACTATTAGTTTGTTACGTCTTTTTGCTATCTCTGCGAGCAGCCCTGCTTAGGTTGTACAGTCTGACAGCCGTTGGCAGGAAGGACCTATGAAACCTCTCGGTTGTGCACCTGGGATGATGTAGTCTGCTGCTAAATGAGCTCCTCAGTGCATCCAGTATGTCCTGCATAGGGTGGAACTCGGACTCCAGCAGAGATGACAGTTTAGCCACCGTCCTTCTCTCTCCTATCTCCTCCATCGGATCAAGGCGTTGCCCCAGGACAGAGCTAGCTTTCTTAATCAGTTTGTTCAGTCTCTTCCTATCGGCTGCAGTAACGCCACTGCCCCAGCAGACCACTCCAAAAGTGATGGCTGATGCCACCACCGTGTCATAGAATGACTTCAGCAGCGCCCCTTGTACACCAAAAGACCTGAGTCTCCTCAGCAGGAACAGCCTGCGCTGTCCCTTCTTGTAGAGTGCGTCAGTATTGTGTGACCAGTCTAGTTTATTGTTCAGATGAATACCCAGGTACTTGTAGGATGTCACCATCTCGATGTCTGTTCCCTGTATATTTACTGGTGCTGTGAGGGGCTGCCCATGCCTGCGGCAGTCCACCACCAGCTCCTTAGTTTTCCTCGCGTTGATCTGGAGGCAGTTCCGATGGCACCAGTCCACAAAGTCCTGGATAAGCCCTCTGTACTCAGCTTCATCTCCGCTGGAGATGAGACCAACGATCGCAGAGTCATCAGAGAACTTCTGTAGATGGCAATGTGTTGTGTTGTGTGAGAAGTCCGCAGTATAAAGAGTGAACAGGAAGGGAGCCAGCACCGTTCCCTGGGGGGCCCCCGTGCTACTGATGATCGTGTCGGAAACACAGTCCCGGGTTCTCACAAACTGAGGCCGGTTCGTGAGGTAGTCCAGGATCCATGATGACAGGTGCTGGTCCACCCCTGCGCGCAGCAGCTTGTCCTTCAGGATCATCGGTTGGATGGTGTTGAAAGCACTGGAGAAGTCAAAGAACATGATCTCACCATATTCCGGGCTTCTCCAGGTGGGACAGAGAACGGTGAAGGAGGAAGATCACCGCATCCTCCACCCCAATGCCATGCTGGTAGGCGAACTGGAGTGGATCCATCGCTGGTTCCACCAGGGGGCGGAGATGAGCAAGGAGCAGTCTCTCCAGGGTCTTCATCAAGTGGGACGTCAAGGCCACCGGTCTGAAGCTGTTCAGGTCTTTGGGGTGGGAAGTTTTTGGTACAGGTACCACACAAGATGTTTTCCACAGCTGTGGTACCCTCCCCAGTTTCAGGCTCAAGTTGAAGATATACGTCACAATCCCACACAGCTGGTCTGCACAGGACTTGAGGAGCTTTGCGCTGATGCCGTCCGGTCCTGACGCCTTCCTCGCCTCGATCTTCCTCAGCTCCGTCCTCACCTGGGTCTTGGTCAGGGTCAGGATGGGGGGCTGTGTGTTGGAGTGGGGGGGGGTGTCGGTGGAGTGGGGAGTGGGCAGCAGGACTTGATTTCTTAGAGGCAGCAGTGGTTGTTGTGCAGACAGGGGGAGGGCGGTTGGTCAAATCTATTGAAAAACAGATTCAGGTTGTTCGCCCACTCCCTGCCCCCCGTGGCCTGGGGGGAGGTATTCTGGAGCCCCGAGATGGTTTTGAGGTTTCTCCAGACCCCGCTGATGTCGCTCTGTTGCAGCTTGTCCTCCATCTTCTTCTGAAGCTGTCCTTGCCTTCTCTGATCTTTCTCCTCAGCTCCCTCTGTACGGACTTCAGCATCTCCCTGTTCCCCGACCTGAAGATCCTCTTCTTCTCTCTCAGAAGTGTTTTTATCTCAGGGTTGATCCAGGGTTTGTTGTTTGAGTGACGCCGTATGGTCTTGGTGGGAACGGATTTGTCCACACAGAAGCTGAGGTAGCCCGTGAAGGTGTGAATGAGGCCATCGATGACCTCACCATGTGGATCGCAGAGCTGCTTCCAGGCAGTGGCTTCAAAACAGTCCTTTAGAGTGTCCATTGTCTCCTCAGACCATAACTCCACAGTGTGCATGGCCGGAGGTTGTCTGTGCACTAGGGGTTTGTACACCGGTCGGAGATGAACCAAGTTGTGATCCGATCTCCCAAGTGGGGGGAGTTGTGATGAGGTGTACGCCTCCTTAGTGTTTGCGTAGAACAAATCCAGTGTTTTATTGTCTCTAGTGTGGCATGTGACATACTGGGTGAAAGTGGGCAGAATGGGAGACAGTGAAACGTGGTTGAAATCGCCTGAGATGAGGAGAAGAGCATCTGGGTGTTCTGTCTGCAGCCTGCTGGTTACTGAATGGATGACGTCACGCGCTGTCCCAGCGTACGCCGTCGGATTTGCATAAACAACAATGCAGATCACGTGTGAGTGTTCTCTCGGGAGATATGTCGGCCTCATGCTAACAGCTAGCAACTCAATGTCTTTGCTGCAGTGTCGTTGTTTAACAGTGATATGTCCCGGTCTACACCAGTTGTTGTTAACATACATTATCACTCCACCGCCCCTAGTTTTGCCACTCTCTGGTGTTCGGTCAGCTCGTATCATGTGAAAACCCTCCAGCTCAATGTTAGCATCTGCTGCTAGTTCAGTTAGCCACGTCTCAGTAAACAAAAGGAGAGAGCACTCCCAGTAAGTGCTATCATAACGGGAGATAGCCGCTAGCTCATCTAACTTTCCCAGTATCGACCGTACATTTCCCATGACAACAGATGGAAGGGAGGGTCTGTCATATGCAGTCATATGAGATGCAGTCATATGAAAAACTTTAACTGCTCTTTTCTTTAATTTTCACTGTAAAAAAAAAAAAACAAAAAAAAAAAAACCTTAACTGTTCTGCTGGAGATCCAGTCATGAGAAGAAGAACAGAGGAGTGAGAAGGAGAGTCGTAGTGAAGGGGGGAAGGGTGGATGCCCCCTGCAGGGTGGCTGATGGATGCAGGGCTCCCGGGGTTAAGGGGAGGGCACTTGGGCCCTCAGCCAGCATAGAGAATGGCAGCTACCTGCTGCTCGTCTCCCAAACACACACACACATAGCTGTCCGACACACAGAAACACACTTAATAATACAGCCTGCAAGTTACAGGGGAAGTACAGGATAAGTACAGAAAAAAACACAGTAAATAGTGAAAAAACAGGGGGAAGCAAAGTAAAAACTGGGACAAAAAACAGGGTAAGTACAAGAATAAACAGGGGAAACGAATAAGATTAAAAAGAGAAAAAACTGAGGGAAACACATTTAAAACATAGGGAAATGGGAAAAAGTGTGGAAAACATGTTAAAAACTGGAGAAATTTGGAAAAAGCACAATAAATTATGAGGAAAACCATGGTAAAAGAGAAAATAAAAGGAAAAGGGTGGCGTAAGCAACAAAAAAAAAACAAGGTAAAATGGGAAAAAAACAGGAAAAGTACTAGAAAAAGTAGAGTGATGCTTGCACAGCGTGACAACATACGGATCTGACCGTTTCTCTCCAAAAATCAAGATGGTATTAGATGTTTAGTTTTAAGCCGTACGCAGCTTATCTGCACAAGTGGGGATTCTGTCTGCCACTTGGGGTGGCCAGGTCCCAATCAATCAAATATGGGACAAAGATTATGTTTGAGTGGGACAAAGTGAGCCACATTATCAGCTCACAAAGTGGAATCAAAGTTTGATTTGAAAGGATTAAATAAATACATAGAATCGGTCAGGGGTGCTAAAACGTTTCTGCAAGGAACTTTGTTTTTTCCACCGAGTGTCAACATGCTGCATGGGTGGATGCTTCATTTCCCTGTTGGGGGGACAATAAACAGAACATTTTTTCGAGAGCAAAATATTGAGGGGACATTAAGAGTATTATTGTAGTTGGTCACAAATTTACAAGAAAAAAGAAAAGTTTATGACAAAAATATTGAAAATCTACAAGAAAAAGTTGCAAATTTACAAAAAGTCAACATATTCTAAAAAAATTTGCAAATTTATGAGAACAAACTACATAAATTTACAAGGAAAAACTCACGTGCTAGAAAAAGGTTTCAAATTTACAAGAAAAATTTGCAGATTTAAGATTTAGGACACAAACTTAAAGATTTAAGAGAAAAAAGTGGCAAATTTAAGATGCAAAAAGTTGAAAGTTACAAGTTGAAAAGTTCTAAATTTACAAATAAATGTAAATTAATGAGAAAAAGTTACAAATTTATGAGAAAAGATGCAAATTTTAAAGAAAAAAGCCATTTAAATTTAGCATTGATGCTTCAAATAAGATAAGATAAGATAAGATAAGCCTTTATTAGTCCCACAATGGGGAAATTCCAGGATTGCAACAGCACAGGGATAGCAACACTCAGAGCAATAATTTAGAAGATGAGAAAATAAGAGCAGTGAATGTACATATGTACACATAAATATATAAATATATTGTGGAGAGTGTAAATAACGAGACTGATTTATGCAGCAGATGATTTTATTCACTCTCACATCAGTCATACATAGAAAAGAATGTCTCAGTACACCATGGGTTCTCCTTTTACACCAACCGCCCATCTCACATCTGCATGGCATCTCACATCACAATACAATCATCCCTTCTCCCCCCAACTCCTTCTTCCTGCTACCTCACCATAATCTCCATAGCTATTGTCCTTCTCTGTTTACCCTCTGCATCCAGTCTGAGATGATTAACCCAGTCTCTACACCCCCCCCCCCCCCGAATCTCAGACCGAGTTTCAGTCCTCACATCCTTTTGGCTTCAGTCTCCTCCCATATCTGCTGTAACGGGGGTTTACCGCCTCCGCGGCGCTGCTGTGCTGGCGGGGGGCTCCTAGGGGTGTGTCTGTCTGCTGGTGGGCCATGGCGAGGGGGGTGAAACCTTCGACTTGCCCGTGTGGTTGCTCTGGTGAATCGTTTTCCTGGGGAGTTCTCAGTGGGGGTCTTCCACGCCGAGGGGACTGAGCCAGCAGCACTTGCTCGTCCGCAACCACAAAGGCGGGCTTAAGTCTGTCTATGCAAATTTTCTCCTGACGACCCCCCAAGTCTAACAAAAAATGTTTGTCCCCTGTTTCCAGCACTCTGAACGGGCCATCGTAGGGTGGGCGCAATGGAGGGCAGTGGGCATCGTGCCTGACAAACACGAACACTGCGTTCTTCAAAGTTTTTGGCACAAAAGCGCGTGGAAAACAGTGGTGGGCCGGGCCCGGCTGTGTGCCTGTGTCTGCGCTATGCTGCAAACGCTGAGACGGGCAGTTGTCCAGCGCGGGATTATCTGGCAAAAATTCCCCGGGCAGCCGCAGTGGCTGAGAAAAAACAAGCTCCGACGGGGAAGCCTCCAAATCCTCTTTTGGTGCGGAACGCAACCCCAATAAAACCCACGGCAACCGGTCAACCCAATTTGCATCCATCAGCGAAGCCCTGAGCGCTGCTTTCAGTGACCTATGGAAATGCTCGCATAACCCATTGGCCTGTGGGTTGTACGCGGTTGTGCGATGAATTGCAACACCCAGGCTACGGGCCATCGCGGACCAGAGGTCTGAAACAAACTGAGGGCCCCTATTGGACGTGATGTCCGACGGGATTCCAAAACGTGCCACTCATGTCGTCAAAAAAGTGCGCGCCACGTCCGCGGAAGTGGTTGCCACCAGCGGGACTGCTTCTGGCCAGCGTGTGGTGCGGTCCACCACTGTCAGAAGGTGCGTGCACCCCTGCAACGGCGGGAGGAGGCCCACGAGGTCCACGTGAACATGGTGGAACCTCTTAGCCGGTATACGAAACGGCTCCAAAGGAGCCTTCATGTGTCTGTGTACTTTGGCTCGTTGGCACGCTACGCAGGCTGCAGCCCACTCTTTTACTTGTTTGCGCAGGCCTGGCCACACGAACTTCGCTCCCACCATTTTGACTGACGCGCGCACCCCTGGGTGCGCCAGAGCGTGAACTGACTCAAACACGAGGCGGCGCCAAGCAACTGGGACCACTGGGCGCGGGCGTCCCGTGGAGACATCGCAGATTAGGGGGGCTTGCCGTCTTGCAGTGCTCTGCTCTCCAGCCTTAACCCTGTTGGTCCAGACTGGAGCGCGCACACGTCCATATCGCCAATCTGCTCTGCGGCCATGGCTGTATAATCTATCCCCACGCAGACCGGGGCCACTACTGCGCGCGAGAGGCAATCCGCCACCACATTCAGTTTACCCGACACATGCTGAATATTGGTCATAAACTCTGAGATCGCGGCCAGCTGTCTCTGCTGCCTGCCTGACCATGGTTCCGAAACCTTGGCCATCGCGAACGTTAGCGGCTTGTGGTCCACGAACGCAGTGAAGCTGCGCCCTTCCAGCCAGAACTGGAAGTGGCGTATGGCCAGGTGGAGAGCCAGCAACTCTCTGTCGAACGCGCTGTATTTACGCTCACTGTCGTGCAAAGCCCTGCTGAAAAAAGCGAGCGGCTGCCAAGAACCGGCGATGCGTTGCTCCACGACGGCCCCTATGGCCACGTCTGAGGCGTCGGTAGTGAGCGCTATCTGGGCCGCCGGGTCAGGGTGCACCAACAGTGCAGCGTTTGCCAGGGCTGTTTTAACCTCAGAGAACGCCTGCTCCCGCTCCGGAGTCCATTCGACTCTGTCCGCGGGTTTCCGTTTCTTGAGCACGGTGTACAATGATTGCATGAGCTGAGCTGCACGGGGGAGGAACCGGTTATAAAAGTTAACCATCCCCAAAAATTCTTGCAGTGCCCTGACCGTCTGAGGCCGGGGAAAATCCGCCACTGCGCGCATTTTGTCGGGCAAGGGTATTGCTCCCTCCGGTGAGACGCGGTGCCCCAAAAAATCAATCCCTGTCACGCTGAACTGGCATTTCGCCGGGTTGATTATTAACCCGTGCTCCTTCAACCTCCGGAAAACTGTCCTGAGGTGGGTTATGTGTTCGTCCTCAGACACACTGGCCACCAGGATATCATCCAGGTAGATGAACACAAACGGGAGATCGCGCAACACCGCATCCATCATGCGTTGGAATGTCTGTGCCGCTCCTTTTAATCCGAAGGGCATGCATAAAAACTTAAACAAGCCAAACTGAGTTATTACCGCTATTTTGGGTATGTCCTCCGCGCACACTGGGACCTGGTGGTAACCGTGGACCAGGTCTATTTTAGAAAAAATGCGTGCTCCGGCGAGGTGAATGGGAAAATCCTGAATATGGGGATTCGGGTAGCGGTTGTGTGCTGTGGCGTTATTCAATCTGCGGAAATCTCCGCACAGTCGCCACGATCCCTGTGGCTTAGGGACCATGTGTAGTGGGGATGCCCATGGGCTGTTCAATCGCCTGATGATGCCCAACCTTTCCAGGTTGGCAAACTCTTCGCGCGCTATGGCCAGTTTAGCTGCGTCCAAGCGCTGAGGTCGTGTGAAAACGGGCGGCCCGGTGGTGGTGATAAAGTGTTCCACCTCGTGTTTAGCGATGGCCGACGAAAACGTCGGGACCGTGAGTGCTGGGAACTGAGTGAGCAGTGTGTGGAACTTACCGCCTGGAGCTGTGATGTTGGCTTGCGTTATTGGCCCTGCCCCTCGAGCTGTACAGGGGAGAGAGTCAAAGGACAGTGCATTATCCAGGCGTCTGTTAGCCACATAAACTAGTAAACCATGTGCACACAGAAAATCAACTTCCAGGATTGGGAAACTCAGTGCCGCTATGACAAAAGTCCATTCGTACATACGGCCGTGTAGGGATAAAGTCAGTGTTCTCTCACCAAAAGTCTTAATGTCCGAGCCGTTTACTGCTACCAGCCCGGGGCCGCTAGATCCTGCTAGTCGGTCGGCGTAGGATGGCAGGATGATGCTCTTCTGGGCTCCAGTGTCTACGAGGAACCGTCTCCCCGAGCGCGAGTCTGTCACGTAGAGCAGCTTGTTCTTTTCACCAGTGGTCGCAGCTGCTACCGACTGCCAGCCTTGGCGTTTCCCGAAAGCTTGAATTGGCATGGTGGCGCACATCTGCGTGCATTCTCTCCAAAGCAGCGGTGGTAGAAGCAGAGCGTGTCTCTCTGGCGCTTCCTGGCCTCCGCTGCTGCTACCGTCAATGGCTCCTCGTCTCCGCTGATCGTCTCGCTGGGTTCCAACGCCGCCACATTCACTGTGAGGGCTCTGGTGGTGAGGATGATCTGATCTGCCTCCTGGGCTAACGCACAGTATTCACGTGCGGCCAGCAACAGCGAACTGGCAAGAACCGCTCTCGCCTCTGTTGGGAGGTTCCGGAGGAAAAGGTGGGCAAACAGAAAATGCCCGTCGTCCGTGCCCATTAACACCAACATCTTCTCCATCAGTTCGACCGCCGAACCATCTCCTAACTTGGAGCGCCTCAGGAGCCTCTCCGCTCTCTCACAGTCCGAGAGCGTGTAGCGCCGGGTCAGCGCGGCCTTTTTTTTTTTTTTTTTTTTTTTTGTTACTTATTTTGTACCCGTAGGTAGATTTGTTTTGCAGTCTGGTGACAAGCCACCAGCTGCCGGTCGCTGCGTGCGCAACCGCCCCGTATCCCTAACCTGCATGTTTTTGGTATGTGGGAGGAAACCGGAGAAATCCCAGAGTAAACCCACGCAACACGGGGAGAACATGCAAACTCCACACAGATCACTGTTGGTCGGGGGCAGGGATCGAACCCATGATCTCATGATCCCCGCGATCCCCCGGCCGAGGGTAAACTGTGCTGCCACAGTGCTAACCACTGCGCCACTGTGCAGCCATGAGAGCCTTGAGAGTCCCGTATTTGTCGTGGGCTGGAGGCTGTTGGAGCAGGCTTGCTACTTGCTGAGACGTACGAGCGTCCAGCGCTGCGACCACATAGTAATATTTGGTGTCATCTGCCGTTATTCCCCAGAGGGCGAACTGAGCCTCGGTGTGGTGGAACCAAGACCGCGGGTCGTGCAGCCAAAAGTCTGGTAGTTTGACCGAAACAGCGCACGCGTTGCTGGGGGTTCCCGTCCGGGCCGTCTCTTGGATGCTTGCCGCGTCGCCGGGGCTTCCCGTCTGGGCCGACTCCGGGGTTCTTGCCTCGTGTTCCATAATTCATCAAGGGGTCATCAGTGTGGAGAGTGTAAATAACGAGACTGATTTATGCAGCAGACGATTTTATTCACTCTCACATCAGTCATACACAGAAAACCTTGTCTCAATACACCAGGGGTTCTCCTTTTATACCAACCGCCCATCTCACATCTGCATGACATCTCACATCACAATACATCCATCCCTTCTCCCCTCAACTTCTTCTTCCTGCTACCTCACCATAATCTCCATAGCTATTGTCCTTCTCTGTTTACCCTCTGCATCCAGTCTGAGATGATTAACCCAGTCTCTACAATATATACACAGCGCAGAGCATTGTAGCTAGATTTAATAAACAGCATAACCGTCTACTTAGTTACCCTACATAGTATGAATATGTACCCATACATATTGTCACCCTTCGTAGCGACTGATATTGTCCTAGTTGTATACTGGAGGGGACCATTTGTGTAAGTCTGTTACGTCTTTTGCATTCAATACTATTAGGTCGTCAAGTTTTTCTTTTTTTTGCTATCTCTGCGAGCAGCCCTGCTTAGCTTATAAAGTCTGACAGCCGTAGGTAGGAAGGACCTGCGAAACCTCTCGGTCCCGCATCTAGGATGATGTAGTCTGCTGCTAAATGAGCTCCTCAGTGCGTTCAGTATGTCCTGCATAGGGTGGGACTCGGACTCCAGCAGAGACGACAGTTTAGCCACCATCCTTCTCTCTCTTATCTCCTAGCTAGCTTTCTTGATCAGTTTGTTCAGTCTCTTCCTATCGGCTGCTGTAATGCCGTTGCCCCAGCAGACCACTCCAAAAGTGATGACTGATGCCACCACCGTGTCATAGCATGTCTTCAGCAGCGCCCCCTATATACCAAAATACCTGAGCCTCCTCAGTAGGAACAGCCTGCATTGTCCCTTCTTGTAGAGTGCGTCAGTATTGTGTGACCAGTCTAGTTTATTGTTCAGATGAACACCCAGGTACTTGTAGGATGTCACCATCTCAATGTCTGTTCCCTGTATGTTTACTGGTGCTGTGAGGGGTTGTCCTTTCCTGTGGCAATCCACCACCAGCTCCTTAGTTTTCCTTGCGTTGATCTGGAGGCAGATCTGCAAGAAGAACATGCAATTATTGCCCCTCACTGCAGTCTTCACAAGCACAATTACGTTGCCAGAGATTACCTTGACATTAACGTCCTCTTTCTTTTCTCCCCTCTTCAGTCCCAGCACTATAATTATTATTATTGTAAATAAAATCACTTACCTTGCACCTTACCTGTCGACCTGTTGTGGTCTCTGCTCTTTGGGTCCTACCTTAGCTTGAAACATGTCATTACAATCCCACCAGTCTCAGGACCCGGCAGGCGCCACATCAGGTTCCCCATCAGAACGTCTCACTACCCTCAAAATTAAGATTGATCAGTTAGCATATCAAACAGCCGTAACCCAGAATCAGCTGAGCCAATTCATGAATCAACTCGCTTCCTCTTTTTTGCCTGGCCCAGCGACAGTGGACCCCCCTCCATCGGCTGTTGCCACCCCGTCTACTGAATCCATGTCTGCTGGTTGAGCACTTTCCATTCCAACCCCTGCCCACTACAACGGGAGGATGGGGGGCTGCAAAGGTTTCTCTTACAGTGTCAATTAGTTTATCAAAGAACCCCAGCAGATTTTCCAACTGACCAAAGCAAAGTAAGCTACATAATCATGCTTTTGGATGGACTTGCCCTTGAGTGGGTGCAGGCATTTTCCTTACCATGAATTTACCCGCAAGTTCAAAAAGGTTTTTGGCCACACAAGTCGGGAGGGGGACACTTCTAATCACCTGCTAGGTTATAAGTAGGGCACCCAAATAGTAGCCGATTATTCCGTCTGCTTCCGTTCAAAGGTTGTCATAGCCAGGAGCGGCACTGGGGTTAAGCTCCCAGTGCTCATAAAATGCTCCTTATGGCGTGTGTCTCGAAAAGCCTCTGACAACTAAGTTCAACTCCTAGCCTGCCCGTGTGGTTTAGTCTCTAAGCCTGGCGGAACTGCTTTTAATAATAGGAGAAGGGGCGAGGGCGGATCTCTAGTGCCTTAAAACCAGATGCTTCGGGTAGATGGTGGCTCGTCAACCTGGAAAGGTAGCCCATCTAGGGGAAGGTAAACCCTGATTTCAAACCTCCGCTGCCTTGCGGCATACCCGGTCACGGGAAAGGCTTCGGGAGTCAACCCTGAGGAAAAATCCGGAGTCGGAGCCCCTAAGGCAGTTCTATGTTGTGCTCAACATCGTTCTGGCAGCTCCTGCAACGGCGCTGGTGCCAAACTGTAGCAGCCCTGCTGTTCCTTTGGATTCATCAGTGACGTGGAGAGGGGGGACATGCTGCATGGGTAACATCTTGTCCTCCATATCTTCCTGCCCAGGCTTGAATCCTACCAATGCCAAATGCTGGAATGTAGAACACAGGATCACTGGAGAGGACACTCCAGCTTTGCCTTTGGCGTAGACAAAACACGGGAATGACAGTTACCGGTTATAAGCCACCGCTCAATTTGGCGTATAGAGCGCGGCGCCAGGGGTTGTTCTCCGACGGTGGGAGGGATCATCGGATCTCACTGGACCAGCTACCGCCCGCCTCAAGCTGGGCAGCCCCCAGCCAATAAGGTGTTGTCCCGCCACAGCTTGCTTTCCTCATTGGGTGCATGGGGATGAGGAGAAGTCCGAACAGCAGGCTGAGAACCTTCGCACCAGGCAAGACAATAAAACAAAAGAGACCAACTCTAAAGCTGGGAACTTGGAACGTCCGCACTATGATGACAGGACTCACTGCTAACCTCAAGGACATCAACGACACCAGGAAGACTGCCATCATCAATAATGAGCTGAAGAGACTGGGAGTGGATATCGCCACTCTCCAGGAAACACGGTTGGCTGACGCAGGCACACTGAGAGAGAAGGACTACACGTTCTACTGGCAGGGAAAGGGCAGTGATGAACACAGGGAACACGGAGTGGGCTTTGCAGTGAAGAACACCTTGCTGAAGATGGTGGAACCGGGCAGCACTGGCTCTGCATGACTCCTCACCCTCCGCCTGAACACCACTCAAGGCCCAGTCACCCTCGTCAGTGTGTATGCCCCAACACTGACAGCCACACCAGAGGCAAAAGACGAGTTCTACGAGAATCTCGCAACAACTGTCAGGATCATCCCCAACTTTGAACAACTCATTCTCCTTGGAGACTTCAATGTCAGAGTGGGTGCTGACCATGACTCCTGGCCCTCCTGTCTTGGACCATTTGGCGTGGGCAGAATGAACAACAACGGACAGCGGCTGCTCGAGTTCTGCACATATCACGATCTGTGCATCACAAACTCGATCTTCAAGACCAAGCCCCAACACAAGGTTTTCTGGCAACATCCGTGCTCAAAGCACTGGCACCAGCCGGACTTGATCCTGACCAGGCGCACCTCACTGAAGAACGTGCTAATCACCCGTTCGTTCCAGAGTGCAGATTGCGACACAGACCATTCATTAGTGTGGTGCAAGGTCAAGCTGCAGCTGAAGAAATTCCATCATGCTAGACAGCCTGGAAAGGCACGGATTGACACCAGCAAGATGGCTCAACCAGAACTTGTTGAGCAGTTTGCCTCCACCTTTGAGAAGGAACTTGGTGTACCACAAGAAGGAGAATCTGCAAAGCAGAAGTGGGAAGAGCTGCGAAACATCATCCACCGCACAGCCTTGGCTACCTTTGGGAGGAAGACCTCGAAGTCACAGGACTGGTTTGATGCCAAGTTGACCGAGAAGACCCCCGTCATTGAAGCCAAGCGTTCAGCACTTGCTGAGTACAAGAAGTACCCAAACGAGAAGAATCTCCACATTCTCAGGGCTGCGAGAAGCAAAGTTCAGCAGACTGCTCGGCGCTGTGCCAACGAGTACTGGACTCAGCTCAGCCAAGACATTCAAACCGCTGCCATAACAGGAAACATCTGTGGTATGTACGATGGCATCAAGAAAGCACTTGGTCCGGCTTAGAGCAAGATGGCCCCCCTCAAATCTTCCACTGGGGAGATGATCACAGAAAAGAACAAGCAGATGGAGAGATGGGTGGAACACTACTCCAACCTCTACTCCAGACAGAACACCGTGACACCGTCAGCCCTTGATGCCATCGACTGCCTGCCATCCATGGACGAACTTGACGCTGAGCCAACCATCGACGAACTCAGCAAGGCCATTGATAGCTTGGCCGCTGGCAAGACACCCGGCAACGACGGCATCCCCCCTGACCTGATCAAGCACTGCAAGACCGCCCTACTGCTGCCATTGCATGACGTCCTCTGCCAGTGTTGGAAGGAAGGTGCCGTACCACAGGACATGAGGGACGCCAAGATCATCACCCTCTACAAAAACAAAGGGGAGAGAAGCGACTGCAACAACTACAGGGGCATCACCCTCCTCAGCGTTGTTGGCAAAGTCTACGCACGAGTTGTTCTCGTTCGCCTACAGAAGCTTGCCGAACGTGTCTACCCCGAGTCTCAGTGTGGCTTCCGCGTTAAGCGATCGACGGTAGACATGATATTCTCCATCTGCCAACTCCAGGAGAAATGCAGAGAACAGAACATGCCCCTGTACGTCGCCTTCATCGACCTCACCAAAGCATTCGATCTGGTCAGCAGAGAGGGCCTTTTCAAGATCCTGCCAAAGATAGGATGCCCACCAAAGTTGCAAAGCCTCATTGAATTGTTTCACACCAACATGCAGGGGATAGTGCAGCACGATGGCAACGTCTCAGAGCCATTCAACATACGCAGCGGAGTGAAACAGGGCTGTGTACTTGCGCCAACCCTCTTTGGGATTTTCTTTGCTATGCTCCTGAGGCATGCCTTCAGCACAGCAACAGAGGGAATCTACCTGCACACAAGATCTGACGGCAGGCTTTTCAACCTCGCCCGCCTGAAAGCCAGAACCAAAGTACGCGAGGCTCTAATCAGAGACAGGCTGTTCGCAGACGACGCTGCAGTCGCAACCCACACGCAGCAGGAGCTTCAGACCCTGATGGACCGCTTCTCCCAGGCATGCAAGGACTTCGGGCTTACCATCAGCCTGAAGAAGACTAACGTCTTGGCGCAAGGCACGGAAGCACCACCAACCATCACCATCGACAACTACGAGCTGGATGTCGTGAATCAGTTCACGTACCTGGGGTCCACGATCAGCAACAACCTCTCCCTTGATACAGAGATCAACAAGAGGATTGGAAAATCAGCCTTCACACTCGCTCGCCTCACCACACGAGTATGGGAGAATCCCAAACGCTCTGTCAAGACAAAGATGGCAATGTACAATGCCTGCGTCATCAGCACACTGCTCTATGGGAGTGAGACGTGGACAACATACGCCGGGCAGGAAAAGAGACCGAACTCCTTCCACTTGTGCTGCATTCGCCACATCCTGGACATATCCTGGCATGACAAAGTGCCCAACACTGAAGTTCTGTCCCGCGCCGGCCTTCCCTCCATGTTCGCTCTACTCAGGCAGCGCAGGCTCCACTGGCTAGGCCACGTTCACCGTATGGAGGATGGCAGAATCCCCAAAGATGTCCTCTATGGAGAACTGGCAACTGGCAGGAGAGACGTTGGCCGCCCACAGCTGCGCTTTAGAGACGTCTGCAAGAGAGACATGAAGGCCCTGGAGATCAACACAGAGCGCTGGGAGGACCTTGCAATGGACCGCTCCAAATGGAGAGGCATCCTGACCAGACAGCTCAAGGCGGGTGAAGAGAGACTGACTGCTGTAGCAGATGAAAAAAGGACCCGCAGGAAGAACCGCCACAGACCCAGCAGCACGGAGACCACCCACAAGTGCGACCTGTGTGACAGAGACTGCCATTCGCGCATCGGCCTGTTCAGCCACAGGCGGTGCTGTTCCAGCAGAGTAGACATTTAGGATTCTCTTCCATGGTCATCATAGACCGACGGAGGCCGACGATTCCGTCTGCTTCCGTATTCACGCCTCTGAGTCTGGTTGGAATGACGTCGCACTTAGGGGCGTTTATCTGTGGGGGTTAAACCCCACACTCAGGGATGAGTTAGCAGCCAGGGATGAACAATCCTCACTTGACAATTTAATTTCCCTGGCTATTCAGTTAGACAACCATCTTTGTGACCAAGCCTCTGGGCACTCCCTGTCCCACTGTTGCTTCCCCTCCTCACACTGCATTCTCCGTGCCCCGCCTCCTAGCACTCCTTCCAAGCTCTGCACCGAAAGTTGCTGAACCTATGCAGCTCAGTCATACTCGGTGTTCACCTGTCGAACTTCAGCGCAGGAGAGATGCAAGGTTGTGCTTTTACTGTGGTACTTCTGGGCACTTTGTTGCTGATTGTCCAGAACGCCCAAATGACTCCACCCGCCAGTCACAGTAGGGGGACTGACAGGCGAGGAGTCAACACCCAAGGCCCCTCTAAAGCTTACCTTGCCTGTTTTCATCCAGGTCAATTCAGTTGAATATTCCACTTCTGCCCTAATTGGTTCAGGGGTGGAACAAAACTTAATTTCTGACAAGTTGGTGTGCCATTTTCAGATTCCCACTGTTGACATGTCCTTGCCTACCCCTGTAGTCTCACTATTTGGCTCTAGGTTAGCCACCATCACTAGGATGACTGCTCCCATTTCTGTTACTGGATCTGGCAACCCTCAAGAGCACCTCCAATTCCTAGTTTTGCCCACCCACTTTTCTGAAATAATCCTAGGATTCCCCTGGCTGAGAGTGCATAGCCCCTCCATTGACTGGGCTTTGGACAAAATTAGATCCTGGAGCAATTTTTGCTTGTACCTCTTGCCTTCTCTCCACCCTCAGTCACCTGTCCTGCCTCAAGCCCTAGCCCAGAGATGCCCCTGATCTGTCCTTAGTGCCTGAGGAGTTCCATGACCTTGCCCCTGTTTTCAGTAAAACTAAAGCCTTGTCTCTACCCCACACAGGCAGCACGACTGCGCCATCAATCTCCAGCAGGTGGCGTGACTTCCCACCAGCAGGCTGTACAGCTTGTCCGGCCTTGAGAGGGAGGCGATCGTGATGTCTATGAAAGAGTCACTTCAGGCTGGGATCATCAGGCCCTCATCTTCCCCAGTAGGGGCAGGCTTCTTCTTCGTGAGTAAGAAGGAACTGTACTCTCAGGCCTTGTATTGATTATTGTGGGTTAAACAGCATCACCATTAAGGACAGATATCCGTTTCCACTGATGAACTCAGCCTATGAACTCCTTCAAGGGGCAACAGTGTCACCAAACTAGACCTGAGAAATGCCTACCACCTGATGCGTATAAGGGAGGGAGATGAGTGGATTACCGGGATTTGCACATCCATGGGCCATTTTGAATACCTGGCCATGCCTTTTGGTCTAACCAGTGCTCCATCAGTATTCCAAAGGCTAATCAATGATGTTTTGAAAGACTTGCTGAACTTGTTTGTCTTTGTTTACCTAGATGACATCCTGGTTTTCTCCCACTCTATAGAAGAACACAGGGTCCACGTTAGACAAGTGCTGCAGCGGCTTTTGTGGAACCAGTTGTATGTAAAGGCAGAGAAATGTGAGTTTTTCATCATCACTATATCCTTTCTTGGGTTCATCATTGCTGAAGAACAACTGAAACTCTACCCCACCAAGATCCAGGCCATAACGGACTGGCCTACCCCCACCACTCTTAAGCAGCTGCAGTGCTTCTTGGGTTTTGCCAATTTTTACAGGAGGTTTATTAAGAACTACAGCCTTGTGGCAGCTCTGCTAACCAAATTTACCTCTCCCAAGATCTTTTTCAGGTGGTCAGGGTCAGCTGAGATTGTGTTCACTGAATTAAAGACCTTGTTCTCACAGGCACCCATCCTCTCCCAAGTGGACCCAGTGCTTTAGTTCATTGTGGAGGTGGATGCATCTGATTGCGATGTGGGGGCCATCCTGTCCCAGTGCTCCCCCTCTGACGGCAAGCTGCACCCTTTTTCCTTCTTCTCCCATTGCCTAAGCCTGGCCAAGCAGAACTATGATATGGGGGATCGGGAGCTCCTGGCAGTCAACCCGGGGTTAAAGGAGTGGTGTGATTGGCTGGAGGGTACAACACAACCGTTCTTGGTATGGACTGACGATCGCAACCAAACACCTTAATCCCCGCCAGGCCCGATGGGGATTAAATTTTACGCTATCCTACCAGCCAGAAACTTAGAATGTCAAGCCTGATGCTCTCTCTCACCAGCTCTCCCCTGACACCAGGTCCCCTGGCTTTGAATCCATTCTCCCCCTCTTCCTGTGTTTTGGGCGCAATTTCCTTCGAGGTGGAGAGGAAGGTGCGCACCGCCCAGATGATGGAACCTGAGCGGGGGGGGGGCACCCGGGGCAAACTGTACATCCCTACATTGGTGCGGGGAGACCTCATCCACTGGGTACACACAGCTCATTTTACCTGCCACCGTGGAGTGGGTCACACCATTCACCACCTTCATCGAGTCTTTTGGTGGCCGTCCCTCAGCGCCTACACCCATGAGAATGTTCGGGCCTGCACCACCTGCGCTGGTGGGAAATCCTCCAACTTCCCCCGGCTGGCCGCCTTCAGCCCCTGCCCATCTTGAGCCACCCACGGTCGCACATTGCGGTGGATTTTGTCATCGGTCTCCCAATCTCAGAGGGTAACACCATGGTTCTTACAGTACCTGACAGATTCTCCAAGGCTGTACATTTCCTGGCCCAACCCAAGCTCCCCTCTGCCAAGGAGACTGCTGACATCCTGCTGCATCAATTTTTTGTGTATGACCTGGGTCCATAGTTCATGTCCCAGGTGTGGAAAGCCTTTTGCCAAGCCCTCAGAGCATCCACGATCCTCACCAAGGGTTATCACCCCAAGAGCAATGGGCATTGCGAGCGAGCTAACCAGGAGCCGGAAACAGCCCTTCGCTGTGTTGCCTCTCAGCACCCTACTACCTGGAGCACGCACTTGCATTGGATAGAGTGTGCCCACGCCCAACAGCGTGTCATCAACTGCCACGGGTGTTGCCCTCTTCAAGGCATCAATAGGGTACACCCCCCGCTGTTTCCTGTCACCGAAGGAGAGATCTCTGTTCCCTCCATCCAGCACCTCATATTGCGCTGTTGTTGCATCTGCCAAAACACCAGAGCTGCTTTACTGGGTACCGCCAGCCAGAACTCCACTATGGCCAATCAGTGAAGGACCCCGGCCACAAAGTACTCTGTGGGATAGAAGGTATGACTCTCCACGCACAATGTTCCACAAAAGACTGATTGTAGAAACTTGTCACCCAGGTTTATTGGTCCCTTTCCCACAACCCACATCATCAATCCATCAATCCGTTCATCTCAAGTTGCCTCCCACTCCACGTGTCCATCCTTCTTTTCATGTTTTCCATATCAAACCTGTGTCCTCCGGTCCCCTCTGTCCTCCCACCAAACCCCCTCCTCCTCCCAGGTTCATTGACGGAGGTCCTGTATGTGACGTCGGACGCATTCTGGACGCATTCGCTGCAGGGGTCGGGGCCTTCAGTACCTGGTTGATTGGGAGGGTTATGGCCTGGAGGAATGTTCCTGGATTGCTCATTCCTTGATTGTCGATCCAATCATGGTCAGCGAATTCCGTCGTCAATATCCGGACAAGCCCCATGGAACGCCAAGAGGCATCCCTTGAGGGAGGGGAACTGTCAAGGCATGCAGGGAGCAAGCACAAACACACACATCATCATTAATCATCTCCCATCTGCTTCAGCTGTGCAGCCACTGGACTCCACCCTACTTAAGGGGTGAGCTGGCATCATTTCTCTGTGGGATTGTCTCGAGGCCACAGCCTACGTTGCCATGAGACTTTCTGCTTTTCGAGGATACAGTTCCTGCTCATCATTGTGTGTGTGCTCCAGCTCGCTTGCAACTCTGCCCCAGCCCTGACCTTCCTGCTTTCACGGAACCAAGTAAGCCTGCAAGTTTGCCTGCTCATTGTGTGACTCTGGATTCCACTGCCACGTCTCCCCCACTCAGTCACTGTACTCTGCCTGCTTGCCTCCGGAAGACCAACATCTCAGTAAAGGTGGGCGTTCTCCATTCCTGGAAGTCCCTTCTCACCTTCACCTCAGAAGCCTTCACCACCCCACCTGCAGTCTCAGTCTCCTTTCCCTGAATCTCCACCTGCAAGCACAACACGTAATTATTGCCCCTCACTGCAGCCTTCACAAGCAAAATTACACTGCCAGAGATTACCTTGACATTAGCATCCCCTTTCTCTTCTTCACCCTACAGGGTTCCTGTCCCGGCACTATAATCATTATTATTGTAAATAAAATCACTTACCTTGCACCTTACCTGTCAACCTGTTGTGGTCTCTGCTCCTTGTGTCCTGCCTTAGCTTGAAACATGTCAATATTTAACTTATTTCTAAGATTGCTTTTTAATCATTTGCATACTATTGCCAAGATTAGGAGCATCTTGTCTCAGAGTGATGCTGACAAACTAATCCACTCTTTTGTTAGCACTAGATTAGATTATTGTAACTCTTTATTATTAAGCTGTCCTAAAATTTCTCTAAAAAGTCTTCAGTTGATCCAAAATTCTGCAACTCCATAGAAGAACACAGGATCCACGTTAGTAGGTACTAGAAAGACAGATGATACTGCTCCTGTTCTGGCATACCTTCATTGGCTTCCCATAGAATCTAGAATTAAATCTAAAGTTGGATTCACACTACAGCGTTTGGACCGACGTTTACTGATGTTTTGGCAAACATCTGGCTGCGCTGGCAAAAATTGATAAAAGTTAGTGATAGCTGGTGATCATTGCTGAATGCTGGTGAATGGCATGTTCATTGAAAATTTTCAAAAAGCTAAAAGTATACCGACATTTGGAAATAAACGCTGGTGAAATTTGTGCTCAGTTTGGAAAAGTTCCTGAGCACTGGGCTACGTTTTGCAGAGCTAGCCTAAGTCAGCCTAAGTTGAACTCCATAGGCAAATATTGACTGAAACATTGACAGAAGCAGGTGTTTTTTGTTTTTTTTTAGACAAAACATACAGTGAATGTGTCAAAAATCCAAAATAAACCCTGAAGCAGTGTCCCCTGTCCATGGTGCTGGAATGCCAAAAGCCCAGAGAAGCAAAGTGTGTGTGTGTGTGTGTGTGTGTGTGTGTGTGCGCGTGCGCGCATGTGTGTACTGGGATAGGCTCCAGCCCCCCCCCCCCCCCCCCCCACACACACACACAACCCGAAAGGGATTAAGCAGTAGAAGATGGATGGATGGACACACACACACATACATACCTGTACATATGTACATACACACACTGATCATTTTCTGATCGTAATCCTCCAGGGTTTACTGGTTCAGCTTTCCATTGTGACGTCCATCCATCCATCCATCTTCTTCCGCTTAATCTTTTTCGGGTCGCGGGGGGGCTGGAGCCTATCCCAGCATCTTTGGGCGAGAGGCAGGGCAGCGCGGTGGCGGAGTGGTTTGCATTGCGGCAGCACAGCAACTCACCCTTGGCCAGGGGATCCTGGGTTCGATCCCAGCCCCCGGCCAACAGTGATCTGTGTGGAGTTTGCATGTTCTCCCCGTGTCTGCGTGGGTTTACTCCGGGATTTCTCCGGTTTGCTCCCACATGCCAAAAACCTGCAAGTTAGGTTAACTGGCATCAAAAAACTGGGGATTCTAAATTGTCCTTAGGTATGGATGTGAGAGTGAATGGTTGTCTGTCTCCCTGTGTTGGTCATGCGATGGACTGGCGATCTGTCCAGGGTGTACCCTGCCTCTCGCCATTGTGACGTTTAACGGAAAAAAGGAAAAAAAAGTGGGCCTTGCCCCTGTTCAATCTCTCTCTCAAAAAAAGGTCTATGCAGTCGCAATTTCAGTCCATGCAGGAATAATTACAAACTTAAAATTATCCAATGAAACTGACAAAGTTTACGCCCAAGAAGGGAGACACGGAGATGTCTACAGTCAAAAAGCAGGTCCTGAATGCCAGGAAGCCTCCACAAACACTGATCTTAGTATATATGAGCATTGCCTGACACTGACCTATGCTGAGTATTTGTTTGTTCAAGTTGACCTAAGTTGGCAACTGCTACACATATACTAGCCTAAGTCGGCAAAAGTTTGCTTCCACTAATAGAAAAATGAATGCAACACTGGCAAATGCTGCCAAATGCTTGGAAACATTTGTAAAAGTTGGTGTGTGCTGGATTTAAAAAAAAAAAATCCTACTCACCAACATAATTTCACCGACGTTTGGACTCATTTCTCTTATTTTTAAAACATCGGTAAATGTCGGTCCAAACGTTATAGTATGAATCCAACCTAAAATCCTGGGCTGGCTTTGTAAACAAAAAACACAGAAATGGATAATGGCAAATTTGAGCAATAAAAAACTGACTGGGGTGGGAATCATGAGGGGACCACAATGCCATACATATCACCATACTTGGGTCACAATGCATTATGATCATGATACCTGCAATATTACAATATCTAGGATTCCTTAAGTATTGCAAAACCATATATTACACACAAGGCTTGACATTATCTTTTTTTGCTCACTGGCCACTGTGGCTAGTGATTGGCCAGTTACTAGCCACTCAGCTTTTTCACTAGCCACAATTTTGTGCTTGGAAAATTATGTTTAATATGATCAAATTTGATTATTGCATGCTAAAATTTACTTGAACTAAATTTACAACCTTTTTAAGTGTAAATGGAACTTATACATACATAAAAATGTCATGGGTCATGTGCTGACTCCGTCGGCACTCGGGCTGTGCGGTAGACTCCCTTCTCTCCTCTGGGGCGGTTCTAGACGTTTATTTTGACAGCGTCTCAGCAGGGCTTCCGGCTGTCAGTGGAGCTCCGCTGAGCACCGGTTTCTGATCAATCTATTCCTCCCTATTTAAGGGAGCAGCTCTGTGTGCTCAGGGCTGCGACCTACACAGACGTTCCTACGTTTCCTCCCAGTCTGGCTTCCCTATCCCTGAGGTCAGTTCCTACAGCGTCAGGTTCCGCCCTCGCTGTCCTTATGTAAGTGTTTGTATTTATTTGTGTTTTCCCCACGAGGCTTGTTATTTTGTCATTCTGTGTCTGTATTTAATAAATGTACAAACCCACGGCTGCCTATAGCACCTCACTGATGGCTCGTGAGAGCCATCCATAACTGTAGGTCGCAGCCCAAAGAGACGCCGGTGGCCATAGTTTGTTTAATTGGACTTGTCATTTCCCTTGTTCAGTGTACCAGCGTGCTGGGAGATGGCGTCGCCACCAAAGGGCTACGCCACAAGCCTGGGCTACGAGCTAATTATGGCTCTCATCGAGGTCGACGGAATCCTTTCCAACGCTCATAGCCATCGCTTTCCCAGCAGCTTGTGCTGGTACCTGGACCTTGCTGAGGACACTATTAATCACCTTCCCCGCTATTCCAACCACCCGGAAGTCACGGCGAGGAAGGCTGAAATTGCTGTGCAGTGGGAGAGACTCCGTGGGCTAGAGGGAAACCCTGGCAGGAAGCCAAAGAGGAGGTATCCTCGCGCCTCGCTTCAGGATCCCATTCCTGTCCCCGCTCCAGGCCAGGAGTTCGTGCCGCCCAGGGGTGATCCCCGAGAGAGTGTATCGTCAGTCAGAATTCCCCCAGAGACGCTCGTCTGACAGCTGTTTCCATCAGGGACCGAGTGGCAGCTGCTCGCTCCGCCGTTCACCCTACGCAGGTGATAAAGCATGTGACGGCGGCAGTCAGGCTGGTGGAGAGGAATCCTGTGCTAAAGGACCATCCAGAGTTTGCCGACCTGCTTGCTTCTGTTTCCACACAGGAGCAGCGTTTCGCGGGTCTCTCTCCTTCGCCTTGCCCTCTGCCGGTAACAGTCGTCACAAAGTTAACAAAAGGCCTCAGCAAGAACCCCGTCCGGATCCTGTTCTGGGTCGTCACAAAGACTCTACCTTTCTGACAGCTGCCGCTCCTACGTCTCGTCAGGAGGGAATTCCCGCAGCCTGTCTCCCAGGGTCACCTCCTCCCGCTGTTCCGTCAGCTCCTGGTGCCTGGATCGCTTTGGCTGTCATCCCCTCCTCCTCGACGTCTTCCTCAGCGCCTGGGAAGGTTTTGAGTCCTGCGTCGGCGACGCCCGTCGTGGATCCACCACGAGCGGCTCCTCCTCGTCCTCCCAGGGGCTCCCCCGTCACCATCCAGCAGGGCAAGGGAGAAATGAAGTCCACTGCAGCGGGCTCCACCGGGCCTCCACGGGTCAGGCAAGTAACTTTTCGTTCTGTTTCCATATTAGATGAATTGTCTTGCTTGATTCCTGGGGGCGGAGTTCGGGGTTCACAGTCCCCTGAACTCCCTCCACCTGCTGCAGTAAATAGTAATGGACCTGCTACCTCTGTGTTTCCTTCCTCTGAGCATTCCGCGGCACCAGGCCTACGCCGCCGGACGAGGTGGGAGCCTGCAGCCCTGGTTAGCCTGGTTCCAGCCCCGCAGCCACGTCATGGGCAGAGTAGGAGAGCGGACTGCAGTTTGGAGCCTGCGCCGACGATGAAGCGTCCCCGGGTCTCCACGGAAGAGCGGTCCAACCCAGCAGGTCGAGGAACCCCTGCCACCACGCCGTGCGGGTCATCAGCGTGGACGTCAGTATTGGAGGTTCCTCAGGCTGTGAAGAACATCATGCCGGCTGCGGAGCCCGCCACAGCCGAGTGGGAGCCAGATGACGGCCTTCTTCGTCCTGAGCCCGGATCGACGAAGTCCTGGACGGCGACAGAACTCGAGTGCAGGCAAGTGCTCTATTTTGTCTTCCTTCTATCAATTCTGGAGCATTTTGCCTGCCTCTCAGGAAGACGAGCCGGGTGCAGCCGTCCGCTGCATCCGAGCCCGTCTCACTGGGCTCTGTCGCTACCGGTGATCCTGATCCCGGTTCTTTTCCTTCTCCTGAGCCTTCTCCCAGGGTCACCGGTGCAGAGTCATTCCCGGTCGCTGTGCAGGAGGTTCCGGGTCCAGGGTTGGAGGTCGGTTCTGGTGCTGCGCCGACCCAGTCGGGGTCCATCGCAGGTGCGGTACTGACCCAATCATGGTCCGATGTGGGTACCGACGAGACCCAATCGGGGTCGATCGCAGTTGCTGCTCCGGCCCGGTCGGGGTCTAATGGGGGTGCAGCGCCGGTGTGGTCCAAGGTCAGCGAGGGAGCTGCAGATCCTCTGCTGCCTGACACTAGACTGGCTCATCATCTTCATCCTTATTATCATCACCAAACTGCTCCCCTGCGGTCCTGGGGGCTGGGTGATGCGGGTCGGCCGCCTGGAGGACTGCCCCGCCTGTTTGCCGTTCTGGGTTGGCCACCCGACAAGCTTTCATGTCCGTTCGGCGATCTGGCCCGGCCACCAGAAGGATTGTGTTTCCTGGCATGGGACTGGGGTAGGCCGCCCGAACTATTCCTTTTCCCCCTGCCAGCAATATGGATGCCAGATGCAGGGCGGCCCCCCAAACTATCGGCTTTCATGCCGTGGTGTTTAGACTGCTTTCATCCCTGAGTTCTATTTGGGTTCTCCTGTAACCATTTGGGATGTGCGGGGTCTTACATACGAGATTGTATATGTATGAAATTGTATATGTACGAAATCGTATATGGATGAGATTGTTTATGTCACCGCTTCCTAGCGAGTGTTTTTCGTTTTTCCTCTGTTCAAGTATCCATTCGTTGCCTGTAAAGTTTGTGTGTGGATTTACAATGGCAGGGTTTCAACGTTTGTAGTGGTTTTTTTCTCTCCCCCCTTTCCTTTGTGGGGGATGATATGTTTTTTCCGTGGAACTATGTATCTTTGTTCTTTGACCCGAGTTTCTGTTTATGGCCAATAGGCTTAGTTGTTCCTTATTTGGGCGTAGTATTCCACCTGTTGGCACATTATAGAGCGTTGCTGTGCTTTTTTTCTCATTCTCTGTAGCGTCTCCTGTTCAGGATCTAGCCTTTCGTGGCCTTTTCTTTCCCACTCCTCCCTCCCTGGGGTGGTTTTGTTGGTCTCCCAGTTGGGCGGGTGGGGGGGGGGGGAAGCCCGGTGTTACACCGCGTCTAGAATCCGCGTCGGAAACGGGGGCAACTGTCATGGGTTGTGTGCTGACTCCGTCGGCACTCGGGCTGTGCAGTAGTCTCCCTTCTCTCCTCTGGCGCGGTTCTAGATATTTATTTTGACAGCGTCTCAGCAGGGCTTCCGGCTGTCAGTGGAGCTCCGCTGAGCACCGGTTTCTGATCAGCTGATGAACCTTCATCAGCTGATCAATCTATTCCTCCCTATTTAAGGGAGCAGCTCTGTGTGCTCAGGGCTGCGACCTACACAGACGTTCCTACGTTTCCTCCCAGTCTGGCTTCCCTATCCCTGAGGTCAGTTCCTACAGCGTCAGGTTCTGCCCTCGCTGTCCTTATGTAAGTGTTTGTATTTATTTGTGTTTTCCCCACGAGGCTTGTTATTTTGTCATTCTGTGTCTGTATTTAATAAATGTACAAACCCACGGCTGCCTATAGCACCTCACTGATGGCTCGTGAGAGCCATCCATAACTGTAGGTCGCAGCCCAAAGAGACGCCGGTGGCCGTAGTTTGTTTAATTGGACTTGTCATTTCCCTTGTTCAGTGTACCAGCGTGCTGGGAGATGGCGTCGCCACCAAAGGGCTACGCCACAAGCCTGGGCTACGAGCTAATTATGGCTCTCATCGAGGTCGACGGAATCCTTTCCAACGCTCATAGCCATCGCTTTCCCAGCAGCTTGTGCTGGTACCTGGACCTTGCTGAGGACACTATTAATCACCTTCCCCGCTATTCCAACCACCCGGAAGTCACGGCGAGGAAGGCTGAAATTGCTGTGCAGTGGGAGAGACTCCGTGGGCTAGAGGGAAACCCTGGCAGGAAGCCAAAGAGGAGGTATCCTCGCGCCTCGCTTCAGGATCCCATTCCTGTCCCCGCTCCAGGCCAGGAGTTCGTGCCGCCCAGGGGTGATCCCCGAGAGAGTGTATCGTCAGTCGGAATTCCCCCAGAGACGCTCGTCTGACAGCTGTTTCCATCAGGGACCAAGTGGCAGCTGCTCGCTCCGCCGTTCACCCTACGCAGGTGATAAAGCATGTGACGGCGGCAGTCAGGCTGGTGGAGAGGAATCCTGTGCTAAAGGACCATCCAGAGTTTGCCGACCTGCTTGCTTCTGTTTCCACACAGGAGCAGCGTTTCGCGGGTCTCTCTCCTTCGCCTTGCCCTCTGCCGGTAACAGTCGTCACAAAGTTAACAAAAGGCCTCAGCAAGAACCCCGTCCGGATCCTGTTCTGGGTCGTCACAAAGACTCTACCTTTCTGACAGCTGCCGCTCCTACGTCTCGTCAGGAGGGAATTCCCGCAGCCTGTCTCCCAGGGTCACCTCCTCCCGCTAGTTCCGTCAGCTCCTGGTGCCTGGATCGCTTTGGCTGTCATCCCCTCCTCCTCGACGTCTTCCTCAGCGCCTGGGAAGGTTTTGAGTCCTGCGTCGGCGACGCCCGTCGTGGATCCACCACGAGCGGCTCCTCCTCGTCCTCCCAGGGGCTCCCCCGTCACCATCCAGCAGGGCAAGGGAGAAATGAAGTCCACTGCAGCGGGCTCCACCGGGCCTCCACGGGTCAGGCAAGTAACTTTTCGTTCTGTTTCCATATTAGATGAATTGTCTTGCTTGATTCCTGGGGGCGGAGTTCGGGGTTCACAGTCCCCTGAACTCCCTCCACCTGCTGCAGTAAATAGTAATGGACCTGCTACCTCTGTGTTTCCTTCCTCTGAGCATTCCGCGGCACCAGGCCTACGCCGCCGGACGAGGTGGGAGCCTGCAGCCCTGGTTAGCCTGGTTCCAGCCCCGCAGCCACGTCATGGGCAGAGTAGGAGAGCGGACTGCAGTTTGGAGCCTGCGCCGACGATGAAGCGTCCCCGGGTCTCCACGGAAGAGCGGTCCAACCCAGCAGGTCGAGGAACCCCTGCCACCACGCCGTGCGGGTTATCAGCGTGGACGTCAGTATTGGAGGTTCCTCAGGCTGTGAAGAACATCATGCCGGCTGCGGAGCCCGCCACAGCCGAGTGGGAGCCAGATGACGGCCTTCTTCGTCCTGAGCCCGGATCGACGAAGTCCTGGACGGCGACAGAACTCGAGTGCAGGCAAGTGCTCTATTTTGTCTTCCTTCTATCAATTCTGGAGCATTTTTGCCTGCCTCTCAGGAAGACGAGCCGGGTGCAGCCGTCCGCTGCATCCGAGCCCGTCTCACTGGGCTCTGTCGCTACCGGTGATCCTGATCCCGGTTCTTTTCCTTCTCCTGAGCCTTCTCCCAGGGTCACCGGTGCAGAGTCATTCCCGGTCGCTGTGCAGGAGGTTCCGGGTCCAGGGTTGGAGGTCGGTTCTGGTGCTGCGCCGACCCAGTCGGGGTCCATCGCAGGTGCGGTACTGACCCAATCAGGGTCCGATGTGGGTACCGACGAGACCCAATCGGGGTCGATCACAGTTGCTGCTCCGGCCCGGTCGGGGTCTAATGGGGGTGCAGCGCCGGTGTGGTCCAAGGTCAGCGAGGGAGCTGCAGATCCTCTGCTGCCTGACACTAGACTGGCTCATCATCTTCATCCTTATTATCATCACCAAACTGCTCCCCTGCGGTCCTGGGGGCTGGGTGATGCGGGTCGGCCGCCTGGAGGACTGCCCCGCCTGTTTGCCGTTCTGGGTTGGCCACCCGACAAGCTTTCATGTCCATTCGGCGATCTGGCCCGGCCACCAGAAGGATTGTGTTTCCTGGCATGGGACTGGGGTAGGCCGCCCGAACTATTCCTTTTCCCCCTGCCAATTTATTTGTGTTTTCCCCACGAGGCTTGTTATTTTGTCATTCTGTGTCTGTATTTAATAAATGTACAAACCCACGGCTGCCTATAGCGCCTCACTGATGGCTCGTGAGAGCCATCCATAACAAAAAAATAGCAAGAGAAACACTGTTTAGCCATAAATACTGTAAAACAGCAGAAAAAGCATTTGTAATGTGAGAATGAGGTACTGGTAGATTTGGGATGTGTCCCAATTCTCAGTTGTACCCCAACCCCTTCCCCTCCCCCTTTGCCTACCCCTATGAATTGGGACAGCCCTTCATGGCTGCACTGTCATTAGTAGTTGCTGATGGAGTTAACCCAACCTGTTTTCACCAGAAAAAACAAGAGAAAGAAAAATAAAACTGATTAGAAAAAAGTTTTATGTTAAGGAGAAAAATGTTTCAAATTTACATGAACTTTTCTAATCAGTTAGAAAAGGTCAGAAATTTACTAGAAAGAACACTATAAATTCACAGAGAAAAATTTAGCCCCCCCTGGTGGCTGGTTTTGGCCCACAGGCCATATGTTTGATGCCCCTGGACCAACCCATTAAAAATAAATATGTAGATGTTTTACTTCCATGAAATAGCTGCATATCACATATATCATAGATAATCACAGATAAACAAAAGTTCACCTCAGAAGAAGCTTTATTTGATCTTTACAGCAACATAGAGGTGGGAGCTGATGTCGGGGGTAGCACAGGGATTAGCTACTCGCCACTGGGACAATGAGGATAAGGGGCAGTGCTCACTTGTAATCACTAAGAGCGGGGACAGGTGTATTCTGCCGGCTGCTGTCTGTTCATCACCGTTTCTCCAGACTGGCTACAAAATCAGCTCGCAGTGGGCAGAGTCTGGCTCCGCTCCATATTTGGTACACCATGGCATTTCTTCCCACTAGACTGAACAGGAGCAGGACAGGAGACTGACCTGGGGAATAGATTATCTGTTGCTTCTCCAGACTCCACCCATGGTGAGGGTGGACCAATGATCGAAACACTGTGTGCAGACAGTGCTTGTGGGAGTTGTAGTTTTGTAGTCTCACATTGCAATAGGTTTATTATTTTAGATGCTGTCTGAAAAACTACAACCTGCCAAAGTGGCTAGTGGGAGTGGCTGTCTTACCGGCCACTTCTGAAATTCACCGACCGTTGACCAGTTGGCTGATGTTAATGTCAAGCTCTGATTACACATATATAATTGATATAACATCAGTATGTGTGTTTCGGGATCAATGCATCAAAGAGAGTGTCAAGTATTGTGCTACTACGTTAGCACGTCTGACCATAGCAGGAGTACGTGGGTGGATAAACTCCCTACTCTCTGTTTCAGATGCAGAGCTCTGGTCCATCTGTCTGCAGGTCAGTGACAGCCTCGTTTTCAAACTAGTTTACTCTAGTTGTTGATACTTGTATTTCGGTGATAGCAGAATGTCAAGGCTGATTAACTATCGGGACCACCTCCCTCTGATGCAAATGTGGGAATTCATATGTATTCACATGCTTACTTTGACTTAACATGTATTTGCACCGGGCAGAAAATTCGCTTCACGTTTGATGTGAAATTGTGAAGGCACCATATGTATCAGGCAATTTCAGGGTAGTTAAGAAATTAGAACCCAAAAAGCAGAGGTGGACTTACCATTAGTAAAAGGGAGGCGACTGCCTTAAGCCCTGATCTGCTAAGGGCCCTGATCTACTCGGAACCCCATATATTTTTTTTAAATGTTTAGCACATTTAACATGATGTCCGACAAAATAAAGAAACACCAGTATTTACATAAACGGCAAATCAGATCATGAATGATGTGTTCCGTTAATACTCACAGTAAACACAGAAGTGAGGATGGTGCAGTGACGCATTTGAGTGGTTAGATGGAGTGTTTGAGCACTACTCAGGGATAAATTTGACTGGCAAAATTGGTGGAAGTTGACGAGGATTGGTCAAAATTGTGGGAAAGTTGCGGCAATTGTACAAAGTTGCAAGGTTGCTCAAAAGATGAAGCAAGGCCTGATTTCCCATGAATTGTGTGATCGCAATATTGCGAAATCCTGGAGGGGCAGGTAAGTGTGAACAAAGAACAAAGAAAAAGTAGGGCCCCCTTTCTGTCTTTGCCTTGGGCCCCAAATGGACTAAGTCTGCCCCTGCCCAAAAGTACTGGGTAGTTTTTGAGTACTTATGCACAAGTTCTCATATGGTGACTACAGAGTATCTACATGGTAAATACTAAGGGTGTAACAGTACATGTATTCGTATTCGGATTTTTTGGTATGGCATCTTCAGTTTGGTACAGAGGCCTACCAAGGTTCCACACAGACCATGCTGAGTGACAAACAGGAAGTGTAACTGCCTCCGCGCTATTAGCCTTACATGTAAGCAAACAGTGCAGCCCAACCTCTGACTAGGGAATGTCATGGCTAGCTGTACGGTGAAGACAGAGCTTAAAGACCATTTTCACAAGTCTCCTGTCTGTGAACACTTCAGCTTTCCAGTGAAATACTTTATATACGCAATTTTTCAAAAATTTGTGTTGTAATGATACTACATACTGTAGCAGATTGTAGCAGGAACATAATTCACTACAATATGCATTTTCCTGTGTGATCTGTTTAGGCAGAATGGTTGTGCTCTCAAGCTTTCTTATCAGGCACCTTTCTAGGCAGCTGCGTGGGGACCTACTTTAGAGGGAAAAGAGAGTTAGTTGTTGCTACTGTGTTGCTGCTCTTCTGCTGCTGTTTTTTGTTTTGTTTTTCTGGAGAAATAAACATCACGCCTGCTCGTGTGGTAAAAAGAGAGAATTAGCCAGTTTCGCTATTCCTGCAATTCCTACAATACAAAGTTTTTTGTTAAATCTGATCCAAGGATTCAAAGATTTTTATTTGTCAGTACTTCTATACGTACAGGACATACAGGAGAATTGAATGCCATTTCTCTCTCTCTTAGTGGTGTGTGCAATATTTAAGAAAAGAAGGAAAATGGATGAAAAACAACAGCAGTCTATGTACAGTAATGCTACCCATAGTGCAAATAAAAATAAAAGATAAAACCCACCAATCCTGTAGTGCAAATAAAGATAAAAGATAAAACCCAGCAATCCTATATACAAAAAAAGTAGAGCTGTAATACTCATAACTGCAAGTTCAGTGTGGTAGTGTAGGTGTAGACAGTGACAGATCAGACTGCACATGATCAATATTGCAATAACAGAGAGACAGCAGCAGGTATGGCATTTGTGGAAATGGTTGTGTCACGGTCTGGGCTGGGTCCTAGAATCATGCGCACATTTTGTGTTTATTATTATGATTATTTGCCTGTGTTTGGCCTTCTGTATCTCCCCTGGGTCCTCTGTGATTGTTATTGTCTTCCCCAGTCCTCAGTCTGTCATGTGGTCCCTGTTACCAGTCATTGTTGTTCTGTGTCCCCCTTTCATTGTCTATGCAAGTCCTGTGTGTGTTTGTGTTCCCCGTACTCCTTTTTCTATCATTCTCAGTGGCTCATGTCTTCAGTAGTCATAGCCACTCCTCCTGTCCCGTGTTTTCCTTGATCATCTGTCTTCTTCTTCTTCTTTTGGATTTGATTGGTGGTTGGCAACCAGCTTACAGGTGCATTACCGCCACTGACTTGATTATCATCACTCTATATCTTTGTATAAGGAGTTCTGAACAACTCCTTATGTATGAAAAAATTATCCATCCTTGGACTGTGTCCGAGGTGCAGACTCGTCTACAAAGCCACTCTACCTGTCTCTGTATATATATCCTGCTCTGTGTTCATTTTGTGTGGCATCATACCATGGATTGCCCTCTGGCTTCTGTTCTTGTGATGATGCTGTATTTGTGAGTTTTCAGCTTCTCATGGCTCACTTTATGTTCAGCCCCCATGCTGGTTATTATTTTGTGCTATTTGGGAAAATAAACCCAGTCTTACCGTAGTCCTGCCTGCATCAGAGTCTGTCTTTTCTGCCGGTCAGAGGTTGCCCATGACAGAATGATGCCAACAGTTGACTCTGCGGACACAGAATTCAGGTTTCCGGCTTGGATGAGGAGGAGTGTTGGGTTGCAGGCCTGATAGAGGACATCATCAGTGACGCCCGGGCTTCCCGCACTCCTGAGGAAGCCCTGAAGGACCTGGATGGTGTGGCGGAATTGATAAATGCTTTTCTCAGCCTGTGGACCAAGCCAGGACTGCACAGGTTCCTCTCCACCATTCTCCATGTTGGTCAAAAGCTCATTTTCCCTTGTACCTACACCAACAAGGACACACCACCGGGTACAGACATCCTCCGCTTCTCATTCAGCTATGAGACCCTCTCCAAGCCACTCTTCAGCTCGGGTAGCTCCATCCTCACCTGTTATTCCTCTGCCTGCTGCCTCCATGCCTACGCTGGATGACCCTGTTGGCTGTCAGAATGGGTTTGCTGCATTGGGGCCCCTGTTTTCTGTTGACGAGGAGGAGCAGGAGGAGCGACAGCAGGTTTTGCTCACACAGACTGAATTAATATTGGACTATAAACCCTGGCTTCTCCCGGAGTAAATGCCCCTGCTGGATTGGAACCAGCTGGTTATGGAAGACGCAGCTGCTCCTTCGCTGCTTCAAAGAAATTCAGCAGCAGCCCCTCTTTGCTCCTGAGCTCTTCATCAGCTGTCCCATCAGCGCCTTCCTCTTCCTCATCTGTTGCTGCTGCGCTCCTCTCCTCCATGGCATTGGTGCCTGCTGCTGAACTTCTGACCGCTTCATCTGCTGTTTTTCCTGTCATCACGCTTGCAGTGCCAGCTCCTCCATCTTCCTCATTGGTGCCCTCGCCCGCTGCCGTTTCCTCTTCGGGGTTTCCAGGGGTGGCTTCAGAAGCGGCAGAACAGGCCAGACAAGTACCTTTTTCTCTTTTTATACCTATTGGGGAGAGGTCTTGCCTGGTACTAGACGTTTACTGCTGAGCCTCCGTTGCTTGTTTCTGTTGCCATTTTACCTGGTATGGACATGATGCTTGCCTATGCTTCTCTTTCCCTGTCTGAGGTGCCTGTGTCTGGGATGGTGTTGCACGCTTCATCTTCAGCTGTCTCCGTGATGCACATCTCAGCTCCAGTGCTGGCTTCTCTTTGCCCCCCAGCTCCAGTTCCAGCTCCACGTCGCTCTGTGCCTCCAATGCTGACTCCATGACATGCTCCATTTCCTTTGTCCATGTCTGATGCTTCACCAGCAATGGTGCCATCAGGACCCTCACAAGCGGAAGAGCAGGAATTAAGGCAAGTCCTCTTTATTCCTTCTGCACCTATTTTAACTAACTAACTAACCTGCACTTACAGTATATAGCGCTTTTCTAGTCGCAAAGACCACTAAAAGCGCTTTCACTAGTACTAACCCTCTATTCTAAGGGCCTATAGGAAACAGATATCTAAGGACAATTTAGAACAACCAATTAACCTAACATGCATGTCTTTGGATTGTGGGAGGAAACCGGAGCTCCTGGAGTAAACCCACGCAGCACAGGGAGAACATGCAAACTCCATACAGAAAGGTTCCAACCCCTGCCAGCCTGGGGATTCAAACAAGGAACCTTCTAGCTGTAAGGCAACAGTGCTAACCACTTCACCACCGTGCTGCCCGGTTTAGAGAGGTCTTGTCTTGCTGCTGGAGGGGAGACCCAGTTGCAGCTCTCAACTGCCTCTGAGCTCTTCCCACCGAGATCTTCTGCTGGTGGTGGTGTTATGAACAAGATACCAACCTGTATTTTTTCCTCCTTGTGTGAGGTGGATGCGTCAGGAATGGAGGAGCACATTTCATCCCCTGCAGTCTCAACAACCAGTGCACCACAGCCATCAGTTCCAGATCCAGGTGGGCCTCCACCATGTGTTCCTGAAGTCAGAGCTCTGCATCTACTGGTTCCTGAGCCTAACGTCCTGGCACTGAGGGCCCCTCACTTCTATCTTCAAAGCATAAATCTCCCGTATTGTTATCTTCATCTTCAGAGAAGAAAGCTCCCATGTTGTTATCTTCATTTTCAGCACAGAAAGCTCCCATATTGATATCTTCAGATCAGAAAGATCCTATGTAGCTATCTTCAGAGCAAAAAGCTCCCATGATGTTATCTTCAGAGCAAAAAGATCCCATGTTATTTTCAAAGCAAAAAGCTCCCATGTTGTTATCTTCAGCGCAAAAAGCTCCTATGTTGCTATCGTCAGAGCAAAAGGCTCCGATGTTGTTATTTTCAAAGCAAAAGGCTCCAGTGTTGTTATCCTCAGCGCAGAAAGCTCCAATGTTTTCTCCCCTCTGGTGGCCCATGGACTTTGGTAGGCCACCGACGTGCCATGTTCATCCGTCAGGTGGCCCACGGACTTGGGTTGGCCACCAGATGCACTATATTCCTACTCTTGATGGTCTTGGGACTTTGGCTGACCACCTGATGAACATTTTTCTGTTGTGTTTGTGTCCTTGTTGTGCCCGCTGTGCCTTTGTCCCCCTCCTCCCCTCGATTGAGGTGTCCTTTGTTTTGTGTTTTGGGCATCTGGATTCCGCTCTGTCATGGGCTGGGCTGGGTCCTAGGATCATGCCCATATTTTGTGTTTATTATTATGATTATTTCCCTGTGTTTTGCCTTCTGTGTCTCCCCTGCATCCTCTGTGAGTGTTATTGTCTTCCCCAGTCCTCAGCTTGTCATGTGGTCTCCATTACCGGTTGTTATTGTTCTGTGTCCCCCTTTGGTTATCTGTGCAAGACTTGTGTGTGTGTGTGTGTGTGTGTGTGTGTGTGTGTGTGTGTGTGTGTGTGTGTTCCCCGTACTCATTTTTCTATCATTCTCAGTCCCTCTTGCCTTCCTTAATCATAGCCACTTCTCATGTGTTGCTGTTTAATCCCTGATTACTATCTCCAGCTGTCCTGCGTTTACTCTGATCATCTGTCTCCCTATATATATCCTGCTCTGTGTTCATTTTGTGTGGCGTCATACCGTGGATTACCCTCTGGCTTCTGTTCCAGTGATGTTGCTGTATTTGTGAGTTTTCAGCCTCTCGCAGCTCGCTTTATGTTCAGCCCCTGTGCTGGTTATTATTTTGTGCTCTTTGGGAAAATAAACCCAGTCTAACTATAGTCATGCCTGTGTCAGAGTCTGTCTGACCCCAACACACAGCAGCAAAGAAGATGGCGTTGGCAACAATGGCGTGATAGAGAAGCTCCAGCATCCTGTTGCACAAATTGAAGTATCTCAGCTACCTCAGAAAGTAGAGTCTGCTCATCCCCTTCTTGTACACAGCATCAGTGTTAGATTTCCAGTCCCACCCAGGCATTTGTAGTCTTCCACTACCTCCACATCCTCCCCCCTAATCTGCAATGGCTGTGAAGGTGTCCTCTTCTTCCTGAAGTCAATTACCATCTTTCTGATCTCGCTGACGTTCAGCCTCAGGTGATTCTGCCTGGTCCACTCCACAAATCGGTCTACCAGTGCCCTGTACTGTCCCTCCTCTCCCCCTCTTATACACCCAATAACAGCCGAGTCACTAGAGAATTTCTGCAGGTGGCATGACTTGGTGTTGTACTGAAAGTCGGTGGTGTATAAGGTGAAGAGAAAAGGAGAAAGCACAGTCCCTTGTGGAGTTCCTGTATCACTAACCACCACATCAGACAAGACACTGCCCAGCCAGACAAACTGTGGCCTGCCTGTCAGGTCGTCAGTAATCCAGGAGATCACAGAGCTGTCGACCCCCATCACTTGCAGCTTCTCACCCAACAGCAGTGGCTGGATGTTTTAAAGGCACTGGAGAAATCAAAGAATGCGATTCTCACAGTGTGTCCTCCGCCATCCTCCGCCATAATTTGGGCTGATATGCAAACTGCAGGGGGTCCAGCCACATCTTCACCTGCGGCCTCAGGTGGGCTAAGACCACTCTCTACAAGACCTTCATCACATGAGATGTGAGGGCAACTGGTCGGTAGTCATTCAGGTCAGATGGAGATGACTTCTTGGGGACAGGAACCAGGCAGGCCATTTTCCACAGCACCGGTACTCTCTCCACACTCAGGCTCAGGTTGTACAGGTGTTTCAGTACCGGAACTAGCTGGTTGGCACAGGTCCTCAGGATCCTGGTGGAGATGCCATCATGGCCTGCAGCCTTCCACTGATGGACTCTCTCCAGCTGTTTCTTAATCTGGTCTGTAGTCACAGTGATGTGAGGGGGGCTGGTGCTGATGTTCCCAGAGGAGGGGGAGGGGGTGAAGGAGGAGAGAAAGAGAGTTGCAGCACAGGAGGGGAAGGGGGAGGGGTGTGGGAGGTCTTGCTGTGTTGTGGAGGTGACAGGCAGTGAGTTGAACCTATTAAAAAACAGATTCAGCTCATCAGCTCTCTCGAGGCTACCCGATGTCTGTCTGTCTCTCCTCTTGCACCCAGTGATGCGTTTCATTCCCGTCCACATATCTTTCACATTGCTTTGCCCAAGTTTATCCTCCAACTTCCTCCTGTAGTTGTTTTTACACCTCCTCAGCATCTCTTCCAGTTCATGCTGTACTCTCCTCAGTTCCTCCCTGTCTCCAGACCTAAAAGCCCTCTTCTTCTTCTTCCTCGGATAGTCTTAAAGCCAGGTATTGTGACATTGTTGTCCAGGATCTGTCAGTGTAACCATGTCTCAGTAAAACACATGATACTACACTCACGATATTCCCGTTGTGTCCTGACCAGCGCTGTGAGCTCATCCGCCTTGTTCCCCAGCGACCTCACGTTACTGGTGACGAGCCAGTACCGATGCTTCCTCCTCCTCACTTTGACTCCAGCCCTTCACCCATGGCATCTCCTCCTCAGCTCATCCGGGATGAGTGGCTTGTTTCTGGGCAGCAGTGCTGGCCTTCTTAGCACAATCCATTGGTCATGTGTGTAAACAATGTGTTTGCCCCCACCTCTATTGTTCGCCATTGCCCCAAGGAAGAAAATAAAATAAAGGCCAGGAGTAAAAAAAATAAATAAATTGTCCAGTTGTTAATCTGAGTCTTCCTACCGAGCCCTGATGAAAAGAAACACACTATATACAAGAATAAGCTAATAAAGACACAAAGACACAAGAGCAGCTGCTGTCACAGCTGCCTCTCCTTACGGCGCCATGTGTGGGGTGGGAGGGGAGTGGGCAGAGTTCATGGTCCTGATGGCCTGGTGAGCAAAGCTGTTTAGCAGTCTTGCAGAGCAGGCCTGGAGGCTCCAGTACCTTTTCCCCGAGGGCAGAGGGCTGAAGAGGGATTGTGAGGGGTGGGAGGTGTCGCCTGCGTTGTTGATGGCTCTGCGGGTGAGGCAGGTGTGGTAGATGTCCAAGAGGGGGGGGGGGGCAGAAGGGCACTGATGATCCTGCTGGCTACTTTCACTGTGCGCTGTAGTGTCTTCCGGCAGGAGGCGGTGCAGCTTCTGTACCACACCATGATGCAGCTGGTGAGGATGCTCTCAGTGGTACCCCAGTAGAATGAGCACATGATGGGGGGTGGGACTCAGGCGAGTTTGAGCCTTCTTGGCCAGTGATGTGGTGTTGTTGGCCCAGGAGAGGTCCTCAGAGATGTGCACCCCCAGGAACATGCTGCTGCTCACCCTCTCCACAGCTGCTCCATTGATGATCAGAGGAGGATGCTGTGTGTGTCCTCTCCTGAAGTCGACCACAGTCTCCTTGGTTTTCCCCACATTCAGGAAGAGATCATTGTATTTACACCACTGGAGCAGTTGGCTCACCTCATTTCTGTAGTTGGCCTTTTCATTGTTGGTGATGAGGCCCACCACCATTGTGTCGTCTGCAAATTTGATAATGTGGTTGGTGCTGTAGGCTGTTACGCAGTCATGGGTCAGCAGGGTGAAGAGCAGCATGCTGAACACACACCCTTGTGGGGCCCCTGTGCTCAGTGTGATGGTCTTCGAGATGTTGCTGCCGACCCACAAGTTCTGTGGCCTCCCTGTGAGAAAGTCAAGTGTCCAAGTGTCTGAGTTTTTGTATTAGGTCCTGCGGGATGATTGTGTTGAATGCTGAACTGAAGTCCAAGAACAGCATTTGCACATAGGAGTTCTTTGAGTCTAGGTGGGTGAGGGCTGGATGGAGAGCAGCAGTGACGACATCTTCTGTGGATCTGTTTGACCTGTATGTGAACTGAGATGGGTCGTGGGAGGGAAAGAAGGTGGATTTGATGTTCTGCATGATCAGCCGCTTGAAGCAGTTATTATGATGGAGGTCAGTGCTTTGGGCTGGTAATCCTTGTAGCTGGATGGGACAGGCTTCTTTTGGACTGGTGTTATGCTAGCAGTTTTGAAACACGTGGGGACAACAGCTTGACTCAGGGAGATGTTGAAGATGTCGTCCAGGACATTTTTTAGCTCCTCCGCACAGTCCTTCAGAACACCACCTGGTATGTTGTCTGGTCCGGCTGCCTTGCTTGGGTTGATCCTGGAGAGGGTCCTCTTCACGTTAGCCGCATCCAGACTTATTGTCACGATGCTGAGCACAGGTGGAGAGCTGTGATCACACTTTAAGTTCATCTACCTTATTTTAAGATAAGATAAGATAAGATAAGCCTTTATTAGTCCCACAATAGGGAAATTCCAGGATTGCAACAGCACAGGGATAGCAACACTCAGAGCAATAATTAAGAAGATACGAAAAATATAAATAAGAGCAGTGGATATACAGTGGGGCAAAAGAGTATTTAGTCAGCCACCAATTGTGCAAGTTCTCCCACTTAAAAGATGAGAGAGGTCTCCAATTTTCATCATAGTTATACCTCAACTATGAGAGACAAAATGAGAAAAAAAAAATCCAGAAAATCACATTGAAGGATTTTTAATGAATTAATTGGTAAATTCCTTGGTAAAATAAGTATTTGGTCACCTACAAACAAGCAAGATTTCTGGCTCTCACAGACCTGTAACTTCTTCTTTAAGAGGCTCCTCTGTCCTCCATTCGTTACCTGTATTAATGGCACCTGTTTGAACTCATTATCAGTATAAAAGACACCTGTCCACAACCTCAAACAGTCAGACTCCAAACTCCACTATGGCCAAGACCAAAGAGCTGTCAAAGGACACCAGAAACAAAATTGTAGACCTGCACCAGGCTGGGAAGACTGAATCTGCAATAGGTAAGCAGCTTGGTGTGAAGAAATCAACTGTGGGAGCAATTATTAGAAAATGGAAGACATACAAGACCACTGATGATCTCCCTCGATCTGGGGCTCCACGCAAGATCTCACCCCGTGAGGTCAAAATGATCACGAGAACGGTGAGCAAAAATCCCAGAACCGCATGGGGGGACCTAGTGAATGACCTGCAGAGAGCTGGGACCAAAGTAACAAAGGCTACATCAGTAACACACTACGCCGCCAGGGTCTCAAATCCTGCAGTGCCAGACATGTCCCCCTGCTTAAGCCAGTACATGTCCAGGCCCGTCTGAAGTTTGCTAGAGAGCATTTGGATGATCCAGAAGAGGACTGGGAGAATGTCATATGGTCAGATGAAAACAAAATAGAACTTTTTGGTAAAAACTCAACTTGTCGTGTTTGGAGGAGAAAGAACACCATACCTACTGTGAAGCATGGGGGTGAAAACATCATACTTTGGGGCTGTTTTTCTGCAAAGGGACCAGGACGACTGATCCGTGTAAAGGAAAGAATGAATGGGGTCAGGTATCGTGAGATTTTGAGTGAAAACCTCCTTACATCAGCAAGGGCATTGAAGATGAAACGTGGCTGGGTCTTTCAGCATGACAATGATCCCAAACACACTGCTGGGGCAATGAAGGAGTGGCTTCGTAAGAAGCATTTCAAGGTCCTGGAGTAGCCTAGCCAATCTCCAGATCTCAACCCCATAGAAAATCTTTGGAGGGAGTTGAAAGTCCGTGTTGCCCAGCGACAGCCTCAAAACATCATTGCTCTAGAGGAGATCTGCATGGAGGAATGGGCCAAAATACCAGCAACAGTGTGTGAAAACCTTCTGAAGACTTACAGAAAATGTTTGACCTCTGTCATTGCCAACAAAGGGTATATAACAAAGTATTGAGATAAACTTTTGTTATTGACCAAATACTTATTTTTTTTTCCACAATATCTTTATTGAACCTTTTTTTTTTTAACAAACATGATACAAACAATCAAACACTAACACTAAAGTACTACAAAAAAAAAAAAAGATGCACTAAAAACACCAACAACCACCAGCAAAATCAAATCTTCAACAATGCTCCTCTGTTTAGTCTAGACAATCCAACACATAAGTATACATATTATGTTCACCAGTTTGGAATTTACAAGGTCCACACACATCATTCACCTTCTTCTTCAAGAGTTATGTTTAAATTTTTTACATAATCAATAAAAGGTCTCCATATATTCTCAAACACAATTTCCTTTGATTTCAGTATATATGTTATTCTTTCTAATGGAAGGTTTGTTAACATCTGTCTTAACCACTGAGTCACATCTGGTCTATGAGTCTTTTTCCATAATAGTGCAATACATTTTTTGGCATTAAGCAAACTGAGGTCTATGAATGTTCTTTCACTTTTATTAAAATTATGCTTTTCTGGGTACAGACCCAACAAAAACAATTGAGGATTCAATATGATTTGTTTTGAGATTATTTTTTCAATTGTTACCCTCACCTCTTCCCAAAACATTCTTATTAATCTACATTCCCATACACAATGAAATAGAATTCCTTTACTTTCCATGCATTTTGTGCATGTATCTGGTATATTTTTGTTATATTTATTTAACTCCTCCGGTGTAACATACATCCGCATTAACCATTTGAAATGTATCAATTTAAGGCGTACATTTATTGATTTGGTTTGAGCTTCTGTACAAGCCAATTCCCATTGTTCCTCTGAAATTTCAGTTTGCAGATCTTCTTTCCAGTAGTTTAATCTTTTCAGTGAATTTTCACTTGAAGATAGTGTCAATGAGTTATAAAACTCTGAAATAATACCCTTTCTTTTACTATCTTTCATCATCATTTTTTCCAAGGATGAATAAATAGGTCGAGTGAGAGCTTTATTTTGATTTGATCGAATAAAGTTTCTAAGTTGAAGATATTTAAAAAAAATGTGTTCTATTGAGATTAAATTTGATCCTCAGCTCTTCAAAAGACATTATGTTGTCTGCACATGGCAAATATAAATCCTGAATCTTTTGTATCCCTTTTAAATTCCATACTTTAAATACAGCGTCCGCTCTCCCTGGTTTAAAATATTGATTACCCCATATTGGACTAAATTGTGACAATAACTGTGGTTCTTTTAAATAGTTTTTAGCTTCACACCATATTTTGATCATATGCTTTACAAATGGATTTTTAACTTGTTTTTGTAATTTTTTTGCCGAATCTGAGTATATGAATATGGGAAGAGGTAAAGGTAAATTGTATGATTCCATTTCAGTCCAGTGAGGGAGATCATTTGATGAAAAATAATATGTCATAGACCTCAGTTGTGCCGACCAATAATACAACATAAAATTTGGACATTTCAGACCTCCACGATCAAATGGTAAATATAATAAAGACAGACGTAATCTAGCCCTCCTGTTGTTCCATATAAATTCCACTAACTTTTTTTTTATTCTTGAGAATAAATCTAAAGGTGGTGGTAAAGGAATGTATTGAAATAAATAAAGTATTTTAGGTAAAATATTACTTTTAAGTATATTGATTCTCCCGATCATCGACATTGGTAGTGACATCCATCTCTGAGTTAACTCATTGATATCTGTCATTAAGGCTTCATAGTTGACACTGGCGACTGATTCTAGCTTAGGCACAATTTGGATTCCTAAATATTTAAACTGATTTACAACATTGAATTGATTTACCTCAGGGGCTGGGTAATTTCTCTGGGTCTCATTTAGCATTAATATTGAAGATTTAGTTTTATTTATTTTATATCCTGATATTTCCCCAAAATTCTTTATTAAATTCAACAAGGTTGGAATTGATTTTTTTAGATTCGACATAAACAAAATTATGTCATCGGCGTACAGGGAGATTTTATGTTCTGTTGGTCCAACTTTAATTCCATATATTTGTGAATGTAAACGTATCGCTATCGCTAAAGGTTCAATTGCCATAGTAAACAGTAAAGGTGAAAGTGGACAGCCTTGTCGACATCCTCTATTGATTTTTATTGGTTTTGAAATATTGTTATTTGTTGGGATTTCTGCTGTAGCATTATTGTATATTATTTGAACCCATTTTATGAAATTATTTCCAAGTCCAAACCTTTGTAGGACTTCAAAAAGAAAGGGCCATTCAACTCTATCAAAGGCCTTTTCGGCGTCCAGTGATAGGACAGCTGTATCCGGTGCTTCTTTATTAAAATAAATAATATTAAATAGTCTTCTTACATTATGGAAGCCTTGTCTTCCCTTTATAAAGCCATTCTGATCTCGATTAATAATATTTGGTAAAATTTCTTGTATTCGTCTTGCTAAAATTTTACAGATTATCTTAAGGTCGGCGTTTAATAGGCTTATTGGTCTCATATTTTCACATTTATTAGAGGGCTTACCTGGTTTTGGCAGCAGTATAATTAAGGCATTATTTATGTATGATGGTAAATTATTATTTTGAAATGCTTCTAAAACCATTTCCAAAAAAGGTTTTATTAATTTATTCTTAAATTTTTTATAAAGGTCAACTGGAAGACCATCTGGTCTTGCACTTTTTCCTGATTTCATATTATCAATGGCTAGCCCAACTTCTTCTTGACTAATTTTAGACTCCAATATCTCCCTGTTTTCATTTGGAATACACGGTATAGATAGTTTGTTCAAAAACCCATTTAGTTTCGTTAAATCAAATTCATTTTTAGTATCATATAATTTTTCATAGTAATCTCTAAAGGCTCTGTTAATTTCTAAAGGATCTATAACTACCTGTCCATTACTTATAATACTAGTAATTGGTGTTTTTTTTTGTAACTTAGATTTTTATTCATTTTTCATCATATATAATGCATTCAGATCACATTCTACATTTAAAAAACAAAGGGGTTAGGGTAGGGAAAAATAAAAAAAAATAATAAAAAAAAATAAATAAATAAAAGGGGGGGGGCAAATGTTGGAGCATCAAGTTTTTAGTTTCCATCTCTTAATTCTTCTGGTTTTTTCAGTGTCTTTGGTTATTCTTTCAATTTCTGCCTCGTTGTTGCACTTTGTAGTGTGTCCATTTCCGCCATTTTTTCTCCCATATTCCTTCTTGCATTCTTCGTCGATATGTTAGTTTTTCCATCATACGTATGTCCTCAACAATGTCAGTCCATTGTTCTTGGTCAGGAAGAACTTCTGATCGCCATTTTTTTGTGATAGTTTTTTTACATGCAATCAACAAGATTTTAACTAGATATCTGTCCTCAGCCTGTATAACATTGTCTTTTTTAAGATCACATAAGTACATCAGGTTACAGTTCATTGGTATATTATATCCTAATATCCTCTGTATTGTCACAAGCATAGATTTCCAAAATGATGATATTTTGTAGCATTTCCAAAACATATGTGAGTGGTCTGCATTTTGAGCCCCACATCCCCTCCAGCATAAAGATTGGGTATTTGTATATTTTCCTTGAATCTGTGGTGTAATGAAAAAGCGAATCAGGTTTTTCCATCCAAATTCCCTCCATGCCCTTGAATTTGTTGATGTGTGTTGTGTTTTCCATATTTCCTGCCAGCTTTCTTCTGTTATGTTTAAATTGAGCTCTTTCTCCCATTTCTCCTTTATATAGTTACTTGTATGATTGTTTGTCATAAGTTTCTGATATAGTTTTGAAATAATTCTTATTTTATTTCCTGCATATGAGCTTAAAATAAGTTGTATAATCTCGTTCACATCTGTTTGGAGGTTATGCCTAATCTTCTTCATATAGTAATCTCTCATCTGCAGATATCTGAAAAATTCCGATCTTTCTAATTTAAACTTTCTCCTGATATTTACAAAGCTCCCGAGATCTTTTTTTCCGATATTGCCCCATGCTGTGATTCCCTTGTTCACCAGATTTTTGTATCCCCTATCTTGTTTTGCCAGTTCAAACTGACTGTCAAATGCTACCCATTTCAATAGTTTTATGTCTTCCCTTATATTATATTTTTGTACTATTTTATACCACAGTTCTAAAGTAAATTTAGTGATTGGGTCTATTTGTTTGATTTGCTTATATGCATCTTTATCCCCTATTATGCTTTGTACTGGGAGTCCCTCAATTTCCTTTTCCATTTCTTTCCATTTTGCCTCATATCCCTCGTCGCACCAACATATGATATATCTTATTTGTGCTGAGTAGTAATATTCCTTTAGACTCGGTAGGCCCATGCCTCCTTTCTCTTTTGGTAATTGGAGGGTTTTATATTTCACTCTTGGTTTTTTACCTCCCCAAACAAATCTCGATATCATCCTGTCCCACTTTGAGAATTGGGCATCTGGAATCTCTGTTGGTATAGCCTGGAAGAGGTAAAGTAATCTAGGTTGTATGCTGATTTTGACTGTCTCAATTTTTGAATTCAGATCCATATTTAAGATTGACCATCTATCAATATCTTTTTTTATTTCTTGTTCCAACCTATCATAGTTTGCTTTATATATTTTGCTTAGGTCTTTAGGTATGTTCACTCCAAGGTATTTTATTTCTTTTTGCTTCCAGTTTAGTTTGATCTTATCAGTTATCTGGTTTAGAGGGTTATAGTGGAATGTCAGTATTTGTGTTTTTGTTATGTTTATCTTGTATCCTGATAATTTTCCAAAATTTTCTATCAAGTTCATCATTTCCATTATTGATTTATCTGGTTGTTCAAGGTAAACTATAATATCGTCTGCAAATAGCCCAATCTTGTGTTCCGCCTCCTTTATTGTTACACCTTTTAATTTCTTATTTTGTCATATCGCTTGAGCCAATGGTTCTATGAACAGAGCAAACAAGGTGAGCGATAAGCAGCATCCCTGCCTAGTTGATCTTTGTATATTTACTTTGTCTGTTAAGCTACCGTTTATCTTGATTCTTGCCACAGGTTCTTGATATAGCGTCCTTATGCATTGTACTGATTTTTCGTTAAATCCAAAGCGCTCCAGTACACTATATAGGAATTTCCAGTTAACCCTGTCAAATGCTTTTTCTGCGTCTAAACTCATTATTACTGCGCTTTTCTTTTCTTTATGTATTTGGTTAATTATATGTATTGTTCTCCTGATATTGTCATGTGTTTGGCGTCCCTCTATGAATCCAGTTTGATCATCTTCTATCAATTCCGTCAAGAATGTCTTTATTCGTTTACATATAATTGTTGTGTATATTTTATAATCTACATTTAATAAAGAGATTGGTCTATAGTTTCCGCATTGTTCTTTATCTTTCCCTGGTTTTAAAATAACTGAAATGATTGCTTCGTTCCATGATGGAGGTATTTTGTTGTTGTTCAGCGTCCAATTAAATGACTTTAGGAGTTGTGGCGTGAGTTCTTCTATAAACAGTTTATAAAACTCAGATGGGTATCCATCACTACCTGGTGATTTACCGTTTTTAAGTGACTTAATCACATCTCTGATCTCTTGTGTTGTTATTTCTGCTGTTAGTTTTTCATTTTGTTGATTTCCTATTGATGGCAAGTCCAATGTGTCTAGAAATTTTTTGATATCTTTAGTATTTGTTTTTTCAGGTTGCGAGTATAGTTCTTGGTAGAAATTATGGAAAATTTCTTCGATGTTTTCTGGGTTAACTGTGGTTTTATTTGTGGTGGGGTCTTTAATCTTGTATACATTATTCATTGTTTGTTGTTTTCTTAACCGTTTTGCCAGCAGTTTTGTGGCTTTTGGCCCCGTTTCATAATATTTTTGCTTTAGATATCTATTTTTCCTTTCAATTTCATCCATTTGTGTTTCTTTTATCTTTGTTTTTTCTTCTTTAATTTCTTGATATATTTTTGGGTCATTTGTGCTTTGATGTTTACGTTCTAGTTCCCTCAGTCTCTCACATCTTTGTTCATACGCTTCCAGTTTAGTCTTATTTGCTTTTCCTGTTTCAACAATTAATTTACCCCTTAACATGGCTTTTAGTGTGTCCCATAGTATTGTTGGGTCCACTTCTTCATTGTCATTCTCTTGGATATATTCGTTTATGTTTATTTTTATTCTTTCTTTCATTTTCTCATCATTTAACAGTCCTACGTTAAGTTTCCATGTTGTTTGTCGTTTTCTATTGTTCAAATATATTTCCATGTATATAGGATTATGATCTGATATTTCTGCCCCTCCAATCCAACAATTTCTCACCCTGTGTCTGTCACCTTCATTCATAAGGAAGTAATCTATTCTAGAGTGTACTTTATGGGCTGCTGAATAATGTGTATAGTCTTTTTCGAGTGGGTGTAGGTCCCTCCATATGTCTACCATACCCATTTCTGCCAGTGAGGTTCTTATGAACTTTGTTACATGTTTTTTGTCTTCTTAACACTTGTTGTGTCAACTTCATGATCCATGACAGCATTTAAGTCTCCTCCACAAATTAGGACTCCTTCACTGTGTGTTGCTATGAGATCAAACAGATGTTGAAAAAAACCCTTGTCACTTTCTGGTGGGGCATAGATGTTCACTAATGTAATCTGCATACCATCTATTCTTCCCTTTATTATTACATACCTGCCTTCTTTATCCTGGATTTCCTGTTCACTTTCAAATTGTATTTTGTTTGAGATTAGTATCATAACCCCCCTTTTTGCTCCTCCCTTAAATGAACTGTAGTAGGAGTTCTTATAGCCAAATCTCTTTAGTTTCACATGTTCTGTCTTGCTCAAATGTGTCTCTTGCATAAATATAATTTCAGCTTTTTCCTTCTTGAATTTTCTTATTATTCTTTCCCTTTTAACAGGTGAGTTCAGACCATTCACGTTTAATGTCATTATCTTAAGATTTTTACCCATATTCATGTTTTTTCCATTTTTTTAACTTGTGCTCCTAGCCCCTTTAACAACAAAAATAACACATATTTATATAAAAACACATTAAAAAATCTCGACCTCCGTACTTTGGGCCTTTCTTCTGCCCACTGGTCCCTGTTGGTGGGTGGGGGGTTTGTCTTCACAGAGTGAAGGGCCCTCCCTAGACTTCTAATTACTATCAAAGTAATAGTCATAAGTCTAGAAATGTCCAACAAATATCACTTAAACCTCTCCTAGCCATCTGTTTCTCTTTTACCTTGTCTTCTTGGCCTTCATTTCTTCTGTGCCTTTCTTAATCTTTGTTATGATCTAGGCTTTCAGTTGAAAGCCTTGTAGTTTGTCCTGGGCCCGCTGCTCTACGTCTCTCCCCCTTCTTCCGCCGTTCACTCGTCTCCACTCCGTCTGTCGTGGTGCGTTCAGGGCCGCCGCTGCTCCAGCCGTCTCCTTCGGCACGCTCACCTCAAGGCCCCGCTCCATCATATCCCGCGCTGCCTCTTCGGCCGTGTTGTAGGTTCTTGTGCCTTCCTCCCAATGAATCCTCATTTTCGTTAGCGGCGTTTGGAATCTAATTTTTTTCTCTTTCAGCGTTTTTTTAATATTGGCATATTTCTTCCGCTGCTGCACGATTTCTGTCGGGTAGTCATGGTCAAAAAATACCTGTTTGTCGCCGATTCGTATCTTTTTTTTCCATGCTTGCGTCAGGATTCTTTCCTTTATGTCATATTTCACAAAGTTTACCACAACTGACCTGGGTGGAGAGGTTTTTTTGGGGTTCTGTGCCGGTGCTCTGTGCGCCCGTTGAATCTGCAGATCCGTTTCTCCGGGTATTTCCAGTTCTTTTTTTAAGAACTGATCCATGAATTTTGTCATCGAGTTGCCTTCAATGCCCTCCGGAATTCCAAAGATGCGCATATTGCTTCGTCGGGATCTGCTCTCCAAGTCGTTTATTTTCTCCTGCATCCTCTGCGTTTGCGTCGTCAGGGTCTGTAGTTGTTCGTTTGCCTCGCTTTTCCAATCTTCTAGTTCCGAAATTCGGGTCTGCGCTTCTGTCATACACGCCCGCTGGGAGCGCAGTTCCTCCATGTTTTCCGTTAATTTACGCTCCATTTCTCTTCGGAGGTCCATGATTTCCTCCTTAATTTCTTTTTTCAGTTCCTCCTTAAGAGCCGCTAAATCCTGTTGTAGCTGTCGCTTGAATTCTCTTAACTCTTCACCCAAACTGGCGATGCCAGCGTTCATGTTGTCGAGTCTGGTGTCCTCCATTTTCTCTGCTGTAGACACCTCGTTTTTTTGGGCTTTGCGTACAGCGGTTTTTCCTGCGTTGTTGGAGAGGAATTCTTCAATTTTACCCTGTTTTTGTCCTTGTGCCCGGTTCCTTCGTGTTTTCATCCCTTAGTTTATTGATTCGTTTATGTCGTGTTGGCCATTTACCGATGATTTTTAATCCGGCTAGGGAGAGCTCTTTGTTTAAGTGTTATGTCTCTCCGCCATCTTCCCGAAAGTCAGTAATTGGTGTTTTAATTTCTAATTGTTTAATCTGCCATGCCAATAATTTTCCTGATTTTTCACCTTGTTCATAAAAAGATTGTTTCAATCTTAGAAGACTCGAGGCAGCTCTATTCGCTGATTTTTTGTCGTATTCAGCTCTCAAAATCAGTAATTCATTCTCCAACCTTGGATCACTTCCTGCATACACTTTTTCCTGAAGACTTTTCATTTTATGTTCCAATTTAGCTCTCTCCTCTCGAGTCTTCTTAGATTTTGATCCTGTATAACTAATAATATGTCCCCTAATAAAAGCTTTGAAAGCCTCCCACTTTACACATGCTGATGTTTGTGTAGTATTGATGTCAAAGTACTCGTCTATCTGTTTTTCTATATACTTGACAAGTTCCTCATCCTGAAGCCATTTATGCTGAAATTGCCATCTACCTGATTCCTTTGTCAATTTTTTATCTACATATATTAGACAACAGGGTGCATGATCAGAGATCACGATGTTATCATAAAAGCAGTTTTGAATCTTGGATCTTAATTCTGTGGAAATCAAAAAATAATCAATACGTGAGAATGTCTTGTAGGTACTGGAATAACAAGAATAGGCTTTAACTTGTGGTTTCATTTCTCTCCATATATCTAACAATCTCAATTCTTTCATAAAATGATTAATAGTCATCCTACATCCATTGTGCGTACAATCCAGTCCTGTTGATCTATCTATACCTGGATTCAATGTACAATTAAAATCCCCTGCTATTATATGTTGCCCTGTAAGTGATGATAAAATAAGAAATAAATTAGCAAAGAACTTTTGATCATCTATATTGGGACCATATAAGTTCACAAGATTTATATTTTCTAATAGCAAAGAACCTTGAATGATTACATATCTTCCAAGTTTGTCTCCAATTACATTTTTCACTTGAAAAGGGACTGATTTATGTATGAGAGTCATAACTCCCCTGGCCCGGGATGAGAATGATGAGGTGAATACACTTCCTTGCCATCTACTCCTAATTCTTTTTATATCCTCCTCTATTAAATGAGTTTCTTGTAAAAACACAATTTTTGAACCCATGTCTTTTATTTTATTCATAACTTGTTTAAGTTTTTTTTAAATTTTGTAGACCTCTGCAATTCCATGAAGTTAAATTAAGATTAACACTTTGGTTTATGATCAATAGAGAGTTTGGGATTACCTTGCAGTGTAAACATGCTCATACAGAGAAGCAAAAACATGAGTGGTTGAACATTCATCCTACAAACTACACACAAACAAATTCCCCCTTCCCACACTTGTGGCGAACCCCCCAAAATCAAAAGAAAAATTCTGTCTCCCGATATAGCCATCGACCGTTCCACACCCACGGGGAACAGCCTAAGCCACTCCTTCTTCATCCTCCCAATCACCCTAACTCTACTGCTTTTAATGACGTAACATTAACTCTCCTCTGTAGTTTTCCAACTTAACTCCAAAATTTTTAACAACTTTGTACATCATAGTTTTTTTTTGTTTGTTTTTTTTTTTTTTTTTTTAATATATAATACAATCTATATTTTGTAAACTTGCTATTTACTTCAAGTCAGTCAGATGCCTGTGCAAATGCTTAATTATTCTACCTTATATTTTGTTCATGCTTAGCTCCCACCAGTCTCTTCTTCTTCTTTGATCTTCTTGATGAACTCCTGCGCCTCCTCTGGGGTCTTGAAGATGTGGGTTCTGCCCTCATACGTGGTCAGCAGTCTCGCAGGATAGATTACACCATGACGAATCCCAAGGTTGCGCAGCTCCTTACGTATGGGATCAAACTGCTTCCTCAATTGTTGGATTCCTGTGGCCAAATCTGGGTAGAACCGCACCTGCTGATCATGGTGTTTAATCTCTCCTTTAGCTCGTGCAGCGTTGAAGATCTTCATCCTGTCTCTGTTGCTAAGAAACTTCATAATTAAGGTCCTCGGCGGTCCCTTATCTCTCCGTGGGCCAATACGATGTGCTTTTTCCAGAACCACTGCTGATTGCAACTCCTCGCTGCCCAGCACCTCCGGAATCCACTTTTCCAGAAAGGAATATACGTCCCGACCTTCTGATTCCTCTGGAAGACCCACCAGCCTCAAGTTATTCTGTCTCGACCAAGATTCCAAATCCAAAATATTATCTTCTAGACATTTTTTTTTTTCCAAAGTGCGCACCTTTAATTGAAGACGGGTGACGTCATCTTCAGCACTAGCGAGACGGAGCTCCATCTGCGCCGTTCGTTCTACACAGTCACCCAATTCCTTTCTTATTCCTTCCAACGCTGTCATAATCCCATCAAATCTAGAGGAAAAGTCCGCTCTCATTGAACTCATGGCAGCCATCAGCGCATCTGCGCCGCTCCCCGCAGATATCGCACCGTTGCCAGCCTCCTCCGCCATATATGGAGTTTTGTTTGCTGCGTCACAGACCTGAAAGTCCGTTAATTTGGACTGTTTCGGCGGCTCGCTTTTTCCTTTACCTGATTTTCCAGCCTTAGGCTTCGCCGACATATCCTCGCCCAAACGCTGGGATACGTTCTGTCCCAAATGAGAGAGTTATTTGCCGATTTTTTTCTCCAGGAGCAGAGCAGAGTGAGACACGTCCGTCTTACGTGGCAGCCATAACCGCAAGTCCCAAATACTTATTTTACCGAGGAATTTACCAATTAATTCATTAAAAATCCTTCAATGTGATTTTCTGGATTTTTTTTTTCTCATTTTGTCTCTCATAGTTGAGGTATACCTACGATGAAAATTGGAGACCTCTCTCATCTTTTAAGTGGGAGAACTTGCACAATTGGTGGCTGACTAAATACTTTTTTCCCCCACTGTACATACGTACACATAAATATATAAATATATATACAAAGTGCGGAGCATTGTAGCAAGATGGAATAAACAGCATAACCGTCTACTTAGTTATTCTACATAGTATGAATATGTACCCATACATATTGTCACCCTCCATAGCGACGGATATTGTCCTAGTTGTATACTGGAAGGGACCATTTGTGTAAGTCTGTTGCGTCTTTTGCATTCAATACTACTAGGTCGTCACGTTTTTTTGCTATCTCTGCGAGCAGCCCTGCTTAGGTTATACAGTTTGACAGCCGTAGGTAGGAAGGACCTGCGAAACCTCTCGGTTGCGCACATAGGATGATGTAGTTTACTGCTAAATGAGCTCCTTAGTGCGTTGAATATGTCCTGCATAGGGTGGGACTCGGTCTCCAGCAAAGATGACAGTTTAGCCACCATCCTTCTCTCTCCTACCTCCTCCACTGGGTCAAGGCGTTGCCCCAGGACAGATCTAGCTTTCTTGATCAGTTTGTTCAGTCTCTTCCTATCGGCTGCTGTAATGCCATTGCCCCAGCAGACCACTCCAAAAGTGATGGCTGATGCCACCACCGTGTCGTAGAATGTCTTCAGCAGTGCCCCTTGTACCCCAAAAGACCTGATCCCCCTCAGTAGGAACAGCCTGCGCTGTCCCTTCTTGTAGAGTGCGTCGGTATTGTGTGACCAGTCTAGTTTATTGTTCAGATGAACACCAAGGTACTTGTAGGATGTCACCATCTCAATGTCTGTTCCCAGTATGTTTACTGGTGCTGTGAGGGGTTGTCCTTGCCTGCGGCAGTCCACCACCAGCTCCTTAGTTTTCCTCGCGTTAATCTGGAGGCAGTTCCGATGGCACCAGTCCACGAAGTCCTGGATAAGTCCTCTGTACTCAGCTTCATCTCCGTTGGAGATGAGGCCGACGATCACGGAGTTGTCAGAGAACTGCTGTAGATGGCAGTGTGTTGTGCTGTGTGAGAAGTCCGCAGTATAAAGGGTGAACAGGAAGGGAGTCAAAACCGTTCCCTGGGGGGCCCCCATGCTACCGATGATAGTGTCAGACACACAATCTCGGGTTCTCACAAACTGTGGCCGGTTAGTGAGGTAGTCCAGGATCCATGATGACAGGTGCTGGTCCACCCCTGCGCACAGCAGCTTGTCCTTCAGGATCATCGGTTGAATGGTGTTGAAAGCACTGGAGAAGTCAAAGAACATGATCCTCACTGCATTCCCGGGCTTCTCCGGGTGGGACAGAGAACGGTGAAGGAGGAAGATCACTGCATCCTCCACCCCAATGCCATGCTGGTAGGCGAACTGGAGTGGATCCATCGCTGGTCCCACCAGGGGGCAGAGAGATGTTTTCCACAACTGTGGTACCCTCCCCAGCTTCAGGCTCAGGTTGAAGATGTGCTCCACAATCCCACACAGCTGGTCTGCACAGGACTTGAGGAGCTTCGCGCTGATGCCGTCCGGTCCCGAGGCCTTCCTCACCTTGATCTTCCTCAGCTCCGTCCTCACCTGGGTCTTAGTGAGGGTCAGGTTGGGGGGCTGTGTGCTAGGAGTGGGGGGGTGTTGGTGGAGTGGGGTGTGGACAGCAGGTCTCAATGACTTTAGAGGCAGCAGTGGTTGTTGTGCAGTCGAGGGGGAGGAAGATTGGTCAAACCTATTAAAAAACAGGTTCAGATTGTTCGCCCATTCCCTGCCTCCCGTGGCCTGGGAGGAGGTATTCTGGAGCCCAGAAATGGTTTTAAGGTTTCTCCAGACCCCGCCGATGTCGCTCTGTTGCAGCTTGTCCTCCATCTTCTTCCTGAAGCTGTCCTTGCCTTCTCTGATCTTCCTCCTCAGCTCCCTCTGTACGGACTTCAGCATCTCCCTGTTCCCCGACCTGAAGACCCTCTTCTTCTCTCTCAGAAGTGTTTTTATCTCAGGGTTGATCCAGGGTTTGTTGTTCGAGCAACACCGTATGGTCTTGGTGGGTATGGTGTTGTCCACACAGAAGCTGATGTAGTCCGTGATGGTGTGAGTGAGGCCATCGACGTCTTCACCATGTGGATCGCAGAGCTGCTCCCAGGCAGTGATTTCAAAACAGTCCTTTAGTACGTCCATTGCCTCCTCAGACCATAACTTCACCATGCGCATGACCGGAGGGTGTCTGTGTACTAAGGGTTTGTACACCGGCAGAAGATGAACCAAGTTGTGATCCGATTTCCTGAGTGGGGGGAATGGTGATGAGGTGTACGCCTCCTTAGTGTTTGCCTAAAATAAGTCCAGTGTTTTATTGTCTCTAGTGTGGCATGTGACATACTGGGTGAGCGTGGGTAGAGTGAGGGACAGTGAAATATGGTTGAAATCACCTGAGATGAGGAGAAGAGCATCTGGGTGTTCTGTCAGCAGCCTGCCAGTTACTGAGTGGATGACGTCACGCGCTGTCCCAGCGTTCGCCGTCGGATTTGCATAAATAACAATGCAGATCAAGTGTGAGTATTCCCTCGGGAGATAGGTAGGCCGCATGCTAACAGCTAGCAACTCGATGTCTTTGCTACAGTGCTGTTCCTTAACGGTGATATGTCCCGGTCTGCACCAGTTGTTATTGACATACGTTATCACTCCTCCGCCCTTTGTCTTCCCACTGTCTGGTGTCCGGTCTGCCCATATTGCGTGGAAACCCTCCAGTTCGATGTTAGCATCTGTTGCTAGTTCTGTTAGCCACGTCTCGATAGACAACATCAAACTGCTCTCTCTGAAGACGCTCTCGTAGCGGGAGATAGCCGCTAGCTCATCAGTCTTACTGAGTAGCGATCGAACATTCCCCATAATAACGGATGGGAGGACGGGTCTGTACCTTATATTCCTCACCCGCTGTCTTACTCCAGCTCGACATCCACACCGTTTCCGTCTTATTTCTCCCGGTATGTCGAGTTTTTGCCTTAGCATCGTGGGCCGGTTAAGTGCTAACAGCTGGTCTCTATTGTACTGCCTCCTGCAAGAAACAGTGGCTCCGTCCGCTGGCTCAGGAGACATCTGGGCAATCTACGTGTTTGGATGGAATAAAGGTGACGCTGGATCAGAAAGATTGGCAAGAGAGCCAGATAGTAAATAGAAATACGCAGAAATTGATCCGCTGTTGCAAAAAGGCAGCCTACTCGTGTAGCGCCGGAAGTCCATCATTTTCTGTATTTCCACACTGTAGTTTAAGTATTGTATCTGAATTTGGGTTTGTCTGTATTGTGTTGTTTGAGTTTATTTGTATTTGCTGATTACAAGAGCTTCTGTTTCTGAGTTGATTACTCTTGTCTTGTCTATTGATATTATGGGTCTGAGTCATCCAGTGTTTTACTGTATTATATTTATCTACCTGTTTTGACATGAGCCTACCCTCACAGCTGTCACTGGTTGATCTGATTACTCTCACTCCTGTCACCCACACCTGTAATCATTTGTAATTAATTCCTCTGTGTAAGGCCATTGCAACGCAGTCCTTCTTATTACCTAAACGTAGTTTCCACGCCTTATGGAGTTATGGTCTGAGGAGACAATGGACACCCTAAAGGGCTGTTTTGAAGCCACCGCCTGGAAGCAGCTCTGCGATCCACATGGTGAGGACATCGATGGCCTCATTCACACCTTCACGGGCTACCTCAGCTTCTGTGTGGACAAATCCGTTCCCACCAAGACCATACGGCGTCACTCAAACAACAAACCCTGGATCAACCCTGAGATAAAAACACTTCTGAGAGAGAAGAAGAGGATCTTCAGGTCAGGGAACAGGGAGATGCTGAAGTCCGTACAGAGGGAGCTGAGGAGAAAGATCAGAGAAGGCAAGGACAGCTTCAGGAAGAAGATGGAGGACAAGCTGCAACAGAGCGACATCAGCGGGGTCTGGAGAAACCTCAAAACCATCTCGGGGCTCCAGAATACCTCCCCCCAGGCCACAGGGGGCAGGGAGTGGGCGAACAACCTGAATCTGTTTTTCAATAGATTTGACCAACCGCCCTCCCCCCTGACTGCACAACAACCACTGCTGCCTCTAAAGAAATCAAGTCCTGCTGCCCACTCCCCACTCCACCAACACCCCCCCACTCCCAACACACAGCCCCCCATCCTGACCCTGACCAGGACCCAGGTGAGGACGGAGCTGAGGAAGATCAAGGCGAGGAAGGCGCCGGGACCGGACGGCATCAGCGCAAAGCTCCTCAAGTCCTGTGCAGACCAGCTGTGTGGGATTGTGACGTATATCTTCAACATGAGCCTGAAACTGGGGAGGGTACCACAGCTGTGGAAAACATCTTGTGTGGTACCTGTACCAAAAACTTCCCACCCCAAAGACCTGAACAGCTACAGACCGGTGACCTTGACGTCCCACTTGATGAAGATCCTGGAGAGACTGCTCCTTGCTCACCTCCGCCCCCTGGTGGAACCAGCGATGGATCCACTCCAGTTCGCCTACCAGCATGGCATTGGGGTGGAGGATGCGGTGATCTTCCTCCTTCACCGTTCTCTGTCCCACCTGGAGAAGCCCGGGAATATGGTGAGGATCATGTTCTTTGACTTCTCCAGTGCTTTCAACACCATCCAACCGATGATCCTGATGGACAAGCTGCTGCGCGCAGGGGTGGACCAGCACCTGTCATCATGGATCCTGGACTACCTCACGAACCGGCCTCAGTTTGTGAGAACCCGGGACTGTGTGTCCGACACGATCATCAGTAGCACGGGGGCCCCCCAGGGAACGGTGCTGGCTCCCTTCCTGTTCACTCTTTATACTGCGGACTTCTCACACAACACAACACACTGCCATCTACAGAAGTTCTCTGATGACTCTGCGATCGTTGGCCTCATCTCCAATGGAGATGAAGCTGAGTACAGAGGGCTTATCCAGGACTTCGTGGACTGGTGCCATCGGAACTGCCTCCAGATCAACGCGAGGAAAACTAAGGAGCTGGTGGTGGACTGCCGCAGGCATGGGCAGCCCCTCACAGTACCAGTAAATATACAGGGAACAGACATCGAGATGGTGACATCCTATAAGTACCTGGGTATTCATCTGAACAATAAACTAGACTGGTCACACAATACTGATGCACTCTACAAGAAGGGACAGCGCAGGCTGTTCCTGCTGAGGAGACTCAGGTCTTTTGGTGTACAAGGGGCGCTGCTGAAGTCATTCTATGACACGGTGGTGGCATCAGCCATCACTTTTGGAGTGGTCTGCTGGGGCAGTGGCATTACTGCAGCCGATAGGAAGAGACTGAACAAACTGATTAAGAAAGCTAGCTCTGTCCTGGGGCAGCGCCTTGATCCGATGGAGGAGATAGGAGAGAGAAGGACGGTGGCTAAACTGTCATCTCTGCTGGAGTCCGAGTTCCACCCTATGCAGGACATACTGAATGCACTGAGGAGCTCATTTAGCAGCAGACTACATCATCCCAGGTGCACAACCGAGAGGTTTCGTAGGTCCTTCCTACCAACGGCTGTCAGACTGTACAACCTAAGCAGGGCTGCTCGCAGAGATAGCAAAAAGACGTAACAAACTAATAGTTTTTTGAATGCAAAAGATGCAATAGACTTACACAATGGTCCCCTCCGGCATACAACTAGGAACATACCGGTCGCTATGGAGGGTGAGAATATGTATGGGCACATAATCATACCATGTAGGATAACTAAGTAGACGGTTATGCTGTTTCATTCCATCTAGCAACAATGCTCTGCACTGTGTGTGTTTATATATTTGCATATTTATTCCATCTAGCTACAATGCTCAGCACTGGGTGTGTTTATATATTTATATATCTACATATTATTCCATCTAGCTACATTGCTCCGCACTGTGTGTGTTTATATACTTGCATATTTATTCCACCTAGCTGCAATGCTCCGTACTGTGGGTGTTTATATATTTACATATTTATTCCATCTAGCTACAATGCTCTGCACTGTGTGTTCATATATTCATATATTTATTCCATCCAGCTACAATGCTCTGCACTGTGTGTCTGTGTGTGTGTGTATATATATATATTTTATAGTAATACGTACATATGTTTATTAGCTGCTCTTGCTTGCTTGTTTTTTTTCTTGCCTTCTGATTGTTGCTCTGAGTGTTGCTATCCCTGTGCTGTTGCAATCCTGGAATTTCCCCGTTGTGGGACTAATAAAGGCTTATCTTATCTTATCTTATCTTATTTTTCCCAGTCTCCTGACGTGTGCTCCACATCTTAGCTTTGTGCTATTCACCCTGGCTATTCAGTCTTACCGGTGTGAATCCCATGCTTCAGCCACCTTTTCTCCCCGACGTGCGTCCCACTTCTTAGCGTGAAGCTATTCTACCTCTCGTGTCCTGCCTTTTTTGTCTCAAGTCCTCGTAAGTGTTTTTGTGCTTGTTATATTTTCGTGTTTAATTAAATTCACTAGCAACTCACAGTTCAGCATCTGGGTCATCCTTCTGCCCCTGCCTGGCTGGTTTATGACACATAGCCTGCTCGTCTGGGGAAGGAGTGGTCTTCTGTGCTGATGTGCTGTTTTGTGCTTCAAAGCAGCCAAAGAAGTCATTTAGGTTGTTAAACAGTGTGATGTCACTTGCACAGGGCTGAGATGGAGGTTTGTAGTTGGTGAGGGTCTGTATGCCACGCCAGAGAGACTGTGCATCTCTGGTGTTGCTTAATTGGCTGGATATTTTCTTGCTGTACTGTCATGATACTCGGCGAGGATGTGGGATGAGTTCAGCTTCTACTCTCCCTCTCTTGATGTTGGCTGTGGTCACGGTGCTGTGTCGCTGTCGTCGGTGACAGGACGCACGTCGGGTTGTCGTCGTTTACCAGGGTCCCCTTTCTCCGCGAACTTTTTCTCCTGTGACTCCACTGCGGTTGCTTGAGGCTCACGCCGGGCGAGGATCGAAGGTGAGTCCAGTCCATGCTCTTTCTCTTCACTGCACTCCCTGCTCTATGCTGTGTTCCCTTGGTGGCATTATGCATGGAGTAACTGTACCCTCATCTGGGTGTGTTGCGCTCTCTTCATCAGCAGTCAAGCAGAGTCCTTTGTTGTCAGGAATGGTAAAGCCCAACTCATAAAACAAGTCGCACCCCAGGATGTTGTTTCCGTGTGTGGCTACCTGGAAAGTAACCCACAGGGAACTGTCAGTGTTATGGTTTCTACGAGGCTGACACCAGTGTGCCCGTACCCATAAAGCTCCGCTGCATCCTTCTCGATAGGATAGTTGGGGAAGAATCTTTTTACTGTAATCCAGTTCAGCACTGACCTCACAGAGGCGATGTCCAGCAGCAGTGGCAAGTCGATGTCATCCAACCTCACCGTGCCCCACATGTACACCACCCCTCTTGAGCTCACTGCGGGGATGGTAGTCATCTGTGATTTTTTCGGGTTGGATGGCCGGTCTGATGTCTGTCATGATGAACGGCAGACCTTGGCGAAGTGGTTAAATTTGCACCACAGTCTGCATCGTTGTTCTCTGGCCGGGCAGGTACGTGCTCTCTCTTGGTGCATCAGGGAGCCACTGTTACCGCATAGACAGTGTTTCACCGCACTCACCCCGGCATCCTCCGAAGAGGACACAGCAAGACTGGACTCTTCTTCTGGGTTAACTGCCTGCACTAAAGGGGCTCATCACAGGAGCTCGCCTAGCTCTGATTCCAGCTTGTCAGCTGCCTCAAGATGAAGCACCAAATCCACCACCTTCACCAACGACAGGTTGCCTGGTGCCCTGATCAACTCCGCCCGCAGCCATGGGTTATTGGTGTGTTCCACGAGCTGGTGCCACACCATTTCGTCCTCCAAATAGCCAAACACATTTGCTCACAAGACAGCGGAGGTCCGCAATGTACTGCTGGGCCGGCTCACCCACCCGCTGTCGGCACTGACGGAACTGAATTCTCTTTGCTAGCACACTTTCAGGCATTGTGAAGTGTCCGGCTAGCAGCGCAATGCAGTCTTCATATGTGTCCGCCTGTCCTAGATTCCTAAATATACGCTGCCTCTCGGCACCCAGGCTGTACAATAGGATCACTCTCATCCTCAACTTTCCATGTTTGCCCAGGTTCGTAGCCTCTGCATAACTGCAGAATAGCTTGAACCAATGGGGCCATAGATTGGGTGGTTCACCTGGGGTCATGAGGAATGGCAGTGGTGGTGCCAGGCATGCCTTCATCTTCAGGAAAAATCAATTTTCCTCCAGAAGATATCGGTTTCTCCTCATCGCCAGTGATATGTCTGGAATAACAGGACTGCGGGGGCAGGAGCTGTACTGAACTTGAACTTTATTACAAGGTATAATAATGACACGTGCTACAGTATGTTAGCTGTATTCAGGTACAGGCTCTGTGTTATTTGGAGGCGAGGCACCAAAGACCCAGTCTCCCGCCGTTAGTTCCTTCTTATAGTCGGGACATGACGACGTGATGATGTGCGTGTGTCCCCATGTCCGCAACATGCCTGCTGTCTATGTAACCATATATAACAATTATTATTATTACTTTGTAAAGGGTTTGAACTACGGATGCAGGTTATCAATTAATTAATTAATTGTTAATTGAGTCACCTTATTGCTCGATTAATGATTAATTGATAAGCGGCAATTTTCATCCATCCATCTTCTACCGCTTTTCCGGAGATCTGGGTCGCGGAGGCAGCAGTTCAAGCAGAGAAGCCCAGACTTCCCTCTCCCCAGACACCTGCTCCAGCTCTTCGGAGAGGAGACCAAGGCATTCCCAGACCAGCTGGGAGACATAGTCTCTCCACCGAGTCCTGGGTCTGCCCCGGGGTCTCCTCCCAGTGGGACATGCCCGAAACACCTCAAGTGGGAGGCGTCCAGGAGGCATCCTAATCAGATGCCCATACCACCTCAACTGACTCCTTTCAATGTGGAGGAGAAGCGGTTCTACTCTGAGCCTCTCCCGGATAACTGAGCTCCTCACCCTATCTCTGAGGGTGAGTCCAGCAATCCTACGGAGAAAGCTCATTTTAGCTGCTTGTATCCACGATCTCGCTCTTTCGGTCATTACCCAAAGCTAGAGTAGGAACATAGATTGACTGGTAAATCAACAGCTTTGCCTTAGAACTAAGCTCCCTCTTCACCACAACAGACCGGTACAATGTCCGCATCACTGCAGATGCTGCTCCAATCCGTCTGTCAATCTCTTGCTCCATTTTCCCCTCACTCATGAACAAGACCCCAAGATACTTAAACTCCTCCACTTGGGGCAGGAGCCTGTCCCCAACCCGGACAGGACAATCCACCTTTTTCCGGCTGAGGACCATGGACTCGGACTTGGAGGTGCTGATTCTCATCCCAGTCGCTTCACACTCAGTGGTAAACCATCCCAGCAAGAGCTGTAGGTCATTGCTGGATGAAGCCAACAGGACAACATCATCTGAACATCATCTGCAAACAACGGAGATGAGATCCTGTGGTCACCAAGAATGACACCCTCCATTCCCTGGCTGCGCCTAGAAATCCTGTCCATAAAAATTATGAACAGGATCGGTGACAAAGGGCAGCCCTGGCGGAGTCCAATTCACACTGGGAATGAGTCCGACCGAGTGTTGGCAATACGAACCAAACTCTCACAACGGTCGTACAGAGAACGAATAGCTCGTAACAACAAGCCCGATACCCATACTCCCGAAGCACCCACCACAAAAAACCACCAAGTCCACAGAACACATGTAAACTGGTTGGGCAAACTCCCACAAACCCTCAAGAATTCTCGAGAGGGTAAAGAGCTGGTCCGATGTGCCACGGCCAGGACGAAAACCACATTGCTCCTCCTGAATCCGAGGTTCAACCAACGGCCGGACTCTCCTCTCCAGTACCTTGGCATAGACCTTCCCAGGGAAGCTGAGGAGTGTGATCCCTCTAAAGTTGGAGCACACCCTCCGGTCCCCTTTTTTGAAGAGAGGAACCACCACCCCAGTTTGCCATGCCAAAGGCACTGCCCCCGACCTCCACGCAATGTTGCAGAGGCATGTCAACCATGACAGCCTTACAACATCCAGGGCTTTGAGGTACTAAGGGCGAATTTCGCCCAACCCCGGGGCCCGGCCACCAAGGAGATTTTTAACCACCTAGACGACCTCAGCCCCTGTGATAGGCGAGTCATCCCCCTTGTCCACAAGCCCTGCTTCCTCTGTGGAAGGCGTATCAGTGGGATTGAGGAGATCCTTGAAGTATTCCTTCCACCGCCCGACGATATCCCCAGTCGAAGTCAACAGCACCCCATCCGCACCATACACAGTGTGGACAGGGAGCTGCTTTCCCCTCCTGAGCCACCGGACAGTTTGCCAGAATCTCTTCGAGGCCAACCGAAGGTCTTGTTCCATAGCCTCACCGAATTCCTCCCATACCCGGGTTTTTGCTTCAGCAACCAACCGAGCTGCACTTCGCTTGGCCTGCCAGTACACCTCAGCTGCTTTGGAAGTCCCACAAGCCAACCAAGCTTGATAGGACTCCTTCTTCAGCTTAATGGCCCCCCTCACCACTGGTGTCCACCACTTGGTTCGAGGGTTGCCACCACGAGATGCACCGACCACCTTGCGGCCGCAGCTCTGGGCCGCCGCTTCAACAATAGAGGTGGAGAACATGGCCCATTCAGACTCCATGTCTCCAGACTCCCTCGGAATGTGGTTGAAGTTCTTCTGGAGGTGGGAGTTGAAGACCTCCCGGACAGGGGCCTCAGCCAGACATTCCCAGCACACCCTCACTATATGTTTGGGTCTACCAGGTCTGAATGGCTTCCTCCCCTGCCATTGGATCCAACTCACCACCAGGTGGTGATCAGTTGACAGCTCTGCACCTCTCTTTACCCGAGTGTCCAAGACATATGGTCGCAGGTCAGATGACACGATAACAAAATCGATCATCGACCTGCGACCTAGGGTGTCCTGGTGCCAGGTGCACATATGGACACCCTTATGCTTGAACATGGTGTCCGTTATGGACAAACTGGGGTTAGCACAGAAGTCCAATAACTGAACACCACTCGGGTTCAGATCGGGCAGGCCGTTCCTCCCAATCACCCCCCTCCAGGTTTCACTGTCGTTGCCCACGTGCGCATTGAAGTCCCCCAGTAGGACAATGGAGTCTCCAAGAGGAGCACCCTCCAGCACCCCAGTCACAGACTCCAAAAAGGGTGGGTACTCTGAAACATCATTTGGTGCATAGGCACAAATGATGGTCAGGACCCATTTCCCAACCTGAAGGCGCAGGGAAGCAACCCTTTCATTCACCGGGGAAAACTCCAATATAGAGGCAGCAAGGTGGGGGGATACAAGAATACCTACCCCTGCTCGTCACCTCTCGCCCGGGGCAACTCCAGAAAAGGCCAAGCTCCAGCCCCTCTCCAGGAGACTGGTTCCGGAACCGGAGCTATGTGTTGAGGTGAGGCCGACTATATCTAGCCGGTATCTCTCAACCTCGTACACCAGCTCAGGCTCCTTCCCCACCAGAGAGGTGACATTCCACGTCCCAAAAGCCAGTTTAGAAAGCTTGGGATCAGTCCGCCAAGGTCTCCGCCTTTGACCGCCACCTAATCTACTGTACTGGCGCAAGATGGCGGCGCGTGCACAACGCGAGGCTCAGCGTCCTATCAGATTCTGGGGACTAGCAGTGTTATTTCTGCTCATTTCGGGTATGTTCGTTCAGAACAGCTCTGCTTTTACATCTTACACCCGAGATGAGCTTTTGAATATTGGTTTACAAAACAACGATAACGACCTTTTTATCAGCAACCTACGTCTGAATCTACGTCTCATCCCGGAGCTCTGGAGAACTCCCGACACTCGGCAGGCTTCCCGACCGACCGGAAGTGCTCGCAGGCGGCGTAAGGACCGTAAACAAAGGAGGGGTAAACGCGGTAGGCTAAGAGCTAAGCTAAAGCTAACACCGCACCGGCTATCGCTACCCAGTATTTTCCTTGCTAATGTACGGTCTCTGGCGAGCAAAATGAGTGAACTACGGCTTCGGATCACCAACAATAAGAAACTTATGAACTGCAATATCATGATTTTTACGGAAACATGGCTTCACAGTGGAATACCCGACAATGCTATCGAGCTAGCCGGCCTACACATGCTCCGGGCAGACAGAGCAGCAGTTGACTCCGGTAAGACAAGAGGGGGGGGATTGTGCATTTATATTAACAAGGCTTGGTGCACGAACTCTGTCACTGTTGAGAGACACTGCTCAGCTAACCTGGAGTTTCTCATGGTTAAATGTAGACCTTTCTATCTGCGACGCGAGTTCACTTGTACCATCATAACAGCCGCTTACATTTCTCCGGATGCTAATGCTAAGCTTGCTATGAAAGAACTGCATGCAGCTATTAGCAAACAACAAACTGCACACCCAGAGGCAGCATTTATTGTGGTGGGTGATTTTAACCACTCTAACCTCAAGACAGTGCTTCCTAAATTCTACCAGCATGTCTCCTGTCACACAAGAGGGGACAAAACATTGGACCATGTTTACACCAATATTGTGGGAGCCTACACAGCAACTCCCCTCCCCCACCTAGGTCAGTCTGATCATTTATCCTTGTTCCTTACCCCCAAGTATGTACCGCTCATCAACCGGGTGAAGCCATCAGTGAGGACCATCAAAGTGTGGCCAGAGGGGGTTGACTCTCTACTCCAGGAGAAGTTTAGGAACACAGACTGGAGTATGTTCACCTCTCAGGCTACCTGTGGCTCCCACATAAACATCAACTCTTACACCCACTCAGTCCTGGACCATATCAACACCACTATTGACAGTGTCACCACGGAAAGACAGATCACCACGTACCCAAATCAGAAGCCGTGGATGAACAGAGAAGTGCGACTTCTGCTAAAAGCACGTAACAATGCCTTTAGATCTGGTGATGCACAGGCCTACAGTTCATCCAGGGCAGATCTGAAGAGGGGCATCAAGAAGGCCAAGCACAGCTACAAGCTGAAGGTGGAGGAACATTTTGGGGACTCTGACCCCCGACGCATGTGGCAGGGCATTCAAGCTATGTCTGATTATAAGCCCAGCAACTCCATACCTATAGCCATGACTGTGCCCTTTCTTAATGAGCTAAATAACTTCTATGCTCATTTTGACAAGGACAACAATGAAAAGAACATCAATTTCCCACCCTCTGATGACCTCCACCACCTCACACTCACCCACACCGACGTCCGTAATGCACTGAGTCATGTCAACGTACGTAAGGCTGCTGGCCCTGATGGCATTCCTGGGCGTGTGCTGAGGGCATGCGCTGAGCAGCTGGCAGGGGTCTTCACAGACATCTTCAATCTGTCCCTGGCCCAGGCCGTGGTACCAGCGTGCTTCAAGACCACTTCAATAGTACCAGTGCCGAAACATTCAACACCATCGTGCCTAAATGACTATCGCCCTGTGGCACTGACGCCCATAGTCATGAAGTGCTTTGAGCGACTGGTCTTGGCACAGCTCAAAAAAGGCCTGTCCCCTACACTGGACCCTCATCAGTTCACCTACCGGAGCAACAGGAGTACAGAGGATGCGGTTTCTACAGCGCTGCACTATGTACTCTCACACCTGGATGACAAGAACACCTACGCAAGAATGCTGTTTATTGACTTCAGCTCAGCATTCAACACAGTTATCCCCTCCAAGTTGCTCACCAAACTTGGGGACCTGGGAATCAGTACCTCCACCTGCAACTGGATCATGGATTTTCTGACCAACAGACCCCAGCATGTTAGGTCAGGCCCCAACCGTTCTTCCGTCATCACACTCAACACTGGTGTACCACAGGGCTGTGTGCTCAGCCCATTCCTCTACTCCCTCTACACCCATGACTGCAGGCCTATGTATGGATCCAATTCCATCATAAAGTTCGCAGATGACACCACGGTGATTGGACTCATCAGGGACAACGACGAGTCAGATTACAGGGCAGAGGTTGAGCACTTGGCTACTTGGTGCGCTGACAATAACCTGCTCCTTAACACCAGCAAAACCAAGGAGCTCATAGTGGACTACAGGAAGGAGAGGGAAGAGACACATGACCCCATCCATATCAATGGCATAGCTGTTGAATGTGTCCCCAGCTTCAAATTCCTGGGGACCCACATCTCGGAGGACCTGTCCTGGTCAGTTAACACCACCAGCCTGATCAAGAAGGCCCATCAGCGCCTCTTCTTCTTGAGGACATTGAAGAAGAACCATCTGTCAACTGACATCCTGGGCAACTTCTACCACTGCGTGATAGAGAGCACCCTGACCAACTGTATCACACTCTGGTATGGGAGCTGCTCTGTAGCTGACCGCAAGGCGCTGCAGCGGGTGGTGAAAACCGCCCAACGCATCACAGGGACTCCACTTCCAGCTATAGAGGACGTCTACAGGAAAAGATGTCTGCGCCGGGCACACAACATTCTTAGGGACTCCAACCATCCTGGTCATGGACTGTTCCAGCTTCTCCCCTCCAGAAGACGTTTCAGAAGCCTTCGGACTAGAACCAGCAGGTTTAGAAACAGTTTCTTTCCAACAGCTGTCACGTTATTGAACTTAGTTCCCCGCTGACTCTTTTACAATCATCTTTTACCATCCTCACCTGTACATAACTGCATAACTACATAACTACATCTAACTTATTGCACATTATTTGCACATAACAGTACTTTTAACTTTCTGCACTGCTGCATATATTTGCATATATTTGCTTAAATTGCACATACTGTTAATTACTGTATATACTGCACTGCTGTCCTTTGCACTTCTGATTGGATGCTAAACTGTGTTTCGTTGCCTTGTATTCATACATGTGTAATGACAATAAAGTTGAATCTAATCTAATCTAATCTAATCCACATAGCACCGGACCCCCATGATCCCTCCTGCAGGTGGTGAGCCCACTGGAGGGCGGACCCATGTAACTCCTTTGGGCTGAGCCCAGTCGGGTCCCATGGGTGGAAACCTGGCCACCAGACGCTAGCCATCGAGCCCCTCCCCCAGGCCTGGCTCCAGGGTGGGGCCCCGGTAACCCCATACCGGGCAGGGTACACTGAATCCTTGATCTAGAATTTATCATGAGAGTCTGTTGGATCGTTCTTAGTCTGGCCCTTCACCCAGGACCAGTTTGTCTTGAATGACTCTATCAGAGGCAAATTGCACTGGACAACATAACTCCTGGGATCACTGGGGCACGCAAACCCCCCCACCACGATAAGGTGACGATCCGTGAGGGGGGGGCAATTTTCATTAGAATCTGAATTTCCCTCAGTACAATACGGTTGTAATGGAACCCATTGTAAAAATTGGCTTTTAAACAACTAAAACTGTACCCATAACTAGTGGTTGCTCTGCAGCATACGCATATATACATATGCGCCTGTTCGTCACACACATATACCCCGCCCACCTCTTGTTTGTTGCTGTCTCTTGTTGCTGTGAGGTGCTTGGGTGCATGTGGGTGAATGCATACGCAGTACTTCACTCATGTGACATCTGAATGTCTTATTATCTAACACCTTAACGCTTGCACTTTAGCATATCCACTTTGTATAGTTTTATTGCAGTTGTTCTTCTCGTCTGCCACACAGTGGTTAAAGATGGTATAGCACCTGGAATGTTTGTGGACTGTATGGCGAAGAGCTCCCTGGTTCCATCAACATGGACTTCATCCCCTTTTTTGCATTGCTGCTACTTGTCCTCTGGCTCTTTGTCTCTGAAGTAAACGCATTCGGCATCATGGCGGGCAGGATACATTATTCCAGGGACATGTTGCTGCATTTAAACACGGTTGATGCAGCGACTGTGATTGAGACTAAGCCGTAACTGCCGGACTTTATTTTGAGAGACGGACACAGCGGTGAAAAGAGAGACGGGAGAAGGAAACGCGGAAAGCGTGGAGGCGTGAAATTGTGACTGAGAAGACGTCAGTTTGGTAACATTCCTCTTCCTTCTATGATTTTTGGGAACGTACAATCTCTGAGAAACAAGGTGGATGAAATTCAAGGGAATGTACGCTACCAGAAGGACTTTAAGAACTGCTGTGTCATGGCCTTCACCGAGTCTTGGCTTAATGCGCATGACCGAGACGCAGACCTGTGGATTGACAGCTTTGGAGCCCCACTGTGCTCGGATCGGCAGGAAGAGGTAACGGGGAAACGTCAGGGGGGCGGCGTATGTTTATACATTAATAAGCAGTACTGCACATCTGTCACGGTCAGAGAGCACATCTGTACACCCGATGTGGAGCTGCTGTCTGTGTCACTACGCCCCTTTTATTTGCCTCGCGAGTTCCCCCAGCTTTTCATCACAACTGTGTACATTCACCCGAGGGCAGATGCTGACTCCGCCTCCAGCACCATCTTTGATGTGATCCAGCGGCTGCAATCAATTTCTCCAGAGGCTCCAAACTTCATTCGTGGGGATTTTAGCCATGTTTCTTTAAAGAAGACACTTAAAAACTTTTATCAGTATGTCTCCTGCCCAACCAGGCGAAAAAAGACATTGGACCTATGCTATGGATCCATAGAGAGGGCCTATAAATCACTCCCCCTTCCTCCTGTAGGATCCTCAGATCACAACTGTGTACATTTGCTGCCCACATATAAAACTGCTCTCAGAAGAGGCAATGTGGAGACGAGAGACATTGATGTGTGGACAGAAGATTCAGTGCACAGCCTCCAGGAATGCTTGGACTGTACAGACTGGGAGATGTTCACACTGGCCTGCGGGGATGATTTGGACTCTTTGGTGGACGTCACATGCTCATACATGGCTTTCTGTAAAAATAAGATTGTTCCACATAAACATGTCAAAATATATCCCAACAACAAACCATGGGTTACAAAATCAGTTAAATCCTGCTTACAGAGGAAAGCACTTGCCTTTAAACAGGGGTCTGTTTCTGAGCTACAGGTTGCCACAAAAGAGCTGAAGTCCGAAATTTTAAGAGCAAAACAGAATTATAAATCAGAATTGGAATTGGAAAGCAAGATGGCAACAAAGAAACTTGGTTCAGCCTGGGCCAGTATGAAAACTATTGTAGGCCTTCAGAGCACAGAGCGCAGTGATCGTGTGTTTTTAGATGGTTTTAATTCAGACACAGAGCTGGCTAATGCTCTTAATTGTTTTTATGGTGGTTTTGACTTCTTTGATTTTAGCACAGAAACCCAAGATTTGAAACAGAAACTCGAAGACAATCGGCACTTTAATATTGAGGTGCAGGATGTTAAAAGGGAGTTCTGCGCTGTAAAAGTGAACAAAAGTCCGGGCCCTGATAATATATGTGGGCGCTTGGTAAAGTCCTGTGTACATGAACTGAGTCCTATATTTCATTACATTTTCAATAAGTCCTTACAGACACAACATGTGCCTAAGATCTGGAAAGAAGCCGTGGTTGTTCCCGTTCCAAAATCCAGCTGTCCTAAAACGGTAAACTACTTTAGACCAGTTGCTTTGACTTCAATTTTAATGAAAATTTTTGAAAAACTGGTCAGATGTGAGGTCCTAAAGCAGACTGAGCATGCATTGGATCCTCTGCAGTTTGCCTATAGGCCTCACAGAGGAGTGGAGGATGCCACTGTCACTCTGTTTAACATGCTTTTTAAATATCTGGATTTTAATGGGACACACGCCAGGCTTTTATTTGTGGACTTTTCCTCCGCCTTTAATACAATCCAACCTCATATCTTAGTTGAAAGGCTCCTGCAACAATTTGATTTGAGCAATAATCTGGTGGGTTGGATTCTGGATTTCCTAACCAACAGGACACAGAGAGTAAGGATCAATGGTACATTGTCTGACCTAAAGTGCTCTTCTACTGGCTCTCCTCAGGGGTGTGTGTTGTCACCACTACTCTTCATCCTGTACACAAACATGTGTCGGAGCAGACATGACAACAGACACATTATAAAGTATGCTGATGATTCAGTTATTGTCAGTCTCCTCCAGGATGGTGAGAGTGGCCACGGCCCAGTAGTTGATGATTTTGTTCACTGGTGTGAGGATTCCTACCTGCAGCTGAATACGACAAAAACTAAAGACATGATTATTGACTTTAGGAGGAAAACTCCCAGGCACAAAGTCACCGTACTAAAAGGCCAGACCACCGAATGTGTACAATCCTACAAATATCTTGGGACGATTATTGATAGTAATTTAAACTTTGAAGAGAACTGTGAAAGGGTGTGCAAAAAGGGTCAGCAACATTTGTATTGCTTGAGAAAACTTGCATGCTTCCAAACTGACTGAACCATAATGACAATGTTTTATCGGGCTTTTATTGAATCTGTTTTATCCTTTTCTTTAGTGTCATGGTTTGGTCAGATAAAACTGAAACAGAGGAAATCCTTGGATCAGGTAGTTAGATGGTCCAGTCGTTTGCTTGGTGAGTCACAGCTGAGCCTGACATCCCTGTACACCAGACAAGTACAGAGGATTGCTACCTCCATTTTAAATGATGGCTCCCACCCTTTGCACTGCAACTTTCAGCTTCTTCCCTCAAGACGGAGGTTTGCTGTCCCAAAAAGTAGAACCCAGCGCTACAAAAACAGCTTTGTTCCTGCTGCTGTTAAAGAGTTGAACAAGCTGTAACAATATATTGCACATAATTTAAGTACCTATTTATTAACTCCATTTTATATTTACTTATTTTTGTAGGATGTTACTTGGGTTCTAAATATTTTATTGGGTTTTAGACCTTTGAGTTTTTAACCTCTTTGACTAGTTTTTAACTTTTAATATGACTCTCCTCTCTTACCTCTGGTTTTTCTCCCATCTCTTTGCCTTTTTATACCCTGATTGATGGAGCCTTGAGTATTTTTATCATGTCTATAGTCAATTTCATGTGTGCCTGTGTTTGTGTCTATGTTGAATGTAATTTGTGGCTTGTAAATATGGATGTCACCAGACTGCAAAACAAATCTACCTACGGGTACAAATAAAGTAACCTGAACCTGAACCTAGATTTTTGTAGCGTTAAGTTTCATTTTCAGTTACCACGTGTCCACGGTGTACCCTGCCTCTTGCCCAAAGATGCTGGGATAGGCTCCAGCCCCCCCCCCCCCGCGACCCGAAAAGGATTAAGCTGGAGAAGATGGATGGATGGATGGATGGATGTGTGCAGTCATGATGTGAGCGTGTGCTCAGTCATGAGGTTGGACTTTCTGCTTTTCTCTTTGGTTTTGTTCAGACTTGGCATCATCTGTAAGTAATTTGGTCTTTGTTTTAAAGATATGTACGTATTTTGAGTTGGTTTAAGGTAAAGACATAATTTTGTATCCAGCTATATTAAAAACAATCCACATACTTTGTATTGTGTGTTTTTCAGTTTTACACTTCAATCATTAAAGCCTGCTAAAGGTCCACCTGGACTGTCTTTTGTGGATGAATGACAAAAAGTGTTTACCAACCTGGATAACTAAGTACATGACAGTTAAAACATTAATTTTTACTGTTTTTGATATACTGAATAAAACATGATTATATTCCTTGATGATTTATTGTACCATTTGCATTTTTTTTTACAACAGACAGTGGCATTTTTTTGTAGTTTAACAAATTTACTGTATATACTGTATAATGTGTACTTATGTGCTGGTGTATCTCAGTAAATTACAAATTTTTATTTATTTTCAAAACTATTACCAATACCATAAAATTTATCTGTTTTAGTTATGTTACAAAAAACATAACTTTCATGTTCTAATTTACTGAGATACAGTAGTAAACTGTTTCAACGGGAAAATAAATTGTGAACTGCTTTGTCTGTTGTGTGTTAAACATTATCACAGCACCCCGGAAATCCAGACAAAATCAGAACAATCTGGGCACCTTCTGATGTCTATTAGGTTATGCGCGCTAACTGACCCTTCAAGCAATGTAGGCCCTTGGTCACCTCATTTCAGCGGACATTTGAAAAGGAAATGCGGATAAACATGCAGTGAAGTAGGTGTCAAGCTACGTGTCCACTGGTTCCGTCGTTTTTCTGCTTCCCATTCACTGTGTATTGGAAACGCAGCGGGAAGCATTTGGGTGCGAAGCAGTTGAAAACCGTACTGTGTTGTGCCGAGTCACCTGTGGGTACCCTACAGCTCAGTTGCATAAAGATTTCCATCGGTAAAGATTTTTTCCATACGGTCATGAGCCAGAGGAGGCACTCTTGTCCTGAACTTTTAAACCAGCGGTTTTTGATCTCAAATAATGACGGATTCATTAACTGAACCTACTATTTCTCACACGAAATGATGTTAGAAACACTTTTCACCGGTTTGTTTTAAAGATATGGAGACCAAGGATGCTATATTGTCCATTAGCAGCGGAGAGCTGAAGACCGCCAACAGCCAGATCCATCGACCAATCCAGTGAACCAGCCAGCTGGAGGAGAAGACGAGAGGGGAGGGGAAAGACAAGTAGATCTGTACGTTACCTGTTGTTGTGAAGACTTGAAGTAGAAATTAATAACCGCTGTTTCAAGCAACCCGATACTATATGACCAGTCCTTGCCGCCATATAGAAGCAACATACAAAGGAACAAGGCGTGGAGAGCAGTGGAATATGGGCTCACCCAGCCAAGGCTCATGAACCAGGCGGTCAAATTCACCGTGCATTGTGCGGGTCTGTAGGATTGGGTGAACCGGTGGCGATGATGACAAAGTTGCCTTTTGTTGCGCAAATATACCAGCACTATAAAAAACAATCTGCTCATGGTTAATAATGACCATTCCAGTGTTTCTTCCCGCATTTCTCAACTCCGCCTAGCCAAGAACTACGCTGCACGCCCCTTTTCTGCTCCTCAAAGGTTGTGGTATGTGGATTCCTTTCCGAAAAATCCGGACCAGTGGACATGTAGCATCACTGTCACCACATCACAGCGCAGAGAGTGGAAATGAATCAGAGGGCTGTCTATCATTATTCTGACAGATGATATTAATTTTGAAGTTGCAGGAGATAACTGGGTCTGCGACAATGACACAAATATCACAGCAGCTCAAAGTGAGAGTGAGCTGCTGTCTGACCATCTCTAGCTGTCATGTGCTGGCGAGCGCTCGCCCCCACTCCTCTCCTCCCACGTAAGTGGTATAATTAGACTTCCATTATTCTAACTAACTAACTAACTAACCTGCACTTATATAGCGCTTTTCTAGTCACAAAGACCACTCAAAGCGCTTTCATTAATACTAACCCTCTATTCTAAGGGCCTATAGGAAACAAATATCTAGGGACAATTTAGAACAGCCAATTAACCTAACATGCATGTTTTTGGCATGTGGGAGGAAACCGGAGAAATCCCGGAGTAAACCCACGCAACACGGGGAGAACATGCAAACTCCACACAGATCACTGTTGGTCGGGGGCTGGGATCGAACCCACGATCCCTACAATCCCCCGGCCAAGGGTAAACTGTGCTGCCGCAGTGCTAACCACTGCGCCACCGTGCAGCCCTTCCCTCCAGTCCTCACTAATCAGCCTCGTCTCACCCTCTGCAGGTTTGTTGCTCCTCTGGTGAGTGACTGACTTTTCTCCCAAGTTTGCGGTTTTTAAAATTCAATAAAGGGTCAAACGTTCCTTATGTGTGTTCTTTTGGTGATTGCACTTTGCACGCAGGCTGATTGTCCGGTCAATATGACAGAACGAGCCAGCCTGGGCCACAGCCTGGCAGGTGCCTCATCAACATAGCACACCGCGCTCCACTGCCTCGACATTACAGAGAGGCAGGTGGCTGAACACACTCAGCTGCTGCAGACTATTACACAGCAGCTTAGTGTCATTTCTGATCATTTGGGCCGCACGTCTGCTCCGGCCGCTCTGCCTCCACCTGCTCTTCCACTTTCTACAATTATCCGCCGAATGCTTTCCATTTCCACTCCTGCCCCATACGTGGGGGAGGTGGGGAAATGTAAGGATTTTTTGTGCCATATTTGGCTTTACTTTGAGCAGGTGAAGGGGAAGTTCTCAGATGACGTCTCCAAAATTCATCAGTTCACTCTTCTGCTTCGGGACCACGCTCTTAGTTGGGCACAGACTGTTATCACTAGCCGAAGGGATGCACTACCAACGTTTGACCAATTTGTGACTGAGTTTTCCCACACTTTTGACTGTACTGAGAGTGAAGGGAATATCATGAGTCGCCTATTGTCACTCCACCAGGGCAGCTAGTCAGTGGCTGGCTTCTCGGTGGAGTTCCGAGTCGAGGCAGCTGATTCGGGGTGGAACAAGGTTGCACTGCGCAGCACATTCCTCCACGGATTAAATCCTCGGCTTCGTGATAACCTGGCGGTTTATGCCATTCCTGCCACCTTGGACGGCCTTATAGATCAGGCAGTCGGGTTGGATAACTGGTACCGCGAGTGCGCCAGGGAGCACTGCGCCTCCTCTTGGCCGTTTGCCACACGCACGGTCCCGGCACCTACTGACGTAGTTGAATTTGAATCCTCTGCTGAAGCTATGGAGCTCAGCTCTGCTTGCCTTCTGAGGGCAGAAGCTGAGCAGCGGCAGTGGATCAGGGCATCTGCCTACTGGGTTCTTTGAAGCACAAGTGGGACACATGCCACCTACGGCCCAAAAGACATGGCCAGTCAGTAGCCAAGGGGGGTCTGGCGGGCAGGACTCAACCTGATCTAATTTTTCTATTTCGGCTCTGGTTCAGTTGCCAGGGGTCAAGAGGAGGGTCTCCACCCTAATCAATTCCAGGGCAGAGGGTAATTTCATCTCCTCTGTGCTGGTTCACGAGATGGGGATTCCGACAGTTAAACTGCCGGTTCCCCGTCCCATTCGTACCCTTTCTGGCCAGATGGTGGCATCCATGACTCATTGCACGGCACAGCTATCCATCCTTCTGTCCGGTAACCACTGGGAGAGGCTTACATTTTACGTGTTTCCACATGCCTCTCATGCGGTTGTGCTAGGGTATCCTTGGCTCCGGAGGCATAATCCACTTCTTAACTGGGCACAAAATTCCATCACCTCTTGGAGTCCTAACTGTTTGGCAACATGTCTACATGTCTACATTCGGCTCAGTGTTCACCATCCCTCCCCGTCTACTCTCCTCAGGTCAAGCCGCCGGACCTTAGCCTCGTGCCCGAGGTATATCACGACCTCAGGGAGATCTTTAGCAAGTCACGAGCGTTAGCGCTTCCTCTGCATCGCTCGTATGACTGTGCCATCGACCTCCTTCTGGGTGGGAGGCTGCCGTCCAGCAAGCTCTATAATATTTCTGGTCCTGAGAGGGAGGCGATGGAGAGGTACATTAAAGATTCTCTGAACACTGGCCACATTTGGCCATCCTCGGTTCCCCTCAGGGTGGGGTTTTTCTTTGTAGCCAAGAAGGACAGGTCTCTGCTTCCATGCATTGACTACTGTGAGCTTAACGCCATAATAGTCAAAGATAAATACCCTCTGCCCCTGATGAACTCTGCCTTTGAGCTTCTGCAGCACTCGCTCGTATTCTCTCTCGACTTATGCAACGTTTACCACCTAGTCAGAATACACGAGGGGGACGAGTGGAAAACAGTGTTTAAGACACACTTGGCGCAATTTGAGTACTTGGTCATGCCTTTTGGGTTAACTAATGCCCCCGCTGTTTTCCAATGTTTAATCAATGATGTCCTCCGCCACATGTTAAATCGGTTTGTTTTCGTCTATCTGAATGACATCCTGATTTTTTCTCGCACGCCCGAGGAGCACCAAACCCATGTTAGAGCAGTGTTACAGCGGCTCTTAGAAAACCAACTTTATGTCAAGGTTGAAAAGTGTGAGTTCTCCACCAATTCCACTTCTTTCCTTGGCTTTATCGTAATAATTGTCATGGCGGCCTCTGGGCCGTCATTGGCATCATTAACTCCAGCTGCGCACAGATCCACAGGTGTAAATCAGCAGCTGTTAAAAGCCAGCGTTGCTGACAGCCCGGCACGGAGTCGTCTGACCTCCTCGTCTGAGAAAGAACCAGAACTCCGTTCTCTGGCCTCGTCAAGGTATTCTCTTGTCCCGTCAGAATCTGTCTCGTCTAGAATTGTCTTGTCAAGAACTGCCTCGTCAGAAACTGTCTCGTCAGGAACTGTCTCGTCAGGATCTTCTCTGGCCTCGTCTAGAACGTCGCTCGCCTCGTCAAGGACTTCAGTTCAAAGTCAAGCACGTAAGAGAGCTGTTTGCTACTCTACTCCTAACCTCTACCCCTGTGCACAGGTGGACTCCCTTGGCGGCGGACCTGCGTCCCCAGCTGACGGGGTTACGCCAACTCGCACACGTAGCGGTTCGCTACCACCACGTCTACCGGTACGTCTGGCTCCACAAATTCCTGAATTGTTACTGTATCAGTTACAGGAGTACTGGCCACCATTACCGGTGGAGTTTGTGTCATCGTCATCTGTTGTGTCATCGTCACCACGCTCTGTGGAATCACTCACCTCGTCATCGTCTGGATTGTCATGGTCACCACGCTCTGCGGAATCACTCGTCTTGTCATCAGCTGGTTTGTCATCGCCCCGGTCTGTGGTGTCACAGCCGGAGTCATTGGAAGACCTGTCCTCGTCTCAGTCACAGGTGGAAGTCCCAGCTCGTTCCCGGACGCCTTCACCTCCACGTTGCACGGCCGCTGGTTCTCAGCAGGACGTAACCTGTGCTTCTCCCAAGTAAGCCTCTCTACTGATAGCTTGTCATTGGCGTGGGACAAGAGTAATTGTCTGTGCTTATATGTTCCAGGGTTGCCGGGTCTCCGTCCAGAGTGCTCAGTTCCAGTGACCAGGATACTATCCACGCGCTCACACTTGCACTACACACCCTTTCACTTTAATAAAGATTATTGTTCACTAATTTGCCCGTGTCAGTGTCTGTCTCCTGGGTCCCGAAACATGACAATAATAATAATAATAAGTTTATTTATAGAGCACCTTTCAGAGACAGAGTCACAAAGTGCTTAACATGGTAAAAAACAAAATAAAAACACAGGCACATAAAACAGTCAAACAAAGTAGACAGTAAAAGCACATAAAAATACAATCGGCACATAGTTAAAAAGCCAGGCTAAAAAGGTGGGTCTTTAGTTGCTTCTTAAAAACACCAATGGAAGGTGCAGATCTAAGTTCAAAAGGCAAGGAGTTCCACAGTCTGGGAGCAACAGCAGCAAAGGCTCTATCGCCTTTGGTTTTGAGCCTAGTGCTAGGAACTACCAATAGATTCTGATGAGAAGACCTGAGAGACCTGCTGGGCTGGTGTAGAGAGAGCAGGTCACTAATATAAAAAGGTGCCTCTTCATGAATGGCTTTGTAAGTAAGAACAAGAACTTTAAAATCAATTCTATAATTTACAGGAAGCCAATGCAATGCGTAGTGGAGGGGGAGCTGAGAGCTGACCCAGCCAAGGTGAAGGCTGTGCTAGATTGGCCAAAACCCCACACCCGCAAGGAGCTGCAACGCTTCTTGGGGTTCGCGAATTTCTATCGCAAGTTTATCCGTAACTATAGTGGGGTAGCACAGCCTTTAACGCAGCTGACCTCTGTTAATGTACCATTTTTATGGACCGAGGCAGCTGAACAGGCCTTTGTCAAATTAAAGGGCCTGTTTGCAGATAAATCCATCTTGGCTCAGGTCGACCCCCAGTTCCAATTTACCCTGGAGGTGGATGCTTCAGAAACAGGGGTGGGCATGATTTTGTCCCAGCACTCCACCCCGGACTTGAAGCTCTGCCCGTATGCATATTTCTCTCGGTGGCTCACCCCAGCCGAGAGGAATTACGACGTTGGGGATCGTGAGCTGTTGGCCATTAAATTGGCTTTTGAGGAATGGAGACATTGGCTGGAGGGAGCTGTTCACCCTGTAGTCGTGTGGACCGACCACAATAACCTTGAGTATCCGTGGTCGGCCCACCAGCTGAATCCTAGGCAGGCTCACTGGGCCCTATTTTTTCAGTGCTTTAATTTCACTGTTACCTATAGGCCCGGCTCCCATAACAGGAAGCCTGATGCTTTCTCCAGGCAGTTCTGTCAGGACCTGGCTGACCCCCCCTCCTGCTCCCAGCCCATTCTTCTGCCTTCGTGCCTCCTGGAAACCCTTACCTGGGAGATTGAGAGGAGAGTCTGCCAGGCCCAGTCCTCTGAGCCCAAACTAACAGGTTGTCCCCTTAGTCGCCTTTATGTCCCTGCTGCCCTCCGCAGCAAAGTTATCCAGTGGGGGCACACCGAATGTCTCGCCTGCCACCCTGGGGTGGTACGTACTGTGGACATTATTAGGCAAGCGTTTTGGTAGCCCAGGCTGCGGCAGGACGTGCAGAAGTGCGTGAAGGCTTGCCAAGCATGTGCCCATAATAAATCCCCCCCCCGCTGGTCTTCTTCACCCCCTCCCCATCCCCAGCCGGCCCTGGTCCCACATTGCCATGGACTTTGTCTTCACTTCCGCCCTCCCAAGAGAGTAGACGCTTTTTTCTTCTCTCCTGCTGACTTTTTCCTCCCCTCCTACTACTGGATCCCAGCTTGCTGTTGTCTGTCTGCGTCTAACTGCGACCGCCGAAAAGAAATTATGGAGTTAATAAGCTGGGCTTTGAACACAATTGACACTATTTTTTCAACAAGGAAAAGTGCTCCGGGGGAAGCTGTCTGCCCCGCTGGAACGGCTCCAGTGGGCTATTTATGTGACACAGGTAATTGGAAAATGCTGTGTCTCTCTAATCTCTCTATCAAAGATATTGAAGATTTGTTTATCTTCGTAATCTTGGTGATTGGGATAATTCTGATTGGGACGGGAATTGTCTTGGTTTACCGCAAATTGCTGAAGATGGATTCAACCTATCAAAATGCTGGCCAGGCGAGGTGCATCCAACAAATTGAAAAACTGGAGAAGACCCTGATAGCGACTACTGGAGAACTGTCTCGTAAGGTGGATTACATCATGGGTTCGCTCAGGTCTTACCACGACGAATTCAAAGCTGCGCAATGAAGGATTAATGTACTGAATCTACAGAAGAAATACAAGTCTTCTCTGTGATCAGTCCTATTTGGCATTATTATTCCCCATGAAAATTCCTCCTGGCTGTCTGCAGACTGTGTTTTTTCAAAATCATGAGCACAAGGCCTTGGACAGCCAGCTGCAGCGCCAGATAAGACTGGGCGCCAGACAGACAAAACATCTTCTGCCAAGGGTCCTTGGGTCTCTCTTATTATCATCAACACTGCTCAACACCGCACACACATTGATTCATGAACTGAATAAAGATATACTGTACACTGCTCTCTTGTGTCTTGTGAAATTCTGAGTGTAGCGAATGTATGTGCATGAGAGCTTTTTTTTTCCTTGAACTCTTAATATTGATTAAGTATGTAACCAGTATTTTGAATCAATGATTTTTTTGCTCCTTCCCATTGTATTATCTTTATGCTTCCTGTATCCTCCTGCTGATAGGCGCGTTTCAGATGCGCCGCGGCACGGAAATGCAGGTCATTACTGTGTCAAGTCAAATTCTCTCGTATGTTATCAGTGTTCTGTTAATGTACTTGGCAATAAATCCTTTTCTGATTCTGATTCTGATTCTTCTGATTCTGACTTTGTCACTGGTCTTCCCCCCTCCCATGGTAACACTGATATTGACCATTGTGGACACATTTTCCAAGGCTGTGCATCTGGTTCCTCTCCCCAAGCTGCCATCCGCCTCCAAGACTGCTGAATTACTGTCCTACCACATTATCAGACTGCACGGTATTCCCATGGACATTGTGTCTGACCGGGGTCCTCAGTTCATCTCACAGGTATGGAAGTCATTCTGTCACTGCCTTGGCACCGCTGTCTGCCTCACCTCCAGTTATCACCCACAGAGCAATGGGCAGACTGAGCATGCCAACCAGTCCCTGTAGGCTGCCCTTGGTTGTGTGGCAGCCGATGACCCCTCCTCATGGAGTTCCCATCTGACCTGGGTGGAGTATTCGTTGAATTCCATGGTCTTTTCAGCCACGGGGCGATCGCCATTTGAAGCTTCCGTGGGCTACAACCCCCCTCTGCTATCTATGATGGAGAGAGAGGTAGTGGTGCCGTCCGTGGGGGCCCATTTTCATTGCTGCCGCCGGGCCTGGAGGTCTACCAGAGTGGCTCTCCTTTGCTCCACTGAGCGCAATCGATGCTACGCCGACCGCAATAGGGTCCCGGCGCAGGAATACAAGACTGGACAGCAGGTCTGGATGGCCACGGGTCAGGGCCCGCTCAAAGCTGAGTCTCAGAAGCTTGTTCCCCGGTTTGTGGGCCCCTTCCCGTCACCAACAATGTAGGCGACTCTGCTGTCCGGTTTCAGCTCCCACGGGCGCTCCGCGCACACCCAACCTTCCATGTCTCCAAGGTCAAGCTTCTCTCCTCCAGCCCTCTCTGCCCCCCCCCCACCCGAAGCCACCTCCTCCTCCTCGGATCCTCGGTGGGCACATTACCCACACCATCAAAGAGATCCTGGATGTTCATCGTCTAGGCCAGGGGTTCCAGTACCTGGTCGACTGGAAGGGCTATGGTCCGGCGCATCGGTCATGGGTCCCTTGGTCAGGATTCCATGATAAAAATATGATCTGGGCCTACCACCGAGCCCACCAGGAGAAGCCTGGGGGACCGCCAGGAGGCATTCCTTGGGAGGGGGGGCACTGTCATGAGCTGTTGAGCGCTCTCCCCCTCCGTCTCGTTTCACCTGTCTCCTCAAAAGACACACCTGCTGTTTCCTGCTGAGCCAGCATTTATAAGGAAGCGCTCGTCGGTGATTCAACGCTGGCTCGTTTGGGTATACTACATCAAGCAGACAGCTCATCAAGTAAGCGGTTGTGTTGTGGGTGATTTTACCTTACACACGTTTCCCTTTCCTTCTCTTTCAGGTTGCTGCCAACATTGCGGTGCATCTTCAGGGATTTGGTGCGCTCGCCAGCCTGTTGCTCTTCCACACCGCAGTTCATCTACTCCACCCGGTCAGTCTCCACGCCTCACTCCCCTACCAGCAGTTCCGACCTGCTGGTTCCTCTCCTTCACTGGGTTCTGTGCCGGTCACTCCTCTCCTCCCACGTAAGTGGTGTAATTAGACTTCCATTATTCCCCTCCATTCCTCACTAATCAGCCTCGTCTCACCCTCTGCAGGTTTGCTGCTCCTCTGGCGAGTGACTGACTTTTCTCCCAAGTTTGCAATTTTTAAAATTCAATAAAGGGTCAAACGTTCCTTGTGTGTGTTCTTTTGGTGATTGCACTTTGCACGCAGGCTGAACACTAACTGCTGTGAAGCCAACGCTAGCCTGTCCTACTGCTGTGTATTGAAATGTTACCTCAGTAACTTGGGTCTGGTCTGCTTTCTCGTCTAGCGGGGGATGTAGGCAGCGGGGACAGGTTTTTGTGCTCATGTAGTTTTTTCCTTGCCTCGGTCTGTTTCTCCACCCTGCTGATTTGAAGCACGCGGCTCTCCGATGTAACCCCAAAGGGTGAGTTTTTTTTCACTCTGCACAGTGCATGTCCTCTGGGGGTTTGGCCTCTTCTTTTTCTTAAGTTTCGGTTGAAAGGCTGTAGTGGGTGATTGCATGCACCCTCGCCTGGATGGCAACGCCGCTACATTTCATAGAATAAGCGCCCATTGAGAAGGACTGCTAAGTCGTCAATTAATCCACAACTAATTTAGTTAACTAAATTATTATCGACAATTAATCAAAAGTCAATTAATCATTAACATCCCTAGTTTGAACTCTTTTCCATTACAGAAACAGAGCCCCTCCCCCCTCCCCAAGCACAAGCTTATCTGTGTTAAGGAGTGAGGTGTATGACCCAAAAGTAGACAAGGGAGGAAGCGATAATAGAGGTGAACATTAATCTTTATTACAATAATAGTGCAAGATAATGTGCAAAGGAGATTTTCTTGAGGATCAAGCAACCCTGTGAGGAGAGAGCAGAGGGACAGTTAAATATAACTGAAGAGCAGGATAAGGGCATTTTAATGTTAGTCTTTGTGCTTAGTCTTTTACTGTGGGAGAGCGGCTGGGAGCAGGTGAAGGAGCTCCACGCTGGGAGAGCAGGTTGCCAGGGGGAGAAGTGCTGTGATACTGAAGGGGATTTTCCTGGGGGATAGTTGGAGAGAGGCTGGCAAGACCTGAGCACTGGGGAGTGAGAGTGAAGAGCAGTGATGACAAATGCTGACAAGTTGACTTACATGGGGAAGTGAGGGTGTGCACAGTCCAAAACATCCAAATCCAATCCGAGAGGCTGTTTCCAAAATCCGAAGGCAGACTGGGGTGAGAGGACAGCAGATAGATGATGACAGGCAGACAATTCCAATCCAGAAGGCAGTCTCTGGGTCTAGGACAAGCAAAGGTCAAAAGCACAGCAAAGCATCATAAAACATAGATTCTGAGCTCAGAGACGATATAGCTGTGCACAGGATAACATTACCAGACAGAGCGAAGGGAGCGCAACCTATTTAAAGGGCCTCTCTTATTGGCACCAGGTGGTGTACAAGGCTGCAGGGAGTGAGCCTCATCAGAAGGAGAGAGGGAGACAGAGTACACACAGGAACTATTACAGTACTCCCCACTCAATGGACTCCTCCTGGTGTCACCCTAGGCTTGTTGGGGCATTGCTGGCTGGTGGAAGGTGTTTATGAGAGAGTCATCCATGATGAAGGACCTGGGGATCCAAGCTCTCTCCTCAGGTCTGTACCCCTCCCAGTACCTCAGGTACTGGATGCCGTGACCCCGGCGACGAGCATCAATGAGCCGGGTGACGGCATAAATAAGGCCTCTGTCAACCATCTTGGGTGGTGGCTTGGATGGCGGGCAGAGGGAGCTGGTAAAAACTGGTTTTACCCGAGAGACATGAAATATTTTTTTGATTTTTTTTTTTATTTTGATTTTGTATACTTTATTGATTCCCAGAGGGGAAATTGAGGGCATCGACCTGGATGGATGAAGCAGCCATGGTACGGCGCTATCCCTTAACCATTCACACACACATTCACACCTAGGGCCACTTTAAGTCTCCAGTTAACCTAACCTGCATGTTTTTGGCCTGTGGAAGGAAACCGGAGAAATCCCAGAGTAAACCCACGCAGATATGGGGAGAACATGCAAACTCCACACAGATCGCTGTTGGTCAGGGGCTGGGAAATACAGGGTTAATGCAGAATGAGGGGGGAGGCTGAGCTGGACAGAGGCAGGGGTCACAATAGCAGAGATGTGGAAGGGACCAACAAAACGGGGAGCCAACTTCTTGCTAGCAATCTTTAAGGGAAAGTGGTTTGTGGGTAGCCATACCTTGTCGCCTACCAAATAGGCAGGAGCAGGTGTCCTCCTCCGGTTAGCCTGTTTGATATTTTGCTCCCACATCCTGAGCAGTGTTGTCTTGGTGTCACGCCAGAAGCAGCGACATCTGGCCATATGGTCGATGATGCTGGGGACGCCGATTTCTTCCTCCATGATGGACAGGAGAGGAGGGTTATACCCCAGAGACACCTTAAAAGGAGAGACACCTGTGGCAGCAGATGTGGCAGTGATATGGGCATATTCAACCCAGGGCAGATAGGTGCTCCAAGATGCAGGGTCGGAGGTCATGCCGCACCTCAGGAATGCCTCCAGCTCCTGGTTGGCCCTTTCACACTGCTTGTTGGATTGTGAGTGGTATCCTGATGACAGGCTGACTGTGGCCCTGATGGATTTGCAGAATGCGCGCCAGACCTGCGACACAAACTGGGGGCCATGGTCCAAGACTATGCCACTCGGAATGCCGTGCAGCCTGATAATGTGCATGGTGAGCAGGCTAGCGGTCTCTATGGCAGATGAGAGCTTGCATAGGGGTATGAAGTGTGCAGCCTTAGAGAACCTGTCTACGATGGTGAGAATAATGGTTTGACCCTGGGATGACGGGAAATCGGTGACAAAGTCCAGGGCTATGTGGGACCAGGGACAGCTGAGATTGGGGGGTGGATGGAGTAGTCTGGCAGGTGGGGTTGTAGAGGACTTGCCTGCCGAGCACTGAGGGCATGCCTTGATGTAGTCCCGTATGTCATGGCCCATGGTGGGCCACAAAAAGATACAGTGAAGGGCAGCGAGGGTCCTGGCCACCCCCGGGTGACAGGAAAATTTTGCCACATGCATCCAGTGCATGACCTCCCCCTTAACTGCAGCGGGAACAAACAACCGGCCCGGTGGACCCCCACCCAGGGACTGGGTCACTGGTCTGAGCTTCCAGTACCTTGCATTTGATCTCCCATGTGAGATCCCCCACCACAACAGAGCCCGGGAGGATGGTGTCTTTCTCGGGGGTTGTGGAGTCAGGGATGAACTGCCTGGAGAGTACATCGGGTTTGGTGTTGTTTTTTTTTACCCTGGCCTGTAAGTAATGGAGAAGTTGAAGCGGCCGAAGAACAACACCCATCTGGCTTTGCGGGAGTTCAGCCGTTTACCTGTCTTGATGTATTCCAGGTTCTTGTGGTCGGTCCAGACCAAGAAGAGTTGGGCCGACCCCTCCAGCCAGTGCTGCCATTCCTAGAGCGCTACCTTGATGGCCAACAGCTCTCAGTCACCGATGGCAAAGTTCCTCTCAGCAGTGGAAAGGCGTCAAGTGAAGAACGCACATGGGTGGACCTTGCGATCAGTGGCTAAGCACTGCGACAGAACAGCCCCAACCCCGAACCATCCACCTCAACAATAAATTGGCGTTTGGGGTCGGATTGCATCAGGATGGGCGCCTTAGTGAATCTGGTCTTCAAAAATGAGAAGGCAGCCTCTGCTTCCCCAGACCAAGAAAAGGGGACCTTGGTGAATTTCAGATGTGTGAGCAGAGAGACAATGGAACTGTAATTATGGATAAATCTGCAATAAAAACTGGTGAAACCTAAAAACTGCTGGAGTTGTTTTCTGGTGCTTGATGTTGGCCAGTCGGTGACTGCCTGAATCTTTTGGGGGTCTGGTTCTGGTCTGCCTTCAAAAATTATGAAGCTCAGAAATGAGGTTGTAGTGGTGTGGAACTCTCACTTCTCTGCCTTCACAAACAGCTGATTTTCCAGAAGCAGCTGGAGCACCCTCCACACAAGAACATTGTGTTCTGCCAGGGTGCCAGGAAAAAAAATCAGAACGTCATCCAAATAAACAAACACAAAAGAACCCAGAAAATCCCGCAGGATGTCATTAATCAGGAGCTAGAAAACCCCTGGGGAATGGTGAGGCCAAAGGGGACTTACTTTGAACTGTTTCTGACTTCTGCTTCTGCCTGAGCTGAGAAAAAAAAAAAGAAAAAAGAAAAGCCAGGCTGAGCCATGCACTGAATGCTGGGATATGTTAAGGCCACAAGGATACTCTCATGTATCCTTGGTTTTCGGTGTGAGGATCAGGCAAGCGTGCTCCCCCTCCCGTCCTGTTCTTGTCTTCCCGGCCCCGGAGTATTACCTACACCTCCGTGATTACACACCTGCTGCTTCCTAATTGTTCAGCATATTTAAGAACCAGTGTGTGAAGAGCTCACTGCTGGATCGTTAGGTTTGCTACCCAAGAGTCTGAGCCACATTGTATTATTTATCCCTCGTTTGATATGTGTTTCACTCTCCGTGTCTTTCCGTCTCCTCAGGTTTGCTGCCACCTTAGCGGTGTGTACTCCAGAGCTGATTACACTCTCCTGACCAGAAGACATCGGATGTCCACCCAGGTCAACTGTCTTTCCCCCATTTCCCTGGATCCACGCAGGAGTTCCCCGCCGGGCTCCTCTGCTCTCAGCAGTAAGAGTGTTCTCCTAATCGTATTCTCCTCTTGTGGAGATTCTGTCCCTAATCACCTCTTTCTGCTCTTTTCCCTTAGGCTGTGTGCACTCCAGCAACACCAGTTTTTGTGTGCAAATTTAAGTGTGTGTTTTTGTTTTGCTCTTTTCCTAATCTCGCACCTTTGTTTAGATTTGTGTGTTATGTTTTATTTTTGCAATAAACTGGTGAACTTTTATATCTGAGTGTTCATTTGGTGTGGCAGCTCTGCATTTGAGCCTCTCTCTTGTCCTGAATTATGGCATTCAAGGTTTTGAAGGCTGCATTTGTCAGCCGCATGTGAAGGAGCCCACAGAATGGGACAACCCTGGACACAGCACAGTGATGTATCTGGCCTAGAAATACGCACTTGGAGGATGCAGAACCTGAACTGAGACACAGCCATTGTATGTCAGTCATGTTTCCCCCGTATTCCCTGCTTTTGTCTGTCTCCCTCTGTGTGTGTGTGTGTGGCCCCGCCCCCCTCCTGTCATTCCTGTTTGCCTCATGTGTCAGCTGTCTGTCATTATTGATTTTTCCACCTGTGCCGTGCTGTGTTAATTGCCCTGTAGGTGTTTAAGATCTGTGTAACTTTGGTTCTGTTCGGGTTCTTTTGTCTATTTTGTCAACTTTGTCAGTGACTGCATGAACAACACACTTCAGTCACTCCTGCCTATTTTCGCCTTAGCTTTTTGTTGTGCTTCTGAGTGCTGTGTTTATATCTGTTAAGCCCTCAAGCTGTGTCTGGGCGACCAGCTCTTTAATAAAATCTGTGGGATCGGAATTTGTTGTGAAGTGCGGTGTGATGATACCCCTTCCAGTTGCGTCATCACACCGCCCTATAATATGGGGCGTCTGCCAATCGGGCTTCCTCATTGCCCAGGACAACTCCGCATGCTGTGCATTTACTGTATTGCAACCAACTTGTTAATAAAGTGCAGTTCCAGTGCAACCTCTTCATCCGCCTCCTTTGTACCAGGTTTGTGGATATAACATTTGGCGACTGAGGATTAAACCATGGAGGCGTGCGTTACACCACTGCGGCCTTTCCTGGAGCTTCCCAGGGAACCACTGGTGCCATGGTCTCGCTGGTTGGAGGCTTTTGAGACCTACATCATGGCTCTAGACCTCAGGAAGCAAGACAAGGTGAGGACACAAGGGCTCCTTGTCCACAACCTGGGTATCGAAGGCCAGAGAATTTTGCGTACGCTCAGCACGACAGACACATATGAGGACGTCGTGGAGCTACTAGTTAACCGCTTTACCATGCCGGACAGTGTGACGGTGCAACAAATTCGCAAAGGGTCGGTGAGCCAATTCAACAGTTCGTTGCTGACCTCAGACAGTTTGCTAGTGTGTGCCATTTTGGGCCGCTGGAGGATGAGATGGTGTGGGACCAATTGTGGGACCAATTGGCCGAGCACTGCTGAGGACTGCGTGCTAGGCTGCTAACAGTGCCCAATGACTTGACGTTAGCTAGGGCTGTCAAACTAGCGCTCCAGTTGGAGGCCGCAGATAAGCTAGCTTTGGAGCTAAACTGGCGCCAGTCACAAAAAGGTGGCGCAGTGGTTAGCACTGCGGCAGCACAGCAACTCACCCTTGGCCATGGGATCCCTGGTTCGATCCCAGCCCCTGACCAACAGTGATCTGTGTGGAGTTTGCATGTTCTCCCCGTGTCTGCGTGGGTTTACTCCGGGATTTCTCCGGTTTCCTCCCACAGGCCAAAAACATGCAGGTTAGGTTAATTGGATACTCTAAAGTAGCCCTAGGTGTGAATGTGTGTGTGAATGGTAAAGGGATAGCGCCGTACAGTGGCTGCTTCATCCATCCAGGTGGATGCCCTCAATTTCCCCTCTGGGGATCAATAAAGTACAGCACGGTGGTGCAGTGGTTAGCACTGTTGCCTTACAGCTAGAAGGTTCCTGGTTCGAATCCCCAAGGTGGCAGGGGTTGGAACCTTTCTGTATGGAGTTTGCATGTTCTCCCTGTGCTGCGTGGGTTTACTCCGGGGGCTCCGGTTTCCTCCCACAATCCAAAGACATGCACGTTAGGTTAATTGGTTGTTCTAAATTGTCCCTAGATATCTGTTTCCTATAGGCCCTTAGAATAGAGGGTTAGTATTAGTGAAAGCGCTTTGAGTGGTCTTTGTGACTAGAAAAGCGCTATATAAGTGCAGGTTAGTAATAAAGTATACAAATTTTTTTTTTTTTTAAATAGCCGCCGGAGACGACAATGATGTCGGCTAATGTGGTGGACCCGGAGGATGATGAAAGCATGGACGAGGAGTATGAGGCTTATGCCATGAGCCAAAGGTCTGCCCCGAGAGGCCCCATTTGCGGGGGTTGTGGGTCCTCAACACAGTTTAAAGTGAGAGTGTGCCCAGCAAGAGGGAAGCAATGCAGTAAGTGTGGGCGCTTAAACCATTTTGCCAGAGTTTGCCGGTTTCCAGCGCCGTGGAGCCCACCAAGCAAGTCAGCCCACCATTGACTCGGTGAGTCCCAGCAGCAACAGGTATTCTTATTGTACGATGGAGCTGGACGGTATGGCTTTGCCGTTGCTGATCGACACAGCGGCGGTCCAGTCGATGCTGAATTGGGCAACGGTGAAAAAGTTCTTCCCACATCACAGGATCAGGAGTAACCCGGCGCTGTTGTACAGCTACGGCGGGAATAGACTGTGCATTGTCGAGACTATGGAGTTGATTGTTTGCTACAAAAATGAAGTGATGCACGACTTCATGTTCCAGGTGACAATGCATGACAATAACATCATGTTATTAACATCATGTTAACACCTGTTCTGCAGATTGGGTTTTGCCGTCAGGGACAGCGCTGGGTCTGAATGGTCTGGGTGTGGATGCTGGAATTTGCTGGCCCCGGTGGACGACGACGTTGTGGTTTGGGATGAGGTGCTTTTGGACAGTGCCAGCACCGGGGCGCTCACTCCTAGCTGAGTGGAGGAACCGGACGGGTTCAGTACCCATGCTCAGCAAGAAATAGTGTGTGTGCGGGGGGGGGGGGGGGGGCAGGTGAGGCATCCGGCCCAGCGAGCGACACCAGGGAGGTACCAGACACTTTCAGTGCTCATGTTGGGTTTTGGCCAAAAACGGGTGAGGAGTCTGCTGCTATGGAGGTGACTGCTGCATTGCCATGGTGTAACGATGGGGCCACGCAAGAGGTAAACATGGGGCTGCCACAGACACAGCAGCATGTTAAACCAAGCAAGGTGCCACTCCAGGTCATGGACTGGGTTCGGGTTTGGGTCGATGAACGACCAGGGCAGTTGTCAGCCGGATCACAGCTGGCAAAATACCGGGCACCGCTGAGGATTGTGGCAAAGTTGGGAGTGGCATGTATCCGGCTGACGGACGGCTCAATCTGCCATGCGAACCAGCTGCGGCATGTCCGGGTGGACACGCAGGAGTCAGCGAAGGTGCTGTGGGATCCGGGCTCCTGTGTTCTGACAATTGGTCCTTGCCCCAGGGATCTGCCGCCTCCAGGGGCACGCCGACCCGCCATCACCATGGGGGACTGTTCGGAAAAAGAGAACTGAAAATTGTTAAGTTAGGAGAATGGCTGTCCTACTGAAGGTGGCAGAATAAACCACTTTTCCATGTGGCCCACGTGGCAGTCTACCCACCGGTCCTAGCTTCAGTTTGTTTGACTGTTTCTTATGATTTTATGTTTGCTTTATTTGATGTGTTTGTCTGGGGTTTGTGTTCCAAATTTAATGGATTTACGCGCAGCTTTGACCTACTTTCTGTGATCGCATGCTGACGCTCGCCGGTCCGGCCACGTCCCTTCTCTCATTATCATTAGCTGATTGAAACTGCCACTGATCATATTTCCCGGTCCTTGCCCAGGTGCTTCTCATCACACCATCACCAGCAGTGCGTGTACTTAGCAGCCGTTTGCCAGTCATGCACTGCTGGTCCATAGTATTGTCATCTGTGCTGTTAGTCTGCCAGTATTTTCAGCACTCTCACGACGTGTTAGTCACTCCATGTTCACCGTGGTTCTTGTGCATCCTTGAAGTGATGTCGGCTCTGGGGCGCACCTGCGGCTAACACGTCTCCTCTCATTCGTTCTCTGGGCAATGCTGGCCCCCGAACGCCATCAGTAAGTGTTTGTGTTTTTTGTACGTCTTCACCTTTTCCAGCCACTGACGCAATTGGTGACGTGGATCGGATATTCAAGTGAATATTCAACATCGGATATTCAAGTGAAAAAAATCCTGTTTGACTTAGAACTGCACAGACCAACCTATTTCGTCATATTGTATTATGTGTTGAAAAATTAGATGAAGTCAAAAACATGTCATCAGACCTTTAAAGTGTTGTGTCCATGTGTGTATATGACGGCATGGTCCTTCCTTTTGTCTATATGACAGCATCGCGGGTCCTGATGTTCACTGTATATGACATCATAAAGACATCAAGGACAGCATCATATCATACGCTGTCAGGCAGGCATCACTGTATATGACATCATAAAGATATGAAGGCAGACTTGATGTCCTATGATGCCATACCTGTCAAGTGATACGGTTTCGCCGTATTTTAATACGGGGAAAATGCAATTTTAGCAAATACGGGCGTATTGCCATTTCTGTACGCCAAAAAGAAAAATATACAGGAAAAAAATTATTGAGAGTGTGGAAGAACACCTCGTGTGTGACCCCCATAGCGTACGGGGCTGGCAGTGCGCTCAGCGTCCACCTGCACTTATTTCGATCCTCCACAAGCGCACCTAAGCAGTGTTTTTGTGAGTTTCAAAATGGCTTCTTGCAGTGCGCCGCCGGCGAAGTAAACAAAGCTTGAAGAAAAGGGAAATCGAGGGACTGGACGTCACCGTTCTCCTTCACCGTCACCATTTATTTATTTATTTTAGATTGCACAATATTCCATGGCAGAATGTTGTGGGCTTTGGTTCGGACAATTGCAACACGATGGTGGGTCGAGACCTTTCCAGACTGAAGGAGAACTCTCCAAATGTTTTCAGGTATGGGCAGTATTATTCACCTTCAAATATTACCTAAATATAACAAAAAAAATGCTTTAAAATCTTAACAAACATGCTTAGAGGTAGCCCAAATCCCCTATAGTGTACTGTTATTTTGTATCTTGGAACTTTGCTTTACATTCAATTCAATTCAATTCAACTTTATTTATATAGCGCCATTTCACAACAACAGTCATCTCATAGCACTATCAACTGTAGGGGGAACCCCCACAGTTGCAGAAAGACCCCAGCAATCAGGCGATCCCCTGTGACCAAGCACTTGGTGATGGTGGAGAGGAAAAACTCCCTTTTAACAGGAAGAAACCCCCAGCAGAATGTACATCTGAATGTATAGCATTATATTGAAAGGGCTGAATAAGATTGATATTTTCATTGTTATTATTATTAACACAATTTCAAAGAGAATTATTTCTGATACCTAACTTATGAAACAAAAATCCATTCTGCTTTTGTTTCAGCATTGGCAGCATAAATGAATGAATTTGAAATAGTTCATGTTGCAGTTGCTGTTTGTTTGGCTTTTGTTTGGTTTTTTTTTTGGGGGGGGGGTTTATTTTGCTTCAGTTTTCTTTCATCTGCAGATAAAAACAGTTTTTAAGTACTCAGTACAGGCGTGAAAGCCCCCCCCCCCCCCAATAAGGGAGGCATGAGGTCAGTACAGGTGTGAAGGCCCCCCCAATAAGGGAGGCATGAGGTATGCCTTGACAGGTATGTGATGCAGACATCATAGGAACATCATAGGCCATCCTATGGATGTTCCTATGATGTGGATCGTGACACACACACACACACACACACACACACACACACACACACAAACAGATTACTTGAATTTAGAGTGATTTTATTATTATTCAATCTGCTTTGAAGTCCTCGGTGAGCATTCCAGGGCAGCCTAATTAAAAACCAATCTAGTCAGAACAATAGAGGATGTCTGTGATGGCCATTCGGATTTCATTAGGCAGACTGTGAGGTGTGAATGTCCTGCATGGCTGTCTGCCTTTTTAATAGAAACTGTTAGTTGTAAACTGAGTACAGGGCCTCTCTCTTTACTAAATTAGAGAGGAGGGCACACTTCTCTGTGTCAATACACAAAGCTGATCAGTTGAGCACATCTCCAAAACTGGGAGAACCCACTGAGGAGCAGAAAGGAGCGGGAAGGGCCTATATGTGGCAATAGGAAGTCAAAGCTAGTCTTTTTAAGGTCACCATCTAATATTAACCCTCAGGGATTTTTTTTTATATATAATTTCGTCTGTGTTCATGCATATGGCATGGATTTTGGCAAGATTGTGTATTTTTATCTGATCTTGTTATTTCCTACTCACCTTCGACAGTAAGTCTAAAATACACTGTGTACAATCAATATGCCACTGAAACCCATTCAAACTGCAATTTTTGATCTCACTGCCATTAAAACACAATACATGCATTCTATTATATCTGGGTGTCAATCTGGGCTATTGTCTTGGAGATGAACATTTTTACTACTCTCCACCAGATGGCACTTTTCATTAGCATATTTGCATATAGAGAAAAAACATGTTATTTCCACTAGATGGCACTGTCACAACCCCAAACCCCCGCCTTTTTTTTTTTTTTTTTTACTTATTTTGTACCCGTAGGTAGATTTGTTTTGTAGTCTGGTGACAAACCACCAGCTGCCGGTCGCTGCGTGCGCAAGCGCCCCTCAGCTCCCTAACCTGCATGTTTTTGGCATGTGGGAGGAAACCGGAGAAATCCCAGAGTAAACCCACGCAAACACGGGGACAACATGCAAACTCCACACAGATCACTGTTGGCCGGGGGCAGGGATCAAACCCACGATCTCACAGTCCCCGCGATCCCCCGGCCGAGGGTAAAACTGTGCTGCCACAGTGCTAACCACTGCGCCACCGTGCAGCCACTTGCTGCTAACCACTGACACATCAGGCTGTAATAATTCAACACAAAAATGTACTTTGTGCGTAGTCTATTGAAAATTATTTTTCCCCTTGTTGCTTCTATCTAAAACATGGTGGCATCAACCCTAAATCTAACCTGGCATTTAAAGGGTTAAAATCTTTAAAGTGATTCTCAGGCAAAAATCAAGTTTTTTCTGTTGCTAACATGCCTTCAACATGTTTTTTGTGACTTACAAGACATATCCAGAGCAAAATCTCACCGCAGTCCCAAGTTTGTGTTTTTCTGCTGTGACTTTCCAGTTAAGCTGGATTCATGCTGCACCTCTGCTTTCTGAGTACGTGCAACCAGAAACCTCATGTGTAGAAATTTATGTCATCGTCTCCACTCCGCTAGTGTATGATTGGCTCTACTGCAAACAACCGCGTGCAGCCCAAATTTTATGACCACGTGGCCTGCCCACGATCTGAACACGTTGACAGAGCATGCACAAGACTGAACGTCCCATTCACGAGATGGCGCTACCAACACAGCATACAAAGACAAAGTAGATGAGGAAGACAACGAGGACATGGAACACAAGAATAAACATACATGAATCCTTTTGCAGCAGCAGCAGCTTGAGTGGAGAAGAGCACTGGAAAATGGTAATTCCTTCCTTGAAACAACGCCATTGTTGTTGCTACAAAAAAATGTGTGCCACTCTCATGTTTATCGCTGGTGAACAAACTGGCATGTTAGCGCATTTGCGCTACCCATAGGGCTGGGCAAAACTACAAATAACAGTTGTGCGCATGCGTCAACTTGACCAGGTAGATGAAAAAAGTGAGCATGTAGGTGAGGATGTAAGTTGAGACTCATGTCCTGGAAACAAGAAAATATAATTTACAACACAAGGTGAGAACATGAGCTCAACCCACGGCTTGACATGTGGTGTCTTCTTCTTCGTCGATCGCTAGATGGTCACACCAGCTGCCCTGACGAATGCTGCCGTCCTGCGGAGGTCCCCGAGGTCCCCGTGCAGCTTTTGGTTCAGCGATGTGGGGTCAGGCCACGTAGCTCGTCTGAGTGCAGCGTGATCTGGGCAGTCTTGGAGGAGGTGTTTGCTGGTCATTTGGGCAGTACCACATGGGCATCTGTCCGATTGTCCAACTTTAAGTTTCTGGTGCATGTGAGCATGCATTCTGTTATGTCCAGTTCGAAGTCTGAACAGAACGACTTGGTCAGCCCTGCTCAGACTGTAGTAGTCATCCTTGCAGAAGTTTGGGTGTTGCTGCTGCCACTTCTCGTGAGACAGGGCCTTAATAATGGTTTTCTCCTCACTGTAAGAGACCAGCCTGGACCACTGGAGTGATACGTTCGCCTGTGTTGCTAGTTGAGACAGAGTGAGGGCGAGTTCATTCAGTTCTTTGCGTCGGGGGTCCTGAAGTGCATCCAAGACAGAGAGGGCATCAGTGAAGATGACGACCCACTTGTGTGCCTTGTCTTGGTGTTCCCTGACGTGGGCCGCTGCTGTTCTTAGGGCCTCTGCCTCAGCCCTGAAATTGGTGGAGTACTTTCCAGTCGCAATGGGAATGTGGGTCTCCTCGTCAGCGTACCTGATGTACACGCCACCTCCTCCATTCCTGGTTGCTTCCATGGCAGAGCCGTCTGTGTAGACGTGAGTCCACTGCTCTTTAGGGTAGGCAGACCAAATGAACTCCAGGGCCAGCGACTTCCTCTCTTGGTCTGACTGTGTTCTTTCTTCCCAATGCCCGATATGTCTGTGCGTATGGCTGGGAAGTTCTGTCAGTTCCAGGCGGGAACAGATGCTATGGGTGGTATTGGTGTGGGTATGTGGTCCATCAGTTCTGGGTCTCTCCTTTCAAGTGTCCTGCTCTGGTGAATGAAGCTCGATCTCTTAAGTCTCCCTTTTGTTGGCTTGCTCAGTCTGTCCTTCATGGGATGGTTTTCCAGTCTTTTGATTTTGGTGACCTGGGTCAGTATCTCTATGTTTCTTCTGTCTTCCAGTGGTGCAAGGCCTGTTGTTGTCTCCAGCACTTTGATAGGGGTACTGCACATGGCTCCTGTCATCATTCGCATGGCTTGGTTTTGGAGTCTGTCCAGCTTCTCAGTGTTGCTTTTGGCAGCTGTTGAGGTTGCTGCCATGCCATACTCCAGAACAGGCCGAATCCTCCCCACATAGAACTTCTTCAGGAAACCCTGGTCTGCACCCCAGTCTGTTCTTGACAGTTTCTTCATTAGGGCCATCCTGATCTTTGCTCTTGCCTGGTTCTTGTGCAGCTGGTTCTTCCAAGTCAGTCTGCGATCCATGGTGATCCTGAGGTATGTGGGTGCACATTTAGCCTGGAGCTCATGGGAGTTGATCTGTAGTTTCACCTTCTGGGGTTGGGTGAACAGGGCGAAGACGGTGTATGTAGTCTTCCTCTCATTTAAGCTCACAAGCCATGACTTGGTCCATGCCTCTATCAGCCGGAGAACTTGCTGCAGTCTGTAGTTTGCAGTTGCGATGCTTTCCTCACTGCACCAGAGGGCTAGGTCATCGGCGTAGATGGCACCTTGTACGTTCCTTGGCAAACTCTGGATGATGTCCTTGATGAATACAAAGAAGAGTGTTGGGGAGAGCACTCCTCCTTGTGGGACTCCTTCCCTCAACACCTTCTTCTTGCTGGAGTACTGTCTGACCTGGACTCTGGCTCTTCTGTTGTGCAGGTATTGGGCGATCCACTTGTACATGCGCTCAGCGACACCGCACTGGCGCAGTTTCAGCTTGAGGCCGTCTTTCCATACCCTGTCAAACGCCTTTTCTAGGTCAATCCACACAGCGAGGGTGTGCTTTTTTTCTTGGAAGGCATCTTCTATGGCTTGAGAGATGTATGTTATTTGGTCCTCTGTAGACCGGTTCTGTCTGAAGCCTGCTTGCTCTGGGCCAATGTGTTGTTTTCCTTCCAAGTGCCACATGAGTCTGGTGTTGATGAGACGCTCTAGCAGCTTTCCTATGCAGCTTGTAAGGCTTATGGGGTGATAGCTTTCAGCCTTCAACTTATCTTTGCCTTTTTTGTGCACTGGAATCATCGTGGCTTCTCTCCAGATCTGAGGCACAGTCCCTGATCTCCAACTGTCGCTGAAAAGCTGCAGAAGTTCTTCTTGGTTTTGGGGCCAAGGTTCAGCAACATTTCATTTGTGATCTTGTCAGATCCAGGGGCTTTTTTCAGCTTCAGTGTTGTCATTGCATCCTCCAGCTCCTTGAGAATGAATGGCGAGTTCATCACTGGTTCTATCTGTGCGTTCTGATGAATTCACTGGGCTCCTCTGACAACCTTTCTTCTCTCTGGTGGAATCTGAAGGTAGCTCGTCTTCGCATACTGGTTGATGAAATGGTTTGCTGCTTTCTTGCCAGTCAGCAGTTCTTGATCTGCCTGTACTGTGATCGGTGAGCTTTTGCTGTTCTCGTCGTTGAGGGCTTGAGCCAGTTTCCAAAGCTTGTTGCCATCCTTGTCCAAGTTGAGCTGCTCTGTCTTTTCTTGCCATCTCTTTCGAGCTTCCTGTATAAAGGTCTGCCTGTGTTTTGCAGTGGCCGCCTTCAGGACAATGTTGTTTTCTACTGTAGGATCTGCTTCTACTTTTTCCCTTGCCTCTGCCACACTGTCTTCAAGCTGCTGGAGCTCCTCTGTCCAGTAAGGCCTATAGTTCTTTCTGGCTCCCTGAAGTATAGATTCATTTGCAGCCTTCAGAATAGCATGGTTCAGCACCCTGACTTTCTTGTTGAGGTTCTGCTGCTTGTGACAGATCTCCCCAGAGTACCGGTCCACCAGTGTTGAGAAGCACACCCAGTTGGCCTTCTTGTAATTCCACCTAGGGGATGTCTTAGCTTCTTGTGGTTTGTAGCTGATGTCCAGTCCGATCTTCACAGGTTCATGGTCACTTCCCCCGAGCTGGCCAAGTACCGTTCTTGTTGCCAGCCTGGCCATGTCGTTGGTGGCAAACGCAAGATCGGGCGTGGTGTTACTCAGCCATACCCTGGAGAAGAACATTGGTGGATCATCAGGATCATTCATTAGCAGAAGACTGTTGTCGACTTGCCAATCTTTCACTTCCTCTCCTCTTCTATCTGCTTCGCTGTATCCCCATGCCTCTGAGTGACTGTTAAAGTCACCGATGACTAAGCATCAGTGGTCTGGGAGTTCCATTTGGTCAAGTGAGAGCTCTCCCTCTGGGGGGCAGTACACATTGAAGATCGTGATGCTTTCATTGTAAACCATGATTCGAACTCCATGGATTTCTGCCTGGTTGTTGGTACTGACGTCAAACTCTTGTGCTGGTATGGCGTTTTTGACAAGAATCGCTACTCCTCCTTTTGTTCTTCCTTTTCTGTCTTTCCTGAAGACCTGGTATCCCCTAACACTGAAGTGTTGGTTTTCCTTCAGGTGTGTCTCCTGTAGGCAGGCGACATCAATGTCTTCTGAGTGGAGTCTTCTGGCAAGGGATATTTTTTTGTTGTAGACTCCTTCTGCGTTCCACTGGAGGATGTTGACGTTCCTCTCCTTTGGCGTCTCTTTTCGGCCAGTAGCATTCCTCGTTCCTCATCCCCTGGTCGTGCAGGATGAGGTGAGGTGACCACCGGTAGCTGAGGGTGGGCCCCTTTGAGGCTGAGGGCCTGGCACTCTTCCTCCCCGGCGGATCCCCAGAGGACAAGCACCATCACGTGCAACATCAGTGTGACTCATCATGAAGCGGATATGCGTGATGCAGAGGTCTGTGGCACCACAGGAGTCCTGCATCTACGTCTTCAGCCATGGACATTTGTTGAGGGTCCCTCCCCTAGACCAACTGCCTTCCATGGCTGGGCTGTCGAGAGCTTGGTCCACCCTGTAGAAAGGTTGCCTGCCAAGGCTTTCCAAGACCCTTCTTCCCGTGTAACTGTCTGTCCTCCTCCGCCTTCACAGCCGTTGGGAGTTCGCTCTCCTCTCCGCCTGTTCCGCCGTCGGGACATTTGTTGCTGTAACAAAACTTGGGTTTTCCATGAGTGATTTGTTACATGCTGCACAACCCCCAACCTGGAGGACGAGGGTGCACTCTTTAGTCTGGCCTCTACCCCACGCGGACCTGTTCGACATGGTTGAACCTTCTGGGAGCACTAGGTTCCCGTCGACATAGCTCCGGGGGTTGCTGAGACATGCAAGCCGCTGCACCCCGACAAGGTATGCGCACCATTGGCAGCGGACATGTGGTGTCAAAAAAGTAAATGACATTTAAAAGGAGCTTATGATATTTTAATGGAGAGTTGTAATAGCCAAAATATAATCACCCATCATTTGCATTTATATGATGATACACTAAATAGTTTTTTTTAATTCCATCCACATTCACATTTTAATTGCGGACTTATTGTTGGAGTCTACATAGGCATTATTGCATTATGTTTTTAGAGGAATGAATGAATGAATGAACAGGGGAAAAGGGCATGCAGGAGTAGCTACATAGGAATATAAAATGAAAATAAATACTGAAATGTATGCCCAGAGGGAGATGTGTTCACTCCGAAAGCAGGTCCAGAATGGCAGGAAGCCTCCACAAATGCTGATCTTTATATGATGTCAGCTGACATGCACTGAGTATTCATTTGCGCAAGTTAACCTAAGCTGGCAACAGCTACACATATGCTAGCCTAAGTTGGCAAAAGTTTTCCAACGCTGAATGTAACACTGGCAAATGCTAGCAAAAGTTCATAAAAGTTGGTGTGCGCTGGATTAAAAAAAAAAACAAAACCTGCTAACAAATGTAATTTCACCAGCATTTGGACTAATTTCTCTGATTTTTCAAAACGTCTGTAAAAGTCGGTTCAAATGCTATAGTGTGAACCCAGCTTTAACTTAGGCTGGCTTTGGTAAACTCTGCATAACTTAGCCCAGCGCTCAAGAACTTTTACAAACTGACCACAACTTTCACCAATGTGTATTTCCCAAATCTCTGCAAATTTTCAGCATTTTCAAAGAACAGTGTTTGTCATCAAACACCAACTATCAGTAACTTTTATCAACTTTTGCCAGCAAAGCCAGATGTTTGCCAAAACGTCAGTAAAAGTTGGTCCAAACATTGTAGTGTGAATCCACCCTTAACATCTTTGTGACTTCTACCAAACTAAATAATTGCCTTTATTAAAAAAGTATTTTGTAATTAATAAAGCCATGACCAGTGATGTGTGGCCAGGGGAGGCAGGTTAGGCAGAGCCTCACCTGCTATCATGAAAAGATAAAACAATAAAGAATCATAATGTATTATTATTTGTCCACTAATTTGTCTTGTAGGTCTAAATGTAATTTCTGAATGATTCCAATCATTTCAATGATATTTATATACTTCAAATCGCCAAATCTGCGCTTTTCCTGTTCAAATACAAGGGAGAGAGGCCAGGTGAAGCTGCAACAAACGCAGCCTCAAAAGGATTACGCAATCCTTCACAGCCAGGTTAAGCTGGATTCATGCTGCACCTCCGCTGTCTGTGTACGTGCAACCGGAAACCTTGTGTGATGAAATTTACGTCATCGTCTCCAGTCTGCTAGTGTCTGCAGGGTTCTACTGCGGACAACCACGTGCAGCCCAAATTTTATGACCTGCGCGCAGCCTGCCTACAACCTGAATGCATTGACAGTGCATGTGCAAGAATGAACGTCCCATTCACGAGGTGGTGTTACCAACACAACATACAAAGACAAAGTAGACTAGGAAGACAACAAGGGTGTGGAAGATGAGAATAAACATAAATGAATCCTTTTGCAGCAGCCTGAGCAGAGAAGAGCACTGAAATCTGGTAATTCTTCCTTTTCCTTGAAACGATGTCATTGTTGCTACAAAAATGTGCATCGCGCTCGTGTTTATAGCCAGTGAACAAACTGGCGTGTTAGCACATTTACCCATAGGTAGCACAGTTACCCATAGGGCTGGGGCAAAACTACAAATAACAGTTACGCGCATGCGTCAGCTGCTTGGCCTGGTAGATGAAAAAAATTAAGCATGTATAACGCCACGTGTGCACCAGGCTCGTGCAAAGCGCACGCAGACCAAAGTGGACCAGAGGACAAATGCATAATAAATAAGGCCTTAGAGCTCGTGCAAGATGTGTGTTCTTGGTAAACGCGCTGTGTATGTCAAAAATGTAGTGTTTGTAGAAGCTTTTACTGTGTGTCCTCCTTTTCCATAGTCTGTGTAATGTAGTTAATGTGTGTTTATAACATATTTAGTCTTCTCAATCTGACATAAAACTTTAGTTAAAAATCACAGTCAGAGGCTGCACAGTAATGTTGCTCCAATGAGGAGGGGCATGTTTAAGCACCGTAGGCACAGGAGTTTGTCCCAGTTGCTGGTTTTGATATATGGACTTCATTGTATGTTAGAATGGACAGGTGTTAATGTTGATCTGTAAAAAATACAGTAAATTGTTTACTTGGGGTATTAAAGGTAGTAGTTTGTATAAAATTCACATGGGTGTATCGATGGAAAAGAGGAGTTGGAATTAATAAGTGTTCACTTCTTCCTTCTCCCTTTCGAACAGTGTATACTGTAACTTTATTGCATTTGCTATTTGCTTGTTTTTTTGTTATATTTTTTGTGTTCGAAATAAACTATCTATCTATCTATCTATCTATCTATCTATCTATCTATCTATCTATCTATCTATCTATCTATCTATCTATCTATCTATCTCTCCTTCTACACTGAGGTTAAACGCCATATAAGCTAAGGACAAAATCAGAAAGTCAACAGACCGAGTACTCCATCTGTGCTTCTATTTTATAAAGACTGAAAATGGAAGATTTTATAGCTAAACAAAAAGTTCTCAAAATTGGACTTTCAATCAAAACTGGCAGTAATCTTGATTGAGACTGAGACTTTAAAACTAAAAGAAGACAAGGAAAACTTTTAAAACAAAGTCACTGAGATTTTTGTCCAGAGGGATAGGTGGATGGATTTCATTTACAAGTAAAGGTAAGACCATGAATACTTGTTTTATATACTTGAATTTGTATTGAATTGCGGAGCAGCAACATTAAGCACACCTACAGAGCCACCCCCCTCCCTCACCTTGAACAATCAGACCATCTCTCCCTGCTTCTAATACCTGCCTACAGCTCCCTCAGGAACAGTTCCCCCCAACCAAACAAACAATTAAAACCTGGCCTGAAAATGCTCTCTTGGAGGAGCTACAAGACTGCTTTGCCTGCACTGATTGGAGCACCTTTGAAAAGCAGGACCTGGACTCCTACACCAAGTCTGTCCTTCTCTACATTAAATGCTGTGCAGAAAATGTGACAGTCACCAAACACATCCGGGTCTTTCTAAACTGTAAACCCTGGATGACCAGTGAAGTACAAGCTTTGATCAGAGCCCACAACTCAGCCTTCAGACAGAGGGACAACTCTCTGCACAGCACCGCCAGAGCCAACCTGAGGAGAGGCATAAAACTCACTAAGAATGCCTATAGGAAGAAGGTGGAGAGCTTCCTCACAGACAACAACCCCCCAACAGATGTGAAGAGGCATCCAGGCCCTCACCAACTACAGGAGCTAGCCCCCTCACCCCACCCCCCAACATCAGACAGCAGCCTCACTCTGGCAGAGGAGCTTAACAGCTTCTTTGCCCAGTTTGAGCACACCTCCCCCCCCAAAACTCATCCCCCTTCCCCCCTCTCTCTACAGGTGCACAAGGTGAGGAGGCAACTGACAGCAGTGAACCCCCGTAGAGCTGCTGGTCCAGACAGCATCCCAGGAGCAGTGGTCAAAGCATGTGTAGACCAGCTGGCAGGGATCTTCACCAAGCTGTTCAACCTCTCCCTGATGGATGCCACCATCCCCTCCTGCCTCAAGGACTCCATCATCATCCCCATCCCCCAAAAGTCCACAATTGACAGCCTGAATGACTACAGACCCATAGCACTCACGTCTGTAGTCATAAAGTGTTTTGAGCAAATGGTATAGCAGCACATCAGGGATTGTCTTCCCCTCTCCTTCGACCCCACCAGTTTGTCTCCAGGGAGAACGAGTCTACAGAAGACGCCATCACCACCACTCTCCACAGAGCGCTGAGCCACCTGGAGAACCCAAGGAGCTGCGTGAGGGTGCTCTTTGTGGACTATAGCTCAGCTTTCAACACCATCATCCCAGACATCCTGATCAACAAACTGCACCTCCTCCAGATCCCCTCCTACTTACTCCTGGATAAAACCTTTCTCGCCAACTGCCCACAAACAGTCAGACTTGGTCCCCACCATTCCTCCACACTGTGTCTTAGCACTGGCTCCCCCCAGGGCTATGTGCTAAGCCCTCTACTGTACTTCCTGTATACCTTTGACTGTATTCCAACCCACCCAACCACCATCATTGTGAAATACATGGACGACACCACCTTGGTTGGGCTCATCACCAATGACGATGAGAAGGCATACAGGGCAGTGGTAGAGAATCTGCTGCTGTGGTCCCAAGCAAACAACCTGAAACTGAATGTCCAAAAAACTAAAGAACTCATACTGGATTTCAGGAAGAACCGACAGGACCACCCCTCCTCTTCCCCCCATAAATGGTGACCATGTGGAAACCTTCCCCACCTTCAGGTTCCTGGGCACCCACATCTCCTCTGGCCTCTCCTGGACTGTCAACACCAAGGCCCCGGTGAAGAAAGCCCAGCAGCGGCTGCACTTCCTCCGTGTCCTGAGGAAGAGCAACCTAGACCAGAAGTTGCTGCTGGCCTTCTACCGCTGCTCAATGGAAAGTGTGTGTGGTATGCTGGCTCCACGGCTGAGAACAGAAAGGCTGTGCAGAGGGTTATCAACACCACCCAAAAAATCATTGGCAGCCCTCTGCCCTCGCTGGAGAACATCTCTAGAGCCTCCTGTCTCAGAAAGATCAAGGCCATCACAGGAGACCCCTCACATCCCACCCACCACCTGTTTGACCTGCTCCCCTCTGAACGACGGTTCAGATCAATCAGGTCCCACACCTCCATTCCACAATTTTGTTGTACTGTACAACTGTACAATGACAATAAAGCCTATTCTATTCTATTATTGTACTCCAGGGACCAGTCATACCCTGTCACTGACCACTGAAACCACTGACTCATGCACGCTATCTGAGCTCGGAGCTAGCTAGTAAAGACTGGCAACAGTGATGTAAGAGGAAGGACGGAGTTAGATACAGCTCTTAGGCATTTAAAGAGACATGCACCGAAACAATCTGCTCTGGGGAAGCAAAAGATGATTCACAATGTTGCTGCTATAATAATTAAAGGGCAATTTGACCGAAGTATGTCACAAACATTATAGGAGTTGTTAACACGTGGGTGGGTGGGGTGCCCTCTTTTTACTTCTTCACCCCTGCCCTTCAAATAGCCTGAGTCTGTCCCTGATTTTTCCCCCTCATTAACAGTTCATGTTCTTCCTTCTTGCTGCAGCAAAAAGGGGGCAGCCCCGACTGTGCTCCTGCTCCTCCCCCACCACCCACCACCCCATGAAGAGAGGGGGGACCGCTTCTCAGGTAAGGGGATGTCTCAAAAGGATGGGGTGGGTGGGGGGGGGGCTTGGGGGTGTGTTTGAAGCTTTTGTTCTGCTGAGGAAAAAAAAAAAAAAGGGGGCTTGTTCTACAGCAGACCGGCCTGCCATTTTTAAACAGGGGTGTTGGAGCCGCAGAGCAAGAGGACCTGACACAGCGCGGGATGAGAGGAGAGACGGAGGCGCGTCACAGTCCGTCCACCGCAGCAGCCACAGGAGAGCGCGCACAGCTGAGGACGCACACCTGAGGAGGGACCGGGACGACATCATTTTAACCACCGAGGAGGGAAAAGCAAAACTTCTGCGCGCACTGTGGCTTCTTGCGAGGGTCCTCACAGACTTCAGCGCAGAAGCAGAAGCGGACGCGGTGGTCAACAGGAAGCCGTACCTGAAGGTCACCCGTCCGACTGGAGGATGCGTCCGCCGTGCGCGCACCACCCTTTCTCTCCTCACCTCTGACCTGTCAGGGCATTTTCGGTGCGGGGACAGAATCCTAGAGGATCTCGCAGCTTTGACCAAATCTGTTGAGCAGCTTTTTCACCTCCATCCCAACATGCGACGGGTCCCGATCAGACTCCGCTACCTGTAAGCGCCTTCCTCCTCCTCCTCCTCCTCCTCCTCCTGCACTCTTGTTTGCGCTGTTGCTCCGCAGAATGAAGCCGCTTAATGCATGTTTTTTTTTCATATATTTTTTCCTCCATCTCCTCTGCAGGTTTCTACACTTACTCGCATTTTGCTGCTGTGCTCAGGTATGTCACCTCTAATCTTTCATTAAATAATCCTGCTGTAATGTTTAGTATAGCCGTAGCCTATATGCCTTTGGTGGTTTAATTAGCACCATAATTCTTTAAACATATGGCGCAGAAATGGACAGGTCCGACCGCGCGGGCCTGTTGGCAGGTACACACCGACACCCCGGGGCCAGGCGCGCGCGCGCGCACCGCTCACCGGGCCAAGGAGGCACGCGATCGGCGGTTTATGGGAGAAAGAAACCGCAGCAGACAGAAACCCGAAGAAATTCATGGCTAGGGTTTTTTGCCCACTTTAGGCTACTTTATTTCTCCGAACCCTTTTAAAAATCGTTTTACCTTGTTCTTTTCCCACTGCTTTTTACTACGTTTTTTTTCTTCCACTTTTCTTTGTGCTTTTGGGGCCCTGCAGTATTTACTAGGCTGCATTTTCACTATTATGCTTTTCCCTCCGTTTTATCCTATTTTACATTGTTTTTTCCACTGTTTTTACCAGGTCCTTTTCTCTATTTCTCTTATTTTTCGACACTTTTCGCCCCGTATCCCCTTGTACTTTTATGGTAATTATGTCAGATAAAAGTAGCTTTAATCCTGCGCCCTCTTCCTAACTCTGGTTTTTACTGTTAAACGTTTGTTTCCTTAGTTTTTATCTAATTATTACCATTTCCTCCCTTTTCTCATTTTTTTCCAAATTTCCCCGTATTTTTTAAACCGTGTTTTTACTCCTTTCACCGCTGTTTTTTAATCTTAGATTTACACTATTTTCCCTCCGGTATTTCCTTAATTTTTCCAATTTTTTCCACATTGTTTTGCAACGTTTTTGGGTGACTTATGCCATGAACATGTGTTCCATTCATTTTTTCCGCTCCTCTGCGCGCGTTTGTGGCTCCTGCCGTCCGCATCAGCTGTAACCGCAGCGCGTCTTTCCGGGAGCCGTCGTTTCCTGTGGCACAAGCCTCGCAACTTCTTACTTTAATCAGAGTAAAACAAGAAAAACACGCAGGACGACAGTCTGCTGGGACGCCTTTCCTCTCCCTCTGAAGCCCCGTTCGCAAATGGTTCTTGGAAATTTGCAACTTTTTGCTCATAAATTTGCAACTTTTTTTCCTCAAAAAAATTGTGAATTTTCTCTTGTAAATTTGCAACTTTTTTTTTTATAAACTTGCAACTTCTTCCCGTAAATCTGCAACTTTTCCGCAAAAATGTGACGTTTTTTCTCATAAATTTGTGACGTTTTCCTAGAAATTTTCAACTTTTTTTTTCCTCAAAAAATTGAGAATTTTTTCTTGTAAATTTGCAACTTTTTTCATAAACTTGGAACTTCTCATAAATTTGCAACTTTTTCCTTCAATAAAATTTGCCTTTTTTTCTCATAAGTTTGCAACTTTTTCTCATAAACTTTCAGCTTTTTTATCCAAAAAATTGTGATTTATTTTTTTTTTTGTAAATTTGCAGTTGTTTTCCTCCTAAAATTGTAACTTTTTCTCATAAATTTAGTAGTTTGTGCATCGTAAATTTTCAGCTTTTCCTCATAAATTAATGATATTTTTTCCTTATAAAAATGCAGCTTCATGCTCGTAAGTGTTCTTTTTTCCATTATAAAAGTGCCAACTTTTGCCCGTTTGACCTCAGAACAACGGGCTTCCGGGTGTCTCGGTCCACCCCCGCACCAAGTTTGGTGGCTGTATGTTCAGCCGTTTCGATTTTAGTGCGCGGACAATCGCACGTGCACACGCATGAACGCCCTACCCACGCGCCAACTCCGGTCGGCGCTGGTAACAATAAACGTAAAGCTATTAAAGCAGCAATGAGACGCACTGATGCCTGTGATGCCATCTAATTTCTGACAGGTAACCAATCAGTCCTCGCCTAATTTCACGCAGCATATTACTGAGCAGAGCCGAGTGACGGACCGCATGAGCCGCAGGCTGATCCGCATCTACCAGCTGTACAGCCGCACCAGCGGCAAGCACGTCCAGGTCCTGCCCAGCAAGAAGATCAACGCCATGGCTGAGGACGGCGACAAGCACGGTGAGACTGCGCGCCTCCGCAGAGGAAGGAGCTGCGCGCACGTCACACACGCGCCTCACTGCACAACATCAACGCGCATAAATGTCACGTGTGTGGGTTGGGAAGAGCACAGGGCTGAGTTAACCGGTTACGCTAATGTTTTACTATGAAAGATTCACAGGGAGTTTGTAAGTGGGTTGTTAATTAGGTGGTAAAATGCTCTATAAGTCATGAATTAGAAAATGCAAATTAGTTGTGAGACATACTTCACACCCAGGATGTACACAGGTATGGGCTGTTGTTGCCCGGGCAACAGCCCATTTACCATCTTTGTTGAGCTGGCCCTCCAGAGGAAAGTAAATAAATAAATACTTAATTGAAAAAATAACTTAATGAAGTGTCTCTTTAGGTAAATTTGCAGGTACTTTGAGACTTCTTATATTTGCGTTTATTGTAGTAAATCTGAACCCTTTTTACTACAATCTGTAGCTTTTTCTCTGAAATTTGCATTTTTTTTTTAAATTAGAGGTCTCTCTTTGTAAATGTTGAGTTTTCATATGTAATTTAGAAACATTCTCATAAATTGTTCACGTTTTTTTGGTATGATTATAGTTATTTTTCCTCTTTGTTAATTTCTTGAAACCAAAGTTTTCCCCTCAGAATCTGGACACTTGCTGAAAATTTGAGGCTGTTTTCACTCATGAATGTACTTTTTATTCATGAATTTGTGGGGTTTTGTCTTTTTTTCCGCCAGCTTTGCCCCTTGTCCTCAATATTTTCCCCTCATGTGTTTCCTTTGATATTTAAAAAAACAAACATCTGAGACTTCTTCTTGTAAATGTGTTCTCTTCTTGTAATTTTGAGACATTTTCTTCAAAATTTACAACTTTTTTTTCTCATAGTGCATTTTTAAAATACATTCCTTGTTTTCTTATCCATTTTGAGGAGCCACAATTGAACACATCACTCTGTTACTCATAAATTTGCTTTTTTCTTGTGAATTGGTGACTTTTGTCTTGTGAATTCATTTTTTGCATAATAAGTTTGCCCTCATTTCAGGTTAGATTAGGGGTGTCCAATCATGTGCCGTGGAGGGCCAAGACCCTGCAGGTTTTCTCTTCCACCCAGTCTCTTCAGCAGGTCTTTACTCTTATCAGCAGTCAGTGGGAAGAAGTTCAGTAAAATCTGCTGTTGAAGACACTGGTTGGAGGTAAAGCCTGCAGGGTCTTGGCCCTCCGTGGCACATGATTGGACACCCCTGGGTTAGACCAATAGCTGCTCAAAGTGTCTGTGCACATCCCTGTTTCACACGTGGACATTGGCGCCGTCTTTGATAAGATCAAGTGTTGCACTTTTTGTCTGTCCTCTTAAGTCTCAGATTTTCTGGGTTCACCTTACTTTATCTTGTTTAGTTGGAAGTAGATGTGCTAGCCTGCTGATTTATTGAAGACAGCCTACAAGTTATGACACACTATACAGTCAGGGTCCCATCCATCCATCCATCCTCTACTGCTTATCCAGGGGTTCTGGTTCACGGGGGCAGCAGTCTAAACAGAGTAGCCCAGGCTGCCCCCAGGTTCATATAGCACCACAATCCCCATGATCCCTCCTGCAGGTGGAACGAGTAAAACATCCTGCAGTAAAATGTAACTAGTTATATTTATTAAAATAACTTTTTCACAAAATTGTATTTTTTTTTTTTGTAACTTTGATTTTTATTCATTTTTCATCGTACATATTACATTCAGATCAGCAAAATTGTATTTTGATGAGTAGCTTTATTACCAAATTGTTTTTACTCTTGAGAACATTTATAAAGAAAAGCACTTTACTTTTACTCAGCTACATTTGCTGCTCTACTCTGAGTTACTTTTGATTTCACTGATACGGAAACTGGTGAGAAATGGACTTGTTTAAACTGTTATAACCAGAAACGGTTGCATAATTAGTCATTTTAGTAAATTTGTCGTTTTATTTGTAAAATTTATAAACTGGAGTGGTGGCCTCGAGGTACAGCATCCGCCCCAGGGTTCCCTGGAACTTTCAGGTTTCTGATGCATGAAACAGCAAATTAGTTGCAATTTTTTTTGACCAATTAAGAAGTTAAATTAGACAATTTCCCACAGAAACCTGAAAGTTCCAGGGAACCCTGGTGGAAAAACACTGCTTTATGTGATCTGGATAATACTGGAGGCCACATGTGGCTGTAGTTTACATTTTATTTTTTAATCAGGAAAATGTCTACATTTATAAGAATAAAGGATTAAGCGGAAGAAGATGGAAGTGTCAAATGCCTCCAGCGGGCCCACCACCTGCAGGATGGATCACGGGGCAGTGTGAACTAGGCAGCAGTCTGGGCTTCTCCGTTTAGGCTGCTGCCCCGGATATGGGGTAGAAGATGGATGGATGGATGGATGGATGGGTGGAGTATCAAATGTTCAAGGAAAGAAGTCAGACATTCACAAGGACACAAAAGCAAATCCACAGGGAAAAGTAGTAAATTTTAAACAAACTGAAACTGAAACAAACTGAAAATGTATACAAAAAGTTTTACATTAACAAAAAAAAGCTGCACATTTAGGAGAAAATAGTCATAATATGTAAGAAAACCCCCACAAATTTGAGAAGAGATTGAGTACTGAGTAAAACTGTTACTCAGTACTTAAGTAACTTTATTGGTGATTACCCTTACATGCTGTATATACTTGAGTAATTATTATCATAAGGTAAATATACTTGCACTTGATTGCAGTTTCTGCCTATCCTGTCACCTCTGCCTTCTGCTTACATGCTTCAGTAAGGGTGTAGTGAAATCTATCATGAGGGCTTTTTTGTCGTTTAAGTTGTCTGATTCTCACAGAGATGCACATCAGAAATTATTCACATTTCATTATATTCAGTTCAGTTCTGAACAGCTGTCTTCTCTTCAGTGAGTCTTAAAAATTTTGCGTCACGTTTCTTTGGCAGTCGTAAACAAAGGCAGCATTTGCCATCATCAGCATTTTAGTGAAGCCTTGGCCTCTTACCCAGGCAGCTGACTTCTGATCCGAGCCCAGACAAATTTGTCTGCTGGATTATAAATGGTGCTACCTGCAGTTCTCCAGAAAACGCACAGATCTGGAAGAGTAATCAGAAATCGTTCTACGTTTTGTGCTTCTCAAACATTTCCTTCATCGCTGCTGCTGCTGCTGCTCCCCTACCTCCAGCCTCCCCCTGTCCAGGCTCAGGACTGACTTGGCCTCGGTCAGTTTTTGACATGTTTGATTCCATGCAGAGTATCTCCTCCTGCCTTTAAAGGTACCCATTTTGTTGGTTTTAAACCTTCTGAAATGCATCTGTTGGTCACGTGATTATCGGAAAAAACATCAAAATACTCCCGTCTCTTAAAACACACACACACACACAGCCTTTATATCGTTTAAGGAGCCAGCGTAACTCTTCTGGGTTTGCTCTGGTACGTCACAAAAAGAAGAACCCAGACCTGGTACCTGCCTGCTGCTCTGTAGTGTACTGCATCAACAAAGACAAGCAAATCTAGTGATACTAAAGGCCCCATGGACAGCACTTTCCCCACACGTCTCAGTGAAATGTTGGTGACACATTTTGGCCAAATAGCTTTTAATTATTGTTTTATTGCAGCATCGTTGTAAACAGAGGCAATTCTAGAGTCTCTCTGGACCCTAGACAAAAATTCACAGGAGACCCCTCCAACCAACATTCATCACACTTGACACTAACAAAAAATAAGATAAGATAAGATAGTCAGCTAATTAACTACTGTATTATTTGCCCTACTAACCGCTGCCTTCCTTTTGAGTCTCCTCTTCCTCTTTTTTTCTTTTGTCACTGCCCAATGGATAACTTCCTTCAGTTTGATACAGCCACTCTCACTTGTTTGTTTACATGAGACATGCACTGGTACTTTTCAAGAGTTTTCCACGTTGTCACAGCTGTAGTGATTCAAAGTTGGTCAGCCCTCGGGGGCTTCCTGAGCATTTGCCTGCCTTGCCTGCCGGCACAGCACCTCTGGTTATAAATGATCTTTTGCAGCCTTCCTGAGAACAGTTCGTTTCAGCACATGCCTCTTTAAAGGCCCAAGAGCTGCAATTAACTGCACCTTCCCTCTTTCATCATTATTGCTAACCTTTACTGGCTAGCTCCTAGCTTGGGTGGCAAGCCTAAGACAGCTAATGTAAATTCACCTTAAAGACTGATTGAAATAAACAAAGCAAGGTGACTAGCTGATACTTGCTAGCTGCTAAGAGCAATGTATATGGTCTAGGGCTGCAACGATTAGTCAACGTAGACAACGTCAATCATAAAAATTTGTTGCTACAAAATTTTATTGTCGACACATCATTTAATTTTAAAGTTTATGGGCATGCTGTGGAAATGACCGGCATGGTGACCTAGAGGTAGAGCATCCGGCCCACAACCGGGAGGTTGGGGTTCAAGTCCCAGCTGGGTCATACCAAAGACCATATAAAAATGGAACTTCCTGTCTATCTTGGTGCTCAGCAAAAATGGAACAGAGGAGGGAAATGTGGCAGTGGCTCAGGAGGCAGAGCGGGTCACCCAATGACCAGAGGGTTGGTGGTTCAAATCCCGCTCTCCCCAGCCATCCTGCTGTTGTGTCCCTAGGCAAGACACTTTCTCACCTTGTCTCCAGTGTCCACGACACTGGGTATGAATGTGTATAAATGTTCGGTAGTGGTTGGAGAAGCCGTTGGCATAGATTGGCAGCTATGTTCCCGTCAGTCTGCCCCAGGGCAGCTGTGGCTCCCCAGCTTGTTTGCAGACAGACAGCAGGCAGGTATCAAAGCTGGGTTTACTGAAAAAAACTCAGAAGAGTTACATTGGCTGCTTAAAGACAGAGTCAATGTAAAGGCTGTTTTGTTTTGTTTTTTTAAGATAATTTTTTTTTTTTTTTTTTTTTTTTTTTGTTACTTATTTGTACCCGTAGGTAGATTTGGTTTGCAGTCTGGTGACAAGCCACCGGCTGCCGGTCGCTGCGTGCGCGAGCGCCCTAAACCTACATGTTTTTGGTATGCGGGAGGAAACCGGAGAAATCCCGGAGTAAACCCGCGCAACACGGGGAGAACATGCAAACTCCACACAGCTCACTGTTGGTCGGGGGCTGGGATCGAACCCACGATCTCATGATCCCCGCGATCCCCCGGCCGAGGGTAAAACTGTGCTGCCACAGTGCTAAACCACTGCGCCACCGTGCAGCCCCATGGAATGAAATGAGTGTTTTGATGTTTTTTCTTTAATCATGTGACCAATAGATACATTTCAGAAGGCTAAAGCCTACAAGAACACAATTTTCCAGTGAATGAGAGCTTTAAGAAATGTTGCAAGTTCAAACTCAGCCTTTTGGTTATCAGAGTAACAAAAACGAACTGACTTTTCAATCCACTAGATGGCACTAAATGATCACTGTTTACTTAGGTCAGAACAGCAGTGAAATGAATGGTGATAGCTAACCGAGAGTTGAACAAGACAAAGATCAGGATGGGAAATCACCACATATGATATTGCAGTACTCAATATAGTGCAATAAATTTCCGTCCCTACTTTTTACCGGGTCACCATAATGACATCATCAGTAAAGAAGCAGAGTAGCATCATTCCATCCATCCATCCATCCATCTTCTACCGCTCTTCCGGAGGTCCGGGTCACAAGGCAGCAGTTCAAGCAGAGAAGCCCAGACTTCCCTCATCCCAGCCACTTGCTCCAGCTCTTCAGAGGGGACATCAAAGTGTTCCCAGATCAACTGGGAGACATAGTGAGCGAGTCCTGGGTCTGCCCTGGGGTCTCCTCCCAGTGGGATGTGCCCGAAACACCTCAAGTGGGAGGCGTCCAGGAGGCATCCTGATCAGATGCCCAAACCACCTCAACTGGCTCCTTTCAGTGTGGAGGAGCAGCGGTTCTACTCTGAGCCTCTCCCAGATGACTGAGCTCCTCACCCTATCTCTAAGGGTGAGTCCAGCAAACCTACAAAGAAAGCTCATTTCAGCCACTTATGTCTGCGGTCTCATTCTTTTGGTCATTACCCAGATCTCGTGACCATAGGTGAGGGTGGGAACGTAGATTGACCGGTAAATCAACAGCTTTGCTTTTGAGCTTAGCTCCCTCTTCACAACGGATCGGTACAACATCTGCATCACTGCAGATGCTGCTCCGATCTGTCTGTCAATCTCTTTTTTTTTTTTTTTTTTTTTTTGTTACTTATTTGTACCCGTAGGTAGATTTGGTTTGCAGTCTGGTGACAAGCCACCGGCTGCTGGTCGCTGCGTGCGCGAGCGCCCTAAACCTACATGTTTTTGGTATGCGGGAGGAAACCAGAGAAATCCCGGAGTAAACCCATGCAACACGGGGAGAACATGCAAATTCCACACAGCTCACTGTTGGTCGGGGGCTGGGATCGAACCCACGATCTCATGATCCCCGCGATCCCCCGGCCAAGGGTAAAACTGTGCTGCCACAGTGCTAAACCACTGCGCCACCGTGCAGCCCCATCTCTTGCTCCATTCTCCCCTCACTCGTCAATAAGACCCCGAGATACTTAAACTTCTCCACTTGGGGCAGGAACTTGTCCCCAACCCGGAGAGGACAATCCACTTTTTGCCGCTGAAGACCATGGACTCTGACTTGGAGGTGCTGATTCTCATCCCAGCCACTTCACACTCAGTGGTAAACCATCCCAGTAACACCTGTAGGTCACTGCTGGATGAAGCCAACAGGACAACGTCATCTGCAAACAACAGAGATGAGATCCTGTGGTCACCAAGCATGACACTCTACATTCCCTGGCTGCGCCTAGAAATCCTGTCCATAAAAATTATGAACAGGATCAGTGACAAAGGGCAGCCCTGGCAGAGTCCAACTCTCACTGGGAATGAGTCTGACCAAGTGTTTGCAATATGAACCAAACTCTCACAACTGTTGTATAGAGGCCGGGTAGCTCGCAACAACAAGCTCGACACCCCATACTCCCGAAGCACCCCCCACAAAAAAACACGAGGGACGTGGTCGAATGCCTTTTCCAAGTCCACAAAATGCATGTAAACTGGTTGGGCAAACTCCCACAAACCCTCGAGAATTCTCGAGAGGGTAAAGAGTTGGTCCGATGTGCCACAGCCAGGACGAAAACCACATTGCTCCTCCTGAATCCGAGATTCAACCAACGGTCAGACTCTCCTTTCCAGTACCTTGGCATAGACCTTCCCACGGAGGCTGAGGAGTGGGATTCCTATAAAGTTGGACCACACCCTCCGGTCCCCTTTCTTGAAGAGAGGACCCACCACCCCGGTTTGCCATGCCAAAGGCACTGTCCCCAAGATAAACTGATCCTGGGTGAAGGGCCAGACTAAGAATGATCCAACAGACTCATGATGAATGTTAGAACAAGAATTCAGTGTAGCCTGCCCGGTGTGGGGTTACCCCACCCTAGAGTCAGGCCTGTGGGAGGAGCTCAATGGCTAGCACCTGATGGCCGGGTTTCTGCCCATGGGACCCAGCCGGGCTCAGCCCGAAGGAGTTACATGGGTCCACCCTCCAGTGGGCTCACCACCTGCAGGAGGGACAATGGGGGTCAGGTGCTATGTGGATCAGGTGGCAGTCGAAGGCAGAGACCTTGGTGGTCTGATCCCAGGCTTCCTAAAATGGCTTTTGGTACGTGGAATGTCACCTTTCTGGTGGGAAGGAGCCTGAGCTGGTGCATGAGATTGAGAGATACCGGCTAGATATAGTCGGCCTCACCTCAACACACAGCTCTGGTTCTGAAACCAGTCTCCTGGAGAGGGGCTGGAGCTTGGCCTACTCTGAAGTTGCCCCGGGTGAGAAGCGACGAGCAGGGGTGGCTATTTTTGTATCCCCCCCACCTTGCTGCCTCGACATTGGAGTTTTCCCCGGTGGATGAAAGGGTTGTTTCCCTGCGCCTTCAGGTTGGGAAACGGGTCCTGACCATCATTTGTACCTATGCACCAAATGATGGTTCAGAGTACCCACCCTTTTTGGAGTCTCTGACTGGGGTGCTGGAGGATGCTTCTCTTGGAGACTCCATTGTCCTACTGGGGGACTTCAATGCGCACGTGGGCAACGACAGTGAAACCTGGAAGGGGGTGATTGGGAGGAACGGCCTGCCCGATCTGAACCCGAGTGGTGTGGAGTTATTGGACTTCTGTACTAACCACAGTTTGTCCATAACGAATGCCATGTTCAAGCATAAGGGTGTCCATATGTGCACTTGGCACCAGGACACCCTAGGTTGCAGGTCGATGATCAATTTTGGTATTGTGTCATCAGACCTGTGACCATATGTCTTGGACACTTGGGTAAAGAGAGGTGCAGAGCTGTCAACTGATCACCACCTGGTGGTTAGTTGGAGCCAATGGCAGGGTAGGATGCCATTCAGACCTGGTAGACCCAAACATATAGTGAGGGTGTGCTGGGAACGTCTGGCTGAGGCCTCTGTCCGGGAGGTCTTCAACTCCCACCTCCAGAAGAACTTCAACCACATTCCGAGGGAGTCTGCATGGGGACATGGAGTCTGAATGGGCCATATTCTCCACCTCCATTGTTGAAGCGGCTGTCCAGAGCTGTGGCTGCAAGGTCGTGGGTGCATCTCATGGTGGCAACCCCCGAACCAAGTGGTGGACACCAGTGGTGAGAGGGGGCCATTAAGCTGAAGAAGGAGTCCAATCAACCTTGGTTGGCTTGTGGAACTCCCGAAGCAGCTGAGGTGTACTGGCAGGCCAAGTGGAGCGTAGCTCGGGTGGTTGCTGAAGCAAAAACTCGGATGTGGGAGGAGTTCAGTGAGGCCATGGAACAAGACTTTCAGTTGGCCTTGAAGAGATTCTGGCAAACTGTCCGGTGGCTCAGGAGTGGGATGCAGCTCCCTATCCACACTGTGTATGATGCAGGTGGGGCACTGCTCACTTTTACTGGGGATATTGTCGGGCGGTGGAAGGAATACTTCAAGGATCTCCTCAATCCCACTGACACGCCTTCCACAGAGGAAGGAGGGCTTGTGGACAAGGGGGATGACTCGTGTATCACAGGGGCTGAGATTGCCAAGGTGATTAAAAAGCTCCTTGGTGGCCGGGCCCCGGGGGTGGACGAGATTCTCCCTGAGTACCTCAAAGCCCTGGATGTTGTAAGGCTGTCATGGTTGACACACCTCTTCAATATTGCGTGGCGGTCGAGTAGCATCTGAAAAACCAAATTTCCATTGTTCTGTAATGAGTCTACTATATCTGGAATTTCCCCATTGTGGGACTAATAAAGGCTTATCTTATATCTGCATGGACTAAATAGTGAGTGGAGATAGGGAATGAGTGGATAATTCTGAGCACAGCTATAGTTTTATCAAGGCAGTCTTTTGCATGCTTTTTCATAGTAATTGAATTTTACAGAGTAGTGCAGCTTCCATTAAAGCCATTCTGTATGAAACAAAGTAGAAAATAAGTATTTCCCGCATATTTTTGGCACAGACTGTTCTTTATTAACTCCACTGTTGAGGCTACTGTTGACCACAACTGAAAATGTCAGATATGCAGCGGTAGTGGCCAGCCCTTCTTCCTCATCCCCGTGGGTCATACTATATCTCTGAGTCAAATCCAGTTCAAATTAATGTGTACTGTATCATAATCTTCTCATCATTTCTTGTCATTGTTTCTAGAGCTGTTTCTGGATAATGAACATCACACAAATTTAACAGGGGCCCCCAAATACAGTCTTGCATAGCCCCCCCCCCCCCAAAAAAAAAGCCAAAAACGACCCTGATCTTTGTCCACATGAATGCACAAAGGTCGCTGCAGTCTTGCTGTCTAAATGTCTGTTTTTGAGCATTTCTCACATGTAGAGATAAATGTGGCGCTCAGTGTGTTAAGTCAGGACAGATTTATTTGAAGAGGAATTCTTAATGGGACCGCCGAGGTCACCATTTTTAGCGTTCAAAGAATTTGGAGACACGTGGTTTTATCATTTTGCAGGAATTTCTGCTTGCATGAATCCCTAGTAATGGTCCCATAGGTTTTACTGTGTGTATGTCTGTGTGTAGGCAGGTGATGAGCAAGAGCTCTCATGCTTGGAAAAACACATGTGCATTTTTTCTTTTTCTTCAGTCTATGCATGTTTGACTCATTCATGGTCTTGTAGTTGAATCATCTGTCAGGCTGCCTTCTTATTCTAATCTCTAGACACTCTCAGCTGCTGCTGCTAACCCCTCTCGTCTCTGTGGGTTTGTTTCTTTTAGCTAAGCTCATCGTGGAAACGGACACGTTTGGCAGTCGGGTGCGGATCAAAGGAGCCGAGACGGGCCTCTACATCTGCATGAACAAGAAGGGGAAGCTCATCGGCAAGGTGACGCTCAGTGCTGGTGTGGGGTGGCCGAAAAGCCGCGGGGTTATTGTTGTTGAGATCAGGATGTGTGGGCTAAAGAGTCAGGGAGTGCTTTAGAAAATGACGTGAAATTGAGGGTAAGTAAAGGGTAAATATCAGAAAAAAATCAGGGTATTTTTTTCACTGTTTTGCCCAGTATATTTCCTGTTTTTATAGCCGTTTCCCCATTAATATAAGGTTAAATTATCCCATGAAAGTTAAAGCACAATACAGCTGATGTAGCAGTACTTACCCCTTACGTGTTCTAAGCCCTGTTATAACCCTCTTTTCTCTTTCCACAAAGATTCTTACGAACCCAATCCGATTCTTAAGGATCGTTGAGACCATAGTTTTAGACCCGGAGAGAAACATCTGCGTGCACACAACACGTCACAGGCGCACACACACGGCTCCACCAAAGGAGTGAAAACTTGTTGTAACTAACGGATGACAAGTGGAAGTTTTTACTTTGGATTATAAAAACCACAAATATAAACACCCTGCAAAAATATTGATAATTTTTTGGTTTTGTTTCTAAGCTGAAAGAATGAGGTGTCATTAATTAATTGCTTAATTAATAAACTGTGTAATTGTGGGCAATAAAAATCTGACTTACTGACAGCTGGTTTGAATATTTGATAAGGAGTCTTCAGTCATAACTTTTACAAAAGCATTACAAGTAAGAAGAAATCGTGATATGATTTAATGTCGGCTGGCTGAGCAGCTGCACAAAACTGGATTTAAAACATCAGCTGCCCCACAGCGATTTTTTCATCATTTGTCAAAGGCTAGCAACAATTCTGGATGTATTTCAGCCTGTAAATCCTCCTGTTATAAATTGTTACGAGATATAACAAGTTATAAGATGATTATTTTTCTCTATAAGGCTGCATCTATTGTTTTAAAAAAGTTTTACATATACCACTAAGAACCCTTTTTTACCTAATCCTTATTATAAACACATCAAGCTTAAAGTTTAATCACGGAGCTTGAATTTCTGTGAGAAATAAATGCTCCTTGGTGGCTGGACTGGCTGAAATCGATAGTAAACTGGGGCTGTAGCATATTGTTGCTGTTTACTCCTGTGCACAAAATGCAGAAAAAACCTCCTGTCTGGAAACTGGTTTCAAATCTCTACACTTCCACACCTCCAGGTACCCGGTGTCACATGCATCGAAAGCTAAACTGCATATGAACTTCCACAGTTTGGGGTAAAAATGATAGATATGGCCTTGGCAGAGTTATTGTGCTCTCTGAATGCCCTCTAGTTTAAGCCTGTTTTTACTTTGGTTCTATCTCATTCTTATCTTGTTTTCCAGATTTTCATCTATTTTTACCATCTATTTTCTGTTATTTTATCCTATTTTACTATGTTTTTTTAGTTTACTATTTTTGCCCTGAATTCAGTATTTTTTTACCTCCGCCAAGGAGGTTATGTTTTTACCGGGGTCTGTCTGTCTGTCTGTCTGTCTGTTACCAACATAACTCAAAAACTTATGAAGGGATTTTGATCAAATTTTCAAGAAAGGTGTGTAATGGCACGGGGAACAGATGATTAGATTTTGGTGATGATCTGAGAGTGCATACCTCCACCAAGGCCTTTGTTTGTACTTGTGCAGCAGGATTACACAAAAACTACTGCATGGATTTGGATGAAATTTTCACCAGAGGTGGTTCTTGAGTTAGACAGGAACCCATTATATTTTGGTGATGATCTGAGAATGCATACACTACCGTTCAAAAGTTTGGGGTCACCCAGACAATTATTTTGTGTTTTCCATGAAAAGTCACACTTATTTACCACCATGAGTTGTAAAATGAATAGAAAATATAGTCAAGACATTGACAAGGTTAGAAATAATGATTTGTATTTGAAATAATAATTTTTTCCTTCAAATTTTGCTTTCGTCAAAGAATCCTCCATTTGCAGCAATTACAGCATTGCAGACCTAACATGATTGCACAAGGGTTTTCTAATCATCCATTAGCCTTCTGACGCAATGAGCAAACACATTGTACCATTAGAACACTGGAGTGATAGTTGCTGGAAATGGGCCTCTATACACCTATGTAGATATTGCACCAAAAACCAGACATTTGCAGCTAGAATAGTCATTTACCACATTAGCAATGTATAGAGTGTATTTCTGATGAGTTTAAAGTTATCTTCATTGAAAAAAAGTGCTTTTCTTTCAAAAATAAGGAAATTTCTGAGTGACCCCAAACTTTTGAACGGTAGTGTACCTCAGCCAAGGCTCTTATCTTCTCGCAGTGTGTTAGCAACAATACTCCAAAACTGATGGACAGACTTTGATGCAATTTTCACCACAAGTGGCTATAGGCCTAAACACAAACCCATTACATTTTAGAGGTGATCCATGAGAAACGGAAGGAGCCTTGGCGGAGGTATGCACTCTATGGGTGCTTTTCTAGTTTAATAATGGTTCACATTTTTTTCAGTTTTAAATCAAATTTCCCACATTTTTAACCCTGTTTTTTCAGTATTTACCATGTGCTCACCTTGTAATGTGTGGGCAATATCATAAAGTGCTTATTGAGACCTGAGTAATCGCAGTCACGTTTTTGTCTTTGCTGGCATCAAGAAGCAAAATGTTGTGAATAAGTCCCCGAACAATTGCTTTTATTGTATGTATGAAATTATTTCATTGTTAATGCAAAACTAAAACGCCACCAAAACAGTTAGTCCTCTTACCAAATATGATCTAGTCTCCAGCTCTCAAGGTAAATTAATTTTTCTTGTGGAAACCAGTGGAAACCAACTGGAACTACAGACAGTGGTACAGCGCGCGGCGGACGTGCGACACATGAGGCTGCAGGTCACTATCTCATGTCTCAGACGCGTAGATGATGTTTCTGTGTGAGGTGTGTGTCATAGAGCCTCGGGCCATCTAAGTGCCCCCCCCCCCCCACTCCTCCCATCCCACCGTGATGGCTGCCAGCACCCCCACTCCCAATAAACACACACACACAAACACACACACACACACACTGCCCTCCACCCACCCTGTTCCCTGCCTCGTACACCATCTGCCCCAAGCTCCGGGCCCAGTCAGAAGAATGAACTGACACTTTGTGCGTTGGACGACTGTGTGTGCATGGGTGTACAAGACTATTTTTAACTCTCTCTCTCTCTCTCTCTCTCTCTCTCTCTCTCTCTCTCTCTCTCTCTCTCTGGGCCAGAAAGGTGGCAGCTCGGTACAGTAGGACAACAGTGATGACCTTACTGTATATCACAGCGCCGATGGAGCCCGTGTAGTATTTTATCTAAACTTAACTCACCTATTCAGACAGACTGCCTCATGGCTGACCCACATGCCATCCTGAAATCAGCACTCCTGCCTGAAAGGCTGTTAAGAGGATGGCTGAGATTTAAGGGCCACTATCGATCGTCTCCAGTCAAGGAGATCTTGTGGTTTACATTTAACCACAAATGCAACAGGAGATCAAACCTATAGGGTCTATCCTGAGAGACGACACGAGCTGGTAGAAGTTAGCTGAAGGGGGAGTAGTATCATTGCTTCGTGTCATCATCCCCCTCTCTGATCTGTAATGACTGCAGCATATGCTGGATATATGAGGGGAGGGGTGTGTGTGTGTGTGTGTGTGTGTGTGTGTGTGTGTGTGTGTGTGTGTGTGTGTGTGTGTGTGTGTGTGTGTGTGTGTGACAAGCTCCCTCTGACAGTTCAGACAGGCACATCTACATGTTGTTTTTACCCCAAACTGGCAAACTTTTTGTTGCAGTTTGGCTATGTGTTTACACCAGGAGATAACCCCTTGCCTGTGTTCAAGACAACTGAAAAATTAAACAAAATAAGCCGGAATGATGCGAGATATATAATCAACTGTGGAAGCATGGCTTTCTATTAGGGTGACTGAAATCTAAAGAAAATAACAAGACAAACTGCGCTTGGTAAGCTAACTCCCTAGTAGCTCTGTGAGCTCAAGTGCGCAGGCTCCCCATGCCAAGTCTGCAGAAGTTTCAGCATGAAAACAGGGCTGGACTGGATCAGTTTGGCTGGCCAATAACTGAGCAGTGGACGGGATATGAAGGCTGGGTGTACCATGTTTATGACATTGGTTACACCAGTTCATCACAGACAGAAACAAAAAGAAGGCTCTATGTTTTTTAAAAGAAGTCAGCGCTTTGATGTTTTTTCAATGATCACATGGCCAACAGACAGATTTCAGAAGGTTAAAACCTATAGAAGCACAATTTTTCAGTGAATGGGACCTTTAAAAAAGGATGTTTAATGAATGAATGAATGAATGAATGAATGAATTTATTTCGGATAGTACATTACAGGTTAAAAGAAACTGTATAATATAACAACAAGGTCAAATTAGACAAAGACTCCTTCTACTATACAATTCCACGTGAGTTATCCGAAATGGGTGATGGCTGAAGCCGCAGCTTATATTGCCCACCCATATTCCATCCAAGAATTCAAAGGAGAAAAAAGAGAAAACAAGACAAGAGCGATTACAATTTAAAACAAGGCTAAGACAAAATATGACTGAGAGAAAAAGAAAACTGAGCTAGTCTAAGTTAAGCAGTTACTATTCAAAAACAAATCTAAGACATAGTGTCACAGAGAAAAAAGAAAAACTAAGCTATAACACAACACAGGCTGGAAATGTCAATCCTTATGTGAGTTTACATGTCGTCTTGTAAATATGTTTGGAGTATTTCTTCCTTTAGTTTTTGTTTAAATTGTCCAAGCTTTGTACATGATTTTAATTCAGGTCCAAAATCGTTCCATAATCTGACACCTTGCACTGAAATACAATGTTGCTTGGTAGTTGTTCTCACTGTAGGCTTTTGAAATATACATGTTCCTCTGAAGTGATATCGTTTCTCCCTTGTTTGGAACAACTTTTGGATATTTGCGGGCAGTGATAGATTCTTCACTTTGAACATTATTATTGCGGTTTTAAAGTCGATCAGATCTTTCAACTTGAGAGTTTTTTGTTTAAGAAAAAGTGGGTTTGTTGGTTCCCTGTAAGCTGCTTTGTTTATTATTCTAATAACTCTCTTTTGAAGCATAAAGAGTGGATATGTGTTTGTTTTATATGTATTTCCCCATACTTCATTACAATATGTCATGTATGGGAGTATTAATGAATGATACAAGGTGTATAGTGTGGGTTGATTCAGCAAATTTTTCACTCTGTGTAATATTGCAATTGATTTGGATACTTTACCTTTTATATAATTAATATGTGGCTTCCAACACAGTTTGTTATCAATTATTACTCCAAGGAATTTAGTTTCGGATACCCTTTCAATCTCTACACCATTTACACTGAGTTTGGGTACTGGGTAGTTGTGATGGTTGTTAAAGACTATAAATTTTGTCTTGCTTAAATTGAGCGTTAATTTGTTCGAATCAAACCACAGTTTCAGCTTTCCTAATTCCTTTCCGAGTGTATCCAGAAGTTGTTCCAAGTTGTTTCCACTGCATAGCAGGTTAGTGTCATCAGCAAACAATATTAAGTCCATTTTTTCTGAAACTTTACATATATCATTTATATACATATTGAATAATAATGGTCCCAAAACTGAACCCTGTGGGACTCCACAGGTGACCTTCAGTAGCTCTGAGTTTTTGTTGTTAACACATACAAACTGATATCTATTCTTTAAGTAACTTCTTAACCAGGACAGTGCTACCCCTCTGATACCACAATTTTGTAGTTTCTTTAATAATAGATTGTGATCTACTGTATCAAATGCTTTTTTAAGATCCAGGAATACTCCAACTGAATACTCTTTATTTTCAATGGCTGTTGATATTTTTTCTGTAAATTCCATTAAGGCATATGCTGTTGTCCTTTTGTGTCTGAACCCATATTGCTGCTCACACAATAAATCATTCTTCAGTATGAAGTTGTCAATTCTCTCATAGAATATTTTTTCAAGTATCTTGGAAAATTGCGGTAATAGTGAAATTGGTCTGTAGTTGGAGAGTTCCCCTCTGTCGCCTGTCTTGTAAATCGGAATTACTTTAGCTATTTTCATTGCATTGGGAAATATACCTGATTGGAGAGACAGGTTACAGATATACGTCAGTGGTTTCACTATGCATTCGATAACAGTTTTGACTAGTAGCATATCAATACCATCGCAGTCAGTAGATGTTTTACTTTTGAACGATTTAACAATTTCAATGACCTCTCTTTCGTCTGTGTTCTTTATGAAGATGGTGTCTTTTACAGCAGTGTTATTGCATATTGAATCACCTGTTGGCACCGTAGTGGGTATTTCTCGGGCCAGTTTAGGTCCAATGTTAACAAAAAAATTATTAAATTCATCTGCAGGTGAAGCTATATTCACATTCGGAGTCGATTTATTATTTTTTGGAGTGTTAGTTGGGTAGCTGGTATTTCTGCTTTTATTTCCAAGGATACTGTTGATTATTGTCCATGTATTTTTAATATTGTCTTTGTTTTTTTCCAGTTCTTTACTGTAATAGTCTCTTTTACTACATCTTATTATATATGTTAACTTATTTTTGTATGTTTTATACCGCTGCTCTGCTTCTTTTGTCCTTTTCTTTATGAAAGCTTTATATAATAAATTTTTCTTTTTACACGCCTTTTGTAGTCCTTTGGTTAGCCATGGTTTGTCAGTAAATTTGTGTTTAAGCTTTTTTTTAACTAATGGGCAGTTTTTTTCATAAAGAGTGGTTACAATGTTTGTAAATGCGTCATAGGCTTCATTTACATCTGATACATAGACTTCTGTCCAGTCTTGCTTCAGCAAGTCCTCTTTAAAAGAACTGATTGCGTTTGGTGATTTGTGTCTGAACGATTTTGAGATTTTTTCTGGGTTGGGCCCCGTGTGGCCATGGATAAGTGCAAAGATTGGCAAGTGGTCGCTTATATCATTTATCAATAATCCACTTTCTATTTTCTTGTCGAGAACATTGACAAACAGGTTGTCAATAAGTGTAGCAGAGTGAACTGTGATTCTACTGGGATGTGTTATTGTGGGATATAGACTCATGCTGTACATAGAGTTCATGAACTCTGTAACTACATTTTGTTGATGTGGATTAAGTAGGTCAATATTGAAATCTCCACAAATTGCTACCATTTTGCAATTGCTACCAAATTGCTACCATTGCTACCATATTTTCTTACTAGTAATATTATTGTACAGCTCGACTAATTTATCTCTGAATGTCTCAATGCAAGTTCCCGGCGTTCTGTATATGCAGCTTATGATTAGATTTTTTGTTTTGTCTAGGTCAATCTCAACAGTAACACATTCCAGAAGCCCTGGTAGTGCTGAGGACATTTCATTTACAAGCTTACATCTATATAGGTCATCAATATACAGTGCAACACCACCACCCTTTTTTTGAGATCTGTTAATGTTAAACATCTGATATCCCTCTATTGCCATCAGGGGAGCCTGGTCTTCATTAAGCCAGGTTTCAGAGACTGCTATAGCTGTGAATTTTCTGTTTAGCTGTTTTAAATAGTCCTGAATCTGTGAGAAGTTTTTGTTAAGACTTCTGCTATTGAAGTGTATTATTGACAGTTTACCATCTAATTGCACTTGACTTTTGAATTGCTTTTCAGTGTAATATTCACAGTGGTTATGAATATTATTGAAAAAGTGGTTATCAGGATCAATATCATTCTCCATCTCTTGTGGTTTATGTTCAGCATAGTGGCATATTTTTAGAGTTTGAGTTTCCTCACTCTGTGTTTCATAGTCAGTGTTCATCTGTATTTATCTAAGTCAGTAGCATCTCTGATCATTATACTTTTTGCTTGCTCAGGTGTTCCATTTAGTTTAATCCAAATTCTACAATTTCTTGTCCAGGTTGACTGTATCTTATTATGTTTCTTTAGCATCCGTGCCTGCCGTGCTAATTCAGCGTTTTTTTTTGTCAGGTGTTCATTTAGGTAAACTTGAGTTTCCTTTAGTTTTTTGGCCTGCCTCAGTATGTCATTTTTCACCCTCCTGTTCACAAAGCGCATCACAATTAATTTCTTTGTTTTGTTATCTTTCTTCGGTAAAGCATAACAGGCTGAGATCGCATTGGCTTCTACCTTAATGTCTTTATCATTAAGGAACTGAAGCACTTGGTTTTCTAAGGACATTGATTCACTTATGGAAGCATGTTCACCACTCAGTCCTGTAGCGGCATGGGCGTACGACTGATATCTGATGTCTAGTCCACTTATAACTATGTCATCAATGCGAGAACCTTGTTCAAGATCCTCAACGCGTTGCTCCAAAAGACGCCCGTGTTGCTCCAGGTCCATAATTTTTTTGTCTTTTTCTTTTATTATTGAATGTAGGGCTTGTACCTCCTGTATTAGGTCTAATATTTTGTCCTGCTGGCTAGTCACTTTGGCCAGTTCATCTAACACAAAGTTCAGAGTTTTTTTAATTTCTTCCATTTCCTCTTTTTTGGGTGGCATTTTACTGACCTGTGGATAGAAATAAGCAGAGAATCCGGCTAGGCCTCAACTAGCTCGGTCACTACTGGACCCGCCGCTCCTGCGCAGCTTCTCCGCCGAGTGACGCTGCTCAGCTCCGCAGATCACCGCCGTCTATCGCCGGCGCCTGCCTCCGTCTACCTGGCCAGTTATGTCGTGCACCGCCGGCGCAGCCGGAATCCACCAATCACAGCCACTCGTCGCCGTCTGGCTAGGCGGCTCCTCCGCTGGGCCCCGTCTAGGCCCCGTCACCAACCGCCGTCAGTCTGGTCGTTCCTCGGCTGGGCCTCGCAATTGAGCACCGGTTCAGACCACTGTCCTGCTGGATGATGCTGAACCTTTGCTGAATAATGAAAAAAATCCAGCAAACAAGATTCAAGATGTCAATTTGTATTTGTATCAGTTGGTATTTGTCAATACCACTATACATACAGGACATGCAGAAGAACTGAAATGGCGTTTCTCTCTCTCTCTTCAGTGGTGTGCACGATATAGAAAAAAAAGAAAAAGGAATAAGGCTGGAAAAACAGCAACAGCAGTCTATGTACAGTAATGCTACCCGTAGTGCAAATGGCGACTAAAAGGTAGGCCCAGACCTCCCATAGTGAAAATAAAGATAAACAATGAAACCCAGTCCTATATACAGAAAATTAGAGCAGTAATACTTGTAGTTGCAAGTTTAATGTGGTAGTGTAGGTGCAGACAGTGACAGATGACTGCACATGATCAGTATTGCAATGACAGACAGCAGCAGATATGGCATTTGTGCAAATGGTTACAGTAAAGTGCAGAGACATATAGCAGCAGATGTAAACAAGCAGAACAACATGAAGAAAAAGGTTTTAAATCCAGCTTTGCCCCATCTGCTCCTCCATCAACATTTTTTCTTCTTCTTTTATGTAGATAGATAGATACACACACATACAGTATATAGACACATATATACACACAGTTGAAACTAGAAGTTTACATATTGTTATGATCTGAGCATGGCCAGGGACCGTGCCCACGCTTTATGTTCATTCTGGCCTTTGTTTTTCATTATTATTATTATCAAATGTCCTTTGTGCTTTCCCAGTCGTTGCTGCATGTAGTCCTGTCCTCATCCCCAGTTGTTGTTGTGTGGTTTCTTTTTGTATTTGAGTTACTTTGTATGATCCTCATTTATTTTTACTGTTAGTATTATTGTCTTTGTGTCTTTAATCATGTTACATCATCCCCTGTTATCTGTTGTCATTATTGCCCTCATGTGCAACTGTTCAGCCCCAATTGTCTCCCAGGTGTCCCATGTTCCCCTGATTATTTTGCCCCCTATATACAGTGGGGCAAAAAAGTATTTAGTCAGCCACCAATTGTGCAAGTTCTCCCACTTAAAAGATGAGAGAGGTCTCCAATTTTCATCATAGGTATACCTCAACTATGAGAGACAAAATGAGAAAAAAAAAAATCCAGAAAATCACATTGTCTGATTTTTAAAGAATTTATTTGCAAATTATGGTGGAAAATAAGTATTTGGTCAATAACAAAAGTTCATCTCAATACTTTGTTATATACCCTTTGTTGGCAATGACAGAGGTCAAACGTTTTCTGTAAGTCTTCACAAGGTTTTCACACACTGTTGCTGGTATTTTGGCCCATTCCTCCATGCAGATCTCCTCTAGAGCAGTGATGTTTTGGGGCTGTCGCTGGGCAACACAGACTTTCAACTCCCTCCAAAGAGTTTCTATGGGGTTGAGATCTGGAGACTGGCTAGGCCACTTCAGGACCTTGAAATGCTTCTTACGAAGCCACTCCTTCGTTGCCCAGGCGGTGTGTTTGGGATCACTGTCATGCTGAAAGACCCAGGCACGTTTCATCTTCAATGCCCTTGTTGATGGAAGGAGGTTTTCACTCAAAATCTCACGATACATGGCCCCATTCATTCTTTCCTTTACACGGTTCAGTCGTCCTGGTCCCTTTGCAGACAAACAGCCCCAAAGCATGATGTTTCCACCCCCCATGCTTCACAGTAGGTATGGTGTTCTTTCTCCTCCAAGCACGACAAGTTGAGTTTTTAATTTTGGTTTCATCTGACCATATGACATTCTCCCAGTCCTCTTCTGGATCATCCAAATGCTCTCTAGCAAACTTCAGACGGGCCTGGACATGTACTGGCTTAAGCAGGGGGACACGTCTGGCACTGCAGGATTTGAGTCCCTGGTGGCGTAGTGTGTTACTGATGGTAGCCTTTGTTACTTTGGTCCCAGCTCTCTGCAGGTCATTCACTAGGTCCCCTCGTGTGGTTCTGGGATTTTTGCTCACCATTCTCGTGATCATTTTGACCCCACGGGGTGAGATCTTGTGTGGAGCCCCAGATCGAGGGAGATTATCAGTGGTCTTGTATGTCTTCCATTTTCTAATAATTGCTCCCACAGTTGATTTCTTCACACCAAGCTGCTTACCTATTGCAGATTCAGTCTTCCCAGCCTGGTGCAGGCCTACAATTTTGTTTCTGGTGTCCTTTGACAGCTCTTTGGTCTTGGCCATAGTGGAGTTTGGAGTCTGACTGTTTGGGGTTGTGGACAGGTGTCTTTTATACTGATAACTAGTTCAAACAGGTGCCATTAATACAGGTAACAAGTGGAGGACAGAGGAGCCTCTTAAAGAAGTTACAGGTCTGTGAGAGCCAGGAATCTTGCTTGTTTGTAGGTGACCAAATACTTATTTTCCACCATAATTTGCAAATAAATTCTTTAAAAATACTTCAATGTGATTTTCTGGATTTTTTTTTCTCATTTTGTCTCTCATAGTTGAGGTATACCTATGATGAAAATTGGAGACCTCTCTCATCTTTTAAGTGGGAGAACTTGCACATTTGGTGGCTGACTAAATACTTTTTTGCCCCACTGTATGTTGCTCCTTGCTTTCAGTTCATTGTTGAGTCATTGTCGTTTACTGTCATTTCTCCAGTTGTGCTCCCCATATGCCCAAATTATTCTGTTTTGTTTTTGTTTTTGTTTCTTGTTAACCATGAGTTATTCCAGTCCTTGTGCTGTGTTGTTTGCTCCAGTGTTTGTTTAATAAATTATCATTTTGCACCACATTCCTGCCTGCACCCTTGGGTCCTGCTTAACCCTCATCTGCCTGCCAAAGCAGGTTTTGTCACACATACACTGTATAAAAGGACACATAACCTTTTTTTTCCTCACTGTCTGATGTAAAATCAGGCTAAACTTTTCCAGTTTTAGGTCAGTTAGGATTACTAAAATTATTTCTATTTGCTAAATAATTTTTATATTTGATGAATATTTTTTTAGAGAATGTTTTATTACTTTCTTCAAAGTCAGAAGTTTACATACATTTCCTTAGTATTTGGTATCATTGCGTCTAAACTGTGTGACGTGGGTCAAACATTTTGGGTATCCTTCCACAAGCTTCTCACAATGGTTTGCTGGAATTTTGGCCCATTCCTCTTGACAGAACTGGTGGAACTGAGTCAGGTTTGTAGGCCACCTTGCTCACACATGTCTGTTCAGCTCTGCTCGCAAATTTTCTATGCGATTAAGATCAGGGCCTTGTGAAGGCCACTTTAAAACGTTGACTTTGTTGTCCTTAAGCCACTTTGTAACTAATTTGGCGGTGTACTTATGGTCATTGTCCATTTGGAAGACCCATTTGTACCCAAGCGTTAACTTCTTGGCTGATGTCTTAAGAATGTTGCTTCAATATTTCCATACAATGTTTGTTCAAATTTAATTTTGCAATTTTCCAAGCTTCCCCCTTTTTTCCTCCAAACATAGTGATGGTCATTATGGCCAAACAGTTCAATTTTAGTTTCATCAGACCACAGGACATGTTTCCAGTAATTCAGTTCTCTGCCCCGTGTGCATTTGTAAACTGTAATCTGGCTTTGTTGTTGCTTTTAGAGTAATGGCTTCTTCCTCGCCGAGTGGCCATGTCAGCACAGAATTCATTTCACTGTGGATAATTACACTCTTACCAGCTTAAGCCAGCATCTTCACAAGGTCTTTTGCTTTGGTTCTGGGGTTGATATGCACATTTTGCACCAAAACACAGAACCCGTCTTCTTCCTGAGCGGTATGGTGGCTGGACATTCCCATGGTGTTTATACTTGTGTATAATTGTTTGAACAGATGAACAAGGCACCTTCAGACATCTGGAAATTGTACCCAAGGATGAGCCAGACTTCTTCTTCTTCTTCTCTCGGTTACTGGCAGATAGCAAACAACTGAAAGGTGCATACCGCCACCTACTGTACAAGAGTGTGTAACATTATGTCATTTCAGCCCGACTCCATGAGCCAGACATGTGGAGGTCCACAGTTCTCTTTTTGATATCTTACCTGATTTCTTTTGATTTTCCCATGATGTCACACAAGGAAGCAGTGTGTTTGAGGTGTGCCTTAAGATACATCCACAGGTGTGCCTCCAATTAACTCAAATGGCAGAAGTTTCTAAAGTCATGACATCCCCATTGGGGTGTTCTCAAATTGCTGAAAAGTATAGTAACCTGAATGTAAACTTCTGACTTTGAAGAAACTAATAAAAAATTATCTAAAAGAAATTATCAAATATAAAGATTATTTAGCAAATACAAATAATTTTGGTAATCGTAACTGACTGAAAACAGAAAGTGTCAGGGTGGATTCTTGTTTGCACCCAAACGCCAGAGCTCTAGTTTTCAAGGATTTATTAACATAAAATAACAGCACAATGGCTGGAAAACACAAAGTCCATGAGGACAAAACTAAATTAAAGTAGGCAGACAAGAGGACACGACATGACACGACTAGGCAGAAGACAAGAGGACGCCACACAGAAGGCAGCACGTGGTGTCTATATATAATGTAGAAAATCAAAGACACCCATGAACAATCAGTGATTGGAAAACAGAAACAGTCATGAACAATTTAGAACTTAGCAAGACACGAAAACAAGCTAGGTAAAAAATGGAAATAAACAAAAGGCACTTTCAAAATAAAAGCCCAAACCAAAACTACCGAAAATGACAGGAATAACCTACAAGAGGGAACCATAATAATAATAATAATAATAATAATAATAATAATAAACAGAATTAACATGATAATAAACAGAACAAAGACAAAACTAAACTCAAACCAAGGACATGGCCTGGAGCCCATGTCCTGGGGACAAGAAATATAAGCTAAATCAGGGTGAGGACATGGGGTCCAGTCCACGGCCTGACAGTATCCCCCTCTTACAGGGTGGCTTCCAGACGACCCTAAAGTAACACCAACAAAAGACCAAAAAAAACCCTCCCAGGGTAGGTGGTGATGGGGGTATAAGGCCAGGTGGGCCGAAACAAATTTCCCCCCCCCCCCATCCCACAGAGTCCAAAGCAAGAACACAGTTTGTGGGCAGAACAAAGTCCAAGGCCCCAAAACCCAAAACAAAGTGGATCGGGTGGCCTTTCAGAGTCCCTGGGCTGCCAGACCGGAGAACATGGCAGGTTGCAAGGCCTACCCAAGTCCATGAGCCCACTGACCAGAGAACAGAATAGGTTGGGGGGCCTACCCAAGCCCATGGGCCCCCAGACTGAAATGCAGGATAGTTCAGGTGGCCTACCACTGTCCTTGAGCCACCGGACCACAGTGCATGGTAGAATGACAGCCACAGGGGCACAGAGCTCACCACACACAAACAAAGGAGCTCTATACTCTGCAACCGACAACTACAGCACACTGATCCCCGACGCCAACGGTGGAGGCACACCGACCTCTGGAACAACGGGTGGAAGTGCACCAGCCTCTGGAAAGACAGGTGGAGGCCCACCAACCTCTGACATGACAGGTGGAGGCTCACCTACCTTTGGCACAACAAATGGAGGTCCACCAACCTCTGGCACAACAGGTGGAGGTCCACCAATCTCTGGCTCAACAGGTGGAGGCACGCCAGCCTCTGACACAACAGGTGGCTGAGGTGGAGTGTGGTTCTCCTGTGGCTCCATGCTTGACATGACCACCTCGGATGAGGGAGCGGAACAGTTGGTCAGGGAGGTGGCATCATGGTCATTAGCAGCAGAAACTGGTGGGGAGGACCCAAAAGCTGGTGGGCTCTGTGCTTGGGTCCCCCTACCAGGAGTAAGGCAAGTCTTTTCTAAAATAGTTGTAGAAAATAATGGAAAAGTACTTGCCTTAACTGCTGGTCTCCTGCTGCCAGGGTGACGACCTCAGGATCAGCTGCAGGGATGGCGGCCTCTGGGAGAGCTGCAGGAGTGGCAGCCTCAGCCACAAACAATGGTTGGGGTGTGTTGACTTCTGGCACTGATGGTTGGAGCGCACTGACCTCGGGAGCTGATGACCAAGGCGCGCCAAACTCAGGAACAGGCGATGGGGGTGCATCGGCCTCAGACACAGCTGATGGAGGCTCACCGGCCTCTGGAGCAGGTGCCAACAGCGTGGAGGAGAGGTGGAGAGCTGCCACTGGAGGGGAGACCCCTCTCTCTGGTGAGCTGAAAGCAAATGGCTCATCCACCTCTGGCATGGAGAACTCGTTGGAGAGCAGGAAGGCCTGAAGGAAGGCTGGGACCTCCTCCCACAAATGGGGCTTGGATGCCACTATCCAGCGAGCCCTTCTCCACACCATGTCCTGCCAAACCTTACTCTGGTGACACAGCTTGAAGCACTCTACCGACTCATTGACGACTGTCCATGGATCCTCGCGGGGGGCCAAGTCCTCGGGCGTGTAGCTCAGGAGAGAGGAGAGAGGAGAGGCAGGTGAGAGTGATTGTATGGAAGTGGCAGTAGAGTTTACAGCAGAGACTGGTGGTGAGGACTCAGCAGCAGTGGGCAGCTGCTGCCAAGCCCCCCCACAAGGAACAAGGCAAGCCCTTGACACCCATGAACAGTCAATGATCGGAAAACAGAAACAGCCATGAACAATTTAGAACTTAGGAAGACACAAAAACAAGCTAGGTAAAAAACAGAAGTAAACAAAAGGCACTTTCAAAATAAAAGCTCAAACCAAAACTACAGAAGATGACAGGAATAAACAACAAGGCGGAACCGTGATAATAATAATACTAATAATGTTAAACAGAATTAACATGATAATAATAAACCGAAGGAAGCTTGGATCAGACCACCAAGGTCTGTGCCTCCGACTGCTACCTGATCCACATAGCACCTGACCCCCATGGTCCCTCTTGCAGGTGGTGAGCCCACTGGAGGGTGGACCCATATAACTCCTTCGGGTTGAGCCTGGCCAGGTCCCATGGGCAGAAACTCGGCCACCAGGCGCTAGCCATCGAGCCCCTCCCCAGGCCTGGCACCAGGGTGGGGCCCCGGTAGCCCCATACCAGGCAGGGTACACTGAATCCTTGCTTTTACATTCATCATGGGAGTCTGTTGGATCGTTCTTAGTCTGGTCCTTCACCCAGGACTAAAATTATCTTGGGTGACCCTACCAGAGGCAAATTGCCCCGGACAATATAGCTCCTGTAATCACTAGGGCACGCAAATCCCCATCACGATAAGGTGACAGTCCATGAGGAGCTCCTTTGGCGGTGGATCGATGTCTGTGTGGCCGAGGTGTAACGAGGGCACCCAGTCAGGATCAGACTCAGACACTTCATCGGCCAGTTTTCCTGAGTGAAAGTGCTATGAACAGACTTAGAGATAGGGTGAGGAGCTCAGTCATCCGGGAGAGGCTCAGAGTAGAACCGCTGCTCCTCCATATTGAAAGAAGCCATTTGAGGTGGTTTGGGCATCTGATCAGGATGCCTCCTGGACGCCTCCCACTTGAGGTGTTTCGGGCATGTCCAACTGGGAGGAGACTCCGGGGCAGACTGGAGACTACATCTCCCAGCTGGCCTGGGAATGTCTTGGTATCCTCTCTGAAGAGCTGGAGCAGGTGGCCGGGGAGAGGGAAGTTTGGGCTTCTCTGCTTGAGCTGCTGCCTCTACAACCCGGACCGCTGGAAAAGCCATAGAAAGTGGATGTATGGATATACATATCCATATATATACATACATATGTGTCAAATTTAATGACATATTATTTTTAAATTATGCAGATAATGTATAGCGCTAAAGATCGATCATTTCCACAATCTGGACAAAAATTCTTTACAATACATGGAAGTAAATATAATTTAAGAGGTGTTTTTAAGTTTATTGTGCAAAAAGCTAAAAAAAAGGGTATTAAAAGGAGATGTATTTCTATTCTTGGAGTAAAGTGGTGGAATGATTTAAGTATGGATTTAAAAATGTGTAACTCACTTCAAATTTTCAAGAGATTGGTTTGTAACGTTATGTTTGAGGGTTACAATTGTAGCCCTCAGAAATAGTTGAAACTGCTTGTTTTTGTTGTTTTTCTCGTCTTTCTGTTATGAATGGCAGCTATAATGATGAGAACATACGTTAGGCACAGTGATAAGCATTTTGCTTCTGCCTAAGCCTGTTCAGTCACTGCATTGTATGTAGAAAAATTATGTTAATTATTTCATTTTTGTTTTGTCATTGTTGTCATTTGTTATGGAGATTGAATGAATTGCTACTACTGTATACATATACTACTGTATACATATATATCCAATGGCCCTTAACATAGATACAGTATTCCCCTAGATTGGACATGGTTAACATTATTATGGCAGATGGAGGTGCCATGTTGTGGAGGTAATTATAATGGTTGACAGCACCTTCAGCATTGTGATAACAGGATACACAAACAATTTTTATCCCCTGCCAGTCAAAGCCCAAAGGGGTCAAAAAGCCCTTTGGGCGAAGACCGAAGGGGGATTATGTTATGGGTCCATCTGTCCGTCCGTCCGTCTGTCCCACTTTTATGAAATCAACTCCTCCTACAGTTTTGGTCTGATTGTTTTGAAACTTGGTACCATGGTTTGATACATACTGAGGATATCCATATTGCAATTTGGTTCTGATTGGAGGATTTTTGCGGGAATTGTAGCCCCTGACCTATGATCTCCTATTTCACTTCACTTCATACATAGTAACTGTCTTTGTGAAATCAAATCTTCCTACAGTTTTGTTCCGATTGTTTTGAAACTTGGTGCCATGGTTTGATATACTCTGATGATGTGCATATTGCAATTTCACTCTCATTGGATGACCTTGAGGTCAGAGGTCAGATTTTTCCCTAAATCTTCTAAACACAATAACTACAGAAAGAAATTATGTAGGCTTTTCAAATCGATACAGGAGTTGTATCTAATACACATCTTGGACAACTTACACCCTCACCTAGCTATGGGTTTAGGGTCAAGGGGTCAAAGTTCAAAGTTAACATCGCAGTTGCACGATGGCAAATGGTAAATGCTACATTTACTATTACTATAAAATGAGTAAAACTAGGACCACCAAACCTAGTCCACGGGTTCGCCTTGGGATCCTGACCTCTAACTATGGGTTTGGGGTCAAAAGGTCGAAGGTCAAGGTTAACATTCCCTATCCCTTATTACTCTACAATGCGTAAAGTTAGGGTCACCAGACTTGGTGCACAGGTTTACCCCATGACCCTGAAGTGTGACTGTGCTTTTGGGATCGCAAGGTCAAAGGTCAACATCAAAATGCTTTATAAAGTATATCTCAACAACAAAGAAAGCTACGGCCACCATACCTGGTACACAGGTTCACTCTGAGATCATAACCTCTGACTACAGGTTTGGGGTCAAAAGGTCAGAGGTCAAGGTTGGCACTCCCTGTGATCTCTTACTATAGAACATGCAAATCTCTCTAGGGTCACCATACTTTCTATACGGGTTCACCTCGGGATCCTGCCCTACAACTATGAGTTTTATGCTTTGTTGTATATTCATGGATGATGATGGGCTTATCATAATTTGGTTCTGCAACAGTAATTATATTGAAAAGTTGAAAACTGCTCTCTGTCAGTAACTATTGGGATCGTCAAAGAAAATGGAGGCAGGGGATATTGCACTCGCCTCAGAGTGCTCTTGTTCATTGTATTTATTGTAATCATTTAAGTAAGCCATGTATATGGAATGTGACTAACCTAGTGGCTCATCATGTTCTATCTAATGTTTACATATCTATGGCTGGTAACAGCTGGTCACAGCCAATAGCGTGATTGGGCAGATGTCACGTGTCTCTACCAGCCAGAGTAAGTACTACACCTACTGGTCAGGAGGTCAGAATCTTGACTCACCTTTAAATTTACACCACACTAAACTGATTCTCCAACCTCATACTGCACACAAACCCCACTTAAAGCACACACACACACACACACACACACACACACACACACACACACACACACACACACACACACTCTCTCTCTCTCTCTCTCTCTCTCTCTCTCTCTCTCTCTCTCTCTCTCTCTCTCTCTCTCTCTCTCAAAAGTATGAAAAGAGGGCACATTTCTGTCAGAAGGAGTGGAGGAGGTCAGGAGTGCTGGGAATCACTCAAGAATTGCTCTGTTTGTTTGTACTTTTAAGGGTTGGAATAATTGGGAACATTAACCTAAGTAGGAGCACCACCACAGCGGTGGCCTAGAGGAAGAGCATCTGCCCCACAAATGGGCGGGTGTGGGGTCAGGTCTCAGCCGGGTCATACCAGAGACCTTATAAAAATGGTACTTCCTACTTTCTAGCTTGGTGCTCAGCATAATAGAATGGGGGAAGGACAGCTGGTTACCTAGCCACAGGAGGAGCACAAGCCAGTGTTTTCTCTGTGCCGGTCCTAAGCCCAGATAAATAGGGAGGGTTGCATCAGTGTAAAAATTCTTGCCAAATCAACATGCAGATCATCACGATGTCAGGTGATGATACACAGTGGCGACCCTGAAAGTAAGCAGCTGAAAGAAGGGGGGGGGGGGGAAGCCTTATGTACAGTAGAAACACTGAGTTCCTCTTTGACTGTTTCAAAATAAAACAGGAAATATCACAACAATGTTAAAAATGGTAGCTGTGGACTTCCGGGAAGATGGCGGAGAGACATAACACTTAAACAAAGAGCTCTCCCTAGCCGGATTAAAAATCATCGGTAAATGGCCAACTCGACATAAACGAATCAATAAACTAAGGGATGAAAACACGAAGGAACCGGGCACAAGGACAAAAACAGGGTAAAATTGAAGAATTCCTCTCCAGCAACGCAGGAAAAACCGCTGTACGCAAAGCCCAAAAAACCGAGATGTCCACAGCAGAGAAAATGGAGGACACCAGACTCGACAACATGAACGCTGGCATCGCCAGTTTGGGTGAAGAGTTGAGAGAATTCAAGCGACAGCTACAACAGGATTTAGCGGCTCTTAAGGAGGAACTGAAAAAAGAAATTAAGGAGGAAATCATGGACCTCCGAAGAGAAATGGAGCGTAAATTAACGGAAAACATGGAGGAGCTGCGCTCCCAGCGGGCGTGTATGACAGAAGCGCAGACCCGAATTTCGGAATTAGAAGATTGGAAAAGCGAGGCAAACGAACAACTACAGACCCTGACGACGCAAACGCAGAGGATGCAGGAGAAAATAAACGACTTGGAGAGCAGATCCCGACGAAGCAATATGCGCATCTTTGGAATTCCGGAGGGCATTGAAGGCAACTCGATGACAAAATTCATGGATCAGTTCTTAAAAAAAGAACTGGAAATACCCGGAGAAACGGATCTGCAGATTCAACGGGCGCACAGAACACCGGCACAGAACCCGAAAACAAACTCTCCACCCAGGTCAGTTGTGGTAAACTTTGTGAAATATGACATAAAGGAAAGAATCCTGACGCAAGCATGGAAAAAAAAGATACGAATCGGCGACAAACAGGTATTTTTTGACCATGACTACCCGACAGAAATCGTGCAGCAGCGGAAGAAATATGCCAATATTAAAAAAACGCTGAAAGAGAAAAAAATTAGATTCCAAACGCCGCTAACGAAAATGAGGATTCATTGGGAGGAAGGCACAAGAACCTACAACACGGCCGAAGAGGCAGCGCGGGATATGATGGAGCGGGGCCTTGAGGTGAGCGTGCCGAAGGAGACGGCTGGAGCAGCGGCGGCCCTGAACGCACCACGACAGACGGAGTGGAGACGAGTGAACGGCGGAAGAAGGGGGAGAGACGTAGAGCAGCGGGCCCAGGACAAACTACAAGGCTTTCAACTGAAAGCCTAGATCATAACAAAGATTAAGAAAGACACAGAAGAAATGAAGGCCAAGAAGACAAGGTAAAAGAGAAACAGACGGCTAGGAGAGGTTTAAGTGATATTTGTTGGACATTTCTAGACTTATGACTATTACTTTGATAGTAATTAGAAGTCTAGGGAGGGCCCTTCACTCTGTGAAGACAAACCCCCCACCCACCAACAGGGACCAGTGGGCAGAAGAAAGGCCCAAAGTACGGAGGTCGAGTTTTTTTAATGTGTTTTTATATAAATATGTGTTATTTTTGTTGTTAAAGGGGCTAGGAGCACAAGTTAAAAAAATGGAAAAACATGAATATGGGTAAAAATCTTAAGATAATGACACTAAACGTGAATGGTCTGAACTCACCTGTTAAAAGGGAAAGAATAATAAGAAAATTCAAGAAGGAAAAAGCTGAAATTATATTTATGCAAGAGACACATTTGAGCAAGGCAGAACATGTGAAACTAAAGAGATTTGGCTATAAGAACTCCTACTACAGTTCATTTAAGGGAGGAGCAAAAAGGGGGGTTATGATACTAATCTCAAACAAAATACAATTTGAAAGTGAACAGGAAATCCAGGATAAAGAAGGCAGGTATGTAATAATAAAGGGAAGAATAGATGGTATGCAGATCACATTAGTGAACATCTATGCCCCACCAGAAAGTGACAAGGGTTTTTTTCAACATCTGTTTGATCTCATAGCAACACACAGTGAAGGAGTCCTAATTTGTGGAGGAGACTTAAATGCTGTCATGGATCATGAAGTTGACACAACAAGTGTTAAGAAGACAAAAAAACATGTAACAAAGTTCATAAGAACCTCACTGGCAGAAATGGGTATGGTAGACATATGGAGGGACCTACACCCACTCGAAAAAGACTATACACATTATTCAGCAGCCCATAAAGTACACTCTAGAATAGATTACTTCCTTATGAATGAAGGTGACAGACACAGGGTGAGAAATTGTTGGATTGGAGGGGCAGAAATATCAGATCATAATCCTATATACATGGAAATATATTTAAACAATAGAAAACGACAAACAACATGGAAACTTAACGTAGGACTGTTAAATGATGAGAAAATGAAAGAAAGAATAAAAATAAACATAAACGAATATATCCAAGAGAATGACAATGAAGAAGTGGACCCAACAATACTATGGGACGCACTAAAAGCCGTGTTAAGGGGTAAATTAATTGTTGAAACAGGAAAAGCAAATAAGACTAAACTGGAAGCGTATGAACAAAGATGTGAGAGACTGAGGGAATTAGAACGTAAACATCAAAGCACAAATGATCCAAAAATATATCAAGAAATTAAAGAAGAAAAAACAAAGATAAAAGAAACACAAATGGATGAAATTGAAAGGAAAAATAGATATCTAAAGCAAAAATATTATGAAACGGGGCCAAAAGCCACAAAACTGCTGGCAAAACGGTTAAGAAAACAACAAACAATGAATAATGTGTACAAGATTAAAGACCCCACCACAAATAAAACCACAGTTAACCCAGAAAACATCGAAGAAATTTTCCATAATTTCTACCAAGAACTATACTCGCAACCTGAAGAAACAAATACTAAAGATATCAAAAAATTTCTAGACACATTGGACTTGCCATCAATAGGAAATCAACAAAATGAAAAACTAACAGCAGAAATAACAACACAAGAGATCAGAGATGTGATTAAGTCACTTAAAAACGGTAAATCACCAGGTAGTGATGGATACTCCTCTGAGTTTTATAAACTGTTTATAGAAGAACTCACGCCACAACTCCTAAAGTCATTTAATTGGACGCTGAACAACAACAAAATACCTCCAACATGGAACGAAGCAATCATTTCAGTTATTTTAAAACCAGGGAAAGATAAAGAACAATGCGGAAACTATAGACCAATCTCTTTATTAAATGTGGATTATAAAATATACACAACAATTATATGTAAACGAATAAAGACATTCTTGACGGAATTGATAGAAGATGATCAAACTGGATTCATAGAGGGACGCCAAACACATGACAATATCAGGAGAACAATACATATAATTAACCAAATACATAAAGAAAAGAAAAGCGCAGTAATAATGAGTTTAGACGCAGAAAAAGCATTTGACAGGGTTAACTGGAAATTCCTATATAGTGTACTGGAGCGCTTTGGATTTAACGAAAAATCAGTACAATGCATAAGGACGCTATATCAAGAACCTGTGGCAAGAATCAAGATAAACGGTAGCTTAACAGACAAAGTAAATATACAAAGATCAACTAGGCAGGGATGCTGCTTATCGCCCACCTTGTTTGCTCTGTTCATAGAACCATTGGCTCAAGCGATACGACAAAATAAGAAATTAAAAGGTGTAACAATAAAGGGGGCGGAACACAAGATTGGGCTATTTGCAGACGATATTATAGTTTACCTTGAACAACCAGATAAATCAATAATGGAAATGATGAACTTGATAGAAAATTTTGGAAAATTATCAGGATACAAGATAAACATAACAAAAACACAAATACTGACATTCCACTATAACCCTCTAAACCAGATAACTGATAAGATCAAACTAAACTGGAAGCAAAAAGAAATAAAATACCTTGGAGTGAACATACCTAAAGACCTAAGCAAAATATATAAAGCAAACTATGATAGGTTGGAACAAGAAATAAAAAAAGATATTGATAGATGGTCAATCTTAAATATGGATCTGAATTCAAAAATTGAGACAGTCAAAATCAGCATACAACCTAGATTACTTTACCTCTTCCAGGCTATACCAACAGAGATTCCAGATGCCCAATTCTCAAAGTGGGACAGGATGATATCGAGATTTGTTTGGGGAGGTAAAAAACCAAGAGTGAAATATAAAACCCTCCAATTACCAAAAGAGAAAGGAGGCATGGGCCTACCGAGTCTAAAGGAATATTACTACTCAGCACAAATAAGATATATCATATGTTGGTGCGACGAGGGATATGAGGCAAAATGGAAAGAAATGGAAAAGGAAATTGAGGGACTCCCAGTACAAAGCATAATAGGGGATAAAGATGCATATAAGCAAATCAAACAAATAGACCCAATCACTAAATTTACTTTAGAACTGTGGTATAAAATAGTACAAAAATATAATATAAGGGAAGACATAAAACTATTGAAATGGGTAGCATTTGACAGTCAGTTTGAACCGGCAAAACAAGATAGGGGATACAAAAATCTGGTGAACAAGGGAATCACAGCATGGGGCAATATCGGAAAAAAAGATCTCGGGAGCTTTGTAAATATCAGGAGAAAATTTAAATTAGAAAGATCGGAATTTTTCAGATATCTGCAGATGAGAGATTACTATATGAAGAAGATTAGGCATAACCTCCAAACAGATGTGAACGAGATTATACAACTTATTTTAAGCTCATATGCAGGAAATAAAATAAGAATTATTTCAAAACTATATCAGAAACTTATGACAAACAATCATACAAGTAACTATATAAAGGAGAAATGGGAGAAAGAGCTCAATTTAAACATAACAGAAGAAAGCTGGCAGGAAATATGGAAAACACAACACACATCAACAAATTCAAGGGCATGGAGGGAATTTGGATGGAAAAACCTGATTCGCTTTTTCATTACACCACAGATTCAAGGAAAATATTCAAATACCCAATCTTTATGCTGGAGGGGATGTGGGGCTCAAAATGCAGACCACTCACATATGTTTTGGAAATGCTACAAAATATCATCATTTTGGAAATCTATGCATGTGACAATACAGAGGATATTAGGATATAATATACCAATGAACTGTAACCTGATGTACTTATGTGATCTTAAAAAAGACAGTGTTATACAGGCTGAGGACAGATATCTAGTTAAAATCTTGTTGATTGCATGTAAAAAAACTATCACAAAAAAATGGCGATCAGAAGTTCTTCCTGACCAAGAACAATGGACTGACATTGTTGAGGACATACGTATGATGGAAAAACTAACATATCGACGAAGAATGCAAGAAGGAATATGGGAGAAAAAATGGCGGAAATGGACACACTACAAAGTGCAACAACGAGGCAGAAATTGAAAGAATAACCAAAGACACTGAAAAAACCAGAAGAATTAAGAGATGGAAACTAAAAACTTGATGCTCCAACATTTGTCCCCCCCCCCTTTTATTTTTTATTTTTTATTTTTATTTTGTTTATTTTTTTTTATTTTTCCCTACCCTAACCCCTTTGTTTTTTAAATGTAGAATGTGATCTGAATGCATTATATATGATGAAAAATGAATAAAAATCTAAGTTACAAAAAAAAAATGGTAGCTGTGCAGAAAAATCTACTCCCTCTTTATAATTAACTGAGAAAGAATGTTACTAATTGCTATCATAAATTGTAAATTTTTAAATTGAATATACACTCGTGATTATTCATTCATTCATTCATTCATTCATCTTCTTCCGCTTAATCCTTTTTCGGGTCACGGGGGGGCTGGAGCCTATCCCAGCATCTTTGGGCGAGAGGCAGGGTCCACCCTGGACAGATCGCCAGTCCATCGCAGGGCCAACACAGAGAGACAGACAATCATTCACTCTCACAGTCATACCTAAGGACAATTTAGAATCCCCAGTTTGATGCCAATTAACCTAACTTGCATGTTTTTGGCTTGTGGGAGGAAACCGGAGAAATCCCGGAGTAAACCCATGCAGACACGGGGAGAACATGCAAACTCCACACAGATCACTGTTGGTCAGGGGCTGGGATCGAACCCAGGATCCCATGGCCAAGGGTGAGTTGCTGTGCTGCCGCAGTGCTAACCACTCCGCCACCGTGCTGCCCGTGATTATAAAGTGTCTTATGTTGCTTCAGTGGGCTTTTTTATATTAAATGTTAGTCACAAGTATGTTAAATCAATCAAAAAGCCAGTTTAAAGTTGCTAATGTATTCCTCTTTCATTCTTTCATGCAAGTTTGGTGATTAATCGTAAATAATTCCAGAAAAATGTAATTAATTAATTAACATCTTTTAATCAATGCACAGCCTTAACACAAAGTTTTACTTGTTGAATCACACTGCAAAAGAAACATGAATTTTTTCTCATTATTGTAATTTACTGATGCACTAATACTCAGTCAGCATGTCCACGTGGGCCCCACCAACAGTTAAATCTGGGCTTTCTTATGGGTCCCATGTGGGTTTGTCCATGGATTCCATGTTAGCCCCATCTGTGTTTGCCCACCTGGACTTTACCTGTAGTATAGGTGAGCAGGTAATCTGTTTACCCGATTTATAAGAAAAAAGTGAAAATTTAGGAGAAAAAAGGGTAATACTTTCTTTGGATAGTCCGCCTTCAGATAGTTAACAAAATGTTTAGAACATTTCATTAGTTGAAATTCTACACCACTACTCACATTTTTGTTGTTCAACAGATTATCTGTGGTGCTAAAAAAGTGTTTGCCCACTTCCTGATTTCTCTTTTTTTGTATGTTTGTCACACTTAAATGTTTCAGATCATCAAACAAATTTAAATATTAGACAAAGATAACACAAGTAAACACAAAATGCAGTTTTTAAATGAAGGTGTTTATTCTTAAGGAAAAAAAAATCCAAACCTACATGGCCCTGTGTTAAAAAGTGATCCCCCCCCCCCCCCGTTAAAACATAAATCATCTGTGGTTTATCACATCGTTGCAAAAGCTGAGTTCAATTTCTCTTGCCACACCTGGGCCTGATTACTGCCACATCTGTTCTCAATCAAGAAATCACTTCAATAGGACCTGCCTGACAAAGTGAAGTAGACCAAAAGATCCTCAAAAGCTAGACATCAGGCTGCGATCCAAAGAAATTCAGGAACAAACGAGAAACAAAGTAATTGAGATCTGTCAGTCTGGAAAAGGTTATAAGGTCATTTCTAAAGCTTTGGGACTCCAGCGAACCACAGTGAGCGCCATTATGCACAAATGGTGAAAACATAGAACAGTGGTGAACCTTCCCAGGAGTGGCCAGCTGACCAAAATTACGCCAAGAGTGCAGCGACGACTCATCCAAGAGGTCACAAAAGACCCCACAACAACATCCAAAGAAGTGCAGGCCTCACTTGCCTCGGTTAAGGTCAGTGTTCATGACTCCACCATAAGAAAGAGACTGGGCAAAACTGGCCTGCATGGAGTTCTAAGACAAAAACCACTGCTGAGCAAAAAGAACATAAAGGCTCGTCTCAGTTTTGCCAGAAAACATCTTGATGATCCCCAAGACTTTTGGGAAAATACTCTGTGGACTGATAAGACAAAAGTTGAACTTTTTGGGAGGTGTGTGTCCCATTACATTCGGCGTAAAAGTAACACAGCATTTCAGAAAAGGAGCATCATACCAACAGTAAAATATGGTGGTGGTGGTAGTGTGATGGTCTGGGGCTGTTTTGCTGCTTCAGGACCTGGAAGACTTGCTGTGGTAAATGAAACCATGAATTCTGCTGTCTACCAAAAAATCCTGAAGGAGAATGTCCGGCCATCTGTTCATGACCTCAAGCTGAAGCACACTTGGGTTCTGCAGCAGGACAATGATCCAGAACACCAGCAAGTCCACCCCTGAATGGCTGAAGAAAAACAAAATGAAGACTTTGGAGTGGCCTAGTCAAAGTCCTAACCTGAATCTGATTGAGATGCTGTGGTATGACCTTATAAAGACGGTTCATGCTTGAAAACCCTCCAGTGTGGCTGAATTACAACAATTGTGCAAAGATGAGTGGGCCAGAATTCCTCCACAGCGCTGTATAAGACTCATTGCCAGTTATCACAAATGCTTCATTGCAGTTGTTGCTTCTAAGAGTGGCCCAACCAGTTATTAGGTTTAGGGGGCAATCACTTTTTCACACAGGGCCATGTAGGTTTGGATTTTTTTTTCTTAATAATAAACACCTTCATTTAAAAATGACATTTTGTGTTTACTTGTGTTTTCTTTGTCTAATATTTAAATTTGTTTGATGATCTGAAACATTTAAGTGTGACAAACATACAAAAAAATGCGAAATCAGGAAGGGGGCAAACACTTTTTCACACCACTGTATATATGACGTTTAACAATGTACAATATATTCTATAAACAGTGTAGCTGAGCTTGAATTAACCACTCAACTTGTTATATAAAAGCTCAACAGACTATTTACAGATGTTCAACAAACAAGTTGTAAACTGTATCATCAATCTCTATTTAACATTTTGAAGTTCAACTAATGTTCACCTGAAAATGTTCAACAGAGTATTTCTAAATGTTCAAAAATACATTAATAAATGTTCAACAATGTAGATCTTATTGAGTAACACTGAATTTATAAATGTTCAGCAGTGTATCTGTAGATGAGGAGGAATGTACATAGAAATATTCAACAATTCATCCACTGTATGTCATGGATGGCCCTCACGAGCCATCGTAAGACGCCACAAATCACCAGTGAGTGCACGGTTTATTAAAGGAACAGAAAAGGAACAAAATAACGAGCCACGAGGGGCTAAAACACACTGTGACAAACCATCAAAGACAGGGAATAACAGGAACATAAGGTAACACACTTGCAGTCACTGAAGGAGGATGGTCAACGAATGAACAGAGGAATGCTCCAATAACGTCTGATCATGGGAAGGTTCTCGACGAGACTGCCGCACATTTCGCTCCCAACTGCCCTCTTAAGTAAGGAGCAGCTGATGAGAGGAAATGTGGCTCAGCTGACAGCTCTTGACAGCCGGAAGCCCCTCCGAGCGCTGTCACAATAAAAGCTCGGAGAGCAAAAGGGGCACACAGCCGTCAGATGGCCAGAAATGGTGCATGGCTCGAGCGCGGACGAGATCGGCGCTCGAACCATAACAATACCTCCCCCCCAAGGGCGAACTACGAGCGCCCTATGACACCCAAGCCCCCCCACCCCCCACCCCTCCAGGGTGGGCGGATGGGGGAACAGGCCAGGAGGGTGAGAGCCAGCAAGAGAGGAAAAAAAAAAAGACGGATACAGAGAACAAATGAGGCAATTACAGAGTAAGAAAAAAAACACAGAAATACTCCATAATGTACCCACAGGTGGAATAATACGCCCAAATAAGGAACACTAAGCCCATCGGCCGTAAACAGAAACTTGGGTCAAACGACCAAGATACATAGTTTCAAGGAAAAAAAAACACATATCATCCCCCACAAAGGAAAGGGGGGAGAGGAAAAAAAACCACTACAAATGTTGAAACCCCGCAGTTGTAAATCCACACACACAAACTGTACAGGCAACGAATGGATATTCAAACAGAGGAAAAACGAAAAACACTCACTAGGAAGCGGTGACATCTACAATTTCATCCATATACGATTTCGTACTTAAGACCCCCGCACATCCCAAAAGGTTACAGGAGAACAGAAACGGAACGCCAGGGATGACGGCAGTCTAACACCACGGCATGAAAGCCGATCGTTCGGGGGGCCGCCCTGCATCTAGCGTCCATGTTGCTGGCAGGGGGAAAGAAACAGTTCAGGCGGCCTACCCCAGTCCCATGCCAGGAAACACAATTCCCCTGGCGGCCGGGCCAGGTCGCCGAATGGACATGAAAGGTTGTCGGGTGGCCGACCCAGAACGCCAAACAGGCGGGGCAGTTGGGTGATGCGGCCAACTCGCATCACCCAACCCCCAGGACCGCAGGGAAGAAATTGAAGACGGCCTCCCTGGAAAGGGGAAAAATGAGGGAGAGCCTAGCCAATCATGGAGAACCCCAACAGCCCCCGGTGGAGATGAATGGGGGGAGGATCATGATGAAGATGATGAGCCAGTCTAGCGTGGACCAAACCGGCGCTGCACCCCTGTTGGACCCCGATCGGGTCAGCGCGGCACCCACGACGGACCCTGATTGGATCGGAGCAGCACCCACGATGGACCCCGATTGGGTCAGTGCTGCACCCGCAATGGACCCCGACTGGTTCGGCGCAGCACCAGAAACGACCTCCAACCCCGGACCCGGAACCTCCCGCACAGCGACCGGGAATGACTCCGCACCGGTGACCCTGGGAGAAGGCTCAGGAGAAGGAAAAGAACCGGGATCAGGATCACCGGTAGCGACAGAGCCCAGTGAGACGGGCTCAGATGCAGCGGACGGCTGCACCCGGCTCGTCTCCCCGAGAGGCAGCCAAAAATGCTCCAGAATTGATAGAAGGAAGACAAAATAGAGCACTTGCCTGCACTCGAGTTCTGTCGCCGTCCAGGACTTCGTCGATCCGGGCTCAGGACGAAGAAGGTCGTCGCCTGGCTCCCACTCGGCTGTGGCGGGCTCCGCAGCCGGCATGTTGTTCTTCACAGCCTGAGGAACCTCCAATGCTGACATCCACGCTGACGACCCACACGGCGTGGTGGCAGGGGTTCCTCGACCTGCTGGGTTGGACCGCTCTTCCATGGAGATCCGGCGACGCTTCATCATCGGCGCAGGCTCCAAACTGCAGTCCGCTCTCCTCCTCTGCCCATGACGTGGCTGCGGGGCTGGAACCAGGCTATCCAGGGCCGCAGGCTCCCACCTCATCCGGCGGCGTAGGCCTGGCACCACAGAATGCTCAGAGGAAGAAGACACAGAGGTAGCAGGTCCATTGCTATTTGCTGCAGCAGGTGGAGGGAGTTCAGGGGACTGTGAACCCCAAACTCCGCCCCCAGGAATCAAGCAAGACAATTCATCTAATATGGAAACAGAATGAAAAGTTACTTGCCTGATCCGAGGAGGCCCGATGGAACCCGCTGCAGTGGACTTTGTTTCTCCCTTGCCCCGCTGGATGGTGATGGAGGGCCCCCTGGGAGGACGAGGAGGAGCCGCTCGCGGTGGATCCATGACAGGCGTCGCCAAAGCAGGACTCATAACCTTTGCAGGAGCCAAGGAAGACGTCGAGGAGGAGGGGATGACAGCCGAAGCGATCCAGGCACCAGGAGCTGACAGAACAGCGGGAGGAGGTGACCCTGGGAAGGAGGCTGCGGGAAATCCCTCCTGACGAGACGTAGGAGCAGCAGCTGTCAGAAAGGTAGAGTCTTTGTGACGACCCAGAACAGGATCCGGACGAGGTTCTTGCTGAGGCTTCTTGTTAGCTGTGTGACGACGGTTACCGGCAGAAGGCGAGGCGAAGGAGAGATTCGGGAAACGCCGCTCCTGTGCGGAAACAGAAGCGAGCAGGTCGGCGAACTCAGGATAGTCCTTCAATGCTGGATTCCTCTCCACCAGCCTGACTGCCGCCGTCACATGCTTTATCACCTGCGTAGGGTGAACGGCGGAGCGAGCAGCTGCCACTCGGTCGCTGATGGAAACAGCTGTCAGACGTAGCGTCTCCGGGGGAATTCCGACTGACGACACACTCTCTCGGGGATCACCCCTGGGCGGTGCGAACTCCTGGCCTGGAATGGGGACAGGAATGGGATCCTGAAGCGAGGAGCGAGGATACCTCCTCCTCGGCTTCCTGCCAGGGTTTCCCTCCAGCCCACGGAGTCTCTCCCGCTGCACAGCGATTTCAGCCTTCCTCGTCGTGACTTCCGGGTGGTTTGAATAGCGAGGAAGACGATTAATAATATCCTCAGCAAGGTCCAGGTGCCAGCGTACATCGCTGGGAGTGTCGTAGAGGCCAGCCGTGAAGATAGTTCCATCAATGTTGTCCAGGGCCTCCACCAGTTCGTAGCCCAGGCTCCGAGCGCGGCCCCTGCGTGACGACATGATCTCCCAGCACACTGGTACCTAGACAGGGAAAAACCAAAGTCCAATTTAGGCAAAACTCACTGGGACTGGCGTCTTAGTCTGGCAGCAGTCTACTGTCATGGATGGCCCTCGCAAGCCATCATAAGACGCCACAAATCACCAGTGAGTTTGCACGGTTTATTAAAGGAACAGAAAAGGAACAAAATAACGAGCCACGGGGGGCTAAAACACACTGTAACAAACCATCAAAGACAGGGAATAACGGGAACATAAGGTAACACACTTACAGTCACTGAAGGAGGATGGTCAACGAATGAACAGAGGAATGCTCCAATAACGTCTGACCATGGGAAGGTTCTCGACAAGTCTGCCGCACATTTCGCTCCCAACTGCCCTCTTAAGTAAGGAGCAGCTGATGAGAGGAAATGTGGCTCAGCTGACAGCTCTGACAGCCGGAAGCCCCTCTGAGCGCTGTCACAATAAAAGCTCGGAGAGCAAAAGGGGCACACAGCTGTCAGATGGCCGGAAATGATGCATGGCTCGAGCGCAGACGAGATCGGTGCTTGAACCATAACACTGTCCAGTGGATAAAAAAAGTCTGCACACCCGTTCAAATGCCAGGTTTTTATGATGTAAAAAAATGAGAACAAGATAAATCACTTCAAATCTTTTTCCACCATTAATGTGACCTATAATCTGTACAACCCAAATGAAAAACAAACTGAAATCTTTTAAGGGGAAAAAATAAAAGATAAAAAACTTATTACAATAACCTGTTTGCATACATATGCACACCCTTAAACTAATACTTTGTTGCAGCACCTTTGGCTTTTATTACAGCACTCAGTCTTTTTGGGTTGGAGTCTTTCAGCATGACAGATCATGATGTGGCAATATTTGCCCACTCTTCTTTGCAAAAATGCTCTAAATCTGTCAGATTGTGAGGACCTCTCCTGTGCACAGTCCTCTTCAGATCACCCCACAGATGTTCGACTGGACTCAGGCCTGGACTCTGGCTGGGCCACTCCAAAACCTTAATCTTCTTCTGGAGAAGCCATTCTTTTGTTGATTTGGATGTGTGCCTTGGGTCACTGTCATGCTGAAAGATGACATCCCTCCTCATGTTCAGCTTTCTAGCGGAAGCCTGAAGGTTTTGTGCCAACACTGACTGATATTTGGAACTGCTCATAATTCCCTTCACTTTGACTAAGGCTCCAGTTCCAGCTGAAGAAAAACAGCCCCAAAGCATGATGGTACCACCACCATATTTCACTGTAGGTATGGTGTTCTTTTGGTGATGAGCAGTATTGTGTTTGTGCCAACTATACCTTTTGGAATTATGGCCAGAAAGTTCAACTTTGGTTTCATCGGCCCATAACACATTATTCCACATGCATTTGAGAGATTCCAAATGTGTTTCTGCAAAATGTAGCCAGGCTTGGATGTTTTTCTTCGCAAGATAAGGCTTCCACCTTGCCACCCTACCCCATCACCCAGACATGAAGAAGACGGGAGATTGTTGTCACATGGACTAAACAGCCAGTACTTGCCAGAAATTTCTGCAGCTCCTTCAATGTTGCTGTCGGCCTCTTGGCAGCCTCCTGGACCAGTTTTATTCTCGTCTTTTCATCAATTTTGGAGGGATGTCCAGTTCTTGGTAAAGTCACTGTTGTGCCGTATTTTCTCCACTTGATAATGACTGTCTTTACTGTGTTACATGGTATATTTAATGCATTGGAAATGCCTTTGTACTCTTCCCCTGACTGATACCTTTGAACAATGAGATTCATCTGATGCTTTGGAAGCTGTCTGCAGACCATGGCTTGTGCTGCAAGATACGACTACAAAAATGTCAGGTAAAGCCTACTAGAACAGCTGAACTTTATTTGGGATTAATCAGAGGCACTTTAAATGGTGGCAGGTGTGTGCTGACTCCCATTTAACATGAGTTTGAATGTGATTGGTTAGTTCTGAAGACAGCCACATCCCCAGTTATAACACATCACATCACACATCATGGCAGTCTGTCGGGGGCGACAATGAGTGTTTCATTTAAGTCTGATCAGATTCCTCCACGCAGCTCTGTCTTTTGCCCTCCGCTGCCAGGAACTCCTGGCCTTGTTAACCCTGGCGATGTCCAAGCTGGTACAAGTTGCTTTCTGACTGACCAGTTCATGAAACTGCTTGCAAAGTATTTGAGTACCGCTAGCTTTTGCTGGACTAGCGGCACATTCTTGACAGATAGAGGTATTATCAGTGGCAAGGACAGGCCAAGACAAACTGACTCCAGTATCTGTTGCAATGGATGACCAGATGACAGTTTGTAACAGGGTGTGCATATTTATGCAACCAGGTTATTGTAAGTTTTTTGTTTTTAATTTTTCCTCTTAAAAGATTTCAGTTTGTTTGTCAATTGGGTTGTACAAGTTATAGGTCACATTAATGGTGGAAAAAGTTTTGAAATGATTTATCTTGGTCTCATTTTTTACATCACAAAAACCGGGCATCTGAAAAATCTGTGTAGACTTTTTATATCTACTGTATATGGATGTTGAGCATCATATATAGAAATGTTCAACAGTGTATGAGAGGGGGGCTGAAAAGTTCATCGTGGTCAAATTTAACCAAATGTGGTTTATTTTTCAAGCACATGGATCCAAGCACTGCAACACCGATGGAAGAAGTGTGTGGACCGAAGGGGAGACTATGTTGAAAAATAAATCACATTTGGTCAAATTTGACCACTATGAACTTTTCAGCCCCCCAACCTTCCCCCATATGTAGAAATGTTCAACAAATTGTATATGGTCAGTAATACATTTACATAGATGTTCAACAATAAATAGAACAATTTATATTTTTAAACAATGTATATACTGTAGTTGTATACCAAAAACTCATAAACTGCGTGGCATTTTTTTCATTCATTCATTCATCTTCTTCCGCTTAATCCTTTTTGGGTCACGGGGAAGGGGGGGGGGGGGACTGGAGCCTATCCCAGCATCTTTGGGCAAGAGGCAGGGTCCACCCTGGACAGATCGCCAGTCCATCGCAGGCCAACACAGAGAGACAGACAACCATTCACTCTCACAGTCAGACCTAAGGACAATTTAGAATCCCCAGTTTGATGCCAATTAACCTAACTTGCATGTTTTTGGCATGTGGTAGGAAACCGGAGAAATCCCGGAGTAAACCTACGCAGACACGGGGAGAACATGTCTTATTTTGTCCTTGGGGTGAACCAAAAGCTGCTGTAATTTTGTGTGGGGTTTTATTGCTGTGGTATGGTAAGGTATGAGGCTATGAGATTCTTGGTAACATATCAAAGGTATGAGACTTCTCCTTGCTTTGTCTTAATAGAACAGCAAGATCAGCCCTAAAGTGACATACAAACATACATTTGATTTATTTCTGTAGAACATTTTGATGGTCAACTAATCCTCAACAGAGTGTATGTAAATTTTAATGATGTTATAAATGTTATAAATTTTGTTAACTACAGTGCATCCAGAAAGTATTCACAGCACTTCACTTTTTCCACATTTTATGTTACAGCCTTATTCCAAAATGGATTAAATTCATTTTTTTCCTCAAAATTCTACACACAATATCCCATAATGACAACCATGAAAAAAGTTTTTTTTTTTTTTAGATTTTTGCAAATTTATTAAAAATAAAAAAATAAATCACATGTACGTAAGTATTCATGGCCTTTGCCATGAAGCTCAGAATTGAGCTCAGATGCATCCTGTTTCCACTGACCATCCTTGAGATGTTTCTGCAGCTTAACTGGAGTCCACCTGTGGTAAATTCAGTTGATTGGACATGATTTGGAAAGGCACATACCTGTCTATAGAAGGTCCCACAGTTGACAGTGCATGTCGGAGCACAAACCAAGCATGAAGGCAAAGGAATTGTCTGTAGACTTCCAAGACAGGATTGTCTCGAGGCACAAATCTGGGGAAGGGTACAGAAAAATTTCTGCTGCTTTGAAGGTCCCAATGGGCACAGTGGACTTCATCATCCATAAATGGAAGAAGTTTGGAACCACCAGGACTCTTCTGAGAGCTGGCCGTCTAAACTGAGTGATCAGGGGAGAAGGGCCTTAGTCAGGGAGGTGACCAAGAACCCGATGGTCACTCTGTCAGAGCTCCAGCATTCCTCTGTAGAGAGAGGAGAACCTTCCAGGAGGACAACCATCTCTGCAGCAATCCACCAATCAGGCCTGTATGGTAAGAGTGGCCAGACGGAAGCCACTCCTTAGCAAAAGGGACATGGCAGCCCACCTAGAGTTTGCCAAAAGGCACCTGAAGGACTCTCAGACCATGAGAAACAAAATTCTCTGGTCTGATGAGACAAAGATTGGACTCTTTGGCGTGAATGCCAGGTGTCATGTTTGGAGGAAACCAGGCACCGCTCATCACCAGGCTAATACCATCCCTACAGTGAAGCATGGTGGTGGCAGCATCATGCTGTGGGGATGTTTTTTAGTGGCAGGAACTGGGAGACTAGACAGGATAGATGAAAAGATGAATGCAGCAATGTACAGAGGCATCCTGGACCCTAAGCACACAGCCAAGATATCAAAGGAGTGGCTTCAGGACAACTCTGTGACTGTCCTTGAGTGGCCCACCCAGAGCCCAGACTTGAATCCAATAAGCGACTTTCGCATTACGAGTGCACATGTGCGGACTATGTGAGTTCAAAGTTCACGACTACAAAACATTCCGGTAGCCGCCTTGCTTTTGTATACAAACAGTACTGTCACACCTGAACAATTGCCGCTTAAAGTCTGCTTCAAGCTTTAAATCTCCGTTATGCCAGGTGCACATTGTGCCGTCGTGAAGTGTGGAATGGCATGTATCATCTAGAGCGGTGGAAAAAGAAAACTTGCAGCATACATGCATGTAACTTTGGGACCAGCGTATGCACATGTCCGCCGCCATTCACGTTATATACATTCCCCATGGAGCTGAAGGATCCGGACGGGCGCAATTGTTGGATTAAAGCAGTAAGTCTATATTATAACATAATTAAATAGTGTTGTGTATTGTTCAAGTTCTAGCCTAATTGACACGAGTCTAAACCCTGAAGTAGTAGGTACGGACAGGCAGGCCTGGATCTAGGATATAGTTCTTTGTATATTGGTAATGAAGCTTGATCTACACACACATGTAATTAAGGCCATTGATAAGTAGGCTGGTATAAAATAAAATTGCAAATCATTGAAAACGTGTGGTGCTTAAACTATAGTAGGATCGACCTATAGATCTAAGTAAGCAGGCTATGCCTTGTAGTGAAATTTACTCAAAATGACAAAAACAAAGTTGAGCTGTCAAACCACTTGCTTACATTCTTTGTAGCCGTTTCAGAGTCTCGCAAGTAAGGGTGCTTGGTCCTTTGACAACAAAAAATCTGCTATGTCAGCGTACATACAGGGGGGCCATTTTGGCCAATTTCTGCAACGTGGCCACAAATGCAAGCATAACTAGTTCATCCTTGCGTTTGCGGGAACAACCTGGGAGACCCTACGCATACAATATGCTCGTAGATCAGGAACTTTCCATAACTTAACTGTATCGATAGAGTATGTTTGGTAGCCACATTCCCATGATGCTTTGCGTGAGCCGAGATGTGAAAGTCGCTTATTGAAAGTCGCTTATTGAACATCTCTGGAGAGATCCGAAAATGGCTGTGCACCAACGGTTCCCATCCAACCTGATGGAGCTTGAGAGGTGCTGCAAAGAGGAATGGGCCAAACTGAACAAAGATAGGTGTGCCAAGCTTGTGGCATCATATTCAAAAAGACTTGAGGCAGTAATTGCTGCCAAAGGTGCATCAACAAAGTATTGAGCAAATACCTATGTGAATACTTATGTACATATGGTTTCTTAGTTTTTTATTTTTAATAAGTTTGCAAAAATCTAAAAACAAAAAAAAAAAAGGTTTTCATGTCGTCATTATGGGGTATTGTGTGTAGAATTTTGAGGAAAAAATGAATTTAATCATCCATCCATCTTCTTCCGCTTAATCCTTTTTCAGGTCGCGGGGGGGCTGGAGCCTATCCCAGCATCTTTGGGCGAGAGGCAGGGTACACCCTGGACAGATCGCCAGTCCATCGCAGGGCCAACACAGGGAGACAGACAACCATTCACTCTCACAGTCGTACCTAAGGACAATTTAGAATCCCCAGTTTGAGGCCAATTAACCATGTGGGAGGAAACCGGAGAAATCCCGGAGTAAACCCACGCAGACACGGGGAGAACATGCAAACTCCACACAGATCACTGTTGGTCAGGGGCTGGGATCGAACCAGGGATCCCATGGCCAAGGGTGAGTTGCTGTGCTGCCGCAGTGCTAACCACTGCGCCACTGCGCTGCCTGAATTTAATCAATTTTGGAATAAGGCTGTAACACAGGGGTGTCCAATCATGTGACATGGAGGGCCAAGACCCTGCAGGTTTACTCTTCTACCCAGTCTCTTCAGCAGGTGTTTTCACTGATCAGCAATCAGTGGGAAGAAATTCAGGGGAATCTGCTGTTGAAGACACTGGTTGGAGGTAAAGCCTGCAGGGTCTTGGCCCTCCATGGCACATGATTAGACATCCCTGTTGTAACATAACAAAATGTGGAAAAAGTGAAGTGCTGTAAATAATTTCCGGATTATTATTTAGCGAATGCAAAGTCCTTAAGCCAAGCAGTTGCCTCCTGGTTTGCTGTATGGAGGGTGTGTAATCCTCCTTCCAGTCTTTGGAGCGGGCAAGCCTCTATGATGTGTTCTATTGTTTGCTCCTCTCCACATGCGCACAGTGGGCTAGGGCTACTGCCCCATCTGTGAAGGCTGGCCAAGCAGGGGCCATGTCCAGTACTGAAGCGATTGAGTGTAGACCACTGTCTCCTTGGGAGGTTGGTGCCCGGGACCTGTTGGTTGGGGTTTGTCACCAGGTGTTTGTTTGGGACCTCTTTAGTCAACCATTCCTCTTGCCAAGCTGTCTGGATGGTAAAGTCAGCTGGGGGAGGGTTTTTCCAAATCGGCCGTCTGGATGGAAGTCGGGCAGTGGGTGGGGTGTAGATATCTGCATAGATTGGTAAGTGAGGAGAATCTTTGGCTTTTTGAAGCATCCTTTGAGTTAATGCTGCTCGCCGGATGTGTGGAGGGGCTATGTTTGACAGGGAAGTGGTGTTGAGCGGATTGTTCCAGTTATAGTTCTCATGGTTGTGTTGAGCTGGGTGTCTACGTGGTGTGTGTAAGATGACCTGGACCAGACAGGGGCACAATATTCTGCTACAGAGTATGAAAGAGCCAGTGCTGAGGTGCGCAGGGTGGAGGCTGCCGCCCCCCATTTTGCACCAGCGAGCTTGCAGAGCAGGTTGTTTCGTACCTTCACCTTAGCAGCCGTCCCCTTTAGATGTTCTTTGAAGGGTAGGGTCCTATCAAGGGTCACTCCAAGGTAGGTTGGATTCGGGGCATGCTTAAGCTTGAGTCCACTCAGGTGGATGTTTAGTTCTCTGACAGCTTTTACATTGTGGAGATGGAATACACTGGAGACGGTTTTTGCTGGGCTTGGTTTTAGGCGCCAGATTTTGCAGAACTGGTCCAGTTTGGCAATTTGGCAAGATCTCCCGTGAGCACCCGTTCCAGTGGCTCAAAGTCTGGTGCTTGGAGTGCCAAACAGATGTCATCTGCATAGATGAATTTGCGGGATTTTGTAATGGGCAGGTCATTTATGTAGAGGTTGAACAGAGTTGGAGCTAGAACTGAGCCTTGTGGGAGTCCGTTTTTCTGCATTCTCCATGCACTTATGTTCTGACCGAGGTGGACTCTGAACCTTCGGTTGGTCAGCAGGGTTTTTATAATTGCTGTTGCCCAAGCAGGGATCACCTTTATAAGTTTCAGGAGGAGGCCTTTGTGCCAGGCCGTATCGTAGGCGGCTGTAAGGTCGAGAAACACAGCCCCTGTCTTCAGTCTGCTCTCAAAGCCATTTTCAATGAAGGTGGTTAGGGCCAGTACTTGTTCTCCTGTACTGCGGTCCTTGCGGAAACCTGCTTGATCCACACTTAGAATTTCCTCTATTCCTGGGGAAATACGTTGCAGTATTTCCAGTTGCATTGTATCTATAGGCAGACTTTCCAAAGAAACTGTTAACCGAAAAAATGTGAAATTGCTTGAAAACAATGTCAAGTTTAAAGCAAAATTTAGAATATTCACAAAAAAGTCACATGTATGAGGAAAAAAATTTGAAAAAAAAAACTGCAAATTAATAAAAAAGTAGCAAATATATGCATAAATAAATTGAAGATTTATGAGAGAGAAAGTTCCAAATTTACAAAAAAAAATGTCTCAAATTTATGGGAAAAACTCACAAATTTATAAGAAAATAGCAAATTCACAAGGAAAAAAATAACAAATGTATGAGAAAAACTTTCAAGACTACAGTAAAAAGTGGCGAATCTATGGGACTGTTCCAAAATTACAAGAAAAACAGCAAATATGCAAAAAGTTGGCGGATGTCCTGACTGACATTTATAACATCTCCCTGAGTCAGGCCATCGTTCCCAGATGCTTCAAGACCTCTATCATTGTACCGGTGGCAAAGAAACTAGTGGTGTCATGTTTGAATGACTATCGTCCTGTTGCACTTACACCAATTGTGATGAAGTGTTTTGAACGGCTTGTCAAACCACACATCACAGCCTGCCTCCCTGCATCACACGACCCGCTCCAGTTTGCATATCGTTCAAACCGCTCCACAGAGGATGCTATAGTCACCACCCTACACTCTGTCATCACCCACGTGGACCAGAAAGACACCTACGCCAGACTCCTGTACATTGATTTCAGTTCAGCATTCAACACCATTATTCCCCAGAGACTGATAGAGAAATTACTCCTTCTCGGTCTGAACACCGCCACATGTCTCTGGATCCTGGATTTCCTGACTGAGAGACCTCAGTCTGTCCGGGTTGGAAACAACATCTCCAACTCTGTCACGCTGAGTACCGGAACCTCTCAAGGCTGTGTACTCAGTCCACTGTTGTTTACACTTCTAACACATGACTGTGTATCCAAACACGAGGGGAACCAGATTATTAAGTTTGCAGATGACACCACGGTGGTGGGACTTATTCAGAGGGATGAGGAATCAATGTACAGGGAAGAAGTGAGAGACCTGGAGGGCTGGTGCAGGGAGAACAATCTGGTGCTCAACGTGGACAAAACAAAGGAGATGATTATCGACTTCCGGCGGTCACAGCCTGAGCACGTCCCCCTCAGCATCGGCGGCCGTTTAGTGGAGAGAGTAGAGAACATCAAGTTCCTCGGAGTGCAGATCTCGCAGGACCTGACCTGGAGCAAGAATTCCTTGGAGATCAGGAAGCAAGCTCAGCAGAGACTACACTTCTTGAAGAAACTCAAACAGGCCTCTCTCCCCATCTGCATCCTCAGGACCTTCTACAGAGGTGTGGTGGAGAGTGTTCTGACGTACTGCATTGCTACATGGTACTCCAGCTGCAGTATGTCAGACAAAAAAGCCCTGCAGAGGATAGTCAAGGGGGCGGAGAGGGTAATTGGAGTCTCCCTCCCCTCTGTCCAAGAACTTTTTCAGAACCGTTGTAGGAGCAGGGCACTGAACATTGTCAAGGACCGTTCTCACCCTCTGCATAAACACTTTGAACTTCTTCCATCTGGTAAACGATTCCGGAGCATCAGAGGCAGAACCACCAGACCACCTATGGACATTTTGTATATTATAGTTAGTTATTCTTTTTCCCCAAGTATGTCTCAGGGATGTGTGAATGGATGGGGGGGTGGGAGCTATGTGGGAGTGTGTCTTAATCATGCTGCTTCTTATATGGATGCCGAGAGAAACGCAATTTCATCTTGCCTGCACTACAGTTGTATGTACAGCAATATGACAATAAAGTTTGATTTGATTTGATTTGATTTGAAAAAGTCACAATTTTACAAGAGACCCTAACAAGTTTATGAGGAAAAAAAACTTGCAAATTTATGAGAAAGTTTCAAATTTGCAAGGAAAATGTTTCAAATTAGTGGAGAAACATCACAAATTTACAAGAAAATAGCAAATTTTGGGGAAAATCAGTTGAAAATAGGTAAACAGGTAAAGTCCGTGTGGGCAAACACAGATGGGGCCAACATGGGACCCATAAGACAGCCCAGCATTTACCTTTGGTGGAGCCCACATGGACATGCTGGCTGGGTATGCGTAGATTTGGATTCTTTTATTTTCAGTTTTAGTGAAACCATGTAACCATTTCCTCTTCGCTGAACATTCCCACTAAACTTCCTTCTTTCATTTTTGCTCCCCTCAGAAAAATGGCCAAGACCGCGACTGTATCTTCACCGAGATCGTTCTTGAGAACAACTACACCGCGCTGAAGAACGCCCGCTATGAGGACTGGTACATGGCATTCACCCGTCGTGGGCGGCCGCGGAAAGGCTCGCGGACGCGCCAGCACCAGCGGGAGGTCCATTTCATGAAGAGGCTGCCCAAGGGGCTTCAGCCTGCTCATCCGAGCCATCACAGGTCTTTTGACTTCATCCGCTACCCCTTCAGTCAGAGGACTAAACGTACGAGATACTCATCAGAGCGCTGAGGATGTGGAGGGAGTCAGACGATACGGAGAAAGAAGGAAAGAAAGAGGATAAAGTGAAATATTGACTGACTTTCACCAGCAGCCGACACACTCCTCTTTCTAAAATAAACCTTCAGAGACATTTTTTTTATACTGAGAACTATTATACCCTAATGAGTAGTTTGTTTTCTATTTTTCTCAAATTAAAAATGCCACACAAAGACAAAAAAAAAGCAAAATCTATTTTTGTACTGCAGACTTTAGTACCAACTTGTGTAAAAAGTAAACAAAAAGAAGCATTTTTAGATGTTGATGACTCGGTGTGTGGACATCTTCGTAGAGTGTTTGTGACGTCTGTGTATTTGTCATTTTAAATGGAGTCGTTTGCTGGACTCTCGCCTGCTGCTCAAGGAGACTTGAAGGGCCCTGACCAACCGCACTGCACCAGGTAACGCCGCGTTGACAGGAGCGGTCCCACGCTGTGCTGCAGAGTGACGGGGGCCAACAGACGCAGCAGCACCTCGTGGTGGGAGCGTGCTGGACGCCATGTCCTGAACCGGGAATGATCACTATCATCAGAGCCGTTTCTACCTACAAAGCAGAGAACGCAAATGCTATAGGGCCCCCTCTGCCAACGGGGGCCCCCAAGCTTCGAGTTGACCCTTTCTTTAAAATTTGCAACTTTTTTCTCACAGATTTGCTACTTTTTTGTAAATCTGCAACTTTTTTCATACATTTGTCTCTTTTCTCATAACTTTGCTCCATTTTTCATTGTAAATTTGCAAAGCTATTTGCAAATATGTGACTTTCTTGCAAATTTGCATATTTTTCTCATAAATTTACTTTTTCTCATGAATTTGCTACTTTTTTCACTGTAAATTTGCATTTTTTTGTAAATATGACTTTTTTCTTTAAATTTGCCACTTTTTCTCAAATGTGTTACTTTTTCCATAACTTTGCTACTTTTTCATTGCAACTTTGGTTTTTTTTGCAAAAATGTGACTTTTTTTCTTGTAAACTTGAAACTTTTTCATTTAAGTTTGCACTGTTCATATTATATTTCTTTTTATTCTTTGTAATGATTTTTTTTTTTCTGTTCATCAATGACTAAATTTAAAAGAAAAAAAAATGTTGGGCGGGGATAAGATTTTTTACATGGTTTGAATGCTTCGTCATTCCCAAAATGCCACCCCCCCCCCCAAAAAAAAAAAACAAAAAAACCCCACAATCTTGTATAGGGCCCCCCAAAAGCTAGAAGTGGCCCTGGCTATCAATCTCACACTGATTACTCATGCAGAGCTTTAACGGCATCTGTTGGAACTACATGGCAGCTATATTTGATATTCAGTTTTCCTGTTGTGTCCAGATGAATTGAAGTGTACAGGGTCCTGTGTTTCCTCGATGCCCACTGAATGTCTGTTTTATACATACAGTATATAAATCTATTTTTATCTGAGGATGTGTAAAGTTATTTTAAGCAATGAATATTTATTTAAAATGTGTAATAAATGTACATTAGGATACTGTCTCTTCTTTCGTGCATACACTTCATTTGGAGCCTTTTGTCCAATTGAAAAAAAAATCCACGCACAAGTTTGATGATTTGCATAAATGCGTAGCTGCGTGTAACTGAATTGTAGTAAAGTTGTACATGTGCCGAGCCTTATGTTTTTGCATGTGTGCATTTGCTTCTCTGGTTGTGTCACTGTTGTCTGTTTTAAAGGACATATGATGCTGTTTTTCCACATGTTGACACAGCTCACAGAGGTCTTAATGAAATGTCTGTGACGTAATTTGGTCAGATACCTCAATGTTTAATTATTCCAGCACCATATCATTCAGTGAACGCTGGCTCCCGCATCAGAACCAGAGCAAAATCAAAATCACCTTTTCTTTTTTTTTTTGAGGCACTGGTAGTGTCATGAAATGGCTGTGGCAGGCAGAGGGAGGACCCAAATGCAGGCAGACTCAGGAAGCGGGGCGAATTTAGTCCATTTGGTGCCCAAGGCAAAGCCAGAAATGGGGCCGTACTTTTTCTTTGTTCTACACTTTCTTTTCAGGCCTTATTGAAATCGTACCTGGAACTTATTGTCCTCAGAAGTCTTCAAATGATGATATTACTCAGGCATCAGGAATTACATCTGTAGAAAAAGGAGTTTAACAAAATGAATGTAGACTCTTGTCTATTAAAAAAAAACAGCAATTCACATGGAAGATCTGTTGTTTGTTCACACTTATCAGCCCTTCCAGGTTTTCGCGATATTGCAATCGCACTTATTCACGTGAAATCAGGCCATCGGCATATCTTTTGAGCAACTTTGTCCAATCACTGCAACTTTCCCACAATTTTGGCCAATCCTCATCAACTTCCACCAATTTCACCAATGAAATGTGTCCCCAACTAGCACTCAAATACTCAGAATAACCAATCAAATGTGTCGCTGCACAGCACTCACTTCTGTGTTTACAGTGAGTATTAACAGAACACATCAGCAAAAAACAGTGTACGATTAAGAAAAAAGACTCACCCACGTGTTTTCCCACACCGTCTCGTCCTCCGTCTTCCCCGGCCCACCGGTGGATGTACCCCACGTTTCCGTCTTGACTGTGTGTATGAAGTGCCGGGTTTGTGTTGAAAAAAGTCTGCCTGCCTGAAAAGCGTGCATGAGGAAAGATGCTGTAAAACCACAAACAAACAAGCAAATCTAACACCACAGTCAATGTTGTAACATTTTATACATCTTTAGAGGTAAAATCACTACACCTTGTCAATGAGCTTTAAAACTGTGAATCTTTGGTCTGGACAGGGGCCAATGCACGCCCCACCAAACCCCCAAGGAGAACCCCTCCTCCCGGTAAAACTCCCTGTAAAGGAAAGATGATTATCTGATGAGACAGGTGTGTGTCAAGACCACCAGTGTTTGGCAAGTTACCAAAAAATAGTAACTAGTTACAGTTACTAGTTACTTCTTTTCAAAAGTAACTGAGTTACTTGCCAGTTACTGCATGATTTAAGTAACTAGGTTCTTAGAAAAGTAACTTTCACGTTACATTTAAATGCATACTTAAATCATCTTGCACACATAGCAAGATCAAGGGCCCCTTGTTCTCATCAGAAAAAAGAAGAAAAAGAAAACGCATGAGAAAAAATTCTTCTCATCTTACAGAGAAAAAAATGTCTCAGATTTACACAAATTATTGTAATCAGTAGAATGTCAGAAATTTACTAGAAATAAAACTGTAAATTCACAGAGAAAATTTTGGACCCCCTGGTGGGTAGTTTTTGGCCCAAGAGCCATATGTTTGACACCCCTGGACCAGCCCATTAAAAATGCATATTCAGAGGATTTACTGCCATGAAATAGCTGCATATCACAACAGCATGAAAATGAATAAGATAAAATGAAGCAGAAAGCACAGATAAATGAAAGTTCTGTTCTCTACTGCAGCAAATCACTCAATTTTTCTCTGTGCAGAAAGAAAACATTTACACAACTGCGGACATTCAATGCAGTTTCTTGCTCTAAAAATACTCATGTTTAACCACAGAGGTAGGAGCTATTGGGGGCTACTCGCCACTCAGACACCAGGTAATAAGGGCTCGATACGAGAAGTCGCCACCGCCACGACATTTGTTCCCATGGGGTTGTGGTGTGAGCAGGACAAGAAACCAAACAGCGGAGGAGACTGACAACTGTGTCAGCTATGTAGGATCAGTTCATATTTATTTGCACTAAAAATATCTATCCACATTAAACAAAACGAGTAATGCATTCTGATCAAATTTCAGTAACTAACGCATTACTGAATTTTTAAACTAATTTAGTTACACATGACGTTACTGCAAAAGTAGTGGCTGGCTGTTGTTCCTGTGGGTCTCACTCGGCTTCCTGTGGTAACGTATCGTCGCTTCCTGTGTTGCTGGCTGTCTGTGTGGTTTTCTCTGTGGTTAGCTCTCCTCATTCTCCTGAGGATTTTGCCTTTGTATTTTAATTACTTTTTTCCTCATCATCTCCCGTCACCTCTCACTACTGTTTATCTAGCCTCTTGCACCTGTGTGTATTCAGTGTCACCTAATCACCCTCTTTAGCCTTCTGTTCACCTTTCACCTGTGTTTTTGTTAACTTCGGGTTAGCCACTAGCTATGGCTACTAGCTCTCCTTCCTCTCCTCCTCTGGTGTGCTCTCTCTGTCAGATGTTTAGCTACACCTCTGCCTCTTTTAGTGATAACGGAAAATGTAATAAATGTTGTCTTTTTGAGGCACTCGAGGCGAGGTTGATTGATTTGGAATCCCAGCTCTGCTGCATTGTAACACCGTCTGCGCCAGTTACTCTTGACGGATGCCCTTTAGCTGCAGCGGAGCTCCCTAGCATAGGGCGGCCTGTTAGCGGTCCTCCGGTCCTCCTCAGCAGCGAGGAGACTGGGTGGGTGACGGTGAGAAGGAAGCCTAGCCGCAAATCCCTGGTTCACCACCAACCTGTTCATGTTTCTAATCGTTTTTCCCCGCTCAGCGATGCACCCGCTGAGGAAAAAACTCTGATCATTGGCGACTCTGTAGTCAGAAACGTGAACCTAGAGACTCCAGCGGCCATAGTCAAATGCATTCCTGGGGCCAGAGCAGGCGGCATTGAGTCAAGTTTGAAAATGCTGGCTAAAAGTAACTGTAAATACTCCACAATTGTTATTCACGCCGGCATTAACGACGTCCAACTTCAGCAGTCGGAAGTCACAAAACTTAATGTGAAATTGGTGTGTGACTTTGCCAAAACAATGTCTGCCTCTGTAGTATTCTCTGGGCCCCTCCCCAGTTTGACCAGTGATGACATGTTTAGCCGCTCGTCATCCTTCAACCGCTGGCTGTCTGTGTGGTGTCCTGCAAACGATGCGGGCTACATAGACAACTGGAGCTCATTTTGGGGAAAACCTGGTCTTATTAGATGAGACGGCGTCCATCCCACTTTAGATGGTGCGTCTCTTTTATCGAACAATCTGGAATCATTTTTATCCAAATTTCCAAAATATTGGCAACTCAGAGTTGGGACCAGGAAGCAGTGTCGCAGTCTTACACGCCTCTCTGCAGCTCCTCTTCATCCACCACCCCTCAACTTAGCCCCTGTCTTCCCCATCAGAAAATCATTGTCTGCTCCCTCCAAAGTAAATAAAAATATAATGTATAAGCATCCCAAAGTGATGAAACAAAAAGTTGGTAAAACTCAAATTAAACATGAAGCCTCTAAATTTAATGATTTGGCCTCTCTTCCTCCTCATAATTTAAAAATTAAATGTGGTTTTGTGGAGAGTGTTGGAAATGAGGAGGCCGCTTTACGAGCAGACAAAGTTTTATTAACACTCTCTCATCAGACATACACATAAAAAGCATGAAAGCATTCAGGCACGGTTCTCCTTTATATCTCCACCGCTCATCTCACATCTGCGTGACATTTCACATCACACTGCATGACATCCAACATCACAATACATTCACCCTTAAACCCCCCGTCTACTGTTTACCCTCTGCTTCCTGACTGAGACGCTGTCTGAGTCACTCAAGTCTCTACAACTCTACAATATGCATTGCTACCCCCCCCCCCCCCCCCCCAGACAGAGTTTCAGTCGGCGCGTCTTTTGGGCTTCAGTCTCCTCCCATATCTGCTGTAACGGGGATCTCTGTGCCGGCGGGGGGCTGCTGGACGTGTGTCTGACAGCGGGTGGGCCATGGCGAGGGGGGGAGGAAAACCGCTTTGCCCGTGTGGCTGTCCTGGTGAATCGTTTGCCTGGGGAGTTCTCAGTGGGGGTCTTCCACGTCAAGGGGCCCGCCCAGCAGCACTTGCTCGTCCGCCACCACAAAGACGGGCTTAAGTCTGTCTATGCATATTTTCTCCCGACGCCCCCCCCCCCCCCCCAAGTCTAGCAAAAAATGCTTGTCCCCTGTTTCCAGCTCTCTGAACGGGCCATCATAGGGTGGGCGCAATGGCGGGCGGTGGGCATCGTGTCTGACGAACACAAACTCCACGTTCTTCAAAGTTTTTGGCACAAAAGCGCGTGGAAAACAGTGGTGGGCTGGACCGGGCAGCGTGCCTGTGTCTGCACTACGCTGCAAACACTGAGACGGGCAGCTGTCCTGCGCGGGATTGTCTGGCAAAAATTCCCCGGGCAGCCGCAGTGGCTGAGAAAAAACCAGCTCAGCCGGGGAAGCCTCCAAATCCTCCTTTGGTGCGGAACGCAACCCCAATAAAACCCACGGCAACCGGTCAACCCAATTTGCGTCCGTCAACGAAGCCCTGAGTGCTGCTTTCAGTGACCTGTGAAAACGCTCGCATTATGGCGGCACATGGGGAAAGCATAATTGTGTAACATCTTAGACGAGAACAAAGAGCAGAGGTTCCCTGGTGAAGGATGAATGCAGTGTTCACACCTGGGAGGTGTGAAGAATGAATGCAGTGTGACCTTTTGTGTGTTATAAACTTCTGGAGGAATGGTAAAGGATTAAGGAAGTGAATGCAATGTGACCTTTTGTGTGTTAGAAGCTTCTAGAGGAATGCCATAGTATTTAAGAGAAGAGTCTTTGCTGAGATGTCATTCTGTCTATGCTTCTTGTGTGAGATGTGTAATAAATCGCCTGAACCAAATCCGCCTCTTTATTTACACGCTCCACACTGGTGACCCAAGACGAATCATGGAACACGATGAAAGATCCCCGGAGCCAACCTCGATGGGAACCCCCAGCCACGCATGTGCTGTTGTGATCAAGCTACCGGATTTTTGGCAGCACAACCCGCGCTCCTGGTTCCACCTAGTCGAGGCGCAGTTCGCCCTCCGGGGGATATCGGCGGATGACACAAAGTTCCACTATGTGGTCGCAACGCTCGACGCCCGCACGGCTCAGCACGTAGAGAGCCTGCTCGATCAGCCACCAACCGACGACAAGTACGGCGTGCTGAAGGCTGCGCTCATCCAGCACTACACACTCTCGGATGGTGAGAGAGCAGAGAGACTCCTGACGCAGACCGGGTTGGGAGACGGGTCGGCCATAGACCTTATGGAGAAGATGCTGAGGTTAAAGGGCACAGACGATGACCACTTTATTTTTACCCACCTCTTCCTCCAGAACCTTCCGTCAGCGGCGAGAGTGACCCTGGCCAATTCGCCGTTGCTGGCCAAGCAGGACTATCGTGCGCTAGCCCGGGAAGCAAACCGGATCATCGTCGCCACCAGGGAGTTCACGACCATTGCGGCAGCGACGGAGCTCGGCGCGACGACCGGAGGAGGCGAGGAGCCATCGACGGCAGCAGTAGAGCCACCGACGGCAGCAGCAGCGGGGGCCAAGGAACGCGGTGGAGACACACTTTGTTTCTACCGCCGCCGCTTTGCAGAGAGGGCACGCAAATGTATACCACCGTGCCAATTCAAGCGACTCAGGAAACGCCAAGACCGGGGGTTGGTAGCAGCCGCGACCCTCGGGGAGGAGAACAAGCTGCTCTACTTGACGGACGCACGCTCGGGGAGGCATTTCCTCGTGGACACCGGCTCCCAGAAGAGTTTCATCCGGCCAACCTACGCTAACTGGCTGGCAGGATCTAGCGGCCCCGAGATGGCAGCAGCAAACGGCTAGGAGATTAAGACCTTTGGTGAGAGGACTCTACTCTTGTCTCTACACGGCCGTACCTTTGAGTGGACTTTTGTCATAGCAGCATTGAATTTCCATATACTGGGGGCTGATTTTTTGTGTGCACATGGTTTGTTGGTAGATGTCGCTAACAGATGCCTAGTTAATGTAATATAATGTAATGTACTTTATTTATATAGCCCTTTAAAAAAACCCATAGGTGACCAAAGTGCTTTACAGAAAATAAACAGCATTAAAAACACACAGAGCATTAAAAACAAATAACATAAACAAAAACAACCTAAAAATAAAATAAAAACAAATGCCAAGACAAATATCACCACTACTGGGTATTAAAAGCCATCCTAAACAAATATGTCTTAAGTTCTGATTTAAAAAGGGCCAGGTCAGAGATAGCACGTAGGTCAGGGGGGAGATTATTCCAGAGCCTGGGGACGGCAACAGAAAAGGCTCGGTCACCCCAATGTTTATACCTTGACCTAGGCACATCCAGCAAAAGCTGATTGGATGACCTCAAAGCCCTGCCTTGGTCACGGACAGTCAAAGTCTCAGACATATAAACCGGAGCAAGGCCATTAAGAGCTTTAAAAACAAAAAGCAAAAGTTTAAAATTAATTCTAAAATGGACTGAAGCCAATGAAGTGAATAAAGGATCCGAGTAATGTGCTCTCGCCTAGGTGTGTTGGTCAAAAGACGGGCCGCTGCATTTTGCACAAGTTGAAGGCGGCTGAGAGAAGACTGAGAGATGCCAACATAAAGTGCATTGCAGTAATCAAGTCGAGACGTGACTAAAGCATGGATGGCTATCTCAAGATCATGACGGCTCAGGAAAGGTTTGGCTTTGGATAACAAACGTAATTGATAAAAGCTCATCTTGACTACATTGTCAATCTGTTTATCAAATTTTAAATGGCTGTCAAAAATCACCCCCAAATTTCTGACAGCTGAACTGAGCCTTAAAGAGAGGGTACCAAAGCCAGCCGTTATAGTATCCCCAAACACAATACATTCTGTATTTTCTTCATTTAAGTGGAGAAAATTTTGGCTTAACCATAACTTAATATCAATGATGCAGTCCAATAGAACACTTTGTGAGTTAGTTTGTTCTGGGTTCAAAGGTAAATAAAGCTGCAAATCGTCTGCATAACAGTGGAAAGACATGTTATGCCTGGCTATTATTGACCCGAGTGGCAGCATATATAATGAAAACAGAATAGGGCCAAGAATAGAGCCCTGTGGGACCCCACAGGAGAGAGAGGCACTAGAAGAGGACATGTCACCAATCATTACAGAAAAAGTTCTATTAGAAAGGTAGGATTCAAACCACTTAAGTGCTGTGCCATGGATGCCAACATAGTGATTCAGGCGTGACAAAAGGGTAGTATGGTCCACAGTGTCAAAGGCTGCTGTAACATCTAGCAGCACTAAGACCACAGGACATTTGGCATCAACAGACATCATAATATCATTGTGCACCTTAAGCAGGGCAGACTCAGTGCTGTGACGAAATCTAAACCCAGATTGAAACTTCTCAAAAATAGAATTGTCTTCTAAAAAAGACTGCAACTGTATAAAAACAGCTTTTTCTAAAACTTTAGATAAAAAGGGCAAATGAGAAATGGGTCTAAAATTAGATAAAACTGAAGGGTCAAGGTGAGGTTTTTTAAGAAGGGGCCAAACCACAGCATGTTTAAAAGCAGGTGGGACAAATCCTGAACTAAGGCAGGAATTAATAAAAACCAAAAGACCAGGCCCTACAGTATTAAAAACCCTTTTCAGGATCCCAGCGGGAACAACATCCAGTGAGCAATTTGTAGGCTTCAGAGACTTCACTATATCAGCAAGTGATGATAAAGAAACCAACTCAAACTGTTCAAGCACAGCAGAGTAACCCAGGACAATAGACAAGCTCCCATTAAAACTGTTATTAATAACTCGTCTGGCAGAGTCCACTTTATCAACAAAAAGGTGAAGAAAAGTCTCACATGTTGTAAATGAATCATCTGTCACAGTCTGAGTGCATGGGTTTATAAAAGAGTTAATTGTGTTAAATAGCACTCTAGGACAGTGACTGCTGCTGGAAATAATATCAGAGAAATACTGAAATTTTGCCTTTTGCACGGTCCTCTGGTAATCAGCAAGACAATCCCTAAAAATTCCCAGAGACACATGTAATTTGTCCTTTTTCCATCTCCGTTCAGTCTGCCTGACCCGCTGTCTAATGGCACGGGTAGTGTCGTTTAGCCAGGGATCTGTTTTTGGTTTAGCCATTTTAAGCCGAAATGGGGCAATAGAGTCCAAAATCCCAGAGCAGGTGGTATGAAAGGAGGAAAGAATATTATCCGGATAGGAAGGGGAAACAAGTCCATTCAAGGCAAAAAACCGTGAATCCCTAAAAGCAGCAGAAAACTCCTCTGGTGTTGAAGAAGTGATGATGCGACGCCAGCATGATGGAGCCACAGGCTTGCTGGGTGATGAAGGGGTCAGCAATTCAAAAATGATGGGGAAATGATCTGAGATGACAGACTCAGAAATTTCTTTGAGAAAGACTGATAGTCCAACAGAGATAACAGAGTGTGACCAAGACGGTGTATTGGTTTGTCTGCTAAAATATCTAAATTAAATGTCGCCAACAGTCTTTTAAAGTCAGATGCCAGCTGATCAGATGGACAACAGACATGAATATTAAAGTCCCCACAGATCAAAAGTTTATCATATTTTGGCATAACATCTGCCAAAAATTCAGAGAACTCATTAATGAAGTCCTTATTATATTTTGGAGGACGATAGACAACAGCAAATAACACAGTGTGGCGGAAAAATAATATGCAGCGAACTGAGAGTTTTTGAGGGAGTTTATTATCATTCATCCCGCCATCATTGAACTCACTCCAGCCCTGTGCAGGCGGGCTGGAGCGGGTCCTCAGGCTCTCGTGAGGGGACACAGAATGCGTGTCGTCAGAAGCAGTGGTAAGAGAGAATGAGTTACAGAGCAATGCAGTTTTTATACCCAGTTACAGACAATACATGAAAGGCATGGGACATTTGCATCACAGTGAGAGCACGAAGCATGAACGTTTGCATTTGAGTCATACATATCAACAGCGGAACTGGCAGGAAGAAGCTAGACAAAGAGCGGCTGCCTATTGATCTCCGTCATTGTTCTGCTAATTGCTCCAGCTGTGCGCTCTGCTTGTCCGTGGCTGTTGTGGGGGTTACCCATAACAGGACCTGTGAGATCCACCACAAATAGTTGCAGCTCAAAGCAGGAATAAGCATTTGTGGAGAGAAGGCGACATTTAAAACTGTCATTAAAAACAGAAGCCAGACCCCCACCCCGACCAGATGCTCGCGGGGAGCTGAAGAAAGAACAGCCGGGAGGGAGGAGCTCAGAGAAGGCGGCGGTCTCACCTGGTTTAACCCATGTTTCTGTCATCAGAAGAAAATCCAAGAAATGTGAAGTAAAAAAAGTCATTTAGAATAAAAGTCTTATTTGAGATGGATCTGGTGTTAATCAGAGCCATGTGGATCAAACACTGATCAGCCTGCTGGGAAGCACGACTGATCGGGTGAAGATTCTCTGGTGTGCAGCCCCTTCTGTGAATCCACACGGGCCGGCGGCAGGGAAGTGGGTATCCAGCCTCTGGGACAGTCGGCGACAGCCATCGGTAGCGATAATCCATGGATTGACGTACGTTAAAACCGATACGCTTCCTCGAGAGTTCAGTCAGCAGTTGATGAGGGTTGTGAGTTGAAGAAGAAGCCAGGTAAGCCCTCAGTCTACATGATACTCCGCCTCTCCGACCTCGTCTTTTGCGGCGTCTTTTGTGGCGGCTGTTCCGAAGCAGTCCGCTGGGTGCACATCTCAGATAGGATGGTATAGACGCCAACAGAGGCGGAGGAGGCTGACCATTAAATTCATAGGTCGAGAATTTGACCACAGAATTGCGAATATTTAGAAGAGTCAGGCGATCATAAACCAGTAGTGATGACACGTTCTGAGCGAGAAACAAGAAGACAACTAAACACATAAGACATAGCACAGGCAGACGTCCAGCCACACACAATGGCGCCATCTTGCCCTGGGCTAGGTAGAGAAGTTCATCAGTAGTGAACTTCATCAGAGATAATCTAATGCACTGTCCTTTGACTCTCTCCCCTGTATAGCTCGAGTGACCCGGCCAACAGCACAAGCCAACGTCACAGCTACATGCGGTAAGTTCCACACACTGCTCACTCAGTTCCCAGCACTCACTGTCCCGACGTTTTCGGCAGCCATCGCTAAACACGGGGTGGAGCATTTTATCACCACCACCGGGCCGCCCGTTTTTGCAAGACCTCGGCGCTTGGACGCAGCTAAACTGGCCATAGCGCGCGAGGAGTTCGCCAACCTGGAGAGGTTGGGCATCATCAGGCACTCAAACAGCCCATGGGCCTCCCCGCTACACATGGTCCCTAAAGCTGAGGGTTCGTGGCGACCTTGCGGGGATTTCCACAGGTTGAACAATGCCACAGCGCACGCTACCCAATTCCTCACATTCAGGATTTTTCCGTTCACCTGGCAGGAGCGCGCGTTTTTTCTAAAATAGACCTGGTCCACGGTTACCACCAAGTCCCAGTGCGCGCTGAGGACATACCCAAAACAGCGGTAATAACTCCGTTCGGTTTATTCGAGTTTTTGCGCATGCCATTTGGGCTTAAAGGGGCTGCACAGATGTTCCAACGCATGATGGATGCAGTGCTGCGCGATCTCCCTTTTGTGTTCGTCTACCTGGACGATATCTTGGTAGCCAGCGCGTCCAAAGACGAACATGAAACCCACCTCACGACGGTTTTCCGAAGGTTGGAAGAGCACGGGTTAATAATCAACCCAGCGAAATGTCAGTTCGGGGTGACGCGGATTGATTTTTTGGGGCACCGTGTCTCTCCCGAAGGAGCGGTCCCGCTGCCTGACAAAATGCGCGCGGTAGCAGATTTTCCCCGGCCGCAAACGGTCAGGGCGCTACAAGAATTTTTGGGAATGGTGAACTTTTATAACAGTTTCCTTCCCCGCACAGCGCAGCTCATGCAACCACTGTACGCTGCGCTCAAAAAACAAAAACCTGCGGATAAGATCGAATGTACCCCGGAGCGAGAGCGGGTGTTCTTGGAAGTCAAAGCAGCCCTGGCAAACGCTGCATTGCTGGCACATCCAGACCCAACGGCCCGCATAGCGCTCACCACTGACGCTTCAGATGTGGCCATAGGGGCTGTCGTGGAGCAGCGCGTAGCCGGGGCTTGGCAGCCGCTCGCCTTTTTCAGCAGGACTTTGCGCGAGGGTGAACGTAAATACAGCGCGTTCGACAGGGAGTTGCTGGCTCTCCACTTGGCCATTCGCCACTTCCAGTTCTGGCTGGAAGGGCGCAGTTTCACCGCATTCGTTGACCACAAGCCACTAACATTCGCGATGGCCAAGGTTTCAGAACCGTGGTCGAGCCGGCAGCAGAGACAGCTGGCCGCGATCTCAGAGTTTACTACCGATATTCAGCATGTGTCGGGTAAACTGAATGTAGTGGCAGACTGCCTCTCGCGCGCCGTGCCGGCCCCGGTCTGCGTGGGGATAGATTACACAGCCATGGCCGCGGAGCAGATTAGTGACGCGGACGTGCACACGCTCCAGTCTGGACCAACAGGGTTAAGGCTGGAGAGCAGGGTGCTGCAAGACGGCATGCCCCCCCTAATCTGTGATGTCTCCACGGGGCGCCTGCGTCCCGTGGTCCCGGCCGCGTGGCGTCGCTGCGTGTTTGACTCGATTCATTCTTTGGCGCACCCGGGAGTGCGCGTGTCAGTCAAAATGGTAGGGGAGAAATTCGTGTGGCCGAGCCTTCGCAAACAAGTGAAAGAGTCGGCGGCAGCCTGCGTGGCGTGCCAACGAGCCAAAGTACACAGACACACGAAGGCTCCCTTGGAGCCGTTTCGTATTCCGGCTAAGAGGTTCGACCATGTTCACGTGGACCTCGTGGGCCCCCTCCCGCCATCACAGGGATGCACGCACCTCCTGACAATGGTGGACCGCACCACGCGCTGGCCGGAAGCGGTTCCGCTGGCCGCAACCACAGCCGAGGAGGTGGCACGCATTTTTAACAGCATGGGTGGCGCGTTTTGGAGTCCCGTCGGACAGTACGTCCGACAGAGGCCCTCAATTTGTTTCTGAACTCTGGTCAACAATGGCCCGCAGCCTGGGTGTCACAATTCACCGCACAACCGCGTACAATCCACAGGCTAATGGGTTATGCGAATGTTTTCATAGATCATTGAAAGCGGCTCTCAGGGCTTCACTGACGGATGCAAATTGGGTAGACAAGCTACCGTGGGTTTTATTGGGGTTACGTTCTGCGCCTAAAGAGGATCTGGAAGCTTCCCCGGCTGAACTTGTTTTTGCGCAACCACTTTGGCTGCCCGGGGAGTTTCTGCCAGATAATCCCACGCCAGGCAGCTCCCCATCGCAGCTGTTGCAGCGTAGCATAGACACAGGCACGCTGCCGGGCCCTGCCCACCACAGTTTTCCACGTGTTTTTGTGCCTAAAACTTTGAGAAACGTGGAGTTTGTGTTTGTCAGACACGACGCCCACCGCCCTCCATTGCGACCACCCTATGATGGACCGTTCAGAGTGCTGGAAACAGGGGATAAGCATTTTTTGCTAGATTTGGGGGGTAGGAGGGAAAAGATTGGCATAGACAGACTCAAACCCGCTTTCGTGGTGGCGGACGAGCAAGTGCTGTTGGCGAGGGCTCCTCGGCGTGGAAGATCCCCACGGGGAGCTCCCCAGAGAAAAGATTCCCCACAACACCCACACGGACAGACAAAAAGTTTTCACCCCCAAACATCAACCCCCCAGCTTGACAGCGCCGCGGAGGCAGTGAACCCTGGTTACAGCAGATACGGGAGAAGACTGAAGCCCAAGCAGCATGTGGATTGATGTTTAATGGTTCTATCACAGCATACAGACTGTTATTCTTTTGTTCTATCCAATATGCTCGGGGGGTGGTATGGCGGCACATGGGGAAAGCATAATTGTGTAACATCTTAGACGAGAACAAAGAGCAGAGGTTCCCTGGTGAGATAACAGGGAGGTGTGAAGGATGAATGCAGTGTGACCTTTTGTGTGTTAGAAACTTCTGGAGGAATGGTAAAGGATTAAGGAAGTGAATGCAATGTGACCTTTTGTGTGTTAGAAGCTTCTAGAGGAATGCCATAGTATTTAAGAGAAGAGTCTTTGCTGAGATGTCATTCTGTCTGTGCTTCTTGTGTGAGATGTGTAATAAATCACCTGAACCAAATCCGCCTCTTTATTTACACGCTCCACAGCATAACCCATTTGCCTGTGGGTTGTACAAGGTTGTGCGATGAATTGCAACACCCAGGCTGCGGGCCATCACAGACCAAAGTTCGGAAACAAACTGAGGGCCCCTATCGGACGTGATGTCCGATGGGATTCCAAAACGCTCCACCCATGTTGTCAAAAAAGCACACGCCACGTCCGCGGACGTGGTTGCCGCCAGCGGGACTGCTTCTAGCCAGCATGTGGTGCGGTCCACCACTGTCAGAAGGTGCGTGCACCCCTGCAACGGCGGGAGGGGGCCCACGAGGTCCACGTGAACATGGTCGAATCTTTTAGCTGGTATACTATTTGTGCATCTGTGCACTTTGGCTCGTTGGCACGCTACGCAGGCTGCCACCCACTCTTTCACTTGTTTGCGCAGCCACACAAATTTCGCTCCCACCATTTTGACTGACGCGCGCACTCCTGGGTGCGCCAAAGCGTGAACTGACTCAAACACGCGGCGGCGCCATGCAACCGGGACCACCGGGCGCGGGCGTCCCGAGGAGACGTCGCAAATTAGGGGGGGGGGGCATGCCGTCTTGCAGTGCTGTGCTCTCCAGCCTTAACCCTGTTGGTCCAGACTGGAGCGTGCGCACGTCTGTATCGCTAATCTGCTCTGCGACCATGGCTGTATAATCTATTCCTACGCAGACCAGGGCCACAACCGCGCAGGAGAGGCAGTCTGCCACCACATTTAGTTTACCCGTCACATGCTGAATATCGGTCGTAAACTCCGAAATCGCGGCCAGCTGTCTCTGCTGCCGGCCCGACCATGGTTCCGAAACCTTGGCCATCGCGAACGTCAGCGGCTTGTGGTCCACGAACGCGGTGAAGCTGCGCCCTTCCAGCCAGAACTGGAAGTGGCGTATGGCCAGGTGGAGAGCCAGCAACTCCCTGTCGAACGCGTTGTATTTACGCTCACTGTCTCGCAAAGCCCTGCTGAAAAAAGCGAGCGGCTGCCAAGAACCAGCAACACGTTGCTCCACGACGGCCCCTATGGCCACGTCTGAGGTATCAGTAGTGAACGCTATCCGGGCCGCCGGGTCTGGGTGCGCCAACAGTGCGGCATTTGCCAGGGCTGTTTTAACCTCAGAGAACGCCTGCTCTCGCTCCGGAGTCCATTCAACTCTGTCCGCGGGTTTCCTTCTTGAGCGCAGCGTACAATGGCTGCATGAGTTGAGCTGCGCAGGGGAGGAAACAGTTATAAAAGTTAACCATCCCCGAAAATTCCTGCAGCACCCTGACCGTCTGAGGCCAGGGAAAATTCACCACAGCGCGCATTTTGTCGGGCAAGGGTATTGCTCCCTCCGGTGAGGCGCGGTGCCCCAAAAAATCAATCCCCTTCACGCCGAACTGGCACTTCACCGGGTTGATTATTAACCCGTGCTCCTCTAACCTCTGGAAAACCATCCTGAGGTGGGTTACGTGTTCGTCTTCGGACGCACTGGCTACCAGGATATCATCCAGGTAGATGAACACAAACGGGAGATCGCGCAGCACCGCGTCCATCATGCGCTGGAACGTCTGTGCCGCTCCTTTTAACCTGAATGGCATGCGCAGAAACTCGAACAAACCGAACAGAGTTATTACCGCTGTTTTGGGTATGTCCTCTGTACGCACTGGGACCTGGCGGTAACCGCGGACCAGGTCTATTTTAGAAAAAATGCGTGCTCTGGCGAGGTGAACAGAAAAATCCTGAATGTGAGGAATTGGGTAGCGGTCGTGCGCTGTGGCGTTGTTCAACCTGCAGAAATCCCCGCACGGTCGCCACAACCCCTCAGCCTTAGGGACCATGTGTAGCAGGGATGCCCATGGGTTGTTTGATCGCCTGATGATGCCCAACCTTTCCATGTTGGCAAACTCCTCGAGCGCTATGGCCAGTTTAGCTGCGTCCAAGCGCCGAGGTCATGCGAAAACGGGTGGCCCGGTGTTGGTGATAAAGTGCTCCACCCCATGTTTAGCGATGGCCGCCGAAAACATTGGGACCGTGAGTGCTGGGAACTGAGTGAGCAGTGTGTGGAACTTACCGCCTGGAGCTGTGACATTGGCTTGTGTTACTGGCCCGGCCCCTCGAGCTGTACAGGGGAGAGAGTCAAAGGACAGTGCATTAACCAAGCGCCTGTTGGCAACATCAACTAGTAAACCATGTGCACACAGAAAATCAGCTCCCAGGATTGGGAACTTCAGTGCTGCTATGACAAAAGTCCACTCGTATGTACGGCCATGTAAGGATAAAACCAGTGTTCTCTCACCAAAGGTCTTAAGGTCCAAGCCGTTTACTGCCACCAGCCCGGGGCTGCTAGGTCCTGCCAGTCGGTCGGCGTAGGTCGGCAGGATGATGCTCTTCTGGGCTCCGGTGTCTACGAGGAACCGTCTCCCCGAGTGCAAGTCCGTCACATAGAGCAGCTTGTTCTCTTCACCGGCGGTCGCAGCTGCTACCGACTGCCGGCTTTGGCGTTTCCCGAGCATTTGAATTGGCACGGTGGCACGCATCTGCGTGCGTTCTCTCCGAAGCGGCGGTGGTAGAAGCAGAGCACGTCTCTCTGGTGCTCCTGGGCCCCCGCTGCCGCTACCGTCGGTGGCTCCTCGCCTCCTCTGGTCGTCTCGCTGGGTACCGACGTCGCCGCGTTGACTGCAGGCGCTTTGGTGGTGAGGATGATCCGGTCTGCCTCCTGAGCTAACGCATGGTAGCAAATTGGCCAGAACCGCTCTCGCCTCTGTTGGGAGGTTCCGGAGGAAAAGGTGGGCAAACAGAAAATGCCCGTCACCCGTGCCCATTAACGCCAACATCTTCTCCACCAGATCGACAGCCGAACCATCTCCTAACTCGGAACGCCTCAGGAGCCTCTCTGCTCTCTCGCTGTCCGAGAGCGTGTAGCGCCGAGTCAGCGCAGCTTTGAGACCCTCGTATCTGTCGTGGGCTGGGGGCTGGTCGAGCAGGCTCGCTACCTGCTGAGCTGTGTGAGCATCCAGCGCTGCAACCACGTAGTAAAACTTGGTGTCGTCTGCCGATATTCCCCGGAGGGCGAACTGGGTCTCGGTGTGGTGGAACCAAGAGCGCGGGTTGTGCTGCCAAAAGTCCAGTAGCTTGACTGAAACAGCGCACACGTTGCTGGGGGTTCCCATCCGGGCCGTCTCCGGGGTTCTTGCCCCGTGTTCCATAATTCGTCAAAGGGTCACCAGTGTGGAGAGTGCTGGAAATGAGGAGGCCAGTTTACGAGCAGACAAAGTTTTATTAACACTCTCTCATCAGACATACACATAAAAAGCATGAAAGCATTCAGACACGGTTCTCCTTTATATCTCCACCGCTCATCTCACATCTGCGTGACATTTCACATCACACTGCACGACATCCAACATCACAATACATTCACCCTTAAACCCCCCGTCTACTGTTTACCCTCTGCTTCCTGACTGAGACGCTGTCTGACTCACTCAAGTCTCTACAACTCTACAATATGCATTTTGTGTCTGCTACAGTTTGTTAAATATTAGGTCTCTAACTCCCAAGTCTCTGCTTGTCCATGATCTGTTAATTGATCATCATATTGATTTAATATCTCTTACAGAGACTTGGTTAGGGCATGAGGATTATGTTGGTTTAAATGAATCAACTCCCTCTGGTTATTTAAACTGTCAAAATCCCAGAAGTTCTGGTCGTGGAGGAGGAGTAGCGACAATTTACCATTGAAAATTACTAGTTAATGTAAAGCAAAAAGCACATTATCATTCCTTTGAGGGCCTGGTCCCCAGTATTGGGCATTTTAACAATTTTAGGCTAAACCCAATTTTATTTGCCATAGTTTATCGTCAAACTATGGCAAATAAAATTGGATAAACTATTTGCCATAGTTTATCGTCGGGCAGCACGGTGGCGCAGTGGTTAGCACAGTGGCAGCACAGCAAGAAGGTCATGGGATCGATTCCACCCTTGACCATCGTGGGTTCAATCCCACCCCCAGACCATCGGTGACCCTTCTGTGTGGAGTTTGCATGTTCTTCCCGTGTCTGCGTGGGTTTACTCCGGGCACTCCGGTTTCCTCCCACATGCCAAAAACATGCAAGTTAGGTTAATTGGCATCAAAACTGGGGATTCTAAATTGTCCTTAGGTATGGATGTGAGAGTGAATGGTTGTCTGTCTCTCTGTGTTGGCCCTGTGATGGACTGGCAATCTGTCCAGGGTGTACCCTGCCTCTCGCCCAAAGATGCTGGGATAGGCTCCAGCCCCCCCGCGACCCAAAAGGATTAAGCGGTAGAAGATGGTTGGATGGATGGATAGTTTATCGTCCTCCATCAACCTACTCAGAGTTTTTTTTCTTAGCTAATTTAGTGCTGAAATCATAGAATAATTATAGTAGGGGACTTTAATATACATGTTGATGTAGATAGTGATTGCCTTAATATGGCATTTAATTCAATATTAGACTTGATGGGGTTTTCTTAGAAAGAAGGAAATTCTACCCATTATCTCCACCACACGTCGGACCTTGTTCTGACATATGGCATAGAAATAGAAAATCTGGAAGTGCCTCCTCAGAACCCTATACTGTTAGACCATTGTTAACCTTTGATTTTACTACTTCTGACTATTTGGCTCCTAAAGAAAAATATTACTACAGTAGATGCCTCTCAGATGATGTTGTAACCAAATTTATGCAGATTGCTTCCTCTATGCCATGTGTCAACATGACGGAAATAAGCTATAGACAGCTTGCTCCTTCTATAATTGGTAGCATGGTAGATAGTGTTACAGCTTCTCTGCATCAGACTCTAGACATGGTGGCCCCTTTAAAAAAAGAAAGAGATTTCTAACTCCTTGGTTCAACACAGAAACTCGTAGCTTAAAACAGAAGACTCATCAATTAGAAAGAAAATGGCGTGCCACTAATTTAGATGAAATCTATTTAGCCTGGAGAAATCATCTTTTAATTTATAAAAAATCTCTTAGAAAAGCTAGAACAAGTTATTATTCTGCATTAATAGAAGAGAACAAGAATAATCCCAGGTTTCTTTTCAGCACTGTAGCCAGGCTGACAAAGAGTCAGGACTCTGTCAATCCTAGCATTCCCTTAGAGCTTACTAGTCAGGACTTTATGAACTTTTTCAATAATAAAATTTCATCTATCAGAGATAAAATCAATCAGATTCTTCCCACCGTTAACTTAAATACAGTAACTACTACAGCTCCTTCAACTGATATCTGTTTTGATGAGTTTACTCCAATTGACCTTTTAGAGTTAGACAAAATAATTTCCTCATCTAAGCCTTCAACTTGTCTTTTAGACCCTATTCCTACCAGGTTATTTAAAGAAGTCTTCCCATTTATTGGTAGCTGTATTCTTCAAATAATCAATTCTTCATTAACTTTAGGCCATGTACCGCAGGCTTTTAAAACTGCTGTAATTAAACCCTTTGTGGGGTGCATGGAATAAAGAGACTGAATTGTGTTTTCATTCAGATTTATTCAAGCATCCATCCCCAGCCTGCTCTCTCCAATAAGCAGGAAGAAAGAGGCTGAGCTACATCCAAGCTTCCCATTTTATACCATTTCCTATACAGGCTTGTCACACACAGGAGGGATCACATATCCCCGTCAAAACCCCTTATTGACATTTCTCCCCCCTCCAGCCTTCAGTCTTCCACCTGCCTCTCGAAGGTCAGGAAGTCCTTTGTTCGTACCCCCGTCCTCTTTGTTGTCCCCCGCAGGTGGTCCAGAATTATTGTCCTCTTCGTCATGAGGTCAATCTACATATGTTATCCCAGCATCCCTTTTATGCTTACACCTATGCATGCACAAATACATGCTACATACATCCCTTTAATGCTTAAACATATGTATGCACAAATCCACAGCTATATAACCCCCCCCAAATGATGAAGAATGGGCAATACATTAAAATTCTGTGAACATGTTACTATCAACAGTACAGCCAACATCAAACACTCAGTCTGTGCGCCGCCTGGGCTTCAACCGTCTCCCAAATCTGCTGTAAGCAGGCCCAGCCTTGCCTTCTGCGCCCTTCTGCCCAGGCTCTGTTGACTGAGGAAGAGAGTTGTTATTTGATCCCTTCGGGGGCTCTGAGATGCTCCCCCTGGGGGGTCTGCCGCATCGAGGTGCCCTCGCTACCGGTACAGACTCGTCATTCATCACAAAAGCAGGTTTCAGTCTGTCAATACTAACTGTCTCTTTTCTGTCTTCCAAATCCAGCACAAAATGCTTATCACCTGTCTCCAGCACTCTATATGGCCCGTCATACGGGGGTCTGAGGGTTGATCTTAGAGCCATGTGCCTGACAAAAACAAACTCAGCATTTTTTAAAGCTTTGGGAACAAAAACGCGCGGAAAAGCGTGATGAACGGGGCCCGGGAGCACGTCCGCTCCCGTGCCGACTAGCGCACTAGCGTTTTTACCAGAGCACCCGGGACCGGCTCCGGGTGCTCTGGTAAAAACTCGCCTGGCAGCCTGAGAGGTTGTGCAAACACCAGCTCCGCTGGGGAGGCATCTAAATCCTCCTTGGGAGCAGAACGCAACCCTAATAAAACCCATGGTAGTTTGTTTACCCAATCTGCATCTGTGAGTGACGCTCTGAGTGCTGCCTTCAAAGACCTATGAAAGCGCTTGCATAAACCATTAGCCTGAGGGTGATCAGAATCAGAATCAGAATCAGAAAAGGATTTATTGCCAAGTACATTAACAGAACACTGATAACATACGAGAGAATTTGACTTGACACAGTAATGACCTGCATTTCCGTGCCGCGGCGCATCTGAAACGCGCCTATCAGCAGGAGGATACAGGAAGCATAAAGATAATACAATGGGAAGGAGCAAAAAAATCATTGATTCAAAATACTGGTTACATACTTAATCAATATTAAGAGTTCAAGGAAAAAAAAAGCTCTCATGCACATACATTCGCTACACTCAGAATTTCACAAGACACAAGAGAGCAGTGTACAGTATATCTTTATTCAGTTCATGAATCAATGTGTGTGCGGTGTTGAGCAGTGTTGATGATAATAAGAGAGACCCAAGGACCCTTGGCAGAAGATGTTTTGTCTGTCTGGCGCCCAGTCTTATCTGGCGCTGCAGCTGGCTGTCCAAGGCCTTGTGCTCATGATTTTGAAAAAACACAGTCTGCAAACAGCCAGGAGGAATTTTCATGGGGAATAATAATGCCAAATAGGACTGATCACAGAGAAGACTTGTATTTCTTCTGTAGATTCAGTACATTAATCCTTCATTGCGCAGCTTTGAATTCGTCGTGGTAAGACCTGAGCGAACCCATGATGTAATCCACCTTACGAGACAGTTCTCCAGTAGTCGCTATCAGGGTCTTCTCCAGTTTTTCAATTTGTTGGATGCACCTCGCCTGGCCAGCATTTTGATAGGTTGAATCCATCTTCAGCAATTTGCGGTAAACCAAGACAATTCCCGTCCCAATCAGAATTATCCCAATCACCAAGATTACGAAGATAAACAAATCTTCAATATCTTCGATAGAGAGATTAGAGAGACACAGCATTTTCCAATTACCTGTGTCACATAAATAGCCCACTGGAGCCGTTCCAGCGGGGCAGACAGCTTCCCCCGGAGCACTTTTCCTTGTTGAAAAAAATAGTGTCAATTGTGGTCAAAGCCCAGCTTATTAACTCCATAATTTCTTTTCGGCGGTCGCAGTTAGACGCAGACAGACAACAGCAAGCTGGGATCCAGTAGTAGGAGGGGAGGAAAAAGTCAGCAGGAGAGAAGAAAAAAGCGTCTACTCTCTTGGGAGGGCGGAAGTGAAGAAGCAGTAGTGCGGTGAATTTTTGCTCCTAATCCGTTGGCCATCGCTGACCAAAGCTCAGAGACGAATTGAGGCCCTCTATCGGACGTAATATCCGACGGAACGCCAAAACGCGCTACCCAAGCCGTTAAAAAAATGCGAGCCACCTCCGCGGCCGTGGTTGTCGCCAGTGGGACCACTTCCGGCCAACGCGTGGTTCGGTCCACCATTGTCAAAAGATGTGTGAACCCCTGTGACGCCGGTAGGGGGCCCACGAGGTCGACATGCACGTGGTTGAACCTTCTGGCCGGAATGCGAAACGGTTCTAAAGGGGCTCTTGTGTGCTTGTGGATTTTGGCCCATTGACAGGACATGCAGGCCTTTGCCCACTCCTTCACGTGCTTGCGCAGGCTCGGCCAAACAAACTTTTCCGCTACCATTTTCACCGAAGCGCGCACTCCCGGGTGCGCCAGCGAGTGGACTGAGTCAAAAACGCGGCGGCGCCACGCGGCCGGAACCACCGGGCGTGGGCGCCCGGTCGACACATCGCAGATTAGGGGGCGTACCGGTTTGTAAACACTTGCTCTCCAGCCTTAACCCTGTTGGTCCAGACTGGAGCACGCGCACGTCTGCATCTGCACCCTGCTCTGCCGCCATGGCTGCGTAATCTATACCCACGTGAACTGGGGCTGGGCGCGCTCCCGCACTGCTACTCCGCTGCGCGGTCGCGGTGGCATGGTCCGCCTCTGCGCGCGCCGGTGCCGTGACCGCGCGCGAGAGGCAGTCTGCCACCACGTTGAGTTTACCCGCCACGTGCCGAATGTCAGTGGTAAATTCCGAAATTGCGGCCAGCTGCCTCTGCTGCCTGCCTGACCACGGTTCTGAAATTTTGGACATGGCATATGTGAGCGGCTTGTGGTCCACGAAAGCAGTGAAACGCCATCCCTCCAGCCAGAACTGGAAATGACGAATCGCCAAATGAAGTGCCAACAGCTCCCTGTCAAACGCGTTGTATTTTCGCTCGGCCTCGGTCAAGGATTTGCTGAAAAAAGCCAGCGGCTGCCAAACTCCGGCAACCTGCTGCTCTATCACAGCCCCTATAGCCACATCTGATGCGTCTGCCGTTAGCACGATGCGTGCCACTGGGTCCGGGTGAGCTAGGAGCGCAGCGTCAGCCAAGGCTTTTTTCACCTCTGTGAACGCGCGCTCCCACTCTGGGGACCATTCAACAGCATTGGATGGTTTTTGTTTCTTGAGCGCGGCATATAACGGCTGCATGAGTTGTGCTGCGTGGGGCAGGAAGCAGTTATAAAAATTCACCATCCCTAAAAATTCCTGCAATGACTTGACCGTTTGTGGTCAGGGAAAATCTGCCACTGCGCGCACTTTATCCGGTAACGGAACTGCCCCTTCTGGGGAAACGCGATGGCCCAAAAAAATTGATCTGCGTGACGCCAAACTGGCACTTGGCTGTGTTAATTATTAAGCCGTGCTCTCCCAACCTCCTAAAAACCACGGTGAGGTGTTTTTCGTGTTCTTCCTCTGAAATACTGGCGACCAAAATGTCGTCGAGGTACACAAACACAAAAGGGAGATTGCGTAACACGGCGTCCATCATCCGTTGGAACGTCTGCGCCGCCCCTTTAAGACCAAACGGCATGCGTAGAAACTCAAAAAGTCCGAACGGTGTTATTACCGCTGTTTTAGGAATGTCCTCCGGCTGGACCGGAACTTGATGGTAGCCGCGAACCAGGTCTATTTTGGAAAAAATGCGCGCCCCCGCTAGGTGTGCTGAAAAATCCTGGATGTGTGGAATGGGGTAACGATCGTGTGCTGTGGCGTTATTCAGCCTGCGGTAATCGCCACACGGTCTCCAGGAGCCATCAGCTTTCGGGACCATATGCAGCGGCGAAGCCCATGGGCTTTTCGAATGGCGAATGATGCCCAGCCTCTCTAGGCTGGCGAACTCTTCGCGCGCTATGGAGAGCTTGGCAGCATCTAAGCGCCGAGCCTTCGCAAAGACGGGGGGGGCCAGATGTAGTGATAAAATGCTCCACCCCGTGTTTTGCAACCACCGCTGAAAAAGTGGGTACCGTGAGTGCTGGAAACTGGGTGAGGAGTGTGTGAAACTTACCACCTGCTGCGGCGACGTTGGTCTGTACTGGTGGCGGGGACACTCGAGCTGAACAGGGAAGAGAGTAAAAAGAGAGTGCATTTACCAGCCGCCTATTGGCAAGATCAACTAACAGACCATGTGAGCACAGAAAATCAGTGCCTAACATGTTGAAACTCACCGCCGCTATGCCAAAAGTCCATTCATATGTGCGGCCATGTAAGTATAAAGACAAAGTTCTTTTCCCGTAAGTGTTGATGCTCGAGCCGTTGGCCGCAGTCGCTCCGCTCCCACGGGGTCCAGCCAACCGGTCAGCATAAGTTGGGGTGATGAAACTCACTTGGGCTCCGGTGTCTATGAGGAAATCTCATCCGGAGCTCGCATCTGTGATGTAGAGCAGCTTGCTGTTTTCACCGAGAGTCGAAGCTGCTGACGACCCTCGGTCCTGCCGTTTCCCGAACTCCTGAAGCTGCAGGGCAGCACACACCTGCGTGCCCTCTCGACGAACCTCCGATGATAAAAACAGAGGTCATCTTCACCTCTGCGTCAGGGCCGCGCCTCTGCCACTGAACCCTCACGATCACCGTGTCGAGGCCGCGCCGCTGCCGTTGTCGGTAGGGTTGGGTCTTCTACCTCTGGCTCCCCGCTGCTTTGGGTCGCTGCTGTGGTCGTCTGCTCGCTGCAGGCGTCCAGGATCCTCTCTGCCTCCTGGGCCAGCTCCCGGAAATCCTCCTGGGTCTCACAACGTACGCCGGCCAGCGTCCCTCTCATGTGCGCCGGGAGGTTAGTTAGAAAGATATACTGGAAAAGGAAGTCATCGTTGTCTGACCCCCTCAGCTGTAGCATGTCTTCCATCAGGGCGCTTGGCCTGTGTCCTCCCTGGTTGAGCAAAGCCAGGAGCCTCCTAGCTCTCACTTCGGCTGAGGGCGTGAAAAACTTGATGAGGGTAGCTTTCAACCTGCCGTATCTGTCGGTGGCGGGTGGCTGCTGTACCAAGCTCTGCATGCACCGAGCCGTGCGGTTGTCCAGCTTAGCGATGACATGGTGGAACTTAGTGTCATCCGCCGATACCCCTGCGAGCGCGAACTGTGACTCCGCTTGTAGGAACCACGACCGTGGATTGTCCTGCCAGAATTCCGGCAGCTTGACGGCTACGGCGCTCGCCAGGGCAGACTCCAGCGAGTCCGGAAAGCGGAGATTCTCTCCAGGCATTCTCTACGTCGATGGGTCACCAATGTGGGGTGCATGGAATAAAGAGACTGAATTGTGTTTTAATTCAGATTTATTCAAGCATCCATCCCCAGCCTGCTCTCTCCAATAAGCAGGAAGAAAGAGGCTGAGCTACATCCAAGCTTCCCATTTTATACCATTTCCTATACAGGCTTGTCACACACAGGAGGGATCACATATCCCCGTCAAAACCCCTTATTGACATTTCTCCCCCCTCCAGCCTTCAGTCTTCCACCTGCCTCTCGAAGGTCAGGAAGTCCTTTGTTCGTACCCCCGTCCTCTTTGTTGTCCCCCGCAGGTGGTCCAGACTTATTGTCCTCTTCGTCGTGAGGTCAATCTACATATGTTATCCCAGCATCCCTTTTATGCTTACACCTATACATGCACAAATACACCGCTACATACATCCCTTTAATGCTTAAACATATGTATGCACAAATCCACAGCCATACCCTTACTCAAAAAGCCAACGCTGGATCCAGGAGTTTTAGCTAACTATAGACCAATCTCTAATCTCTCTTTCATTTCCAAAATCTTAGAAAGAGTTGTTGCTACATTATTTGACCACTTGCAGGGAAATAACTGGGAAATAGCTGATTTTTGGGATTTTTCTGCAACTGTGGGGGTTTCCCTTACAGCTGAAAGTGCTATGAGATGACTGTTGTGAAATGGCGCTATATAAATAAAGTTGAATTGAATTGAATTGAAAATGGTTTACTTGAAGAGTTTCAGTCTGGGTTTAGAATCCATCATAGTACTGAAACAGCCTTAGAGAAGGTCACTAATGACCTCCTTATTGCATCTGATAATGGACTTGTTTCTGTACTTGTCCTTTTAGACCTTAGTGCAGCTTTTGATACTATCGATCATAATATTCTGCTTGATAGATTAGGACACTATGTTGGACTTAATGGAACTTCGTTGCAGTGGTTTAGATCTTATTTATCTGATAGGTTCCAGTTTGTTCATGTCAATAATGAGTTTTCTTTCAACTCAAAGCTCAGTCATGGAGTTCCACAGGGATGTGTGCTAGGCCCTACTCTTTTTATGTTATATACACTACCGTTCAAAAGTTTGGGGTCACCCAGACAATTATTTTGTGTTTTCCATGAAAAGTCACACTTATTTACCACCATGAGCTGTAAAAGGAATAGAAAATATAGTCAAGACATTGACAAGGTTAGAAATAATGATTTGTATTTGAAACAATAATTTTTTCCTTCAAACTTTGCTTTCGTCAAAGAATCCTCCATTTGCAGCAATTACAGCATTGCAGACCTAACATGATTGCACAAGGGTTTTCTAATCATCCATTAGCCTTCTGACACAATGAGCAAACACATTGTACCATTAGAACACTGGAGTGATAGTTGCTGGAAATGGGCCTCTATACACCTATGTAGATATCGCACCAAAAACCAGACATTTGCAGCTAGAATAGTCATTTACCACATTAGCAATGTATAGAGTGTATTTCTGATTAGTTTAAAGTTATCTTCATTGAAAAAAAGTACTTTTCTTTCAAAAATAAGGAAATTTCTAAGGGACCCCAAACTTTTGAACGGTAGTGTATGCTTCTGTTAGGCAACATTATTAGAAAGCACTGTATACATTTTCATTGTTATGCAGATGACACACAGTTATACCTGTCAATGAAGCCAGATGATAGTAATCAATTAGCCAAGTTAGAAGCCTGTCTTAAGGAAATCAAAGCTTGGATGACTTGGATAGCATCTGTTTGTTCTCTCCCATAGATTGAGTCTCCATCGTGCTGTTTGCTTTCTACATGTCTGTTCTTCTCATCTTCTCTATTCCCTCACCCCCCAGCCAGTCGCGGCAGATGACTGCCCCTCCCTGAGCCTGGTTCTGCTGGAGGTTTCTTCCTGTTTAAAGGGAGTTTTTCCTCTCCACCATTGCCAAGTGCTTGCTCACAGGGGATTGCCTCATTGCTGGGGTCTTTCTGCAACTTTGGGGGTTTCCGCTACAGTTGAAAGTGCTATGAGATGACTGTTGTTGTGAAATGGTGCTGTATAAATAAAGTTGAATTGAATTGAGTTACAGTAACACGTTACGTTGCTTTGTAACACATTACTCCCAACACTGGTCAAGACATGCAACAGATAGACAGACAGGTAGGAGTCAGGCACGGAAAGAGAGAGAATATTAAGTTGTTTCTTTTTGGGGGGGGGGGGTTCAGAAAAACAGACTTTCATAGACAATACAGAGCAACAGAATAAATTATTTCTTTTTTCTCTGTGCTCGGTACTGAGTGGATGGGCACTGCTGCAATTAGGGAGTTTTCAAATGAAGGTGCTGTCATAATTTCCAAATCGATACTGTTTAACATGCATTCAATGCAATTTAGCTGTTGTAATGGATAATAATTTTGTCATCCTTTTTATTCAAGTTCTCAACAGTGTTGATCATTTTTATGACAAATTTATGAGTAGCTACTTCATTCTCATTTAATTGTGTTAAAGTCTGTATTTGCTGTTGCACAAGAGTTTTTCTGTATAGCAGAAGTTTCTACTTAATTTACAAATCATGTGGAGAGTGTAAATAACGAGACTGATTCATGTAGCAGACGACTTAATTCACTCTCACATCAGTCATACACAGAAAAAGCATGTCTCAATACACCATGGGTTCTCCTTTTATACCAACCGCCCATCTCACATCTGCATGACGTCTCGCATCACAATACCTTCATCCATTCTCCCCCCAACTCCTTCTTCCTGCTACCTCACCATAATCTCCATAGTTATTGTCCTTCTCTGTTTACCCTCTGCATCCAGTCTGAGATGATTAACCTCTACCCCCCCCCCCCCCACCAAGAATCTCAGACCGAGTTTCAGTCCTCACGTCCTTTTGGCTTCAGTCTCCTCCCATATCTGCTGTAACGGGGGTTTACCGCCTCCGCGGCGCTGCTGTGCCGGCGGGGGGCTCCTGGGGGTGTGTCTGTCTGCAGGTGGGCCATGGCGAGGGGGGGGAACCTTCGACTTGCCCGTGTGGCTGCTCTGATGAATCGTTTACCTGGGAAGTTCTCAGTGGGGGTCTTCCACGCCGAGGGGCCCGAGCCAACAGCACTTGCTCGTACGCCACCACGAAGGTGGGCTTTAAGTCTGTCTATGCATATTTTCTCCCGACGACCCCCAAGTCTAGCAAAAAATGATTGTCCCCTGTTTCCAGCACTCTGAACGGGCCATCGTAGGGTGGGCGAAATGGAGGACAGTGGGCATCGTGTCACGTTCTTCAAAGTTTTTGGCACAAAAGCGCGTGGAAAACAGTGGTGGGCCGGGCCCGGCAGCGTGCCTGTGTCTGCGCTTTGCTGCAAATGCTGATTATCTGGCAAAAATTCCCCGTGCAGCCGCAGTGGCTGAGAAAAAACAAGCTCCGCCGGGGAAGCCTCCAAATCCTCTTTTGGTGCGGAATGCAACCCCAATAAAACCCACGGCAACTGGTCTACCCAATTTGCATCCGTCAGCGAAGCCCTGAGCGCTGCTTTCAGTGACCTATGAAAACGCTCGCATAAGCCATTGGCCTGTGGGTTGTACGTGGTTGTGCGATGAATTGCAACACCCAGGCTATGGGCCATCGCGGACCAGAGGTCGAAAACAAACTGAGGGCCCCTATCGGACGTGATGTCCGACGGGATTCCAAAACGCTCCACCCATGTCGTCAAAAAAGCGCGCGCCACGTCCGAGGACGTGGTTGCCACCAGCGGGACTATTCCATCTAGCTACAATGCTCTGCACTGGGGGTGTTTATATTTATATATCTATATATTTATTCCATCTAGCTACAATGCTCCGCACTGTGTATTTATATATCTACATATTATTCCATCTAGCTACATTGCACCGCACTGTGTGTGTTTATATATTTACATATTTATTCCACCTAGCTGCAATGCTCCGTACTGTGGGTGTTTATATATCTACATATTTATTCCATCCAGCTACAATGCTCTGCACAGTGTGTCTGTGTGTATATATATATACTGTATATATATATATATATATATATATATATATATATATATATATATATTTATAGTAATATGTACATATGTATATTAGCTGCTCTTGCTTTTTTTTCTTGCCTTCTGATTGTTGCTCTGAGTGTTGCTATCCCTGTGCCGTTGCAATCCTGGAATTTCCCCGTTGTGGGACTAATAAAGGCTTATCTTATCTTATCTTATCTTAGCCAGCGTGTGGTGAGGTCCACCACTGTCAGAAGGTGCGTGCACCCCTGCGATGGTGGGAGGGGGCCCACGAGGTCCACATGAACATGGTTGAACCTCTTAGCCGGTATACGAAACGGCTCCAAAGGAGCCTTCGTCTGTCTGTGTACTTTAGCTTGTTGGCACGCTACGCAGGCTGCCGCCCACTCTTTCACTTGTTTGCGCAAGCCTGGCCACACGAACTTCACTCCCACCATTTTGACTGACGCGCGCACTCCTGGGTGTGCCAGAGCGTGAACTGACTCAAACACGCGGCGGCGCCAAGCGACTGGGACCACCGGGCGCGGGCCCGTCCGGGCTGACTCCGGGGTTCTTGCCTCGTGTTCCATAATTCGTCAAGGGGTCACCAGTGTGGAGAGTGTAAATAACGAGACTGATTCATGTAGCAGACGACTTTATTCACTCTCACATCAGTCCTACACAGAAAAAGCATGTCTCAATACACCATGGGTTCTCCTTTTATACCAACCGCCCATCTCAAATATGCATGACATCTCACATCACAATACCTTCATCCTCCACCCCCCCCCAACTCCTTCTTCCTGCTACCTCATCATAATCTCCATAGCTATTGTCCTTCTCTGTTCACCCTCTGCATTCAGTCTGAGATGATTAACCCAGTCTCTACAATCACTGTTTAATAGGAAATTTTTTCACAATCCTGTGCTTTTCTTGTGGTGTTATATAGAAAATGATTGCAGTAAACTATGGAAAAAGCATCTGCTTTAAAATTTGGAATTCTTCCCACAACTTTTAGTGAAAAAAAAAAAAAAACTCTCAAAACATCACAACTTTTTAAAAAAGCTCCCGCAAATTCAAGCTTTTTGGGCTGCAACAGTCATAAAAACATCCAGCGAAATCCTCAAGGGACTGACTTACCCACATTTTGCCAGCAGGGTCCTGTTCGTGGTCTGCTAACTGGTTCATTTTGTGGAGACATCTATTGTGCCCCCCCCCCCCACCGCCGTACAACGTAGACACAAGGGAGAATATATATATTAGACCCCATAAAGAATAGCCAGTGTTTTATACAAGTGCTACTGGGGATCTTAATAAAATAAACAAACTATATTTAATCTCATGTAATGTCATCTGTGAGGTTGCAGATATCCTGTCCATGTCTGGGGAGCACAGTTGGTCATATTTAAATTTAACCTTGTGAGCCTTGGCCCCTGCAAATCATGCAATTAGAAAAAATAGTAAAAAAATTTTGTTGTTTACCTGTACTGTCAGCATCCGGCGTCACTGCTGCGTCCTCATTAACAACAGGTGCTCATCAGTTCAGTTCAATTCAATTCAATTTTATTTATATAGCACCAAATCACAACACAGGTCATCTCAAGGCACTTTACAGAAAAGAGTGGGTTTAGGCCACACTCTTAGTTTATAGAACAAGGGTGTCAAACTCATTCCAGGGAGGGCCAAGACCCTGTAGGTTTTACCTCCACCCAGTGTCTTCAGCAGGTGTTTTCATTGATCAGCAATCAGTGGGAAGAAATTCAGTGAAATCACCTGTTGAAGACACTGGGTGGAGGTAAAACCTGCAGGGTCTTGGCCCTCCATGGAATGAGTTTGACACCCCTGTTATAGAACCCAGCAGAGATCCCTAAGAGCAAGCACTGCGGCAACACAGGCGAGGAAAAACTTCCTTTTAACGGGCAGAAACCTCGGGCGGAACCATAGCTCATAGAGGACAGCCATCCGCCTCGACCGGCTGGGCTGAGTAGCTACATTCAAAACAAACATACAAATACAACATTCAAAGCCAAACAGTCCAGTACCAAGCCTGGCCAGGCTGCACATGCAAGTGAAGGCCTGGCAGGGGCAGCATTTCTAACTAAAGGCCTTATCAAAGAGAAAAGATTTCAACTTGCTTTTGAATAAAGAGAGAGTGTCTGCCTCCCGAACTGAACTGGGAAGATGGTTCCAGAGGAAGGGAGCTTGATAGCTGAAAGCTCTACCTCCCAATCTACTTCTAGATACCTTGGGGACCACTAGTAGTTTGGATTTTTGGGAGCGCAGAACTCTGGTTGGATGATAGGGAACTGAGAGTTCTTGCAGGTAAGAAGGAGCCATACCATGAAGAGCTTTATAGGTTAAGATCACTATCTTGAATCCAATTCTATATTTTATTGGAAGCTAATGTAAAGAAGCTAAGACTGGAGTAATTAGCATCATGTGTGCTCGTACAAGCAGGGTTGCTCTCTGTTCCTCGGGAGGGTAAGTCTTCTCCCAGGTTGAAGTGAAAAAGGTTGTTTTGATAAAAAAAATTTCTGTCCTCTTCCCTTTTTCTCCATTTCTCTGCACTGCTGGGATAACTTCACTTCATTTTGCTTACACGCTGTACAGTTTGTTTACAATGTGACCAACAATACGCGCATGCACATCAGAGACAACGTGGAAGAAAAACAGTCTGAGGAGAAGGGGGGACGGTGTTACGTTCGTGACAACATCCTGGTGCAACAATAACAACCTGCAGCTGAACGCTCTGAAGACAGTGGAGATGATTGTAGACTTCAGGAAAGTCACTACCCCTCTGCCCCCCCTCACCCTCTCAGGCTCTCCCATCACCACTGCTGATTCCTTCCGCTTCCTAGGCACTACCATCACCAGGGACCTCAAATGGGAGCCGACCATCAGCTCACTCATCAAAAAAGCCCAGCAGAGGATGTTCTTCCTGCGGCAGCTGAGGAAGCTCAAGCTACCCACCAAGATGTTAGTGCAGTTCTACACAGCCATCATCGAGTCCATCCTCACCACTTCCATAACCGTGTGGTACGCAGGAGCCACTGCCAGGGACAGACTAAGGCTGCAGCGCGTCGTGCGCACTGCTGAGAAGGTGATCGGCTGCAAGCTCCCATCTCTCCAGGATCTGTACATCTCCAGGACCCGGAGGCGTGCTGGCCGGATCATAGCCGATCCCTCACACCCTGGTCACGTACTGTTTGCCCCCCTCCCCTCTGGTAGAAGACTTCGGTCCATCCAGACTAAAACCTCCCGTCACATGAACAGCTTCTTCCCCTCTGCCATTAGACTGCTGAACACTAAGTGACTCTCGTGCACCATGTACAGCAGCTCAACCAGACTCATGTCAATCATCACTGTTTTCTTCCTGCATTACCGACTGCACTATATAGTTCTCCACAGTATCTGCTGCTCGCTAATATATTTTAACTGCTGACCAGTATCACTTACTCTTATTCTACACTTATTGCATGTATAGTTTATTTCTTTTATCTTATCATGTTTAATGTTGCAGCATTGCACCGAGACAAATTCCTAGTTTGTGTACTACATGAACAATGGCAATAAACCTGATTCTGATTCTGATTTGATTTACCGTTTATCTAAATACTGGTGTTTCTTTATTTTGTCGGACAGCATGTTAAATATGTTAAACATTTTAAAAAAATATATGGGGGTCCTAGTAAATCGGGGCCCTTAGCAGATCAGCGCCTAAGGCAGTCGCCTACCTTTGCCTAATGGCAAGTTCGTCTCTGTCAAGAAGAGTGAGGAATTTATTTTAACTAAAGTTCCTTTCAGAGTACCCCGGCAATCCAGGCAAACTCAATATGATTCAGGCTCCCTCTGTTGTCTGAATAGATTACGTGCACTACTTGTCATGGGCTAATGCGATGTGGGTCATTGCCTGCCTCCCCTCAGCTCAGCAGACATTTGAATAGGAAATGCGGATAAATGTGTGATGAAGTAGGTGTCACCGTCACTAGGTCACAGTACAGTGACAGAGGACGGAAATGATTCAGAAGGCTGTCTTTCATTATTCTGACAGATTACAATATAATAATTTCAAAGCTGCAGCAGACAACTGTGCGTGCCACAATTACACAAATATCACAGCAGCTGAGAGTGAGAGATTTCTTTTAAGAGTGTTTTTCCACTCACTGTAGCAGAGTCTGCAGTGGCTCTGACCATCTCCAGTTGCCGGGGGAGATGGTTCAGTGCTGGGCAGTCTCCCCATTCTGTGCTCCTTCGTGCATCCCAGTTCACCCCCTATATTAACTTGCCCCTCTCATCCTCTTTTTACTGTGACAGCCCCTTCCGACACGAGGTGACAAAATTAGACCTGTAAAAATGCTGGTAACCCTTAACTAATCAGTAGCCACCAGCATCACCAGCTTCCAGACTGACTGGCGTGTCTGTGTGACATCAGTGATGTAAGGACATAAAACTGGATACACTGGAGAAATACACTGTTACCTGTGGGAGATCAGACCTATATGTCCTTGAAGTTTAACCATGGAGGGTTGTTGAGGTGTTAACTTATGCTAATGGAATCCACACCTGCAGCTCGCCAGCTGTAGTTTGAAAATGGCTTAACTACAATTTGACACTGAGATAAACTGAAAACAAAACAAAGGTCCGTGGGCTGGGGAAAAGCTGATGAACTGAACATTGAAAATACTGAAAAAAACTGCACAAGACCAAAAACAAAAAAATATACTAGAGGGCACTCAGAGACTGCATACCTCCACTAAGGCCAGATAGGTAGTGCAAATGCACTGACATGCCAATTTGTTCATCAGTCATGCAAAAAAGAAGAAAAGCAAGAGCCACACGCATTTTTGTAATGACAATAGAGACTGCATGAAGGTGAGCAAAGAAATTCCTGTGTTTACTACTTTTAACGCTAATCATCATTTCTTTTTCTTTCTCTGGTCTCGTCTTGTCACGTTTCTTTTTAACTCTTTGTCAACTTTCTCTTTCTCTCTGTATGCTGTGTTGGTGGTGCTGTGGATGATGGAATCAAATGAGACACGAGCTGATGACACAGAACTTTATTTCACCTCCAACAAACAGAACACACTGACTTGGGTACCAAAGCAACCTCCTTTATCTACTTTATTCCTGCCTTTGGTAGTCAGGGTGAGAAACATTAACATACAAGTCACAAAGCATGTACACACATCAACATACATGTCACACTTTCGCGCCCCGGCGTTCTCAGGTGTGAAAAGCGTCTTGCCCTTCGCACAATGCATCAACACCTGGCGCAGCAGGGTCGAAGGAACAGCTTAGTCTAGTTTTATACCCCCTAGCACTCTGGCGCCCTTCGCTGGCTCCTCTCACTTCTTCCCCCATTAGCATCTGTCACTTCCTTCTCCCCTACCAACACCAAGTCCTGGGTAGAGTGCCATCTCCTATTGTGTCACCACACAGCCCCCCCCCCCCCGAACACCCAGAAGGGGTCCTAACCCTCTGGACCTTTGGGCTTGAGCAAGCGCCCGTAGCAGCTGTAGTGTGGAGCCGCCGGGCTGGTCAAAGCACCTTCCTGTGGAGGTGGGTAAGTGGAAAGGTTGGTCTATGGAGGGGGAAAGGGTGGGGAGGGGAAAGAGTTAGTTCCATGAAAACAATTCTCTGCAGGGGAACACAAACCTGCGGACCCACCATAGGTGGGCGCCCGTGCCGGGGAGCTTGAGCCAACACCACTTTCTTGTCTGCCAACACATAAGTGGGCTTTAGCCTGTCAATGCAGACAGTTTCCTTAGCCCCCCCACCCCCAAGTCTAACACAAAGTGTTTCTCCCCTGTTTCCAACACTCTGAACGGGCCATCATACGGCGGATGCAGCAGGGTCCTGTGGGCGTCATGCCTGACAAAAACAAATTTGGCGTTCTCCAGGCACTTTGGAACAGAAGTGCATGGAAAACAATGGTGCGTGGGGCCCGGAACACTGGCAACCTCTGTACTGGAAAAAAGGTGTGTGGGTGGATCGGTACCGGGCATGGGGATCTCTGGAAAAAATTCCCCCGGGATCCGCAACGGCTGAGAAAAAACGAGTTCTGCCGGGGAAGCTGCCAAATCTTGCTTAGGTGCGGAGTGCAACCCCAATAGGATCCAAGGCAGGCAGTCGACCCAATTTAGCCCAATTACTGAGGCTCTGAGCACTGCTTTAAGCGACCTGTGAAAACACTCACACAAACCGTTAGCCTGTGGGTTGTACGCGGTAGTGCGGTAAATTTTGACCCACAGGCTGTCGGCCATTGCAGACCAGAGTTCTGATACAAATTGCGGACCCCTGTCAGAAGAGATGTCCAACGGGGATCCAAACAGTGTGACCGAAGCTCACAAAAATTCGCAGTTACTTCGGCAGACGTGGTGGAATTCAGCAGAACCACCTCTGGTCAACACGTAGTGTGGTCCACGATTGTTAAAAGGTGTGTGAATCCCTGCGATGGCGGAAGGGGGCACACTAAATCCACGTGAACGTGGTCAAACCTCCCGGCTGGAATCTGAAAGGGCTTGAGGGAGGCTTTGGTATGCTTGTGCACCTTAGCCCGCTGGCACTCGACACACGCTGCAGCCCATTCTTTCACATCCCTGTGTAAGCATGGCCAGACAAATTTGGACCCCACCAGTTTAACTGAGGCTCGCACACGGGATGTGAAAGGGAGTGGACGAACTAAAAAAAAAGGCAGTGCCAAGAGCTCGGAACAACCGGGCAGGGGCAGCCGGTGTAGACATCACAGAGCGGGGGGGGGGGGGGGGCACCATTCTTGTACCACCCTGCTCTCCAGTTCTAATCCAGTAGCTGTGGACTGGAGCGTGCAAATGTCTGCATCCCTGGTTTGGTCGGTGGCCATTGTGGAAAAATTGATACCCACGTAGACCGGAGATACCAGCTCGCGTGACAGGCAGTCTGCCACCAGATTAAGTTTACCAGCTACATGTTGGATGTCGGTTGTGAATTCCGAAATTGCAGCCAAGTGCCATTGTTGCCTAGCCGATCACGGTTCTGAGACGTTGGACATCGTGTAAGTCAGTTGTTTGTGATTGAGAAATGCGGTAAACCCGCAACCTTCAAGCCAGAACTGAAAATGACGTGTAGCCAAATGGAGAGTCAGCAACTCTCTGTCCAAAGCACTATACTTAAGCTTGTTGTTGTGAAAACTACGGCTGAAGAAGGCGATGGGCTGCCACAAACCGGAGACGTACTGCTCCACCACGGCTCCTACCACGACATCTAATGCATCTGTGGTGAGTGCTATCTGCACTAACGGGGCTGGGTGGGCCAGCAAAGCCGCATTGGCGAGCACCGTTTTAGCATCTGTGAAAGCCTGGACCCAATTGAGGGTCCAGTCAATGCAGTCCGTGGTTTTTTTCTTTTTTGTAATTTCCCAGTTTGGGATCAATAAAGTACATCTATCTATCTTTTTTGAACGTGCCATACAGCGGTTGCAGCAGCTGGGCTGCGCGGGGGTGGAAATGGTTGTAAAAAACTGACCATCTCACAAAATTCCTGCAGCGCCCTCATGGTCTGCGGACGTGGAAAATCTGACACTGCGCATACCTTGTCCAGCAGCAGGATCGCGCCCTCCGGAGAGATGCGATGGCCCAAAAACTCGATTACCAGCAGCCCAAACTAACACTTCGCCAGGTTAAAAATCAGCCCTTGCGCTTCCAACCGCTTCCAACCAAAAACTTGTTTGAGATGGGCGAGGTGCTCCTCCTCTGACACGCTAGCCAACAAAATGTCATCTAAGAAAACAAAAACGAACAACAAGTCACGGAGCACCGCGTCCATCATCCTTTGGAAAGTTTGTTCTGCGCCTTTTAACCCTAACGGCATGCGTAAAAACTCAAAAAGACCGAAGGGAGTTATTACCACTGTTTTGGGAAGCTCCTCTGCACGCACTGGGACCTGGTGGTACCCGTGGACCAGATCCACCTTTGAGAAAATGCGCATCCCGGCCAGGTGCACGGAAAAATCCTGGATGTGCGGGATGGGTAACGGTCATGTTCTGTGGCGTTGTTCAAGTGTCGGAAATCGCCGCACAGCCGCCACGACCCATCGGACTTGGGCACCATGTACATGCCCAAGGACTGTTGACTGTCTCCCTCTCTCCCTCTCTCTGTTCTTCCTCTCCCTCTCCCTCTCTCTCTCTCTCTCTCTCTCTCAGAGCACACCTGGATCCTAATGTGGGGGAGGAATGTTTGTTTTGTTCCCAAGTTGAGACCTTGGAGCATTTGTTTGTTCAATGTTTTCGTTTGTCTGGCCTTTTTGATCTTCTGAAAGTGTGGTTTCATAATTTGGGTGAATGTCTCTTTTGGTTTGTTTATTTACGGTCCAAAGTATAAAGTGGCAAAGAAGTCTGTGCACACTTTGATGAACTTCCTATGTGGTACTGCTAAACTTGCCATCTGGCTGACAAGAAAAAATCGGACTACTAACACTGGCAATGTGGATCCTGTGTTTGTTTTCAAGGCCTTGTTAAAAGTCAGACTCCAGGTGGAGTACTCTTACTATAAAATGGTGGACAATTTGGAGGTATTCACCAATAGATGGACTGTAGGGAATATTTTGTGTTCTGTGGGAGAGGGGGATGAGTTATATTTGCACTTTTGAAATGTGAGACATGTGGTGGGATGATGGTATTGGTGATCTTACATTTTTGAATTGTACAATAAAGGGATTTTTTAAAACTCAAACTCTCTCTCATGCATGGCAAGTCTTCACCATAGCCTGCATTCCTGAGGAGACACCAGGCATGTGGCTGTTCGAGGAACCACTGTTTTTCAATCAATTCATGGACACTCAAGTGCTGCAATCTGTTAGTCTGCGAACTTGTTTAAGAGAGGCAAGCTTGGTCACCTTATGAAGATGTCAACCACGTCGATAGAAACGCTGGGGCGGAGTGCCAACATTACATCTGTCAGACTGGTGCATAGGGTGGTGAAGGAAATGTGTGCTGCCCTGCCACGACCACTTAGAGCGTTTGCGGAAAACCACACTCTTTTCTCTCAATGGGATGAGGACACTGTGTCCAACTTTCCTGCCCTTTCCATAAGTCCAGCTGTGGGAGAGTGGCAGGAAGGGGACGATAACCTGCTGTCCTTCGGAAATCCTCGTCTGGGCAAGTTCCAGTTTGTAGGGAAGAAGACAGTGTATCACATCTGTGTGAAAGTTCTGAATCTGCGCTCTGCTGGCGGTCCATGTACAAGCTCCCTATTGAGAAACGGACGGCGGATCTCCAGTGGAGGATTGTACATGGGGCAATAGCTATGAATAAATACAGAGCACACGTGGATCCTAATGTGGGGGAGGAATGTTTGTTTTGTTCCCAAGTTGAGACCCTGGAGCATTTGTTTGTTAAATGTTTTCATTAATCTGGCCTTTTGATCTTCTGAAAGTGTGGTTTTGTGGAGCGTGTAAATAAAGAGGTGTGGCCGACACACATTGTGGGCTCACGTTGCCACAGAGACAGGACTGCATGTGTATTGTGGGGTGTCATGTCTGCAAGGACAAGAGGACTTGAATCTGCAGAAGATAACAAGGAAGTGTGAGATTTGTCTCTTTGTCCCACAGAAGATGCCCCAGGGAGAATTCCGGTTCATCAGGAAATGAGAGACAATAGGTGAAGCTTCAAGGGGATGCTTTGTAACTGTATGTTTACTGAAGACACCATGTGACTTGAATCCTGACGCTGGAAATGTATAAAAGGGGTGTTGAGATATGACTTTTTCTCTTTCCTGCTTTGAGAATGCTAGAAGCTGTGTTCTGACAAATAAAGCTGGTTTATGACTAAACTCAGCCTCGTCATTTGAGCATGCTTCTACAGAGGCGGATTTGGCTCAGACAATTTATTACACAACTCACACAAGAAGCATAGACAGAATGACATTTCAGCAGAGACTCTTCTCTTAAATAACATGGCATTCCTCTAGAAGCTTCTAACACAAAAAAAGGCGTCACATTGCATTCACTTCATTCATTCTTCACACCTCCCTGTTATCTCACTAGGGAACCACTGCTCTTTGTTCTTGTCTAAGATGGTAAACAATTATGCTCTCCCCATGTGCCGCCATACCACCCCCCGGAGCATCTTGGATAGAACAATAGAATAACAGTCCGTATCACCATTAAACATCAGTCCACATGCGGCTTCCAACGTTCCAAGGTTGTCATAGCCAGGAGCGGTACTGGGGTTAAACTCCCAGTGCTCATAAAATGCTCCTTACGGCGTGCATCTCAAAAAGCCTCTGACAACTAAGTCCAACTCCTAGCCTGCCCGTGTGGTTTAGTCTCTAAGCCCGGCGGAACTGCTTTTACTAATAGGAGAAGGGGTGAGGGCGGATCTCTGGCGCCTTAAAACCAGATGCTTTGGGTAGATGGTGGCTCGTCAACCTGAGAAGGTAACCCATCTAGGGGAAGGTAAACCCTGATTCCAAACCTCCGCTGCCTTGCGGCACACCCGGTCACGGGAGAGGCTTCGGGAGTCAACCCTGAGGAAAAATCCGGAGTCGGAGCCCCTAAGGCAGTTCTCTGTTGTGCTCAACATTGTTCTGGCAGCTCCTGCGATGGCGCTGGTGCCAAACTATAGCAGCCCTGCTGTTCCTTTGGATTCATCAGTGACGTGGAGAGGGGGGACATGCTGTATGGGTAACATCTTGTCCTCCATATCTTCCTGCCCAGGCTTGAATCCTACCAACGCCCAACGCTGGAAGGTAGAACACCGGTGCGCATCGGCCTGTTCAGCCACAGGCGGTGCTGTTCCAGCAGAGTAGACGTTTAGGATTCTCTTCCATGGTCATCATAGACCGACAGAGGCCGACGACGACGACATGTGGCTTGGGCTTCAGTCTTCTCCCGTATCTGCTGTAACCAGGGTTCACCGCCTCCGCGGCGCCGTCATGCTGGGGGGTTGATGTTTGGGGGGGAAAACTTTTTGTCTGTCCGTGTGGGTGCACTGGGGAATCCTTTCTCTGGGGAGCTCCCCGTGGGGGTCTTCCACGCCGAGGGGCCCTCGCCAACAGCACCTGCTCGTCCACCACAACGAAAGCAGGTTTGAGTCTGTCTATGCCAATCTTTTCCCCCCTACCCCGCAAGTCTAGCAAAAAATGCTTATCTCCTGTTTCCAGCACTCTGAATGGTCCATCATAGGGTGGGCGCAGTGGGGGGCGGTGGGCGTCGTGTCTGACAAACACGAACTCCACGTTTCTCAAAGTTTTAGGCACAAAAATGCACGGAAAACTGTGGTGGGCAGGGCCCAGCAGCGTGCTTGTGTCTATGCTACGCTGCAACAGCTGAGACAGGGAGCTGTCCGGCGCGGGATTATCTGGCAGAAACTACCTGGGCAGCCGGACTGGTTGCGCAAACACGAGTTCTGCCGGGGAAGCTTCCAAATCCTCTTTAGGCGCAGAACATAACCCCAATAAAACCCACGGTAGCTTGTCTACCCAATTTGCATCCCGTCAGTGAAGCCCTGAGAGCCACTTTCAATGATCTATGAAAATGTTCGCATAACCCATTAGCCTGTGGATTGTACGTGGTTGTGCGATGAATTGTGACACCCAGGCTGTGGGCCATTGTTGACCAGAGTTTGGAAACAAATTGAGGGCCTCTGTCGGACGTAATGTCCGACGGGACTCCAAAATGCGCCACCCATGCTGTTAAAAACGCACACGCCACCTCCTCGGCCGTGGTTGCCGCCAGCGGAACCGCTTCTGGCCAGCGCGTGGTACGGTCCACCATTGTCAGGACGTGCGTGTACCCCTGTGATGGCGGGAGGGGGCCCACGAGGTCCATGTGAACATGGTCGAACCTCTTAGCCGGAATGCGAAACGGCTCCAAGGGAGCCTTCGTGTGTCTGTATACTTTGGCTCGTTGGCACGCCACGCAGGCTGCCGCCCACTCTCTCACTTGTTTGCGAAGGCTCGGCCACACAAATTTCTCTCCTACCATTTTGACCGACGTGTGCACTCCTGGGTGCGCCAAAGAGTGAACCGACTCAAACACGTGGCGGCGACCCGTGGAGACATCGCAGATTAGGGGGGGGCATGCCGTCCTGCAGCACCCTGCTCTCCAGCCTTAACCCTGTTGGTCCAGACTGGAGCGTGTGCACGTCCGCATCACTAACCTGCTCTGCGGCCATGGCTGCGTAATCTATCCCCACGCAGACCGGGGCCACCACGGCGCGCGAGAGGCAGTCTGCCACTACATTCAGTTTGCCCGACACATGCTGAATATCAGTAATAAACTGAGATCGCGGCCAGCTGTCTCTGCTGCCGGCCCGACCACGGCTCTGAAACCTTGGCCATCGCGAACGTTAGCGGCTTGTGGTCAACGAACGCGGTGAAACTGCGCCCTTCCAGCCAGAACTGGAAGTGGCGAATGGCCAGGTGGAGAGCCAGCAACTCTCTGTCGAACGCGCTGTATTTATGTTCACTGTCGCGCAAAGTCCTGCTGAAAAAGGCGAGCGGCTGCCAAGCCCCGGCAACGCGCTGCTCCACGACAGCCCCTATGGCCATATCTGAAGTGTCAGTGGTGAGCACTATACGGGCCGCTGGGTCTGGATGTGCCAGCAATGCGGTGTTTGCAAGGGCTGCTTTGACTTCCGAGAACGCCCGCTCTCGCTCCGGGGTCCATTCGACCCTATCCGCGGGTTTCTGTTTTTTGAGTGCAGCGTACAGTGGTTGCATGAGCTGTGCTGCGCGGGGAAGGAAACGGTTATAAAAGTTCACCATTCCCAAAAATTCTTGTAGCGCCCTGACCGTTTGCGGCCGGGGAAAATCTGCCACTGCGCGCACTTTGTCAGGCAGCGGAACCGCTCCTTCGGGAGAGACGCGGTGCCCCAAAAAATCAATCCGCATCACCCCGAACTGACATTTTGCTGGGTTGATTATTAACCCGTGCTCTTCCAACCTCCGGAAAACCATCGTGAGGTGGGTTTCGTGTTCGTCTTCGGACACGCTGGCTACTAAGATATCGTCCAGGTAGACGAACACGAAAGGGAGATTGCGCAGCACTGCATCCATCATGCGTTGGAACGTCTGTGCAGCCCCTTTAAGCCCAAATGGCATGCGCAAAAACTCGAATAAACCGAACGGAGTTATTACCGCTCTTTTGGGTATGTCCTCAGCGCGCATTGGGACTTGGTGGTAGCCGCGGACCAGGTCTATTTTAGAAAAAACGCGCGCTCCTGCAAGGTGAACGGAAAAATCCTTAATGTGAGGAATTGGGTAGCGGTCGTGCACTGTGGCATTGTTCAACCTGCGGAAATCCCCGCAAGGTCACCACGAACCCTCAGCTTTAGGGACCATGTGTAGCGGGGAAGCCCATGGGCTGTTTGAGCGCCTGATGATGCCCAACCTCTCCAGGTTGGCGAACTCCCCGCGCGCTATGGTCAGTTTAGCTGCGTCCAAGCGCCGAGGTCTTGCAAAAACGGGCGGCCTGGTGGTGGTGATAAAATGCTCCACCCCGTGTTTAGCGATGGCTGCCGAAAACGTCGGGACAGTGAGTGCTGGGAACTGAGTGAGCAGTGTGTGGAACTTACCACATGTAGCTGTGACGTTGGCTTGTGCTGTTGGCCGGGTCACTCGAGCTATACAGGGGAGAGAGTCAAAGGACAATGCATTAACTAGGCGTCTGTTAGCGACATCTACCAACAAACCATGTGCACACAGAAAATCAGCCCCCAGTATATGGAAATTCAATGCTGCTATGACAAAAGTCCACTCAAATATACGGCCATGTAGAGACAAGAGTAGAGTCCTCTCACCAAAGGTCTTAATCTCCGAGCCGTTTGCTGCCGCCATCTCAGGGCCGCTAGATCCTGCCAGCCGGTCAGCGTAGGTCAGCCCAATGAAACTCTTCTGGGCGCCGGTGTCCACGAGGAAATGCCTCCCCGAGCGTGCGTCCATCAAGTAGAGCAGCTTGTTCTCCTCCCCAAGGGTCGCGGCTGCTATCGACCCCCGGTCTTGGCGTTTCCCGAGCGCTTGAATTGGCACGGTGGTATACAGTTGCGTGCCCTCTCTGCGAAGCGGCGGTGGTAGAAACAAAGTGTGTCTCCACCGCGTTCCTTGGCCCCCGCTGCTGCTGCCGTCGGTGGCTCTACTGCTGCCGTCGATGGCTCCTCGCCTCCTCCGGTCGTCGCGCCGAGCTCCGTCGCTGCCGCAATGGTCGTGAACTCCCTGGTGGCGACGATGATCCGGTTTGCTTCCCGGGCTAGCGCACGATAGTCCCGCTTGGCCAGCAACAGCGAATTGGCCAGGGTCGCTCTCGCCACTGACGGAAGGTTCCGGAGGAAGAGGTGGGTAAAAATAAAATGGTCGTCGTCTGTGCCCTTTAACCTCAGCATCTTCTCCATCAGGTCTATGGCCGACCCGTCTCCCAACCCAGTCCGCGTCAGGAGTCTCTCTGCTCTCTCACCATCCGAGAGTGTGTAGTGCTGGATGAGCGCAGCCTTCAGCGCGCCGTGCTTGCCGTCGGTTGGTGGCTGATCGAGCAGGCTCTCTACGTGCTGAGCTGTGCGGGCGTCGAGCGCTGCGACCACATAGTGGAACTTTGTGTCATCCGCCGATATCCCCCGGAGGGCGAACTGCGCCTCGATTAGGTGGAACCAGGAGCGCGGGTTGTGCTGCCAAAAATCCGGTAGCTTGATCACAACAGCACATGCGTGGCTGGGGGTTCCCATCGAGGTTGGCTCCGGGGATCTTTCATCGTGTTCCATGATTCGTCTTGGGTCACCAGTGTGGAGCGTGTAAATAAAGAGGCGGATTTGGCTCAGACGATTTATTACACAACTCACACAAGAAGCATAGACAGAATGACATCTCAGCAGAGACTTTTCTCTTAAATAGCATGGCATTCCTCTAGAAGCTTCTAACACACAAAAGGCGTCACATTGCATTCACTTCATTCATTCTTCACACCTCCCTGTTATCTCACTAGGGAACCACTGCTCTTTGTTCTTGTCTAAGATGGTAAACAATTATGCTCTCCCCATGTGCCGCCATAGTTTCATAATTTGGGTGAATGTTTCTCTTTTGGTTTGTTCATTTACGGTCCAAAGTATAAAGTGGTAAAGAGGTCTATGCACACTTTGATGAACTTCCTATCTGGTACTGCTAAACTTGCCATCTGGCTGACAAGGAAAAATCGGACTACTAACACTGGCAATGTGGATCCTGTGTTTGTTTTCAAGGCTTTGTTAAAAGTCAGACTCCAGGTGGAGTACTCTTATTATAAAATGGTGGACAATTTGGAGGTATTCACCAATAGATGGACTGTAGGGAATATTTTGTGTTCTGTGGGAGAGGGGGATGAGTTATGTTTGCACTTTTGAAATGTGAGACACTTGGTGGAATGATGATATTGGTGATCTTACATTTTTGAATTGTACGATAAAGGGATTTTTTAAAACTCAAACTCTCTCTCTCTCTCTTTCTCTCTCTCTCTCTGAGTGGGTGTGGTCATGAGTGCGAGCTGAGAGCGTGTGGCAGCGTGAGTGAATTATTTCAAACTTTTCTCTATCTTTTTGTGTTTAAGGTGTTTTTTTGTTAAATAATCTTAATTTTTGTTGTTTTCTGTAGCTGGGGTGGGGGAGGCGTTTTGGGAGGGGGGTTTCTGCTGCCAGCTCTGCTGGTCAGCATGGTTTTGGAGCGAGGGTCCGGGTTTGAGAAGCTGACACGCCGGCATGCTGTCAAACTGACACCGGCTGTCAGCTGCTCAGTGGAGGAGTGTAGTCTGGCTGTGGGGGAGCTGGTCGGTTATGAAAGCATTAAATCAGCTTCTAGAATGAATAGTGCCGTGGTGATTTTCCTTGATAGTGTTGAGAAAGTTAACCAGGTAGTGGAGAGCGGGGTTGTGATTAAAGACACACTGGTTCCTGTTCTGTCTCTGGTAAATCCCGCGAAGAGAATTACGATCTCAAATGTCCCACCATTTTTAAAGAATGAGCTGTTGGAGAAGGAGCTGTCGAGACACGGGCAGCTTTTGTCCCCGATTAAGCACATCCCTCTCGGTTGTAAGTCCCCACGTTTAAAGCATGTCATGTCTTTAAGGCGACAGGTGCTCATGATTTTAAAGAATAGTGAGAAAAGCCTCAACCTCGTATTTAAATACCGGATTGACGGCTTTGATTACACCATCCACGTCACCTCCGATAATATGAAGTGTTTCGGCTGCGGAATGGAGGGACACTTGATTCGATCATGCCCTCAGGGAGTGGGGGGTGATCACTCGGGGGAGGCCGCTAGTGCGGCCTCGGGGCCGTCTGGTGGCGGAGCGGCTTTGCCGCTCTCCGAGGCTGACGGCGCTACTGCGCCGTCGGGTGCTTCGGCCGAGGCCGCGGGGCCGTCTGGCGGCGGGGCTTCGGCCGAGGCTGCGAGGCCGTCTGGCGGCGGAGTGGCTTCGCCACCCTCCGCAGCCGGCCTGTCGATCATAAATGAAACAGCAGCAAAAGTTAAAGCACATCGCAGGGCTGCTGCACAGACCAACATTGTGGACAAGGGTGAGATTACCGAGAGGGATCATGCTGAGGATCAGACAGAGGAGCCAAATGAGGCCCAGGTAGATGGTGGGACTAGAAAAATGAATATAAAACCACAGCACAGGGTGAGCGAGAAGCAGGAAGAGACAGCTACCAGGGTGGCTGAGTCAGTGTTGGAGGATGAGGATGACATTGAAATAGATGAAGAATTATGTAAAATCTCAGTCAAGCGAAAGAATTTGGAAACCAAACAGCAGAGGAGCAAAGTAAAAAGGGTTGTCAAAGACAGTTCTGAGGTTTCTCTATCTCAACCAGATTCTTATGCTGGGTCTGAGATAGAAAGTGATGGTGAAAGCAGTGATGATGTGGCCAGTGGAGGCGGTTACCCCTTCACAAAAATACAGAAGTTTTTGCAGGACACTAAGGGATCCAGAATGGTTAAAGTTGAAAATTTCTTCCCCGATCTAAAACGTTTTGTTGACTCTGCTCGGGCCTACACGAAAAATAGGGGAGAGCTTGAGCAGGAAAGTTTTACTGATCAGGAGGTCTACAGACTAAAAAAGCTTGTGCTAAAAGTTAAGAACCAAATTGCCCAGGATGATTAGTCTTTTATCGCTCATTCTTTCTTTTCTGTTTTTGTATTGGTTTTACCCTTTTATATGCATGTGCAGTTTTAATTTTGGCACACTCAACATCAATGGAGCAAGAGAAATGTCCAAGCGAGCGTGTGTTTTTACTCTTGCAGAATGCAAGAAAATTAATGTTCTGTTTGTTCAGGAGACTTATAGTTCTGAGGACAATGCTGCTGACTGGAGGAGGGAATTTCGAGGTGAAATTATTCTTAGTCATAAAAGTAGCAGCAGTGGTGGAGTGGGTATTTTATTTTCTCGAGATTTTATTCCACTTTCTTATGACATTGATGAGATAATTGCAGGCCACATTTTAAAAGTTCGAGCTGTTTTTGAGAATGTGAAAGTTGTTTTTATAAATGTGTATGCTCCAACCGTAGGCACAGAAAGATTGGCCTTTTTAAATATTTTAGATGACACGATCAAAAATTGCAGTAATGATGACTTTTTATTTGTGGGAGGTGATTTTAATTGTACAAAAAATCCTCTTATGGATAGGAATCACCCAGAGCCACATGCTGCATCCAAGAGAGTTTTAAAAGGTCTCATAGAAGCTCATGATCTGTGTGATGTGTGGAGAAATTTTCATGGCAAGGCTAGACAGTACACGTGGAGCCATAGAAAGGTCGATATTCTGTCCTTAGCTAGACTGGATAGGGTTTACAGTTTTAAGCACCATTTTAGCATTTTTAAAAGTGCTTTTATAGTCCCTGTTGGCTTCACAGATCATTCCCTGGTTCAGTGTTGTGTTTTTATCAAGAATATAAAGTGCAGTAGTGCATACTGGCATTTTAACACGTCACTTTTATCGGATAACAGTTTTAAAACTGCTTTTATGTTTTTTTGGAGTAATTTTAAATTAACAAAATCAAATTTTAGTTCTTTGCAGCAGTGGTGGGATGTAGGGAAGAGCCAAATAAAGAATCTGTGCCTACAGTATACTCGCAATGTCTGTGGAGACTTGGCCAGGTCTGTCAGGGACCTGAAGAGAGAAGTAGTGGAGCTGCAGTCTTTGGCAGGCTCCACAGGAGAAAGAGGACATTTTGAGGCCCTCAATGGCAAAAAGTCTGTTTTAACTGACCTACTGGGTGTGGCTGCCAGGGGCGCTGTGGTACGCAGTAGGTTCCAGAACATCGCACTAATGGACGCTCGATCTCATTTTTTCTTTGGTTTGGAGAGGAAGAATGGTCAGAGGAGGATGATCCACTCTCTTAGCTCCGAGGACGGGCGGCCGATCCATGAGTCTGTAGAGATCCGTCGCTTTGCAGTTGCTTTCTACAAGGATTTCTTTAAGAAAGAATTTGTTGAGAATCCACGTGCACTGAGTCATTTTTTGACGGACTTGCCAAAGGTGATGGCTAGCGTGAATGCGGAGCTGGAGAGCGGGATCACTCTGCAAGAACTGGCAGTGGCTGTCCAGTCTCTTCAGTGTGGAAAAGCCCCAGGGATAGGTGGCCTACCATCGGAGTTCTACAAGGCGTTCTGGTCTGAGATCTGTGAGGACTTGCTGGAAGTACTGTCTGACAGTCTGCGGAAGGGTCACCTGCTCCTAAGTTGTAGGAGAGCAGTCCTCACCCTCCTTCCAAAAAAAGGCGACTTGAAAGACATTAAAAACTGGCGTCCGGTGGCCCTCCTCTGTACTGACTACAAAATTCTCTCCAAAGTGTTGGCTACCAGACTGAGGAAGGCGATGGAGCAGGTCATACATGTAGACCAGACCTACTGTGTACCTGGTAGGTTGGTTACAGACAACATTTTTTTAATTCGTGATGTTTTGGACCTCTCCAGCTCATTGGTCAAAGAACTTGGTCTTATTTCAATAGACCAAGAAAAGGCGTTTGACCGAGTTGAACATCCATACCTTTGGCAAACATTAGAGGCCTTTGGTTTCAGCTCAGGGTTCATCGCCATGATCCAGGCTTTGTATAGAGACATTGAGAGTATTCTTAAGATTAATGGTGGTTTGAGTGCTCCTTTCAAAGTTGAGAGGGGTGTCCGACAGGGCTGCCCCCTCTCAGGTATGCTGTACTCTCTTGCCATTGAGCCCCTCCTTTGTAAACTAAGGCAAGGCCTCACTGGTTTTAAAGTCCCCAACTCTGACTCTGTTTTTAAAGTGTCTGCCTATGCTGATGACGTTGTTGTTTTTACAAGAAATCAAAATGATGTAGACTACCTTTTAAGAACTGTTAATCTTTTTGGTGAGTGCTCCTCTGCGAGAGTGAATTGGGGTAAGAGTGAAGCTGTTGTGGTGGGGGGGAGACCACAAAAAATTGCCCTACCTGGTGGCCTTTCGTGGACACAAGGTGGTTTTAAATATCTTGGTGTGTTCTTAGGAAATCAGACTTTTACTGGGAAAAATTGGGAGTGTTTTTTAGAAAAAGTTGAAGGAAGACTGAAAAAATGGAAATGGATTCTGCCAAACTTGTCCTTCAGAGGTCGTGTTTTAATCATCAACAATTTGATTGCTTCGATGCTGTGGCATCAACTGTCTTGTCTGGACCCTCCACCCAATTTGCTGGCCAGAGTGCAGTCTATAGTCGTGGACTTTTTCTGGGACTGTCTTCACTGGGTTCCACAGATCATCCTGTTTTTACCGAGGGAAGAAGGTGGTCAAGGGCTCATCCATCTGGCCAGCAGGGGGGCTGTCTTCCGCCTGCAGTTCATTCAGCGACTGCTGAGTGGCCCCCTGGACCTTGTGTGGAGACCTATTGCCAGGGCTGTCCTGGCTCGCTGTGGAGGGCTTGGACTAGAGGAGTCGCTGTTTTTAATGGACTTAAGGAGCCAAAAACTCCCAGAACTTCCCCAGTTTTACCAAAGTGCTTTTAAAATCTGGGGACTTTTTAAAAAGAACTCTCCCCAGGCTTCCTTGTCACCTTTCTGGCTTTTAAAGGAACCACTTGTGTTCGGGACCCGTTTTGATGTGGGCAATGCTTTAGGACCTTCTGTTTTAAAAAAGTTCATTTCTGCAAAGGTCACAACGCTGGGACACTTGGTAAATTTATGTGGTCCTAACTTGGACAATGCTGTTGCCCTGTGCTCTGCTCTTGGCGTTTCTTCAGTCAGAGCTATAATGAATTTGCTGAAAGATTGGAGAGACTGCCTGTCTGCAGAAGAACACTCTGCTATTGTTTTACACTGCAAAAACTCTGTGCGAACTTCTGATGAGCCTTTTCCTTTTAGTGTTTTATCTCCTGATTTTAAAGATGGCACTGGTGTGTTTTTAAACTCTGAACACATTAACATTTGTGACTCTCCGGGTAAAAAAATGTATGGACTCTTGGTGAAAGTTTTAAATGTAAATAAGTTAAAAGGTTGAGCTGATACACCATGGAGGAAACACTTGGGTTTGGGTTCAGAGGTGAGGCCTGCCTGGAGAGCACTCTATAAACCATCATTAACTAAGAAGGTTGGAGACCTACAATGGCGAGTTTTACATGGTGCTGTGGCTGTAAATGCTTTTATCTCCATTTTAAACCCAAATGTTGTTGAGGTTTGTCCTTTTTGTCCTCAGAAAGAAACTGTGTTCCATTGTTTTCTGGACTGTAACAGACTGCATTTGTTGTTTGTTTTTTTGGGGAAGCTGTTTTATCTGTTTGGAGAAGTCTTTTCCCTGCAGATTTTTATCTTGGGTTTTCCATATAGGCAGAGAACTAAGAAAAAGAGTGAACTTTTAAATTTCATCCTGGGTCAGGCTAAAATGGCTATCTATGTTAGTAGGAAAAGAAAAATTGAACAAATACTGGATTGTAATGTAAAAGACATGCTGGTTGGCATGATTAAGGCTCGAATAATGATTGATTACAAATACTATCATCTGATGCAGAATGTTGAAACCTTTGAGGCTATGTGGTGCTTTAAGCACATCCTGTGTTGTGTTAAGGAGGGGAAAATTACCTATGGTATAATCCTGATGTAAGAAGCAAGTTTTTTGTTTTAGTTTTCCTGGTTTGGTTACTTGTGTCTTTGATTTCTTGTCAGTGAGACATTTTTCTTTTCCATTGCTTCTTTTAGTTGTTTTAGTTGTGTTTTTCTGTTGAATTTGTGACAATAAAGGTGTGTTGAAAAATCAAAAAAATCTCTCTCTTTCTCTTTCTCTCTCTCTCTCTCTCTCTCTCCATCTGTTATATACTGGAGCTGAGTGTTTGGTAAAGATGGGGGCAGGGCTGAGTCGGCCAATCCCTGTACGTCGGGGAATAAGGCAGGGTTGTCCAATCTCAAGTCAACTGTATAGCTTGGCTATTGAGCCTTTGCTGTGCGGGTTGCGCACTCAGCTGGGTGGTTTGATTCTGCCGGGGCCCTCCAGTAGTTGTCGTCCAATCGTCTTGTCTGCTTATGCGGATGACGTCACCATTTTCTTCACACCCCACAGGGGTGTACAGCGTCTGGTGGACACTTTATCTATTTATGAAAAAGCATCTTCTGCACGGGTAAACTGGGCCAAGAGTGAGGGTTTATTGGTGGGGCAGTGGTCACATCAGGACATTCCTCAGCTACCTGGAGGTCTTCAGTGGGGGAAAGCCGGTCTCAAAGTGTTGGGGGGTATTTTGGGGTTCTGAGGACTTTGAATGCAAGAACTGGGAGGGAATTAAGGAGAAGGTGTGTGCTCGCTTTTCTAAATGGAAATGGTTGCTACCACAGCTGTCATATAGGGGAAGGGTTCTGGTCACCAATAATCTGGTCGCTTCGACTCTTTGGCATAGGCTTATTGCTTTGACACTGCCCAGGAGCCTGGATGAGGAGGTTCAGAAGATCATCGTGGATTTCTTTTGGTCTGGTCGACATTGGGTCCGTGCGGCTGTTCTCTACCTGCCTGTTGCCGAGGGAGGACAGGGCCTGGTGGACATACAGTCCAAGATCGCCTGTTTTAGGCTTCAGACTGCGCAACGGCTCCTTTATGGATGTGGCCCCTGCTGGATGGACACTGCAAAACTGCTCCTGAGGAGGGTTGGCCGCTTGGGCTATGATAAGCAGCTTTTCCTTGTGAAGTCCGGGGAGGTGGACCTTACTGGACTTTCTGCTTTTTATACATCTGTCTTGCATGCATGGCAAGTCTTCACCATAGCCCGCATTCCTGAGGAGACACCAGGCATGTGGCTGTTCGAGAAACCACTGTTTTTCAATCAATTCATGGACACTCAAGTGCTGCAATCTGTTAGTCTGCAAACTTTGTTTAAGAGAGGCAGGCTGTACCAAGCTTGGTCATCTTATGAAGATGTCAACCACGTCGATAGAAACCCTGCGGCGGAGTGCCAACATTACATCTGTCAGACTGGTGCATAGGGTGGTGAAGGAAGTGTGTGCTGCCCTGCCACGCCCGCTTAGAGCATTTGCGGAAAACCGTACTCTTTCCAGTCAATGGGATGAGGACACTGTGTCCAACTTTCCTGCCCTTTCCATAAGTCCAGCTGTGGGAGAGTGGCAGGAGGGAGAGGATCACCTGCTGTCCTTCAGAAATCCTCGTCTGGGCAAGTTCCAGTTTGTAGGGAAGAAGACTGTGTATCACATCTATGTGAAAGTTCTGAATCTGCGCTCTCTGACGGAGGTGAAAGAGTCAAAGTGGGCGGGGGTTTTGGGGCCGGTATTCTCCCCGAAAGGCAGCTGGCGGTCCATGTACAAGCTCCCTATTGAGAAATGGTGGGCAGATCTCCAGTGGAGGATTGTACATGGGGAAATAGCTACAAATAAATACAGAGCACACCTGGATCCTAATGTGGGGGAGGAATGTTTGTTTTGTTCCCAAGTTGAGACCTTGGAGCATTTGTTTGTTCAATGTTTTCGTTTGTCTGGCCTTTTTGATCTTCTGAATGTGTGGTTTCATAATTTGGGTGAATGTTTCTCTTTTGGTTTGTTCATTTACGGTCCAAAGTATAAAGTGGCAAAGAGGTCTATGCACACTTTGATGAACTTCCTATCTGGTACTGCTAAACTTGCCATCTGGCTGACAAGAAAAAATCGGACTACTAACACTGGCAATGTGGATCCTGTGTTTGTTTTCAAGGCCTTGTTAAAAGTCAGACTCCAGGTGGAGTACTCTTACTATAAAATGGTGGACAATTTGGAGGTATTCACCAATAGATGGACTGTAGGGATTTTGTGTTCTGTGGGAGAGGGGGATGAGTTATGTTTGCACTTTTGAAATGTGAGACACGTGGTGGGATGATGGTATTGGTGATCTTACATTTTTGAATTGTACAATAAAGGGATTTTTTAAAACTCAAACTCTCCCTCTCTCCCTCTCTCTCTCTCTCTCTCTCTCTCTGTTTCCGGGTGCCAAGGGAGGAGGGCCGAAATAGGGAACTCCGTGTTTTGTTTGGACTTTTTTTCTGTTTTTTATTACTGGCCGCATATTCAGTTTTTGGTTTTTTGGCTGGAGGATGGCGACCTTTGAGATGCCACCTCCGTCTATCCGGGAGGGAGTGAGGATTGTTCCCCCGGACAGCAGCGTTACTGTGGAGGAGGTCCTTCTTGCGGTGGCTGAGAAGGTGGGATATGATGCGATCTGCTTTGCGTCCCGAATGAATAAAGCTGTAGTTGTGTTTCTGGCTGGGGAGGAGTGTGTCCACAGTCTGGTTGGAAGCGGTGTTGTTATCGGGGATACGTATGTACAGTTCTCCCCCTTATCTGTCCCATCAACGCGTATCACTTTCTTAGGTGTTCCTCCTTTCATCACTGACGAGCAGTTGGCCCCGGAGCTCCGCAAGTTTGGGAAGTTTGCGGGCCCATTTAGAACTGTGGGTTTGGGATGCAGGGATGCCAACTTGAAACATGTAAAATCACTCAGGCGACAGGTGTTCATGTTTTTGGACTCGCCCACCCAAACGCTAGAAGTGTCCTTCCGGGTCAAACATGGGTACGGGTCCTACATGGTGTATGCGAGCTCAGGACAGATGAAGTGTTTTGAATGTGGAGACGTGGGCCATAAACGCTTTGCTTGTCCGCACAAGCAGAGGGCGGGAGGCTCTGATGGCGCCGTAGCTGACGCCGGCGGTGCGGCCTCCGCTCACGCCGCTACTGCGTACACCGTTGCGGGGCCTTCCGCCGGTCCTGCTCCAGAACCTGCTGCTGTTGTGGGGCCTTCCGCCGATCCCGCTCCGGAACCTGCTGCTGTGTCTGTAGACAGCCCGGCTGTGGTGCCCGCAGCCCAGCTTATGGTTGGGAGCGTCGCTGGCGATGACGCCTAAGCTGTCACTGACGGTGCGTCACAATCTAGCTGTGAGAAAGAGCTTGTGACATCAGCGGCTGTGGTTCCGGTGGCTACTACCATTTCAGAGCAGCCACCGGAACAACGCCAGTCAGCTGTTGTAGGTGGCGTTCAGGAAAATGTAGCTCATGATGAATCAGCTGGGCCAGCTGAATCAAACAGTCAGCCACAATGTGCTGACGAGGAAATGGATTCTGAAGCTGACACTGTGTCTATTGGGGCACCATGCAGTAGAAACACGAGTTTGTATTCACTGGAAGAAATAAATGTTTTTCTGGATGAAACCTATAACAGACCCATTAAAGTCACTGATTACTTCAGTGACGCTGACAAATTTATTAGGTCTGTTAATGTGCTGAAAAGGCAGGTTGGTCTGGACCTCCTGGATGAAAGAAAACGTTTTCGCCTTAAAAAGCACCTAACAGCCCTGCGTAAATCAGCAGGAGGACAAAAGGTCAAGCACGCCCGACAGATGGAATAACTTACATGGGCACAGTACGGTGTGCCTTATATCTATCTCTCTATGCAAACCATAAAATTAGGATCCTTAAACATCAATGGTGGGAGGGCCAATCATAAGAGGGGATTAATTAGTGACCTGTTCAGACAAAAAAATCTTAACATTTTGTTTTTGCAAGAAACTCATCCCACTTCAGCAGATGAAGTGGACTGGGGCTTGTGGTGGAAGGGTCCTTTTCACTCAGTCATTGTACAAATTTTAGTGCAGGAGTAGCCATTTTTTTTTTTTTAATTTAAGTTTTTGTAAAGGGTATACAGGTCATTACAGCATTGCATTGTTTACATTTTCATCACATGTTCCCTTATTTTTTGCTATTTGACAACATTGGTAGGATAGTTATTACAACACCCCCCCTTTTTTTTAAAGTGAAAGAAAAAGTGAAATTAAAGGAAATTAAATAAAAAAAAAAAACGAATAAACAAACAAACAGAACAGCAAAAAACAAACAGAAAATTAAGTAATTAAAAGTAAAAGAGCATCTGAGTAGAGTTGGAACAAAGGGCGGGACCATTATTGAAATGGTATTTGTCAAAGATTAGATCTAATGGAAGACACATATGCAATCCAGGGTTGCCAAAAGTTCTGTCTCAGTGCGAATGTCAACTTTTCCATCGAGTAAATGTCTTGAATCACGTTAATCCAATCTTCAGGTGTAGGACAGTCCTTCAGCATCCATTTTTTAGTTAGGGTTTTTTTACTTGCCAATATTAAAACATTGAATAAGTATTTATCTCCTCGTCTTTCCAGTGAGTCCGGTAGTAAACCCAAATACAAAGTTACAAAAGAAAAGGGAACTGTTATTTTGTAACTTAGATTTTTATTCATTTTTCATCATATATAATGCATTCAGATCACATTCTACATTTAAAAAACAAAGGGGTTAGGGTAGGGAAAAATAAAAAAAAATAAAATAAAATAAAAAAAAAAAAAAAAAAGGGGGGGGGGACAAATGTTGGAGCATCAAGTTTTTAGTTTCCATCTCTTAATTCTTCTGTTTTTTTCAGTGTCTTTGGTTATTCTTTCAATTTCTGCCTCGTTGTTGCACTTTGTAGTGTGTCCATTTCCGCCATTTTTTCTCCCATATTCCTTCTTGCATTCTTCGTCGATATGTTAGTTTTTCCATCATACGTATGTCCTCAACAATGTCAGTCCATTGTTCTTGGTCAGGAAGAACTTCTGATCGCCATTTTTTTGTGATAGTTTTTTTACATGCAATCAACAAGATTTTAACTAGATATCTGTCCTCAGCCTGTATAACATTTTCTTTTTTAAGATCACATAAGTACATCAGGTTACAGTTCATTGGTATATTATATCCTAATATCCTCTGTATTGTCACATGCATAGATTTCCAAAATGATGATATTTTGTAGCATTTCCAAAACATATGTGAGTGGTCTGCATTTTGAGCCCCACATCCCCTCCAGCATATAGATTGGGTATTTGTATATTTTCCTTGAATCTGTGGTGTAATGAAAAAGCGAATCAGGTTTTTCCATCCAAATTCCCTCCATGCCCTTGAATTTGTTGATGTGTGTTGTGTTTTCCATATTTCCTGCCAGCTTTCTTCTGTTATGTTTAAATTGAGCTCTTTCTCCCATTTCTCCTTTATATAGTTACTTGTATGATTGTTTGTCATAAGTTTCTGATATAGTTTTGAAATAATTCTTATTTTATTTCCTGCATATGAGCTTAAAATAAGTTGTATAATCTCGTTCACATCTGTTTGGAGGTTATGCCTAATCTTCTTCATATAGTAATCTCTCATCTGCAGATATCTGAAAAATTCCGATCTTTCTAATTTAAATTTTCTCCTGATGTTTACAAAGCTCCCGAGATCTTTTTTTCCGATATTGCCCCATGCTGTGATTCCCTTGTTCACCAGATTTTTGTATCCCCTATCTTGTTTTGCCGGTTCAAACTGACTGTCAAATGCTACCCATTTCAATAGTTTTATGTCTTCCCTTATATTATATTTTTATACTATTTTATACCACAGTTCTAAAGTAAATTTAGTGATTGGGTCTATTTGTTTGATTTGCTTATATGCATCTTTATCCCCTATTATGCTTTGTACTGGGAGTCCCTCAATTTCCTTTTCCATTTCTTTCCATTTTGCCTCATATCCCTCGTCGCACCAACATATGATATATCTTATTTGTGCTGAGTAGTAATATTCCTTTAGACTCGGTAGGCCCATGCCTCCTTTCTCTTTTGGTAATTGGAGGGTTTTATATTTCACTCTTGGTTTTTTACCTCCCCAAACAAATCTCGATATCATCCTGTCCCACTTTGAGAATTGGGCATCTGGAATCTCTGTTGGTATAGCCTGGAAGAGGTAAAGTAATCTAGGTTGTATGCTGATTTTGACTGTCTCAATTTTTGAATTCAGATCCATATTTAAGATTGACCATCTATCAATATCTTTTTTTATTTCTTGTTCCAACCTATCATAGTTTGCTTTATATATTTTGCTTAGGTCTTTAGGTATGTTCACTCCAAGGTATTTTATTTCTTTTTGGTTCCAGTTTAGTTTGATCTTATCAGTTATCTGGTTTAGAGGGTTATAGTGGAATGTCAGTATTTGTGTTTTTGTTATGTTTATCTTGTATCCTGATAATTTTCAAAAATTTTCTATCAAGTTCATCATTTCCATTATTGATTTATCTGGTTGTTCAAGGTAAACTATAATATCGTCTGCAAATAGCCCAATCTTGTGTTCCGCCCCCTTTATTGTTACACCTTTTAATTTCTTATTTTGTCGTATCGCTTGAGCCAATGGTTCTATGAACAGAGCAAACAAGGTGGGCGATAAGCAGCATCCCTGCCTAGTTGATCTTTGTATATTTACTTTGTCTGTTAAGCTACCGTTTATCTTGATTCTTGCCACAGGTTCTTGATATAGCGTCCTTATGCATTGTACTGATTTTTCGTTAAATCCAAAGCTCTCCAGTACACTATATAGGAATTTCCAGTTAACCCTGTCAAATGCTTTTTCTGCGTCTAAACTCATTACTGCGCTTTTCTTTTCTTTATGTATTTGGTTAATTATATGTATTGTTCTCCTGATATTGTCATGTGTTTGGCGTCCCTCTATGAATCCAGTTTGATCATCTTCTATCAATTCCGTCAAGAATGTCTTTATTCGTTTACATATAATTGTGTATATTTTATAATCTACATTTAATAAAGAGATTGGTCTATAGTTTCCGCATTGTTCTTTATCTTTCCCTGGTTTTAAAATAACTGAAATGATTGCTTCGTTCCATGATGGAGGTATTTTGTTGTTGTTCAGCGTCCAATTAAATGACTTTAGGAGTTGTGGCGTGAGTTCTTCTATAAACAGTTTATAAAACTCAGATGGGTATCCATCACTACCTGGTGATTTACCGTTTTTTTTTTTGTAACTTAGATTTTTATTCATTTTTCATCATATATAATGCATTCAGATCACATTCTACATTTAAAACACAAAGGGGTTAGGGTAGGGAAAAAGAAAAAAAATAAAAATAAAAAATAAAAAATAAAAAATAAACAGACTTTAGAAGCTGTGAGTTCTTCTATAAACAGTTTATAAAACTCAGAAGGGTATCCATCACTACCTGGTGATTTACCATTTTTAAGTGACTTAATCACATCTCTGATCTCTTGTGTTGTTATTTCTGCTGTTAGTTTTTCATTTTGTTGATTTCCTATTGATGGCAAGTCCAATGTGTCTAGAAATTTTTTGATATCTTTAGTATTTGTTTCTTCAGGTTGCGAGTATAGTTCTTGGTAGAAATTATGGAAAATTTCTTTGATGTTTTCTGGGTTAACTGTGGTTTTATTTGTGGTGGGGTCTTTAATCTTGTATACATTATTCATTGTTTGTTGTTTTCTTAACCGTTTTGCCAGCAGTTTTGTGGCTTTTGGTCCCGTTTCATAATATTTTTGCTTTAGATATCTATTTTTCCTTTCAATTTCATCCATTTGTGTTTCTTTTATCTTTGTTTTTTCTTCTTTAATTTCTTGATATATTTTTGGATCATTTGTGCTTTGATGTTTACGTTCTAATTCCCTCAGTCTCTCACATCTTTGTTCATACGCTTCCAGTTTAGTCTTATTTGCTTTTCCTGTTTCAACAATTAATTTACCCCTTAACACGGCTTTTAGTGCGTCCCATAGTATTGTTGGGTCCACTTCTTCATTGTCATTCTCTTGGATATATTCGTTTATGTTTATTTTTATTCTTTCTTTCATTTTCTCATCATTTAACAGTCCTACGTTAAGTTTCCATGTTGTTTGTCGTTTTCTATTGTTTAAATATATTTCCATGTATATAGGATTATGATCTGATATTTCTGCCCCTCCAATCCAACAATTTCTCACCCTGTGTCTGTCACCTTCATTCATAAGGAAGTAATCTATTCTAGAGTGTACTTTATGGGCTGCTGAATAATGTGTATAGTCTTTTTCGAGTGGGTGTAGGTCCCTCCATATGTCTACCATACCCATTTCTGCCAGTGAGGTTTTTATGAACTTTGTTACATGTTTTTTTGTCTTCTTAACACTTGTTGTGTCAACTTCATGATCCATGACAGCATTTAAGTCTCCTCCACAAATTAGGACTCCTTCACTGTGTGTTGCTATGAGATCAAACAGATGTTGAAAAAAACCCTTGTCACTTTCTGGTGGGGCATAGATGTTCACTAATGTAATCTGCATACCATCTATTCTTCCCTTTATTATTACATACCTGCCTTCTTTATCCTGGATTTCCTGTTCACTTTCAAATTGTATTTTGTTTGAGATTAGTATCATAACCCCCCTTTTTGCTCCTCCCTTAAATGAACTGTAGTAGGAGTTCTTATAGCCAAATCTCTTTAGTTTCACATGTTCTGTCTTGCTCAAATGTCTCTCTTGTATAAATATAATTTCAGCTTTTTCCTTCTTGAATTTTCTTATTATTCTTTCCCTTTTAACAGGTGAGTTCAGACCATTCACGTTTAATGTCATTATCTTAAGATTTTTACCCATATTCATGTTTTTCCATTTTTTTAACTTGTGCTCCTAGCCCCTTTAACAACAAAAATAACACATATTTATATAAAAACACATTAAAAAAACTCGACCTCCGTACTTTGGGCCTTTCTTCTGCCCACTGGTCCCTGTTGGTGGGTGGGGGGTTTGTCTTCACAGAGTGAAGGGCCCTCCCTAGACTTCTAATTACTATCCAAGTAATAGTCATTAGTCTAGAAATGTCCAACAAATATCACTTAAACCTCTCCTAGCCGTCTGTTTCTCTTTTACCTTGTCTTCTTGGCCTTCATTTCTTCTGTGCCTTTCTTAATCTTTGTTATGATCTAGGCTTTCAGTTGAAAGCTTTGTAGCTTGTCCTGGGCCCGCTGCTCTACGTCTCTCCCCCTTCTTCCGCCGTTCACTCGTCTCCACTCCGTCTGTCGTGGTGCGTTCAGGGCCGCCGCTGCTCCAGCCGTCTCCTTCGGCACGCTCACCTCAAGGCCCCGCTCCATCATATCCCGCGCTGCCTCTTCGGCCGTGTTGTAGGTTCTTGTGCCTTCCTCCCAATGAATCCTCATTTTCGTTAGCGGCGTTTGGAATCTAATTTTTTTCTCTTTCAGCGTTTTTTTAATGTTGGCATATTTCTTCCGCTGCTGCACGATTTCTGTCGGGTAGTCATGGTCAAAAAATACCTGTTTGTCGCCGATTCGTATCTTTTTTTTCCATGCTTGCGTCAGGATTCTTTCCTTTATGTCATATTTCACAAAGTTTACCACAACTGACCTGGGTGGAGAGTTTGTTTTCGGGTTCTGTGCCGGTGTTCTGTGCGCCCGTTGAATCTGCAGATCCGTTTCTCCGGGTATTTCCAGTTCTTTTTTTAAGAACTGATCCATGAATTTTGTCATCGAGTTGCCTTCAATGCCCTCCGGAATTCCAAAGATGCGCATATTGCTTCGTCGGGATCTGCTCTCCAAGTCGTTTATTTTCTCCTGCATCCTCTGCGTTTGCGTCGTCAGGGTCTGTAGTTGTTCGTTTACCTCGCTTTTCCAATCTTCTAGTTCCGAAATTCGGGTCTGCGCTTCTGTCATACACGCCCGCTGGGAGCGCAGCTCCTCCATGTTTTCCGTTAATTTACGCCCCATTTCTCTTCGGAGGTCCATGATTTCCTCCTTAATTTCTTTTTTCAGTTCCTCCTTAAGAGCCGCTAAATCCTGTTGTAGCTGTCGCTTGAATTCTCTTAACTCTTCACCCAAACTGGCGATGCCAGCGTTCATGTTGTCGAGTCTGGTGTCTTCCATTTTCTCTGCTGTAGACACCTCGTTTTTTGGGGCTTTGCGTACAGCGGTTTTTCCTGCGTTGTTGGAGAGGAATTCTTCAATTTTACCCTGTTTTTGTCCTTGTGTCCGGTTCCTTCGTGTTTTCATCCCTTAGTTTATTGATTCGTTTATGTCGAGTTGGCCATTTACCGATGATTTTTAATCCGGCTAGGGAGAGCTCTTTGTTTAAGTGTTATGTCTCTCCGCCATCTTCCCGGAAGTCCGGGAACTGTTATTTTGAATATTTTCCCCAATATTGTCTGTACATTGGTCCAATATTGATGGATAACTGGGCATGACCAAAACACATGAAAATGATTTGCAGTCTTTTCACCACACAAGCGCCAACAGTTCAACCCCTTATGGGTAAATTTGTTTTGTGCAGGTGTTCTGAAAAATCTTACCAAGTTTTTCCATCCAAATTCTCTCCACTGCAGGGATGAGGTACTTTTCCATTGCTGTTTATTTAGCTTTTCCCATATTTCCAATTGTAAAGTGAAATTCCCCTCTTTTTCCCATCTCTCTTTTATATATGATGTGTTGTCTCCTTTTAAGTCTTGAAGACCTTGGTATATTTTAGAAATGTATCTGATCCCTGGGATCCCTGTATATGCCATTAAGAAGACCTTCAGAACACCTGACTGGGCCCTTTCCAAATCCTCCTTTTTAAGTATATTGTTTATGTGGTGTCTAAGCTGAAAGAACCTGTAAAGATCTTGATTTATTAGACCTTGTTTTTTCAAATCTTCAAAACTTCTTAAAGTTTGCCCCTTAAAAAAATCGTAATATTTTATCAGCCCTTTCTCTTTCCACTCTTTAAATCTAGTGTCTGTTTTATTGGGGGTAAAGTCTTGATCATAGGCAATCCATTACAGAAGTCGATAGGGCTCTTTAGCTTGATTCTCTCTGACTATCTTAAACCAAATTTTTAGCGGGGTCTCTATCCACGGGTTAGTGTTATTCAAGAGTTTAGGTAAGGCATTGTTCCTTATTATTGCCTGTAGGGGGATGTCACTTGTTATTTGGCATTCCTTCTCCTTCCATTGTGCAGTGTAGACTGGGTTACATATCCGTACTAAAGTTTTAATTTGTGCAGCTATAAAATAGTCCCTGATATTTGGCAGCGCGAGCCCACCTTTGTCTTTGTTTAGCTGTAGGGTTCTATATCTGATTCTAGGTCTCTTGCCCTGCCATATGAATCTTGAGATCCTTCTGTCCAGCTCCTGCCATGTTTTTTTGGGAGGTTCTACCGGTATTGTTTGGAAAAGGTATAGAAGACGTGGAAGTATATTCATTTTGACTGCTTCAATTCTTTGTGCAGTACCTAAGAATGGTATCATATTCCATCTTGCTAGGTCAGATTTTATTTTTGTCACCAGTGGATCATAATTTAGTGTTATAATTTTGTCAAGTTGTTTCGGGATATTGACCCCCAGATATTTCATAGATTCCAACTCCCAGTTAGTTTTGAGTTCACTTAGTGAATAATGATTTGGGTCATAGTTGAATGTTAAAACTTGGGTTTTATGCATGTTTAATTTGTACCCCGATAAATCTCCATAGTCTGAAAAAACTGAGATTAGTTCTGGTAAAGAAGTGTCTGGCTGCCCTAGGTATATTAAAATGGCATCAGCAAAGAGTGCTATTTTATGTTCCTTCTGACCAAGTGTAAGACCTTGAATTTCTTGATTTTTGTCTTATCCATTGGCTCAGAGGTTCTATGAAGATTGCAAAGAGCAGTGGAGACAGGGGGCAGCCTTGACGACATCCTCTTTCCAGCTCAAAAGATGATGATAAATTACCGTTAATCCTTATTTTAGCTGTTGGTTTTTTATATAATGCCTGTATAGTTCTAATGAAGTTGTTATGAAAATTGAAACTGGATAAGATTCTATATAGGAAAGACCAGTCAACAAAATTGAATGCTTTTTCAGCATCTAATCCCAATATGACTGCATTTAAGTTATATTTTTTTATATGATGAATTATGTGTAAAGTGCGTCGAATGTTGTCTTGTGTCTGTCTTTGTCTTATAAAACCTGTTTGGTCTAAGTGAATTAAGTCTGTCAGTATGTTTTCTAACCTTTTGGCAAGGATAGTGGTAAAAAGCTTATAGTCCTGATTTAATACACTGATTGGTCTGTAGTTGGAGCATTCTAGTTTATCCTTTTCAGGTTTAGGTATAACTGCAATGACCCCTTCTCTCCAGGAGGGGGGATTTCCCCTGTGTGGAGGACATAGTTAAATGTTTTCAGGAGGAGAGGAGATAGTTGCTGTTTAAAGGTTTTGTACCATTCTGCTGTATGGCCATCTGCTCCTGGGGATTTGTTAGCTTTAAGTTTCATAATTGCTTTTTACAGTTCTTTAGGTTGTATTTCTGACAGTAGTGTTTTAATCAGAATAATCAGAATCAGAATCAGCTTTATTGCCAAGTATATTTACAAGTAAACACACGAGGAATTTGACTTGACATTGGACGCGCACGTTAGGCGCATCCAATGACGCGTCGCCATACAAGGCGCCTGTCAACAGTGGAGGTAAAGAGGGGAGGGGAGGGGGAGGAAAACACAATAAGAGAGAGAAAAAACATAGTAATCAGAATAAACGCTCGTATATGAGCCAAATTTTGACTACACAGAAAAAAAAACCTCATGCATTAGCAGACAATAGATACAATCACACAGCAGAGGGAGGGAGAGCAGTGTGTGTATATTTGCATGTCATTGTGTAGTGTGAGTGTAACAGTTGTTAGTGGGCAGCAGAGGGCGCCTCCAGGCAGTGGATAGATGTTATAATCATGTGACTTATAAACAAGACCAGAGATCAGAGTCTGTCTCTCTTTTCCTCTTCCTTGCAGAAGGCACATGGGCATTGTCCTCGAGAGACCAATCCGCTGACGACAACAACTGATTGTTGATGTATGGGTAGACATAAGCCACTTCTCTGGCGTTATCTTATCGAGGAGGAATGTAAACAAGGGTACCAAAACACAAGGTCAAATCTGCACAGTGCACTCAGAGAATAAAAAAAATTCTCTCTCTTCGATTCTGTGCTTCAATTTCATACAGGCTTGAATCATACTTTAGATCATTCTCTGGAGAGCACTCAGCGATCCACAGATGTTATCCACCTACCGAAACATAGGTAAAACATGTCCAGAGAGTTCGTTCTCTCTTCAATGCATGCCAGGTAGTAAATTCCATGTTAATCCTGCCGCTGACAGTCAGTGCTCCCCCCAGCTGGACAAATTGTTGAATTTGTTAAGGGAGCTACGCCGGGGTCCGCATTTGATTAGCTCACCCAGATAATTTCGATACACTAGGAAAACTCCAGGGGCCAAAACAAAAGATCCTGTGATCAGTTCAATCTCAGTCGAATCACACAGACACATGAGTTCCAATGCCATGAGTCTCCCTTGGGTTCCCCCTGACCCGCTTCTTCTTTTAAAGGTGACAATCGCATATAAGCCGCTTTCCAGATCCATAATTTCCATTTGGATTAAGATTCAGCCAGGAGAAGAGTGACATTGCAAGCTGGGATCAGAAGGGAGAGGATTAGGAGGGAGAGGGAAGAAAAGCGTCTGCTCTCTCTCAGAAGCGGAAGTAGAATGAGAGATTTATTTTGAATTTATTTTGTGATTCCGTAAGTTGGGGAAGGTTTAATGTGTTTAGGAATGTCTCGGATGCGTTTTTATGTTTTTTGTGGGAGTATAAGTTCTTGTAGTAATTCTCGAAGCTTTTAAGAATATCCTGAATTCTGAATTTTATTTCCTTTGATACTGGGTCTCTGATTTTGTAGATTGCTCTTTCTGTTTGTTGTTTCCTCAATTTATAGGCTAGTAATTTTGCCGATTTACTGCCTGCTTCATAGTGTTTTTGTTTCAGAAATGTAAGTTTCTTCTGGATTTCTATTGTGTAGATCTCATTTATTTGATTTTTAATTTCTTTAATCTTGAGCGAGCCATTAGAATGAGTGTTGTCTTTGTGTTCTTTTTCTAGGTTCTTGAGTTCTGACTCTAGTGTGATTAGTTTTTCTTGTCTCAGTTTCTTTTGGGTTGCCAGTTTTGCAATAATTTTTCCCCTTATTACAGCTTTGCACGCATCCCACAGTATTAAAGGGGATACTTCTCCATTATCGTTTTCTTCCAAATATCTGAGAATATCTGATTCCAATTCATCTTTCAGTGGTCCTTTCAGGACATTTGAATTCAACCTCCAGGAAAATGTATTATTTGTGTATTTTTGGATGTTTAAGTCCATATAGATCGGACTGTGGTCAGAGAGATCCATCAGTCCTATTTTACATGTTTTTACTCTTCCAATGTCTCTATTAAACATAAAAAAGTAATCAATCCTTGGGTAAGATGAATGTGGCGTTGAATAAAAAGTATAATCTTTTACATTGGGGTTGAATTCCCTCCATACGTCACAGATTCCCATTTCTTTTAGTAGCATCCGAGTTTTCCTATTTTGAGTGTTATTTTGATGTGAAGAATTACCTGTTGCATCCCAGTATGGATTCAGTCTTAGATTGAAGTCTCCACCACATATCACTAAACCTTGGGCTTTAGTTATCATTAGGTCAAATACATTTTTATAAAATTTCCATTTAGCCCCTGGTGGTGCATATACATTCAGCAGGGTGATATCTTCTCCCTCTAGCCACCCAATTACCAAACTGTACCTCCCTTCTTTATCTTTGTGTTCTGATTTTTTTTCAAATGTAATTTTGGTTGATATCAATGTCGCTACTCCCCTCCTCCTCCCTGATTTATATGAAGATGAAGAGATCATTTTTTTTGTAACTTAAGATTTTTATTCATTTTTCATTATATATATTGCATTCAGATCACAGTCTACATTTAAAAAAAACAAAGGGGCTAGAGTAACAAAGAAAAAGGAGAAAAAAAAAAGAAAAAAGGGGGGGGGACAAATGTTGGAGCATCAAGTTTTTAGTTTCCATCTCTTAATTCTTCTGGTTTTTCCAGCGTCTTTGGTTATTCTTTCAATATTTGTCTCGTTGTTGCACTTTGTAGTGTGTCCATTTCCGCCATTTTTTTCCCATAGTCCTTCTTGCATTCTTTGTCGATATGTTAGTTTTTCCATCATACGTATGTCCTCAATAATGTCAGTCCATTGCTCTTGGTCAGGAAGAACTTCTGATCGCCATTTTTTTGTGATTGTTTTTTTACATGCAATCAACAAGATTTTAACTAGATATCTGTCCTCAGCCTGTATAACATTGTCTCTTTTAAGATCACATAGGTACATCAAGTTACAGTTCATTGGTATATTATATCCTAATATCCTCTGTATTGTCACATGTATAGATTTCCAGAATGATGAGATTTTGCAGCATTTCCAAAACATATGCGAGTGGTCTGCATTTTGAGCCCCACATCCCCTCCAGCATATAGATTGGGTATTTGTATACTTTCCTTGAATCTGTGGTGTAATGAAAAAGCGAATCAGGTTTTTCCATCCAAATTCCCTCCATGTTCTTGAATTTGTTGACGTGTGTTGTGTTTTCCATATTTCCTGCCAGCTTTCTTCTGTTATGTTTAAATTGAGCTCTTTCTCCCATTTCTCCTTTATATAGTTACTTGAATGATTGTTTGCCATAAGTTTCTGATATATCTTTGAAATAATTCTTGTTTTATTTCCTGTATATGAGCTTAAAATGAATTGTATAATCTCGCTCACATCTGTTTGGAGGTTATGCCTAATCTTCTTCATATAATAGTCTCTCATCTGCAGATATCTGAAGAATTCCGATCTTTCTAGTTTAAATTTTCTCCTGATGTTTACAAAGCTCCCGAGATCTTTTTTTCCGATATTGCCCCATGCTGTGATTCCCTTGTTCACCAGATTTTTGTATCCCCTATCTTGTTTTGCCGGTTCAAACTGACTGTCAAATGCTACCCATTTCAATAGTTTTATGTCTTCCTTTATATTATACTTTTGTACTATTTTATACCACAGTTCTAAAGTAAATTTAGTGATTGGGTCTATTTGTTTGATTTGCTTATATGCATCTTTATCTCCTATTATGCTTTGTACTGGGAGTCCCTCAATTTCCTTTTCCATTTCTTTCCATTTTGCCTCATATCCCTCGTCGCACCAACATATGATATATCTTATTTGTGCTGAGTAGTAATATTCCTTTAGACTCGGTAGGCCCATGCCTCCTTTCTCTTTTGGTAACTGGAGAGTTTTATATTTCACTCTTGGTTTTTTACCTCCCCAAACAAATCTCGATATCATCCTGTCCCACTTTGAGAATTGGGCATCTGGAATCTCTGTTGGTAGAGCCTGGAAGAGGTAAAGTAATCTAGGTTGTATGCTGATTTTGACTGTCTCAATTTTTGAATTCAGATCCATATTTAAGATTGACCATCTATCAATATCTTTTTTTATTTCTTGTTCCAACCTATCATAGTTTGCTTTATAGATTTTGCTTAGATCTTTAGGTATGTTCACTCCAAGGTATTTTATTTCTTTTTGTTTCCAGTTTAGTTTGATCTTATCAGTTATCTGGTTTAGAGGGTTATAGTGGAATGTCAGTATTTGTGTTTTTGTTATGTTTATCTTGTATCCTGATAATTTTCCAAAATTTTCTATCAAGTTCATCATTTCCATTATTGATTCATCTGGTTGTTCAAGGTAAACTATAATATCGTCTGCAAATAGCCCAATCTTGTGTTCCGCCCCCTTTATTGTTACACCTTTTAATTTCTTATTTTGTCGTATCGCTTGAGCCAGTGGCTCTATGAACAGAGCAAACAAGGTGGGCGATAAGCAGCATCCCTGCCTAGTTGATCTTTGTATATTTACTTTGTCTGTTAAGCTACCGTTTATCTTGATTCTTGCCACAGGTTCTTGATACAGCGTCCTTATGCATTGTACTGATTTTTCGTTAAATCCAAAGCGTTCCAGCACACTATATAGGAATTTCCAGTTAACCCTGTCAAATGCTTTTTCTGCGTCTAAACTCATTATTACTGCGCTTTTCTTTTCTTTATGTATTTGATTAATTATATGTATTGTTCTCCTGATATTGTCATGTGTTTGGCGTCCCTCTATGAAACCAGTTTGATCATCTTCTATCAATTCCGTCAAGAATGTCTTTATTCGTTTACATATAATTGTTGTATATATTTTATAATCCACATTTAATAAAGAGATTGGCCTATAGTTTCCGCATTGTTCTCTATCTTTCCCTGGCTTTAAAATGACTGAAATAATGGCTTCGTTCCATGATGGAGGTATTTTGTTGTTGTTCAACGTCCAATTAAATGACTTTAGAAGCTGTGGCGTGAGTTCTTCTATAAACAGTTTATAAAACTCAGAAGGGTATCCATCACTACCTGGTGATTTACCGTTTTTAAGTGACTTAATCACATCTCTAATCTCTTGTGTTGTTATTTCTGCTGTTAGCTTTTCATTTTGTTGATTTCCTATTGATGGCAAGTCCAATGTGCATAGAAATTTTTTAATATCTTTAGTATTTGTTTCTTCAGGTTGCGAGTATAGTTCTTGGTAGAAATTATGGAATATTTCTTCGATGTTTTCTGGGTTAACTGTGGTTTTATTTGTGGTGGGGTCTTTAATCTTATATACATTATTCATTGTTTGTTGTTTTCTTAACCGTTTTGCCAGCAGTTTTGTGGCTTTTGGTCCCGTTTCATAATATTTTTGCTTTAGATATCTATTTTTCCTTTCAATTTCATCCATTTGTGTTTCTTTTATCTTTATTTTTTCTTCTTTAATTTCTTGATATATTTTTGGGTCATTTGTGCTTTGATGTTTATGTTCTAATTCCCTCAGTCTCTCACATCTTTGTTCATATGCTTCCAGTTTAGTCTTATTTGCTTTTCCTGTTTCAACAATTAATTTACCTCTTAACACGGCTTTTAGTGCATCCCATAGTATTGTTGGGTCCACTTCTTCATTGTCATTCTCTTGGATATATTCATTTATGTTTACTTTTATTCTTTCTTTCATTTTATCATCATTTAACAGTCCTACATTAAGTTTCCATGTTGTTTGTCGTTTTCTATTGTTTAAATTTATTTCCATGTATATAGGATTATGATCTGATATTTCTGCCCCTCCAATCCAACAATTTCTCACCCTGTGTCTGTCATCTTCATTCATAAGGAAGTAATCTATTCTAGAGTGTACTTTATGGACTGCTGAATAATGTGTATAGTCTTTTTCGAGTGGGTGCAGGTCCCTCCAAATGTCTACCATACCCATTTCTGCCAGTGAGGTTCTTATGAATTTTGTTACATGTTTTTTTGTCTTCTTAACACTTGTTGTGTCAATTTCATGATCCATGACAGCATTTAAGTCTCCTCCACAAATTAGGACTCCTTCACTGTGTGTTGCTATGAGATCAAACAGATGTTGAAAAAAACCCTTGTCACTTTCTGGTGGGGCATAGATGTTCACTAATGTGATCTGCATTCCATCTATTCTACCCTTTATTATTACATACCTGCCTTCTTTATCCTGGATTTCCTGTTCACATTCAAATTGTATTTTATTTGAGATTAGTATCATAACCCCCCTTTTAGTTCCTCCCTTAAATGAACTGTAGTAGGAGTTCTTATAGCCAAATCTCTTTAGTTTCACATGTTCTGTCTTGCTCAAATGTGTCTCTTGCATAAATATAATTTCGGCTTTTTCTTTCTTGAATTTTCTTATTATTCTTTCCCTTTTAACAGGTGAGTTCAGACCATTCACGTTTAATGTTATTATCTTAAGATTTTTACCCATAATCATGTTTTTCCATTTTTTTAACTTGTGCTCCTAGCCCCTTTAACAACAAAAATAACACATATTTATATAAAAACACATTAAAAAATCTCGACCTCCGTACTTTGGGCCTTTCTTCTGCCCACTGGTCCCTGTTGGTGGGTGGAGGGATTGTCCTCACCGAGTGTAGGGCCCTCCCTAGACCTGTATTTACTATCCAAGAAATAGTCATTAGTCTAGAAATGTCCAACAAATATCACTTAAACCTCTCCTAGCCGTCTGTTTCTCTTTTACCTTGTCTTCTTGGCCTTCATTTCTTCTGTGTCTTTCTTAATCTTTGTTATAATCTAGGCTTTCAGTTGAAAGCCTTGTAGTCTTTCCTGGGCCCGCTGCGCCATGTCTCCCCCCGTCTTTTGCCGTTCACTCGCCTCCACTCCGGCTGTCGTGATGCGTTCAGGGCCTCCGCTGCTCCTACCGTTTCCTCCGGCACATACACCTCAAGGCCCCGCTCCATCATGTCCTGCGCTGCCTCTCTGGCTGTGTTGTAGGTTCTTACGCCGTTCTCCCAATGAATCCTCATCTTCGTTAGCGGCGTTTGGAATCTAATTTTTTTTTCTTTCAGCGTTTTTTTAATGTTGGCATATTTCTTCCGCTGCTGCACAATTTCCGCCGGGTAGTCATGATCAAAGAATATCTGCTTGTCGCCGATTCGTATCTTTTTTTTCCACGCTCGTGTCAGGATTCTTTCCTTTACATCATATTTCAGAAAGTTTACCACAACTGACCTGGGTGTAGAGCGTGGGTTCGGGTTCTGTGCCGAGGCTCTGTGCGCTCGTTGAATCTGCAGATCCGCTTCGCTGGGCAGTTCCAGCTCTTTTTTTAAGAACTGATCCATGAATTTCGTCATCGAGTTGCCTTCAATGCCCTCCGGGATCCCAAAGATGCGTATATTGCCCCGTCTGGACCTGCTCTCCAAGTCGGTTACTTTCTCCTGCATCCTCTCCATTTGTGCCGTCAGGGTCTGCAGCTGTTCGCTTGCCTCGCTATTCCAATCTTCCAGCTCTGATATTCGGGCCTGCGCTTCTGTCATACACGCCCGCTGGGAGCGCAGCTCCTCCATGTTTTCTGCTAGCTTGCGCTCCATTTCTCTTCGGAGGCCCATAATTTCTTCCTTAATCTCTTTTTTCAGCTCCTCCTTAAGAGCCGCTAAATCCTGTTGTAGCTGCCGTTTGAAGTCTCTCAACTCTTTTCCCAAACTGGCGATGCCGGTGTTCATGGTATCGAGTTTTGTGTCTTCCATTTTCTCTGCTGCGGTCACCTCGTTTTTTTGGGCCCCGTGTTCAGCGGTTTCTCCTGCGTTGTTGAAGAGGAATTCTTTAATTTTACTCTGCTTTTGTCCTTGTGCCCGGCTCCTTCGTGTTTTCATCCCTTAGTTTATTGATCCGCTTATGTCGAGTTGGCCATTTACCGATGATTTTTAATCCGGCTAGGGAGAGCTCTCTGTTTAAGCGTTATGTCTCTCCGCCATCTTCCCGGAAGTCCGAAGAGATCATTTTAAACCCTTGTCTATTGAGTTTAGTGTGTTCCACGTCTGTTAGGTGGGTTTCTTGTAAAAATATTATTACTGCTTTGTCTTTTTTCATTTTGCGTAGAATCTTGGATCTTTTAACTGGATTCAGGATCCCTTTTACATTATATGAGGCTATTTTGGTTACACCCTGTTTCTCCATTGTATTTTCTTATTTAGTATAACAGTGTGGTGGCCCTCTTTTTTGCTACTCAGAAACTGAAAGAACATTAAGAACATAAAAAACATTAAGAACATAGTGTACAAAACTTTAAAACAAAAAACTGTCAAAAAAACTTCCTGAGCTGGGGTCTCTTTAAAGACCCTGTACGAGCCCTGATGGAGTGTAGGCTCTGAGGGAAATTCCTCAAACTCTGTTACGTGTTGAGGGCCCTCTCTTACCCCTGTAAGTTGTCCCATGTTTTTAACGTGAATTTTAGATCCCAATCCGAATTTGTAATGATTTTTTTTTTTTTTATGCCTATACCCTATGAGATTGTGTGCACCCTCCCACCCCATCACAGCAAACATTCACTCTAATACAGTATTTGTTAGTGTGGAGAGAACATGTGGGTCATTGTTACATTTCTATTTTAACATGATTTTTTTCCCCTTTAAATTAAGAAGACATTTGTTTCTAATGCTATAACTGCTCCATGAAAGGTTTTACCACATGCTGATTCTGCATCTCCTTTAATGTTTGTTACCTTGTAGGAGGGGGGGTGGAAGTGCAGAATGACTGAAAAGAAAAAAAAAAAAAAAAGGTCGCTATTCCTTCCTGGAACTGGAAAGCTTATCTTTGTAGCTCTGGGGCTGGGTTTCCCGCTGCTGGCCCGTGGATTTTGAAGGTCTCTGAGTGGACCACGTTTGAGCTCTGATCTTCTCGCTCAGATTCGCTGCGGGTTTAAACACCGTTACCGGGAGCCCTCTTCTTGCCATGTCAATTGTTGCTTCTTCCGCTGAATTATAGAGACATGACTCTTCACCGTAAAAGACCCTTAACTTCGCCAGAAATGGCGTCTGAAGGCGTAGATTCTGTTCCCGTAAAACCTTTTTGGCGTCGTTATATTCCCGTCGCTTTTTAAGAACCTCAGGGGCGTAATCGTGCTCCACGAAGACTTTTCTCTCTTGATGCATAAATCCTTTTTTCTGCCAAGCCCGTCTTACAACCTCTTGTTTTATTTTGAAATCGGAGAATCTTACCACCACCGAACGCGGGGGCGCTTCTGCCGCTGGCTTTGCGGCTAATGTACGATGGGCCTTTTCTATCTTCAAATCGGTGGTTTGTGGAATATCCAACTTCTCTCTCAATAAGGATTCCACGCATTCCGCCACTGTGTTGAAACTATCTTCAGCTCCTTCTTTCAGACCATGAATTCTGATGTTATCTCGTCTCTGTCTTCCTTCTTGGTCGGTTAGCTTAGCCTCCAGCCTTGACTGTTTTCTGTGTAAATCCAGCATAGAATCTTCAAGCACTTTTACTCTTTCTTCAGCTTCCAAGATTCGGTTTTCGGCCTGGTCCATTCTGCTGTTCGTCCTTTTTAGTTCCTCTCTGAATTCATGAAATTTGCCCCGAAATCGTCGTAATTCATCAAATAGCGATTTCAAGCTAATCTTTTTGTTAGCTAGGTCCAGCTCTTCGTCTCCTGAACGGAGGTCCTCCGGTTCAGATTCTGCGGCCGCTGCGCGTCCTGACCTGGGGAATGTCAGTTTCTTCTGTTTTTGGTTAGGCATGGTGTTTTTGTCTTTTGATTTTTATTCTTCCAAAAATCCGTTAAGTCTGATTTTGAGGATGTTTTCCTTGGATTGGGTCTGGGAGGTTCAGCGTTAAGTTGCTATCACCATGGCGTCCAGACCGGAACTTCAGGAGTAGCCATTTTATTTGGTGAATCTGCAAATGCAACAGTTTTATCTGTGGTGGAGGTAGTGAAGGGCATGCTGCTCCTTGTTAGGGCCGAAATAGGGAATTCCATGTTTTGTTTGGTCAACGTTTATGCTCCAAATCAGAGTTCTGAAAGGGTTGCCTTTTTCAATACACTGACAAATGAATTGCAGAGCTATCACCAAGACCAACTTATTGTTGCTGGTGATTTCAACTGCACCTTGGACTTCACTCTGGATCGCACTAATGCAGAACCTCATCTGCAGTCTTCTCAAGTTTTAAAAAATATCACTGTACAGTTCAACCTCTTGGATACATGGAGAGTTAAACATGCAAACACTAGACAGTATACCTGGGTCAGAGTCACAGATGATGTGGTCAGTGCTGCTAGATTAGACAGAATATATGTTTCTCAAACCTTTGGCCTGGGAATCCTCCACAGTAACATAAGTCCCGTCGGTTTTACAGATCATCATCTGGCCTGTGTGGTGTTAGCTCACCAGGGGAAAGACATAAATCTTATTGACACTTCAATAACAAGCTCCTTCAGGACACCACCTTTTGCCACTATTTTGTGTGTTTCTGGGAACACTGAAGGACCACAAAGCTTCATTTTAGTTCCCTGGAACAGTGGTGGGAGGTTGGCAAGGTGCAAATTCGCATTTTTTGTCAACAGTATACTGCAAACTCGACTGCCATCATGAAAACCAAAGTCGGTGAACTTGAGGACACTGTCAAGAGGCTGGAGGCCAATTTGGTTAGGGATCAGGATTCTACCGCAGGTCCTTTGTTGCAGGAGAAGAGATCAGCCCTGAGCTCTTTCCTGCAGGAAAGAGTGAAGGGGGCACTTGTTAGGTCACGGTTTACTCGCCTGTAGGACATGGATGCCCCAACATCTTTTTTCTTCAATCTGGAGAAGTCTGCTGCAAAAAAGAAGTTGATGACTTGCTTAAAACTCCCAGATGGTCAAATGACTACCAATCCATCTGAGATGCGGTGCCATGCAGTGGATTTTTACGGGGCTCTGTTTGGTGCAGAACCATGTTGCATAGAATCTCAAAACCAACTCTTTGAAGGTCTTCCCATGCTCAGCCCAGAGGACAGGGCTGCTCTGGACTGTGAACTGACTTTGGATGAGTTAACTGTAGCAGTTAATCAAATGGCGCTGGGACGTGCACCGGGAATTGACGGTCTTTCTTCTGACTTTTTTAAGCATTTTTGGGATATTATTGGATCAGACTTTTATGACGTTCTAATTGCCTGTTACAGAAATGGAACTTTACCTTTCTCCTGCCGGCGTGCAGTACTATCTCTGCTGCCTAAGGAAGGGGACTTGGCCTTGCTTAAAAACTGAAGGCCTGTGGCTCTTCTTTGCACGGACTACAAGGTGCTTTCTAAAGCCCTGTCCAATAGACTGAAAAATGTATTGGGTTTCATCATAGATAGAGATCAAACATATTGTATTCCTGACCGAACCATTATGGACAATATTTTTCTCGTACGTGACGTTCTTCATCTCAGTAAATGTTATGATTTACAGTTCGGCATTATGTCTTTGGACCAAGAAAAGGCTTTTGATAGGGTTGACCATTCTTATTTGTTTTCCACACTGAAGGGGTTTGGTTTTGGCAATATGTTTTTGAGGTGGGTCAATCTGCTATATACTGGAGCTGAGTGTTTGGTAAAGATGGTCGCAGGGCTGAGTCGGCCAATCCCTGTACGTCGGGGAATAAGGCAGGGTTGTCCCATCTCAGGTCAACTGTATAGCTTGGCTATTGAGCCTTTGCTGTACAGGTTGCGCACTCAGATGGGTGGTTTGATTCTGCCGAGGCCCTCCAGCAGTTGTCGTCCAATCGTCTTGTCTGCTTATGCGGATGACGTCAACGTTTTCATCACATCCCACAGGGATGTACAGCGTCTGGTGGACACTTTATCTATTTATGAGAAAGCATCTTCTGCACGGGTAAACTGGGCCAAGAGTGAGGGTCTATTGGTGGGCCAGTGGTCACATCAGGACATTCCTCAGCTTCCTGGAGGTCTTCTGTGGGGGAAAGCCAGTCTCAAAGTGTTGGGGGTATTTTTGGGCTCTGAGGACTTTGAACGCAAGAACTGGGAGGGAATTAAGGAGAAGGTGTGTGCTCGCTTTTCTAAATGGAAATGGTTGCTACCACAGCTGTCATATAGGGGAAGGGTTCTGGTCGCCAATAATCTGGTCGCTTCGGCTCTTTGGCATAGGCTTATTGCTTTGACACAGCCCAGGAGCCTGGTTGAGGAGGTTCAGAAGATCATCGTGGATTTCTTTTGGTCTGGTCGACATTGGGTCCGTGCGGCTGTTCACTACTTGCCTGTTGCCGAGGGAGGACAGGGCCTGGTGGACATACAGTCCAAGATCGCCTGTTTTAGGCTTCAGACTGCGCAACGGCTCCTTTATGGATGTGGCCCCTGCTGGATGGACACTGCAAAACTGCTCCTGAGGAGAGTTGGCTGCTTGGGCTATGATAAGCAGCTTTTCCTCGTGAAGTCCGGGGAGGTGGACCTTACTGGACTTTCTGCTTTCTACACATCTGTCGTACATGCATGGCAAGTCTTCACCGTAGCCCGCATTCCTGAGGAGACACCAGGCATGTGGCTATTCGAGGAACCACTGTTTTTCAATCAATTCATGGACACTCAAGTGCTGCAATCTGTTAGTCTGCGAACTTGTTTACGAGAGGCACGCTGTACCAAGCTTGGTCATCTTATGAAGATGTCAACCACGTAGATAGAAACACTGCGGCGGAGTGCCAACATTACATCTGTTAGACTGGTGCATAGGGTGGTGAAGGAAGTGTGTGCTGCCCTGCCACGACCACTTAGAGCATTTGCGGAAGACCGGACTCTTTCCACTCAATGGGATGAGGGCACTGTGTCCAACTTTCCTGCCCTTTCCATAAGTCCAGCTGTGGGAGAGTGGCAGGAGGGAGAGGATCACCTGCTGTCCTTCAGAAATCCTCGTCTGGGCAAGTTCCAGTTTGTGGGGACAAAGGCAATGTATCACATCTGTGTGAAAGTTCTGAATCTGCGCTCTCTGACGGACGTGAAAGAGTCGAAGTTGGCGGGGTTTTTGGGGCCGGTATTCTCCCCGAAAGGCAGCTGGCGGTCCATGTACAAGCTCCCTGTTGAGAAACGGACGGCAGATCTCCAGTGGAGGATTGTTCATGGGGCAGTAGCTACGAATAAATACAGAGCACACCTGGATCCGAATGTGGGGGAGGAATGTTTGTTTTGTTCCCAAGTTGAGACCCTGGAGCATTTTCTTGTTCATTGTTTTCGTTTATCTGGCCTTTTTGATCTTCTGAAAGTGTGGTTTCATGATTTGGGTGAATGTTTCTCTTTTATTTACGGGCAAAGTATAAAGTGGCAAAAAAGTCTGCACACTTTGATGAACTTCCTATCTGGTACTGCTAAACTTGCCATCTGGCTGACAAGGAAAAATCGGACTACTAACACTGGCAATGTGGATCCTGTGTTTGTTTTCAAGGCCTTGTTAAAAGTCAGACTCCAGGTGGAGTACTCTCATGTACTCTGTATCTTGTTTGATGCCATTGATGTTAACTCATACCATGCGTACACTAAAGTGAAGCCTTGAGCTTGTGCATGCTTTCTGACGCCTTCACAACACATGTATCAAATGTTGTCCAAATGGTGGACAATTTGGAGGTATTCACCAATAGATGGACTGTAGGGAATATTTTGTGTTCTGTGGGAGAGGGGGATGAGTTATGTTTGCACTTTTGAAATGTGAGACACTTGGTGGAATGATATTGGCGAACTTACATTTTTGAATTGTGCAATAAAGGGATTTTTTTAAAACTCAAACTCTCTCTCTCTCTCTCTCTCCCCCTTATCTGTCCCATCAACGCGTATCACTGTCTCAGGTGTTCCACCTTTCATCACTGACGAGCAGTTGGCGATGGAGCTCCGCAGATTTGAGAAGTTTGCGGGCCGTTTAGAACTCTGACTTTGGGATGCAAGGAGACCAAGTTAAACCATGTGAAATCACTCAGGCGACAGGTGTTCATGTTTTTGGACTCGCCAACTGCGACTCTGGAAGTGTCCTTCCTGGTCAAACACGGGGACGGCTCCTATATGGTGTATGCGAGCTCAGGACAGATGAAGTGTTTTGAATGTGGAGACGTGGGCCATAAACGGTTCGCTTGTCCACACAGGCAGCGGGCGGGGAGCTCTGATGGAGCCGCGGCTGGTGCCGGCGGTGCACCCTCCGCTCACGCTGCTGCTGCGGACAGCGTGGCAGGGCTTTCCACCGCAGCTGAGGCTGCCAGCGCGGCCTCCACTCACGCCGCTACTACGGACGACGTTGCAGGGCCTTCCGCCGGTCCTGCTCCGGAGCCTGCCGCTGTGTCTGTGGACAGCCCAGCTGTGGCGCCCACAGCCCAGCTTACAGCCAGGAGCGTCGCTGGTGATGGCGCCCAAACTGTCACTGATGGTGCATTAGAATCTCGGTGTGTGACATCAGTGGCTGTGCTTCCGGAGGCTGCTACCGTTTCACAGCAGGGGACGGAACAGCGACAGTCAGCTGCTGTGGGTGGCGTCCAGGAAAATGTGGCCCATGATGAATCCACTGGCCCAGATGAACCAAACAGTCAGCTGACTTGTGCTGACAAGGAGATGGAATCTGATCCCGACACTGTGTCTAATACTGAGTCTATTGAGGCAAAATGCAGTACAAACACGAGTTTGTATTCACTGGAAGAAATAAATGCTTTTCTGGATGAAACCTATAACAAGGCCATTAAAGTCACTACTTCAGTGACACTGATAAATTCATTAAGTCTGTTAATGTGCTAAGAAGGCAGGTTGGTCTTGACCTCCTGGATGAAAGGAAACGTTTTCGCTTCAAGAAACACCTGACAGCCCTGCGTAAAGCAGCAGGGGGAACAGGGGTCAAGTGCGCCCGACAGAAGGAATAAATGGCGGTCGTTCCTCTGCCTGTTTTACACATTTTTGGGATAATGTTCGATCAGACTTTTATATGATGTTTCTAATTGACTGTAATTGACTGTCACGGAACTGGATCTTTACCGGTCTCCTGCCGGTGCGCAACACTATCTTTGCTGCCCGAGGACGGGGACTTGGCCTGGCTTGAAAACGGGAGGCCTGTGGCTCTTCTTTGCACGGACTACAAGGTCACAGTTTACTCGCCTGCAGGGCATGGATGCCCCAACGTTTTCTTTCTACAATCTGGACAAGCCTGCTGCAAAGATGACTTGCTTGAAAATCCCGCATGGTCTAAGGACTACAATCCATCTGAGATGAGGAAAATGTCTCTGGGACGTACAACGGAACTGGCTGTGGGCACACAGCGCTATCTCTGCTGCCGGAGGAAGGGGACTTGGCCTTGCTTAAGAACTGGAGGCCTGTGGCTCGTCTTTGCACGGACTACAAGGAAGACTCAGACTACTGCCACTGGCAATGTGGAATGGGTGGACTGCAAGGAATACTTTGTGTTGTGTGGGGGAGGGGGATGACTTATGTTTGCACTTTTCCAATGTGAGACACTTGGTGGAATGATATTGGTGCTCTTCCATTTTCTTGAATTGTGCAATAAAGGCATTTTTTAAAACTCAAAACTCTCTCTCTCTCTCTCTCCGAGCAGGTGGGCCCTGACGCGGTCTGCTTTGCTTCCCGAATGAATAGAGCTGTGGTTGTGTTTCTGGCAGCTGGTTGTTATCGGGGAATGGTTATCGGGGAAGCGTATGTACAGGTGTCCCCCTTATCTGTCCCATCAACGAGAATCACCGTCTCAGGTGTTCCACCTTTCATCACTGACGAGCAGCTGGCGATGGAGCTCCGCAGATTTGGGAAGTTTGCGGGCCCGTTTACAACTCTGCCTTTGGGATGCAAGGCCGCCAAGTTCAAACATGTGAAATCACTCAGGAGACACGTGTTCATGTTTCTCGACTCGCCCACTCAGACTCTGGAAGTCTTCTTCAGGGTCAAGCACAGGGACGGATCTTATATGGTGTATGTGAGCTCGGGACAGATGAAGTGTTTTGAATGTGGAGACGTGGGCCATAAACGGTTCGCTTGTCTGCACAGGCAGCGGGCGGATGGTGCCGGCGGCGAGCCCTCTGCTGACGCCACAGCTGCGGACGGCGGCGCGGCCTCCGCTCCCACTACCCCTGCTCCAGAGCCTGCCGCTGTGTCTGTGGACGGCCCGGCTGTGCCGCCCGCGGCCCAGCTTGCGGCCGGGAGTGTTGATGGCGATGGAGCCACAAGGGTCACTGATGGTGCGTCACAATCATCTCGCTGTGTGACGTCAACAGCTGGGCCACCGGCAGCTGCTCCCACTTCGGAGGAGGGGACGGAGCACCGACCTGATGGTGCGTCACAATCGTCTCGCTGTGTGACGTCGGCGGCTGTGCCTCCGCCAGCTGCTGCCGCTTCGGAGGAGGAGACGGAGCACCGACCTGATGGTGCGTCAGAATCTCGCTGTGTGACCTCGGCGGCTATGCTTCCGGAGGCTGCTACCGTTACACAGCGGGGGATGGAACAGCGACAGTCAGCTGCTGAGGGTGGCGTCCAGGAAAATGTGGCCCATGATGAATTCACTGGACTGGGAGAACCAAGCAGTCAGCTGAGTTGTGCTGCCGAGGAAATGGAATCTGAAAACGATGCTGTGTCTAATACTGGGTCTATTGAGGCAAGATGCAGTACAAATACGGGTTTGTACTCACTGGACGAAATCAATGCTTTTCTGGATGAAACCTATAACAAAGCCATTAGGGTCGCCGACTACTTCAGTGACACTGATACGTTCATTAAGTCTGTGGATGTGCTAAGAAGGCAGGTTGGTCTGGACCTCCTGGATGAAAGGAAACGTTATCTCCTCAAGAAACACCTGACAGCCCTGCGTAAAGCAGCAGGGGGAACGCCGGTCAAGCGCGCCCGACAGGAGGAATGAATGGCGGTTGTTCCTCTGCCTGTTTCACGCATTTTTGGGATATTGTTTGAACAGACTTGTACATGACATTTAATTGACTGTAACTGACTGTCACAGGACTGCATCTTTGACTAGGTGGGCTGCAAGGAATGTTCTGTGTGGTGTGGGGGGGGGAACATTTCAGTTTGCACTTTTTCCAATGTGACACACTTGGTGGAATGATGTTGGTGCACTCACATTTTTTTGAAGTGTGCAATAAAGGCTTATTTTAAAAGGTCAAAAGTCTCTCTCTCTCTCTCTCTCTCTCTCTCTCTCTCTCTCTCTCTCTCTCTCTCTCTCTCTCTCTCTCTCTCCCTCTCTCGTGCGCATGCGTGGGCGTTTGTGGGAGCAGGGGTGTGGAGTGGTGTCGAGTGAGTACTTTAAACTTTGTATTTTCTAACTTTTTCTCTATCTTGTGTGTTTGAGGTGTGTGTGTTTAATATAGTGGGTTGAGTGTGGGTGTGCTGGGGTGTGAGTGTTGGAGTGAGTGTGTTGGGGAACGGTAGCTTCTGCTGCCGGTTTTTCCCGGCCGGCATCATGCCGGTGATTGATGGTGGTGTGGAGTTTGAGCGCTTAACCCGGCGTCATGGTGTGAGAATCCTCCCGACAGTTCCCTGTTCTGTGGAGGAGGCCAGCCTCGCTGTAGGACAGGTGGTTGGGCATGGCAGCATAAAATCAGCATCGAGGATGAACAGCGCAATTGTGATCTTTCTGGATTCGACTGAAAAAGCTGATCAGGTGGTGGCACAGGGAGTGGTCCTAGGTGACACTTTTACTCCCGTTTTACCGCTGGCGAATCCGTCTAGGAGGATCACCATCTCAAACGCTCCTCCTTTCGTTAAAAATGATCAGCTGATTAGAGAGTTGTCCCGTTTTGGCCAGGTTGTGTCCCCTATCAGAATGGTCTCTCTGGGTAGTAAATCACCCCTGCTGAAGCATGTTGTATGTCATAGGAGGCAGTGTTTCATGGTGTTGAAAGACAGCTCTGCTGAACTGAACGCGTCTTTTAATTTCAGGATTGACGGCTTTAGCTACTTGGTGTTTGCAACATCTGAAACCATGAAGTGTTTTGCGTGTGGCGCAGAAGGCCATCTTATTAGGTCATGTCCTGAAAAGGCGAACACAAAGAGCACTGGCGGTAAGAAAGGTGACGCCGCTGTTTCTGGTGGTCCGGAGGGTAGTGCTACATGTGGTGCGGCGGATGCCGCTGCGGCGCCCGCTTCTGCTGGGGCGGCCGCGGCCGCATCCGCTTCTACTTCTGCGGGGGCGTCCGCATCCGCGTCCGCTTGTGCTGGGGCGGCCGCGGCCGCCTCTGCTGGGGTGGCCGCGGCGGGCGCGGTAGTTGCCCCCCCAAACAGTGATGGTGGGGAATTTCTGTCTGGCGGCAGCTCTGATCATTGTGACGAGCCTGTCGCCTGGGGTAAACAGGTGGAGGGTGTAAGTAAAAGTGCAGTTAAACGAAGGAACCTGAATGAACAGACTTTGCAGGCGGGGGAGGAGCGGTTTGAGGCTGTAGCGGACACACAGAGCAAACACTGCATGACAAACGTTGCGTTTCATGAAGAAATGCAGGAATGTAGTTTTGTTGAAGAGGATCCTTTTAAACCTGCACAAAAAAGGAAAAGTGCGGAAAACTTGCAGAGCTCTGCTAAATCTAGTAGGGTTGGGAATTTAGATTTACTGAATGAGAGCGCTTCTGACGAAAGTGGAGATGAGTCTGAACTGATGCAGACGCAGACGCAGGAGGAGCAAAGCTCCTATTGTTTTACTAAAATTAGGCAATTTCTCCAGGTGACTAAGGGGAGCAGAGCTGTGAAAGTGGAAAATTACTTTCCAGATCTGGAGTTATTCGTGGCATCAGCTCGCAAATTTATGAAACTGAATGATGGGAATGAGACTTTCACTGATCAGGAAATTTATCGTTTAAAGAAACTGGTTGCTAAACTGAAATTGCAAATTACTAACAGTCATGTTGACTCTTAGTTTGTTTCTTCCCTTTTATGCTATGTGTGTGTTTTTTTTACTGTACCCTATTTTTATCCTTTTTAATGCCCCACCTTAGAATTGGCACTCTCAATATTAATGGGGCCAGGGATGATGTAAAAAGGGCCTCTTTATACAAGCTTTTTAATTTAAAGAAACTTGACGTGCTGATGGTCCAGGAGACTCACAGCACTGTGGACATTGAGAACCATTGGAGAAAAGAGTGGGATGGCTGCATTTTTTTTAGCCACAAATCCAGTAGCAGTGGGGGGGTGGCTGTACTTTTCTCTAGGGGTTGTGTGCCTGTCTCTTATGAGGTAGAAGAGGTGGTGAGAGGTCATTTCCTCTTATTAAAGGTACAGTTTGAAAACGTGAACTTCGTTTTTATAAATGTGTATGTGCCAACACAGAGAGCAGAGAGGATCAGGGTCTTTGACGTGCTTTCGGATACGGTTAAGTCCTGTGATCCAAATAGTTTTTTATTTCTGGGGGGTGATTTTAACTGTACATTAAACCACAGACTAGACAGGAACCATCAGGAGCCTCACCCTGCTTCTGCCAATAGGCTGAGAGAACTGGTGAAAACACATGAAATGGCCGATGTGTGGAGATCACATCATGGGGACCAGAGGCAGTACACCTGGAGCCATGTCAAAGATAATCTTTTATCTATGGCTAGGTTAGACCGTTTTTATGGTTTTAAACATCAAATGAGTGTTTTTAAAAATAGTTGTATCTGTCCTGTTGGTTTCACTGATCACTGCCTGCTGTTTTGTTCTGTGTTTATTGAAAATGTAAAGTGTAAGAGTGCTTTTTGGCATTTTAACAATACACTTTTAAATGATGTGTTTTTTAAAGAGGTTTTTCATGATGTTTGGAAGTCACACAGGGAACAAAAACCCTCTTTTAGTTCTCTCCAATTGTGGTGGGATTTTGGTAAGGCCCAGATAAAACAACTCTGCCAACAGTACACTCAAAATGTCACTCGTAGCTTGACCCAATCCTTGAAAGTTCTGGAGACTGAGGTGGTAGAACTAGAGGAGTTGCTCAGTTCTACAGGAAAACAGGAGCACTTAGAGGCTCTCAAGTCAAAAAGGTCAGCCTTGGCTAGCTTGCTAGGGGTCACCGCACAGGGTGCTCTGGTCCGCTCACGCTACATGGATGTAGCTCTGATGGACTCACCCTCCCAGTACTTTTTTGGACTGGAGGGGGAAAATGAACAGAGAAAGCTCATTCACTCCTTGTTGGGCGATGACGGGAGAACAATCTCCACAGCAGCAGAGATCAGGAAACACGCTGCTAGCTTTTACAGTGAATTGTTTAGAGCAGAGTGGAGGGAGGACACGTCACTGGGCCAGGTTTTCCTTGATGGTCTTCCAGTGCTCTCAGAGGACCTTGTTGCCGGCTTGGATGCTCCACCGTCTCTGTCTGAGCTGCATACGGCGCTAATGAGCCTCCAGAATGGAAAATCACCAGGCATAGATGGTCTCTCTGTGGACTTTTTTAAGGAATTCTGGCCCCTGCTTGGTCCAGACCTGCTGGAGGTTCTCCAAGATAGCTTGGAAAGGGGGACCCTACCCACGACCTGCAGGAGGGCCATCATCGCACTGTTGCCGAAAAAGGGGGACCTCCAGAGCCTAAAGAACTGGAGGCCAGTCTCTCTGCTCTGCACAGACTACAAGATTCTCTCAAAAGCTCTGGCCCGAAGACTGAGAAAGGTGATGAGCGAGCTCATTCATGTAGACCAGACTTACTGTGTGCCTGGCAGGCTGATTAGTGACAACGTCACTTTAATTCGGGATATTTTGGAGGTCTCTGGTTCATTGGCGGTAGAAACTGGTTTGATTTCAATTGACCAGGAAAAGGCGTTTGATCGGGTTGAACACCAATATTTATGGACAGTTTTAACAGCTTTTGGGTTCAGCCCAGGCTTCATAGCCAGGATACGGGTCTTGTACAGTGACATTGAGAGTGTGCTGAAGATAAATGGGGGCCTGTCTTCCCCTTTAAAAGTCCAGAGGGGGGTTCGGCAGGGCTGCCCTCTCTCAGGGATGCTGTACTCCCTCGCCATAGAGCCTTTGCTTCACTGCCTGAGAAGGGATCTATCAGGAGTTACTTTTCCTGGCTGTGACACCACGTTCAAGCTGTCGGCCTATGCAGATGATGTAGTCATTCTGCTAAACAAGCAGAGTGACATTGACGTTCTGGTTAGGAGTGTCAATCTTTTTGGCCAACTTTCCTCTGCAAAGATAAACTGGGGAAAAAGCGAGGCTCTGATGGTGGGGGAGAAACTAGAAAATCAGCTTACGCTGCCGGGTGGGTTGATTTGGAAAAAAGGAGGTTTTAAGTATTTTGGTGTCTTTATTGGAAATCAGCAGTTTGAGCAAAAAAATTGGGATGGGGTCATAGAGAAGATTAACGGGAGACTAAACAAGTGGAAGTGGCTAATGCCAAGAATATCTTTTAGAGGAAGAGTGCTCATTTTAAATAATCTTGTTTCCTCATCCCTGTGGCACCGCCTCATGTGCATGGACCCCCCTGCTGGTTTGTTGTCCAAAATTCAGTCTGTTTTGGTGGACTTTTTTTGGGGGGGTGGACTCCACTGGGTTCCTCAAGCCCTGTTATTTCTTCCCAAAGAGGAGGGGGGGCAAGGAGTGATTCATTTAGCTAGTAGAGGTGCTGCTTTTAGACTGACTTTCATACAGAGACTGCTGACGGGCCCCCAGGACCTGGTATGGAGGCCTTTGGCCTGTGTTATTTTACAGAGAGTCCTTGGGCTTGGGCTAGACCTCCCTGTGTTTTTAATGGATTTTAAGAACTCTAATGCACTGTCTTTACCCAGTTTTTACCGCAGTCTCTTTTCAGTGTGGACTCTTTTTAAAAAACAAAGAGGGCCATGCGATTCCCTCTACTGGTTGTTGAGGGAGCCGCTGGTTTTTGGTGGTCGCCTTGGTGTCCTGCCGGGAGTTGGAAGGACCTTCCTTGATAGGCTGTGTTCCAGGAACATTCTCACTCTGAAGCAAGTGGTGGAACTGGCTGGTCCTGGCCTCAACAACGCCTCAGCTTTAGCAGCTCATCTTGGTGTCAGGTCGAATCGTTTCATCGATGGTCTTCTTGCACACTGGAAACAGGAGCTTCATGGACTTGAGCACTCCCTACTCTTGGACTTTAGCAATGGCACGCTGCAGCCAGAAAGCACTGACCCCTTTCCCTCTCTCACGCTCTATATGGACTTTGACGTCGCTCCTTGCTCCTTACTGGCATTCTGTGCTCCCACTGGTGTGGACTTTGGAGGAGCCAGTGGTAAGGCACTCTACAGACTGGTGGTGATGGCACTCAACAAGGACCGATTGAACACCTGTGTGGACACTCCTTGGAGAGCCTATTTTAAACTAGGAAAAGGGCATCGGCCTGCCTGGAGGGCTCTTTACAAAGCCCCTCTCCCTAAGAGGCATGGAGACTTACAGTGGAGGGTCCTGCATGGTATTATAGCTGTCAATGCTTTTGTTTCTGTGATTAACAGCAGTGTCAGTGATCAGTGTGTTTTTTGTTCCTCTAGGGAGACTGTTTTTCATTGTTTTATTGAATGTCAGCGCCTGAGTGGCCTCTTTGAACTTCTCACAAAACTTTTTCATATTTTTAAGGAAGTTTTCTCTAAGCAAGTTTTCATTTGTGGTTTTATGTACAATCGTCGTTTTAAGCAGAAGTGTCAACTACTGAACTTTGTTTTAGGGCAGGCAAAGTTGGCTATCTATGTAAGCCGGAGAAGAAAACTTGAAAATGTTGAGAATGATGTTGATGTCAAAATTTTATTTGTGAGGCTACTTAAAGCCAGAATCAGGCTGGACTTTCAGTTTTTTATGGGGAATGGGGATGTGGAAGGTTTCAGGACCCTCTGGTCCCTGGAGAATGTCCTCTGTTCAGTTCATGATGGACAGCTTTTTTGGGGGCGTTTTTTGGGGGATTAATTTTCTGTGTAACATAGCATGATATAGAAATTGTATTGACTGATGGACAAGTGTGTTTATTAAAGATCTTTTAAAAATCAAATCTCTCTCTCTCTCTCTCTTTCTCTCTTCCTCTCTCGCTCCTCTCTCCCTCTCTCTCCCTCTTCATTCAGCAGCACCCAAGGATTTTGACAACATGACAGGCTCCAGGCCCTCCGCTGGGCCCCCAATGCCGTGTGTGTCTGTCTGTGTGTCTGTCACGCTTCATAGGACATCATTGGATGGCCTATGATCTCTGCCTGAACATCATAGGACATCTTATGAACTCAGGCATCATAGGACGACAAATGTGTCTTTTTTTTTTTTTTTTTGTTACTTATTTGTACCCATAGGTAGATTTGGTTTGCAGTCTGGTGACAAGCCACCGGCTGCCGGTCGCTGCGTGCGCGAGCGCCCTAAACCTACATGTATTTGGTATGCGGGAGGAAACCGGAGAAATCCCGGAGTAAACCCACGCAACACGGGGAGAACATGCAAACTCCACACAGCTCACTGTTGGTCGGGGGCTGGGATCGAACCCACGATCTCATGATCCCTGCAATCCCCCGGCCGAGGGTAAAACTGTGCTGCCACAGTGCTAAACCACTGCGCCACCGTGCAGCCCGTTGCCCCGCAGTTGTCATGCACGTTAGAAAAGATGCCATGAAGATGAAACACCTGAGGTTCCAGCAGTACATCGCACCCATCTGAGACAGGAAGACACCCTTCACCAGCATAGGGTACGACAGACTTTAAAGCACGTTTCTAGGACATCATAGGATGGCCTATGATCTCTGCCTCATCATCATAGTGCATCCTATGAATTCAGGCATCATAGGACGACTTGCCATGCCTACATGACGGCAAATGTGTAACCTTGACGAATGCCAGTCTACACTACAAATGTGTAAAATGCCAAGCAAAGCGCTGATTTTCTTCAGGTGCTCTGGTTTCTTGGTTTCTACAGGCATGCACAGGCCTTCCTGAACAGGGTCGAAAGCCACTTTTTCAGGATCGTGCCAATGAACTGGAATTACGACGCACCTATCCCTCAACCAGTGGTCTGAACGAAGAAGAAGAAGAAGAAGACCCACCAGATGGAGAGCAATAGAATGAGGAGAACTGCTGCACTTCAGAAAGGATGCCGTGAACATGAAACACCTCAGGTTCCAGCAGTACGCCGCAGGCATGATTGTGAACAACACAGCCGTCTGAGACTGGAGGAGACCCTTCAGTGGTCTGAACGAAGAAGAAGACCCATCAGATGATGGCTATATGACGGCACATAGACAGAGCACATGACTCCCTACAAGACATATACAGTGGTACCTCTACTTACGAACGTCTCTACATACGGAATTTTCAGGTTACGACACACCTCAACGGGAAAATATTGCCTCTTGTTACGAATGAAATTTCAGGATACGAAAGGCAAAAAAGTACGCGCTCCTCGCAACTCCCGTAGTTTACCGAACGTAAACATACCTGTAGCTGCTCTGCCATTGGCTATCGCCTAGCATCTTCCTGGTATCCCATTGGCCATGAAGTGTTCGGGCAGTTTTACGTGTGTGTACAGTACAGAAATTACAGAAAGAATTGACATTTTTTCGCTATGGGCCCCAAGAAAGTGACGGAGATAAGTGGAAAAGGAGAAAGGAAGAAGAGAGTTTTTTTGTCCATACAAACAAAGAAGGAGATAATTGAAAGGTATGAAAAGGGGATGCGTTTGGTTGATCTCGCCAAAGAGTATGGCCGTAATACAGTGATCCCTCACTTATCACGTTTAATGGGGACCAGAACCGACCGCGAAAAGTGAAAAACCGCGAAGTAGCGTCAACACCCCCCCCCCCCCAAGGGCGTCACAAGCACTATTTTGCACAAAAAGGCACAAGAGAACAGCGAAAAGTGCCACTAAGCAACACAAGCGATAAAAAACAATGAATGCGGTCTTCCTTCGCTGGATATGGGCGCTCGGCAGGGAGAGAAGCTATGTAAAATGTCTCGGCCAATCAGCTTGGGAGGTAAAACGTCTCGGCCAATCAGCTTGCGAGATTCCCGAGCGGTGAAGAGGTGGGCGGAGAGGAGTGGAGCGGTGGTCAGAAAGGTGGATTTTGAGTTGTGCGAGCTCTCCATGTTGATACCTGATGTTCTAATGTAGTCTCCCTGCCTTCTGCTAGCGCCCGGGCAACTTTCGTGCCATTTTTTCTCAATTTTGAATTTTTGATGAATATTTTTGAAAAATCCGCGATGCACTGAGGGCGCGAAAGGTGAAACACGAAGTAGCGAGGGATCACTGTACATCAACGATCAGCACGGTATTAAAACAAAAGGAAGCCCTTAAAGCTGTGACTCCTTCCAAAGGCCTCTCTGTCATTTTGAAGAGGAGGTCAGCTGTGAACGATGAGGTGGAGAGGTTGTTACTCGTGTGGATAAAGGAAAAAGAGATAGCTGGTGACACAGTGACCGAGGCCATAATTTGTGAAAAGGCGACCGCCATCTTTAATGACCTCGTGAAGGTATTATTCTTTCTCTTTTATTATTCTCGTTTATTATTCTTTCTCTCATTTTAAACTCTCATTTTATGTTTATTGTGCAGTAATCTAATTGTAACATGTATTTGTTACATGTTTTGATGCGTTTTTATGATTTATAAAAAAATTATGCCCGAATTTTGGGGGGCTTGGAACGGATTACGGCATTTACATATAAAACGCGCCTCTACTTACGGAATTTTCACGTTACGAGAATACTTCCGGAACGAATTAATTTCGTAAGTAGAGGTACCACTGTATATACTGTATATATGTGGGTCAAAGAGGCTGCCTAACAGCCACCGGCCAGAATGGTGGCTATGGGCATGGAAAAGAAAAACAACAAAGACATAAAGACCACAAAAACTCAAAAGATAACAATACATAAATCACCCGACACCCGAACCACAGAGAACGGTCAAAACTGAGCCTACAAGAACACCGGCTCAGTTCGTGACAGAGTCCCCCCCCCACCAGGGGTGGACTCTAGACACCCATGGTAACATTACAAGGAAAGGAACCCCCCCACCACCACCAACCCCAGGTGAGTGGCTTTAATAAAATTAACAACTTTTTACATAAATTTGGGCCAGGGGGAGCCCCTATGGAGAGACCCATGGATTGGAACACATGTGTCTGCATGATTCGACTGATGATGTGGAAACATCTATCTGGTTTGGACGATCACAGGATTTTTCTGCTGATTGGCTCTGGAGTTTTCCTGGTGTATCGAAAATTTAACTAGAAGAGCTAATCAAAGTGGTCCCGGCATAGCTGCTTCTTCAACAATTCGACTAGACGGGGGAGAGCACTAACTAACGGCAAGACTAACATGGAAATTACCATCTGGCATGCACTGTAGAGGGATGGACTCTGCAGGACATGCTTCCCATGTTTAGAAGGGAAACATCTGGAGTCGTTTTGGTGCCCTCCAAGAATGGATTTAAAGCCTATGTATGGAAATTATGAACACAGGATTGCAAGAGCTGTAAATTCTATGCTCTGAGTGATCTGTGTTATCAGACCTTGAATTCGGTGCCCTGTTGACTATTTTCCTCCTGGATTAAGACAAAACAGAAGATTGTGCTTCTCTTCATAAACATTCTGGTGTGCTGCAATCTGAACTCTCAAGGACAGTGACTGGCTCAGGAAATTTCCATCTGCCATGCCTCAAGGACATGCTTCTGAGTTTCAGACACTAAGACATAACATCTTGGCTGGGAGAGATTTGCTGCCTCCAGTAACTGATAAACACCCACCTGCATTCAACATACACGAACACACTGATTCACATATACTGAATTACATCCATTCATTCACTGATCCTCTCTGACTTTTGGTTTTGTTGTCTGCTAAATGTGCATTGAGGGTTTTTTTCCTGCAATCAAAATTTTGCTCACTTATTGAGCGCTATTTTGATAAACATGCTTTTTTCTCTCACCTACTGTGTCATTCCATATCCCTTCCCTTAATCTTTCTTTATCACCACTATGACTGGCGCTTAGCGGCTGCCCTGGCCTTGGATGCACTCTGCAGAGCGTGCCCAAATGCCAAGTCACGTTTCGTTACCTTGTATTCATACATGTGTAATGACAATAAAGTTGAATCTCATCTCATCTCATCTCATCTCTCATATATAAGCAACATAACACAGAACAGTGACAGGCAGGAGAAGAAGTAACAAGCAGGGGCAAACAGCCCCTGCTGTTTTGTGTTTGTGTGATAAAAATCACACAAAATATGTTTTGTGTGATTTTTATGTTTTGCTGCATACAAAAGCTGTCACATGTGATTGCCATTTAGTGCTGTGTTGCTATATCAACTGTCCTGTAACTGGCAAGAATTCTGTTTCAATGCATCCCCTCTACGGGCATGCACGGGTTTCTCCGGGCATGCACGGGTATGCACTAGTATCTAAATTTGTACTTTTTTTTCCTCTTGTAAATTGCTGACTTTTCTCATAATTTTCCTACTTGTAAATTTGCAACTTTTTTCTTGTAAATTTGTGTGTGGGGGGGGAGTTCTTGTAAATTTTCAACTTTTTTCTCATATTTTTTTTTTTACCTTTTCACTCTTCAAGAAACCTCTGTGTGTCACGATCATAGCACATCATAGGATGGCCTATGATGTCTATGTATGTCTATGTAACAGCATGAGCACAGTGTATGCACTGTGCTCATGCTGTTAGTTTATTTCTGGTCATTTCCTGTATTTCCTTTCCAGTATTATTATTTGACCTTATGTACCATGTGTTTGAATTTGCCATTTCCGGTTCACGCTCTTGTTTTGACAGTATGCGTGTTGACTTCTTGTTTAGCTCAAGTTCGTGGGTTAACGCAGCTGTCATCATTCCGGTTAATTATTCCTCGCTCCTGTTCCACACTTCTTTCCATCTATGGTTATTTCCCTTGCCTTATTTAAGGGGCTGTGCACTATTGTCCTACGCAGCACTCTTCTCAACATCAGAACTTAAGTTCCTCTTCATTCTTCTCTGTTTTTTCTCTGTATTTCCCTAGCGTGTGTTTCCCGTCTAGTTTACCAGGTTTAGCCGGCGTTTCCTCTCGCCTTAGCAGTTGTTATTTTGGCTTTGCCTGTATCCTCCTGCTTCAACTTGTTTTGTAAGTTTTCCCGTGTATTTGTGTTTGTTCACTATTAAATCTGCAAACTCACAGTTGGTGTTTGGTGCCTTAATTCAGCCCTGAATAGGGAAGTTATGACAAGATGGTTCTAACACTGGGGGCTTTATTGATGAGATGAAGTGTTGGGTCATCAGCGAAGAGGTGAAGATCATTTTCAACTTGAGAAGTCAATGTACATGAGAAATAGCAGGGGCTGAAGTGCACTTCTCTGAGGCACACCAGCAATAAGAGTCGGGTGTTGAAGTAAACCCATCTAAAACAGCAACCTGTTGTCTTCAGCTGAGAAGGATGAGATACAGCATGAAAACAGACACATGCCCATGTGACCTGAGAAGTCTAGTTTCACAAGCAAAAATGTGCACAAAATCGCTATGGTCTGACAACTATGAAGAAGACAAGAGATTATCACAGAAAAAATGCTCCTAATTAATTTGTCTGTCCTCATGAAAATAGATCTACTATATGCAAGGCTTGTGTGCAGTGGGACAGTATAGAGTGTATTGCACTGGCACTGTGTCTAAAATTAGAAAGGCCACACATGTGCAGTGTGGCAGGACAGAGTGTAACAACTTGCTCCATGTAACTTTTTGCCCCGGCTTACCCTGCATAGGAACACTTTACAAAAATTTTCCATGATTAACTTGGCTTAAAAAACTATAATGTCTCTATCCATATTTTAGAAAACCTTCAAACCACTTTATTACACAATTTTGTTGTACTGAACAACTGTACAATGACAATAAAGCCTACTCTATTCTGCTATAATAGAAAAATTTAAAATTTAAAAATTTACTTTCCTTCAATAATTCAGTTGGTACAAGTAAAAACATCTTATGCCCCCACTGGCTCCGGGGCCTGGTGAATAGTTGAAGGAATTGTTTTCTGTGTCGTTACTTTGCCTTGCAGCAGTGCTGTTGGCTCCTATAGATTAGCAGCTCTAGAGTGAACAGAAGGGAAAACTCTGTTGTCTCTGCCCACATGAAACCTGACCAGGGAAAGCTAACAGGCAGGGTATTCTTGGTCTGATCCCAGTAGGGATAACAAGGTCATCTGAAGTCATGAAGATCCCCCCGCCAGCACCTTTTCAGCAGATAGCAGCATGTCAGTGTCAGAGTGCGTTGCTGTGGTCGGAGATGATACCGCTGTGTTTGTTTTTAGGCTTTAACTTCAGTTGGGATCTGTAACTTTCAGTATCTCTCCACTGTTATTCTTTAATCTCCTGCCTTTTTCACCCCAGGGTTTAATCTCATTCAACAACCTGTGAATGTTTGGGGAGGTATTATCAACCAGTCAGTGACAGGAACCTTTTCATTATTCTTTAATGTGACACGCTTGTCATGTTTTCCCCTTTCAGGGCATTAATGAGGTGCCAGATGCCGACAGTGAGTTTGTGTATATTTATTAAAATAAAGTGACAAAATAACAAGCCATGTGGGGCAAGATACAAATCACTATACATGCGACCCCAGAGGGTGAACTAAAGAGAGAAATAAAGAGATACTAAACACTTACATACAGAGAGCGAGGGCGAAACCTAACACTGTACAAAGACTAGAACCGAGATAGGGATCGCAGTCTGGAATGACGAGGTCACAGCGAGGAGTGAGCCTCAGCTGCTCCCTTAAATACAAAACACAAAAGCTAAGGGCCAATAGGTGAAGAGAAAACGTAATCAGCAAATCATAGTCAGCTGTGACAAAGCCGGCTCAACTTGACAGCTGGAAGTCCAGCCACGGTGCTGTCACAGTAAAAGCACCAAAGGGACAAATAATAATAGAACTAGAATACAGAGGAAAAAGGGAAAACACTGAGTGACTTGAGCGCGGAGCTGATCTGTGCTCGGAACGCCACAGTGCCCCCTGTTTAAGGGACGCATTCCAGGCATCCCGCCGTGACATCCAAGAGAGAGAAAAAGAAAAACACCCCCCCCCCCTCAACCAGAAAACCAACCTAGGGTGGGTGGAGGGGGAATCCAGGTTAGGAGGGAGAGAAAGTAGAAGTAAAATGCACAAAAAATGCTTAACCGCAAGGTACAAGAAAATAGAAACCCTCAAAGATCAAATGAAAAACATCCATGACTCTGAAACAAAAATAGCGTCGCCAGTATTAATATTACAAGTTCAAAATAAAAAGTGGCGAAAAACCGACCACAAATACAAAGTGAGACCTTCGTACAGAAATGTCCACGTACAAATAAATCACAGTCTGAGGATACACAAGAAAAAAAAACAGGTACACTGCAACAAGGCAACAACAAAAACATATGTACCCTTTACTCACACATTAATGCAAGGAAAATCCCTTTTTAACAATATATGAGCAAAACCCACGAATGCACTCGCATGGGGAAAACCGGCAGGTAAAGCAAAAAATAGTTCTGGTGGCCTACCGGCATCCAGACTCCAAATAAAGGGAAGATGTTCAGGCGGCCGACCAAAGTCCCAGCTCCAGTAATAAAGTCTCTCGGGTGGTCGGCCAGCATCTTTAAGCCACCAGGACCGGCAGAGCGAACCCGGAGGCGGCTTTCCCACCGGGAGGCTCAATGGCAGGAAGCCGGACCAGACAGAGGGGTTCCCAATGGTGTCTGGTGGAAGAGAGAAGGGGGAGGAGGGAGGGACCACAACAGTGTCAGGCAGTGAGGGATCAGCAGCTCCCACCACGACCTCTGACAGGAGCCCTAAAGCCCCCGCGGTGGACCCCAGCAGGGACAACACTGCACCCACGGTGGACTCCGACTGAGCCAGCGCTGCACCCACGGTGGACTCTGATTGAGCCAGCACTGCACCCACGGTGGACCCAACCCGAGGAGGGTCCCAAATGACGGCCTCGGGCAGGGAAGCAGCAGTGCCCTGAACGACCTCCAGAGACGAACCCGGACCCTCGGGGACGTCCGATGAAGCTGGAACGTCTCCGGTGACCCTGGAAGAGGACTCGAGCACAGTAGAGAAACAAATGATCTTGAATGCAGCGGGTGGCTGCACCCAGCTCTCCTCCCCAAGAGACGGGCAAGATTGCTCCAATATAGAAAAGAGAAAGACAAAATAGAGCACTTGCCTGATCTCAAGCTCAGCCACCATCCAGGACTCCAGCGATCCAGGCAATGAAGTAGACACGGGCTCAGTCATCAGGGGGTCGATAGCAAGTTCCCACTCAGCTGCAGGGGCCACTGCAGCCGGCATGATGGTCTCGACAGTCCTGGAACCCCCTGGCACAGTAATCCACACTGATGGCTCTATCAGTGCGGCAGCAGGAGGTCCATCACTTGCTGAGGCTGACTTTTGCTCACTGGAGACCCGGGGACGCTTCACCGTCAGTGCAGGCTCCAATTGGCTGGCAGCCGTCCTCCTCTGTCCATGGCATGTTTGCGGGGCTGTGACCTGGCTCACCAGGGCCGCAGGCTCCTCCCTCGTCCGGCAGTTCAATCCAGGCACTGGTGGATGCTCAGGGGGTAAAGGAGGAGACACAGAGGTAGCGAGATCAGTTTTAATGGCTACAGCAGGTGGTGGGGGCTCAGTGGACTGCATAACCTGAGCCCCCCGACTCAGGAATCAGACAAGGTAATTCATCATATTGTGGAAAAGAATGAAAAAACACTTGCCTGTTTTCCTGGGGTTCAATGGTTCCTGCTGCAGCAGGCTCAGTTCTGCCCTCTCCTGTAGGAATGGTGATGGTGGACCCCTCAGGAAGACAAGGAGGAGCTGCCCCAACAGGATCTGTGGCGGGCGGAGCCGGACAAGGAACCATGGGTCTCGCAGCAGCTGAAGAAAATGCCGAGGAGGAGGGAGGAGCAGCCAAGGCAGTCGGGGGTAGGGGAGCTGGCGAAACAGCAGAAAAAAACAACCCGGAGGCTGAAGCTGCTGTCTGCACTCTCTGCCGAGGTGAGGGAGAAACAGCTGGCTGGGAAACTGAGAGTTCTTCTGGCAGCCCGTAGCTGGATCCAGACGGGAGCCCCGTGGAGGATTGACCCAGTCAGGAAATTCTCTCCCCTTCAGAACGATCGTGTCCCGGGGAGGAGATGGATTACGAGCAGGGCGGTGACGTCTTCTAGCTGGAGGCGAGGTTAATTTAATTTAATTTAAATTAGGAAAGCACCGCTGCTGCGCTGAAACTGAAGCCAGCAGCTCGGCGTACTCTGGATGATTATTCAGCCCAGGATTATCCTCCACCAGTCTAACGGCTGCCACCACGCTCTTAAAAACTTTACCAGGGTTGCAGGAAGACAGAGCTTCAGCCACATAGCCTCTGATGATTTCAGCTGCCCACTGTTCCTCTTCACTGGGAGCTTTGGCTGCCCTCCTCCTACGGTGCACTGGAAAACGGCTTTTTGACAGTGGAGACACAGGAGCTTGAGCTGTAGCGGGAACCTCGTGGAGAACTGGAGGACGGGAGTGCTTCACCGTTGGCTCCAGTTTAGGCTTCCTGAGAGACTTTGCCAGCTCACGGTTCTGTTGCTACAGCGCCAATAACTCGGAGATCCTCTCCCTGCCTTCAGCATGTTCAGCAAGGAGAGGATGATGCTTCACAGCCACCTCCACGAGGTCCAAGTACCATAAAGCATCTCTTGGTGTAGAATATTTACGGGCTACGGCCAGGAGGTCATCTATTTCCATAAGAGCCTGGCATAATTGAAAACCCAGGCTCATTGGGTACCACCTGCCGAGCGAAGCATTACATCCAAAGAAATGCTGGCACCCGAAAAGTGAAAAATTTCCGAGCCACAAACAAACTCACCGTGACTGGCACCTCGCTTGGCTGTGACCTACTGTCATGTTTGCCCCTTTCAGGGCATTAATGAAGCTCCAGATGCCGACAGTGAGTTTGTGTATATTTATTAAAGTAAAGTGACAAAATGAATGAATGAATCTTTATTTCGGATAGATTAAAAGTAAAGATTAAAGAGAAACAGAATAATATAACAAAGGGGGGGAAAAAAAATCCAACAAGGTCAAATTAGACAATAACTCCTCTGATTATACAGTTCAACATAAGTTATCCGAAATGGGTGATGGCTGAAGCCGCAGCTTATATTGCCCACCCATATTCCATCCAAGAATTCAAAAGAAAAGCAAAACAAGAGCGATTACAATTTAGAACAAAGCTAAGACAAAATGTGACAAAAAAACTAAGCAACAGCACAACACAGACTGGATATGATAATCCTTACGTGATTTTACACGTCATCTTGGATATACGTGTTTGGAGTATTTCTTCCTTTAGTTTTTGTTTAAATTGTCCAAGCGTTGTACATGATTTTAATTCAGGTCCAAAATCGTTCCATAATCTGACTCCTTGCACTGAAACACAGTGTTGCTTGGTGGTAGTTCTCACTGAAGGTTTTTGAAATATACATGTTCCTCTGAAATGATATTGTTTCTCCCTTATTTGGAACAGCTTTTGGATATTTGCGGGCAGTGATAGATTCTTCACTTTAAACATTATTACTGCAGTTTTAAAGCCAACCAGATCTTTCAACTTGAGAGCTTTTAATTTAAGAAAAAGTGGGTTTGTTGGTTCCCTGTAAGCAGTTTTGTTTATTATTCTAATAGCTCTCTTCTGAAGCATAAAGACTGGATATGTGTTTGTTTTATATGTATTTTTTTTTTTTTTTTTTTTTTTCTCTCGGCGCCACACCAGTCGGCTGCCTTTTGCAACAGCGGCTCGATTCCGAGTCTTTTTCCCTTCCTCTCTCTTTTGATCCGTCTTTTTTTTTCACCCCACTTATATCACGGACACACAGATCGTCCTAAATGTCTCCTGAGCCGGTGGACGGAGCCACTGTTTATAGCAGGATACGATACAGCAGAGAACAGCTGCTAGCATTCAACCGCCACCCGGTCCCATTGGAAAAACTCGACATACCGAGAGAACTGAGGCAAAAACGCCGCGGCTGCCGGGCTGGAGTAAGGCGGAGGACAAAAAATATAAGGTACAGACCCTCCCTTCCATCTGTTGTCATGGGAAATGTACGGTCGATACTGGGAAAGTTAGATGAGCTAGCGGCTATCTCCCGTTATGATAGCACTTACCGGGAGTGCTCTCTCCTTTTGTTTACTGAGACGTGGCTAACTGAACTAGCAGCAGATGCTAACATTGAGCTGGAGGGTTTTCACATGATACGAGCTGACCGAACACCAGACAGTGGCAAGGCTAGGGGCGGTGGAGTGATAATGTATGTTAACAACAACTGGTGCAGACCGGGACATATCACTGTTAAACAACGACACTGCAGCAAAGACATTGAGTTGCTAGCTGTTAGCATGAGGCCTACATATCTCCCGAGAGAACACTCACACGTGATCTGCATTGTTGTTTATGCAAATCCGACGGCGAACGCTGGGACAGCACGTGACGTCATCCATTCAGTAACCAGCAGGCTGCAGACAGAACACCCAGATGCTCTTCTCCTCATCTCAGGCGATTTCAACCATGTTTCACTGTCTCCCATTCTACCCACGTTCACCCAGTATGTCACATGCCACACTAGAGACAATAAAACACTGGATTTATTCTACGCAAACACTAAGGAGGCGTACACCTCATCACAACTCCCCCCACTCGGGAGATCGGATCACAACTTGGTTCATCTCCGGCCGGTGTACAAACCCCTAGTGCACAGACAACCTCCGGCCATGCACACTGTGGAGTTATGGTCTGAGGAGACAATGGACACCCTAAAGGGCTGTTTTGAAGCCACCGCCTGGAAGCAGCTCTGCGATCCACATGGTGAGGACATCGATGGCCTCATTCACACCTTCACGGGCTACCTCAGCTTCTGTGTGGACAAATCCGTTCCCACCAAGACCATACGGCGTCACTCAAACAACAAACCCTGGATCAACCCTGAGATAAAAACACTTCTGAGAGAGAAGAAGAGGATCTTCAGGTCAGGGAACAGGGAGATGCTGAAGTCCGTACAGAGGGAGCTGAGGAGAAAGATCAGAGAAGGCAAGGACAGCTTCAGGAAGAAGATGGAGGACAAGCTGCAACAGAGCGACATCAGCGGGGTCTGGAGAAACCTCAAAACCATCTCGGGGCTCCAGAATACCTCCCCCCAGGCCACAGGGGGCAGGGAGTGGGCGAACAACCTGAATCTGTTTTTCAATAGATTTGACCAACCGCCCTCCCCCCTGACTGCACAACAACCACTGCTGCCTCTAAAGAAATCAAGTCCTGCTGCCCACTCCCCACTCCACCAACACCCCCCCACTCCCAACACACAGCCCCCCATCCTGACCCTGACCAGGACCCAGGTGAGGACGGAGCTGAGGAAGATCAAGGCGAGGAAGGCGCCGGGACCGGACGGCATCAGCGCAAAGCTCCTCAAGTCCTGTGCAGACCAGCTGTGTGGGATTGTGACGTATATCTTCAACATGAGCCTGAAACTGGGGAGGGTACCACAGCTGTGGAAAACATCTTGTGTGGTACCTGTACCAAAAACTTCCCACCCCAAAGACCTGAACAGCTACAGACCGGTGGCCTTGACGTCCCACTTGATGAAGACCCTGGAGAGACTGCTCCTTGCTCACCTCCGCCCCCTGGTGGAACCAGCGATGGATCCACTCCAGTTCGCCTACCAGCATGGCATTGGGGTGGAGGATGCGGTGATCTTCCTCCTTCACCGTTCTCTGTCCCACCTGGAGAAGCCCGGGAATATGGTGAGGATCATGTTCTTTGACTTCTCCAGTGCTTTCAACACCATCCAACCGATGATCCTGAAGGACAAGCTGCTGCGCGCAGGGGTGGACCAGCACCTGTCATCATGGATCCTGGACTACCTCACGAACCGGCCTCAGTTTGTGAGAACCCGGGACTGTGTGTCCGACACGATCATCAGTAGCACGGGGGCCCCCCAGGGAACGGTGCTGGCTCCCTTCCTGTTCACTCTTTATACTGCGGACTTCTCACACAACACAACACACTGCCATCTACAGAAGTTCTCTGATGACTCTGCGATCGTTGGCCTCATCTCCAATGGAGATGAAGCTGAGTACAGAGGGCTTATCCAGGACTTCGTGGACTGGTGCCATCGGAACTGCCTCCAGATCAACGCGAGGAAAACTAAGGAGCTGGTGGTGGACTGCCGCAGGCATGGGCAGCCCCTCACAGTACCAGTAAATATACAGGGAACAGACATCGAGATGGTGACATCCTATAAGTACCTGGGTATTCATCTGAACAATAAACTAGACTGGTCACACAATACTGATGCACTCTACAAGAAGGGACAGCGCAGGCTGTTCCTGCTGAGGAGACTCAGGTCTTTTGGTGTACAAGGGGCGCTGCTGAAGTCATTCTATGACACGGTGGTGGCATCAGCCATCACTTTTGGAGTGGTCTGCTGGGGCAGTGGCATTACTGCAGCCGATAGGAAGAGACTGAACAAACTGATTAAGAAAGCTAGCTCTGTCCTGGGGCAACGCCTTGATCCAATGGAGGAGATAGGAGAGAGAAGGACGGTGGCTAAACTGTCATCTCTGCTGGAGTCCGAGTTCCACCCTATGCAGGACATACTGAATGCACTGAGGAGCTCATTTAGCAGCAGACTACATCATCCCAGGTGCACAACCGAGAGGTTTCGTAGGTCCTTCCTACCAACGGCTGTCAGACTGTACAACCTAAGCAGGGCTGCTCGCAGAGATAGCAAAAAGACGTAACAAACTAATAGTTTTTTGAATGCAAAAGATGCAATAGACTTACACAATGGTCCCCTCCGGCATACAACTAGGAACTTACCGGTCGCTATGGAGGGTGAGAATATGTATGGGCACATAATCATACCATGTAGGATAACTAAGTAGACGGTTATGCTGTTTCATTCCATCTAGCAACAATGCTCTGCACTGTGTGTGTTTATATATTTACATATTTATTCCATCTAGCTACAATGCTCAGCACTGGGTGTGTTTATATATTTATATATCTACATATTATTCCATCTAGCTACATTGCTCCGCACTGTGTGTGTTTATATACTTGCATATTTATTCCACCTAGCTGCAATGCTCCGTACTGTGGGTGTTTATATATTTACATATTTATTCCATCTAGCTACAATGCTCTGCACTGTGTGTTCATATATTCATATATTTATTCCATCCAGCTACAATGCTCTGCACTGTGTGTCTGTGTGTGTGTGTATATATATATATTTTATAGTAATACGTACATATGTATATTAGCTGCTCTTGCTTGCTTGTTTTTTTTTTGTTTTTTTTTTTGTTTTTTTTTCTTGCCTTCTGATTGTTGCTCTGAGTGTTGCTATCCCTGTGCTGTTGCAATCCTGGAATTTCCCCGTTGTGGGACTAATAAAGGCTTATCTTATCTTATCTTATCTTATTTCCCCATTCTTCAGTACAATATGTCATGTATGGGAGTATTAATGAATGATACAAAGTATATAATGTGGGTTGATTCAGCAAATATTTCACTCTGTGTAGTATTGCAATTGATTTAGATACTTTACCTTTAATATAATTAATATGTGACTTCCAACACAGTTTATTATCAATTATTACTCCAAGAAATTTAGTTTCGGATACCCTTTCAATCTCTACACCATTTACACTGAGTTTAGATACTAAGTTGTTGTAATGGTTGTTAAAAACTGTAAATTTTGTCTTACTTAAATTGAGTGTTAATTTGTTTGAATCAAACCACAGTTTAAGCTTTCCTAATTCCTTTCCCAGTGTATCCAAAAGTTGTTCCAAATTGCTTCCACTGCATAATAGATTAGTGTCATCGGCAAACAATATTAAATCCATTTTTTCTGAAACTTTACATACATCATTTATATACATATTGAATAACAATGGCCCCAAAACTGAACCCTGTGGGACTCCACAAGTAACCTTCAGTAACTGTGAGTTCTTGTTGCCAACACATACATACTGATATCTATTCTTTAAGTACATAAGTACTATAGTACTTGGTTATGTAGTAAGTACTACATAACCAGGACAGTGCTACCCCTCTAATACCACAATTTTGTAGTTTCTTTAATAATAAATTATGATCCACTGTATCAAATGCTTTTTTAAGATCCAGGAATACCCCAACTGAATACTCTTTATTTTCAATGGCAGTTGATATTTTTTCTATAAATTCCATTAGAGCAAATGCAGTTGTCCTCTTGTGTCTGAACCCACATTGCTGCTCACACAATAAATTATTCTTCAGTATGAAGTTGTCAGTTCTCTCACAGAATATTTTTTCAAGTATCTTGGAAAATTGCGGCAAGAGTGAAATTGGTCTATAGTTTGAAAGTTCCCCTCTGTCAGCCGTCTTGTATATCGGAATTACTTTAGCTATTTTCATTGCACTGGGAAATATACCTGTTTGGAGAGACAGGTTACAGATATACATCAGTGGTTTCACTAAGCATTCAATAATAGTTTTGACTAAGAGCATGTCAATACCATCACAGTCCGTAGATATCTTACTTTTAAACGATTTAACAATTTCAATGACCTCTGTCTCGTCTGTGTTCTTTATGAAAATGGAGTCTTTTATAGCAGTGTTTTTGCTTATTGTATCACCTGTAGGCACCGTAGTGGGTATTTCTCGAGCCAAATTAGGACCAATGTTAACAAAAAAGTTATTAAATTCATCTGCAGGTGACGCTGCATTCACACTCTGAGTCGTTTTATTATTTTTTGAAAAATTGGTTGGGTAGCTTGTATTTCTGTTTTTATTTCCAAGAATATTGTTAAGTATTGTCCATGTATTTTTAATATTGTTTCTGTTTTTCTCCAGTTCTTTACTGTAATATTCTCTTTTACTACATCTTATTATATATGTTAACTTATTTTTGTATGTTTTATACCGCTGCTCTGCTTCTTTTGTCCTTTTCTTTAGAAAAGCTTTATATAATAAATTTTTCTTTTTACACGCCTTTTGTAATCCTTTGGTTAACCATGGCTTATCGACAAATTTATGTTTAAGCTTCTTCTTTACTAATGGACAATTTTTTTCATAAAGAGTGGTTACAATGTTTATAAATGTGTCATAGGCTTCATTTACATCTGATACATAGACTTTTGTCCAGTCTTACTTCAGCAAGTCCTCTTTAAAAGAACTGATTGCATTTTGTGATTTGTATCTGAACGATTTTAAAATTTTTCCTGTATTGGCCTCCGTGTGGCCATGGATAAGTGCAAAGGTTGGCAAATGGTCACATATCATTTATCAATAATCCACTTTCTATTTTCTTATCAATAATATTAACAAACAGGTTGTCAATAAGTGTATCAGTGTGAACTGTGATTCTACTGGGATGTGTTATTGTGGGATATAGACTCATACTGTACATAGAATTCATGAACTCTGTAATTACATTTTGTTGATATGGATTCAGTAAATCAATATTGAAATCTCCACAAATTACTACCATTTTCTTACTAGTAATATTATTGTACAGCTCGACTAATTTATCTCTGAATGTCTCAATGCAAGTTCCCGGCGTTCTATATATACAACTTATAATTAGATTTTTTGTTTTATCTTGGTCAATCTCAACAGTAACACATTCCAAAATCCCTGGTAGTGCAAAGGACATTCCATTTACAAGCTTACACCTATACAGGTCATCAATATACAGTGCAACACCACCACCCTTTTTTTGAGATCTGTTAATATGAAATATCTGATATCCCTCTATTGCCATCAGAGGAGCCTGCTCTTCATTAAGCCAAGTTTCAGAGACTGCAATAGCTGTAAATTTTCTGTCTAGCTGTTTTAAATAGTCCTGAATCTGTGGAAAGTTTTAAATAACAAAATAACAAGCCATGTGGGGCAAGATACAAATCACAATACATGAGACCCGGGAGGGTGAACTAAAGAGAGAAATAAAGAGATACTGAACACTTACGTACAGAGAGCGAGGGCGAAACCTAACACTGTACAAAGACTGGAACCGAGATAGGGATCCCAGTCTGGAATGACGAGGTCGCAGCGAGGAGTGAGCCTCAGCTGCTCCCTTAAATACAAAACACAAAAGCTAAGGGCCAACGGGTGAAGAGAAAACGTCATCAGCAAATCATAGTCAGCTGTGACAGAGTCGGCTCAACTTGACAGCCGGAAGTCCGGCCGCGGCGCTATCACAGTAAAAGCACTGAAGGGACAAATAATAATAAAGCTAGAATACAGAGGAAAAAAGGGAAAATACTGAGTGACTTGAGTGCGGAGCTGATCTGCACTTGGAACACCACAACGCTGCTAAAAAAAATTTTTGTTAACATGTCTGTAACATCTTTTCATGTCTTACAAGACAATATCAAGAGCAAAATCACTCAAATTTGTCATATCTCTGTTTTTTTTGTTTTTGCTTTAAAGTTTCAGTTCAGCCCCACCCCCTGAAAAAAGGCAAGGTTAGATGGAGCATTTTTGATGACGTACATATAGCAGGTCTGTAGTGTTGAGCCAATCAGGACTCTCTGTTCTAACCAAACTTAGCCTCCATGGCCAGTTAGCATTTTTGGGCTCGCTGCTTTGAAAACTTCACCCAAATTAAGATGGGTTTTATAATTAAGCTGCTTTTAAGGACCAATGCAGTTTCAGTCATTATCCTGGGCCACCGTGCATACAACTGGGCATGTCCTTTAACTGGTAAGTCTTTTTATCGCAGGATTTATTCTGTTTAATGCAGTGTTAGCCATTATTAGCCTTGTGGCATGTAGGTGGGATTATTCACAGAACCTGGCGTTTGAAGGAGGACACTTCAAACTGTAAGACAATGAAAGATTTTTTTGTAGAAAAAAAGCGCATATGTAGATTTGCTTTTATAAGGGACTTCTATCCACCAGAGTGTGTCTTTAATCACTTTTACTGTGAATGAAATCAGTTACTCTAAGTAGCCTCATTGCTAGTGATGGAAACTAAAACTCTTTGCCTCGTGCCCCTGAGGCCTAGTACACAGGTACAGAGTGACTTTTTAAAAATGGGGCTTGTCCTCCTCTGTTTATTAAAACCAAGCTACATCCACACCAAACTGCTTAATGCAAAAAATCATTGTTGTTGAGATGCGTCTGTTGCTGAATATATGCTGCTACTTTTTGTGAAATCTAATATTTTCGAGAGACATCAACAAGTTCGGGAGCATCAGATACAGCAAAGATTAAATTCTCATCTTTCTTTATGTGCAGAAGTGGAACTATACTCTAAGCTCATTGGTTGTAAAGCAAAACCAACTCCAACTGATCACAGCCAGGCAAAAGCAATGAAAAGAAGAAATCTTTTCAACTTTCTTGGATCACATCACAAGCCTGCAGGTGCACCTGTTCATCTGCTCATCTGCCCTGTAATAAAAGGATTGCATGATTCACTCATCCCTGCCAGACTGATAACGTTTGTTGTAAACCGTTTTGCTTCTGAAACTCTTGTGCCCGGCGTTACCTGCTGCCTTCACTTGTCATCCTTTGTCAAATATCTCAGTTAACTTGCTGATTGGGAACGCCTCTGGAAATAGTTTTCCTTATCCTGGTTTTATTAAATACTGACATACTGGCAGTTTGCATGAGAAAATCAGAATGTATTGCAAACTACTACACATCAGGATTTAGCAGAATACAGTTTGAGAAAAATGAGGTAAAAGCAGAGGTGGGAATTACAATTACTCAAGTACATGTTCTCAGATAACTTTCTTGAAATTATACATTACCAAGTTTTATTAGAATGAGATGGTAAATACAAGAGGCTGAAATGAGCTTTCTCCGGAGGATTTCTGGACTCACCCTTAGAGATAGGGTGAGGAGCTCAGTCATCCAGGAGACGCTGCTCGTTCACATCAAAAGGAGCCAGTTGAGGTGGTATGGGCATCTGATCAGGATGCCTCCTAGACGCCTCCCATTTGAGGTGTTTCAGGCACGTCCAACGGGGAGGAGACCCCGGAGCAGACCCAGGACACACTGGAGAGACTACGTCTCCCAGCTGGTCTGGGAACGTCTTGGTGTCCTCTCTGAAGAGCTGCAGCAGGTGGCCAGGGAGAGGGAAGTTTGGGCTTCTCTGCTTGAACTGCTGGGTCCACGACCCGGACCTCCGGAAAAGCAGTAGAAGATAGATGGATGGATGTTTTATTATGAGCTACTTTTGACTCTTATTTGAATATATTAATGAAGAAAAAAAACTATAATTTTACTCAAGTACATTAGGTTTTACTCTGTGGGCCTGCTTTACTAACATCTGGAATAGCATGTTCTAAGTTGCGTACACTTTCTGGAAAATTAAATGGTTCCCTTAGTGGGTATTTTGCACATGATTTACTGTGATGTTTTATACATAATTTACTATTTTTTTGTATATAACAGCACTGCTAATATTTGCCTGTTTCAATCACTGTGTTTTGCTTGCATCAAAGAATGATTTTTGGTGATTTGGGGTAAAAATAGAAAATAAATAAAAATGTTCTCTTGTCATCCCAAATATATTAACAAAAGAAGGGCCAAAGACATCAAGACCTGAAGATAATATTTTCTCCTTGTCCTCTCAAGCAGCTAGGTGAACAGAACAGAAATCTTCTTCCCTTATTGTGCCAAATAGATTTACTTTGCCAAAAGGAGCTTTATACAGCACATATACGTATATTATTATGTTATTATTATATATTATTATATATATTAGTACTGTATATTATTTATAAACTCCTCTTGTAATAACTTTTAATACTTTATTTAAATTGTTTTACCCATAAAGGACCCGACCGTGGACGGGGGGTGGGGGGAGAGGAACAAACAGAGAAGACAAATAGACTAACACAATTGAAACAAACAGAAGACAGATTGTTAGAGAGTGTGCGCAAAGTAAGTGTGTGCATGTGAGTGGTTTGCCAGGAAACATACAAAGAGGGAGGCAGGTCACTGCAACCCCCCCCCCCCCCGGAAACCCCGAGCAAGCAAGACAGCGCCACCAACCCCACAAATGTCACAAGGCCAACAAGCCCCAGGACAACTAGGCATCCACCCCAGGAGGGATGGCTGAGGGAGGCTGGACCACCAAGCAGCCGGCGCAGCACACCCCCGCCCCCAGACCATCCAGCCCCCCCCCCCCCCCCAGCCCCCCGCCCCCAGCAGGGCCAACACCAGACCCCGGGCCCCAGGCACTGAGAGACCAACGGCCCCAAGGCCACAGACCAGCCCGCACCCCCGGCGCGAACCCCCCCAGACACCCCCACAGCAGGCCCGCACCCACCTCAGCGCCACTGACACACACCCCAGGAACCTCACCTCAATTTTAATTGCACTGTCGACAGTGAGGGCTTGGGGGGATGGGCGCCCCACTGCCCATAGCAGTGGCTAGTGGTGCCCTAACACACTATCCCCCCAATTTTAACTGCACTTTTGTAGTTCACACACCTGCACACAATCACACCACACAACTAACACTCCCCCATCAGGATTTGCACATGGGGGATGGGGGTGTGGGGGTCTTCCCCCACCCCTGCTGCCCTCCTTCTGCCAGGGGCCTGTCTGGTGGCTTGGGGCCTGTCATGTTGTCGTCATCCCTTGGTGCACTTGTTGTCATGTACAATGCCTGATTATGGTAGAATATTAATAAAAATAAAAAATGTTCCATTTTAACAATGTTAATTAATTGATTTAAACACTGATGTGAAAGTTTTCAGCACCCAAGTATCAACTTTCCAATTTTTTTCAAGTCAATAGTGTCAGCTCAGCCTTGTAGTCCAGCTCTCTGTACAGCAGGTCGGGTGGTAGCATGGCTGGGGGGAGTGCGCCGCTGCCAGCCGTGGTGCCATGCCTCTCGTCTCTGGTGTACAACAACACCATCTCAATATGAGGAGTTCCCATCCCAGCACTCACAGGTCCCGAAATGAGGCGGTGGTATTGTTGCTGCTACTGGCAGTGGTGGGCTTGTGCTAGCAACACCCTGCCGGTGAAACCTGAGGGATTGTAGGTGCCATTCTTGTCCAAACTCCCAACAGGCAAATGATACTGCCTAGGCTGCAGCAGTCTACAAGAATTCTGAAGGAAAAGCTATGTCTGCAAGTGAAGTTAACATGCTTAAAATTCAAAGTGATGTGTGCTTGTACCTCTCGCAGCATATTACAATCATAGATAGTCCCATTGCTTTGGAACCATGTAAGGGTCCTGCTTCTCAATTAAAGCTAATTTGTCATCATGACACTGTGTGGATTCATTATTCAAGAGTTTCACTTCAAGGTTAAGAGGTTTTCACACTTTTCCCTCCATTATGTAAGTAAACAAAGTCCTGTTTTCACCAATATAGTCACCGACCCTATTTGACCCCACCGAATCAAAAATTCTTTTGCTAACATTCTCTTCACTGCCTTCTTAGGACCCCTTTACACAGCACAATGATCGTTGAGAGATTCGGCCAATTTTTGAGCTTTGGGATTGTTTGGGAGATCCTTGTGTGTTTTGGGCTGAGTCAAAACTTTGAGGAGACCATGGCAACTGTGGAGATTACTGAAGGTCATTGATAGATCAAAAATTGGCCAGATCTCTCAACGATCTCTCAATGATCTCCACTCCTGTGTAAAGGGTGTATTATAGCAATTTTCAAATCAAATAATCAGCATTATGCATTATGTTATGAGGCTTCAGAAGAAACTGTACATATGTGGTTTTATTCTAAATTCTGAAGTAACTAATTATTAAAGTGAACTAACTGTAAAAACGGCCGACTACATGAACCCAGAACACAAAATATTAAGGTCAACAATACACCATAATCGTAACATATAAAAAGAAGCCACAGACAGTTACTGCAATTAAAAATTATTAGAGGATTGCTGAAGCAGAGATAGCATACTAGGTATAGACAGGACAATGTTTCTCCTCAGGCCATACGTGTCACCAAGGCTTTTTTAGAAGCAGAAGAAGACCTTCACCCAGCTGAAAATGTGTAGGATTTCATGAAGTGGCAAATCCAGGAAGAGATCCAACAGCATGCATGCAAGATCCACTGATCCAGGCAGTACAGAAGGAGTGGCAATCTTCCCCACAACATTTTTACGATAACTCGTGGTCAGAATGAGATGCAGATGTACTGACTGCATCATTGCCACTTTTCAAAGCAAAATCATGTATTTCTTTTTTTTTTTCAGAAGACATATACTAAATGTAGTCAAGTATTTCCAAATGTTAAAGGTGACATATTTTCACTATCAGTATATTGATGTCTTAAAGGTGGACTGTGTAGAAATTGCAGGTGATTACAGGTAACACCAGATGGCAGTAATGAACCTTCATCCACTAGGCTGAAGCAAAATTGATAGTTTTGTTTGTTTTGTTTTTTTTACTGACAACCCATGACGACTTCTTCAAGTTTGTCTACTTCAAGTGAACCGGTAAATAACTGGTATCCTTACATGTTCTGCCCTACTCTAGAAATTAATGTAATTAAGTTACAATACAGGACTTTTGACTCAGATGAAAACTTGCTTATACTCTCCCTGCTGGTGTACAGTTGGCATTTATCCCTTTGTCAGCCTGGCAAACATCATAAATTAATTCATAGTTCTGCAAAATCACAAATTATCATATTTGACACAACAGCAAAAGAAATATTTCTTCACACTCGAATTACATTTTTAGGCATTTCTGGAATATTTGAAAGTGGAAAATTATGGCATATATTCTACCTTTAAAATTAACCCCTTGCACTCTGGTCAATTTCCCTAAAAACGCCAAAAAATAACGTACCAAAAGTAAATCAAAAGCTGTTCTTCAACCCTTTGCCGCATCTTCATGGGGTTGGTCTCATTTAAAAGAAAACACTTTGAATAATCTCTCTAAGTGCTCCTGCCACTGAGTTACAGTCATCTAAACATACTGAACTTGAAGAAAATAAATTTCGCCTGGGTGTTTTTTTGGATACAAATGCTTGCAAATAACACACAGCTGTCAGATCCGGCTGGAAAATGCAACAGAAATGTAGAACCAAGTGTTATCAAGCTGAGGTCCAAATTTGGCAACAATACCACAAAAAATGTGGTATTGTTGCCAAATTGTGGTATTGTTGTGGTATTGTGGTATTGTTGTGGTATTGTTGTGGTATTGTTGCCACAGTTTTCCAAACTGTGCCATTTGGGCACAGTTTGGAAAAACGTCTAGAACTTTTGAATGCTTCAACAGAGAAGCTTCATCTTGGGCTCTAATAAAAGGTGACACTCAGGGCTATCTTGTTAGCTATCCAGAAACACTGTCAGTAGTAATGACGCAGAGAAAATGAAGTTTCAATTCTAAACACGCTTTACTGAACAAAATGTCAATATACAAAACATACTATTTACAAACAACAAATTCAATTCAATTCAACTTTATTTATATAGCGCCATTTTATTCATACATGTGTAATGACAATAAAGTTGAATCTCATCTCATCATCTCTCATTTCACAACAACAGTCATCTCATAGCACTATCAACTGTAGGGGGAACCCCCACAGTTGCAGAAAGACCCCAGCAATCAGGTGATCCCCTGTGAGCAAACACTTGGCGACGGGATATTTTACAAGTTGACAGCAATACCCTCTCAATCAAATATAATTTTCTAATCCTACTCATCATCATACTGATTCCTAGAAAATGTGTCAAGATTTTTGCTGAGGCGGTCATGCATATCCGTGCCTCTCTTCTGCTCATTGGCCTCTTCTGCTGCTGGGCTGCTGAGGTGAAGGGCCCAGCTGATCAGGAGAAACTTTGTCCTGGTCATTACACTCTTGGGGAAAGGAAGGCTGTACAGGTGTCCCCCTCGCCAGTAATCACTGAAGGATTTGCACTTGACTATACCCATGTAAATAATCAGGCCAAAAAATGAGATCAGGTCGGAGCGTGTGAGGTCAATCCAGGGGCTGGTGGGTGTGTTGTAGTGTGCAGAGCCATGTAGGTTGGTGTTCTCAACAATGTGGTCTAGCACAGATGGAATGAAAAATAACTCCAACAACTGAACGGGGGTGTATGAAGCTGTTGTAATTAGCTGAGGTCCAGGTGGATTTTTGGGACGAAAAATGGGCTGTGGTGGAATGATGTCAGGGGTGTCGGAATCATGCCACCTCTCCTCAGCTGATGAAGGGCCGGCCGATGTCCCAGGCTGAGGGCTGCCATCACCACTCTCGCCTCCTCTTCCTCTCCTGCTACCTCCTCTTCCTCTCCTTTCTCTTCCTCTCCCCAGTGGTGTCCCTCTTTTTGGGGAAGGGGTTTCCTCTTCTGACGAGCTCGCCTGCAGCTCCCTTCTTCTGCGCTTGCTGGCAGAGTGCTCGTCTGGCACCCACTCCTCACCAGAGTCTTCATCTGAAGTTTGTCTATTATGTGAAAATAAAGTCATTTACAAAGTTCAATTTTTATTTTTCACTATTCTCCTATTTTCCCAGAGTTCACATACACAGCACAGTTCCTGTTTTGTTTTGTTTTTACAAGAAAAAATAGCCTACAGTGCAATAAAAATTATACTAAAACATTATTACATTTCTAGACGGTAACAAACAGCCCACTGGGAGGAGACCCCGGGGCAGACCCAGGACTCGGTGGAGAGACTATGTCTCCCAGCTGGTCTGGGAACACCTTGGTATCCTCTCTGGAGAGCTGGAGCAGGTGGCTGGGGAGAGGGAAGTCTGGGCTTCTCTGCTTGAACTGCTGCCTCCGCGACTTGGACCTCCGGAAAAGCGGTAGAAGATGGATGGATGGATGGATAACAAACAACCCACACACACACACACACACAAACATGCCACGTAAAAAATGTGTGGCCTTTTGTACAAGAAAAAATAGCCTACGGTGTAGCGGGTTGAATTCAACCCCCACAACACACAGAGACAGTCAGCTCGTTACTCCTGGGTTTTTTCCGCTGCATGCTGCGTTTACAGCTGTGAGGTTAAAGTGTCATCCATGCATTGTGTTCATGCATCCTGTCTGTACCTCTGATATGCAAATGCCAGATTGACTGCTGTGAAGGTCTTTGATGTATTGTCTGAGTTGGGTATAAATGCTGTACCATTCTGTAATTCTCTCTCATTCTGATTCTGCAACTGCTACTGCTGGACACACACACCGTGTGTCTCCTCTTCTCTGAGAGCCGCTGGGCTCGCTCCCGGTGCACATGCGCGGCGCCGGGGGCAGAGCTCGTGACGGCGGTATGATTCAATAAACTCTGCTTAAAACCAACACCAACGCTGCCTTTATTTTATCATCCGCTTCACTGGTGACCCCCAGAACGCACACGTTTTGTGCAAACGCAACCTTCTGGTCTGGACAGCCACGCTGGCGACCCGACGCTGAAGAAAACGAACTGCCGGCGAACACAGCACCCGGCAGTGATGCTCCGCCGACGAGCGAACGCAGCAGCCTGACTGATCTGCCCTCCCTGCGGCTTCAGGGAGGCCTCAACGCAGAGCCACGGCAGGCAAGCTACTCTCCGGACATCGCCCAAGACCGGGTAAACGGCAGTAAACGTCATGGCGCAACCCTCGCCGAGATCGGGGCGTCCATGCGGGACAGCCTGAGGGACAAAGATCATCTATCTCCCCTCAATGCTCCAATGCACCATGACTAATCTGCAGCCACAGCTCATCATAGATGTTTTTCGGCGCCGACTGCGCCGATCTCCACCAAGTTTCCGACCCTGGTTTCCTCTCCAGTGGGCCCACCCACGCAAGGAGCCCCGGCACACGCACCGGGGGTGACGAGGACGGCGCAACACGCACGGAACAAGAATGGCTCCAGAGACTGCCATCGTCCTGCGCAGCTGCACGCAGAACCTTCAGGGCTGCGCGCTTACCTGAAGCAAGCACGCGTGCAGCGCGCCCACAGGATTCACTGATGGTTTCAGCCACGGTGCACAAAGGATTCAGCCGTCTGCTTTTCCCGAGGGCTTTAGGGCTGCGCACGCACCTAAAGCCAACACGTCAAGTTCCTCTGCTTTTGTTTACACAACCTCGCCGCTCCTGTTTTTCTTCATGGCCACGAGAGGAGTCAGAGACTAATTTTTCTTCTGGTGATCTCCGCAAGTTCAACAGGACAGCCCCTCGACATCGCGGAGCAGCAAACAATTTTTGGCGCTGCCCGAACGATTTCACCGCGCCCGGTCAGCACTTACTACCCCCCTTCCCCCTCCACCTCCACCTGCACAGAGCTTTTCCCTGCTCGCTGCCCAAACTGCAACATCGAGGTCTCGGCCCCCTGCCGTGCCCTCTGGGGGCGGGGAGCGGTGTAGCGGGTTGAATTCAACCCCCACAACACACAGAGACAGTCAGCTCGTTACTCCTGGGTTTTTTCCGCTGCATGCTGCGTTTACAGCTGTGAGGTTAAAGTGTCATCCATGCATTGTGTTCATGCATCCTGTCTGTACCTCTGATATGCAAATGCCCAGATTGACTGCTGTGAATGTCTTTGATGTATTGTCTGAGTTGGGTATAAATGCTGTACCATTCTGTAATTCTCTGTAATTCTGATTCTTCAACTGCTACTGCTGGACACACACACCGTGTGTCTCCTCTTCTCTGAGAGCCGCTGGGCTCGCTCCCCACGCACATGCACGGCGCCGGGAGCGGAGCTCGTGACGGCGGTATGATTCAATAAACTCTGCTTAAAACCAACACCAACGCTGCCTTTTTTCATGCCGCCGCAACAGTGCAATAAAAGTTATGCTAAAATATCTATATGCAATGCAGAGGATAACACCCCACCCCCCACCCCACTACAGAGGAACTCTGCACACCAAAAAACTTGTGGCTATGACGCACCGTTGGAATTACCGATCGGTCAAAAGTGATTTTTATTACTATTTTCATCGATAAAGAATAATTTAGCTTATAACACTTACCTGTCCACAGCAGCAGTAAGTTCCTCATTGTCAGACGAACATGAAGCTGGTCCGGTTGTAACGGACTCGTGCTTCTGGTCACCCGACCCGGTCAAAACATCTCCGCTTCCATGCTTGCGGTTTTGGCGAACTGTAGGAAACTCGAAATGAAGAGACTGAATGATTTTTCAGTATTGGTTTATTCCATATCAAGTCCTACAGCTCCTCTCTCAGTCAGGGAATGAAGAGAGCGAGCTGAGATAAACCACATACCTTTATACTGTTACAACAGACACAAATCACATTCACATCAAACACAGAATTCCATTCATAACTAATCCCCCCATTGTCCTCTCGGCTTCTCTGTCTGACCCTATGAGTCAGGCAGTCTCTTCAGGTTCACTCTCAGATCTTCTCACTTCTCCTCTAGTCTGCAGGGGGTCCAGACTCAATGTCCATCTGGGGCATGATGTCAATACACACTGTGAGCTCAAAGTTCCCTCATGTCTGGGTCTCTGCCAAGGAATATGTGAGCTACATAATGTTACGCCACATCACTCCCCCTGAAACGCCCAAGAACGGACATACACCAACCTTAAGTCAATAATGGACAGTCATACACACTATGTCAAGAAGGGACACACACACACCGCCCTCATGTCCATAATGGGCAGTCATACACATTACACCCTTACATCACCCCCCCCCCCCTTGCAGGATCTACCGCACAATTTACACGGGTTGATCAAAATACACATCACTCTGCCCGTTGCTTAGGCTTCAATCTCCTCCCGAATCTGCTGAACGCAGGCTTCGCAGCCTGTGTTGTACCGTCCTGTGGTGCGCCTGTGGAATGAGGGGGAGAAGGGTTATTTACCCCCTGCTGGGGAACAAGGGGCTGTCCCTTGGGAGGCCTGCCGCGTCGAGGCGCCCTCGCCGGCCATACAGGTTTGTCACGTAACACAAAAGCAGGCTTTAATCTGTCAACACTGATTGTCTCTTTCCTGCCCCCCAAGTCCAGTACAAAATATTTCTCCCCGGTTTCCAGCACTCGGAACGGACCATCGTAAGGTGGGCGGAGACTGTGAAGCTGGGCGTCGTGCCTGACAAAAACAAACTCTGCGTTTTGCAAAGCCTTGGGAACAAAAACCCGCGGAAACGTGTGATGAGCAGGGCCCGGGAGCATCTCTGCCCCCGTGCCACTTAGAGGTCCCCACACCGGGGGGCGCTCGGGTGCTGCATGGGCTGGCAGGAACTCTCCTGGCAGCCTGAGAGGTTGAGTAAACACTAATTCAGCAGGTGAGGCATCTAAATCCTCCTTGGGTGCTGAACGCAACCCCAATAAAACCCATGGAAGTTTGTTTACCCAATTTGTATCCGTGAGCGACGCTCTGAGGGCTGCCTTCAACGATCTGTGAAAACGCTCGCATAAACCGTTGGCCTGTGGGTGATAAGCGGTGGTGCGATGAGCTGTTGCCCCTAAGCCGCTGGCTATGGCTGACCATAGCTCTGAAACGAACTGCGGACCCCTATCGGACGTAATGTCCGACGGGACTCCGAACCACGCTACCCAGGCTGTTAAAAAACCTCTGCCGCTGTGGTAGACTGCAATGGGACCACTTCCGGCCAACGCGTGGTCCGGCCCACCATTGTCAGGAGATGTGTGAACCCCTGCGAGGGCGGCAGGGGTCCCACTAGATCTACGTGCACATGATCAAACCTCTTAGCCGGGACGTGGAAAGGCTCTAAAGGGGCTTTTGTGTGTCTGTGAACTTTGGCCCGCTGGCAGGACATGCAAGCTCGCGCCCACTCCTTCACGTGCTTGCGCAGGCTCGGCCAAACAAACTTCTCTGCTACCATTTTCACCGAAGCGCGTACTCCCGGGTGTGCCAGGGAGTGCACCGCGTCAAAGACACGACGACGCCACGTGGCCGGCACCACTGGGCGAGGTCGCCCGGTGGATACATCGCAAATAAGCGGGGGTGAACCGGTTTGTAAACTTATGTTCTCCAGCCTTAACCCTGTTGGTCCAGACAGGAGCGCGCGCACGTCTGTGTCCTCGCCCTGCTCTGCTGCCATGGCCGCATAATCTATCCCTACGTGCACCGGAGCCGCGTGCGCGTCCGCGCTGTTACCGTGCTCCGCGTCTGCGGCGCTACAGCCCCCATCCGCGCGGACAGGTGCTGTTACCGCTCGCGAGAGGCAGTCCGTCACCACATTAAATTTACTGGCTACGTGCTGTATATCGGTGGTGAATTCTGAAATTGCGGCCAGCTGCCTCTGCTGTCGGCCTGACCATGGTTCAGAGACTTTGGACATTGCAAAAGTTAACGGTTTGTGGTCGACAAAAGCGGTGAAACGCCGCCCTTCCAACCAGAACTGAAAATGGCGAATGGCCAGGTGGAGCGCTAGCAGTTCCCTGTCAAACGCGCTGTATTTTCGCTCAGCATCGCGTAGGGTTCTGCTAAAAAAAGCGAGTGGTTGCCAAGCTCCGGCGACTTGCTGTTCTACCACGGCTCCTATGGCCACATCTGACGCGTCTGTGGTTAGCGCTATTCGGGCTGCTGGGTCTGGGTGAGCCAGCAGTGCTGCGTTCGCTAGTGCTTTCTTAACCTCAATGAATGCGCGCTCCCGCTCAGGAGACCACTCAATCGCATTTGAGGGCTTCTGTTTTCTTAGCGCGACATACAACGGTTGCATGAGCTGCGCCGCGTGAGGTATGAAACGGTTGTAAAAGTTTACCATTCCTAAAAATTCCTGTAACGCTTTTACCGTTCGTGGCTGGGGAAACTCAGCCACTGCGCGTACTTTGGAGGGCAGCGGAACTGCACCCTCTGGGGAGACGCGGTGCCCTAAAAAATCGATCTGTGCTGCGCCGAAATGGCACTTGGCTCGGTTGATTATCAACCCGTGCGCTCCCAACCTCTGAAAAACAGTTCTGAGGTGACTTTCGTGTTCTTCCTCAGAGGCGCTGGCAACTAAAATATCATCTAAGTAGACAAAAACGAAAGGGAGGTCGTGCAAAACGGCATCCATCATGCGTTGGAAGGTTTGCGCAGCGCCTTTAAGGCCAAAAGGCATGCGTAAAAATTCAAAAAGCCCGAAAGGGGTTATTACCGCTGTCTTGGGAATGTCCTCTGACCGGACCGGAACCTGATGATAACCGCGGACCAGGTCTATTTTAGAAAAAATTCGCGCCTTGGCCAAATGCACCGAAAAATCTTGGATATGCGGAATTGGGTAGCGGTCCTGCGCTGTGGCATTGTTTAACCTGCGATAATCGCCGCACTGTCTCCACGAGCCGTCCGCCTTGGGGACCATGTGGAGGGGGGAAGCCCAAGTGGACTTCGAGACGCGGTGCCCTAAAAAATCGATCTGTGCTGTGCCGAAATGGCACTTGGCTGGGTTGATTATCAACCCGTGCGCTCCCAACCTCTGAAAAACAGTTCTGAGGTGACTTGTGAAACTCCTCTGTGCTCCGGTGTCGACGAGGAATTGCCGTCCGGAGCTCGCATCCGTCAGGTAGAGCAGCTTGTTCCGTTCGCCGAGGGTCGAAGCTGCTAACGACCTCCGGCTCTTGCGTTTCCCTGCTTCTTGAAGTTGCATGGCGGGACGCATCTGTGAGCCTTGTGCGCGAATCGTCGATGGTAGAAGCACATCTCATCCTCTCCTCTGCTCCGGGACCGCGCTGCCACTGTTGTCGCTGGGGTCGGCTCTGCTGCCACCGGTTCTCCGTCGCCCTGGGCCGCCGCGCCGAGGTTTGCTGCTGCCGCTGCCGCCTCCTGCTCGCCGCATGCGTCCAGGAGCCGCTCCGCTTCTAAAGCCAGCGCGCGGAAGTCCTGCTGGTCCACACACCTCATGCTGGACAGGGAGCCTCTCATGTGCGCTGGAAGGGTCCTCAAAAAGATGTGCTTAAATAAAAACGCATCATTGTCTGCCCCAATCATCTGCAGCATGTCCTCCATGAGGACGGTCGGCCTGCGTCCTCCTCTGTCGCGCAGGTCCAGGAGTGTTCTGGCCCTCACCTCGGCTGATGGTACAAAGCTCCGAATGAGGGCGGCTTTCAGGGCATCGTATTTGCCAGCAGCGGGCGGCTGCTGCACCAGGCTCCGCACACACCGGGCTGTGCGGCTGTCGAGTCTTGCGATGACATTGTGGAATTTAATGTCATCCTCTGATACCCCGTAAAGCACGAACCGTGATTCCACGTGTTGAAACCATGAGTGCGGGTCCTCTTGCCAGAACTCAGGGAGTCTAATGGAGTTTACGCCGGTGCGGGCGGTCTCCGGTGAGTCAGGTTCGGAGTCGGAGAGACGACCTCCAAGTCTTTCCATTTTTCTCACGTGTGGGTCACCAATGTAGGAAACTCGAAATGAAGAGACTGAATGATTTTTCAGTATTGGTTTATTCCATATCAAGTCCTACAGCTCCTCTCTCAGTCAGGGAATGAAGAGGGCGAGCTGAGATAAACCACATACCTTTATACTGTTACAACAGACACAAATCACATTCACATCAAACACAGAATTCCATTCATAACTAATCCCCCCATTGTCCTCTCGGCTTCTCTGTCTGACCCTATGAGTCAGGCAGTCTCTTCAGGTTCACTCTCAGATCTTCTCACTTCTCCTCTAGTCCGCAAGGGGTCCAGACTCAATGTCCATCTGGGGCGTGATGTCAATACACACTGTGAGCTCAAAGTTCCCTCATGTCTGGGTCTCTGCCAAGGAATATGTGAGCTACATAATGTTACGCCACAGAACCATTTTTCCAAACAAATAATCCAAAAAAGACTGGCGGATGCTACCATTCCGCACAGGTCTCAATGTCAGTCACCCAGCAGCTTAGGCAAAAGAGATTTTATGCAGGGAGACGCACGTCAACTGTCAAACTTCTCTGCTTCAACTGGCTCGTATTTGCAGCCGTTGGTAGGCAGGTCCTTCTTGCTAGGTTTTCAGTCATTGGTTCTTCAAGGCTTCAGAAACCCAATTCAAGGCTCTTATTAGAGGTCAATCAAATCTAAACCAATCATACACTCCTTTGGCTTTCTGTTCACGGCTGTGTGAAAAGAAAGCTGAACAATGCAGCTTTTTTTTTTTTCCGTGCGCACGCGTTTGAGTGCGCAATGAGACGCACAGTGCGTTCTAGGACGCACAAGGGAGCCCTGGGACGCACGAGGGCGCAGTGGGACGCAGAGACGTGCCCGCCCGCGGTACACCGGAGTGCAAGAGGTTAACATGCAGCTGTATGTAGATGACACTGTAATTTAAACGCACATCTAACCAGTATCTTTATCTTACAAAGGTAATAACTTGGGTAACAAAGGGTGCTCCAGTGGGGAATGCCAGGGGGAGGCCACTGCCAGGGCCCCACCACTCTGGGCATCCCACCCAGGATGACCAGAAAACCGTGATTCTCTGGTCCCGACCCGAAGCCACACACACACACACACCTCCAACCCCCCGGGTGACCCCCAAGGAGCCCCTCCTCCCGATACAACTCAAACTCGCTTGAAGGAAAAGATTGCTTGCAGGTTTAATTTTCAAGCATCACACTAATTAGGCTACTGATGAAACGTGTGTGTCAAGATGTGCAAACAGAAACAACAGACAGGAAGTCAAGCATCGTAAAAGAGAGAATCACAAACACCCTCACACACTTTTGGCTGCTCTTTATTCAGGGTCACCACAGCGGATCATGGGTCCGCGTCTTTGATTTGGCACGGATTTTACACCAGATGCCCTTCCTGACTCAAACCTTCCCATTTACCCAGGCTTGAGACTGGCACAAGGAGTAGACTGGTTTTTGTGCTTCCCCCTGTGACTCAGTAACCAACTTTCCTTTCCCCGTTCTATTATGATGAGCACCAAGCTAGAAGGTGGAAAGAAGTCAACCACTCTGATAAGCACAGGAAGAGAGACAGTATTCGGTATGATAAAGTTGATAAAGGCACCGGAAGGCTTGTAATAATGAGGGAGATGCATTTCACTTTGTTTATTCCAATGTGTTGCAATGCTGAGCATGGTTGGGGAACCATGGTCACACTTTGTGTTTATTTTGGTTATTTTCTGTTTTCCTCATCTCAGTTTAGTTATTGAATTTGATTATGGTTTTGTCTATAATTATGTTCTCTTGAGTTTGCCATTTGTTTGTGTTTGCTACGTTTGTCTTCTAACTTTTGTCTTGTTATATTAGTTTTGTCAGTATAGTTCTGTTTATTAATATGTTCTCACGGTCTTGTTTGTGTTTTATTTATGTCTGTCTAGTATTAGGATTTTGTCAGGCTTTGTCCTCGCTTTTAGTTCATGTTTGGATTTCTGTGTATTATGTTTTTGGTTTTGGCCTGGGTGTTCTTGTCACAGTCACAAATATGTTTGAGTTTGATGATTTGAATTCTTGTAGTTATGTTATCATGTTTATTCCTGTCATGCTTTTAGTTTGGGCTTTTGTTTACTTCCGTTTTTCATTATGAGCTTTTCTCTGTTAATTATTCATGGCTGTTTTTGATTCCTGATTGTTCACAGGTGATTTTGATTTCCGTGTCTTTATAGATACGCCACACTTGGCCCTCAGTGCAGTGATCTTCTGTGACCTGATTTAGTAACAGACCCAGAAGCAGACTACAGACTCAGTTATAATTGCAATGAACTTTATTGAGCGTGAGTGTGTGTGAGTGCAGAGCGGGAGGAATCTGGCAATCCTGCAAAGGAAAGAGAGAAGGAGTAGTGAGTAATTTGTAGCACACAGTGGAATAATGAGGAGCTGGAGCTGATATTATCAGCTCCACACTCCGTAAGATTATTATCTTACGGAGGTTGCTGTGGTCCCGTGAAGGTGAAGAGGTGCTGGTGTAGGTATATACAGTGCTCAGTGCTAGAGGATATTCCTCGACCAAGGGAAGAAGGGAAAAGTTCAGTCTGATAATAAAGTGCACTTACAGGATGCTGACGGGGATGAGGAGACACCGGCTCCAGGGAAGGGTCCAGGTCCCCCGCGAAGAGAGGTGCGAGTCTGCCAGGGAGAAGGTCCACGTGTGCACAGGTGACAAGACAAGCAGAGGAGAGATGCAGGGGGGTAAGTACAGACTGAGAGGTAGCTTACTGTGTGCCTGGTCTGAGATGGGGTTTGAAGCTAGAGATGAGAAGGGCAGCATAAGCGTAGAGGAGCTCTCTGAACTGCATGCGAGTGTAGACGTCTCCATGCAGGAATGGAGGACTCCACTCCATATAAAGACTGCTAATTAAGGAGCGCAGGTGTGGATGAAACCGCAGCTGTGGAAAATAATCAGTAAGAGGAGAGAAAAAAACACCACACAGCTCAGATCACCACAGTGCCCCCCCACCCACCCTCCAATGGACGCCTCCTGGCAGCCGACTCAACCTTCCTGGGTGGGACCGATGGAACACCCTAATCATCTCCCGATCCATGATGAAGGATCCCCGGACCCACGATCTCTCCTCTGGCCCATACCCAGCACAGTCCACCAGGTATTGTAGGCTTCGCCCCCTGCATCGCACATCCATAATGCGGTTGACCTTATACAACAAGCCGCCGTCAATCAACACCAGAGGGGGAGGCGGCTTGAATGGAGGACACAGAGGGCTGGTGGAAAACGGTTTCACCTGAGAGACATAAAAGGTGGGACAGATGTGGAGACCACTGGGAAGAGACAAGTGAACAGCTCCTGGATTGATGATCTGGGAGATGGGGTAAGGGCCAGTAAAGAGGGGGGAGAGCTTTCTGGAATCAGTCTTTAGGTTTATGTGTTTAGTAGACAACCATACCTTCTGCCCAACCCGGTAGGGGGGGCACCGGGGTCCTCCAACGGTTGGCAATCTCGGAGTTGCGGTCCGCAGTGCAGTGGAGAGCAGCCCTGGTGGTCCTCCAGAGCTGGTGACAACGGTTGATGTGGGATTGCACAGATGGTACAGCAATCTCCATCTCCACATCAGGGAACGGGAAGGGGGGGGTAACCCTAGGACGCCTCAAAGGGGGAGAGACCCGTAGCCACAGAGGTGGCAGAGTTGTGAGTATACTCAGTCTATGGTAGGTAAGCACTCCAAGATGCAGGATTAGTAGCCGTGACACACCTCAGGGCTGCCTCCAGCTCTTGGTTGGCTTGCTTGCACTGGCCATTACTCTGGGGGTGATACCTTGAGACCAAGCTGACAGTCGCCCCGATGGCCTTACAAAAGGATCGCCAAACCTGGGAGACAAACTGGGGACCCCGGTCCAAGACCACGTCCACCAGAATACCATAGAGGCGGACAACGTGTAGAACAAAAAGGTCAGCCGTCTCCTTGGCAGATGGAAGCTTACTCAGGGGAACAAAGTGAACTGCCTTCAAGAACCTGTCCACAATGGTGAGAATGACCATATGTCCAGTGGAGGAGGGAAGCCCAGTCATGAAGTCCAGCACTACATGGGACCCTGGCCTGCTGGGGATGGGTAAGGGGTGCAACAGCCCAGAAAGAGGAGAAGAGGATGACTTGCTGGTGGTGCACTGGGGGCAGGCCTGGATGAACTCATTCACATCATTTCTCATTGACGGCCACCAGAAGGTCCTTTGCAGCTGAGACAAGGTGCATGACACGCCGGGATGGCACATAACCTTGGAAGAGTGTAGCCAATCGATGACCTCGCCACAGACCGAGGAAGGAACATAGATCTTTCCCGCAGGACCCCCACCCGGATCAGGCTCAGTGCCCTGTGCCCTCTTGACCCCCTCCTTGATCTCTCAGGAGAGCATGCCGACCACACACGACGGGGGAACTATGGGGTGCAACTCCGGCAATGCCGTGTCAGCAAAGAATTGTCTAGAGAGGGCGTCAGGTTTGATATTCTTGGACCCCGGGCGGTAGGTGATGGTAAAATTAAACCTGCCAAAGAACAGGGACCAGCGGGCTTGTCTAGAGTTTAGCCGTTTAGCAGTCCTGAGATACTCCAGATTCCTATGGTCGGTCCAGATCACAAACGGTTGCAAGGCTCCCTCCAACCAGTGGCGCCATTCCTCCAAGGCCAACTTGACTGCCAGCAACTCTCGGTCACCCACATCATAGTTCCTCTCGGCTGGGGACAGGCGTCGGGAGAAGTAAGCGCAGGGGCGGACCTTATTATCGTTGATCGAACACTGAGAAAGGACCCCCGGAGTCCGAAGCGTCCACCTCCACCAGGAACTGCAGCCGTGGATCCACCTGAGCGACGATAGGGGGGAGAAGAGAAGCAAGACTTCAGTTTGGAAAATGCCGCATCAGCCTCCTCCGACCATCGAAAGGGAACCTTGGTGGAAGTGAGGCGGGTGAGGGGCAGAGCAACCACACTGTAATCGTGGATGAAGCATCAATAAAAATTGGCGAATCCTAAGAACTGCTGTAATTGTTTGCGGGAGGAGGGAATAGGCCATTCCAAGACCACCTTCACCTTACCTGGGTCAGCCCGGATTTCCTTATGGGCAATTACAAACCCCAGGAAGGTGGTAGAGGGTGTATGGAACTCATACTTCTCCACTTTGATGTAAAGTTGGTTCTCCAACAGCCGCTGAAGGACCCTCTTCACATGCACCAGATGCTCATCTAAGGAACAAGAGAAAATTAGTATTTCATCCAGGTACACAAACATAAAGGAAATCAGGAAGTCCCTCAGAACGTCATTGATGAGCTGTTGGAACACAGCTGGCGTGTTCGTCAATCCAAAAGGTATCACCAAGTACTCGAAGTAACCACTAGGTGTACAGAACCCCGTCTTCCACTCATCGCCCTCCTTGATCCGGACAAGATGGTAGGTGTTGCGCAGGTCCAACTTGGTGAAAACAGTGGCACCTTGAAGCAAGTCGACAGCAGAGTTAAGGAGCGGCAAGGCATGCTTGTCCTTCACAGTAATGTTATTCAAATCCCTAAAGTCAATGCAGGGTCGGAGAGAACCATCCTTCTTGCCCTCAAAAAAAAAAAAAAAAACGCCCCCACCGCAGATGATGAAGGCCTGATGATGCTCGAACTTAACGACTCTTTGATGCATTTATCCATTGCCTCTCGCTCTGGGACAGACAGACTATACAGTCTACTGGATGGCAATGTAGCTCCCGGAGGGAGGTTAATGGTGCATTCGTAAGGGTGGTGGTGGGGGGATGGTAGAGAAAGCGCCTTAGACTTGCTGAAGACCAGAGCAAGGTCGTGATATTCAGGGACAACCAAGGTGAGATCGGGCACATGGGTGGGCAAGGGACTGATAGCGACAGAGGGAGAGCAGGCTGCAGACTGCAAACAGGTGGCTAAGCAGAAGGTGATCCAAGAAATAACCCTCCCTGCCTGCCAATCAATAACCAGGTTGCCTGAAACCAATATGGAAATGGGAGCAGTCTTTTTAGTGACCCTGGTGAGTGGCTCCCTGAAAACGGCAACCAAATTTAATGGCGTCTCCAGGTCTTGACATGGGAGCTTCAGCTGGGTTGCCAGACTCTCTGAAATGAAGCTTTGTTCAGCGCCTGAGTCAATGAGAGCAGTAGTGCAAAAAAAACAGTGTGAAAGTGATCAAAACGAATGGGCAACACAAGTTTTGTAAGGGATTTAGACCTACCCATGTCCGTTAGCCCCCCTACTGTGACAAATGGACCCCCCCCCCCCCCGGCTGATTGGGGCAGTAAGCAACCTCATGTTCAGAACTAGCACAATACATGCACAACCCGAGATCAAGGCAGTGCTGTTGTTCAGCAGGGGGCAGCCTAGACCAGCCCAACAGCATAGCTTTCAGAGGGTTCGGAAGGGGGAAGGGCTGGAAGAGGGGGCTGAGAGGGAAGGCACGGCTGAGAGCCCAAGCGATTGGCAAGGCGGCGCTCATTGGCCCATTCCCTTAAGCGATTATCAAGGTTGATGGAGAGGGAGATTAGCTGGTGTAACGAGGAGGGTTTATCTAATCGTGCCAACTCATCACGAAGGCTAGGGCTGAGACTGCGTGTGAAAATGCTACAAAGAGACGCAGCCTCCCATCCCACCTTCACTGCAACAACCCGGAAATCCTTTTTTTATTTACCTTTTGTTCTTTATTAAAGACAAAGATAGAAAGGAGATGTCTTTACCTTTTTAACATGTTTCGACTGTGCACTGCAGCCTTCGTCAGAAGAGTCAGCTGATTGCTGCCAGGTGACATTTTATCAGCTGACTTTCGTAGGCGGGGCCAGCCAGCAGACCTGTCAGATCCACCGAGCCGGCCCCGCTGTCCACCGTCAGATGGTCTCTGGAGAATGTGGTCCCAGGTGTGGGAAAGCATAAAGGCCCCCTCATCCCAGTTCATGGTATCTTTTCCCCGTGTCCTGATTTCTATGGCCTCCTTGATCCAGCGTTTGTGTCTGTTGCTCTCCGATCCAATAATTTTTGCGTTGTCCCAGTCCATGATGTGATTATTTCTTTTGCAGTGATCTGATATTGCTGATTTTAATGTTTCTTGTTCTGCCTTTTCTTTTTGTGATCTTGAGTCGTCCTTGTGTTTCCTTCTCACATTCTTTCTGGTGTTCTTTTTTCGTTGTGGTGAATGATCTTCCGGTTTCTCCATTGTAGGCTTTGTTGCATGATCTGCACGATATTTCATATATTACATTGCATTTTTTGTCTTGTTCTATTCTGTCCTTGGGGTGCACTAATAACTGTCTTAATTTTTTGTGTGGTTTTACTGCTGTGTTTATTTTGTATTTTTTCATGATCCTTTGAATTGGTTCCGTGATCCCTCGGATGTATGGTATAGTTATGGTGTCCTTGTTTTTGATTTTGGCTTTTGTTCTGTGTCTTGTTTCCTGTTTGTTTTCTTTGTTCTTGACTTGCTGTTTCCCTTTGTTTATGGCCCATACTGGATATTGGCAGCGTATAAGTGCATGTTTTATGTAGTTTCCTCCTCCTGTCTGTCTTCTTGGTCTGTGATGATTGTGGCCCGTTCTATAACATCCTGACAACTGATAGTTTGTGTGCTGTGGGGTGTTCTGATGTCCATAGTAGGTACTGATCTGTGTGGGTTGGCTTCCTGTAGACTGTGATTTTTATGCTGCCGTCATCGTTGTGGTGGATTTTGGGCGGTGTGGTGGTACAGTGGTTAGCGCTGCAGCAGCACACCAACTCACCCTTGGCCACGGGATTCCTTGTTCGATCCCAGCCCCCTGATCAACAGTGATCTGTGTGGAGTTTGCATGTTCTCCCCGTATCTGCGTGGGTTTACTCCGAGATTTCTCCGGTTTCCTCCCACAGACCGAAAACGTGCAGGTTAGGTTAATTGGAGACTCTAAAGTGGCCCTAGGTGTGAATGTGTGTGTGACTGATTAAGGGATAGCGCCGTACCGTGGCTGCTTCATCCATACAGGTGGATGCTCTCAATTTCCCCTCTGGGGAGCAATAAAGTATACAAAATTAAAAAAAAATAAAAAAATTTTCATGCCCAGAAAAGCTATAGTGCCATTTTCTTCCTCTTCGTGTGTGAATTTTATATTTCCAGTGCTGTCCATGCTATTCAGGTGGTCAGTGAGTTCTTGTGTGTGTCCTTTCCTTATTTTCTCCAGAATGTCGTCCACATATCTCTTCCAGAGGGTGGGTTTACATTGTGTAGGTGCTGTGTTGATGGCTTTGTTTTCCAAATCCTCCATGAAAAAGCTGCTCATAATGGCTGATAGTGGGTCTCCCACTGCAAATCCTTCTTTTTGTCTGTAGATTTTTCCTCTGTATTGAAAATAGGTGGATTTTGCAACAAATTGTAATAGTTCGCATATGTCGTGAACTGTGAGACTGGTGCGTCTTTTTAGGGTACTGTCATTACTGAGACATTCTTCCACTATATGTAGTGTGACATCAACAGGTGTCTTTCTGAATAATGAAATGGCATCATGTGAAATGAGGATCTCGTCTGATTCTATTTTCATATTTTTGAGTTCTTGTGCCAGCTCTTTTGAATTTTTGCAGTGGCAATCTGATAGTCCAAGGAGGGGTTTGATGATTTCGACCAGGGCTTTTGATAAGTTGTACGTGACTGATCCGATGCTGTCTATTATTGTCCGCAGTGGGATATCCTTTTTATGTATTTTTGGGGTTCCATAGATCCAGGGGGTGATGCTGGCTGTGGGATTCAGGTGAGCATATGCGTCCTTTGTGATTTTTTTACTTTCTAATAGGGGTTTGAGAAGGGCTTTTAGCATTTTTTTCTTTTCTTCTGTGGGGTTTGTTTTAATGATTTCATACAGTATGTGCTGTTATCTGCCAACCTGGCTTCCATCTGTTTTTCATGTTTCCGTGTCCATAACTACTGTCGTCTGCCTTTATCTGATGGGAGGATTGTGATTGTTTTATCTGTCCTGAATAAGGTTAATGCTTTTTCTTCTTCTTTTGTAACGTTGCTTTGTGGTAGTTTGGCCGTTTTTAGGCTACTCTTCAGCCCTTTGCAGCATCTTCATGGGGTTGGTCTCATTTAAAAGAAAACACTTTGAATTTTTTGGCAAAACAGTCATAATCTCTCTAAGTGCTCCGGCCACTGAGTAACAGTCATCTAAACATACTGAACTTGAAGAAAATAAATTTCACCTGGGTGTTTTTTTGGATACAAATGCTTGCAAATAACACACAGCTGTCAGATCCGGGCTGGAAAATGCAACAGAAATGTCGAACCAAGTGTTATCCAGCTGAGGTCAAAATTTTGTAACAATACCACAAAAAAATGAATATATTACACAGCTTTCTTCACAGGTCGTTCCCAGGCGTTTTTGAACTGTGCCAAATTGTGCCAAATGGCACAGTTTGGAAAAACATCTGTAACTTTTGAATGATTCAATATAGAAGCTTGATGTTGGGCTCTAATGAAAGGTGACACTCAGGGCTGTGTGTGTGTGTGGGGGGGGGGTTGTTTATTCATTCATGAATGAATGAATGAACAAACAAGCCCCCACACACAAAGAAGCATGCCACGTAAAAAATGTGTGGCTTTTTTTACAAGAAAAAATAACCTACAGTGCATTAAAAATTATACTAAAATATCTGTAATGTAGAAGATAACAACTCCCACCCACCCCCACCACCCCCGCTACAGAGGACGGACATCGCCCGGTGCGCCACAGTCACGGTGCGCCGCGGTCACGGTGCGCCGCGGTCTACTACGCACAGTTGTACTAAAATATCTGCAATAATATCTGCAATCCGCTACAGAAGAGTAGCGGGGGGGGGGGGGGGGGTTCATGGTCCGGACACGGCGCACGGACTGGACATGGTTCGTGCGCCTCGGTCTACTATGCACAGTTGTAATTTACCAATCGGTCAAAAGTCATTTTTGATTACAATTGTCAGGGATAAAGAATAATTTAGCTTATAACACTTACCTGTCCACAACAGCAGTGTCGCTGGCGAACTTCTCTTCCTCATTGTCAGACGAACATGACACTGGTCCGCTTGTTACGGACTCGTGGTTCTGGTCACGCGACCCGGTCAAACCATAATTCCGTTACTGCGGTTTTGCGCTTCCATGATTGCGGTTTTGGCGAACGATTTTTCAAAACAAATAAGAACAGTAGTAAGAAAAAAAGACTGGCGAACGCGTGTGTGTCACCCAGCGGCTTACACAAAACAGATTTTACGCACGGGACGTACGCTTTCAATTGTCGAACTTCTCTGCTTCAATTGGCTCGCTGTATTCGCAGCCGTTGGTAGGTGGGTCCTTCTTGCTAGGTTTTCAGTCATTGGTTCTTCAAGGTTTCAGAAACCCAATTCAAGGCTCTTATTAGTCGAATGAGAGGTCAATCACATCTAAACCAATCAAAGCACTCCTTTGGCTTTCTGTTCGCGGCTGTGTCTGTAGTGGAAGAACGGAAATGCAGGGTTTTTTTTTTCTTCAGTGCGCCCTAGGACGCAGAGTGTGCATACTAGGGCGCCCTCGTGCGCTCTAGGACGCAGAGACGTGTCCGCCCGCGGTACACCGAAGTGCAAGAGGTTAAAGAACAGATATCAGTACGTATGTGTATGTAGCAAAAACTTGCAGTTACTGAAGGTTACTTGTGGAGCCCCACAAGGTTCAGTTTTGGGGCCATTGTTATTCAATCTGTATATAAATGGTATGTGTAAAGTTTCAGAAAAATTGGATTTAATATTGTTTGCAGATTATACTAATTTATTATGCAGTGGAAGCAAGTTGGAACAACTTTTGGATACACCCGGAAAGGAATTAGGAAAGCTTAAACTGTGGTCTGATTCAAACAAATTTAAGTAAGACAATATTTATAATTTTTAACAACCATCACAACAACTCAGTATTTAAACTCAGTGTACTGTAAATGGTGTAGAGATTGAAAGAGTATCCGAAATCAAATTTCTTGGAGCAATAATTGATAATAAATTGTGTTGGAAGCCACATATTAATTATATTAAAGGTAAAATATCCAATCAATCGCAATACTACACAGAGTGAAATATTTGCTGAATCAACCCACGCTATATACTTGGTATCATTCATTAATACTCCCATACATGACATATATTGTACTGAAATATGGGGAAATACATATAAAACAAACATATATCCAGTCTTTATGCTTCAGAAGAGAGCTATTAGAATAATAAACAAAGCTGCTTACAGGGAACCAACAAACCCACTTTTTCTTGAATTAAAAGCTCTCAAGTTGAAAGATCTGGTTGACTTTAAAACTGCAGTAATAATGTTTAAAGTGAAGAATCTATCACTGCCTGCAAATATCCAAAAGTTGTTCCAAATAAGGGAGAAACAATATCATTTCAGAGGAACATTTATATTTCAAAAACCTTCAGTGAGAGCTACCACCAAGCAACACTGTGTTTCAGCGCAGGGAGTCAGACTGTGGAACGCTTTTGGACCTGAATTAAAATCATGTACAACGCTTGGACAATTTAAACAAAAACTAAAGGAAGAAATACTCCAAGCATAAATTCAAAATGACATGTAAAATCACATAAGGATTATCATATCCAGTCTGTGTTGTGTTGTTGCTTAGTTTTGTTTTGTCATGTTTTGTTTTGCCTTTGTTTTGTTTTGCAATTACTTTTATTTTTTGACTTCTTAGATGGAACATGGGAGGGCAATATAAGCTGCGGCTTCAGGCATCACCCTTTTCAGATAATTTATGTTGAACTGTATAATCTGAGGAGCTATTGTTTAATTCGACCTCGTTGGATCCCCCCCCCCACCCCGGTATATTGTTCTGTTCCATTCTTTTAATCTTTTAATCTATCCAAAATAAAGATTCATTCATTCATTCAATGCGGATGAGGTGTAGGCCGCTCAAACCATCGAGTGCCTTATCGTGGATACCTGCGCCTCTCATTTGCCGGAGGCAGCCCTGAGTTTCCTGGACCCCGCAGTTGAGGTAACTGAGGCAAACCCCAGCCTGCGGAGCTATGCTGAACTGGTTGGCCTGCTAATTTCTGTCTCCAACCTCTGGCATATGTACCGTGAGATGGTGAGGAGTTCACCGATTAAGCTGAAGTCTGTGCCGACGATGAAGCATCCCCTGGCTTTGGTACCTCCAGCTCCTCGCCAATCACCAGCTCCAGCCCCGCCTCCTCCTTCCAAGCAGTGGCCCACACTACTATGGGCTCTGTGGAGGATGTCCGCCGCCGAGCGAGAGTGTTTCTCTGGATCACGCTTGGCTCTGAGCAGATCCAGCTGGAAGGGAGGCTCTGGGAAACGTCGGTCCTCTCGGTGTTCCGTTCCAGCTCCTGCAACCACACCACCTCGACAGATGATCTCTGCAGCCACCAAGAGGGATTCACATGGGGTTTCAGCAGCAGCAGCTACAGCAGCACAGGAATTAAGCCAAGTACTGTGCCTTTTCATTCCTTAACATCAATAGAGGAAATGTCTTGCCTTATTCCCGGTGTTTGGGGGAAGTGGGGGGGGGGGGGGGGCTCAGCAACAGCCATCCACTCTGGCTGAGCTCTCACCACCTGCTGCTGCATCCATCCATCCATCCATCCATCCATCTTCACCTGTATCTCCCGTTTCCCTCTCTGTTTCCTCTGATTGTTTGCCTATCCTGGGAGGGAACCGACTGGTAATGGAGGAGCCTGCTGTTCCAGAGGCTCTGATTCCAGCTCCGCAGTCACACTTCAGCACCACATTAGAGGGGATGATGGCCGCCACGTCTGGAGTTCCGCCAGCGCCTGCCTCCACATCTGTGGTTCCACCAGTGCTTGCCACCACGTCTGGGGTTCCACCAGTGCCTGCCACCAAGCCTGGGGTTCCACCAGCACCTGCCTCCACGTCTGTGGTTCCACCAGTGCCTGCCACCACGTCTGGGGTTCCACCAGAGCCTGCCACCACGTCTGGGGTTCCACCAGCACCTGCCGCCACATCTGGAGTTCCCCCAGTGCCTGCCGCCACATCTGGGGCTCCGCCAGTGTCTGCCGCCATGCCAGGAGTTCCACCAGTGTTTGCCACCATGCCTGGGGTTCCGCCAGCTCCTGTCATCACACCTGAAGTTTTGCCTGCCATCATGCCTGCTGCTTGGGCTACAGCAGCAGGGTCACCGGGGTCATGGTAGGCAGTGGAACAAGACTTCAGGAAAGTCCTCTTTTTTTTGTTTATTATGTCATTATTAGAGAGATCTTGCCTTACTCTTGGTGGGGAGACCCAGTTGCAGCTGCCATCTTCTGAGTTTTCCCTGTCGGGTTCTGCTGCTGCCAGTTATAGTGACCCAGTGTTTGTCTCTTCTTCCCTGTCTAAGGTGGCTGTGTCAGGGATGGATCCCCGGGGAGCTGGGCTTGAGACACCCCAATCTGAGTCGTATGGGTTCGCCGCTGGTCAGCAGTCATCTTCTGGTTTTGCCACTGGTCAGCAGTCATTGTCTGGTTTTGTCGCTGGTCAGCAGTCATCATCAGGTGTCGACACCCCTCAGCTGCTGGCTCACAAGACCCACGCCTCAGCCCCTGCTGTCCACAAACAGCATGTTTTTCAGCTCCTGTCTCCAGGAGGAGATGTATCATGCTCACGATACATCTCCAGGAGGAGATGTATCATGCTCCACGGTTCAGTGGCTCTGGGATGCTGGGAGGCCACCTGAGGCATTATGCTATTTTGTTGAGTGGCTCAGGGATGCAGGGAAGCCACCTGACACATTACACCCTGCGGTTTGGTGGCTCAGGGACTCCGGGAGGCCACCCGACACATTTCAATCTATGGTTCGGTGATCCTGGGACTACGGTAGACCACCAGAATTGCCCTGTCTTCTGGTCCGGTGGCCCTGGGATTTCGGTAGGCCGCCCAATCTGCTTTGTTTTTGTTAGTCTCTGCAGGGCGAGAGACTTGTTTTGACCCACCTGGCCTTGTTCCCCCACCGCCCTCTCTGTAAAGGTGATTTTTCTGTTGTTGGCAGGGAGAAGTTTTGATTTTTTTATTTTTTTTTTTGGTGATGTTACTTGGGGTGTCTGGAATCAACCCCTTAAAGGGCTCTGTTAGGATACTGAGCATGGTTGGGGAGCCATGCTCATATTTTAAGTATATTTTGGTTATTTTCTGTTTTCCTTATCTCAGTTTAGTTATTAAATTTGATTATGGTTTTGTCTATAATTATGTTCTCTTGAGTTTGCCATTTGTTTATTTGCTGTGTTTGTATTCTAACTTTCGTCTTGTTAGCTTAGTTTTGTCATTATAGTTCTGTTTATTAATATGTTCTCATGGTCTCATTTGTGTTTTATTTATGTCTGTCTAGTATTAGGGATTTTGTCAGGCTTTGTCCTCACTTTTAGTTCATGTTTTGAGTTCTGTGTATTATCATGTTTTTGGTTTTGGCCTGGGTGTTTTTGTCACAGTCACAATTATGTTTGAGTTTGATGATTTGGATTGTTGGAGTTCTGTTATCATGTTTATTCCTGTCATGCTTTTAGTTTGGACTTTTGTTTTGACAGCATCGTTAGTTTACTTCCAAATTTTTCATTATGAGCTTTTCTCTGTTAATTATTCATGGCTGTTTTTGATTCCCAATTCCTGATTGTTCACAGGTGATTTTGATTTTTCGGTCTGTATAGACACGTCGCATTTCTGTCATGAATCCGGGTTTGGAGGCCAAACCCGATTCTGACTCATCGTTATGCCTTGACCTAATTTCCCCCTGACAGCTCGGGCACACCCCCTCCTCCTGTCAAGCGCCGTCAGCTGCACTGTCACGGTGCTCACACACACACACACACACACACACACACACACACACACACACACACACACACACACACACACGCACACACACACAAGCACATGCTCCATTCACTCTCATTCATACATGCTTTCACACACTGGATGCCAATCAGTTCTGCCCTCACATTTTCACACCGGCAATCTCTTTCCTCGTTAGCTTCTGGAGTATATGTTTGCCGCGCTGGGGGAAAGAGATTGTCGGGGCATTCACTCTCGTTCGTGGCAGCATGCTCTCCGTGAATGACGTACCACTACCTTCACGTTCTCAGCCCGACATCTCCAGACGATCTTTTCCTGGGTGTTCGCGGCTGCCTCAGTTTACAATCCTCCTCCACCGGACTGCTCGGATCGCTCCAGCCCTGTAAGTGTCATTTTGTTCCGCCTTTCTTTTCGTGCTGTTTGCAGCCCTGCAGCACTAGGCTTATCGCCTTCCCTTTCTGCTAAACGGTCCCGCAGCACTAGGCTTCTTTGACCGGGCTGTAGAGCATCCTGTATGTCTGGTGGCCTCATTCTGCCATTACACCCCGCCGTATTTTTGTGTGCTGAACTGAACTGTTACTTGGTGAAATAGGACTTGTGATTTCCTTTGTGTAATTAATGAAAGTGCACCATCTACTCTCACTTTTGGGTTTATTCATTTTCTCTCTCGTGCGCCATACGGAGGTTTATGACAGAATGCCCCGACCAGTGTAAAATCCCAGCGGAGAGGTGGTGCACGAGTGGATTTTCGCTTTTTCTCCTTAGTGTGTTTCCTCCTAGTCGGCTGCATGGATTTTTCCATTTTTGGACTGAACCCCGTGGAGTGTGGAGTGGCTGATCGAGCGGTGGTATTCGTTTCCCGGGCTCGAACCCCCAACTCCTTGAGAGAATTTGTTGCTGTTTGACATCGCTGTCAGGGTGATTCAGACGTGCCCCGGTCTCTGGAAATATCTGGGGTTGACGTCATTTCTTACCGTGGTCCACGAGTCACGCCGACAGCTGGAGTTGATGACAGGAGGATCTATCGGAGCTCAACCGCGGGTTCCCACGACACACTCACAGAGGACCAGAGCCCGCCGCTCACTGCCCGAGCAGGAGTGCTCTTACCCCCGCCGGATTTCTCGTCCTACTCCTGGGAGGACGAAGCAGGACACCGAGGCAGCAGCGGACATTATCACCAGTCAGGAGTTCAGGCAAGTTCATCTCCATTCTCTTGCTATGTCTCCTGAGGTGATTAATCAGATTTCTGTGGAGGAGCTTCAGAAATTGTTACCCGCTGAAGCTCCCCAAACAGCTGCTGTCACGGCTCCTCATTCCCTGTCTTCTGTCTCCCTTCACTCCCCACTGGCCCAGGGAGAGAATTGTCAGACGCAGGAGGAGCAGGAGGAGTCAACCACTCGGCGGGAGGTTAATCCTAGGTTTAAGGAGGCCCGTCACCTCATCGGCAGTTCCTAATTGGACGTCCAGCCCGATTGCTGCTGCGGCAAAGCCCCCCTCGGTGCCAGCTGTCGAACCAGCAGACACCCCCTCAACTTCAGTCACAGTTCCTTTCATTGGGTCGTCCACCCCAGCCGCCGGAGGGATTGTGTGTGCCACTCCAGACCCGCCCACCCCCGTGCCATTCAGCCCGGCTCCTCCGTCAATCACCGACGAGCCTTGAAGACCTATGGGCATGGAGAGGGAGGACAACCCGCCGTCGGCAGCCGCCAACATTCAGACCCGGGAAGCCAGGCAAGTGGGTTTTCATGTAACCTTAGTCATTAAGCATAAGCCTTGTTTGTCCCCCGGAGAGAGCCTCAGGCTAGGCAGTCACCTGAGTGCTCTCCCCCTGCTGCTCCTATGATGAACTCATCTATTTCCTCTGTGTCTCCATCCACTGCCTTGGAGTGTCCACCAGCCATGGAGCTCGACGATAGGGGGAGGGAATGCGCGGTGCTGGAGGACCCCACCCCCCAGATCCACTATGACCAGAGGAGGAGCACTGTGACCGACCGGAAGCGGGTGCCAATGAAGAAGCATCCTCCCGCTTCAGTCTCTGTGGACACAGTGCCACCCAGGTCTCCACCTCAAGACTTCATGCCGGGAGGATAACCGGCATTAGGGGCTCCACTGGAGGAGACCACGACTGCCGAGACCATCATGCCTGCTGTGGGGGCCGCCACAGCAGAGCCATTCCCCGGTCGTCACTGGTCCTCCAGCCGATTGGGCCCCAAACATCATCGTCGAAATCCTAGACAGCGGTAGAAATCGAGCACAGGCAAGTAATCTCTCCTATCGTTCACCTGTCATGTGTTGAGAGTTCTTGCCTGGCTCTTGGGGAGGCGAGTCGGGCACAGCCCCCAGCTGCATCCGAACTTTCCTCGCCGGGCTCTGCCGCTGCCGGCGACCCTAACCGTCTCCATTCTCCCGTCTCCTTCGAGCTCCTTCCTAGGGTCGCCAGAGAGGAGCCACTGTAACCGGGGTTGCCCATGGACGACAAGGAGGGTCCAGTTGTCCTGAGGTCAACAGGGGTGCAACTCCTGACAGACTGGAGAGACCTACGCACCCTAAATCGCCGAAGTCCTGGACAGCGGTGGAGCCAGAAGTCAGGCAAGTGTGCTCCATTATGACAGAAGTGTCAATAGTAATGTCACACTGCCCGACTTATGGTGAGGTGGGCCCAGGGCAGCTCACAGTAGCCCTCGGGACCGCCACACCGGGCTCTGCCGCTGCCAGCGACCCTGACCTGGTTTCTCTTTCTCTCTCTTTGGGTTCTGAGCCTCTGGCCAGAGTCGCCAGGGAGCTACTGGAGGCAACTGAGGATCGGGGCCCAATGGCCAGAGGACGTGAGGAGCATCACCTCCCTCACTGGGGGGGCCACCGCGGAAGCAATGAGGCCCCCGTTGGGAGTCACCGCAGGTGCAACGGTGCTCCAACCGGAGTAACCACGGGTGCAGCAGGGCCTGAGCTGGGGTCCACCACGGGTGCAACAGGGCCTGAGCCGGGGTCCACCGCAGGTGCAGCTGGGCCTGAACCGGGGTCCGTCGTGGGTGCAGCCATGTCCCAGACCGGGACCGTCGCGGGTGCTACAGTTCCCCTGCCCCAAGCCTCGAACGGCAGGGGGGCTCCCGTTCCCTGGCTTCCACGCCGAGGTCCCTGAGGTTGGAGGCTGCCTCTCCGCCCTCCTCTCAGGGCCTGGTGGCTCCACCATGTTAGTCGCCACCCGAAGGACTTGGCTTATGGGTCGGGTGGCCCATCAGCCCAGGCAGGCCGCCGGACACTACCCCACAGGCCGCCTGCTGGACCTGGGACTGGGGCAGGCCACCCGATCAATCATTCCTCACCATACTGGGGGCCTGGGACTCAGGTCGACCCCCTGAACTTTGGACTTTGGGGGAGGGGGGTTCGTGTTCCAGGTTGGGGTTAGTTAGGAGGGGTTTGGCTCTTTATTCTATTTTTGTTCTGATTGTGTTTTTTACTGGTTGCTTCCCTCCTAACTGGTTTTCCCCCACCTCCCACCCTGGGTGAGTGCTTATTGCCGGGGGGGAGGGGTTCCCTTGAGGGGTGTTGTTTCTTTTCTTTTTTACTGATGGTGCTGGGGTGTCTGGTGTCCACCCCTAGAGGGGGGGACCCTGTCATGAATCCGGGTTTGGAGGGCAAACCCGATTCTGACTCATCGTTATGCCTTGACCTAATTTCCCCCTGACAGCTCGGGCACGCCCCCTCCTCCTGTCAAACTCCGTCAGCTGCACTGTCATGGTGTTCACACATACTGTACACACACCTACACACACCCACACAAGCACATGCTCCATTCACTCTCATTCACACACGCTCTCACACACCGGATGCCAATCAGTTCTGCCCACACATTTTCACACCGGCAATCTCTTTCCTCGTTAGCTTCTGGAGTATATGTTTGCCGCGCCCGGGGAAAGAGATTGTCGGGGCATTCACTCTCGTTCATGGCAGCATGTTCTCAGCCCAACATCTCCAGACGATCTATTCCTGGGTGTTCGCGGCTGCCTCAGTTTACAATCCTCCTCCACCGGACTGCTCAGATCGCTCCAGCCCTGTAAGTGTCATTTTGTTCCGCCTTTCTTTTCGTGCTGTTTGCAGCCCTGCAGCACTAGATTTATTGTCTTCCCTTTCTGCTAAACGGTCCCGCAGCACTAGGCTTCCTGACCGGGCTGTAGAGCATCCTGTATGTCTGGTGGCCTCATCCTGCCATTACACCCCGCCGTATTTTTGTGTGCTGAACTGAACTGTTACTTGGTGAGATTGGATTTGTGATTTCCTTTGTGTAATTAATAAAAGTGCACCATCTACTCTTGCTTTTGGATAAATTCATTCTTTCCTCATAGGTTTATGACAATTTCATTTCAAGTCAATTGAATTCAACTTTGTTTATATAGCGCCATTTCACAACAACAGTCATCTCATAGCACTTTCAAATGTAGGGGAAATCCCCACAATTGCAGAAAGACCCCAACAATCAGGCGATCCCCTGTGAGCAAGCACTTGGCAACGGTGCAGAGGAAAAACTCCCTTTTAACAGGAAGAAACCTCCAGCAGAACCAGGCTCAGGGAGGGGCAGTCATCTGCTGTGACTGGCTGGGGGGTGAGGGGATAGAGAAGATGAGAAGAACAGGCATGTAGAGAGCAAACATTAAATGGGAGAAGCCCAGTACATTATTGGATGTCCCCTGGCTGTATAAATCTATTAGCAGCATAACTAAGGGAGGGTTTAGAGACACATGATCCCTCCTAATTGCAAGCTATATCGAAAAGGAAGGTTTTTACCCTATTCTTAAAAACAGAGATCGAGTCTGACTCCCGAATCCAGATTGGTAACTGGTTCCACAGGAAAGAAGCTTGATAACTGAAGGCTCTGCCTCTCATTGTACTTTTAAAGATTCTAGGTATTACAAGTAATCCAGCATTTTGGGAGCATAGTGCTTTATTAGGATGATAGGGTAGTATCAGATCTTTTAAATAAAAAGGGGCCTGATTGTTAAGAGCTTTGTAAGTGAGAAGAAGGATTTTAAATTTAATTCTGAGCTCTTTGGGAAGCCAATGAAGGGAGGCCATACCAGAGAGATATGATTTCTCTTTCTGTCATGGGATGGTCCTCGTGGACCACTATTGAGACGCTATAGGCAGCTTTTGAGTTTGCATATTTATTAAAGGAAGACACACTATATGAAAATAAAGAGCCATGTGGGGCAAAACACAAATAACTACAGCAAAGGCACATTAATAATACACTCAGGATAACAGGAGTAAACTTACTGAGAATGAGGAGAACACGAGCGTGACTGGAGCCGGGGACTAGGGACTCCAGCCGAACGTTGGGGAGACCAGCGTTATGCGAGGTCGCAGCCCAGAGTAACCATAGCTGCTCCCTTAAATAGGGCTAGAGGATTAACCAGCTGATGAGGACGTCATCAGTGGAATGGCAATCAGCTGTCACCGTGGAGCTCGGCTCTGACAGCCAGAAGTCCCGCAGAGATGCTGTCAGAATAAGAGCCCGGGAAGGCCATAAGGAAAACTAACACAGAACGGGAGGAAAATACTGCATGACCTGAGCGCAGACGAAATCAGCGCTCAGACCATGACAGTACTCCCCCCCGAACGGCGCACTCTGGGCGCAGCGTAACACCCAAGCCTCCCCCCACCCAGAAGGCTACTCAGGCCTATCCAGGGTGGGTGGAGGGGGAAGGCCCGGGAGGCGAGAACCCCAGGAAGAAAACTGAGAAACACTAATGACAAGGGTCAAATACAAGGAAAAAAAAAACAAAACAAGGACATGGTACAACAGTCTGAGCACAGATGAAGTATAAAAAGGAACAAGGCAACAAGGAAACTAAAATACAGGTACCAAAAGGAAAATACATAGTACCCTAACACCGGGAGGAAGAAAAAACTCAAAAGCCACGACGTAGTGCAGCAATGCCACAAATACAGTGGGGAAAAAAAGTATTTAGTCAGCCACCAATTGTGCAAGTTCTCCCACTTAAAAGATGAGAGAGGTCTCCAATTTTCATCATAGGTATACCTCAACTATGAGAGACAAAATGAGAAAAAAAAATCCAGAAAATCACATTGAAGGATTTTTAATTAATTAATTGGTAAATTCCTCGGTAAAATAAGTATTTGGTCAATACAAAAAGTTCATCTCAATACTTTGTTATATACCCTTTGTTGGCAATGACAGAGGTCAAACGTTTTCTGTAAGTCTTCACAAGGTTTTCACACACTGTTGCTGGTATTTTGACCCATTCCTCCATGCAGATCTCCTCTAGAGCAGTGATGTTTTGGGGCTGTCGCTGGGCAACACGGACTTTCAACTCCCTCCAAAGATTTTCTATGGGGTTGAGATCTGGAGACTGGCTAGGCCACTCCAGCACCTTGAAATGCTTCTTATGAAGCCACTCCTTCGTTGCCCGGGCAGTGTGTTTGGGATCATTGTCATGCTGAAAGACCCAGCCATGTTTCATCTTTAATGCCCTTGCTGATGGAAGGCGGTTTTCACTCAAAATCTCACGATACATGGCCCCATTCATTCTTTCCTTTACACGGATCAGTCGTCCTGGTCCCTTTGCAGAAAAACAGCCCCAAAGTATGATGTTTTCACCCCCATGCTTCACAGTAGGTATGGTGTTCTTTCTCCTCCAAACACGACAAGTTGAGTTTTTACCAAAAAGTTCTATTTTGGTTTCATCTGACCATATGACATTCTCCCAATCCTCTTCTGGATCATACAAATGGTCTCTAGCAAACTTCAGAAGGGCCTGGACATGTACTGGCTTAAGCAGGGGGACACGTCTGGCACTGCAGGATTTGAGTCCCTGGCGGCGTAGTGTGTTACTGATGGTAGCCTTTGTTACTTTGGTCCCAGCTCTCTGCAGGTGATTCACTAGGTCCCCCAGTGTGGTTCTGGGATTTTTGCTCACCGTTCTCGTGATCATTTTGACCTCACGGGGTGAGATCTTGCGTGGAGCCCCAGATCGAGGGAGATTATCAGTGGTCTTGTATGTCTTCCATTTTCTAATAATTGCTCCCACAGTTGATTTCTTCAAACCAAGCTGCTTACCTATTGCAGATTCAGTCTTCCCAGCCTGGTGCAGGTCTACAATTTTGTTTCTGGTGTCCTTTGACAGCTCTTTGGTCTTGGCCATAGTGGAGTTTGGAGTCTGACTGTTTGAGGTTGTGGACAGGTGTCTTTTATACTGATAATAAGTTCAAACAGGTGCCATTAATACAGGTAATGAGTGGAGGACAGAGGAGCCTCTTAAAGAAGAAGTTACAGGTCTGTGAGAGCCAGAAATCTTGCTTGTTTGTAAGTGACCAAATACTTATTTTACCATGGAATTTAACAATTAATTCATTAAAAATCCTTCAATGTGATTTTCTGGATTTTTTTTTCTCATTTTGTCTCTCATAGTTGAGGTATACCTGTGATGAAAATTGGAGACCTCTCTCATCTTTTAAGTGGGAGAACTTGCACAATTGGTGGCTGGCTAAATACTTTTTTGCCCCACTGTATAACCCAGTATAAACAGGCAAGGGAAACACAAAAAACAAAAGAGCATCTCTCAAACCACAGAGGAAATGAGAAACTGAAATACAGGCATATTACAAAAGTCCAACGTACCCTAATTATACCAGACAAAAGGGGGAACAAAAAAACATGCTAAAGAGCGGCGATATACACAGTACAATATAGTTCATAGAAAAAAAATACAAAAGCATCCCAGAACTACAGGGGAGGGGAAAAAAAACTAAAGGGATGTCGACAGGCAGAGCACAATGAATCAAAAACAAATATTTCTGGAGGTCTTCCAGCATCCAGCGTCCAGATGGCTGGCAGGGGGAAAAGAATAAGTTCGGGCGGCCTACCCCAGTCCCAGGCCAGGAGAAACAGTACCTCTGGCGGCCGGACCAGGTCGCCGAACGAAGAGTCCAGTTTGTCGGGTGGCTGACCCAGAACGCCAAATCGGAGATGCAGTTTCCCAGGCGGCCGACCCGCGTCATCAGGTCACCAGGACCGCAGGGGAGAACTCGGAGGCGGCCTTCCTATCGCGAGGAATAGCGAGGGAGAGCCGAACCAATTACGGGGAATCCCCGTGGCACCTGATGGAGGGAAAAAGGAAACGGGGAAAAGATGAGGGACCAGTCTGGCATTGATCGGCGAAGGATCTGCAGCTCCTTCTCCGAACTCCACTCGGACTGGTGCTGCGCTCCTGTAGGATCCCAAGCGAGACCGTGCTGCACTCACGACGGACCCCAATTGGGTCAAGGTTGCACCCACGACAGACCCCGACTAGGCCGGAACAATACCCACAATGGACCCTGACTGGGCCGACGCAGCACCAGGAATGACCTCCAGACATGAACCCAGAACCTCCAAGGCAACAACCGGAGCAGGCTCAGAGGAGAAAAGAAAACCGGGATCAGAATCACCGGCAGCGGCAGAGCCCAGCGAGACAAGCTTGGACGCAGCGGACGGCTGCGCCTGGCTCGTCTCCCCAAGAGACAGGCAAAAATGCTCCAGAATAGAGGAAAGGAAGACAAAATAGAGCACTTGCCTGATCTCAGGCTCTACCGCAGCCCAGGACTTCGACGATCCGGGTTCAGCACGCTGAAGGTCCAGTTCTGGTTCCCACTCCACTGCGGCGGGCTCCGCAACTGGCATGATGGTGTCCACAGTCTGGGGGATTCCCTGATGCTGACGTCCACGCTGAAGGTCCGCACGGCGTGGTGGCAGGGGATCGTTGACCTGCCGGGTCAGACTGTTCTTCAGTGAAGACCCGGGGACGCTTGATCGTCAGCACAGGCTCCAAGTGGCAGTCCGCCCTCCTCCTCTGCCCATGTTGTGGCTGCGGGGCTGGAACCAGGCTCTCCAGGGCCGCAGGCTCCTTCCTCATCCAGCGGTGTAGTCCTGGCACCGGCGAACGCTCAGGGGGAGGAGACACAGAGGTAGCAGGTTCATAATTAATAATTGCAGCAAGTGGAGGGAGCTCGGGGGACTGTGAACCCCGAACTCCACCCCCAGGGATCAAACAAGGCAATTCACCCAGTGAAGGAAAAGAATGAAAGAACACTTGCCTGATCCGCTGAGGACCGATGGAAACTGCTGCAGTGGGCTTGGTTCTTCCCTTCCCCCGATGGATGGTGACAGAGGGCTCCCCAGGAAGACAAAGAATCAGAATCAGAATCAGAATCAGAAAAGCTTTATTGCCAAGCATGTTTACAAAATAAACATACAAGGAATTTGACTTGACATTGGGCGCACTCGATAAGTGCATCCCAATGACGCGGCAGCCATGAAGGCGCCTGTCATACAGAGAAGGGTAAAGAGGGGAATGGGGGGGTGGATGACACAATGGGCAGAGAGAAAAAAACATAGTTAATCAAAATAAAGCTCGTTATGAGCAAAATCGTGATTACATAGAAAAAACCCTCAAATGCACAATTAGCAGACAACAGATCACACAATAACAAAGGAGCGAGAGAGACCAGTGTGTGTAGTCAGCATGTAATCAGTATGAATGAATAGTGTGGATGTATCAGTTGCTGGTGCACAACAAAGGAGCACCTCCTGGCAACGGATGGATGTTATGTTCATGTATTCTAAACACAGATAAGCATGTCCAAGAGTCTATCTCTCTTCGTGCATGCCAGATGGCAGAGTTCTGTATTAGACACATGATAACGCTGTCCTTGAAGAGCTCAGTCTGCTGAACAACAGCAATTGTTTGTTGATTGTTTGGGTTAGAGAAGCCAAAACCCTCTTCTGCTTTGTCTTCATCCAGGAGGAGAATAATCTTCAGGGCGCCGAATCAAGGTCTAAAGGCACAGTTCACTCAGAGCATAGAATTTTCATCTCTCTTGCGATTCTGTGCTTCATAATTTCCATATACAGGCTTTAAAATCATTCCCTGGAGAGCACCAGCGACTTCAAGATGTATTCCACCTACTGAATCAGTCACCATTCAGTTCACCATTGCCGCTATCAGTGCACTCCCCAACTGGTCGAATTGTTGTTGAAGGAGCTTTGCCGGGTCCGCATTTTGATCAGCTCTCCCAACTTCTTTAATTTCTGATACATCAGGAAACTCCAGAGCCAAAGTAGAAATCCTGTGATCATAAGCCAAACAGATAGATGTCTTCCGCATCTCAGTCGAATCACACAGACACATGAGTTCCCAATTGTCCACGAGTCTCCCACTTGGGCTCCCCCTGGCCCGAACTTCTTTTGAAGTGGTGTCAATCGCATTTAAAGCCCACCAAATCCATAATTTTCCGTTTGGAATAAGATTCAGCCAGAAGAAGAGCGACACAGACAGGACACAGCAAGCTGGGATCAGTAAGGGAATAGGAGGGAGTAGGAGAGGGGGAGAAAAGCGTCTGCTCTCTCTGAAAGCCGGAAGAGAAGAGGAGCCACTTGTACCGGACCAGGAACGGGAGCAGCCGGAGGCGAACTTGTGGAGCTCACAGCAGCTGGGGAGAGCGTCGAGGAGGAGGGAGGAGCAGTAGAGGTGGTCCAGGGACGAGGAACATACAACCCGGAGGAGGCTGCTGTCTTACCCCTCTGATGAGACGCAGAGGCTACAGCTGGCTGGGAGACAGAGTTCGTGCAGCTATCCGGAACTGGATCTGGACGGGGTTCTCGCTGAGGCTTCGCTGAGGGAATCCCGGCTGACGTCCTTCTCCGCTGGAAATGGCGTTGGGTGGAGTAAACTCCTGGACTGGACAAGTGACAGGAGTGGGATCCCGAGGCGAGGAGCGAGGATGCCTCCGCTTTGGCTTCCTGCTGGAGTTTCCCTCCAGCCCACGGAGCTTCTCCCGGAATGCAGAGATCACCACCTTCCTTGTCACAATTTCGGGATGGTCAGCGTAGCGAGGATGACGGTTGATCGTCATCTCAGCGAGGTCCAGGTACCAGCGTGAGGCGCTGGGGACGGTGTGATGGCGAGCGCCGGAAATGATCCCATCAATCTCGATAAGGGCCATTACCAGCTCATAGCCCAAGCTCATGGCATAGCCCTTGGGTGGCGATGCCATCTCCCCGCACACTGGTACGCGGAAAAGGGGGAAAACTACAAGCTCAAAACTAAGCAAACTCACGGTCACCGGCGTCCCATTTGGCTGTGACCTACTGTCATGGGGTGGTCCTCGCGGACCACTATTGAGACACTATAGGCAGCCGTTGAGTTTGCATATTTATTAAAGGAAGACACACTATATGAAAATAAAGAGCCATATGGGGCAAAACACAAATAACACAAACACAAATAACAACTACAGCAAAGGCACATCAATAATACACTCAGGATAACGGGAGTAAACTTACTGAGAATGAGGAGAACATGAGCGTGACTGGAGCCGGGGACTAGGGACTCCAGCCGAACGTTGGGGAGACCAGCGTTATGCGAGGTCGCAGCCCGGAGTAACCATAGCTGCTCCCTTAAATAGGGCTAGAGGATTAACCAGCTGATGAGGACGTCATCAGCGGAATGACAATCAGCTGTCACCGTGGAGCTCGGCTCTGACAGCCAGAAGTCCCGCAGAGACGCTGTCAGAATAAAAGCCCATGAAGGCCATAAGGAAAACTAACACAGAACGGGAGGAAAATACCGCATGACCTGAGCACGGACAAAATCAGCGCTCAGACCATGACACTTTCTAGTACCTGTTAAAACTCTTGGAGCAGCATTTTGGATCAACTGAAGACTTTTTAAAGATATTTTAGGACAACCTGATAATAAAGACTTAACAATAATCTAATCTAGAGCTAACAAAAGCGTGGATCAGTTTCTCAGAATCACTCTGAGACAAGATGCTCCTAATCTTGGCAATATGACGCAAATGATAGAAGGCAGCCTTAGAAACAAATTTAATATGTGAATTGAAAAACAGATTTTGATCAAAAATAGCTTCAAGGTTCCTCACAGAACTATTAAGAGAAAGAGTAACCGCATCCAAACTAAAAGTTTGATTTGGAAAGGTTTTTCTAAGGTTTTTTGGGCCAACAAGAATGACTTCAGCCTTATCTGAATTTAATAGCAGGAAATTACAAGTCATCCAAGCTTTGATTTCCTTAAGACAGGCTACTAACTTGGCTAATTGATTACTATTTTCTGGCTTCATTGACAGGTATAATTGTGTGTCATCTGCATAACAATGAAAATGTATACAGTGCTTTCTAATGATGTTGCCTAATGGAAGCATATATAAACTAAAAAGAGTAGGGCCTAGCACAGATCCCTGTGGAACTCCATGACTGAGCTTTGAGTTGGAAGAAAACGCATTATTGACATGAACAAACTGGAGCCTATCAGACAAATAAGATCTAAACCACTGCAGCGAAGTTCCATTAAGTCCACCATAGTGTTCTAATCTGTCAAGTAGAATGTTATGGTCGATAGTGTCAAAGGCTGCACTAAGGTCTAAAAGGACAAGTACAGAAACAAGTCCATTATCAGATGCGATAAGGAGGTCATTAGTGACCTTCACTAAGGCTGTTTCAGTACTATGATGGATTCTAAACCCAGATTGAAACTCTTCAAATAAACTATTTCCCTGCAAGGGATCAAATAATTGTGTAGCAACAACTCTTTCTAAGATTTTTGAAATGAAAGGCAGATTAGAGATTGGTTGATAGTTAGCTAAAACTCCTGGATCCAGCATTGGCTTTTTGAGTAAGGGTTTAATTACAGTAGTTTTAAAAGCCTGCGGTACATGGCCTAATGTTAAAGAAGAATTGATTATTTGAAAAATACGGCTGCCAATAAATGGGAAGACTTTTTTAAATAACCTGGTAGGAATAGGGTCTAAAAGACAAGTTGAAGGCTTGGATGAGGAAATTATTTTATCTAACTCTAAAAGGTCAATTGGAGTAAACTTATCCAAACAGATATCAATTGAAGGAGTTGTAGTAGATGCTGTATTTAAGTTAACGGTGGGAAGAATCTGACTGATTTTATCTCTAATAGATGAAATTTTATGATTGAAAAAGTTCATAAAGTCCTGACTAGTAAGCTCTAAGGGAATGCTAGGATTGACAGAGTCCTGGCTCTTTGTCAGCCTGGCTACAGTACTGAAAAGAAACCTGGGATTTTTCTTGTTCTCTTCTATTAATGCAGAGTAATAACTTGTTCTCACTTTTCTAAGAAATTTTTTTTATAAATTAAAAGATGATTTCTCCCAGCTAAATAGTTTTCACCTTATCACCTTATCACCTTTTCACCTTATCGTGGTGGTGGTGGTGGTGGGGGGGGGGTTGCGTGCCCCAGTGATCCCAGGAGCTATGTTGTCTGGGGCAATTTGCCTTTGATAGGGTCTCCCAAGACAAACTGGTCCTGGGTGAAGGGCCAGACTAAGAACGATCCAACAGACTCTCATGAGAAATTGTATATTAAGGATTCAGTGTACCCCGCCCGGTATGGAGTTACCGGGGCCCCACCCTGGAGCCAGGCCTGGGGGAGGGGCTTGAAGGCTAGCGTCTGGTGGCCGGGTTTCCACCCATGGGACCCAGCCAGGCTCAGCCCAAAGGAGTTACATAGGTCCGCCCTCCAGTGGGCTCACCACCTGCAGGAGGGATCATGGGGGTCCGGTGCTATGTGGATTAGGTGGCAGTCAAAGGCGGAGACCTTGGCGGACTGATCCCAAGCTTTCTAAACTGACTTTTGGTACGTGGAATGTCACCTCTCTGGTGGGGAAGGAGCCTGAGCTGGTGTACGAGGTTGAGAGATACCGGCTAGATATAGTCGGCCTCACCTCAACACACAGCTCCGGTTCCGGAACCAGTCTCCTGGAGAGGGGCTGGAGCTTGGCCTTTTCTGGAGTTGCCCCGGGCGAGAGGCGACGAGCAGGGGTGGGTATTCTTGTATCGCCCCACCTTGCTGCCTCTATATTGGAGTTTTCCCCGGTGGATGAAAGGGTTGCTTCCCTGCGCCTTCGGGTTGGGAAACAGGTCCTGACCATCATTTGTGCCTATGCACCAAATGATGTTTCAGAGTACCCACCCTTTTTGGAGTCTGTGACTGGGGTGCTGGAGGGTGCTCCTCTTGGAAACTCCATTGTCCTACTGGGGGACTTCAATGCGCACGTGGGCAACGACAGTGAAACCTGGAGGGGGGTGAATGGGAGAAACGGCCTGCCCGATCTGAACCCGAGTGGTGTTCAGTTATTGTACTTCTGTGCTAACCACAGTCTGTCCATAACAAACACCATGTTCAAGCATAAGGGTGTCCATATGTGCACCTGGCACCAGGACACCATAGGTCGCAGGTCGATGATTGATTTTGTTATCGTATCATCAGACCTGCGACCGTATGTCTTGGACATCCGAGTAAAGAGAGGTGCAGAGCTGTCAACTGATCACCACCTGGTGGTGAGTTGGATCCGATGGCAGGGCCATTCAGACCTGGTAGACCCAAACGTATAGTGAGGGTGTGCCGGGAGCGTCTGGCTGAGGCCCCTGTCCAGGAGGTCTTCAACTCCCACCTCCGGAAGAACTTCAACCACATTCCGAGGGAGTCTGGAGACATGGAGTCTGAATGGGCCATGTTTTTCACCTCTGTTGTTGAAGCGGCAGCCCAGAGCTGCGGCCACAAGGTGGTCGGTGCATCTCGTGGTGGCAACCCCCAAACCAAGTGGTGGACACCAGTGGTGAGGGGGGCCATTAAGCTGAAGAAGGAGTCCTATCAAGCTTGGTTGGCTTGTGGGACTCCCGAAGCAGCTGAGGTGTACCGGCAGGCCAAGCGGAGTGCAGCTCGGGTGGGTGCTGAAGCAAAAACCCGGGTATGGGAGGAGTTCGGTGAGGCCATGGAACAAGACTTTCGGTCGGCCTCAAAGAGATTCTGGCAAACTGTCCGGTGGCTCAGGAGGGGAAAGCAGCTCCCCGTCCACACTGTGTATGGTGCGGATGGGACACTTGACTTCGACTGGGGATATCGTCGGGCGGTGGAAGGAATACTTCGAGGATCTCCTCAATCCCACTGATACGCCTTCCACAGAGGAAGCAGGGTTTGGGGACGAGGGGGATGACTCGCCTATCACAGGGGCTGAGGTCGCCAAGGTGGTTAAAAATCTCCTTGGTGGCCGGGCCCCGGGGGTGGACGAGATTCGCCCTGAGTACCTCAAGGCCCTGGATGTTGTTGGGTTGTCATGGTTGACACACCTCTGCAACATTGCGTGGAGGTCGGGGGCAGTGCCTTTGGCATGGCAAACCGGGGTGGTGGTTCCTCTCTTCAAAAAAGGGGACCGGAGGGTGTGCTCCAACTTTAGAGGGATCACACTCCTCAGCCTCCCTGGGAAGGTCTATGCCAAGGTACTGGAGAGGAAAGTCCGGCCGTTGGTCGAACCTCAGATTCAGGAGGAGCAATGTGGTTTTCGTCCTGGCCGTGGCACATCGGACCAGCTCTTTACCCTCTCGAGAATTCTTGAGGGTTCGTGGAAGTTTGCCCAACCAGTTTACATGCGTTTTGTGGACTTGGAGAAGGCATTTGACCGCGTCCCTCGTGGATTTTTGTGGGGGGTAATTCAGGAGTATGGGGTATCGGGCTTGTTGTTACGAGCTATTCGGTCTCTGTACGGCCGCTGAGTGTGAAGCGGCTGGGATGAGAATCAGCACCTCCAAGTCCGAGTCCATGGTCCTCATCCGGAAAAAGGTGGATTGTCCTCTCCGGGATGGGGACAGGCTCCTGCCCCAAGTGGAGGAGTTTAAGTATCTTGGGGTCTTGTTCACGAGTGAGGGGAAAATGGAGCGAGAGATCGACAGACGGATTGGAGCAGCATCTGCAGTGATGCGGACGTTGTACCGGTCTGTTGCGGTGAAGAGGGAGCTTAGTTCTAAGGCAAAGCTGTCGATTTACCAGTCAGTCTACGTTCCTACTCTCACCTATGGTCACAAGCTTTGGGTAATGACCGAAAGAACGAGATCGCGGATACAAGCGGCTGAAATGAGCTTTCTCCGTAGGATTGCTGGATTCACCCTCAGAGATAGGGTGAGGAGCTCAGTCATCCGGGAGAGGCTCAGAGTAGAACCGCTGCTCCTCCACATTGAAAGGAGTCAGTTGAGGTGGTATGGGCATCTGATTAGGATGCCTCCTGGACGCCTCCCACTTGAGGTGTTTCAGGCATGTCCCACTGGGAGGAGACCCCGGGGCAGACCCAGGACTCGGTGGAGAGACTATGTCTCCCAGCTGGTCTGGGAACGTCCTGGTATCCCCTCTGAAGAGCTGGAGCAGGTGGCTGGGGAGAGGGAAGTCTGGGCTTCTCTGCTTGAACTGCTGCCTCCACGACCCAGACCTCCGGAAAAGCAGTAGAAGATGGATGGATTGAATAAATAGTTTTCATCTAAATTAGTGGAACACAATTTTCTTTCTAATTGACGAGTCTTCTGTTTTAAGCTATGAGTTTCTGTGTTAAACCAAGGGGTTAGAAATCTGATTGGACTTTTTCTTTTTTAAAGGGGCCACCAAGTCTAGAGTCTGATGCAGAGAAGCTGTAACATTGTCCACCATGCTATCAATTACAGAAGGAGCAAGCTCTCCATAGCTTTTTTCCGTTGTGTTGACATGGCATAGAGGAAACAGTCTTCATAAATTTGGTAACATCATCTGAAAGACATCTGCTGTAGTAATATTTTTCTTTAGGAATCAAATAGTCAGGAATAGTGAAATCAAAGGTTAACAGACAATGGTCTGACAGTACAGGATTATGAGGAGACACTACCAGATTTCTATTTCTATGCCATATGTCAGAACAAGGGCCAATGTGTGGTGGAGATAATGGGTAGAATTTTCTACTTTCTGAGAAAACCCCATCGAGTCTAATATTGAATTAAATGCCTTATTAAGACAGTCCTTTGGCCTTCATTGCGGCAATCTTCTATGCTCTTGTTACTGTGCTTCTTGGTCACGTCACGCCTAGTTTAGTCAAGTCAAGTTATGTCATGTCATGTCATGTTATGTCACGTCTGGATTGTTTTTAGTTAAAAATAAACCACTGCAAACCACAGCTCCAGCACTTGGGTCCATTTAATCCACAAACTGCTCCAGGAGGAGCATTTATCGGTTTTTGCAAACAAACGCCACTTCCATGAAAATTTCACTCTTACATCAAACAACTGTTAACATTACCTACTTATAGAAGTTCAGATCGTTTTGTCTCAAAAGCCGATATGTACTATGTTATAGACACTACAAATTCATGTTGTTTTTTTTTTTCAAAAGCCGATAAACATTAGGAGTGTTTTTTTTTTACAAAAGTAGATAACTCCAAATGGCAAATCAGCGCTTGGTATTTGGGTCACGTGACTCATCTTGGCTGCCTTCCCAGTCTGTTTGCTCTGACTGATTTCCCTGGCTGTGTTCAGAATGTTCACTCACTCCCTCCCTACTCGCTATATAGTGAATTTAGATATAGTGGACTATACCGTAAACTCAATATAACAATAAAATTAACCGCTTTCGGACACTACTGGGCTTGTTTTCATGACACGGTTAGTGACATCATCACGTGAGACAGTAAAATGTAACAGACTAACGGAGGCAAAAAAAAAAAAAAATGAATACCTGCATGTGATTTGTAGTAAATATGTATTAAATCAAATCGTTTTTGCTGAATTATTTAATACTAGTACATACCCGTCCATGCCCATAGAAACCAAGTATAAGTAAGTATTTCTGCATGCCCTTTGCTGAAGGGTGTCCTCCTGTCTCAGACGGCTGTGTTGTTCACAGTCATGCCTGCGGCATACTGCTGGAACCTGAGGTGTTTTATGTTCATGGCAACTTTTCTGACGTGCAGCAGTTCTCCTCATTCTATTGCTCTCCATCTGGTGGGTCTTCTTCTTCTTTGTTCAGAACACTGGTTGAGGGATAGGTGTGTTGTAATTCTAGTTCAAGGGCAGGATCATGAAAATAGATCTGAGCAAGAAGAGGCTTTCGTCCCTGTTCAGGAAGGCCTGTGCATGCCTGTAGAAATCAAGAAACTGGAGCACTCAGAGAAATCAGCGCTTTGCTTGGCATTTAATTTATAGTGTAGACTGGCATTCTTCAAGGTTACACATTTTTACTGTGTCAGCACCTCTTTATAAACGACATTGCTTGAGCGACATTCTCTTGAGCGAGAATACAAAGACTGCTTGATCTGGCAACTCTGCTTGCGGCAAGGTAGAATTGGCCATAGCTGCAGAAATCTGTTGTGCAGAAAACATGAACGCCCTGTAAAGACTGGCCCTGTGACTTATTCACCTTGCCAATTTTGAGCCATATGACATCATAAAGACACATTAGTTAAGGCATCGTGAGTGATGGTCTATATGACATCATAAAGACACATTTGTCTGTGTGCTGTCATATAGACATCATATCTTTATGATGGCATCACGAGTCCTGTGATGGTCAGGCAGAGATCATAGGCCGTCCTATGATGTCCTATGGACGTGACAGACACACACATTTTCATTTCTTGCTTTAAAAGAGTGATGATGATGATGATGATGAAGTGAAGAGTGATAAATACAGTACCTTAAGGTAGTTTATGTTGTGATGTGCATTCACTATAGTACACTATATGGGGAAGGAGTTTCTTTTTTTCCAGCCTTATTCCTTTTTTTTAAACTGTGCACACCAGTGAAGAGAGAGAAACACCATTTCACTTCTCCTGTATATCCTGTACGTATAGTAGTATTGACAATAAAATCTTTGAATCTTGAATCTTGAATTTATTATAGCTATATTATACCATTTTACTGAGTGGATATGCCTAAATCAGTGTGTCAATCATACTACACTGATACTTATAGACATTCAAGTATGTTCCATACAAAATAGCATGGCTTTCTGGACTTATCTGTTTTTGCAAAAAAAAAAAAGTACTAATAAATTGCCCAAAAGTAACAATGAGTTGATGTTTGATTTTTTGCTTTATTATGTCTGAGATACTCATATTTCAAGTGACCATGTCTTAGAAGCTGATTTGGAAATACTAACACCTATAAACCAACAGATGAAAAAGTGGTTTTTCCTCATTTTGAACACAACTGGATTTATATGTTTTTGCAAAAGAATTCTTCATATGGAGATGAGGCAGACCGCAAGAGCAGTGATTGGTCCACTTTGTCTTCTCCTTAACATTTCTGTCATGATTGGCAATAATGAACAGCTCACGTGCAGGGAACGACACCAGAGAAAACACACGATGAACACAGAGAAGCTGAGTAACCACAATTTATTGATTCAAAAAGAGGCTTAGTTAATGAAAGACGCCACTCCCCAGAGGAGGACCCAGCCTGTAAGGGTTGACGAGAGCGGATTAGAATAGGAGGGAGGCTGGTAAAGGGAAAATAGGACAGCACTCACATGGGATGAGCAGTGAGCCCGGCAGTGGAACTCAGCATGAAACAGCGAACTGGGAGTGGATGCTAGTAGGCAGGAGTAGAGCTGAGTGAGGTGTCTGACCGGGTGGAATAGGCAGCTGAAGTGGTGATGAGAATGAACCCCAGAGATGCACCACGAAGATGGCAGCAACCTGGAGAAGGAAGAAAGGAGAAGAGGAATTAGTTTTTTTTTCCTTGGAGAGTGAATAATAAACTTACTTGCTTGTATGAGGCAGTATACCCAACGAGCCAGTGCTGGAGCGTTCACAGACTGGTCCTTTCCAGCACTGGCAGGGAAGAGGTAGTAGGTGCTTCTAATCACACAGGTGTGGTGATTGCCTGTGGAGCCGGGGAAAGTCTTGCAGGAAGGGACGGGGCCCGGACCATCCTCTTATCATGGAAGTTGGAACCAGGGATCCAAGACCTTTCTTCTGGTCCATAGCCCTTCCAATGAGTTGATGCTTGATTTTTTGCTTTATTATGTTTGAGATACTTCCATGGAGTAGATACTGTAGCCCCTGGCCCCGACAGCGGACATCCAGAATCCTCTGGACCGTGTAGATGGTCTGGCCCTCGGGGACCCGAGGGGGGGGAAGCGGCTTCCGGGGGGGGGGGGGGCAGGCAGAGAGGGCTGGCGACAAGGGGCTTCACTTTGGAAATGTGGACCAGACCATGACATCATTAATGACCCGGGAGATGGGGAACAGGCCCAGGAAGTGAGGCGAAAGTTTCCAGGACTCCCGTCTTCAGGGGCACCTGGTCCGCCGACAACCACACGTGCTGCCCAACAGAGTATTTGGGGGCCTCCTGCGGTCCGCGTACTGGTGGTTACGTTAAGCAGAGCTGATGAAGGCAGCTCCCGTGGCCTTCCAGAGCCGGCGGCAGCGACATGCGTGAGCCCCCACCGATGGTACCACAACCTCCCTCTCCGCCATAGGCGGAGAGGGAGGTTGTGGTACCATCGGAGGGAGGCCAGCAGGGGGCAAGGAGTCAGATTTATTGCAGATGCAGACTTGGCACGCCTTGACGTAGTCCTGGACATCCAGCCGCAGGGTGGGCCACCCGAACACCCGCCGGATAAGGTTGATAGACCGGGAGATTCCAGGGTGGCAGGCGAAATGGCTGGTGTGGCCCCACCTGATGACGTCACTGCGGAGGGCGGCCAGGACATACAGATGGTCATCGGGACCCCCCTCAGGTTTGGGTTCAGTAGATTGAGCCCGCTGGACCCTCTGCTCAATGTCCCATGTAAGAGCTCCAAGGATACAAGAGGGTGGGACAATGGCTTGGGGAAGGGGAGGAGGGGTAGGGAGGTCGGGACTGAACTGGCGGGAGAGAGCATCCGGTTTAACATTACGGGAGCCAGGCCTGTAAGTGATGGTGAGATTAAATCTGGCAAAGTATAAGGCCCAGCGGGCCTGCCTAGCATTCAGTCTGCAGGCCGACCGGAGATATTCTAAATTTTTGTGGTCGGTCCACACTATGACTGGATGGACCGCTCCCTCCAGCCAGTGTCTCCACCCCTCAAGGGCCAATTTAATGGCCAAGAGCTCTCGGTCCCCTATGTCGTATGTCGGCATGAGCCGCCAAGAGAAATACGCGCATGGGTGGAGCTTCTGATCGGAGGCCAAGCACTGCGATAGGACAGCACCCACCCCTGAGTTAGAAGCGTCCATCTCCGAAATAAACTGGAGCTGGGGGTCAACCTGGGCCAAGATGGGGATGTTAGAGAACAGGCCCTTTAATTTGGAAAAGGCCTGTTCAGCTGCCTTGGACCAAATGAATGGCACTTTAACCGAAGTCAGCTAGGTAAGAGGCTGTGTTACCCCACTATAGTTTCTAATGAAACGGTGATAAAAAATTTGCGAACCCCAAGGCGCGCTGGAGCTCTTTGTGGGAGTGGGGTGTAGGCCAATCTAGCACAGCCTTTACCTTGGCCGGGTCGGCCCTCAGTTCCCCCTCAGCTACAATGAAACCGAGGAACGAAGTGGAGTGGGTTGAAAACTCACACTTCTCAGCTTTAACATAGAGCTGGTTCTCCAGGAGCCGTTGTAGAATGGCCCTGACATGGACTGCGTGCTCCTCTGGCGTGCGGGAAAAAATCAAAATGTCGTCAAGGTAGACAAAAACAAACTGATTTACCATGTCACGGAGGACGTCATTGATCATATGCTGGAGGACGGCGGGGCCATTGGTGAGCCCGAACGACATTACCAGATATTCAAATTGCCCCAAGTGCGTTTTAAAGGCTGTTTAAAACGCATTCGTATTCGTATTCGTATTCGCATTCGTCCCCATTGCGAATGCGAACCAGATGGTAGGCGTTATGCAAATCCAATTTAGTGAATACTCACGCACGTTGAAGGAGCTCAGACACGGAGTTGATCAGGGCAGAGGATATTTGTCTTTGACAGTTATAGCATTTAATTCATGGTAATCAATACACAGGTGCAAGGATCCATCATTCTTTCCGACAAAAAAAGAAACCTGCCCCAAGAGGGGCCGAGGAGGGCTGAATGAGGCTGGCATTCAAAGAATCTTTAATATAGCTTTCCATCGCCTCCATCTCTGGCCCATAAATACTGTAGAGCCAGCTGGACGGCAGCCGTGCACCTGGGAGAAAGTCTATGGCACAGTCATAAGAGTGATAGGGAGGTAAAGAAAGCGCTCTCGACTTGCTAAAGACCTCTCTGAGGTCATTTTTTTAAAAATTTGATTTGATTTTTTGATTTTGTATACTTTATTGATCCCCAGAGGGGAAATTGAGGGCATCCACCTGGATGGATGAAGCAGTCACGGTATGGCGCTATCCCTTAACCATTCACACACACATTCACACCTAGGGCTACTTTAGAGTCTCCAATTAACCTAACCTGCATGTTTTTGGCCAGCTCATGATAGCCCTCGGGTACTAGACTGAGGTCCGGCGGCTCTGCCGGAGGGGAAGAGATGGGTAGCGAGGGTGAACACTCAGCCGAGGTGAGACAAGATGCCAAACAGTATGGGCTCCAGGAAGAGATGGAATTATGTGCCTAATTAATAATGGGGTTATGCTTCCGGAGCCACAGGAACCTTAGAACCACCGGGTGTGACGATTTAGGGAGAATGAGGAACGAATGTGTCTCCCGGTGGTTACCAAAAAGAAGGACGGAGATCGGCGTCATGCTTTTGGTAACGGAAGCTACATTATCGCCTGACAGAGCGGTGACATTAAGGGGCATGGGCAATTTGATCGTGGGGATGCCTACTTCCCGCACGAGTCACGCAGAAACAAAATTTTGCTCTGCCCCTGTATCTATTAAAGCCATGACTCTCCCCTTGACCCCCAACAACTGGATGAGGGCCAAAATAGAGAAGCTACCAGGGTACTGAAAAGATTTCCCGCCTGTCAGACCCCCCACGGCTACTGATGGGCCACATCTTTTAGGCTTCAGGTGGCATTTAGGCAGCGTGTGCTTCTAAGAGCCACAGTACATGCATGCGCCAGCTCTCCTCCGCCAAGCCCGTCTGACTTCCTGAGTCAGACGGGCTTGGGCGAGCTCCATGGGTTCGGAGGTAAAGTCGGCTCCACCTGCGTCAGTCACCGAAGTGGGCATGCGTGCATTGGGCGGGTCGGAGGACGTCTTGCGCAACCTCGTGCACTCGCAGTATCAGTTGTCTAAACTGGCAGCCTGATCAGTAAGACCGTCTAGGGAGGAGGGAACCGCTAGGTCGTCACAGAGGTTTTCATTTAAACCCTGGAGGAAGACGCTGCGTAGCGCAATGTCATTCCAACCAGAGTCTGCCGGGGCAACCCGAAACTCCATAGCATAGTTGGCGACAGACCGACCCCCCTGACAGAGTGACATCACCCAGCTCATGATGTTACCCTCGCTCTTTGTCCGGTCGAACGCGTGGGCAAATTCATTAGCAAACCTGTCAGAAGAATAGCTAGAACCATCCGGACTGTCAAGAATGGACTGGGCCCAGCTGAGGGCCCAGTCCTGCAGCAGGAGGGTCATGCAATGAATTTTAGAAGTATCGTCTGGGTATTCCGCCCCCTACCTGGCCCAAATAAAGCCAAACATGGCAGAGGAACATCTTACATTTCCCCACCTCCCCCGTGTACGGGGCAGGTGAGGGAATGGAAGTGGTTCGGCGCACGGTGGAAGAAGCTGGGGCAACAGGTGGAGGGGTAGAACCCGGGTGAGACATGTGGGCAAAATGCTCGGTGACTGTGCCCAGCTGCTGCGTAATTGTCTGCAGCTGCTGCAAAAGCACGGCCACCTGCCTCTCTGTGGCACTGAGACGGTCTAAAGCAGAGTGTTCCGCTGATGCCGCTCCCACTGATCTTGCACTTGGGCTGGCTTGTTCTGTCATGATTGGCAATAATGAACAGCTCACGTGCAGGGAACGACACCAGAGAAAACACACAAAGAACACAGAGAAGCTGAGTAACCACAATTTATTAATTCAAAAAGAGGCTTAGTTAATGAAAGACGCCACTCCCCAGAGGAGGACCCAGCCTGAAAGGGGAGATGAGAGTGGATTAGAATAGGAGGGAGACTAGTAAAGGGAAAATAGGACAGCACTCACATGGGATGAGCAGGGAGCCAGGCAGTGGAACCCAGCATGAAACGGCAAACCAGGAGTGGATGCTGGTAGGCAGTAGAGCTGGGTGAGGTGTCTGACCGGGTGGAATAGGCTGCTGAAGTGGTGATGAGAATGATGGAGCAGGTGAGCACACAACGAACCCCGGAGATGCACCACAAAGATGGCAGCAACCTGGAGAAGGAAGAAAGGAGAAGAGGAATTAGTTTTGTTCCTCAGAGAGCGAATAATAAACTTACTTGCTTGTATGAGGCAGTATACCCAGCGAGCAAGCACTGGAGCATTCACAGACTGGTCCTTTTCAGCGCTGCAGGGAAGAGGTAGCAGGTGCATCTAATCACGCAGGTGTGGTGATTGCCTGCGGAGCCGGGGAAAGTCTTGCAGCAAGGGAGGAGGAGAGTGCGTTCACCTGATCATGACAATTTCCTGGTTCTTGTCTCTGCCCATCCACTGTGGCGCCACTCCTACAGCAAGGCATATAAAAACAATGTAAATTCAAAAGAATACTGAGGCAAGTTAGCAGGTATAGAGTATTTGTATGTCTCGTCCTAACCCCAGTAATTACATTGATTGTCAAATGACTGCAGCAGTGATGGTTGTACATACTGTTTTCTGTCTTTTCTTTTTTCTCTGTTGCAGTGATCTTATTGTGACCAGGGGGACAGACGGTGAAGCCCATCTGATGGCATCCAACCAGGAGTTTGAACTCACAACCTCCCGCTCTGGAGTCCAGCACTCTACCCGTGTCATCAAAAGAGTCTATCCACTTGACAAGCCAAGTAGGAATGCTTTTATTGACTCCTCAGATTTTGGCATTGTCCCAATGTCAGAAGTGCATTTAAGCTTTTAGGGTGTCTGCCTTCTATGTCACCATCAGTGAGTCCTACCAGCAACACCTGTTATGGTGGGAACCAAGCACCACTCGCGGGACCGACTCACTCGTGGTATCTGGGGAATAGGACCAATACACCACCACTAAGTCCTGCCAACAAATGCCAATTGTGACCAAGGGGACAGGTGATGAAGCCCATCTGATGGTGTCCAACCGGGAGTTTGAACTCTCAACCTCCTACACCAGAGTCAGCTTGGTCACATTTTGAAAAGTTTTTTTAGTTCCAACTCCTTCACAATGTCCATCCCTGTTTTATAAATAAAAACACATAATGAACACATATTGCTAGAAACACGTTTTGGCAATGCAACAATGCATTCAAACCAGCACAGAAGCAAAAATTGCTGATAACGACGTTGGCCACATGCATTGGCCAAGTGCGTTGGCAGAGGCACAAATTGGGCTTTGGTGTACGCTTGCAGAGACAGTGATTTGAAATTTTGAATAACTACAAACATCTCGGAAAAACTGAAAAACTTGAACAATGTTCAGGTAGGACTAAAGAAACATGTCTCAGTCGCTCATGTTTTCCGTGCATATAGCCACTCCCTGCTGTCTCTGATTACCCCTGATTGCTCCCACCTGTCTCGTGTTGCCTTGATTACTCCCCTGTCCATATATACCGGTCTGAGTCTGTGTCCTGTGCGGTGTCCTTGTCTCATGTTGGCATGATTATACGCTTTCATCTTGTCTTGCCCAAGTCTTTAGTCAGAGTCCTTGTTGAGTCAAGTCTTAGTTTTTTTTTTCTTTGGCCCATGCACTGCTTTATTTTCTGTTTTGTTCAGTCTAGCAATAAATAATGGTTTACCAAATTCGCCTTGCAATTGGGTCCTCACCTTTGCCCCGAGGGGCTCCTGAGACAGCCCCATGTTAAATTCTAATTTAAGCTCAAAATAACTTTTGTTTGATTTAGTCCAAACAGTCAAAGCAAGTGAGAGAAATATAGCATTAATTATGCAAGAATATAGAGATAATCAACATCTAATGAGCAGATGGAATACAATTAGAAAAATATAATTTTCTACCCAAGTATTGTTTGAAAAGATACAACCAAAGCATAAAAAACACATATTTTTTTCAAATGGACCTCTATTTATATAGAACTTTCTAATCCTAATGACCAGTCAGAGCAGTTTTAATTACGAGCCACATTTACCATCTGTTCTATGGGTTTAAGAAAAACAAACACATATGCCCAAATTTAAAAATCCCCAATTAACCTAACAAGCACATCTTTGCATGGCTACCTGCTGGGAAGAAAGTACATAGATCAGTTTCTTCACAAGTTAATCCTGACCAGTGAAAGGCAATCTAACCCAAACCGCTGAATTAAATCTTGACAAAACTTGACAATAATCTTCTTAAATCCTTCCACACCAGATTAAGAGGGGGATTTATTGTTAAGGGTGTCCCATAGAACCACAGGACAGCAGATTTGTAGAATAAAAGGACAATGATGTAAGCTGGTTGCAATAGAAAAACACCCAGAAAATGTAGTTCCTTAATTAATTACTGAACAATGCTAGTTGCTTAAGTTAAAACAACAAAAAAAGGATTTTAATTTCCTTTATTAATATTCACATCACTGGTTTGAGGCTGCCGTGCATTTATTTATTTATTATTACAAACAGCAGACTTTCTTCTGATTTTTAAAGTGATCTTGAGCCACAGTGTCTTTTAAAAATGGTTGCTTTTCCACTTCTTTTTCTTTAGTCCTACCTGAACATTGTTCATTTTCTTCAGTTTTGAGAAAACTGGACAAATGGAGGACAAAAGAAGAACAGCAGATGAACAGTGTGTGAAATGTCTTTTAGAAATAGGAAACAATCCAGCCAAGACCCCACTCAAGACATGAGACGTTCACCTGACCGAAGTCTCATCAGCAAAATGGTTTCAGTGGAAGGGTGGCTGTCAGGAAGTCTCACTGGGCTGCAACAGCTTGGTCTAATTGAAGAATTTGTGAGAGAATTTCCAAAATCTCTCCAAATGTTTGCAGGACTTCGCAATTTCCTCTTGTGAGTCGCAGGGTGTTGGATGTTATATTGGGTGTACTGATAGATGGCATCCTGGGGGTAGTGGGAGGTGACGCCCCGCCTTTCCGGTGGTGGCGTCACGGGGAATATAATGGGCAACAGCAGAAGAGGCTCTCTCTCTTTGCTGTGGACCCTTTGACCTAGTATGGAGCGACTCCTGTTGGTTCTTGTTGGAAGTTAATAAAGAGTGTTAAACTTTCACCCTCGCCTCTTCCTTTAAGGACATAACACAGGGCTTCCCTCTTGTGGCACAGAAAATTTTTTATACAACAAATTTTCTCTCAGAATAGCATCATTGTGGGTGTCTTGAATCTGTGTTAAATCCTTCTCAGTTTAGTTTCTGTGAGTCAGAAAGTGCAAGAAAAGTTAGACAACTTTGTGAGGGATTGGGGACCTACAGTGGAGTGAAAAAGTGTTTGCCGCGTTCCTGATTTCTCTTTTTTTTTGTATGTTTGTCACACTTAAATGATCATCAAACACATTTAAACATTAGACAAAGATAACACAAGTGAATATAAAATGCAGTTTTTAAATGAAGGTGGTTATTATTAAGGGGAAATAATTCAAACCTACATGGCCCTGTGTGAAAAAGTGATTGCCCCTAAACCTAATAACTGCTTGGGCCACCCTTAGCAGCAACAACTACAATCAAGCATTTTCAATAACTGGCAATGAGTCTTCTACAGTACTGTGGAGGAATTTTGGCCCACTCATCTTTGCAGAATTGTTGTAATTAAGCCACATTGGAGGGTTTTTGAGCATGAACATTTGAGCATTTTTAAGGTCATGCCACAGCATCTCAGTCAGATTCAGGTCAGGACTTTGACTAGGCCACTCCAAAGTCTTCATTTTGTTTTTCTTAAGCCATTCAGAGGTGGACTTGCTGGTGTGTTTTGGATCATTGTCCTGCTGCAGAACCCAAGTGCGCTTCAGCTTGAGGTCACGAACAGATGGCCGGACATTCTCCTTCAGGATTTTTTGGTAGACAGCAGAATTCATGGTTCCATTTACCACAGCAAGTCTTCCAGGTCCTGAAGCAGTAAAACAGCCCCAGACCATCACACTACCACCACCATATTTTACTGTCAGTATGGCGTTCCTTTTCTGAAATGCTGTGTTAGTTTTATGCCAGATGTAATGGGACACACACCTTCCAGAAAATTCAACTTCAGTCTTGTCAGTCCACAGAGTATTTTCCCAAAAATCTTGGAAATCATCCAGATGTTTTCTGGCAAAACTGAGACAAGCCTTTATGTCCTTTTTGCTCAGCAGTGGTTTTCGTCTTGGAACTCTGCCATGCAGGCCATTTTTGCCCAGTCACTTTTGATGGTGGAGTCATGAACACTGACCTTAACTGAGGCAAGTGAGGCCTGCAGTTCTTTGGACATTGTTATGGGGTCTTTTGTGACCTCTTGGAAGAGTCGTTGCTGTGCTCTTGGGGTAATTTTGGTCGGCCGGCCACTCTTGAGAAGGTTCACCACTGTTCCATGTTTTTGCCATTTGTGGATAATAGCTCTCATTGTGGTTCACTGGAGGCCCAAACCTTTAGAAATGACTTCATAACATTTTCCAGACTGATAGATCTCAATTACATTGTTTCACATTTGTTCCTTAATTTCTTTGGATCACAGCATGATGTCTAGCTTTTGAGGATCTTTTGGTCTACTTCAGTTTGTCAGGCAGGTCCTATTTAAGTGATTTCTTGATTGAGAACCGGTGTGGCAGTAATCAGGCCTAGGTGTGATAAACTACAGTCAATTTATGTTTTAACGGGGGGGCGGGGTGTCACTTTTTCACACAGGGCCATGTAGGGTTGGATTTTTTTTTTTACCCTTAATAATAAACACCTTCATTTAAAAACTGAATTTTGTGTTAACTTGTGTTATCTTTGTCTAATATTTAAATTTGTTTGATGATCTGAAACATTTAAGTGTGACAAACATGCAAAAAAAATGAGAAATCAGGAAGGGGGCAAACACTTTCTCACACCACTGTATATGTTCAGCGTGATGACATCACTGAGCGGTGGTGTCATCATGCCAACACTGACCAAACTTGTGGTTTCAGAACACCACATGTATCACTCCGCTTCAAAGGTGTTCTTGTAACCATTAATTACTAACAGTAAATTAGTGTCCAGTCTGTCATTTCCAGTGTTCGGAGTAACGCATTACTGTCACGCCACTACTTTTGCAGTAACGTGCTGTGTAATGAAATTACTATTTAGAAATTCAGTCATGCGTTACAGTTACTGAAATTTGATCAGATGCATTACTCATTACTCATTTTATTAATATGGATAGACACTTTTAGCGCAAATAAATGAATATACAAACTGACCCTACTGTAGCTGAGACGAGCTGTCAGTCCACGTGACCTGTTGCAGAGAGTCGAGTCTTCACTACTAAGCGGAGGAAAAGATGAAGGTATGGCGCACATTTAGGGCGCATATATGGCATGCTTGTATGGTACGCATTTTCTCTCACATGTATTTAGTAGGCATGACGGTGCATACTCTGGAGACTTCAAACGTCCAAAAGGACCTGACCCGGCAGAGATCTCGGTAGGTGTGAAGTGGTTTCTGGAGAGACGGGAAGTCAGAGAGAATGTCCCAGCAGGAGCCCCCGAGGCGGAAGAGACAATAGAAACGCCAACGAGCCTCGGAGGCTATATGTTTACTGAAGGACTGTGGGTTCATATGTTTACTGAAGGACTGTGGGTTGAGGGTGTGATATTTGATGTTGGGGGTTTTGTGTCTCTGGGGGTATAAGAGCTGTGAGAAAAGATTGTCCTGGCTCTTTTGTTGAGATACTTGCTTGTTAGAGGATGAGACTGCAAATAAACCTTTCCTGAGAAATAAACTCAGTCTCTTTTGTGAAGGCATCCTCTACACTGGTGACTTACGACAAACCATGGCCGGTGATGGCGAGCTTTCCGCACCGGACTCTTCAGGAGCCAACCGGGTTAACACAGCTACCACACTACAGCTGCCCGATTTCTGGCAACATAACCCGCGCTCCTGGTTTACCACTGTGGAGGCGCAGTTCCACCTTCGGGGAATCTCAGTGGACGCAACGAGGTTCTACCATGTCGTCGTGAAGCTGGACAGCCTCACAGTGCAGCAGGTGGAGAGCCTGACCAACCACCCGCCCCGAGACGACAAGTATGGTGCGCTGAAAGCCGCCCTCATTCGAGCCTTCACTCCCTCGCTGGGGGAGCAAGCAGAGAAGCTCCTGACACTGACAGAAGGGGAAGCAGACAGGCCGGCAGATCTGATGGCGAAGATGGTGAGCCTTAGAGGCGAGGATGACGACAGCTTTATCTTCGCCCACCTCTTCCTCAGAATGCTCCCGCCAGCAGTGAGAGTCACCCTGGCCAGCTCACAGCTACTCAACAACCGTGACTACCACGAACTGGGCCAGGAGGCGCAGCGGCTCGTCGACGCCCATAAACGGCACGCAGCCACGACGGCATCGGCAGAGCTGAATGCCCCCCCGCGAGACGAGGGGAGACCAGAGGCTGCGGCACCGGATCCACTGACGGCAGCAGCGGCAGAGGCCAGGAGAAGCGGAGCTGACAACACCCTCTGTTTCTACCATCGACGCTTCGCTGAGAGAGCGCGCAGATGCGTCCCACCATGCCGGTACCAGCGCCAGGGAAACGCCAAGACCGGGAGCCGGTAGCAGCTGCGACTCTCGGCACGAAGAACAAGCTGCTTTTCGTGACAGACGCGAATTCAGGGAAAGAGTTCCTGGTGGACACAGACTCCCAGCTCAGTTTTGTCAAGCCTGCCTACGCGGACATGCTGTCGCCTGCCAGCGGACCTCTGATGTTAGCGGCGAACGGCTCCACGATCAAAACCTATGGGGAGAAGACGCTCCTCCTGTCCCTCCACGGGCGCACCTTTGAGTGGACCTTCGTTGTAGCTGCAGTTAACAACAACATGCTAGGTGCTGACTTTTTATGCTCAAACAGTTTGTTAGCTGATCTTGCTAATAGACGTATTGTAAATGCATGTCTTTCTACTCTATCTCCTGCACAGCTCGGGTGGCCCTGCCTTCTGCACATCCCAATGTCACAGCTGCGGGTGGTAAGTTTCATGCATTACTCAACCAGTTCCCAACACTCACGGTCCCAACATTTTCAGCGTCAGTTGCCAAACACGGGGTCAAGCATTTCATAACTACCTCTGGCCCCCCTGTTTTTGCAAAAGCTCAGCGCTTGGACCCAGCTAAACTGGCCATCGCGCACGAGGAATTCGCCAACTTGGAAAAACTGGGCATTGTTAGACGCTCGAACAGCTCTTGGTCATCACCCCTGCACATGGTGCCCAAGGCTGACGGCTCGTGGCGCCCTTGCGGTGATTTCCGCAGATTAAATAATGCTTCAGCACACGACCGCTACCCGATTCCGCACATCCAGGATTTTTCGGCGCATTTGGCGGGGGCGCGCATCTTTTCCAAAATAGATTTGGTGCGCGGTTATCACCAAGTTCCAGTCCGCGCGCAAGACATACCCAAAACGGCAGTTATAACCCCTTTCGGGCTTTTCGAGTTTTTGCGCATGCCTTTCGGCCTCAAAGGTGCCGCGCAGACGTTCCAATGCATGATGGATGCAGTGCTGCGCGGCCTCCCTTTCGTGTTCGCTTATTTGGATGATATTTTGGTAGCCAGTGCATCCGAAGCCGAGCACGAACGCCACCTCACAGCCGTTTTTCAGAGGCTGACAGAGCACGGGCTGTTCATTAACCCAGCGAAATGCCAATTCGGGGTAGCGCAAATCGATTTTTTTGGGACACCGCGTGTCTCCAGAGGGCGCGGTCCCGCTGCCGGATAAAGTGCGCGCAATAACGGATTTCCTCCAACCGCAGACAGTTAAGGCACTGCAAGAATTTTTGGGGATGGTCAATTTTTATAACCGTTTCCTCCCCAACGCGGCACGGCTCATGCACCCATTGTACGCGGCATTAAAGAAACAAAAACCTACAGCTAAGGTCGAGTGGTCCCCGGACCGGGAGCGCGCTTTCTCACAGGTCAAATCGGCCCTCGCGAACGCTGCGTTATTGGCACACCCAGTGCCAGCAGCTCGCATGGCGCTAACCACGGACGCTTCCAACGTGGCAGTGGGAGCGGTTGTCGAGCAACTGGTAGCAGGGAGCTGGCAACCACTTGCGTTTTTCAGCAAAACATTGCACGATAATGAGCATAAATACAGCTCGTTTGATAGGGAGCTTTTAGCCCTGCATTTGGCCATCCGCCACTTCCAGTTCTGGTTGGAAGGGCGCCGTTTCACCGCGTTTGTAGACCATAAACCATTAACTTTTGCAATGGCTAAAATTTCAGAGCCTTGGTCGGGCCGACAACAGAGACAGCTGGCCGCAATTTCGGAGTTTACCACCGACATTCAACACGTGGCGGGTAAACACAATGTAGTAGCAGATTGTCTCTCGCGCGCAGTTGCACTGCCAGGCCCCCAGGGGGCAGACTCGGCGGCTGTAGACTCGGGCCAGGCTTGCGGCGCGGAAGCGCTCACAGCCCCGGTCTGCGTTGGGTTAGATTATGCAGCCATGGCCGCCGAGCAGGTTAACGATGCGACGTGCGCGCACTCCAGTCTGGGCCAACAAGACTAAGGCTGGAGCACAGGGTGCATCAAAGAGGCATGCCCCCTAATCTGCGATATCTCCACGGGGCGCCCCCGCCCCGTGGTCCCAGCTGCGTGGCGTTGCCGTGTTTTTGACTTAATACATTCGCTGGCACACCCAGGCATTCGCGCGTCGATCAAAATGGTGGGAGAGAAGTTTGTTTGGCCGGGGCTGCGTAAACAGGTCAAAGAATGGGCCGCAGCCTGCGCAGCGTGTCAAAGAGCAAAGGTACACAAGCACACGCGGGCCCCTCTAGAACCTTTTCACATCCCAGCCAAACGCTTCGACCACGTGCATGTCGACTTGGTGGGACCCCTCCCGCTGTCACAGGGGTTCACACACCTTCTAACTATGGTGGACCGCACTACGCGCTGGCCAGAAGCCATTCCCCTGGCGTCAACCACAGCAGCAGACGTTGCGCGCGCTTTTTTAACGGCTTGGGTCGCGCGCTTTGGAGTCCCGTCAGACATAACGTCTGACAGAGGACCCCAATTTGTTTCCGAGCTCTGGTCGTCCATGGCACTCAGCCTGGGAGTGAAAATTCATCGCACAACTGTGTGTAACCCCCAGGCCAACGGTTTGTGCGAACGCTTTCACCGGTCATTGAAAGCAGCCCTCAGAGCGGCTCTCACGGACACAAATTGGGTTGATAAGCTTCCATGGGTTTTATTAGGGTTGCGTTCAGCACCTAAAGAAGATTTGCAGGCCTCTCCGGCCGAACTTGTCTTCGCCCAACCTCTCCGGTTACCGGGAGACTTCCTTCCTGAGAACCCCGCACCAGATCGCACCCCCGCTCAGCTGCTGCAGAGCGACGCGGGATCAAACACCCTCCCCGGTCCAGTTCATCACAGTTTCCCACGCGTTTTTGTGCCTAAAGCCTTAAAGAATGCAGAATTCGTCTTTGTTAGACACGACGCACAGAGGTTAGGTTTAAGACCACCTTATGATGGACCGTTCAGAGTGTTAGAAACCGGGGAAAAGCATTTTTTGCTCGATTTGGGAGACAGGAGGGAATTAGTCTGCATTAACAGACTCAAACCTGCTTTTGTGTTAGCTGATGAACAGGTACAGTTGGCCAGGGCCCCCCGCCGCGGCAGGCCGCCGGGGAGACATTCTGCTAAGCTTTCACAACGATGTGCTAATGACTCTGATCCACAGATGCAAGAGACAGCCACAGGCAGAGCAAGACCAGCTCACAGCAGATATGGCAAGAAGTTGAAGCCCAGGCAGTTGGATGTGGGATCTGTTGTGCCAATTTTTTTCTCGTTCTGTGTGATATGTCAGGATTCTATGCATCTGAGGTGTAACTTGTCCTTATTTAGACGTTTGGGGGGGGGTTATATGGCGCACATTTAGGGCGCATATATGGCATGCTTGTATGGTACGTATTTTCTCTCACATGTATTTAGTAGGCATGACGGTGCATACTCTGGAGACTTCAAATGTCCAAAAGGACCTGACCCGGCAGAGACCTCGGCAAGTGTGAAGTGGTTTCTGGAGAGACGGGAAGTCAGAGAGAATGTCCCAGCAGGAGCCCCCGAGGCGGAAGAGACAATAGAAACGCCAACGAGCCTCGGAGGCTATATGTTTACTGAAGGACTGTGGGTTGAGGGTGTGATATTTGATGTTGGGGGTTTTGTGTCTCTGGGGGTATAAGAGCTGTGAGGAAAGATTGTCCTGGCTCTTTTGTTGAGATACTTGCTTGTTAGAGGATGAGACTGCAAATAAACCTTTCCTGAGAAATAAACTCAGTCTCTTTTGTGAAGGCATCCTCTACAAAGGTACTTTATTTTTGTGGAAGTAGACAGATTATTTTTCCTTTGTTGTGGTTAAGGACAAAAGCATATTGGTGGGTTGCAAGCTAAAGTGCCGGTGCTAAAGTGCTTGAAGACAGCAACAAAGCACCAACAAAGCTAGTGCTAAGTAATGGCTAGCTATGCTAACAACACCGTGCTAGTGGATCTATGCTATCTGAACAGCCACGGCTAGATGTAAAGTGGAAATATTTTTGTGTCAACAGTGACAGCTGGATTTCAAGCACAGGTATGCATCTGTACAGTTTGTGACCCAGCAAGAATTAAACTGACTGATTGCCAAATATGTTGTTACAGACTGAAGACATGATAATAGTCACTTTCTATCAGACAGCTGAGACTGTGATTCACTGAATTTAAAACACATTTACTTGCTACCTGGATAAAGATCTCAAAAAGGAATGATCTCCAAAAGGAATTTGAGGGACTGGATCATGTCTCTGTCACAGCAGACATTTGGACTGTGGATAATGGACATTTTCTTTGAATCACTGCACATCAGATTAAATCCATATCATAAAGGTAAGATAAACATGGACAGTATTATGCAGTGTTGCCAGCTCTCACTCCAAAATGAAGAAATTACTGGCAATATCATGTTGATTTTCTTAGACTTAGACTTAGACTTAACTTTATTAATCCCTTTGGGATAACTTCCTCTGGGAAATTTAAAATTTCCAGCAGCACATAAAAGGAGCATACAGATCAGAAAAGAAAAAAAGAAAAAATAAACACTTAACATAATATACACAATATAAATACAAAGCTAAATATGGCTTGTACAATTATGGTTAAGTTAAGATTATTGCACTATGAATACCCTACTGTCCTCTGTACTCTATGTCCCCCCCCCCCAAGTGAGGAGTTATAGAGTGTGATGGCATGGTGGACAAAAGAGTTCTTGAGCCTGTTAGTCCGACACTTGGGAAGGAGCAGTCTTTCACTGAACAGGCTCCTCTGGTCACTGATGACGGTGTGCAGATGGTGGCTGACATTATCCATTATATCCAACAGTTTTATCCAGAGTCCTCATCTCTGCCACCGTCACCAGGGTGTCCAGCTTTGCGCCGACCACAGAGCCGGCCCGCCTGATCAGTTTATCCAGTCTGGACGCATCCTTCTTGGATATACTGCCCCCCCCCCCCCCAGCACACCACAGAGTAAAAGAGGACGCTGGCAACCACCGACTGGTAAAACATCCGCAGAAGTTTACTGCAGATGTTGAAGGACCACAATCTCCTTAGGAAGTACATCCTACTTTGTGTCTTCCCATACAAGTGGCTAATGTATGTTGTCCAATCCAATTTATTATCCAACCACAACCCGAGGTATTTGTATGAATCCACAACCTCCACCTCAGCTCCCTCTAACAGGACTGGTTGAGGTCTTGGTCTAGACCTCCCAAAATCAATAACCAGCTCCTTCGTCTTAGAGGTATTGAGCTGTAGGTGGTTAGTGTGGCACCATGCAGCAAAGTCCCCTACCAGTCTCCGATACTCCTCCTCTCTGTCATCCCTGATACACCCAAAAATGACTATGTCATCGGCATACTTCTGAATATGACACAGTTCCGAGTTGTAGCAGAAGTCCGAGGTGTACAGGGTGAAGAGAAGAGGGGCCAATACTGTGCCCTGGGGGGCTCCAGTGCTGCAGACAACTGTGTCAGACGTAATGTCCTTCAGCCCGACATATTGTGGACTGCCAGTGAGGTAGTCGGAGATCCAGTCCACCAGGTGGGAGTCCACTCCCACCTTGCTTAATTTATCCCGAAGCAAGGGGGGCTGAATGGTATTGAAGGCACTGGAGAAATCCAAAAAGAGAATCCTCACTGTGCCACTTCCCTTATCCAGATGGGAGTGGGCTCGATGAAGCAGGTAGAGGATGGCATCCTCCACACCAACACCTGGTTGGTACGCAAACTGCAGGCGGTCCTGGGCGTGTTGCACCTGGGGTCTGAGGAGGCTGAGGAAGAGCCGCTCCAACGTCTTCATCAGATGTGAGGTGAGTGCCACTGGTCGGTAGTCATTCAGCTCGCTGGGCCGGTTCTTTTTCGGAACTGGAACGATGCGGGATGTCTTCCAAAGAGTGGGCACTTTCCCAATCTGCAGGATGAGGTTGAAGATCCGTTGTAGTGGTTCCCCCAGTTCTGCAGCACAGGTCTTCAATACTCTTGGACACACTTTGTCCGGGCCTGCAGCTTTCCTGAGTCGGAGCTTCCTCAGCTGCCCTCTGAACTGTTCTGTGGTAATAAATGGCAAGGGTCGTACTGATGTAGAGGAGGAGGGGGGGGGGGTTGCAATATTTGGGGGGAGGTGTGTAGAGGGGAGGGGAGTGGGGGTGGGAGGGGCAAGGGCAAAGACTGGTTGAACCTGTTGAAAAAATCGTTCAGTTCATTTGCCCTCTCTATTGTCCCCTCAACAACTCTGGTGGTCTTTGTGTTGAGACCTGTGATGGTCCTCACACCTTCCCAGACCTCCCTCATGTTGTTTTCCCTCAGCTTCTGCTCCACCTTTCTCCTATAGCTGTCCTTGGCTTCCTTCACACAGTATTTCACCTCCTGCTGTGCTGCCTTCATGGCCTCCCTGTCTCTGCTCCTAAAAGCAGCCTTCTTCTTGTTGAGGACCATCTTGACTTCCCGTGTTACCCATTGCTTGTTATTAGGGTAGCAACGGACAGTCTTGACAGGGAAGACCACGTCTGTACAGAAGTTCAGGTAATCTGTCAAACAGTGTGTCAACCCCTCTATGTCCTCACCATGCGGGTCCATCAGCACATCCCAGGCTGTGGTGTTAAAACAGTCTCTCAAGGCACTTTCCTTCTCAGGGGACCATCTCCTGACTGATCGAGTTGTCACAGGTTGCTTTTGGACCAGTGGAATATACAGTGGCTGTAGATAAACCAGGTTGTGATCAGACTTCCCTAGTGGGGGAAGGGGAGTCACTCTGTATGCATCCCGTACATTAGCATACAGCAGATCAATTGTCCTGTTGTTTCTAGTCGTACAGTCTACAACTTGATTAAAAACAGCCAAAGTAGCATCCAAAGTTGCATGGTTAAAGTCCCCAGAGATGATCATGAGTGCCTCAGGGTGCTGTGTCTGCAGCCTTGCTGTGACTGAATGGATTTTTTCACAGGCAGTGGCTGCATCCGCTCTCAGAGGGATGTAAACACAGATGGTGATCATGTGACTGAACTCTCTCGGCAAGTAATATGGCTGCAGGCTAACAGCTAGCAGCTCGAGATCCCTGTAACATGAGACTGTCTTTACAGAGATATGACCTGGGTTACACCAGCGATTGTTAACATACATGATGAGTCCCCCACCCTTTCTTTTCCCGCTAGCCTTAGTGTCTCTGTCGGCTCTCACAGCAGTGAACCTAGCAGATCCACGTTAGCATCCGGTACTAGGTGGTTCAGCCATGTCTCCGTAAAAATGAACAAGCTGCTCTCCCGGTAAATCCGCTGGTTGTTCAAAGCGGACAACTCATCGATCTTGTTCGGCAATGAGTTCACATTGCCCATGATGACGGAGGGAATCGACGGTTTGAATCACCTGCGTTTTTTCGCTTGCTCAGCCTTTAGCTTAGCCCCGGCCTTGCAGCCCCGTGGTCTCCTCCTCAGCTCTGCCGGGATAGGATGTCTGTCGTATCCCGGCTCGTCCCTTTATTCGCAGAGCCAGCAGTTCCTCCCGTGAATAAGTGAAGAAACTGGCTCTTGGTTGCATTTCAAAGTTATAAGTATCCATAGGATATCTAGACACACAATCCCTTCGCAAGAAGAGTAAAAAAGTGGGAAATGATTCCTACAACTAGAAAAGCACTCGGAGAGCGCAGACCACCGCCAAGCGGCACAGTTCCCCCCATACAGTGTTTGTGTGTATGTTTTCAGATTCCCTGAGCATGAAAAGATATGACTAGCAATTGGATTCACAATGATTATTTGTTTATTTGACATGGACAGTGCAATAAACAGACAATTAATGAATGACAATCAATGTGATAGTGATAGGATTAGTGGTTCAGTAGTGTAAAACGGGGCTATAAGGGACGGCGGGTTAATAAGGGACACTTTTCTGGGAAATGTTTTAAATGTAATTCTGCTTTTTTTATTTTGAGCAGGACGCTGAGTTGTGTTGTTATTGTCAAATATCCATGAATCCTTCATCAAATCTAGGCGGAAGCAAAATTAAAAAAGCAGAATTACATTTAGAAAAGTGTCCCATATTACCCCGCCGTCCCTTATAGCCCCGTTTTACGGTTGTAAAAGCATTGCCTCCTTGGCGGAGGTAATAAACTGAAGTGTTGGTGTGTCCATCTCCTCCACTGACGGATGCAGATTGGTTAGACAGGTTGCCGTGGGTTTTATATTATATTGGGGTTGCGCTCCGTGGCAAAACAGAATTTAGAATCTTCCCCGGCAGAGAGGTCGTTTTTACGCAGCGCCTATAGCTGGGCGGGGAATTTGTGGCAAATAATTGGGCGGCGGACAGGTGGCCGTGTCAGGTTTTGCAGCGTGGCGCAAAAACAGGCACGCTGGCGGGCCCAGGCCAGCAGTGTTTTCCGCGTGCTTTTGTGCCTAAAACGTTGAAGAAGGCGGAGTTTGTGTTGGTCAGACACGACGCCCAGCGCCCTCCATTGCGCCTGCGTACATGTTGAAAATGGCCGTATGTCACAGTGTGGAAAAATGCTTTAAAAAATTCCTGTATGCAGACGGTGATGCGGATCATCCCCAAAATTTAATCAGTTCTTCCTTGTACCATTTCCAACAACGCCTGAAAGTTTCATTGAAATCCGTCCAAAAGTTTTTGAGTTATCTTGCTAACCAACAAACAAACAGACAGACAGACAGACAGACAGACAAACCCCGGCAAAAACATTACCTCCTCCTGGCCTTTCGGCCTGGCGGAGGTAATTAGGGTTCTCAAGGCAGGATCAAGCAGACTGAACAAGTTCTAAAAGCTCTGTCTGAAACAGTCTGTTTTCAGCCTGACATTAATAAGCCCGTAATGTAATCCATTAATTAAATTTTTATGTGTGCAAGATGATTTAAGTATGCATTTAAAAGTAACGTGAAAGTTACTTTTCCAAGTAACTAGTTACTTTAATCATGCAGTAATTGGTAAGTAGCAGTTATTTTTGAAAGGAAGTAACTAGTAACTGTAATTAGTTACTATTTTTAGTAACTTACCCAACACTGGTTATTACTATCAGACTCCTTATATGAGAATTGTAATACTGTGTTGGACACCTTAATTTCCATAGTGAGGCACTGTTTGAAAAATCATCTCAGTGACCTGGAAGTCCCACTCTTTAAAAAGAAAAAAAACCTGAATAAGTTTTTCTACCTTTGTACACATCCTTAAGCTATTTGACATCTGTTTAAAAATAAATAGGCAAGGCTAGAGACAGATTTATTGCCTCAATTAACAAACCATAATACATTTGTGGTGATGGACACTTTGTTTCATCTGAAAATGTCAAGAAAAAGCAAGCGACGTGTGCCAAAGCCAAATCACTAGCATGCTAAGTGGCCAGCATTGGCCACTTTTCGATCTCGGTCCTTCCGCAGTACCGACTCAGCAGGTGACCAGTATATTTTGTAAACACTGACTTTAGCACTTGACAATATTTAATTTGTTTACATGTGTGTGAAATGACAATAGACGTATTCAGGCTGATTGAGATGTTTAGCAACAATTACTGGCTACATTTAGAAAGGTCTATTTTTTCTCAGCGGTGCAAAATAACTGGTTAAACAAACAAATCATAATATTTTGTCTAGTATTGCTGTCATTTAATAAAATGTGCTTGTGGAACTGTTGTATAAAAGCAATATTACACTCCATTACATATTCATTGATACAGCACTCGCTCTTGTGCAATATTGCTTAATTGACATCTGATGATAAAATCTTATTATATCATAAAAGGACTGCTGGAATGAGGAGATATGGTCCAGATTTTGCAATTGTCACAGATTACTGTGTGTAGCACAGGATTTGCACAACTATCGTAGACAGTCGTAAATGAAAAAAAAGCACAATTTTGTCATGCATGTGTTGTGCAAACATCACACAACACGCACAGGGCATGCATGCAAGTTTATGTGATAGCTGTGCAATATTCATGCAACAAATGCAAATGAGCCAATTCAGTGTGATTCCAAGTGAAAATTCTCAGTAATTCTCAGATTTGTCATGTTTTTTGTTTTGTTTTTAATCTCCAGCCAGTCGCCAGCTGTCACAGTCCAGTGAGATACTACTCCTAGGAAGAGAAACAGGGAAAAAATAGAGGTATGCCAAATTACAGAAGAACGGGACTAAGAATCAGTAGATGGAGCAATGAATCCAGATTTAAAATGTGGGATCATCTTAACAAAGAATGGAACAGCCAACATCCAAAGACCTTCAAGAAAGTCTTTTACAGCCATAAGGAGAGGCAGCCGTAACAGCAGCGGCTCTCGTGTCTTTGTGTCTTTATTAGTTTATTCTTGTATCTAGTGTGTTTCTTTTCATCAGGGCTTGGTAGTAAGAGCAGCACAGTGGCGGAGTGGTTAGCACTGCGGCAGCACAGCAACTCACCCTTGGCCGGGGGATCCTGGGTTCGATCCCAGCCCCCGCCCAACAGTGATCTGTGTGGAGTTTGCATGTTCTCCCTGTGTCTGCGTGGGTTTACTCCAGGATTTCTCCGGTTTCCTCCCACATGCCAAAAACATGCAAGTTAGGTTAACTGGTATCAAACTGGGGATTCTAAATTGTCCTTAGGTATGACTGTGAGAGTGAATGGTTGTCTGTCTCTCTGTGTTGGCCCTGCGATGGACTGGCAATCTGTCCAGGGTGTACCCTGCCTCTCGCCCAAAGATGCTGGGATAGGCTCCAGCCCCCCCACCCCCACCCCCGCAACCCAAAAAGGATTAAGTGGAAGAAGATGGATGGATGGATGGATGGATGGTAGTAAGACTCGGATAAATGACTGGACCAAGTTTTTCTATTTTTCTCCCGGTGTTTCTTTTATTTTTCTTCCCCAGGGCAATGGGGAACAATAGAGGTGGGGGCGAACGCATTGTTTACACATGCGACCAGCTGATTGTGCTGGGGAGGCCAGTGCTGTTACCTGGAGTGAAGCCCCTGATCCCAGTTGAGCTGAAAAGGAGACGCCATGGGCGAAGGGCTGGAGGCAAGGTGAGGAGGAGGAGAAAACATAAGCCGGCAGTACCGATGTTCATCACGGGTAACATGAGGTCGCTGGGAAACAAGACGGATGAGCTCACTAAGCTGGTCAGGATGCAAAGGGAATATTGTGAGTGGCATGCAAAAATAAGCAGCAGTGCTGTGGTTTTGAGCAGGTTTTATTAAATCATGTCGCCTTCACGGGATCCTCTCTCCGGTGCATAGTGGAGCAGCCCGGAGCGGGATCCCTAGGCTCTCAGAGAAAGAGAGGCGGACACAGTGTGTCCACCTGTTGCAGGATCAGAGTGAGAGAGGAAGAGAGAGATTGCGTTACAGAGTTGCACCTTAAATACTTGATCATAACAATACATCAAAAAGACATACCCCACAGTCTAGAATGATCAAAGGGACAACAGAACAGGCAGGAGGTATTTGCATTTGTAAGCCATACATCACAATGGGCAGATTAGCTAGACCTCGCTCTAAGTGCAAGACAAAGAGGCTAACAAGCACATCTACATATTGATCTGAGTCTCTAGGTCACAGTAAGGACAGGACGCATGAGTACAAAGGATGAAAGGCATCGATTAACATCACATAGGTGAGACAGAAGAAACTCGTCTACCTGTAGACATTAATACACCAAAGCACATCTAAGATGCTCAGAAAAAGCACAGTAAGGACAAGCCATATGCACACTATACCGAATGGCGCATTACATCACAACACATGCATGTTTGCATCACAAATACATGAATGGCACATTGCTTCTCAGTAATGCAGCAGAAAAACAGAGAAAAGAGGGCTGAGTGTCCTTAGTCTGTTGTGGGGTTAAAACGAACCGCCACACACGCTCCCCCCCAGAGGACGCGGCAGGGGGTCGCGACCTCGATAATCCATCTGTGTGAGCGAGCTGTGGGAGAAGCTCGCTGCAGGCGGAGGGGGAGGGAGGGGAGGGGTAGTAAGTGCCGGCAGGAGCTGTGAAATCGTCCTGAGCCGTGCAAAAATTGCTTGCTGCTCCGTGACGTCGAGGGTTTGTCCCGTTGCACGTGCGGAGATCACAAGAAGAAAAATTAGTCTCTGACTCCTCTTGTGGCCATGAAGAAAAGCAGGAGCGGCTGTAAGAGAAAAAGTAAACAAAGCATAGGGACTGTTGGCTTTGGGTGCTGAAGCAACCCCAAAGCTCCTGGGAACAGCTGACGGCTGAAATCCCGTTGTGCCGTGGCTAAGACCATTAAAAAATCCAGTGGCGAGCTGCGTGCTTGCTTCAGGTGAACGAGCAACCCTGAAGGTTCTGTGGGCAGCGGCGGAGGACGATGGCGGTCTGTGGCGTGGCTGAGACTGTTAACAAATCCTTCCAGTATGCTGCATGCGTACCTCAGGTGAGCGAGCAGCCCTGAAAGGCAGCGGCGAAGGAGGAAGGCAGTCTGTGGAGCCATTACTTGTCCCATGCGTGATGCGCCGTCCTTGTAACTCCCCGATGCATGCGCGGGGGTTCAGTGCGTGGGTGGGCCGCTGGAGTGGTGAGTCAGGGTGCAGAAACTTGGTGGAGATCAACGCAGACGGCGCCAATAAAATCCAGGTTGAGCTGTTGCTGTAGATTTGGCCATGGTGCGTTGGAGCGTTGAGAGGAAATAGACGATCTTTAGTCCCTCAGGCCCGTGCAGAGGCGTTGGAGCGGCGGGAGGGAATAGACGATCTTTTGTTCCTCAGGCTCATGCAGCTGCGTTGGAGCGGTGTGAGGAAGTAGACGATCTCCGTCCCTCGGGCTCGTGGAGGCGCGTTGGAGCGGTGCGAGGCAATAGACGATCTTTGTGCCCCGGGCTCGTGCAGCAGCGTTGGAGCGGTGAGAGGGAGGAGACGATCGTTGTCGCTCGTGCGGCCATGGTGCGTTCAGTTCCACGCGCTGCGCTCCCCGTCGGCCCTGGAGGTTGCCGTCGTGGAGAGAGGACGAGGTGCGTGCGCTCTCAGTGAGAGCGGCCGGTCCAGCGTGGTTGTGCAGATCTCAGGCGACGGAGCATTCATGCCCGGGTGTTGCGTTCGCTGGCCGCTCGTTTTTTTCAGCGTCGGTTCGCCAGCATGGCCATCCAAAACAGAAGGCTGCGTTGCACAAAACGTGTGCGTCTTCAAGGGGCCACCAACGCAGCTGTGTGGCTGTACAGCTCGGAAGGTTGCTTTCGCACAAAACGTGTGCGTGTTCGAGGGGTCACCAGTGAGGCGGCATGCAAAAATAAGCAGCAGTGCTGTGGTTTTGAGCAGGTTTTATTAAATCATGTCGCCTTCACGGGATCCTCTCTCCGGTGCATAGTGGAGCAGCCCGGAGCGGGATCCCTAGGCTCTCAGAGAAAGAGAGGCGGACACAGTGTGTCCACCTGTTGCAGGATCAGAGTGAGAGAGGAAGAGAGAGATTGCGTTACAGAGTTGCACCTTAAATACTTGATCATAACAATACATCAAAAAGACATACCCCACAGTCTAGAATGATCAAAGGGACAACAGAACAGGCAGGAGGTATTTGCATTTGTAAGCCATACATCACAATGGGCAGATTAGCTAGACCTCGCTCTAAGTGCAAGACAAAGAGGCTAACAAGCACATCTACATATTGATCTGAGTCTCTAGGTCACAGTAAGGACAGGACGCATGAGTACAAAGGATGAAAGGCATCGATTAACATCACATAGGTGAGACAGAAGAAACTCGTCTACCTGTAGACATTAATACACCAAAGCACATCTAAGATGCTCAGAAAAAGCACAGTAAGGACAAGCCATATGCACACTATACCGAATGGCGCATTACATCACAACACATGCATGTTTGCATCACAAATACATGAATGGCACATTGCTTCTCAGTAATGCAGCAGAAAAACAGAGAAAAGAGGGCTGAGTGTCCTTAGTCTGTTGTGGGGTTAAAACGAACCGCCACACTTAGGTATGACTGTGAGAGTGAATGGTTGTCTGTCTCTCTGTGTTGGCCCTGCGATGGACTGGCAATCTGTCCAGGGTGTACCCTGCCTCTCGCCCAAAGATGCTGGGATAGGCTCCAGCCCCCCCACCCCCACCCCCGCAACCCAAAAAGGATTAAGTGGAAGAAGATGGATGGATGGATGGATGGATGGTAGTAAGACTCGGATAAATGACTGGACCAAGTTTTTCTATTTTTCTCCCGGTGTTTCTTTTATTTTTCTTCCCCAGGGCAATGGGGAACAATAGAGGTTTTTTTTTTTTTTTTTTTTTTTTTTTTTTTGTTACTTATTTGTACCCGTAGGTAGACTTGGTTTGCAGTCTGGTGACAAGCCACTGGCTGCTGGTCGCTGCGTGCGCGAGCGCCCTAAACCTACATGTTTTTGGTATGCGGGAGGAAACCGGAGAAATCCCGGAGTAAACCCGCGCAACACGGGGAGAACATGCAAACTCCACACAGCTCACTGTTGGTCGGGGGCTGGGATCGAACCCACGATCTCATGATCCCCGCGATCCCCCGGCCGAGGGTAAAACTGTGCTGCCACAGTGCTAAACCACTGCGCCACCGTGCAGCCCAGGTGGGGGCTGCACGGTGCGTTCGCCCCCACCTCTCTGAGGTGGGGGCGAACGCATTGTTTACACATGCGACCAGCTGATTGTGCTGGGGAGGCCAGTGCTGTTACCTGGAGTGAAGCCCCTGATCCCAGTTGAGCTGAAAAGGAGACGCCATGGGCGAAGGGCTGGAGGCAAGGTGAGGAGGAGGAGAAAACATAAGCCGGCAGTACCGATGTTCATCACGGGTAACATGAGGTCGCTGGGAAACAAGACGGATGAGCTCACTAAGCTGGTCAGGATGCAAAGGGAATATTGTGAGTGCAGTAGCATGTGTTTTTACAGAAACGTAGTTACACTCGCACATCCCGGACAACAACGTAGCGATACCTGACTTTAAGATTGTCCAGTCGGACAGGGATGTTATAAGTAGCTGGGAGGAGCAATGGCACTTTTTGTGAATGAGAGGTGGTGTAATCCCAGACACATGTGAAGGAATGTCTCTGCAGCCCGGACATTGAACTGCTTGCTGTGAGTACACAGTCATATTATATGCCACGAGAGTTCAGGTGTGCCATTGTGACTGCTGTTTATATCCCTCCATCAGCTGATGCAGTGGTGGCCTGTGATGTCATCAGCGCCACTGCTGCCACTTTACTGGTGCAGCACCGTGATGCATTTATGGCCATCACAGATTTTAACCATGTCTCACTGGGTCAAACGCTACCAAACTTCTACCAGTTTTGTCAACTGTCCCACCAGAGAAAATAAAACACTGGATCTGTCATGGATTCCTACCTGTTTGAGGCAGGAGAGACTGAAACCCACACGCAGGAGGATTTTGTGTGCATTTATTGCACAAAACATGATTAAACAGTCCAAACAGACAACAGGTGAAAATGTACAATGGAGAATCAATGGGATTACACGCAGGACACCCCTCAGCTCCAGATGAGTACAAAAATTGAGAAGAGTAACCCAAGGCGCTACTGACGTGACAGATAGCGGGGGGGAAGCACAAAGATGACCCAAGCGAGGGGAAACAAAACAGTACTCACCAGGCCGGGGACAGGGCAGTCCGTGGCAATAATCCCAGAAAGACAATACCGATGACTAAACAGATGACTGTGCAACAATAATCTGGCAAACACAAGTGGGAGGACAAAGCTTAAATAACAAGACACATAATGATCAGTGTGATTGCCGGTGTGATAGAGTGTGTGGGCTGGCTGAGTGGAAACAGGTGTGTGAGTGCATGCATGTAGGAATGAGTGGGTGTGTGTTGGGTGTGTGTTGGGCTGAGTGAGTGCAGATGTGAATGAATGTGTGCATGTGTGTGCGTGAGTGTGGGTGTGTGAATCTGAGCGGGCAGAGGAAAAGACAATGACAAATTGTAATCACCTGTCAGCACTTGACAGGAGAGGAGGGGCCCACATGGCTGAACAAGGAAACAAAATATGGAAACCAAAAGGTAACAGAAAACACAGAACATAAAGGAACAGAAAAATGCCATGAAACCGAACTTGGGAGAATTCCAAGCCCGGTTCATGATAGAGCCCCCCTCAAGGGGTGGGGTCCAGACAACTTAGAGTACCATCAAAAACAGAAAAAAGAAAACCACCTGCCCCCCCATCCCCCAGCAAGACTGCAGTAAACTACCCAGGGCGGGAGGTGGGGGGAACAGGCTAGGAGGGAACAAACAAAAACACCCCACTCAGGACCCACACAAACAAACACCAAAATAAACCTTCCCAAAACCCAAAACTCTAGGACAAAGCCCCCCAGTCCAAGGAGTCCAGAAGTTCAGGGGGCCGACCAAAGTCCCAGGCCCAAGGCATGGCAAGGTGTGACTGGTCGGGTGGCCTGCCAGAGTCCCAAGCCCAGCAGGCGGCCTGCTGAACAGTGTCAGGTGGCCTGCCAGAACAAATGGGCCACCCCACCCGGAGACCTAAGCTGTGTTCACACCAAACGTGAACAGGTGACGCAAATCTATAGAAAATCAATGGGAAGACACAAGTAGGTGGGAATTCCCGTCATCGCGCGTTCGCGTCCACTAGCTAGCTCCGCTAGTGGACGTAGTAAAATTATCACCGTTGCAGAGTAAACTAGTTAGAAAATGAAACTCACTCACCGGGAGACAGAAGGACTGGGAACTCTTCAGCTGAATCAGGTTTTTGGAGCTATTGACCCCCGGGTTTCTGGCCACGGATGTCCTAGCAAGCTAGCTAGCAACGTAAACACAGGATCGTCTAAGTGTTGGAGGCTTGAGACATAATTTTCAGGTGAGCCCCCGGTCGGATAATGTAAACATAAGCATGACGTTATTTTGGGAATTTCCACAGCAGGTTGAACACAGCTGCAGAAGTTTTAAAGACAACTTTGCCTAGTCTGCATCTCACTATTCATGTCTGTTTACACTGAGTTATAATGTAATTGTGCCGCACGAAAAATTTGCCTGTTCGTGTTTGGTGTGAAAGCACTTTAAGTCCTTCGGGTGGCCGGCCAGCATTGTTGAGCCACCAGGACCGGAGGGGGAGAGCGAGGAGGTGGCCTACCCACCGGGAGGCTTAAAGGTGGGTGGCTGGACCGAAGGATAGGAACCCCCATGGCTACTGGTGATGGAGGACAGAGGACCACGACGGCGCCCGGCAGAGGAGGAAGAGACACCCCGAAGGCTTCTGAAAGCGAAGGGAAGGCCTCGGCATCCTCAAGCGGGCCGGCAACACCCTGTGTGGTCCCAGCTATAAACATGGCTATAAACATGGCTGCACCCTTGGTGGTTCCAGCTTGGGACATGGCTGCACCCGCAGTGGTCCCGGTCTGGGACATAGCTGCACCCGCTGTGACTCCAGACTGGGGCTCAGTTGCACCCGTGGGGGTCCCGGTCTGGGACATAGCTGCACCCGCGGTGGCTCCAGGCTGGAGCTCAGCAGCACCCACAGTGGACCCCAACTGGGCCAACGTTGCACCCACGGTGGGCCCCGACTGAGCCAAGGCTGCACCCCTCGCAGCTCCGTGCTGGAGTTGTCCAGCACCCTCAGTGACTCCGGACCGGAACAAAGCTGCGCCCTCGGTGACTCTGGACTGGGGCAGTGCCGCATCCACAGTAGAGCAGCCGACGGCAAGGGCAGCTGGAACCTCAGGTGGCAGACCCGGACCTTCGGAGGCCTCTGGCGGTGCTGACTCCTCTCCGGCGACCCTGGGAGAAAGCTCAGAGACAACAAAGGAGGGAGAGGGGTCAGGGTCACTGGCAGCGGCGGAGCCCGGCGAGGTGAGCTCAGGTGCGTCAGGCGGCTGTCCCCAGCTCTCCTCACCAAGAGTCAGGCACAAATGCTCAAAAACTGGGGAGAGAGAAGCTAAAGAGAGCACTCACCTGGGCTCGAGCTCCACTGCCTTCCAAGATTCCAATGATACGGATGGTAGCGGTTCATCAGGTTGTAGGGGAGCTGGACCCGTGATGTCCGTAGATGATGCACCCGGATCCACAGGGGCCTCCGGCTAGAGCGGATCCTTCCCAGTGACCCTGGGACGAGACTTGAAAACAGAGGAAGAGACAAGGCCAGAGTCGCCGGCAGCAGCGGAGCCCGGTGAGGTGAGTTCGGGTGTAGCTGCCAGCTGCTCTCAACTCTCTTCCCCAAGAGCCAGGCAAGGTTGCTCAAGTTCAGAAGAAAGAGAAACAAATGAGAGCACTTGCCTGGACTCGAGCTCCACCGCCATCCAGGACTCCGACGATCCAGGCGAGGATGGAGGTTCAGGCTCAGCTTTTGATTCCGCTGCGGTAGTCTCCACAGCAGGCTTGGTGGTGATGGCAGTCCCGGTGTCCCCAGGCAAACTCCCCCATGCTGGTGGCTCCTCCGACAGGGCGGCTGGGGGACCACTCCTTGCTGGCACTGGTCTGGGATCATCCAGAGCCACAAGCTCCTCCACCATCCAGCAGCTAGGTTCTGGGGCTGGTGGACACTCGGAAAGAAGAGGAGGGGACACGGAGAGGACTGGGGAAGAGTTATTAACTGCAGCTGACGGAGAGGGCTCAGCGGACTGCTGGAACTGAGCCTCCCTCCTGAGTGACAGACAAGGTTTATCATCATGAAATTGAGTAGACTGAAAAAACACTTGCCTGTCATCCCAGTCTTTGATGGTGACAGCTGCAGGTGATGGGTTATCATCCTCCTCTGTGTCAACGGCAGCTTCGGGCCGAGGAAAGTGAAGGAACCAGCTCAGAAGGCACGGTAGTGGGTGTGTCAGGAGAACCCCTGGCTGACCTCTCGGCAGCAGGAGAGGACGTCTCAGCAATGTGGGCTGCAGCTGAAGCAGAGAGGGCACAAACTGACGTGACAGCTGGCTCAGGGATAGGCTTCGCCGCAGGAATAGTCAGGCCTGACGTCTGGACGACGGCTGCCGATGAGGTGATGGGCTTCCTCTGGCGTCCCGACGCAGGATGACTCCTCCGATGTGGAGTTGGATCGTCAAAATCCTCTGGCTCCTTTTGCGTCTGGCTTCTCCTTCCCGGGACCAGCGGAGATTTAGGGGAGACAAAGAAAGAAGGACAAAGAACAAAGGACAGACAAAGGACAAAGGACAAAGACAAAGAACAGCAGCTGATAGGGGAGCCCCAGAGGATTGAAAAATTTGGAGCTCTTCTGCAGGAATCAGGCTAACCACCTCAGGGGAGGGTGCAAGTGAATGGAGAATGACTTGCCTGAATTCCTGACAGGTGATGACGTCAGCTGCTGTCTCGGTGTCATGCTCCATCTCCCCGGGAGTAGGGTGAGACGTCTGGCGGGGAGAAGAGGACATCAGCTCGGGATGGCCGTTTCTCGGCCTCCGGGAGCACTTTGTAGATCGCCATGGTTACGCTGCAAAGGATCCTCTCACCACTTCCTCAAAACGCTGTTGAGACTCGTTGATCTGATTGAGCAGCGGCATCAGACCCAGGTATCTCCATAGGTTAGGGCGCATCTGGAGCACCCCGACAGCAATGTCCAACAAACAGAAATTAATTTCAGGGGAGTGCGTGGCACTCATGGCATGAGAGCCATTTTGGTGGAGTCATTCATATTTCCTCCAAAATATTCAAGTTTTCGCCAGTCTTGAGGTCCCTGCAAAAAATGGTGAGTTTTCATGCACGTTCACTACCCCAAAAAGACATCTTAGATGTTGAAAAAGAAAAAAAAAATTCTAACAATTACAATAGGGCTCTCGCCCACTGACGTTGTCAGTGGCTCGGGCCCTAATTAAAGCTGCGAGCAGCTGTAAGCGGACCCTCACCCCCCATGAAACAGCAGACCCTGGCACTCGTCATACCAGAAAATTTCCCGTTGTTGCGGCAAGCGCTGCGTGAATCATAAAGTAAACAGTTTGGCACAGTACTTCCTGTGAGCAGTAGGTGGTGCTCTAGCTTATGTCAATCATTTTTATGTAGGAGCGTGTGGGGCGGGACTCATCCATCGTAGAATATTTGCTGAAAATCAGACAAAGTTTGTCCAAGTTCCAACTTTCCGATGTTCCATGGCGAGGAGTCAACCTTCGCCATGTTGCCATGGCAACACTTCCCTGTCAGTAATGTGTTGCCCACCCACATAGGACTACATATGACAGTCACTTCAACCTATGTTCCAGATTTCATGACTCCAGGTTGTTCCCAACCATCCCAAAAAGATCATGGATTGAATGGCAAGGAGGGCATGTCCATGGTAACAGCAGTGACAAAATGCTAATGGTGACGTGCAGTTATGATCAACCACGATGTCTGATAAGCCTCAGAAAATTTCACGTCATTCTGGGAAGTGGCACGTGACTAATAAATAAAACAGTTTTCAGGAATTCTTCCTTTAACCACTAGGTGGCGCTATATCTTTTGTCAGGTATTTTTATACAGATGCATTCAGGGCGGGACTATTTTCCATCATGGAAACTTTGGCGAACATCGGACAGGTTTTGCTTGAGTTACAGCTGTTTGATGTTGTCAGCGGAGGAGACAAACTTCGCCATGGTGTCGTGGCCATGCCTTTTGAGACTGCGACTGACATTTGACAACTTTTTATGGCCAATGCCTATAGATGCCATCATGTGAAAATGAGTTCAATGGGAGAAGGCCCCCAGGAGGAGTTCATTCAAATGCGAGTGGCATAGTACTTCCCATGAGCAGTAGGTGGTGCTGTAAGTTTTGTCAACCATTTTTACATAGGAGAGTGCGGGGTCGGACTAATATCCACCGTTGAAAATTTGGTGAAAATCGGATGAAATTTGTCCTAGGTGCAACTTTTCGAGGTTCCATGGCAAGGAGTCAACCTTCGCCATGTTGCCATGGTAACACTTCCCTATCAGTTATGTGTTGCTGACCCATATAGGAGTACAGATGACAGTCACCTCTACCTATGCTCCAAATTTCATGACACCAGGACCTTCCAAACACTCCCCACAAGATCACGGATTGAATGGCGAGGAGGGCGTGTCCATGGAAAAATACGTGTGACATCATGGTAAAGTTGATGTGCAGTTATGATCATCCCTGTGGTCTGATGAATCTCAGAAAATTTCACGTCATTCTGGTAAATGGTGCGTGAGTAATAAAGAAAAGAGTTTTCAGCAATTCTTCCTTTAACCATTAGGTGGTGCTGTAGATTTCTATGAATATTGTTTTATAGAACTGTTTGGAATTGGACTGATGTCCATAATATTGAATTTGGTTGAAATCCAAAAATGGATACAAGAGTTACTGCCGTCAGAATGGTCATAGAATGATCATGGTGAGGCATCAATTTTTGCCATGCCCCTACTGCCAAACCGTCGAGGTTTAAGAAAAGTTTTCAATAAGTTTTAATGGCACATGTGTCATGAATCCGGGTTTGGAGGCCAAACCCAGTTCTGACTTATTGTTATGCTTTGGCCTAGTTTTCCTCCTGACTGCTCTGGCACGCCCCCTCCTCCTGTCAAGCACCGTCAGCTGCACTGTCACGGGTGCTCACACACATACACACACACACACGCACACACACACATGCACACGCTCCATTCACCCTCATTCACACGTTCTCACACAACTGGTGTCAATCAGTTCTGCTCACGAATTCTCGCACCGGCAATCTCTTTCCTCGTTAGCTTCAGGAGTATATGTTTGCCGCTTTTGAGGAGAGAGACTGTCGGGGCATTCGCCTCCATACACAGCAGCCAGTTCTCCCTGTATGAGTATCACTCCCTGCGTTCAGCTCAGTCTGACATTTAAGACAATCCATACCTTGGTGTTTCAGCTAGTCCCGCTTCTCTACCTCTTCCTCCAGACTGCACGTTCCGCCCCGGATTTGCTCCAGCCTTGTAAGTGTCTTTTTCGCCTTCTCTCTTGTGCTAAGCAGCCCTGCAGCACTAGGCTGATCGCCTTTCCTGTTTTTGTACGTAACACAGCCCTGCAGCATTAGGCTCCGTATTGATGGCGAGGCATCAACCTTTGCCATGCCCCTATGGCCAAATCGTCACGCTTTAAGAAAAGTTTTCAATAGCTTTTAATGGCACATGGGTATAGATCAGGGGTGCTCACACTTTTTCAGCATGCAAGCTACTTATAAAACAACCAAGTCAAAATGATCTACCCACTACAAAAATGCAAAACATATAATTATTTTCAAATGTATTAAGGATTCTTTGTATGTACAATGTATGTTGATGTATGTTGATGATGAACAGTCCGAAAATGCCGCTCCACATTTCCCTTCTTTGGTATTGCGATGGTAGACTGGCAGATGAGGCAAACGTACTTCAAAAATGGCATCGTGAAAAAAAAGTCCACCTCCCATTCCGTATGAAAGTGATATGTTTTTGCCTTCTTACTTGGTCCAGCTTTCTCACTCATTTTGATCACCATATGTTTTAGCAAGGGCTTAAAATCTGAGGTAATTCGCTGACTAGCTTGTAAGTTTTGCTGCGCTTAGCGCCGTTGTTTACGCATGAGCGGTGACCTAAAGGTCAAAATTCAGTTGTCATCTGAATGGTTGCCCTGTATGTCAATCAAGTGACGGGATGTTTGATAGGCTGACAAATATTTTTTTTAATGTCACACTGCGATCGACCAGTACTACCTCCGCGATCGACCAGTAGATCGCGATCGACGTAATGAGCACCCCTGGTATAGATGATTGTCACCACAAATGAGCTCAATCGGGCAAAAACCCTAGGACGAGTTCGATCAAATGCGCGTCGACCGCACCATTTGGAAATCAAGTCCCTGCCAATTTGTGCCAAAATGGCTGACTTCCTGTTGGGTGTAGACCATCACTTCTATGAAGTTTTTTGTATGTCTCAACATGTTAAACATCTCAGCCGATTTTCATCTTTCTACGCGAACGTAAGCGTGTGCCACTCCCCATTGACTTCACGTTAGGTGGTGCTGTAGAGCCATTTTTGTGGGGTTATTCATATTTCCTCCAAAATATTCAATTTTTCGCCAGTCTTGAGGTCCCTGCAAAATAATGGTGAGTTTTCATGCACGTTCACTACCCCAAAAATGAGATCTTAGATGGAGAAGAAGTTAAAAAAAACCCCAATTATAATAGGGCTCTCGCCCACTGACTTTGTCAGTGGCTCGGGCCCTTAAAATGAAGTGAAAGAGGACATGACTGCGTTAGACCTCGAGCTCATAATGTCAGAGCTTAAGAGAGTTTTGCAAGATAGTGGATACACAGCTCCAGGATATGATCAGTTTGTGGAGAGTGTAAATAACGAGACTGATTTATGCAGCAGATGATTTTATTCACTCTCTCATCAGTCATACACAGAAAAAGCATGTCTCAATACACCATGGGTTCTCCTTTTATACCAACTGCCCATCTCACATCTGCATGACATCTCACATCACAATACATTCATCCCTTCTCCCCCCAGCTCCTTCTTCCTGCTACCTCTCCATAATCTCCATAGCTATTGTCCTTCTGTGTTTACCCTCTGCATCCAGTCTGGGATGATTAACCCACCAGTCTGAGATGATTAACCCAGTCTCTACACGCCCCCCCCCCCCCCCAGAATCTCGGACAGAGTTTCAGTCCTCACGTCCTTTTGGCTTCAGTCTCCTCCCATATCTTCTGTAACGGGGGTTTACCGCCTCCGCGGCGCTGCTGTGCCGGCGGGGGGCTCCTGGGGGTGTGTCTGTTTGCAGGTGGGCAATGGCGGGGGGGTAAACCTTCGACTTGCCCGTGTGGCTGCTCTGATGAATCGTTTACCTGGGGAGTTCTCAGTGGAGGTCTTTCACGCCGAGGGGCCTGAGCCAACAGCACTTGCTCGTCCGCCACTACAAAGGCAGGCTTAAGTCTGTCTATGCATATTTTCTCCCGACGACCCCCCAAGTCTAACAAAAAATGTTTGTCCCTTGTTTCCAGCACTCTGAACGGGCCATCGTAGGGTGGGCGCAATGGAGGGCGATGGGCATCGTGCCTGACAAACACGAACGACGGGTTCTTCAAGGTTTTTGGCACAAAAGCGCGTGGAAAACAGTGGTGGGCCGGGCCCGGGACCGTGCCTGTGTCTGCACTATGCTGCAAACGCTGAGACGGGCAGCTGTCTGGCGCGGGATTATCTGGCAAAAATTCCCCGGGCAGCCGCAGTGGCTGAGAAAAAACAAGCTCCGCAGGGGAAGCCTCCAAATCCTCTTTCGGTGCGGAACGCAACCCCAATAAAACCCACGGCAACCGGTCTACCCAATTTGCATCCGTCAGTGAAGCCCTGAGCGCTGCTTTCAGTGACCTATGAAAACGCTCGCATAACCCATTGGCTTGTGGGTTGTACGCAGTTGTGCGATGAATTGCGACACCCAGGCTACGGGCCATCGCGGACCAGAGGTCGGAAACAAACTGAGGGCCCCTATCGGACGGGATGTCCGACAGGATTCCAAAACGTGCCACCCATGTCGTCAAAAAAGCGCGCGTCATGTCCGCGGACATGGTTGCCGCCAGCGGGACTGCTTCTGGCCAGCGTGTGTTGTGGTCCATCACTGTCAGAAGGTGCGTGCACCCCTGCAATGGCGGGAGGGGGCCCACGAGGTCCACGTGAACATGGTCGAACCTCTTAGCCGGTATACGAAATGGCTCCAAAGGAGCCTTCGTGTATCTGTGTACTTTGGTTCGTTGGCACGCTACACAGGCTGCCGCCCACTCTTTCACTTGTTTGCGCAGGCCTGGCCACACAAACTTCGCTCCCACCATTTTAACTGACGCGTGCACCCCTGGGTGTGCCAGAGCATGAACTGACTCAAACACGCGGCGGCGCCAAGCAACTGGGACCACCAGGCGCGGGCGTCCCGTGGAGACGTCGCAGATTAGGGGGGGGCTTGCTGTCTTGCAGTACTCTGCTCTCCAACCTTAACCCTGTTGGTCCAGACTGCAGCACGCACACGTCCGTATCGCCAATCTGCTCTGCAGCCATGGCTGTATAATCTATCCCCACGCAGACTGGGGCCACTACTGTGCGCGAGAGGCAGTCCGCTACCACATTCAGTTTACCTGACACATGCTGAATATCAGTCGTAAACTCCGAGATTGCGGCCAGCTGTCTCTGCTGCCGGCCCGACCATGGTTCCGAAACCTTGGCCATCGTGAACGTTAGCGGCTTGTGGTCTATGAACGCAGTGAAGCTGCGCCCTTCCAGCCAGAACTGGAAGTGGCGTATGGCCAGGTGGAGAGCCAGCAACTCTCTGTCAAACGCGCTGTATCTACGCTCACTGTCGCGCAAAGCCCTGCTGAAAAAAGCGAGCAGTGTTCCACCCCGTGTTTAGCGATGGCCGCTGAAAACGTCGGGACCGTGAGTGCTGGGAACTGAGCAGTGTGTGGCACTTACCGCCTAGAGCTGTGACATTGGCTTGTGTTATTGGCCCGGCCCCTCGAGCTGTACAGGGGAGAGAATCAAAAGACAGTGCATTAACCAGGTGCCTGTTAGCAACATCGACTAGTAACCCATGTGCACACAGAAAATCAGCTCCCAGGATTGGGGAAACTCAGTGCCGCTATGACAAAAGTCCACTCGTACATAGGGCCATGTAGGGATAAAGTCAGTGTTCTCTCACCAAAAGTCTTAATGTCCGAGCCGTTTACTGCTACCAGCCCGGGGCCGCTAGGTCCTGCTAGCCGGTCGGCGTAGGACGGCAGGATGATGCTCTTCTGGGCTCCGGTGTCTACGAGGAACCGTCTCCCCAAGGGCGAGTCTGTCACGTAGAGCAGCTTGTTTTCTTCACCGGCAGTCACAGCTGCTACCGACTGCCGGCCTTGCCATTTCCTGAGCACCTGAATTGGCACGGTGGCGCACATCTGCATGCGTTCTCTCCAAAGCGGCGGTGGTAGAAGCAGAGCATGTCTCTCTGGCACTTCCTGGCCTCCGCTGACGCTACCGTCGGCGGCTTCTCGCCTCCACTGGTCGTCTCGCTGGGTTCCGACGCCGCCGTGTTGACTGTGATTGCCCTGGTGGTGAGGATGATTCTGTCTGCCTCCTGGGCTAGCGCACAGTAGTCACGCGCGGCCAGCAACGGCGAATTGGCAAGAACCGCTCTCGCCTCTGTTGGGAGGTTCCGGAGGAAAAGGTGGGCAAACAGAAAATGCCCGTCGTCTGTGCCCATTAACGTCAACATCTTCATCAGTTCGACCACTGAACCATCTCCTAACTCGGAGCGCCTCAGGAGCCTCTCTGCTCTCTCACAGTCCGAGAGCATGTCGCGCCGGGTCAACGCGGCCTTGAGAGCCCTGTATTTGTCGTGGGCCGGAGGCTGTTGGAGCAGGCTCGCTATTTGCTGAGACGTGCGAGCGTCCAGTGCTGTGACCACATAGTAATATTTGGTGTCGTCAGCCATTATTCCCCAGAGGGCGAACTGAGCCTCGGTGTGGTGGAACCAAGACCGCGGGTTGTGCAGCCAAAAGTCCAGTAGTTTGACCGAAACAGCGCGCGCGTTGCTGGGGGTTCCCGTCCGGGCCGTCTCTGGGATGCTTGCCGCGTTGCTGGGGGTTCCTGTCCAGGCCAACTCCGGGGTTCTTGCCTCGTGTTCCATAATTCGTAAAGGGGTCACCAGTGTGGAGAGTGTAAATAACGAGACTGATTTATGCAGCAGACGATTTTATTCACTCTCACATCAGTCATACACAGAAAAAGCATGTCTCAATACACCATGGGTTCTCCTTTTATACCAACCGCCCATCTCACATCTGCATGACATCTCACATCACAATACACTCATCCCTTCTCCCCCCAGCTCCTTCTTTCTGCTACTCCACCCGCCTTGCCTGGGGTGCCTTTCTGCTCGGGCTCTGTTGACTGAGGGAGAGAGTGATTATTTGCCCCCTGCGGGGGCCTGCCTCATCGAGACGCCACAGCGACCGGCACAGACCCGTCCTTCATGACAAAAGCAGGTTTTAGTCTGTCAATACTGACTGTCTCTGTGATCAAAAGTTATGTTAAAAGGGTAAGCTAAACTTTACAATAAACTAGGCCCATCTTTGTAAAATTTTTATTTTTTAAAGTTTGTATTATCAATTAAAAGACATTACAAAATGGTTTCGGACTAAAATTGTCTGGTGGCACACAGCCATTCAAAGGTGAATATACCAGCCTATCAGAAATTATCATAGAAAATAAAGATAACAGCATACAGACATAATTCAAAGGAAAAAAAAAACCCATTCACACCCATTTTTCTACTGTAGAAAAATTTAATAACCATTTAATTAATATCTGCAGAAACAGTTAGGAATAACATACAACTGATTACAAAAAACAAGATTAAGAGCTCCCTGCTGTACTTGGACAAAAAGGCAGTGCACCATTTTGGGGCTTCTCGGTTCCAAGGTTGTCATAGCCAGGAGCGGTACTGGGGTTAAGCTCCCAGTGCTCATAAAATGCTCCTTATGGCGTGCGTCTCGAAAAGCCTCTGACAACTAAGTCCAACTCCTAGCCTGCCCGTGTGGTTTAGTCTCTAAGCCCGGCGGAACTGCTTTTACTAATAGGAGAAGGGGCGAGGGCGGATCTCTGGCGCCTTAAAACCAGATGCTTCGGGTAGATGGTGGCTCGTCAACCTGGGAAGGTAGCCCATCTAGGGGAAGGTAAACCCGATTTCAAACCTCCGCTGCCTTGCGGCACACCCGGTCACGGGAAAGGCTTCGGGAGTCAACCCTGAGGAAAAATCCGGAGTTGGAGTCCCTAAGGCAGTTCTCTGTTGTGCTCAACATCGTTCTGGCAGCTCCTGCGACGGCGCTGGTGCCAAACTATAGCAGCCCTGCTGTTCCTTTGGATTCATCAGTGACGTGGAGAGGGGGGACATGCTGCATGGGTAACATCTTGTCCTCCATATCTTCCTGCCCAGGCTTGAATCCTACCAACGCCCAACGCTGGAAGGTAGAACACCGGTGCGCATAGGCCTGTTCAGCCACAGGTGGTGCTGTTCCAGCAGAGTAGACGTTCAGGATTCTCTTCCATGGTCATCATAGACCGACGGAGGCCGACGACGATTGTCCTTCTCTGTTTACCCTTTGCATCCAGTCTGGGATGATTAACCCAGTCTCTACAAGTTAAGCTATGCTATGTTCCGGCAGTTGCCTATGCAATCAATGCAACCGGTGCTGAAATTGTTGAACAGAATATGAAAGGAGGGGTTATCCCAAGTGGGTGGAAAAAGGCTGTAGTTTTACCATTTAATAAGCCAGGGAAAGATCCAGCTCATCCAGGCAACTACAGGCCAATAGCATTAACGTCACACTTAGGGAAATGGATGGAGAAGGTGTTAGTTTACAGGCTCTAATATGTACTAGAGCAAAAACGATTAATGAACAACTATCAGAATGGTTTTAGAAGAGGAAGATCCACCGTGGATGCTTTAGTTAGGGTAAGTAATGATATTGAAAAGACTCTCAAAATGAAAGAAGTAATGGTTAAAGTTTATTTGGATACTGAAAAGGCTTATGACTCACTGTGGAGGGATGGACTTCTTATCAAACTGAATAAAAAGGGCATTGGTGGTAGTATGTATAATTGGATCATGGATTTTTAAACACACAGGACAATTAGGATTAAAGTAGGATCAGAAGTTTCTAAAGACTTTGAAAGAGAAAATGGTGTTCCTCAGGGGAGTGTGATAAGCCCTGTTTTATTCAATATAATGATTAATGACATGTTTGAGGATCAAGAGGGATCCATCAAAACAGCACTATATGCAGATGATGGAGCCATATGGACAAGGGGAAGAAATGAGAAATTTGTGTTCAAAAACATCAGTAAAGATTTAAATTTTCAAACAGTAAAGCCTGCTATATGACTTTCACAAAAAAAATATGCAGAACTGGTACAGAACCATTAACATTATATAATCAACCAATAGAGAAAGTGAGTGAGTTCAAATATCTAGGACTATGGTTTGATAGTGGATGCACATGGAGAGCTCATGTTGAAAATTTGGAGACAAAGTGCAAAAAAGTCATTAATCTCATAAAAGCTGTAGCTGAACACGAATGGGGTGCAGATAAACAGGCATTAATTGACATTTACAGAGCACTAATGCGATCGACAACAGACTACGGATGCATGATTTATGGAGCAGTGGCAAAGATGACTCTGGAAAAAATAGACAGAATGCAGATAGAGCGCTTCGCCTGTGCATTGGAGCCGTCAAAACAACACCAAACAATGCAGTTTTAATAGAAGCAGGGGAAATGCCAATGGATTTGAGAAGAGATAAACTTACATTATCATACTGGGTCAAGCTGAAAGGAAGTGACGAAGCGAATACAGTATGGCAAAAAAGATGGGATGAAGATCATAAAGGTAGATCGTATTACAAAATACAAACATCTATTGCAATAAAGAATTTCATAACAACCAAAAGGAGGGAAGACGTCATTATGGCAAGACTCAGACTGGATCACACAGGTTTAAACGGCTCTTTATTCACCATGGGGAAAAGCAAAATCAAATCAAATCAAATCAAACTTTATTGTCATATTGCTGTACATACAACTGTAGTGCAGGCAAGATGAAATTGCGTTTCTCTCGGCATCCATATAAATAGAAGCAGCATGATTTAAGACACACTCACACATAGCTTCACCCCCCCACCCCCATCCATTCACACATCCCTGAGACATACTTGGGAAAAACCTAACTAACTATAATATACAAATAATATACAAAATGTCCGTAGGTGCAGTAGTATGTATGAGAGATTCCGGGTCAACTGTTTAGCATCCTGACAGCTTGTGGAAGGAAGCTGTTGATCAGTCTGGTGGTTCTGCCTCTGATGCTCCGGAATCGTTTACCAGATGGAAGAAGTTCAAAGTGTTTATGTAGAGGGTGAGAACGGTCCTTGACAATGTTCAGTGCCCTGCTCCTACAACGGTTCTGAAAAAGTTCTTGGACAGAGGGGAGGGAGACTCCAATTACCCTCTCAGCTCCCTTGACTATCCTCTGCAGGGCTTTTTTGTCTGACATACTGCAGCTGGAGTACCATGCAGCAATGCAGTACGTCAGAACACTCTCCACCACACCTCTGTAGAAGGTCCTGAGGATGCAGATGGGGAGAGAGGCCTGTTTGAGTTTCCTCAAGAAGTGCAGTCTCTGCTGAGCCCGCTTCCTGATCCCCAAGGAATTCTTGCTCCAGGTCAGGTCCTGCGAGATCTGCACTCCAAGGAACTTGATGTTCTCCACTCTCTCCACTAAACGGCCGCCAATGCTGAGGGGGACGTGCTCAGGCTGTGACCGCCGGAAGTCGATAATCATCTCTTTTGTTTTGTCCACGTTGAGCACCAGATTGTTGTCCCTGCACCAGCCCTCCAGGTCTCTCACTTCTTCCCTGTACATGAATGAATGAATGAATGAATTTATTTCGGATAGTACATTACAGGTTAAAAGAAACTGTATAATATAACAACAAGGTCAAATTAGACAAAGACTCCTTCTACTATACAATTCCACGTGAGTTATCCGAAATGGGTGATGGCTGAAGCCGCAGCTTATATTGCCCACCCATATTCCATCCAAGAATTCAAAGGAGAAAAAAGAGAAAACAAGACAAGAGCGATTACAATTTAAAACAAGGCTAAGACAAAATATGACTGAGAGAAAAAGAAAACTGAGCTAGTCTAAGTTAAGCGGTTACTATTCAAAAACAAATCTAAGACATAGTGTCACAGAGAAAAAAGAAAAACTAAGCTATAACACATCACAGGCTGGAAATGTCAATCCTTATGTGAGTTTACATGTCGTCTTGTAAATATGTTTGGAGTATTTCTTCCTTTAGTTTTTGTTTAAATTGTCCAAGCTTTGTACATGATTTTAATTCAGGTCCAAAATCGTTCCATAATCTGACACCTTGCACTGAAATACAATGTTGCTTGGTAGTTGTTCTCACTGTAGGCTTTTGAAATATACATGTTCCTCTGAAGTGATATCGTTTCTCCCTTGTTTGGAACAACTTTTGGATATTTGCGGGCAGTGATAGATTCTTCACTTTGAACATTATTATTGCGGTTTTAAAGTCGATCAGATCTTTCAACTTGAGAGTTTTTTGTTTAAGAAAAAGTGGGTTTGTTGGTTCCCTGTAAGCTGCTTTGTTGATTATTCTAATAGCTCTCTTTTGAAGCATAAAGAGTGGATATATGTTTGTTTTATATGTATTTCCCCATACTTCATTACAATATGTCATGTATGGGAGTATTAATGAATGATACAAGGTGTATAGTGTGGGTTGATTCAGTAAATTTTTCACTCTGTGTAATATTGCAATTGATTTGGATACTTTACCTTTTATATAATTAATATGTGGCTTCCAATACAGTTTGTTATCAATTATTACTCCAAGGAATTTAGTTTCGGATACCCTTTCAATCTCTACACCATTTACACTGAGTTTGGGTACTGGGTAGTTGTGATGGTTGTTAAAGACTATAAATTTTGTCTTGCTTAAATTGAGCGTTAATTTGTTCGAATCAAACCACAGTTTCAGCTTTCCTAATTCCTTTCCGAGTGTATCCAGAAGTTGTTCCAAGTTGTTTCCACTGCATAGCAGGTTAGTGTCATCAGCAAACAATATTAAGTCCATTTTTTCTGAAACTTTACATATATCATTTATATACATATTGAATAATAATGGTCCCAAAACTGAACCCTGTGGGACTCCACAGGTGACCTTCAATAGCTCTGAGTTTTTGTTGTTAACACATACAAACTGATATCTATTCTTTAAGTAACTTCTTAACCAGGACAGTGCTACCCCTCTGATACCACAATTTTGTAGTTTCTTTAATAATAGATTGTGATCTACTGTATCAAATGCTTTTTTAAGATCCAGGAATACTCCAACTGAATACTCTTTATTTTCAATGGCTGTTGATATTTTTTCTGTAAATTCCATTAAGGCATATGCTGTTGTCCTTTTGTGTCTGAATCCATATTGCTGCTCACACAATAAATCATTCTTCAGTATGAAGTTGTCAATTCTCTCATAGAATATTTTTTCAAGTATCTTGGAAAATTGCGGTAATAGTGAAATTGGTCTGTAGTTGGAGAGTTCCCCTCTGTCGCCTGTCTTGTAAATCGGAATTACTTTAGCTATTTTCATTGCATTGGGAAATATACCTGATTGGAGAGACAGGTTACAGATATACGTCAGTGGTTTCACTATGCATTCGATAACAGTTTTGACTAGTAGCATATCAATACCATCGCAGTCAGTAGATGTTTTACTTTTGAACGATTTAACAATTTCAATGACCTCTCTTTCGTCTGTGTTCTTTATGAAGATGGTGTCTTTTACAGCAGTGTTATTGCATATTGAATCACCTGTTGGCACCGTAGTGGGTATTTCTCGGGCCAGTTTAGGTCCAATGTTAACAAAAAAATTATTAAATTCATCTGCAGGTGAAGCTATATTCACATTCGGAGTCGATTTATTATTTTTTGGAGTGTTAGTTGGGTAGCTGGTATTTCTGCTTTTATTTCCAAGGATACTGTTGATTATTGTCCATGTATTTTTAATATTGTCTTTGTTTTTTTCCAGTTCTTTACTGTAATAGTCTCTTTTACTACATCTTATTATATATGTTAACTTATTTTTGTATGTTTTATACCGCTGCTCTGCTTCTTTTGTCCTTTTCTTTATGAAAGCTTTATATAATAAATTTTTCTTTTTACACGCCTTTTGTAGTCCTTTGGTTAGCCATGGTTTGTCAGTAAATTTGTGTTTAAGCTTTTTTTTAACTAATGGGCAGTTTTTTTCATAAAGAGTGGTTACAATGTTTGTAAATGCGTCATAGGCTTCATTTACATCTGATACATAGACTTCTGTCCAGTCTTGCTTCAGCAAGTCCTCTTTAAAAGAACTGATTGCGTTTGGTGATTTGTGTCTGAACAATTTTGAGATTTTTTCTGGGTTGGGCCCCGTGTGGCCATGGATAAGTGCAAAGATTGGCAAGTGGTCGCTTATATCATTTATCAATAATCCACTTTCTATTTTCTTGTCGAGAACATTGACAAACAGGTTGTCAATAAGTGTAGCAGAGTGAGCTGTGATTCTACTGGGATGTGTTATTGTGGGATATAGACTCATGCTGTACATAGAGTTCATGAACTCTGTAACTACATTTTGTTGATGTGGATTAAGTAGGTCAATATTGAAATCTCCACAAATTGCTACCATTTTCTTACTAGTAATATTATTGTACAGCTCGACTAATTTATCTCTGAATGTCTCAATGCAAGTTCCCGGCGTTCTGTATATGCAGCTTATGATTAGATTTTTTGTTTTGTCTAGGTCAATCTCAACAGTAACACATTCCAGAAGCCCTGGTAGTGCTGAGGACATTTCATTTACAAGCTTACATCTATATAGGTCATCAATATACAGTGCAACACCACCACCCTTTTTTTGAGATCTGTTAATGTTAAACATCTGATATCCCTCTATTGCCATCAGGGGAGCCTGGTCTTCATTAAGCCAGGTTTCAGAGACTGCTATAGCTGTGAATTTTCTGTTTAGCTGTTTTAAATAGTCCTGAATCTGTGAGAAGTTTTTGTTAAGACTTCTGCTATTGAAGTGTATTATTGACAGTTTATCATCTAATTGCACTTGACTTTTGAATTGCTTTTCAGTGTAATATTCACAGTGGTTATGAATATTATTGAAAAAGTGGTTATCAGGATCAATATCATTCTCCATCTCTTGTGGTTTATGTTCAGCATAGTGGCATATTTTTAGAGTTTGAGTTTCCTCACTCTGTGTTTCATAGTCAGTGTTCATCTGTATTTATCTAAGTCAGTAGCATCTCTGATCATTATACTTTTTGCTTGCTCAGGTGTTCCATTTAGTTTAATCCAAATTCTACAATTTCTTGTCCAGGTTGACTGTATCTTATTATGTTTCTTTAGCATCCGTGCCTGCCGTGCTAATTCAGCGTTTTTTTTTGTCAGGTGTTCATTTAGGTAAACTTGAGTTTCCTTTAGTTTTTTGGCCTGCCTCAGTATGTCATTTTTCACCCTCCTGTTCACAAAGCGCATCACAATTGATTTCTTTGTTTTGTTATCTTTCTTCGGTAAAGCATAACAGGCTGAGATCGCATTGGCTTCTACCTTAATGTCTTTATCATTAAGGAACTGAAGCACTTGGTTTTCTAAGGACATTGATTCCTCATCCCTCTGGATAAGTCCCACCACCGTGGTGTCGTCTGCAAACTTAATAATCTGGTTCCCCTCGTGTCTGGATACACAGTCATGTGTTAGAAGTGTAAACAACAGTGGACTGAGTACACAGCCTTGAGGGGATCCGGTGCTCAGCATGACAGAGTTGGAGATGTTGTTTCCAACCTGGACAGACTGAAGTCTCTCAGTCAGGAAATCCAGGATCCAGAGGCATGTGGCGGTGTTCAGACCGAGAAGGAGTAATTTCTCCATCAGTCTCTGGGGAATAATGGTGTTGAATGCTGAAAAAGTGACAAATGTAGAGAATGTGGAGTAAAAGAAAATGTCGAGCACATCTTATTACACTGTCACAAATATGGAAATGAAAGACAGATAAAGGAAAATGAAATTCGAGAGGCCGGTAGGGAATGGGATTTAACTGGGATTCTGGGAACAGATGGCGATGGAGAGGCAATAAGAATCACGAGAAGGGCTCTTTTCTCTTTTTTAAATAACACAGGATTAAGTCATAGAATTTAGGGGTCGGGCTCAGATGACATAATGTTACACACTCTTGTACAGTAGGTGGCAGTATGCACCTTTCAGTTGTTTGCTATCCGCCAGTAACCGAGAGAAGAAGAAGAAGAAGAAGAATGCACCTGTAAGCTGGTTGCCAACGGCCAATCAAATCTAAAAGAAGAAGAAGAAGAATGTCAGCATCAGTTGCCACGGCCAAGATGTGTACAGTGATGATATAGAGTGAAGTGATGATATAGAGTAAAGTACGAGGAGATGAAGAAGAGTGATGTCTGAAGATAGAGTTGAGGTTTGATTGGACACAGCAATCATGATAGAAGGACTGCAGGTTCTGACTGGATGGAGTGATGATGTGGAGTGAAGTGTGTGGCGATAATGCACCTGTAAGCTGGTTGCTAACCACCAATAAAGTCTAGAAGAAGAAGAAGACGCTCCTGTAGGCAACCATGGCCAAGAAGTGTAGAGTGATGATACAGAGTGAAGTGATGATATAAAGTACGAGGAGACGAAGAAGAGTGATGTCTGAAGATAGCGTTGAGGTTCGATTGGACACAGCAATGATGATGAAGGACTGCAGCCCCTGACCAGATAGAGTGATGATATAGAGTGAAGTACGTGGCGGTAATGCACCTGCAAGCTGGTTGCCAACTGCCAATCAAATCTAAAAGAAGAAGAAGATATAGAGTGATGATAATCAAGTCAGTGGCAGTAATTCACCTGTAAGCTGGTTGCCAACCACCAATCAAATCTAAAAGAAAAAGAAGACAGAGATTTCTTGAATTATATATAGAGTGATGTTCACGTATCTATGTCTAACCTTGTTTTTGTTTTTATTTGCATATTTTTAACATTTATTTTAGCCATTGTAAATGGGAATGGATGTGGGGGTGTCCTCAAAAAGATGGGGGGTGTCCTAATTTATTCCTCACTATTTGTTTAGAATTACATTTTACAGAAAAATTGAAAAAAGCCCATCCATCCATCCATCTTCTTCCGCTTAATCCTTTTCGGGTCGTGGGGGGGCTGGAGCCTATCCCAGCATCTTTGGCCGAGAGGCAGGGTACACCCTGGACAGATCGCCAGTCCGTCGCAGGGCCAACACAGAGAGACAGACAACCATTCACTCTCACAGTCATACCTAAGGACAATTTAGAATCCCCAGTTTTGATGCCAATTAACCTAACTTGCATGTTTTTGGCAAATGGGAGGAAACTGGAGAAATCCTGGAGTAAACCCACGCAGACACAGGGAGAACATTCAAACTCCACACAGATCACTGTTGGTCGGGGGCTGGGATCGAACCCAGGATCCCCCGGCCAAGGGTGAGTTGTTGTGCTGCCACAGTGCTAACATTAATTCATTTTTAATTGTTTAGTTGTATTACGTGAATCTCCCATTATTTTTAACATTGATATTAAATATCCATATGTTTAAATATTTAGAAAGCTTGGGATCAGTCCGCCAAGGTCTCCGCCTTTGACCGCCACCTAATCCACATAGCACCGGACCCCCATGATCCTTCCTGCAGGTGGTGAGCCCACTGGAGGGCGGACCCATGTAACTCCTTCGGGCTGAACCCGGCCAGGTCCCATGGGTAGGAACCCGGCCACCAGACGCTAGCCTTCGAGCCCCTCCCCCAGGCCTGTCTCTAGGGTGGGGCCCCGGTAACCCCATACCGGGCAGGGTACACTGAATCCTTGATATAGAATGTATCATGAGAGTCTGTTGGATCGTTCTTAGTCTGGCCCTTCACCCAGGACCAGTTTGTCTTGGGTGACCCTATCAGAGGCAAATTGCCCCAGACAACATAGCTCCTGGGATCACTGGGGCACGCAAACCCCACCACCACCACCATGATAAGGTGACGATCCATGAATATGTGATCCTCTTGGAGACTCCTTTGTCCTACTGGGGGACTTCAATGCGCACGTGGGCAATGACAGTGAAATCTGGAGTGGGGTGATTGGGAGGAATGGCCTGCCTGATCTGAACCCGAGTGGTGTTCAGTTATTGGATTTCTGTGCTAACCACAGTTTGTCCATAACGAACACCATGTTCAAGCATAAGGGTGTCCATATGTGCACCTGGCACCAGGACACCCTAGGTCGCAGGTCCGTGATCAATTTCGTTATCGTGTCATCAGACCTGCGACCGTATGTCTTGGACACCCGGGTAAAGAGAGGTGCAGAGCTGTCAACTGATCACCACCTGGTGGTGAGTTGGATCCGATGGCAGGGGAGGAAGCCATTCAAACCTGGTAGACCCAAACGTATAGTGAGGGTGGGCTGGGAACGTCTGGCTGAGGCCCCTGTCCGGGAGGTCTTCAACTCCCACCTCCGGAAGAACTTCAACCACATTCTGAGGGAGTCTGGAGACATGGAGTCTGAATGGGCCATGTTCTCCACCTCTGTTGTTGAAGCGGCGGCCCAGAGCTGCGGCCACAAGGTGGTCGGTGCATCTCGTGGTGGCAACCCCCAAACCAAGTGGTGGACACCAGTGGTGAGGGGGCCATTAAGCTGAAGAAGGAGTCCTATCAAGCTTAGTTGGCTTGTGGGACTCCCGAAGCAGCTGGGGCGTACTGGCAGGCCAAGCGGAGTGCAGCTCGGGTGGTTGCTGAAGCAAAAACCCAGGTATGGAAGGAGTTTGGTGAGGCCATGGAACAAGACTTTCGGTCAGCCTTGAAGAGATTCTGGCAAACTGTCCAGTGGCTCAAGAGGGGAAAGCAGCTCCCTGTCCACACTGTGTATGGTGCGGATGGGACACTGTTGACTTGGACTGGGGATATCGTCGGGTGGTGGAAGGAATACTTCGAGGATCTCCTCAATCCCACTGATACGCCTTCCACAGAGGAATCAGGGTTTGGGGATGAGGGGGATGACTCTCCTATCACAGGGGCTGAGGTCGCCAAGGTGGTTAAAAATCTCCTTGGTGGCCGGGCCCCGGGGGTGGACGAGATTCGCCCTCAGTACCTCAAGGCCCTGGATGTTGTAGGGCTGTCATGGTTGACATGCCTCTGCAACATTGCGTGGAGGTCGGGGGCAGTGCCTTTGGCATGGCAAACCGGGGTGGTGGTTCCTCTCTTCAAAAAAGGAGACCGGAGGGTGTGCTCCAACTTTAGAGGGATCACACTCCTCAGGTACTGGAGAGGAGAGTCCGGCCGTTGGTCGAACCTCGGATTCAGGAGGAGCAATGTGGTTTTCGTCCTGGCCGTGGCACATCGGACCGGCTCTTTACCCTCTCGAGAATTCTTGAGGGTTCATAGGAGTTTGCCCAACCAGTTTACATGTGTTTTGTGGACTTGGAGAAGGCATTTGACCGCGTCCCTCATGGTTTTTTGTGGGGGGTGCTTCGGGAGTATGGGGTATCGGGCTTGTTGTTATGAGCTATTCGGTCTCTGTACGACTGTTGTGAGAGTTTGGTTCGTATTGTCAACACTCGGTTGGAGTCATTCCCAGTGAGAGCTGGACTCCGCCAGGGCTGCCCTTTGTCACTGATCCTGTTCATAATTTTTATGGACAAGATTTCTAGGCGCAGCCAGGGAATGGAGGGTGTCATGCTTGGTGACCACAGGATCTCATCTCTGTTGTTTGCAGATGATGCTGTCCTGTTGGCTTCATCCAGCAATGACCTACAGCTCTTGCTGGGACGGTTTGCCACTGAGTGTGAAGCGGCTGGAATGAGAATCAGCACCTCCAAGTCCGAGTCCATGGTTCTTAGCCGGAAAAAGGTGGATTGTCCTCTCTGGGTTGGGGACAGGCTCCTGCCCCAAGTGGAGGAGTTTAAGTATCTTGGGGCCTTGTTTACGAGTGAGGAGAAAATGGAGCGAGAGATTGACAGACGGATTGGAGCAGCATCTGCAGTGATGCGGACGTTGTACCGGTCTGTTGTGGTGAAGAGGGAGCTTAGTTCTAAGGCAAAGCTGTTGATTTACCAGTCAATCTACTGTACATTCCTACTCTCACCTATGGTCACGAGCTTTGGGTAATGACCGAAAGAACAAGATCGCGGATACAAGCGGCTGAAATGAGCTTTCTCCGTAGGATTGCTGGACTCACCCTCAGAGATAGGGTGAGAAGCTCAGTCATCCGGGAGAGGCTCAGAGTAGAACCGCTGCTCCTCCATATTGAAAGGAGTCAGTTTAGGTGGTATGGGCATCTGATTAGGATGCCTCCTGGACGCCTCCCACTTGAGATGTTTCAGGCACGTCCCACTGGGAGGAGACCCCAGGGCAGACCCAGGACTCGGTGGAGAGACTATGTCTCCCAGCTGGTCTGGGAACACCTTGGTATCATCTCTGAAGAGCTGGAGCAGGTGGCTGGGGAGAGGGAAGTCTAAGCTTCTCTGCTTGAACTGCTGCCTCCGAGACCCGGACCTCCGGAAAATCGGTAGAAGATGGATGGATGGACGGATGGATGGTTAAATATGTTTAAAAAAACACACAGGCTCATGCAGGGTGTTCTAATTTTTTCACATGACTATATCTATCTATCTGTCTATCTATCTATCAAAGAAGCCAACAGAGCTTTTCCTCAAGGCTTTAAAGAAATTACAAGAAAAGATATTTAAGAAAGGTCAGGCTATGTCAAAAAAGAAAAATGGTCAGAAAAATATTCCATTCCAATTCAGAAACAATAGAAATTGATTAATAAACATTTATCGATTTGATTTGATTTCTCCGGTTTCCTCCCACATGCCAAAAACATGCAAGTTAGGTTAATTGACATCAAACTGGGGATTCTAAATTGTCCTTAAGTATGACTGTGAGAATGAATGGTTGTCTGTCTCTGTGTTGGCCCTGCGATGGACTGGCGATCTGTCCAGGGTGTACCCTGCCTCTCGCCCAAAGATCCTGGGATAGGCTCCAGCCCCCCACCCCGCGACCCGAAAAGGATTAAGCGGAAGAAGATGGATGGCTGGATAATAAACATTTACTCCCGTGAGCTACTTTTTAGAATTAGGACACTGAGGGAGCAGACGTTTTCTAAATTAAATTAGGGCTGCGCTCAGCTGTAACCTTTACAGCCCCCCTACTACCTCTAGTGTGAGTGAAGTCAAACCGAGTCCCAAGAGTAGAGCTGATTTGTGGGAAAAATCACACCTTTTGTGTCACCCAGTGCTACCATGCAAATGTGAAGCAATTCCAGTGTAGAAAAACAGGGGTAAGATTGCTTTCCTCCAATTTATTGAGCCACAGCCAATGTCCTTAACCCCAGATAAACAAACAAGAGCAGCTTCTTTCATTTACATTGGGAGCAATTTAACTCCTGCCTCAACCGCCCCCCCCCCCCGGGGAGGCTGTAGAATAGCAGGGGTGACCCATCCTGCTAAGCAGCCTCAAATGCCACAAGCCACCACAGAAGCTGCCCCCATCAAGAAGCACCTCCACATGTCACTTGTGTGAAAGGCTGCAAAATAAAGCTTTCTGTAGTAAGGTCAAACTTAACAACCGTACTTCCAAATGTTTTAAGGTGAAATTAAGATTGATAACATAACACTGCACTCAAACACATATGCAGGAATCACACACAGGATAGATAACTTCAGTGCTGACCTAATGCCTGGCTTTGGATCTTCAGTCAGCCTAACAACCATCTGTAATGGAGCAACATGAGTAAATTTTTTATCAACATCTTCTTCTTCTTCTTTTAGATTTGATTGGCAGTTGGCAACCAGCTGACAGGTGCATTACCGCCACGTACTTCACTCTATATCATCACCTTCTTCTTCTTCTTTTAGATTTGATTGGTGGTGATTTGATATTAACAATACTAGTGTACACTTGTGCATGCCCCCACTCATTCAGTAATGTCTGCCTATGATCTTTTAGTCCTATGATCTTTGATGATGTCACAGCGAGTCCTATGATCGTGAGTGAAGGCTGCCTTTGATCTTTTGGTGTCTATATAATGTCATATAGACATCATGTAGACATCATAGGCGATCCTATTGAAGAGGATGATAAAATAAAGGCAGCGTTGGATTTTTAAATAGCTTTATTATCACCCGCCTTCATCAGAACTCGGCTACAGCCCATGGTTTGAGCAGGCTGCCGCTTCGTTCCTCCAGCTCTCAAAGAGGAGACAGTGTGTGTGTCTCGCAGCAGATGCAAAATCAGAGTGAGAGAATGAGAGGGTTTGCGTTACAGAGTTGCAGCATATACTGTATACTCAACTACAACAATACATCAAGGGCATACCCCAGCAGTTGGTATGATCAAAGAGATAACAGAACAGGCATACGACATTTGCATTTGAGAGACATATTGATCTCAGTCCCTAGGTCACAGTGAGGACAGGACGCATGAGCACAATGCATGAAAGGCAACATTAACATCACAGAAGTGAGCCAGACGAAACGAGTCTGCCTGTAGACATTAATACACATTTCACTGTTCTGTTATTTGCTCTAGCCGAGCGCTGTGTTTGACCAGTCTGTTTGTGGGGGTTACACCAAAGCACATCTACATATCAGTACTGCAGCAGAAAAAACCAAGAGAAGAGAGCTGAGTGTCCTTAATCTGTTGTGGGGGTTAACCAAACCGCCACACACGCTCCCCCCCAGAGGGCACGGCAGGGAGCCGAGACCTCGATAATCCCTCTATGGGAGTGAGCTGTGGGAGAAGCTCACTGCAGGCAGAGGGGGAGGGAGGAGGGGGGTAAGTGCCTGCAGGGGGACGGTGAACTCGTCCGAGCCGCGCAAAAATTGCTTGCTGCTCCGCGACGTCGAGGGGCTGTCCCGTTGCGCGTGCAGAGGTCACAAGAAGAAAAAATTGTCTCTGACTCCTCCCGTGGCCATGAAGAAAAGCAGGAGCGGCTGTAAGAAAAAAAAGAAACAAAAGCAGAGGGACTGGCGTGTTGACTTTAGGTGCAGGAGCAACCCCAAAGCCCCCCGGGAACAGCTGACGGCTGAAATCCCTTTGTGCCGTGGCTGAGACCATTAGAAAATCCAGTGGCGAGCTGCGTGCTTGCTTCAGGTGAACGGGCAGCCCTGAAGGTTCCGAGGGTGGCGATCGGCCGTATTTCTCGGGCATCTGCAGCGGCGGAGGACGATGGCGGTGTTCTGTAGCCTTTATTGCCCCGTGCGTGGTGTGCTGTCCTCGTAACTCCCCGGTGCGCGCGCGGGGGTTCCGTGCTTGGGTGGGCCGCTGGAGTGGCGAGTCAGGGTGCAGAATCTTGGCGGAGATCGGGGCAGACGGCGCCGATAAAATCCAGGTTTGGGCTGTGGCTGCAGCTTGGCCATGGTGCATTGAAGCGGTGAGAGGAAATAGACGATCTTTTGTCCCTCAGGCTCGTGCAGATGCGTTGGAGCGGTGGGAGGGAATAGACGATCTTTGGCACCGCTCGGCCGATTCAGCGTGGATGTCCAAACCAGAAGGCTGCGTCGCACAAAGCGTGTGCGTCTTCGGGTCACCAGTGCAGCTGTCCAGATCAGAAGGCTGCGTTTGCACAAAACGTGTGCATTCCGGGGTCACCAGTGATGAGGATGATAAAATAAAGGCAGCGTTGGATTTTTAAATAGCTTTATTATCACCCGCCTTCATCAGAACTCGGCTACAGCCCATGGTTTGAGCAGGCTGCCGCTTTGTTCCTCCAGCTCTCAAAGAGGAGACAGTGTGTGTGTCTCGCAGCAGATGCAGAATCAGAGTGAGAGAATGAGAGGGTTTGCGTTACAGAGTTGCAGCATATATACTCGACTACAACAATACATCAAGGGCATACCCCAGCAGCTGGTATGATCAAAGAGATAACAGAACAGGCATAAGACATTTGCATTTGAGAGACATATTGATCTCAGTCCCTAGGTCACAGTGAGGACAGGACGCATGAGCACAATGCATGAAAGGCAACATTAACATCACAGAAGTGAGCCAGACGAAACGAGTCTGCCTGTAGACATTAATACACATTTCACTGTTCTGTTATTTGCTCTAGCCGAGCGCTGTGTTTGACCAGTCTGTTTGTGGGGGTTACACCAAAGCACATCTACATATCAGTAGTGCAGCAGAAAAAACCAAGAGAAGAGAGCTGAGTGTCCTTAATCTGTTGTGGGGGTTAACCGAACCGCCACACTATGATCTTTTAGCAAGTCCTATGTTCATGACAGAGTCACATCGTCACATCATCAGAGATTTCTTCTTCTTCTTCTTCTTTGAGATTTGATTGAAGATTGGCGGTTGGCAACCAGCTTACAGGTGCATTACCGCCACAAACTTCACTCTTCTTCTCCTTCTTCTTCTTTTAGATTTGATTTGATTGGCAGTTGGCAACCAGCTTACAGGTGTCTTACCGCCACTTATTTCACTTTATATCATCACTCTATATATCTTTTTCTACCGCTCTATATCATCACTCTGTAGGAAACTCGAAATGAAGAGACTGAATGATTTTTCAGTATAGGTTTATTCCATCTCAAGCCTACAGCTCCTCTCTCAGTCAGGGAATGAAGAGAGTGAGCTGAGATAAACTTCATACCTTTATACTGTTACAACAGACACAAATCACATTCACATCAAACACAGAATTCCATTCATAACTAATCCCCCCATTGTCCTCTCGGCTTCTCTGTCTGACCCTATGAGTCAGACAGTCTCTTCAGGTTCACTCTCAGATCTTCTCACTTCTCCTCTAGTCCGCAGGGGGTCCAGACTCAATGTCCATCTGGGGCGTGATGTCAATATACACTGTGAGCTCAAAGTTCCCTCATGTCTGGGTCTCTGCCAAGGAATATGTGAGCTACATAATGTTACGCCACATCACTCCCCCTGAAACGCCCAAGAACGGACATACACCAACCTTAAATCAATAATGGACAGTCATACACACTATGTCAAGAAGGGACACACACACACCGCCCTCATGTCCATAATGGGCAGTCATACACATTACACCCTTACATCACCCCCCCCTTTGCAGGATCTACAGCACAATTTACACGGGTTGATCAAAATACACATCACTCTGCCCGTTGCTTAGGCTTCAATCTCCTCCCGAATCTGCTGAACGCAGGCTTCGCAGCCTGTGTTGTGCCGTCCTGCGGTGCGCCTGTGGAATGAGGGGGAGAAGGGTTATTTGCCCCCTGCTGGGGAACTAGGGGCTGTCCCTTGGGAGGCCTGCCGCGTCGAGGCGCCCCCGCCGGCCGTACAGGTTCGTCCCGTAACACAAAAGCAGGCTTTAATCTGTCAACACTGATTGTCTCTTTCCTGCCCCCCAAGTCCAGTACAAAATATTTCTCCCCAGTTTCCAGCACTCGGAACGGACCATCATAAGGTGGGCGGAGACTGTGACGCTGGGCGTCGTGCCTGACAAAAACAAACTCTGCGTTTTGCAAAGCCTTGGGAACAAAAACCCGCGTAAACGTGTGATGAGCGGGGCCCGGGAGCATTTCTGCCCCCGTGCCACTTAGAGGTCCCCACACCGGGGAGCGCTCGGGTGCTGCATGGGCTGGCAGGAACTCTCCTGGCAGCCTGAGAGGTTGAGTAAACACTAATTCAGCAGGTGAGGCATCTAAATCCTCCTTTGGTGCCGAACGCAACCCCAATAAAACCCATGGTAGTTTGTTTACCCAATTTGTATCCGTGAGCGACGCTCTGAGGGCTGCCTTCAACGATCTGTGAAAACGCTCGCATAAACCGTTGGCCTGTGGGTGATAAGCGGTGGTGCGATGGGCTGTTGCCCCTAAGCCGCTGGCCATGGCTGACCATAGCTCTGAAACGAACTGCGGACCCCTATCGGACGTAATGTCCGACGGGACTCCGAACCGCGCTACCCAGGCTGTTAAAAAAACGCGAGTTACCTCTGCCGCTGTGGTAGACTGCAATGGGACCACTTCCGGCCAACGCGTGGTCCGGTCCACCATTGTCAGGAGATGTGTGAACCCCTGCGAGGGCGGCAGGGGTCCCACTAGATCTACGTGCACATGATCAAACCTCTTAGCCGGGACGTGGAAAGGCTCTAAAGGGGCTTTTGTGTGTCTGTGAACTTTGGCCCGCTGGCAGGACATGCAGGCTCTAGCCCACTCCTTCACGTGCTTGCGCAGGCTCGGCCAAACAAACTTCTCTGCTACCATTTTCACCGAAGCGCGTACTCCTGGGTGTGCCAGGGAGTGCACCGCGTCAAAAACACGACGGCGCCACGTGGCCGGCACCACTGGGCGAGGTCGCCCGGTGGATACATCGCAAATAAGCGGGGGTGAACCGGTTTGTAAACTTATGTTCTCCAGCCTTAACCCTGTTGGTCCAGACAGGAGCGCGCGCACGTCTGTGTCCTCGCCCTGCTCTGCTGCCATGGCCGCGTAATCTATCCCTACGTGCACCGGAGCCGCATGCGCGTCCGCACTGTTACCGCGCTCCGCGTCTGCGGCGCTACAGCCCCCATCCGCGCGGACAGGTGCTGTTACCGCTCGCGAGAGGCAGTCCGCCACTACATTAAATTTACCGGCTACGTGTTGTATATCGGTGGTGAATTTTGAAATTGCAGCCAGCTGTCTCTGCTGTCGGCCTGACCATGGCTCAGAGACTTTGGACATTGCAAAAGTTAACGGTTTGTGGTCGACAAAAGCGGTGAAACGCCACCCTTCCAACCAGAACTGGAAATGGCGACTGGCCAGGTGGAGCGCTAGCAGTTCCCTGTCAAACACGCTATATTTTCGCTCAGCATCGCATAGGGTTCTGCTAACGGTTGTAAAAGTTTACCATACCTAAAAATTCCTGTAACGCTTTTACCGTTTGTGGCTGGGGAAACTCAGCCACCACGCGTACTTTGGAGGGCAGCGGAACTGCACCCTCTGGGGAGACGCGGTGCCCAAAAAAATCGATCTGTGCTGCACCGAAATGGCACTTGGCTGGGTTGATTATCAACCCGTGCGCTCCCAACCTCTGAAAAACAGTTCTGAGGTGACTCTCGTGTTCCTCCTCAGTGGCGCTGGCAACTAAAATATCGTCTAAGTAGACAAAAACGAAAGGGAGGTCGCGCAAAACGGCATCCATCATGTGATGGAAGGTTTGCGCAGCGCCTTTAAGGCCAAAAGGCATGCACAAAAATTCAAAAAGCCCGAAAGGGGTTATTACCGCTGTCTTGGGAATGTCCTCTGATCGGACTGGAACCTGATGATAACCGCGGACCAGGTCTATTTTAGAAAAAATTCGCGCCTTGGCCAAATGCACCGAAAAATCTTGGATATGCGGAATTGGGTAGCGGTCCTGCGCTGTGGCATTGTTTAACCTGCGATAATCGCCGCACGGTCTCCACGAGCCGTCCCCCTTCGGGACCATGTGGAGGGGGGAAGCCCAAGCGGACTTCGAGCGGCGAATTATGCCCAACCTTTCCAGGTTGGCGAACTCCTCACGCGCAATGGAGAGCTTAGCTGCATCCAAGCGCCGAGACTTCGCAAAAACCGGTGGACCACTTGTGGTTATAAAGTGTTCCACCCCGTGCTTCGCCACCTTAGCTGAAAACGTGGGAACTGTGAGTGCTGGGAACTGGTTTAGGAGAGTGTGGAACTTACCTCCTGCTGCGGCAGCATTGGCCTGTACTGACGGCGGGGACACTCACGCTGCACAGGGAATAGAACAAAAAGAGAGTGCATTAACCAAGCGTCTATTAGCCAGATCCACCAACAAGCCGTGTGAGCACAAAAAGTCGGCGCCCAACATGTTGAAACTCACCGCCGCTACTATGAAGGTCCATTCATAGTTGCGGCCGTGCAAGGACAGGCGCAGAGTTCTTTCGCCAAACGTCTTGATCGACGAGCCGTTTGCGGCTGTTGCTCCATCTCCGCGGGGACCGGCCGCCCGATCCGCATAGGTCGCGGTTAAGAAACTCCTCTGTGCTCCGGTGTCGACGAGGAATTGCCGTCCGGAGCCCGCATCCATCAGGTAGAGCAGCTTGTTCCGTTCGCCGAGGGTCGAAGCTGCTAACGACCTCCGGCTCTTGCGTTTCCCTGCTTCCTGAAGTTGCATGGCGGGACGCATCTGTGAGCCTTGTGCGCGAATCGTCGATGGTAGAAGCACATCTCGTCCTCTCCTCTGCTCCGGGACCGCGCTGCCGCTGTTGTCGCTGGGGTCGGCTCTGCTGCCACCGGTTCTCCGTCGCCCTGGGCCGCCGCGCCGAGGTTTGCTGCTGCCGCTGCCGCCTCCTGCTCGCCGCATGCGTCCAGGAGCCGCTCCACTTCCAAAGCCAGCGCGTGGAAGTCCTGCTGGTCCACACACCTCATGCTGGACAGGGAGCCTCTCATGTGCGCTGGAAGGGTCCTCAAAAAGATGTGCTTAAATAAAAACGCATCATTGTCTGCCCCGATCATCTGCAGCATGTCCTCCATGAGGACGGTCGGCCTGCGTCCTCCTCTGTCGCGCAGGTCCAGGAGTGTTCTGGCCCTCACCTCGGCCTATGGTACAAAGCTCCGAATGAGGGCGGCTTTCAGGGCATCGTATTTGCCAGCAGCGGGCGGCTGCTGCACCAGGCTCCGCACACACCGGGCTGTGCGGCTGTCGAGTCTTGCGATGACATTGTGGAATTTAATGTCATCCTCTGATACCCCGTAAAGCACGAACCGTGATTCCACGTGTTGGAACCATGAGTGCGGGTCCTCTTGCCAGAACTCGGGGAGTCTAATGGAGTTTACGCCGGTGTGGGCGGTCTCCGGTGAATCAGGTTCCGAGTCGGAGAGACGACCTCCAAGTCTTTCCATATTTCTCACGTGTGGGTCTCCAATGTAGGAAACTCGAAATGAAGAGAATGAATGATTTTTCAGTATAGGTTTATTCCATATCAAGTCCTACAGCTCCTCTCTCAGTCAGGGAATGAAGAGAGCGAGCTGAGATAAACCACATACCTTTATACTGTTACAACAGGCACAAATCACATTCACATCAAACACAGAATTCCATTCATAACTAATCCCCCCATTGTCCTCTCGGCTTCTCTGTCTGACCCTATGAGTCAGGCAGTCTCTTCAGGTTCACTCTCAGATCTTCTCACTTCTCCTCTAGTCCGCAGGGGGTCCAGACTCAATGTCCATCTGGGGTGTGATGTCAATACACACTGTGAGCTCAAAGTTCCCTCATGTCTGGGTCTCTGCCAAGGAATATGTGAGCTACATAATGTTACGCCACAACTCTATATATCTTGGCCGTGGCAACGGCCACCAACGTCACTATTCTAAAAATAAATCTCAGAGATTTCTTCTTCTTCTTCTTTTAGACTAGTACTGTCACGCCTCGCCGCTCATCTGCGGCGCCAGCTGCACGCACACCTGCACCTCATCAGCGGCGAGGGATTTAAGCCGCCTCGCCCTGGGCTTCGGCCTGAAGCCGTCAGTCTTCACTCGCTACGATTGCTGCAAGGAATCTCTTCCTACTCAGCAAACATTCTGGTAAGAAGCCCTTACCTCATTCTTCTCTCAGTCTGCTCCCCTGTGCACAGGTGGATTTCCCGGCGGCGGACCACTCCTCTCCGCCTCCATTCCCTCGCTGCTGCACCGGGCGCTCCAGGTCGCTGTCTACCGGACCTCATCCTTGCTGTGCCAGCCACCTGCTAATTCCAAGTAAGCTTGTCACCATTTTCATATCTCCTGTGTTGGTGTGGTGCCCGTCACCCTTCTCCCTTTGCTTCTCCCATAGGGTTGTCCGGCTGTACGGTCTCCTGCCTCCGTGCCCGACGCAGACGCCACCACCAATACATTCACATCCCGCAGACACACATTCATACACACTTGTTGTTAATAAAGCTATTAGATCTACTCTGAGTCTGTGTGTGTGTCTCCTGAGCCGTGCATTATGTCAGTACGGCTTCAGCAGAGCGGCTCGGCAGACGGCGGGCTCACACACCGACTTTCCACTCTCAAGGCTCGAGTGGACCTAATAGCTCACCAGCAACAGGTGATTTTAAATCAATTAACCATCATCACTAACCGATTGGACCGCTTGGACCCCCAACAGCTGTTCCCCCCGGCTCGTCAGGGCGGCGCGGCTCCTGCTGCTCCAGCGGCCGTCCAGCCTGCTCCGGTAGCACTGGTTCGGCTCACACCCATTCCGACCCCCGCCCGCTTTAGCGGTAAGCTCGGCGGAGCACGGGGGTTCATAATGCAGTGTGAGTCCGTGTTCCACCGTGTGCCCGGAGATTTTCCCTCAGACCATAGCCGAATTGGCTACATAGGGAATCTCCTGGAGGGGCGAGCGCTAACTTGGGCTTACGCCGTAATGGCAAGGCCCAGTTACGCCACCCTCACCTATGGCCAATTCGTGAGACAATTCCTGGAAGTCTTTGATCATTCTCGTACCGAGAGCGTCCAGGTTGATCGGCTTCTCAGCCTCCAGCAGGGAAGCCGGTCAGCAGCGGACTACGCGATCGACTTCCGGGTAGCGGCGGAGGAGTTGGGCTGGGATGAACGTTTATTCTGCGGCCTCTTCCTCCGCAGTCTCAATGATGGTCTGAGGGATGAACTGGCTGGGCGGGACATCCCGGAGACTCTAGCGGAGCTAACGTCCCTAGCCATCAGCTTGGATAACAGGCTGCGCGAGCGCACCTCAGAGCGGAAGTCATCTTCTTCTCGCTCTCGTGGTGTCTCGTCGCGCCTGTCCCAAGCTCGCCCCCTGGCGTCGTCGCCACCATCGCGCCCCGAGGAGTCGGAGCCGATGGTGACGGGCTGGACAAAGCTCCCTCCTGCGGAGAGACAATGCTGCCGTGAGTTGGGTCTCTGCATGTATTGCGGAGACAGTCAACACACAGTGGAGCTTTGCCCACAGAAGCCAAACAGCGGGGTCCGCGAGTCACTGTAGGGGGCCTCGCGGACATCAATCGGTTAAATCCCCTCTCCCAATTGAAGCTGCTCGTCCGATTTTGTCACAACTCCACTGGGCACCTCACTCACGCACTGGTGGATTCGGGCGCGGAGGGCAGTTTTATTTCACAAAGCCTGGCAACCCGATTGGGCATCCGTTGCCAAGCCCTCAAATCTCCTCTCGCCCTGGTCAACCTCTCCCATGTCTCCCTGGGGAGAGTAACACATCAGACTGTCCCTGTTCCTGTGATCATCTCTGGGAACCACCGAGAGGAAATAGCCTTCTACGTGCTCCCCAACTCTGTGTCGCTCGTCATTCTGGGGTACCCCTGGCTTCGCCTCCATAACCCTGTCTTGGATTGTAAGTCCGCCAGGGTGTCGGCATGGAGTACCTTCTGCATGAGCACCTGCTTGCAATCCGCTGCCTGCTCTCCGTCCTCTTCTCCAACCCCTATGGACGCTGCGCCCCCGGATCTCTCCCTGGTGCCGTCAGAATTTCACGACCTGGGTATGGTTTTCAGCAAGTCCAAAGCGATGTCTCTTCCTCCGCACAGGCCCTACGACTGTGCAATAAACATCCGCCAGGGGGCACCCTTACCCTCTGGGCGACTCTACAGCCTGTCGGCGCCAGAGAAGGAGACCATGAATTCCTACCTCAAGGAATCGCTGAGTGCTGGAATTATCCGTCCCTCGTCATCACCATTAGGGGCAGGATTCTTCTTCGTGGGCAAGAAGGACGGTTCCCTCCGTCCTTGTATCGACTATCGCGCCCTAAATGATATCACGGAGAAGGATCGCTACACCCTGCCACTCATGGACACTGCCTTCCACTCCCTCCAGGGGACGACTTGGTTCACCAAGCTGGATCTACGCAGCGCATACCACCTCGTCCAGATCCGGGAGGGAGATGAGTGGAAGACAGCCTTCCGTACCCCGAACGGCCACTTCGAGTACCTGGTGATGCCGTTCGGGTTGACCAATGCTCCAGCCGTTTTTCAGCACCTAATTAATGACGTCCTCCGGGATTTCATCGGCCTATTTGTGTTCGTCTACCTGGATGACATCCTCATCTTCTCCAAATCCAGGGACGAGCACTGGGTCCATGTGAGGCGGGTCCTCCAAAGGCTGCTGGAGAACCGGTTGTATGTGAAGACAGAAAAATGTGAATTCTACGCTAAGACAACGTCCTTCCTCGGGTTCATCATCTCCCACGACCAGGTGCTTCTGGACCCAGTGAAGGTGAAGGCGGTGGTGGAATGGCCTACACCTGCATCGAGAAAACAGGTGCAACAATTCATTGGGTTTGCAAATTTCTACCGCCGCTTCGTCCCGAATTTTGGCACCATCGTCGGCCCTCTGACCCGCCTCACGTCCCCTAAGGTCCCGTTCCGGTGGACCGAAGAGGCCGCGGCTGCCTTTCAGGCGCTGAAGGCGGAGTTCTCCTCCTCCCGGGTCCTTAGCCAAGTCGACCCGTCGCTGCAATGCATCGTGGAGGTGGATGCTTCGGACACAGGAGTGGGGGCGGTTCTATCTCAGCGGTCGCCAGATGACGGAGTCAAACGGCCCTGCGCTTTCTTCTCTCAGCGCTTGTCCCCGGCGGAATGGAATTACGACGTGGGGGACAGAGAGCTCCTCGCCATCAAGCTCGCGCTGCAGGAGTGGCGTCACTGGCTAGAGGGGGCGGACCTGCCGTTCGTGGTCCTGACTGACCACAAGAACTTGGAATACTTGAGATCTGCCAAGCGTCTGAACGCCCGCCAGGCACGCTGGTCCTTGTTTTTTGCCAGGTTCTGTTTTAACATCACCTTCAGGCCTGGCTCCAAGAACGGCCTGCCCAACGCCCTCTCTAGGCAATTTGCCCCTGAGGAGTCTGAGGACATGGTCCACACCATCCTGCCCAGGTCGTGCATCGTGGGAGCCGTCACTTGGGACACAGAAAGCAAGATCCGGAAGGCGCAGGAAGTGGAACCTGACCCTGGCGGTGGACCGGAGGGGAGGCTGTTCGTGCCATCCACGGTTCGGGGGGAGGTCATCCACTGGCTACATACATCCAAGCTCACCTGCCACCCTGGTTCCTCCCGGATGATCGACCTCCTTCAACGGTCCTTCTGGTGGCCGGGCCTGCGGAAGGACGCTGCCCGCTACGCCCGGGCCTGCCTTGTATGTGCCACCAGTAAGTCAGGTAATGCCCCTCCAGCGGGTTTGCTCCAGCCTCTGCCCGTCCCTGGCAGGCCCTGGTCGCATATCACCCTGGATTTCGTCACCGGACTCCCAGTCTCTAACACCGTCGACACCGTCCTGACCATCGTAGACCGTTTCTCCAAGGCGGCGCACTTCATCCCGCTACGAGGTCTTCCATCTGCCCTGGAGACGGCGGACCTCCTAGTCCAGCACGTGGTCAGGCTGCACGGGATTCCGGTGGACGTGGTCTCGGACCGGGGGCCCCAATTTTCCTCAGAGGTTTGGAGGTCATTTTGCAACGCCCTGGGAGCCAAGGTGAGCCTCTCCTCCGGCCATCACCCCCAAACCAACGGGCAGTGTGAGCGGACCAACCAGGAGCTGGAGGCTGCGCTCCGCTGCGTCACTGCGTCCAAGCCTGCGTCCTGGAGTAACCATCTCGCCTGGGTTGAGTACGCCCACAACACCGCCCGCTCTTCTGCCACAGGGATGTCTCCCTTTAAGGCGTCCCTGGGCTACGACCCCCCTCTTTTCCCAGGGCAGGAGAGTGAGGTAACTGTTCCCTCAGTTCGGGCGCACCTCAGGCAGTTCCGTTCCATCTGGGCGTCAGCGCGCAATGCGCTTTTACGCACGGCGGAGCGCAACAGAACCACGGCGGACCGGCACAGAAGACCTGCCCCAGCGTATCAGGTGGGCCAGCGTGTCTATGTGTCAACCCAGGACGTCATTTTAAAGGGTGAGAGGAGGAAGCTGGCACAGCGTTTTATGGGCCCATACCCCATCACCAGGATTATCAACCCGGTGGCTGTGCGTGTAGCTATTCCCCCCTCCCTCCGCATCCATCCCACCTTCCACGTATCCAAGGTGAAGCTGGCAGTCTCCGATCCCCTTTGCCCTCCTCCTGCTGCGCAGCCTGCGCCCCGGATGATTGATGGTCATCCGGCCTGGCCTGTCTCTTCTATCCTGGACTCCCGGCACCGGGGTCGCGGGTTGCAGTACTTGGTGGACTGGGAGGGATATGGGCCTGAACATCGGCAATGGGTACCCTCGTCATTTGTGTTGGACCCGTCCCTCATAACTGAGTTCCACCGAGCGCACCCGGAGAAACCATCGCCAGGAGGCGCTGCTAGAGGGGGGAGTACTGTCACGCCTCGCCGCTCATCTGTGGCGCCAGCTGCACGCACACCTGCACCTCATCAGCGGCGAGGGACTTAATCCGCCTCGCCCTGGGCTTCGGCCTGAAGCCGTCAGTCTTCACTCGCTACGATTGCTGCAAGGAATCTCTACCTACTCAGCAAACATTCTGGTAAGAAGCCCTTACCTCATTCTTCTCCCAGTCTGCTCCCCTGTGCACAGGTGGATTTCCCGGCGGCGGACCACTCCTCTCCGCCTCCATTCCCTCGCTGCTGCACCAGGCACTCCAGGTCGCTGTCTACTGGACCTCATCCTTGCTGTGCCAGCCACCTGCTAATTCCAAGTAAGCTTGTCACCATTTTCATATCTCCTGTGTTGGTGTGGTGCCCGTCACCCTTCTCCCTTTGCTTCTCCCATAAGGTTGTCCGGCTGTACGGTCTCCTGCCTCCGTGCCTGACGCAGACGCCACCACCAATACATTCACATCCCGCAGACACACATTCATACACACTTGTTGTTAATAAAGCTATTAGATCTACTCTGAGTCTGCGTGTGTGTCTCCTGAGCCGTGCATTATGTCAAGTGCATACCCATGCATACCCACCAATGCCCATAGAAACGAAGTCTAAGCAAGTGTTTCTGCATGCCCAGTGCTGAAGGGTGTCCTCCTGTCTCAGACGGCTGTATTGTTCACAGTCATGTCTGCGGCATACTGCTCCAAAGTGTTTCATCTTCACGGCATCTTTTCTGATGTGCAGCAGTTCTCCTCACTGTATTGCTCTCCATCTGGTGTGTCTTCTTCTTCTTCGTTCAGACCACTGGTTGAGGGAGCGGTGCATCGTACCTCCAGTTCATGGAGAGGATCCTGAAAATTGATCTGAGCAAAAAGTGGCTTTGGACTGTATTCTGCCAGACCCGTGCATACCCATAGAAACCAAAAAAACAAGCAACCTGATAAAATCAGTGCTTTGCTTGGCATTTTCCAGATTTGTAGTGTAGACTGCCATTCTTCAGGGTTCCACATTTTTGCTGTGTCAGCACCTGTTTTAAAACAACATTGCTCAGAAAGCGACGCTTTCACTTAGTTTCTTCATCTTGAGCAAGAATACGAGGAGTGCTTGATCTGGCAACTCTGCTCACGGCAAGGTCAAATTGGGCATGGCTGAAGCAATCTGTTGTGCAGAAAACAGCAACATGCTGTAAAGCAAGGTGAATGGCAACATGTTGTCAGATGGTGTGAGTGCGATTCGTGGAATGAGGAGAGTACGTCCAGCACTGACACCAATCACAGATGTTGCAACGTACAAGTGAGGCTGTATTTGTTCAATGATGCATCTTAAGCCATTGCAATGTCCATTTTGTTGGTCAAAGTTTCACAGTAGCATGATGACCATTTAAGGCAGGCATCTTAGGACATCATGCGTACATCATAGGTAGCCAGTACTATTGTGTATATGATGGCATCGTCCTATTGTCTATATGACGGCATCGCGAGTCCTGATGGTCTACATCAAAGTTCACAGTAGCATGATCACCATTTTCAAGACAGGCATCCTAGGACATCATGCATACATCATAGGTAGCCAGTGCTATTGTGTATATGACGGCATTGTCCTATTGTCTATATGACGGCATCAGGAGTCCTGGTGGTCATCATAAAGACATCAAGGCAGGCATAGGACCTCATGGTCTATATGACTTTATGTAGACATCAAGGCAGCCATCACTGTGTATGACATCATAAAGGCATGAAGGCAGGCATGCTGTCCTATGATGGAGACATCATAGGAGCATCATAGGCCATCCTATGATGTCCTATGATTGTTACAGACACACACACAAACTGACAGATTTCTTGAATTTATAGATACTAGTACCTATGCATATCCGTCCACGCCCGTAGAAACCAAGTATAAGCAAGTATTTCTGCATGCCCATTGCTGAAGGGTCTCCTCCTGTCTCAGATGGCTGTGTTGTTCACAGTCATGCCTGTGGCGTACTGCTGGAACCTGAGGTGTTCCATCTTCACGGCATCTTTTTTGACATGCAGCAGTTCTCCTCATTCTATTGCTCTCCATCTGGTGGGTCTTCTTCTCCTTCGTTCGGACCACTGGTTGAGGGAGAGGTGCGTCGTAATTCCAGTTCATGGACAGGATCATGAAAATAGATCTGAGCAAAAAGTGGCTTTCAACCCTGTTCAGGAAGGCCTGTGCATGCCCATAGAAACCAAGAAACCGGAGCACCCGGAGAAAATCAGCGCTTTGCTTGGCATTTTACACATTTGTAGCGTAGACTGGCATTCTTCAAGGTTACACATTTTTACCGTTAGCATCTCTTCAAAAACCACATTGCTCAGAAAGCAACGCTTTTGCTTAGTTTCTTCATCTTGAGCAAGAATACAAAGACTGCTTGATCTGGAAACTGTGCTCGCGGCAACGTAAAATTGGCTATGGCTGAAGAAATGTGCAGAAAACACCAACGCGCTGTAAAGATTGGCCCTGTCACTTAATCACCTTTTGAGCCATATAACATCAAAAAGACACATTAGTGTAGGCATCGTGAGTGATGGTCTATATGACATCATCAAGACATTATGCAGACATCATAGGGCGTCCTATGATGTGCTATGTCTATGTGACGTCACATAGACATATCTTTCTGATGGCATCGCGAGTCCTATGATGCCTGAGATCATAGGATCATCATAGGACATCAGGCAGACATCATAGGCCATCCGATGATGTCCTATGATCGTGACAGACACAAAGAGATTTCTTGAATTTATAGAGTGATAGAGTGATGATGATGATAGATTTGATTGGCGGTTGGCAACCAGTTTACAGGTGCATTACCGCCACTGACTTGATTATCATCACTCTATATCTTTGAATAAGGAGTTCTTATAAGTTATATAAATAAAGTTGAATTGAATTGAATTGAATAAGTTCTGAACAACTCCTTATGTGTGAACAAATTATCCGTCCTTGGAAGGAGCTATTTTTTCCCTACTCTATCAGAGATTTCTTCTTCTTCTTCTTTTAGAGCTGATTGGCAATTGGCAACCAGCTTACAGGTGCATTACTGCCACTGACTTAGAATCACTCTATATCTTCTTCTTCTTTTAGATTTGAATGGTGGTTGGCAACAAGCTTACAGATGCATTACCGCCACATACTTCACTTTATATCACTCTTCTTCTTCTTCTTCTTCTTCTTCTTCTTCTTCTTCTTCTTCTTCTTCTTCTCTTCTTCTTCTTCTTCTTCTTCAAGATCTGATTGCCGGCCGGCAACCAGCTCAAAGGTGCACCACCGCCACCCACCAGGTTGGAGTGTGGACAAGAGAATGGCAGGGAAAATAAAAACTAAATTCTTTTAATTAATCCAGTTGCACTTAAATATCTAAATAGACCTACATATGTTTCCTCTTCTTCTTCTTCTCTTGGTTACTGGCGGATAGCAAACAACTGAAAGGTGCATACCGCCACCTACTGTACAAGAGTGTGTAACATTATGTCATCTGAGCCCAACCCCTAAATTCTATGACTTAATCCTGTGTTATTCAAAAAAGAGAAAAGAGCCCTTCTTGTGATTCTTATTGCCTCTCCATCTCCATCTTTTCCCAGAATCCCAGTTAAATCCCATTCCCTACTGGCCTCTCAAACTTCATTTTCCATTATCTGTCTTTCATTTCCATATTTGTGACAGTGTAATATGATTTAAGTTCCTAACATGTTTTCCAAAACAAAGTTTAAATTAGCCCTTTCCATTACTAGATGTTTCCTTTGTTCCTGGTATCCAGCGATGGTAGTGGAGGACACAGTCTAGTCCAAGGACGGATAATTTTTTCACACGAGTTGTTCAGAACTTATAAGGACTCCTTATACAAAGATATAGAGTGATGATAATCAAGTCAGTGGTGGTAATGCACCGGTGAGCTGGTTGCCAACCACCAATCAAATCTAAAAGAAGAAGAAGACATTCCAACAAAACGTGCTGAACTGTTTCTGGAGACCCACAATGTGCACAGCTGTCAGTTGGGTGTTTACCTATTCTATGTAGTGTCTGGTTCAAAGTAGTATGTCCTATTCTTAATCGGGTGATGAGTATCTCCTCTTTCCTGTTTCTGCCCACTCCCATTCCAGACTCCACCCGCTTTTGAATGTCATAAAGATGTCTTCCAGTATCTGTTGAGTCCCAATATTCTTGCCACTTTTCCACTATATATTTCTTTAATTATTGATTTGCCTTCTGCCTTACTGAGTGAGATTTCCAGATTTATTGTTTCAAATTTTAATGATTTATTGATAATAAATCCACATCCTCATTATCCTCTGTCCCAGCGTGGGCTAGAACCCAAAGAAAGTTTTACTGACTACCCTTTACTGTAGAGGTTGTAAATTAAGGAGTGGATTTCTATAATTAGGTGCTGCCTACACGACTGCAATGACTGAACACTCTTGAGAGCTGCCCAGCTATCTGAAGCAATGACTGCATTACTCCTATAATTTATCTCCAACCACTGTAAAGCTAATATAATGGCAACTAGCTCCATTGTGTATACTGATAAGTGATTACTGGTTCTTTTATTGATAGAGATTTTATATTGAGGAATGTATACTGCAGCTCCACTACAACCTGCTGATTGCTTATGTTGCCTCCTCAGTTGTTGTATTTCAAAATCTACCAGTGGCATCTTAAACAGCCATGGAGGAATAACAGACCACAGGACCGTTGGGCTAAAATCTATGTATTTTAATCCTTCCTGCTCAGCAGTGGCATCACTTATCCATCCAGAGCTACCAATGTTGGACTCATTGTGTTCCCAGCAATCCTCAGGAATAGCTTTTGCAGGATGTGACCTCTTATGCCCCTTCAAGTTGATCCAGTATGCCAGCATTAATTTGGTTCTTCTCAATCTTAAGGGCACTTTGACCATCTCTACTTGGATCGCTGATACTGGAGAAGTTTTAAATGCACCACAACATATCCTAAGAGCCTTTGTCTGCTCTATGTCCAGTTGGTTCAGGTAACAATCAGCAGCCGACAACACATCCATAGTCTAGTGTCGCTCTCATTAGTCCTCGATACACCCTCAACAGAGAGGTCCTAAGAGGCTCCCCAGTCCCGTCCTGCCAGACATCTCAAAATATTATTTATTTTCTTACATTTTCCTTTAGTTTTTCAACATGCTGCTTCCAAGTTAGTTTTTCATCAAATAACACACCTAAATACCGAACTACCTTTACTTGCTCTAACTTTTGGCCATAAAGATTTAAAGAAATTTCTTTGTGACTTTCAGAGAAGCAAATTATTTGTGTCTTTGAACCGATAATTTAAAAGCCCATCGGTTTGCCCATTGTTCAACCTGGTCTATTGCTGCCTGCATTTTCCTCTGAATGTACACAAGATTACGTCCCCTTATCCATAAGGCCCCATCATCTGCATACAAGGCCTTCCCTATTCCACTATCGAGTCCTTCAAAAATATCATTAATCATAATATTAAACAAAACAGGGCTACACATGCTGCCTTGGGGGGTACCATTTTCATCTTGATATATTTTGGAGTACTCTGTACCAACTCTTACCTCAATCATTCGATCATACAACTTGCCCCCCCCCCCAACTTAGCCCCTGTCTTCCCCCTCAGAGAACCTTTGTCTACTCCCCCCAAAATTAATAAAAATATAATGTATAAACATACCGAAGTGATTAAACAAAAAGTTGGTAAAAACTCAAGTTAAACATCAAGTCTCTAAATTTAATGATTTGGCCTCTCTTCCTCCTCATAATTTAAAAATTAAATGCGGTTTATTAAATATTAGGTCTCTAACTCCCAAGTCTCTACTAGTTCATGATCTGTTAATTGATAATCAGATTTATTTAATATCCCTTACAGAGACTTGGCTAAGGCAAGATGATTATGTTGGTTTAAATGAATCAACTCCCTCTGGTTATCTAAACTATCATAATCCCAGAAGTTCTGGTCGTGGAGGTGGAGTAGCGGCAATTTACCATTCTAAATTACTAGTTAATGTAAAGCAAAAACCATGTTTTAATTCCTTTGAGGGCCTGACCTCAGTATGGGGCATGTTAGCAATCTTAGCTTAACCCCTTGCACTCCGGGATACCGCGAGCGGTCACGCCTCTGCGTCCTAGTGCGTCCTCGTGTGTCCTAGTGCGCACTGTGCGTCTCAGTGCGCACTGAAAAAAAAAAGCTGCATTTCCGTTCTTCCACTACAGACACAGCCACGAACAGAAAGCCAAAGGAGTGCTTTGATTGGTTTAGATTTGATTGACCTCTCATTCGACTAATAAGAGCCTTGAATTGGGTTTCTGAAACCTTGAAGAACCAATGACTGAAAACCTAGCAAGAAGGACCCGCCTACCAACGACTGCAAATACAACGAGCCAATTGAAGCAGAGAAGTTCGACGATTGAAAGCGTGCGTCCCGTGCGTAAAATCTATTTTGTGTAAGCCGCTGTGTGTAACGGTAGCGTTCGCCAGTCTTTTTTTATTACTACTGTTCTTATTTGTTTTGAAAAATCGTTCGCCAAAACCGCAATCATGGAAGCGCAAAACCGCAATAATGGAATCATGGTTTGACTGGGTCGTGTGACCAGAACCACGAGTCGTAACAAGCAGACCAGCTTCATGTTCGTCTGACAATGAGGAACAGATGTTCGCCAGCGACACTGCTGTTGTGGACAGGTAAGTTTTATAAGCTAAATTATTCTTTATCACTGAAAATAGTAATAAAAATGACTTTTGACCGATCGGTAAATTACAACTGTGCGTCATCGCCACATGACGGACCGTTGACGGACCGTTTTTTTGTGTGCCGAGCTCCTCTGTAGCAGGGGGGGGGGAGTTGTTATCCTCTACATTGCAGATATTTTAGTATAATTTTTATTGCACTGTAGGTTATTTTTTCTTGTAAAAAAAGCCACACATTTTTTACGTGGCATGCTTCTTTGTGTGTGGGGGCTTGATTGTTCATTCATTCATTCATGAATGAATAAACAACCCCCCCCCCCACACACACACACACAGCCCTGAGTGTCACCTTTCATTAGAGGCCAAGATCAAGCTTCTATATTTAATCATTCAAAAGTTATAGACATTTTTCCAAACTGTGCCATTTGGCACAATTTGGCACAGTTCAAAAACGCCTGGGAACAACCTGAGAAAAAAGCTGTGTAATATATTCATTTTTTGTGGTATTGTTACAAAATTTTGACCTCAGCTGGATAACAATTGGTTCTACATTTCTGTTGCATTTTCCAGCCAGTATCTGACAGCTGTGTGTTATTTGCAAGCATTTGTATCTAAAAAAAAACACCCAGGCAAACTTTATTTTCTTCAAGTTCAGTATGTTTAGATGACTGTTACTCAAAGGCAGGAGCATTTAGAGAGATTATGACTGTATTGCCAAAAAATTCAAAGTGTTTTCTTTTAAATGAGACCAACCCCATGAAGATGCTGCAAAGGGTTGAAGAACAGCTTTTGATTTACTTTGGGTACATTATTTTTAGGCGTTTTTAGGGAAATTGACCAGAGTGCAAGGGGTTAAACCCAATTTTCTTTGCCATAGTTTACCGTCCTCCCTCGGCCTACTCAGAGTTTTTATCCAAATTTGCTGAATTTTTAGCTGATTTAGTGCTGAAATCAGATAGAATAATTATGGTAGGGGATTTTAATATACATGTTGATTCTTTTTTTTTAATTTTTTTTTTATTACTTATTTTGTACCCGTAGGTAGATTTGTTTTGCAGTCTGGTGACAAGCCACCAGCTGCCAGTCGCTGCGTGCGCAAGTGCCCCGTATCCCTAATGACGTAGATAGTGACTGTCTTAATAAGGCATTCAATTCAATATTAGACTCAATAGGTTTTCCCAGAAAGTAAAAAATTCTGCCCATTATCTCCACCACACATTGGACCTTGTTCTGAGTTATGGTATAGAAATAGAAAATCTGGTAGTGTCTCTTCATACTCCTGTACTGTCAGACCATTGTCTGTTAACCTTTGATTTCACTATTTCTGATTATATGACTCCTAAAGAAAAATATTACTGCAGCAGATGTCTTTCAGATGATATTGTTACCAAATTTTTGCAGATTGTCTCCTCTATACCATGTGTCAACACAACAGAAATAAAAGATGGAGAGCTTGCTCCTTCCGTAATTGATAGCATGGTAGATAATGTTACAGCCTCTCTGCATCAGACTCTAGACTTGGTGGCCCCTTTAAAAAAGAAAAAAGTCTAATCAGCGATTTCAAACCCTTGGTTTAACACAGAAACTCATAGCTTAAAACAGAAGACTCGTCAATTAGAAAAAAAAATGGCATTCCACTAATTTAGATGAATTCTATTTAGCGTGCAGAAATCATCTCCTAATTTATAAAAAAATGTCTTAGAAAAGCTAGAACAAGTTATTACTCTACATTAATAGAAGAGAATAAGAATAATCCCAGGTTTCTTTTCAGCACTGTAGCCAGGCTGACAAAGGGTCAGGACTCTGTCAATCCTCGCATCCCCCTAGAGCTTACTAGTCAGGACTTTTTGAACTTTTTCAATCATAAAATTTTATCTATTAGAGATAAAATCAGTCAGATTCTTCCAACCGTAAACTTAAGTACACCGACTACTACAACTCCCTCAATTGATATCTGTTTAGATAAGTTTACTCCAATTGACCTTTTAGAGTTAGATAAAATAATCTCCTCATCCATGCCTTCAACTTGTCTTTTAGACCCTATTCCTACCAGGTTATTTAAAAAAGTCTTCCCATTTATTGGTAGCTCTATTCTTCAAATAATCAATTCTTCTTTAACTTTAGGTCATGTACCACAGGCTTTTAAAATTGCTGTAATTAAACCCTTACTCAAAAAGCCAACACTGGATCCAGGAGTTTTAGCTAACTATTGACCAATCTCTAATCTGCCTTTCATTTCAAAAATCTTAGAAAGAGTTGTTGCTACGCAATTATTTGACCACTTGCCGGGAAATGGTTTATTTGAAGAGTTTCAATCTGGGTTCAGAATTCATCACAGTACTGAAACAGCCTTAGTGAAGGTCACTAATGACCTCCTTATCGCATCTGATAATGGACTCGTTTCTGTACTTGTCCTTTTAGATCTTAGTGCAGCCTTTGATACTATCGACCATAATGTTCTACTTGATAGATTAGAATACTATGTTGGACTAAATGGAACTTCGCTGCAGTGGTTTAGATCTTATTTGTCTGATAGACTTCAGTTTGTTCATATCAATAATGAGTTTTCTTCCAACTTTAAGCTCAGTCATGGAGTTCCACAGGGATCTGTGCTAGGCCCGACTCTTTTTAGTTTATATACGCTTCCGTTAGGCAACATCATTAGAAAGCACTGTATACAGTTTCATTGTAATGCAGATGACACACAATTATACCTGTCAATGAAGCCCAATGATTGTAATCAATTAGCCAAGTTAGATGCCTGTCTTAAGGAAATCAAAGCTTGGATGACTTGTAATTTTCTGCTATTAAACCCAGATAAGACTGAAGTCATTCTTGTTGGTCCAAAAAACCTTAGAAATACCTTTCCAAATCAAACTCTTACTTTGGATGCGACTACTCTTACTCTGAATAGTTCTGTGAGGAACCTTGGAGTTATTTTTGATCAAGATCTGTTTTTTAATTCACATATTAAATTTGTTTCTAAGACTGCCTTCTATCATCTGCGCAACATTGCCAAGATTAGGACCATCTTGTCTCTGAGTGATGCTAAGAAACTGATCCACGCTTTTGTTAGCTCAAGATTAGATTATTGTAACTCGTTATTATCAGGCTGTCCTAAAACACCTTTAAAAAGTCTTCAGTTGATCCAAAATGCTGCTGCAAGAGTTTTAACAGGTACTAGAAGGAAAGATCATATCTCTCCGGTTCTGGCCTCCCTTCATTGGCTTCCCATAGCGTTTAGAATTAAGTTTAAAATCCTTCTTCTCACTTACAAAGCTCTTAATAATCAGGCCCCCTTTTATATGAAAGATCTGATATTACCCTATCATCCTAACAGAGCACTACGCTCCAAAAATGCTGGATTACTTGTAATACCTAGAATCTCCAAAAGTACAATGGGAGGCAGAGCCATCTGCTATCAAGCTCCTTTCCTGTGGAACCAGTTACCAATCTGGGTACAATCTGGAGTCAGACTCGATCTCTGTTTTTAAGAATAGGGTAAAAACCTTCCTCTTCAATATAGCCTATGATTAGGGAGGGATCTTGTGTCTCTTAACCCTCCCTTTGTTTTGCTGTTAATAGATTTAGACTGCCAGGTGACCTCCAATAATGTGCTTGGCTTCTCTCTGTTAATATTTGCTCTCTTTATGTCTGTTCTTTTCATCTTCTCTCCCCCCCCCCCAACCAGTCGAAGCAGATGACTGTCCCTCCCTGAGCCTGGTTCTGCTAGAGGTTTCTTCCTGTTAAAAGGGAGTTTTTCCTCTCCGCCGTCGCCAAGTGCTTGCTCACAGGGGATCGCCTGATTGCTGGGGTCTTTCTACAATTGTGAGGGTTTCCCCTACATTTGAAAGTGCTATGAGATGACTATTGTTGTGATATGGTGCTATATACAGTGGGGCAAAAAAGTATTTAGTCAGCCACCAACTGTGCAAGTTCTCCCACTTAAAAGATGAGAGAGGTCTCCAGCTTTCATCATAGGTATACCTCAACTATGAGAGACAAAATGAGAAAAAAAAAATCCAGAAAATCACAATGAAGGATTTTTTAATGAATTAATTGGTAAATTCTTCGGTAAAGTAAGTATTTGGTCAATAACAAAAGTTCATCTCAATACTTTGTTATATACCCTTTGTTGACAATGACAGAGGTCAAACGTTTTCTGTAAGTCTTCACAAGGTTTTCACACACTGTTGCTGGTATTTTGGCCCATTCCTCCATGCAGATCTCCTCTAGAGCAGTGATGTTTTGGGGCTATCGCTGGGCAACACGGACTTTCAACTCCCTCCAAAGATTTTCTATGGGGTTGAGATCTGGAGACTGGCTAGGCCACTCCAGGACCTTGAAATGCTTCTTATGAAGCCACTCCTTCATTGCCCGGGCGGTGTGTTTGGGATCATTGTCATGCTGAAAGACCCAGCCACGTTTCATCTTCAATGCCTTGCTGATGGAAGGAGGTTTTCACTCAAAATCTCACGATACATGGCCCCATTCATTCTTTCCTTTACACGGATCAGTCGTCCTGGTCCCTTTGCAGAAAAACAGCCCCAAAGCATGATGTTTCCACCCCCATGCTTCACAGTAGGTATGGTGTTCTTTCTCCTCCAAACACGACAAGTTGAGTTTTTACCAAAAAGTTCTATTTTGGTTTCATCTGACCATATGACATTCTCCCAATCCTCTTCTGGATCATCCAAATGCTCTCTAGCAAACTTCAGATGGGCCTGGACATGTACTGGCTTAAGCAGGGGGACACGTCTGGCACTGCAGGATTTGAGTCCCTGGCAGCGTAGTGTGTTACTGATGGTAGCCTTTGTTACTTTGGTCCCAGCTCTCTGCAGGTCATTCACTAGGTTCCCCCGTGTGGTTCTGGGATTTTTGCTCACCGTTCTCGTGATCACTTTGACCCTACAGAGTGAGATCTTGCGTGGAGCCCCAGATCGAGGGAGATTATCAGTGGTCTTGTATGTCTTCCATTTTCTAATAATTGCTCCCACAGTTGATTTCTTCACACCAAGCTGCTTACCTATTGCAGATTCAGTCTTCCCAGCCTGGTGCAGGTCTACAATTTTGTTTCTGGTGTCCTTTGACAGCTCTTTGGTCTTGGCCATAGTGGAGTTCAGAGTCTGACTGTTTGAGGTTGGGGACAGGTGTCTTTTATACTGATAATGAGTTCAAACAGGTGCCATTAATACAGGTAACAAGTGGAGGACAGAGGAGCCTCTTAAAGAAGAAGTTACATGTCTGTGAGAGCCAGAAATCTTGCTTGTTTGTAGGTGACCAAATATTTATTTTACCGAGGAATTCAGGTTCAGGTTCAGGTTTAGGTTACTTTATTTGTACCCGTAGGTAGATTTGTTTTGCAGTCTGGTGACATCCATATGTACAAGCCACTAATTACATTCAACATAGACACAAACACAGGCACACATCATACAAAATAAGTAAATATAAAATATGTACAATATATTTTTATAGCTTGTTCAACTCTTTGACAGCAGCAGGGACAAAGCTGTTTTTGTAGCGCTGGGTTTTGCTTTTTGGGACAGCAAACCTCCGTCTGGAGGGAAGAAGCTGAAAGTTGTAGTGCAAAGGGTGGGAGTCATCATTTAAAATCGAGTCAGCCATCCTCTGTACTTGTCTGGTGTACAGGGATGTCAGGCTCAGCTGTGACTCACCAAGCAAACGACTGGACCATCTAACTACCTGATCCAAGGATTTACCAATTAATTTACCAATTAATTCATTAAAAATCCTTCAATGTGATTTTCTGGATTTTTTTTTTCTCGTTTTGTCTCTCATAGTTGAGGTATACCTATGATGAAAATTGGAGACCTCTCTCATCTTTTAAGTGGGAGAGCTTGCACAATTGGTGGCTGACGAAATACTTTTTTGCCCCACTGTAAATAAAGTTGAATTGAATTGAATACAGGAAATCTAATATCCAATTGTATAGATTAGCTTCAATACCAAACTGATTTAATTTAATCAGCAACCCTTCCTTCCACAGCATGCCATACGCTTTTTTACATCAAAGAAGACTGTCACGCCTCGCCGCCCATCTGCGGCGCCAGCTGCACGCACACCTGCACCTCGTCAGCGGCGAAGGATTTAAGCCGCCTCGCCCTGGGCTTCGGCCTGAAGCCGTCAGTCTTCACTCGCTTCCCTTGCTGCAAGGAATCCCAACCGTTCAGCAAGCATTCAAGTAAGAATCTCTTACCTCCTTCTTCTCCTAGTCTGCTCCCCTGTGCACAGGTGGATTTCCCGGCGGCGGACCACTCCTCTCCGCCACCGTCCCTCGCTGCTGCACCGGGCGCTCCAGGTCGCTGTCTTCCAGGCTTCACCCTTGCTGTGCCAGCCACCTGCCATTTCCAAGTAAGCCAGTCATCATTATCATATCTCCTGTGTTGATGTGGTGCCCGTTACCCTTCTCCCTTTGCTTCTCCCATAGGGTTGTCCGGCTGTACGGTCTCCTGCCTCCGTGCCCGACGCAGACGCCACCACCAACATGTTTACATCTCGCAGACACACACTCATACACACTTGTTGTTAATAAAGCTATTAGATCTACTCTGAGCCTGCGTGTGTGTCTCCTGAGCCGTGCATTATGTCAGTATGGCTTCAGCAGAGCGGCTCGGCAGACAGCGGGCTCACACGCCGACTTTCCACCCTCGAGGCTCGGGTGGACCTAATAGCCCACCAGCAACAGGTGATTTTAAATCAATTATCCATCCTCACTAACCGATTGGACCGCTTGGACCCCCAACAGCCGTTCCCCCTGGCTCGTCAGGGCGGCACGGCTCCTGCTGCTCCAGCGGCCGTCCAGCCTGCTCCGGCAGCACCGGTTCGGCTCACACCCATTCTGACCCCCGTCCGCTTTAGCGGTAAGCTCGGCGGAGCACGGGGGTTTATAATGCAATGTGAGTCCGTGTTCCACCGTGTGCCCGGAGATTTTCCCTCAGACCATAGCCGAATTTGCTACATAAGGAATCTCCTGGAGGGGCGAGCGCTTACTTGGGCTTACGCCGTGATGGCGAAGCCCAGTTACGCCACCCTCACCTATGGCCAATTCGTGAGACTGTTTCTGGAGGTCTTTGATCATTCTCGTACAGAGAGCGTTCAGGTCGATCGGCTTCTCAGCCTCCAGCAGGGAAGCCAGTCGGCAGCTGATTACGTGATCGACTTCCGGGTAGCGGCGGAGGAGGTTGGCTGGGGAGAACGCTCTCTCTGCGGCATCTTCCTCCGCAGTCTCAGTGATGGTCTGAGGGACGAACTGGCTGGACGGGACATCCCGGAGACTTTAGTGGAGCTAACGTCCCTAGCCATCAGCTTGGATAACAGGTTGCGCGAGCGCACCTCGGAGCGGAAGTCGTCTTCTTCTCGCCCTCGTGGTGCCTCGTCGCGCCTGTCCCAAGCTCACCCCCTGGCGTTGCCGTCACCATCGCGCTCCGAGGAGTCGGAGCCGATGGTGACGGGCTGGACAAAGCTCCCTCCTGCAGAGAAACAACGCCGCTGTGAGTTGGGTCTCTGCATGTATTGCGGAGACAGCCAACACACGGTGGAGCTTTGTCCACAGAAGCCAAACGGGGAGGTCCGCGAGTCACTGTAGGGGGCCTCGCGGACGTCAATCGGTTAAATCCCCTCTCCCAATTGAAGCTGCCCGTCCGGTTTTGTCATAACCCCACTGGGCACCTCACCCACGCACTGGTGGATTTGGGCGCGGAGGGCAGCTTTATTTCACAAAGCCTGGCAACCCGACTGGGCATCCGTTGCCAAGTCCTCAAATCTTCTCTCGCCCTGGTCAACCTCTCCCATGTCTCCCTGGGGAGAGGTACACACCAGACCGTCCCTGTCCCTGTGATCATCTCTGGGAACCACCGGGAGGAAATCACTTTCTACGTCCTCCCCAACTCTGTGTCGCCCGTCATCCTGGGATACCCCTGGCTTCGCCTCCATAACCCCGTCCTGGATTGGAAGTCCGCCAGGGTATCGGCATGGAGTTCCTTCTGTATGAGCACCTGCCTGCAATCCGCTGCCTGCTCCCCGTCCTCTTCTCCAACTCCTAAGGATGCCGCGCCCCCGGATCTCTCCCTGGTGCCATCAGAATTTCACGACCTGGGTTTGGTATTCAGCAAGTCCAAGGCGATGTCTCTTCCTCCACACAGGCCCTACGACTGTGCGATAAACATCCGCCAGGGGGCACCCTTACCCTCTGGGCGACTCTACAGCCTGTCGGCGCCGGAGAAGGAGGCTATGAATTCCTACCTCAAGGAATCGCTGAGTGCTGGAATTATCCGTCCCTCGTCATCACCATTAGGTGCAGGATTCTTCTTCGTGGGCAAGAAGGACGGTTCCCTCCGTCCTTGTATCGACTACCGCGCCCTGAATGATATCACGGAGAAGGATCGCTACACCCTGCCACTAATGGACACCGCCTTCCACTCCCTCCAGGGGGCGACTTGGTTCACCAAGCTGGATTTACGCAGCGCATACCACCTCGTCCGGATCCGGGAGGGAGATGAGTGGAAGACAGCCTTTCGTACCCCGAACAGCCACTTCGAGTACCTGGTGATGCCATTCAGGTTGACCAATGCTCCAGCCGTCTTTCAGCGCCTTATAAATGACGTCCTCCGGGATTTCATTGGCCTGTTTGTGTTCGTCTACCTGGATGACATCCTCATCTTCTCCAAATCCAGGGACGAGCACCGGGTCCATGTGAGGCGGGTCCTCCAAAGGCTGCTGGAGAACCGGTTATATGTGAAGGCAGAAAAGTGTGAATTCTACGCTAAGACCACGTCCTTCCTCGGGTTCGTCATCTCCCACGACCAGGTGCTTCCGGACCCAGTGAAGGTGAAAGCGGTGGTGGAATGGCCCACATCTACATCAAGGAAACAGGTGCAACAATTTACTGGGTTTGCAAACTTCTACTGCCGCTTCGTCCCGAATTTTGGTACCGTCGTCGGCCCTCTGACCCGCCTCACATCCCCTAAGGTCCCGTTCCGGTGGACCGAAGAGGCCGCAGCTGCTTTCCAGGCGCTGAAGGCGGAGTTCTCCTCCTCCCGGGTCCTCAGCCAAGTCGATCCCTCGCTGCAATGCATCGTGGAGGTGGATGCTTCGGACACGGGGGTGGGGGCGGTTCTATCTCAGCGGTCGCCTGATGACAGAGTCAAATGGCCCTGCGCCTTCTTCTCCCGGCACTTGTCCCCGGTGGAACGGAACTACGACGTGAGGGACAGAGAGCTCCTCGCCATCAAGCTCGCGCTGCAGGAGTGGCGTCACTGGCTAGAGGGGGCGGACCTGCCATTCGTGTTCCTGACTGACCACAAGAACTTGGAGTACTTAAGATCTGCCAAGCATCTGAACGCCCGCCAGGCGCGTTGGTCCTTGTTCTTTGCCAGGTTCCGCTTTAACATCACCTTCAGGCCTGGCTCCAAGAACGGCCTGCCCGACGCCCTCTCTAGGCAATTTGCCCCTGAGGCGTCTGAGGACGCGGTCCACATCATCCTGCCCAGGTCGTGCATCGTGGGAGCCGTCACTTGGGACATAGAAAGTAAGATCCGGAAGGCGCAGGAATCGGAACCTGACCCTGGCGGCGGACCGGAGGGGAGGCTTTTTGTGCCGTCCACGGTCCGGGGGGAGGTCATCCACTGGCTGCACACATCTGAGCTCACCTGCCACCCTGGTTCCTCCCGGATGATCGACCTTCTTCAACGGTCCTTCTGGTGGCCGGGCCTGTGGAAGGACGCTGCCCGCTATGCCCGGGCCTGCCCTGTATGTGCCACCAGTAAATCAGGTAATGCCCCTCCAACGGGTTTGCTCCAGCCTCTGCCCGTCCCTGGCAGGCCCTGGTCGCATATTGCCCTGGATTTTGTCACCGGACTCCCAGTCTCTAACACCTTCGACACTGTCCTGACCATCGTAGACCGTTTCTCCAAGGCGGCGCACTTCATCCCGTTACGAGGTCTTCCATCTGCCCTGGAGACGGCAGACCTCCTAATCCAACACGTGGTCAGGCTGCACGGGATTCCGGTGGACGTGGTCTCGGACCGGGGGCCCCAATTTTCCTCAGAGGTTTGGAGGTCCTTTTGCAACGCCCTGGGAGCCAAGGTAAGGCTCCCCTCCGGCCATCACCCCCAAACCAACGGGCAGTGTGAGCGGACCAACCAGGAGCTGGAGGCTGCGCTCCGCTGCGTCACTGCGTCCAAGCCTGCGTCCTGGAGTAACCATCTCGCCTAGGTTGAGTACGCCCACAACACCGCCCGCTCTTCTGCCACTGGGATGTCTCCCTTTAAGGCGTCCCTGGGCTACGACCCCCCTCTGTTCCCAGCGCAGGAGAGTGAGGTAACTGTCCCCTCAGTTCGGGTGCACCTCAGGCAGTGCCGTTCCATCTGGGCGTCGGCGCGCAATGCGCTTTTACGCACGGCAGAGCGCAACAAATCCACGGCGGACCGGCACAGAAGACCTGCCCCAGCGTACCAGGTGGGCCAGCGTGTCTATGTGTCGACCCAGGACGTCATTTTAAAGGGTGAGAGGAGGAAGCTGGCACAGCGTTTTATGGGCCCATACCCCATCACCAGGATTATCAACCCGATGGCTGTGCGTGTAGCTATTCCCCCCTCCCTCCGCATCCATTCCACCTTCCACGTTTCCAAGGTGAAGCTGGCAGTCTCCGATCCCTTTTGCCCTCCTCCTGCTGCACAGCCCGCGCCCCGGATGATTGATGGTCATCCGGCCTGGCCTGTCTCTTCTATCCTGGACTCCCGGCGCCGGGGTCGCGGGTTGCAGTACTTGGTGGACTGGGAGGGTTATGGGCCTGAACATCGGCAATGGGTACCCTCGTCATTTGTGTTGGACCCGTCCCTCATTACTGAGTTCCACCGAGCGCACCCGGAGAAACCATCGCCAGGAGGCGCTGCTAGAGGGGGGAGTACTGTCATGCCTCGCCGCCCATCTGCGGCGCCAGCTGCACGCACACCTGCACCTCGTCAGCGGCGAGGGATTTAAGTCGCCTCGCCCTGGGCTTCGGCCTGAAGCCGTCAGTCTTCACTCGCTTCCCTTGCTGCAAGGAATCCCAACCGCTCAGCAAGCATTCAAGTAAGAATCTCTTAACTCCTTCTTCTCCTAGTCTGCTCCCCTGTGCACAGGTGGATTTCCCGGCGGCGGACCACTCCTCTCCGCCACCGTCCCTCACTGCTGCACCGGGCGCTCCAGGTCGCTGTCTTCCGGGCTTCACCCTTGCTGTGCCAGCCACCTGCCATTTCCAAGTAAGCCAGTCATCATTATCATATCTCCTGTGTTGGTGTGGTGCCCGTTACCCTTCTCCCTTTGCTTCTCCCATAGGGTTGTCCGGCTGTACGGTCTCCTGCCTCCGTGCCCGACGCAGACGCCACCACCAACACATTTACATCTCGCAGACACACACTCATACACACTTGTTGTTAATAAAGCTATTAGATCTACTCTGAGCCTGCGTGTGTGTCTCCTGAGCCGTGCATTATGTCAAAGACAGCTATCACATTTTCCCTATTTACCTGGGCTTTCCTAATTTCAGATTCTTGGAGCAAAATGGAATCCATAGTATTCCTCCCTTTTCGGAACCCACTTTGAAAAGGAGAAGGACATTCCCTCGCTTTCAAAATGTGATTCAGCCTTTCAGTCACCATTCGTTCCATTGTTTTCCATAACTGTCAGGTAAGAGCTATTGGCCTATAATTATTGGTATCTGATGAATCTTTCCCTGGCTTTAAGACTGGTACTATAACTGATTGTTTCCATGCCCTTGGAATCTTCCCAGTTCCCAAACTTTATTAAACAGCTTTAATATTGCTTGAAGTGCACTCTCCTCCATGTACGACAACATCCTATAGCATACGCTATCCTTACCTGGTGAAGACTGCTTCGATTTCAGAATAGCCCTTTTCAATTCCGACAGAGTGAATGGCAAATCTATCGTGTCCCTTGAAGTATTCTTCCTTATGTTTACATGTGGGTGTTTGGATAAACTGCTTTCCATGCTTTGTCTACTTGTGTTTGGTAGGTTTTCTGAACTATGAATCTTCATTAAAGTTTTGTGCCAAAAGTTGTGCTTTGTCTATATTAGTAATAGCTATTTCCCCATTACTGTCTAACACTGGTATTTTGTCCATCCATCCATCCATCTTCTACCGCTTTTCCGGAGGTCCGGGTAGTGGAGGGAGCAGTTCAAGCAGAGAAGCCCAGACTTCCCTCTCCCCAGCCACCTTCTCCAGCTCTTCAGAGAGGATACCAAGGCATTCCCAGACCAGCTGAGGAGACATAGTCTCTCCAGCGAGTCCTGGGTCTGCCCCGGGGTCTCCTCCCAGTGGGACGTGCCCGAAACACCTCAAGTGGGAGGCGTCCAGGAGGCATCCTGATCAGATGCCCATACCACCTCAACTGGCTCCTTTCAATGTGGAGGAGCAGCGGTTCTACTCTGAGCCTCTCCCGGCTGACTGAGCTCCTCACGCTATCTCTGAGGGTGAGTCCAGCAATCCTACGGAGAAAGCTCATTTCAGCCGCTTGTATCCGCGATCTTGTTTTTTCGGTCATTACCCAAAGCTCAAAGTTCCTACCCTCACCAGAGGGTAGGAACGTAGATTGACCGGTAAATCAACAGTTTTGCCTTCGAGCTTAGCTCCCCCTTCACCACAACAGATGGGTACAACGTCCGCTTCACTGCAGATTCTGCTCCGATCCGTCTCTCTATCTCTCGCACCATTCTCCCCTCACTCGTGAATAAGATCCCAAGATACTTAAACTCCTCCACTTGTGGCAGGAGCTTGTCCCCAACCCGAAGAGGACAATCCACCTTTTTCCGGCTGAGGACCATGGACTCGGACTTGGAGGTACTGATTCTCATTGCAGCCGCTTCACACTCAGCAGCAAGCCGTCCCAGTAAGACCTGTAGGTCATTGCTGGATGAAGCCAGCAGGACAACATCATCTGCAGACAACAGAGATGAGATCCTGTGGTCACCAAGCATGACACCCTCCATTCCCTGGCTGCGCCTAGAAATCCTGTCCATAAAAATTATGAACAGGATCAGTGACAAAGGGCAGCCCTGGCGGAGTCCAACTCTCACTGGGAATGACTCCGATCGAGTGTTGGCAATACGAACCAAACTCTCTCAATGGAGGTACAGAGACCGAATAGCTCATAACAACAAACCCGATACCCTATACTCCCGAAACACCCCCCCACAAAAAAACACGAGGGACGCGGTTGAATGCCTTCTCCAAGTCCACAAAACACATGTAAACTGGTTGGGCAAACTCCCACGACCCCTTGAGAATTCTCTAGAGGGTAAAGAGCTGGTCCGATGTGCCACGGCCAGGACGAAAACCACATTGCTCCTCCTGAATATGAGGTTCAACCAACGGCCGGCCTCTCCTCTCCAGTACCTGAGGAGTGTGATCCCTCTAAAGTTGGAGCACACCCTCCGGTCTCCTTTTTTTTTTTCTTTTTTTTTTTTTTTAAGACTTATTTGTTTCTAATATTATGACTGTACCATGAAATGTTTTACCACATGCTGATTCTGCATCTCCTTTAATGTTTGTTACCTTGTAGGAGGGGGGTTGGATGTGCAGACTGACTAAAAAAAAAACGTTATTCCCTCCTGTAAACGGCCAGTTTTTCCTTGTAGCTCTGACGCTGGGATTCCCGCTGCTGGCCCGTGGGTTTTGAGGGTCTCTGTGTGGACCACGTTTGAGCCTTGATCCTTTTGATCGGGTCTGCTGCGGGTTTAAACACCGTTACCGGGAGTCCTCTTCTCGCCATATCTTCGGTTGCTTCTTCCGCCGAGTTATAGAGATATGTCTCTTGCCCGTAGAAAACCCTCAACTTCGCCGGAAATGGCGTCTGGAAGCGCAATTTTTTCTCTCGTAGAACCTTTTTAGCGTAGTTGTATTCCCGACGCTTTTTAAGGACCTCCGGGGCGTAATCGTGTTCCACGAAAACTTTTCTCTCTTGGTGCATAAATCCTTTTTTCTGCCAAGCCAGTCTTGCAACCTCTTCTTTTATTTTGGAGTTGGAAAATTTCACCACCACCGAGCGTGGAGGCGCTTCCGCCGCCGGCCTAGGAGCTAATGTACGGTGCGCCCTTTCTATCTTCAAGTCGGTGGATTGGGGAATATCCAACTTCTCTCTCAGTAAGGCTTCCACGCATGCCGCCATTGTGTTGAAACCATCCTCGACTCCTTCTTTCAGACCGTGAATTCTTATGTTGTCTCTTCCCTTTCTTCCTTCTTGGTCGGTTAGCTTAGCCTCCAGTCTTGACTGCCTTTTGTGTAGATCCAGCACGGAATCTTCCAGCGCTTTTATTCTTTCCTCTGCTTCCAAGATTCGGTTCTCAGCCTGGTCCACTCTGCTGTTTGTCCTTTTTAATTCTTCTTTGAATTCATGAAATTCGGCCCAACACTCTCGGCGAAATCGTCTTAATTCATTATATATCATTTTCAAGCTAACCTTTTTGTTAGCTTCATTCAGCTCCTCGTCTTCTGAATGGAAATCCTCCGGATCAGATTCTTCGGCCGATGCGTGTGCTGGCCTGGTAAATGTCGATTTCTTCTGTTTTCCTTTAGGCATGATGACTTTGTCTTTTGATTTTCACTCTTCCAAAAATCCGTTAAATCTGATTTTCAAGATATTTTCCTGGATTGGGTCTGAGAGCTTCAGTGTTAAGCTGCTATCACCATGGTGTCCAGACCGGAAGTCTCCGGTCTCCTTTTCTTGAAGAGAGGAACCACCACCCCGGTTTGCCATGCCATTGATCCATGAGGGGACTGGTATTTTGTACTTGTATTTTGTACTCTCTTCTAATACCTCTCATTTTCTTAATCATTCTCCAAATATCTGATAGCTGTGTTTCTCTTCCTATAGTATTACAATACTGTCTCCAAAATAAACGTTTAGCGGTTTTGTTTTCCTGATGATTGCCTGACACGTTTGTACTCAATTGCTGCTTCCAAATTATGATGTTTTTGCACTTGTCTGAATGCCCTATTTCTGTTTTTAATAGCTTTATTACAATTATGATCCCACCAAGGAAGATTCTTTCCTTGTCTATAACCTGTACTTTTTGGTAGTGTTTGATTTGCAGACTCTATTATAATCACACTGACACTTTTACTAAATTCTTCCCCATCAATAATGTCCTCACTAATTATCTGCTCACATCTAGTCTTACACAGATATTTAAATTTATCCCAGTCTGCCTTATCCAATTTCCATCTTGTGCCAGACTGCATCCCTTCTTCTCCTGCTTCTAGACCAATTTTAACTCTTATTGGGTAATGATCACTCTCATTAGCTGACCAACTTAATACCTCCCAAGATGTGATTCCTGCAATCACATTTGAAACCAAAGTTAGGTCTAACACACTTTCTGAGACTAGATTACTGCTAAATCTAGTACCTTTCCCATCATTCATGCATATTAACTCCCTGTCCTCTAAAAAAAAATCCTCAATTACTGTGCCATTTATATCTATATTCCTGCTACCCCACAGCATGTTATGTGCATTAACATCCTTACACTAAACCACCTTACCCTGTGCTTGTCTATTTACAGTGTTCAAAGTGTCAACTATCAATCTGTTACATGGAAAAAAAAGCAATTAATAATTGTTATTTCGTCTTTTACTGCCTGTCGTGGTCTGAGCGCTGATCTCGTCCTCGCTCAGGTCATGCGGTATTTCCCTTCCAGCCTGTGTTTATTTCTGTAGTTTCCCAGAGCTCTTATTTTGACAGCGTCCCTGCGGAGCTTCCAGCTGTCAGAGCGGAGCTCAGCAATGATAGCTGGGTTTAATTCAGCTGAGGACGCCCTCATCAGCTGAATAATCCCTTGCCCTATTTAAGGGAGCAGCGGCGGTTACTCCGGGCTGCGACCTCACATATGATGAACGTTGCTCTCGTACAGCATTCGGCTGGGGTCCCTACATCCGGCTCCAGTCATCCTGTTATTCTCCGAATCCTGTAAGTTTCTCCCTTAGCTTATGTTTATTCGTGACTGTGTCAGTACGGTAGTCATTGTTCTTGTTTTCGCCCCACATGGTGGTTTACTTTGTCATCCTTGTCTTTATTAATAAATATGCAAACTCATTGGCTGGCCTATAGCGTCTCATTGATGGTCCGCGAGGACCATCCGTAACAGTGTCATTTTTTCCCAGTGTTTTTTTTTTGTTTTTTTTTTTTATTCTAGCCCTCCTAAGCCTTTTCTTTCTCCCTCCTCCCACCCTGTGCGGGTCTTCTGGCCCTTTTGGTGGGGGGGGAGGCTTAGGTGTTACAGTTACACCCAGAGTGCGTCCTTCAGGGGGGAGTACTGTCGTGGTCTGAGCGACGATCTCGTCCGTGCTCAGGTCATGTGGTATTTCCCTTCCAGCCTGTGTTTATTTCTGTAGTTTCCCAGAGCTCTTATTTTGACAGCGTCCCTGCGGAGTTTTTGGCTGTTAGAGCAGAGCTCAGCAATGACAGCTGGGTTTAATTCAGCTGAGGATGCCCTCATCAGCTGATTAATCCCTTGCCCTATTTAAGGGAGCAGCTGCGGTTACTCCGGGCTGCGACCTCACATATGATGAACGTTGCTCTCGTACAGCATTCGGCTAGGGTCCCTACGTCCAGCTCCAGTCATCCTGTTATTCTCCGAGTCCTGTAAGTTTCTCCCTTAGCTTATGTTTATTCGTGACTGTGTCAATACGGTAGTCATTGTTCTTGTTTTCGCCCCACGTGGCGGTTTACTTTGTCATCCTTGTCTTTATTAATAAATATGCAAACTCATCGGCTGGCCTATAGTGTCTCATTGATGGTCCGCAAGGACCACCCGTGACACTGCCCATATTTTTACCATTATTGATTCATGTTCTTTCCCTATGCCCAAAATTTTGTAATTTGTTCCAGTATGCACAAAAGTTGCTACACCCCCTCCTCTACCAGTCTCCCTGTCGTTCCTTATAGATGTGTATCCTTGAATGACAAAATCCAACTGAGGTTTTAGCCATGTTTCCTGTATACAGATTACCTGGGGTTTGTCTTGTATATCAGATATAAACTTTTTGAATTCTTGCCCATTTGATATGAAACTCCTGGCATTCCATTGCAAAATCGTGATTACCAATAAGACCCACTAGCCCATGATGTCTGTGAACTTAAAGATCCCCCACTTAACAAGTCCTCAACTGCTTCCCAATGTAGCAATGTAATCTTACAGGTGCATTACTGCCATGTACTTCACTCTATATCATCATTGCTAAATTCTCCAATGCATTGTTGTTGTTCTTCTTCTTCTTTTAGATTTGATTGGCGGTTGGCAACCAGCTTACAGGTGCATTACTGCCACTGACTTGATTATCATTACTCTATATCTTTGGATAAGGAGTTCTTATAAGGAGTTCTGAACAATCGTCTTCTTCTTCTTCTTTTAGACTCGATCGGTGGCCGGCAACAAGCCCACAGGTGCATCACTGCCACGCACCCCACTCCACATCATCACTCCATCTGGTCAGGAGCTGTAGTCTGTATCTGCGTCTCATCTCATTATTCTTCTTCTTCTTTTAGATTTGATTGGCGGCTGATCCATGAGCCCATGATGTCTGTGAACTTAAAGATCCCCCACTTAACAAGTCTCCAACTGCTTCCCACTGTAGCCCCTTAATGCCAAGATATTTTTCTGCTGCTTTCACAATGATTTTGATTTTTTCTGTTTTCTTGGAAGTCTGTGCAGTGCAGTTTATCACATCTACCACAAATAAGACAAAATTATTTTCCTTCATAACCAGAGTATCTTCCTTAATTCTGCTGCATGCACTGCAAGCCTGCACATTTTCCCTGTTAGAGTCCACTCCCACTTTTTTAGCTGGCACCTTTTTTGCAGCTTCTGCATATATTAATCCCTGGAAGACTTTTACCTGCTGAATTTCTGCTGCTCTTTTGCTGGCTTCACAGCCTCGATATGCAGAGCAATGTTCACCACCGCAGTTACAGCACTTTAATTTGGCTCCTCTTTCACACTTGCCGAATTCATGTTCACCAGAGCATCTGGCACATTGTTGTCTACCTTTGCACATTGCTGCTACATGACCAAACTTTTGACATTTGAAACATCTGAGAACGTAAAGTCTGACTTCATAGCTCATGTAGCCAATATACACCTTACTTGGCAGTCTTGTTTCATCAAATTTTAACATTACCGACAGACTATCACATTTTTCACCATTTCTATTAGTTTTCAGTCTTTGTACCTCTGTCACTTTTGCTCCAGTTAAGTTTTTCATTATTTCATCAGTTGAGACAGCCGTTGAGATGCCCAATATCACTCCTCTCATTGCCTTATTTCCTTCCAATACTGAACACTGCACATTTTTTCCCCTCCATCGTATTGACTGATTGCTTTTTTGGTGAACACAATCTTTACATGTAACTAGTAACGAACCACGACGAAGAATTCTTCCATTTAAAACTTCTCCAAGTAACTCATTAATTACATTTGTGAGCTTAATTGGGTTCTCCTCACGAAACTATGCTCCTTCCTGAGTAAGTTTAATGCTTACTTTACACTACTTCTGTATATTCCGGGATTGTTCATCTTCTGATTCATCAGCACTTGATAACGCTCTTGACTGATTTTTTTTTTTTTATGTTTATGTTTGCTTCTTTTAGGCTCCACCGAACTCCAAACATCCTCTTCCCCGCTTCCCACCTACATTCCTTGATGAGTATGAGTATGATGAGTATCTCTTCTTTCCTGTTTCTGCCAACTGTGTGACAAAAGTGTCTGGGTGTCTGTCTGTCTGTCTGGGTGTCTGTCACAACCATAGGACTCGCTGAAAGATCATAGGATCGCCTATGATATTCCTATGATCGCTACATGATGTCTATATGACATCATATAGATCATAGGATCACCTATGATGCTCCTATGATGTCTACATGATATCTATATGATGAGATGAGATGAGATGAGATTCAACTTTATTGTCATTACACATGTATGAATACAAGGTAACGAAACGTGACTGTCATATTGATAGAAAAATTCCATTTTATCTACATTATTATTATTATTAATAATGTATTATTATATTTGAGAAATATAAATCCAACTTTCCGCCTGATTATTTGACGAATAATTTAAGCTCAAAATTATTCTAACACATATTAACACCATTGTATAGAGTCACCAGTGATGTTCCTATGATGTCTACATGATTTCATAGACAGTAGACACCATAGTATAGAGTGATTCAAGAAAATCTGTGTGTCACAGTGTCTATGACTACGGTGTCTATATGATGGATCATATGACATCAAAGATCAAAAGCAGGCATCACTCACGATCATAGGACTCGCTATGACATCAACAAAGATCAAAGGCAGGCATCACTCACGATCATAGGACTCGCTATGACATCATCAAAGCTCAAACGCTGGCATGACTCACGATCATAGGACTCACTATGACATCATCAAAGATCATAGGACTCCCTATGACATCATCAAAGATCATAGGACTCACTATGACATCATCAAAGATTAAACGCAGGCATGACTCACGATCATAGAACTCACTATGACATCATCAAAGATCATAGGACTTGCTATGACACCATCTTCTTCTTCCTCTTCTTCCTCTTCTTCTCTCAGTTACTGGCAAATAGCAAACAACTGAAAGGCACTCACCACCACCCACTATACAAGAGTGTGTAACATTATGTCATTTGAGCCCGACCCCTAAATTCTATGACTTAACCCTGTGTTATTTAAAAAAGAGAAAAGAGCCCTTCTCGTGATCCTTATTGCCTCTCCATCTCCATCTGTTCCCAGAATCCCAGTTAAATCCCATTCCCTACCAGCCTCTCGAACTTCATTTTCCATTATCTGTCTTTCATTTCCATACTTGTGACAGTGTAATAAGATGTGCTCGACATTTTCTTTTACTCCACATTCTCTACATTTGTCACTTTTGCTTTTCCCCATGGTGAATAAAGAGCCGTTTAAATCTGTATGATCCACTCTGAGTCTTGCCATAATGATGTCTTCCCTCCTTTTGGTTGTTATGTAATTTGTCATAAACCCTCCCGTGCACTTCTCCAATGCGCACGGCGAGGGGTGAAAGGATAACTTCACTTCCGCCCTCCCAAGAGAGCAGACGCTTTTTCCTTCTCTCTTGCTCTGACTTTTTTTCCTTCCCCCCCAACTACTGGATCCCAGCTTGCTGTTGTCTGTCTGCGTCTAACTGCGACCGTCGAAAGAAATTATGGAGTTAATAAGCTGGGCTTTGAACACAATTGACACTATTTTTTCAACAAGGAAAAGTGCTCCGGGGGAAGCTGTCTGCCCCGCAGGAACGGCTCCAGCGGGCTATTTACGTGACACAAGTAATTGGAAGATCTTGTGTCTCACTAATCTCTCTATCGAAGATATTGAAGATTTGTATGTCTTCGTAATAATGGTGATCGGGATCTTTCTGATTGGAACTGGGATTGTCCTGGTGTACCGCAAATTGCTGAAGATGGATACAACCTATCAAAATGCTGGCCAGGCGAGGTGCATCTGTCAAATTGAAAAATTGGAGAAGACCCTGATAGCGACAAATGGAGAACTGTCTCGGAAGGTGGATTACATCATGTTCACGCTCAGGTCTATCCACGACGGACTCAAAGCCCCACAATGAAGGATTAAGTACTGAATCTACAGAAGAAATAAAAAGCTCCTTCTCTGTGATCAGTCCTATTTGGCCCAATTTCCCCATGAAAATTCCTCCTGGCTGTCTGCAGTCTGTGTTTTCAAAACAACGAGCACAAGGCCTTGGACAGCACCTGCTCAGATAATCGCAAGGACGATTGGCGAGCAGCCAGACAAAACATCTCCTGCCAAGTGCCCTTGTTGTTCTCCTATTATCACAACACTTTGCATCAACAGTGCACACATATTGATCCACGAACTGAAATAAAGATACACACACTGCTCTCTTGTGTACTGTGTCCTGTGAAACTTGTCCGCGAATGTGCATTGAGTTTTTTTTTCCTTGTAATCATAATATTGATTGATTATGCAACCAGTATTCTGAATCAATGATTTTTTTGCTCCTTCCTATTGTTCCTTGTATTATTCTTATTCTTATGCTATCTGTACCCTCTATCCTGTTGGCAGGCGCGTCCCCGATGCAGCCGTGTCACTGGAAATGCAGATTCATTTTCTGTGTCAAGTCAAATTCTCTCGTATGTTATCAGTGATCTGTTAATGTACTTGGCAATAAATCTTTTCTGATTCTGATTCTGATTCTGATAAGGATTTACGCACAGGTTAACACCACACACATTTATTAAGGAACACACAAACAGTCCCTAAAGGTGAAAACATACAAAAAGACAAAAACACTTACATTGGGTGTTCCTGGGCCGGCATCACCCAGCGAATGCATGAGGGGAAGTGATTAACCACCGGAGCGTCCCAGAGCCGGCATCACTCAAAGGACACTGGGAACCACGGCTGCAGTGGCGGTGGCTAATCCTTCGTGTCACACGGATTACACACAACTATGAACTTCAGTCAGTAGTCCATTCAATGACCCAGCAGTGCGTGGCTGGCAAAAGGGCACTTAAATACACGCACTGCTGGTAATGATGTAATTAGGGGCACCTGGTCAAGGAGCAAGAAGATGGCAAACGGGAATGGGAACAGCTGATGGTAATAGAGGGGGGGCATGGTCGGACCGGCAGACAGCGCTCACACCAGTGTGAGCCAAAGAGGCTGCCTCACCGCTGCCGGCCAGAATGGTTAAAGAAAAACACTGAAATATACAGTATACTATACTATATTTTTTTTTTTCCGGTTCCGGTTCCGCTGGACCGGTGGCGCCACACGAGTTGGCTGCCCATTGCAACAGCCTTTTTTTTTATCTTCCTTCTTCTTTCTACACCTTTCACTCTACATATATATCACGGACACACAGATCGCCCCAAAGGTCTCCCGAGTCGGCGGACGGAGCCACTGTTTACAGCAGGAGACGATACAGCAGGAAGAGCTAGTGCTAGCTAGCACTCAACCGCCACCCGGTGCTAACGGTGAAACTCGACATACCGGGAACTGTAGCGAAAACGACGTGAGTGCCGGGCTGGAGTTTAGGCGGCGTGCAAGAAATATAAGACAGTGTAGGAAACTCGAAATGAAGAGACTGAATGATTTTTCAGTATTGGTTTATTCCATCTCAAGTCCTACAGCTCCTCTCTCAGTCAGGGAACGAAGAGGTCGAGCTGTGGTAAACCACATACCTTTATACTGTTACATCAGACACAAATCACATTCACATCAAACACAGAATTCCATTCATATCTAATCCTCCTATTGTCCTCTCGGCTTCTCTGTCTGACCCTAGGAGTCAGACAGTCTCTTCAGGTCCACTCTCAGATCTTCTCACTTCTTCTCTAGTCCGCAGGGGGTCCAGACTCAATGTCCGTTTGAGGCATGATGTCAATACACACTGCGAGCTCAAAGTTCCCTCATGTCTGGGTCTCTGCCAAGGAATATGTGAGCTACATAATGTTACGCCACATCACTCCCCCCGAAACGCCCAAGAACGGACATACACCAACCTTAAGTCAATAATGGACAGTCATACACACTATGTCAAGAATGGACACACACACACACCGACTTCATGTCCATAATGGGCAGTCATACACATTACACCCTCACATCACCCCCCCCCCCTTTGCAGGATCTACAGCACAATTTACACGGGTTGATCAAAATACACGTCACTCTGCCTGTTGCTTAGGCTTCAATCTCCTCCCGAATCTGCTGAACGCAGGCTTCGCAGCCTGTGTTGTGCCGTCCTGCTGTGCGCCTGTGGAATGAGGGGGAGAAGGGTTATTTACCCCCTGCTGGGGAACTAGGGGCTGTCCCTTGGGAGGCCTGCCGCTTCGAGGCGCCCCCGCCGGCCGTACAGGTTCGTCACGTAACACAAAAGCAGGCTTTAATCTGTCAACACTGATTGTCTCTTTCCTGCCCCCCAAATCCAGTACAAAATATTTCTCCCCGGTTTCCAGCACTCGGAACGGACCATCGTAAGGTGGGCGGAGGCTGTGACGCTGGGCGTCGTGCCTGACAAAAACAAATTCTGCGTTTTGCAAAGCCTTGGGAACAAAAACCCGCGGAAAAGTGTGATGAGCGGGGCCCGGGAGCATTTCTGCCCCCGTGCCGCGTAGAGGTCCCCGCACCGGGGGGCGCTCGGGTGCTGCATGGGCTGGCAGGAATTCTCCTGGCAGCCTGAGAGGTTGAGTAAACACTAATTCAGCAGGTGAGGCATCTAAATCCTCCTTGGGTGCCGAACGCAACCCCAATAAAACCCATGGTAGTTTGTTTACCCAATTTGTATCCGTGAGCGACGCTCTGAGGGCTGCCTTCAACGACCTGTGAAAACGCTCGCATAAACCGTTGGCCTGTGGGTGATAAGCGGTGGTGCGATGGGCTGTTGCCCCTAAGCCGCTGGCCATGGCTGACCATAGCTCTGAAACGAACTGCGGACCCCTATCGGACGTAATGTCCGACGGGACTCCGAACCGCGCTACCCAGGCTGTTAAAAAAAATCGAGTTACCTCTGCTGCTGTGGTAGACTGCAATGGGACCACTTCCGGCCAACGCGTGGTCCGGTCCACCATTGTCAGGAGATGTGTGAACCCCTGCGAGGGCGGCAGGGGTCCCACTAGATCTACGTGCACATGATCAAACCTCTTAGCCGGGATGTGGAAAGGTTCTAAAGGGGCTTTTGTGTGTCTGTGAACTTTGGCCCGCTGGCAGGACATGCAGGCTCTCGCCCACTCCTTCACGTGCTTGCGCAGGCTCGGCCGAACAAACTTCTCTGCTACCATTTTCACCGAAGCGCGTACTCCCGGGTGTGCTAGGGAGTGCACCGCGTCAAAAACACGACGGCGCCACGTGGCCAGTACCACTGGGCGAGGTCGCCCGGTGGATACATTGCAAATAAGCGGGGGTGAACCGGTTTGTAAACTTACGTTCTCCAGCCTTAACCCTGTTGGTCCAGACAGGAGCGCGCGCACGTCTGTGTCCTCGCCCTGCTCTGCTGCCATGGCCGCGTAATCTATCCCTACGTGCACCGGAGCCGCGTGCGCGTCCGCGCTGTTACCGCGCTCCGCGTCTGTGGCGCTACAGCCCCCATCCGCGCGGACAGGCGCTGTTATCGCTCGCGAGAGGCAGTCCGCCACTACATTAAATTTACCGGCTACGTGCTGTATATCGGTGGTGAATTCTGAAATTGCGGCCAGCTGCCTCTGCTGTCGGCCTGACCATGGTTCAGAGACTTTGGACATTGCAAAGGTTAACGGTTTGTGGTCGACAAACGCGGTGAAACGCCGCCCTTCCAACCAGAACTGGAAATGGCGAATGGCCAGGTGGAGCGCTAGCAGTTCCCTGTCAAACGCGCTATATTTTCGCTCAGCATCGCGTAGGGATCTGCTAAAAAAAGCGAGTGGTTGCCAAGCCCCGGCGACTTGCTGTTCTACCACAGCTCCTATGGCCACATCTGACGCGTCTGTGGTTAGCGCTATTCGGGCTGCCGGGTCTGGGTGAGCCAGCAGTGCTGCGTTCGCTAGTGCTTTCTTAATCTCAGTGAATGCGCGCTCCCGCTCCGGGGACCACTCAATCGCATTGGAGGGCTTCTGTTTTTTTAGCGCGACATACAACGGTTGCATGAGCTGCGCCGCGCGAGGTATGAAACGATTGTAAAAGTTTACCATACCTAAAAATTCTTGCAACGCTTTTACCGTTTGTGGCTGGGGAAACTCAGCCACTGCGCGTACTTTGGAGGGCAGCGGAACTGCACCCTCTGGGGAGACGCGGTGCCCTAAAAAATCGATCTGTGCTGCACTGAAATGGCACTTGGCTGGGTTGATTATCAACCCGTGCGCTCCCAACCTCTGAAAAACAGTTCTGAGGTGACTTTCGTGTTCTTCCTCAGAGGCGCTGGCGACTAAAATATTGTCTAAGTAGACAAAAACAAAAGGGAGGTCGCGCAAAACGGCATCCATCATGCGTTGGAAGGTTTGCGCAGCGCCTTTAAGGCCAAAAGCCATGCGTAAAAATTCAAAAAGCCCGAAAGGAGTTATTACCGCTGTCTTGGGAATGTCCTCTGGTCGGACCCGGACCTGATGATAACCGCGGACCAGGTCTATTTTAGAAAAAATTCGCGCCTTGGCCAAATGCACCGAAAAATCTTGGATATGCGGAATTGGGTAGCGGTCCTGCGCTGTGGCATTGTTTAACCTGCGATAATCGCCGCACGGTCTCCACGAGCCGTCTGCCTTAGGGACCATGTGGAGGGGGGAAGCCCAAGCGGACTTCGAGCGGCGAATTATGCCCAACCTTTCCAGGTTGGCGAACTCCTCACACGCAATAGAGAGCTTAGCTGCAGCCAAGCGCCGAGCCTTCGCAAAAACCGGTGGGCCACTTGTGGTTATAAAGTGCTCCACCCCGTGCTTCGCCACCTTTGCTGAAAACGTGGGAACTGTGAGTGCTGGGAACTGGTTTAGGAGAGTGTGGAACTTACCTCCTGCTGCGGCGGCGTTGGCCTGTACTGACGGTGGGGACACTCGCGCTGCACAGGGAATAGAACAAAAAGAGAGTGCATTAACCAAGCGTCTATTAGCCAGATCTACCAACAAGCCATGTGAGCACAAAAAGTCGGCGCCCAACATGTTGAAACTCACCGCCGCTACTATGAAGGTCCATTCATAGCTGTGGCCGTGCAAGGACAGGCGCAGAGTTCTTTCGCCAAACGTCTTGATCGACGAGCCGTTTGCGGCTGTTGCTCCATCTCCGCGGGGACCGGCCGCCCGGTCCGCGTAGGTTGCGGTGATGAAACTCCTCTGTGCTCCGGTGTCAATGAGGAATTGCCGTCCGGAGCTCGCGTCCGTCAGGTAGAGCAGCTTGTTCCGTTCGCCGAGGGTCGAAGCTGCTAACGACCTCCGGCTCTTGCGTTTCCCTGCTTCCTGAAGTTGCATGGTGGGACGCATCTGTGAGCCTTGTGCGTGAATTGTCGATGGTAGAAGCACATCTCGTCCTCTCCTCTGCTCCGGGACTGCGCTGCCGCTGTTGTCGCTGGGGTCGGCTCTGCTGCCACCGGTTCTCCGTCGCCCTGGGCTGCCGCGCCGAGGTCTGCTGCTGCCGCTGCCATCTCCTGCTCGCCGCATGCGTCCAGGAGCCGCTCCGCTTCCAAAGCCAGCGCGCGGAAGTCCTGCTGGTCCTCACACCTCATGCTGGACAGGGAGCCTCTCATGTGCGCTGGAAGGGTCCTCAAAAAGATGTGCTTAAATAAAAACGCATCGTTGTCTGCCCCAATCATCTGCAGCATGTCCTCCATGAGGACAGTCGGCCTGCGTCCTCCTCTGTCGCGCAGGTTCAGGAGTGTTCTGGCCCTCACCTCGGCTGATGGCACAAAGCTCCGAATGAGGGCGGCTTTCAGGGCGTCGTATTTGCCAGCAGCGGGCGGCTGCTGCACCAGGCTCCGCACACACCGGGCTGTGCGGCTGTCGAGTCTTGCGATGACATTGTGGAACTTAACGTCATCCTCTGATACCCCATTCAGCACGAACCGTGATTCCACGTGTTGGAACCATGAGTGCGGGTCATCTTGCCAGAACTCGGGGAGTCTAATGGAGTTTACGCCTGTGCGGGCGGTCTCCGGTGAATCAGGTTCGGAGTCGGAGAGACGACCTCCAAGCCTTTCCATATTTCTCACGTGTGGGTCACCAATGTAGGAAACTCGAAATGAAGAGACTGAATGATTTTTCAGTATTGGTTTATTCCATCTCAAGTCCTACAGCAACTCTCTCAGTCAGGGAACGAAGAGGTCGAGCTGTGGTAAACCACATACCTTTATACTGTTACATCAGACACAAATCACATTCACATCAAACACAGAATTCCATTCATATCTAATCCTCCTATTGTCCTCTCAGCTTCTCTGTCTGACCCTAGGAGTCAGACAGTCTCTTCAGGTCCACTCTCAGATCTTCTCACTTCTTCTCTAGTCCGCAGGGGGTCCAGACTCAATGTCCGTTTGAGGCGTGATGTCAATACACACTGCGAGCTCAAAGTTCCCTCATGTCTGGGTCTCTGCCAAGGAATATGTGAGCTACATAATGTTACGCCACAACAGAATAATAAAGAGCGATGGCAAGAACCAAGCAGACCGCCCGTAAAATCTACTGGAGGAAAAATCCCCCCAGGAAGCAGCTAGCCACCAAGGCTGCTCGGAAAAGCGCTCCGGCCACCGGCGGAGTGAAGAAGCCTCACCGTCACAGGCCCGTGGCTCTGAGAGAGATCCGTCGCTACCAGAAATCCACGGAGCTGCTCATCCGTAAGCTGCCCATCCAGCGCCTGGTGAGGGAGATCCCTCAGGACTTCAAGACTGACCTGCGCTTCCTGAGCTTCGCCGTCATGGCTCTGCAGGAGGCCAGCGAGGCCTACCTGGTGGGTCTCTTCTTCGCTAAGAGGGTCACCATCATGCCCAAAGACATCCAGCTGGCCCGCCGCATCCGCGGAGAGAGAGCTTAGACTTTCTGCTGCACATTCACCAACCATAATGCTCCGCACTGTGTCTATATATATATATATATATATATATATACATATATATATATATATATATATATATATATATATATAGTAATATGTACATATGTTTACTAGCTGTTCTTGTTTTTTCTTGCCTTCTGATTGTTGCTCTGAGTGTTGCTATCCCTGTGCTGTTGCAATCCTGGAATTTCCCCATTGTGGGACTAATAAAGGCTTATCTTATCTTATCTTATCTTATACATACATACACAATGGCACCTAGACCCACAGAGAGATCAGGACAAAGCCAGCTCGGTTCCTGACATAATTCTTTATTGCAATAGATTTTTGTATTTTGTAATACGATCTACCTTTATGATCTTCATCCCATCTTTTTTGCCATAGCTCAGTTCCTTTTTTCTTGATTACTGCTTTCCCTTCACCTTTTCCAAGAGACAATGGTATAGTTATTTCTTTCCCAAGAGCGCTTTTTGCTAATTTGTCTGCACAGTCATTCCCTTTCAACCCTTCATGTGCAGGAACCCAACAAAACTGAACTTCTCCACCACCCCTGTGTACTCTAAATAAACTGTGATATAGCTCAATCACCAAGTCTTCCCTTGTAGATTTTAGTGTCTGTATGGTTTTTAACGCTGCAAGTGAGTCTGTGCACACCACCACCCGTTCCGGTCTGACCTCCTCCACCCACTACAAACCAATAATTATTGCCACCATCTCTGCTCTAAATACAGATGTATTGTTGGAGAGTCTTTTTGCAATGGTCACTTTAAACTCTGGAATGTATACTCCAACTCCAACAGAGCCCTCTTTGTTCTTTGAACCGTCAGTATAGAGCTGTAAGAAGTTATAGTAATTGTTCATGAGGTAAATGCTCGTTTTAACACCAACTTCACTCATATGCCAATCCTTTTTCCTCATTAGCAGACTAATGTCTACTTCTTTTCCCGGAAACATCCAAGAGGGAACATTACTCACTGGACTGGTGTTAGCTATGTATATCAATAGTGTGTAGCCCATACATTCTGACTTTTCTTTCAATTGTCCACCCAAACCCATGCCCCTGGAAGCTAAAATATTCCCAGCAGTTTTGTGGTGTTGTTTTTGAAATATTTGCTTCCTCACTACCTTTCAGCTTGACCCAGTATGATAATGTGAGTTTATCTCTTCTCAAATCCATTGGCATTTCTCCTGCTTCTATTAAAACTGCATTGTTTGGTGTTGTTTTGACAGCTCCAATGCACAGGCGAAGCGCTCTATGCTGCATTTTGTCTATTTTTTCCAGAGTCGTCTTTGCCGCTGCTCCGTAAATCATGCATCCGTAGTCTACTGTCGATCGCATTAGTTCTCTGTAAATGTCAATTAATACCTGTTTATCTGCATCCCATTCGTGTCCAGCTACAGCTTTTGAGATTAATGACTTTTTTTGCATTTTGTATCCAGATTTTCAACATGAACTCTCCATGTATCCACTATCAAACCACAATCCTAGATATTTGAACTCACTGACTTTCTCTATTGGTTGATTATATAATGTTAATGGTTCTGTACCAGTTCTGCATTTTTTTTTTTTTGTGAAAGTCATATAGCAGGTTTTACTGTTTGAAAATTTAAATCCCCAGTCATATGACCACTTTTCCACTTTCTCCATTGCTTTCTTGATGTTTCTGAACACAAATTTCTCATTTCTTCCCCTCGTCCATATGGCTCCATCATCTGCATATAGTGCTGTTTTGATGGATCCCTCTTGATCCTCAAACATGTCATTAATCATTATATTGAATAAAACAGGGCTTATCACACTCACCTGAGGAACACCATTTTCTATTTCAAAGTCATTAGAACTTCTGATCCTACTTTAACCCTAATTGTCCTGTGTGTGTTTAAAAATCCATGATTCAATTATACATCCTACTACCAATGCCCATTTTATTCAGTTTGATAAGAAATCCATCCCTCCACAGCGAGTCATAAGCCTTTTCAATATCCAGATAAACTAGAACCATTAGTTCTTTCATTTTGAGAGCCTTTTCAATATCATTACTTACCCTAACTAGAGCATCCATTGTGGATCTTCTTCTAAAACCACTGATAGTTGTTTATTAATCGTCTTTGCTCTAGTACATGTGAGAGTATGTAAACTAACACCTTCTCCATCCATTTCCCTAAATGTGACGTTTATGCTATTGGCCTGTAGTTGCCTGGATGAGCTGGATCTTTCCCTGGCTTATTAAATGGTAAAATTACAGCCTTTTTCCACCCACTTGGGATAACCCCCTCCTTCCATATTCTGTTAAACAATTTCAGCACCAGTTGCATTGATTGCATAGGCAACTGCCGGAACATAGCATAGCTTAACTGATCATATCCTGGAGCTGTGTATCCACTGTCATGCAAAGCTCTCTTAAGCTCCAACATTGTGAGCTCGCGGTCTAATGCAGTCATATCTTCTTTCACTTCCTTTTGTGTTTGCATTTTCTCTGAGTTTATCCTCCCTTTGCTGTCTATGACTCTCACCAAGATGGTCTCCTCTATGCACTGCAGCAATTGCTCTACCTATCGACTTCTGCCTTTCCTTTGTCTGATACAGCCATCTTGTCCCCATCCACAAGAGCTGGGACTTTAACTGACACCCTCTTCCCACTCATTTTTTTAAACATGTCCCATACATCACCTAGTTCTGTTTTCCTACCAAGGGTGGAACAAAATTCTGTCCATGTTGACCTTTTCCTGTTTTTATAATCCTTTGAGCTATTGTCCTTTTCTTTTTATAATCTATTAAATTTTTACTATTCATTTTCTTCCTCGGCTCTCTGAATGTCTTGTTTCGCTCTTTTACTACAATACTACATTCCTCATTCCACCAGGGTACAACCTTCTTCCTTCTCCCATGTTGTTTTCTTTGATATACTTGCTATTGCAGCACTCAGAATATGCTTGGTTACCTGACTTGAACACTCTTCTATGCCACCTTCAAATGTTACCAAATGGCCTTGTCAAAACACCATCTTGTAAAACACCTTCCCTCTTGTATACATACTTCAGTTTTAATGACTAAGTATTGGGCTCTTGGTGGTATCGACCAGCTCTTAATAGTCTATAGATCATAGGAAATGGTGATGTCCTATGAAAACTATATGATGTCATAGACATCCCATATGTCTTAGACATCCTATAGCATCCTATATGACGTCATAGACAGACTATCAAATGCTATAATCCTTTGATGTTCTGATGATGCAACACCCCCCTCCGAGGCAGACCCACCACAGGTTGATCACGCCCAAGTCTGTGACTGGTTGGGCTCCAGGCTGGAGACTGCAGGAGGGTCCATGCGAAACTGAGCATCATCCGAGGTGCTGATACCCTGAGGACTGTGGGGGTTCTCCTGCCTCTGGGCTTCACTCGACTTACTTGGCCTGCTTCTGAAGAAGTATTGGTCAATGCAAGGCCTCTTGCTGAGCTCACTGAGGTATTTTCCTGCCCTGGTGGATTTTAGGGCCCCTCTCTGTTGTTAGCTTTGACCAGCTACATACGCAGCTGTGCAGCTTTGTCCTGCCAATGTTAACGGTTCATCAGTTGCGGTGCTGGTTGTTGTCAGTTCCATTCCATGGAAAAGGATATCATGATCAAAATTTGAAAGCAAACGTTTGAAGGAACATGTCCGCGTCTGTTCAGGTTCAGGTTCAGGTTCAGGTTACTTTATTTGTACCCGTAGGTAGATTTGTTTTGCAGTCTGGTGACATCCATATTTACAAGCCACTAATTACATTCAACATAGACACAAAACAGGCACATATGAAGCTGACTATAAACATGATAAAAATACTCAAGGCTCCATCAATCAGGGTATAAAAACACAAAGAGATGGGAGAAAAACCAGAGGTAAGAGAGAAGGGTCATATTAAAAGTTAAAAACTAGTCAAAGAGGTTAAAAACTCAAAGGTCTAAAACCCAATGAAATATTTAGAACCCAAGTAACATCCTACAAAAATAAGTAAATGTAAAAATGGAGTTAATAAATAGGTACCTGTGGCGGGTTGATTCAACCCCCCCACAACACACAGGACACTCAGCTCTCTTCTCTCCGTTTTTCCCGCTGCACTACTGAGATGTAATGTGCCATTCATGTATTGTGATGCAATGTGCCATGCATGTATTGTGATGTAATGTGCCATTCATGTATAGTGTTCATGCGTCCTGTCCTTACTGTGACCTAGAGGCTGAGATCAATATGTAGATGTGCTTTGGTGTAAACCCCCACAAACAGACTGGTCAGACACAGCGCTCGGCTAGAGCAATTAACAGAACAGTGAAATGTGTATTAATGTCTACAGACAGACTCGTTTCTTCTGGCTCACTTCTGTGATGTTAATGTTGCCTTTCATGCATTGTGTTCATGCGTCCTGTCCTTACTGTGACCTAGGGACTGAGATCAATATGTCTCTCAAATGCAAATGTCTCATGCCTGTTCTGTTATCTCTTTGATCATACCAACTGCTGGGGAATGCCCTTTGATGTATTGTTGTAGTTGGGTATATATGCTGCAACTCTGCAACGCAACCTCTCTCTCTCTCTCATTCTGATTCTGCAACTGCTGCTGCAGGACACAGACATTGTGTCCTCCTTCTCTGAGAGCTGTGGGCTCGCTCCCGGCGCGCATGCACGGCGCCGGGAGCGGAGCTCGTGACGGCTGGATGATATAATAAAACTCTCCTTAAAACTACCAGGTCACCACTTATTATTTTTTATCATCCGCTGCACTGGTGACCCTGAGACGCACACGCTTTGTGCGATGCAGCCTTCTGGTCTGGACATCCACGCTGAACCGGCCGAGGGACACAAGACGTCTCCTCCCTCTCGCCACCCCAACGCACCATGACCTGAAGGCAGAAAAGAACACGCTGCCAGCGAACACAGCAGCCTGGCACAAACGAGCTGTTCTCCCTTCGGCTTCAGGGAGACCTCGACGCGGAGCCAACACAGGCGAGCTGTTCTCCGGACATCACCCACGACCGGGAAAACTGCAGAAAACGTCATGGCGTGACCCTCGCCTGAGATCGGGACATCCACGCTGGACCAGCCGAGGGACACAGAACGTTTTCTCCCTCTCACCGCTACTCCTCCCTCTCAGCGATCCTACTCATCCACCCGAGCCTGAGGAACAAAGATCATCTATTCCCTCCCACCGCTCCAACGCATCTGCACGAGCCTGAGGGACAAAAGATCGTCTATTTCCTCTCACCGCTCCAACGCACCATGGCCAATCTGCAGCCACAGCTCAACCTGGATTTTATCGGCGCCGTCTGCGCCGATCTCCGCCAAGATTCTGCACCCTGACTCGCCACTCCAGCGGCCCACCCAAGCACGGAACCCCCGCGCGCGCACCGGGGAGTTACGAAGACGGCACACCACGCACGGGACAATAATGGCTTCACTGACCGCCTTCCTTCTGCTGCACACTGGCCCTTCAGGCTTGCTGGTACACCTGAGGCCCGCAGCTTGCTCACTGGATTTTATGGTCTTAGCCACGGCACACAAGGGGAATTCAGCCGTCAGCTGTTCCCAGGGGGCTTTGGGGTTGCTCCTGCACCTAAAGCCAACACGCCAGTCCCTCTGCTTTTGTTTCTTTCTTTTTTTTTTTCTTACAGCCGCTCCTGCTTTTCTTCATGGCCACGAGAGGAGTCAGAGACAAATTTTTCTTCTTGTGATCTCCGCACGCGCAACGGGACAGCCCCTCGACGTCACGGAGCAGCAAGCAATTTTTGCGCGGCTCGGACAATTTCACCGCCCCTGCCGGCACTTACTACCCCTCCCCTCCCTCCCCCTCCGCCTGCAGCGAGCTTCTCCCGCAGCTCGCTCCCACAGATGGATTATCGAGGTCTCGGCCCCCTGCCGTGCCCTCTGGGGGGGGAGCGTGTGGCGGGTTGATTCAACCCCCCCACAACACACAGGACACTCAGCTCTCTTCTCTCGGTTTTTCCTGCTGCACTACTGAGATGTAATGTGCCATTCATGTATTGTGATGCAATGTGCCACGCATGTATTGTGATGCAATGTGCCATGCATGTATTGTGATGCAATGTGCCATTCATGTATAGTGTTCATGCGTCCTGTCCTTACTGTGACCTAGAGGCTGAGATCAATATGTAGATGTGCTTTGGTGTAAACCCCCACAAACAGACTGGTCAGACACAGCGCTCGGCTAGAGCAATTAACAGAGCAGTGAAATGTGTATTAATGTCTACAGACAGACTCGTTTCTTCTGGCTCACTTCTGTGATGTTAATGTTGCCTTTCATGCATTGTGTTCATGCGTCCTGTCCTTACTGTGACCTAGGGACTGAGATCAATATGTCTCTCAAATGCAAATGTCTCATGCCTGTTCTGTTATCTCTTTGATCATACCAACTGCTGGGGAATGCCCTTTGATGTATTGTTGTAGTTGGGTATATATGCTGCAACTCTGTAACGCAACCTCTCTTTCTCTCTCATTCTGATTCTGCAACTGCTGCTGCAGGACACAGACATTGTGTCCTCCTTCTCCGAGAGCCGGGAGCGGAGCTCGTAACGGCTGGATGATATAATAAAACTCTCCTTAAAACCTACAGCATCGCTGCTTATATTTTTATCATCCACTGCACTACCTAAATTATGTGCAATATATTGTTACAGTTTGTTCAACTCTTTGACAGCAGCAGGAACAAAGCTGTTTTTGTAGCGCTGGGTTCTACTTTTTGGGACAGCAAACCTCCGTCTTGAGGGAAGAAGCTGAAAGTTGCAGTGCAAAGGGTGGGAGTCATCATTTAAAATGGAGGTAGCCATCCTCTGTACTTGTCTGGTGTACAGGGATGTCAGGCTCAGCTGTGGCTCACCAAGCAAACGACTGGACCATCTAACTACCTGATCCAAGGATTTCCTCTGTTTCAGTTTTATCTGACCAAACCATGACACTAAAGAAAAGGATAAAACAGATTCAATAAAAGCCTGATAAAACATTGTCATTATGGTTCGGTCAATTTGGAAGCGTGCAAGTTTTTTCAAGCAATGCAAATGTTGCTGACCCTTTTTGCACACCCTTTCACAGTTCTCTTCAAAGTTTAAATTACTATCAATAATCATCCGAAGATATTTGTAGGATTGTACACATTCGGTGGTCTGTGTCACCACTCGCCGCTCTCAGGCATCCACCTCAGCTGCACGCACACCTGCGCCTCGTTAGCGCAGAGCTATTTATTCCACCTCGCCCTGAGCATCGGTCTGGAGCCGTCTGTTCTACAACGCGCTCAATCCCTCAGCAGGATCATCTCTTCAGTCCTGCCACTCATCGCTGCTTCACGTAAGCTGTTATATCACTTACCTGCTTTCTCAGCCTTCCCCTGTGCACAGGTGGATTCCCTGGCGGCGGATACCCTCACCTTTGCCATCTTCACCTCCCGCAGCTCCACACCTGTCTTGTGCGCAGCAGGGCGCTGTCTGCCAGGCCTGAAATCCTCGCCAACGCCAGCCACCACTCTCCCTGCAAGTAAGCATAACTCAGCATCACTTTCCTGTGTGGTTTTGCCCAGCTCACTCCCTGTTTGTGTTTCTCCCATAGGGTTGCCTGGCCGCACGGCGTGCTGCTCTGTTCCTGTTCTCATCTTCCACCCACAATCCACTACCATATCACATACACACATCCAAACACACTTTCCTGGTTGAATAAAGCTTTCAAATCTACCTGGGCCTGCGTGCGTGTTTCCTGGGCCGAGAATTTTGTCAATACGGCTCCAGCAAAGTGGGCCAGCGGCCAGCGGGCTCGCACACCATTTTTCCACCCTCGAGGCTCGGGTGGATATGATAGCACATCAACAACAGGTAATCTTCAACCAGTTGACTATAATTACTCACCGGTTAGACCGTCTTGACCCCCAGCAGGCATTCCCCCCGGCTCATCAAGGCGGCTCGGCTCCGGCTGCTTCCACGGCTGGCCAGCCTAGCTCGGGAGCGCCGACCTGGCTCACACCGATCCCAACCCCCGCTCGCTTCAACGGGAAGCTCGGTGGGGCACGGGGGTTTATTTTACAATGTGAGTCGGTGTTCCTGCGCGTTCCCGGGGATTTCTCCTCAGACCACAGCCGTATCGGCTACATGGTTAATCTCCTGGAGGGGCGAGCGTTAGCTTGGGCTTACGCCGTCATGTTGAAACCCAGCTACGCAAACCTCTCCTATGACCAGTTCGTGCAAGACTTCCTTGAGGTGTTTGATCACTCGCGTCGTGACAGCGTCCTCGCCGATCGGCTCCTTAGCCTTCAACAGGGAAGCCGGTCGGCGGCGGGTCACGCTGTTGACTTCCGGGTGGCAGCGGAGGAGGTTGGTTGGGGAGAGGCTTCCCTCTGCAGCATTTTCCTCCGTAGCCTCAATTCAGGTCTGTGGGACGAATTGGCCAGTCGGGATCTCCCAGGGCGGCTGTCCGAGCTAATCTCCCTAACGATTAGTTTAGACAACAGGCTGCGAGAGCGGGCCGCAGAGCGGAAGTCAGTCAGCCGCTCACGCGGATCTTCCGCCCGCTCTCCTCAGTCTCGCCCCCTGGCGTTACCCGCTCCGGAGTCCGCCGATGAGTCAGAGGCCATGTTGATCGGGCGCACCAGGCTCCCTCTAGTGGAGAGACAACGCCGGCGGGAACTGGGTCTCTGCATGTATTGCGGAGACGACCAGCATACCGTGGAGCAGTGACCGGTCAAGCCAAACGGGGGGGTCCGCGAGTCACTGTAGGGGGCCTCGCGGACTCTAACCGGTCAAATCCCCTCTCTAGTTGCACACTGCCCATCAGATTTTGCCATAATTCCATCGGGCACCTCACTCATGCACTGGTGGACTCGGGGGCAGAGCAAAATTTCATTTCCAAGAGCCTGGCAACCCGTTTGGGCATACCCTGTCAGCCATTGTCAACCCCTCTTAATTTGGTCACCCTCTCTCGCTCTCCCCTGGGGGTAGTGACGCATCACACCAAGCCGGTGCCTATAATTATCTCTGGCAACCACCGTGAGGACCTAACCTTATACGTCTTGTCTTCCTCTTCGGACCGTGTCATTCTGGGTTACCCATGGCTGCGCCTGCACAACCCCGTCCTCAATTGGAGGTCTGGTAATGTCCTTTCGTGGAGCTCCTTCTGCCTGAGCACCTGTCTCCAGTCTGCGGCTTGTGCCCCATCCTCTCCTCCGCCTGCGCCAGCCTCCGATTCTCCGGACCTCACCCTGGTGCCCCAGGAGTTTCACGACTTGGGGATGGCATTCAGCAAGTCCAAAGCCATGTCTCTTCCCCCTCACCGGCCGTTTGACTGCGCCATTAACCTCCGCCCCGGGCACCCTTACCATCCAGCCGTCTTTACAGCCTTTCAGCTCCTGAACGCGAGGCAATGGATTCATACATCAGGGAGTCGCTCAGTGCTGGGATCATCCATCCTTCCTCGTCCCCGCTCGGTGCTGGCTTCTTCTTTGTCTCCAAGAAGGATGGGTCCCTTCGCCCCTGCATTGACTTCAGGGCTCTTAATGACATCACGGTTAAGGACCGCTACACCCTGCCTCTGATGGACACCGCCTTCCACTCCCTCCAGGGTGCGACCTGGTTCACGAAGTTAGATCTCCGCAGCGCCTACCACCTCGTTCGGATCCGGGAGGGCGATGAGTGGAAGACAGCCTTTAGGACGCCCAGCGGCCACTTCGAGTACTTAGTGATGCCGTTTGGGCTCACCAACGCTCCTGCCGTCTTTCAGTGACTCATTAATGACGTCCTACGAGATTTCCTGGGGTCTTTGTCTTCGTCTACCTAGATGACATACTCATCTTCTCCAGGTCACGGGATGAGCACCAGGCTCATGTGAGGCGGGTCCTGCAGCGGTTGTTGGAGAACAGGCTCTACATCATGGCGGAGAAATGCAAGTTCTACGCCAAGACCACCTCTTTCCTGTGATTTGTCATCTCTCACAACCAGATCCTCCCCGACCCCGCTAAGGTCAAAGCGGTGGTCGAGTGGCCCACGCCTACCTCCAGGAAACAGGTGCAACAGTTCATCGGCTTCGCCAATTTCTACTGTCGCTTTGTTCCCAACTTCGGTGCCATTGTTACTCCCCTTACTCGCCTCACTTCTTCCAAGGTGCCCTTCCAGTGGTCCGAGGAGGCGGCAACCGCATTCAAGACCCTCAAGACGGAGTTGTCATCCTCCCTGGTCCTAACCCAGGTTGACCCCGGGCTGCAGTGCCTGGTGGAGGTTGACACGTCTGACACGGGGGTGGGGGCGGTGCTCTCCCAGTGTTCACCAGTGGATGGAATCAAGCGGCCCTGCGCCTTTTTCTCTTGACGGTTGTCAGCAGCCGAGCGAAATTATGACGTCGGTGACAGGGAACTTCTTGCTGTCAAGCTCGCACTGCAGGAGTGGCGTCACTGGCTGGAGGGGGCAGCTCAGCCTTTTGTGGTTTGGACGGACCACAAGAATCTCGAGTATTTGAGGTCAGCGCGGCGTCTGAATGCCTGCCAGGCGCGCTGGTCTCTATTCTTCGCTCGATTCCAATTTACCATCACCTACCGTCCAGGCTCAAAGAATGGGTTGCCCGACGCCTTGTTAAGACAGTTCGCTCCTGAGGCTCCGGAGGAGTCGGACCACACCATCCTTCCCAGCTCGTGCATCGTGGGGGCGGTCTCCTGGTCCATCAGGGACAAGATCATTAAGGCACAGGAGGCGGAACTGGACCCTGGCGGTGGTCCGGAGGACAGGCTCTTCGTTCCTTCAGCTGTTCGGGGGGAGATTATTCACTGGGCCCACACGTCCAAGCTCGCCTGTCACCCTGGCATCTCCCGACTGGTGGACCTCCTTCAACGCTCTTTCTGGTGGCCGGGTCTCCAAAGGGATGTCGCCAACTACGTCCGGGCTTGCCCCCAGTGTGCCACCGGCAAGTCTCAGAACTCTCCACCTGCGGGTCTACTCCAGCCCCTGCCGGTCCCAGGCAGGCCCTGGTCCCACATCGCTCTCGACTTTGTCACTGGTCTCCCCGTCTCTAACACCTATGACACGGTTTTGACGATTGTGGATCGGTTCTCTAAGGCCGCCCACTTTGTGCCACTTCGGGGTCTTCCTTCGGCACGAGAAATGGCTGATCTCCTCGTCCAACATGTGGTCAGACTGCACGGGATTCCTTTGGACTTCGTATCGGATCGAGGGCCTCAGTTTGTATCACAAGTGTGGAGGTGCTTCTGTAACGCCCTGGGGGCCACGGTGAGTCTTTCCTCTGGTCATCATCCCCAGTCCAACGGACAGTGTGAACGTACCAATCAGGAGCTGGAGGTTGCCCTGCGCTGCGTGACCTCCTCCAACCCATCCTCCTGGAGCTCCTACTTGGCCTGGGTAGAGTACGCCCACAACACGGCATGGTCATCGGCCACTGGTATGTCCCCCTTCAAGGCGTCGTTGGGGTACGATCCCCCCTTGTTCCCCGAACAGGAGGGTGAGTTGGCTGTTCCCTCCATTCAGGCACATGTGAGACGCTGCCGGAGTTTGTGGACCAGGGCGAGAGAGGCGCTTTTATGCACGGCGGCACGCAACAGCACCACTGCCAATCGCCACAGGAGGCCGGCTCCTAGTTACCAGGTGGGTCAACGGGTCTGGCTTTCTTCGCAGGACATCAACCTCAAGGCCGAGAAGAGGAAGTGGGCTCCACGGTTTCTCAGTCCCTTCGTTATTTCCAAGATTGTCAACCCGGTGGCTGTGCGTTTGGCCCTCCCCCCCCCCCTCCGTGTGTGTCCCACTTTCCATGTTTCCAAGGTCAAGCCTGTTGTCTCCGACCCACTCTGTCCTCCTCCTAGGGCGCCACCCACTCCCATGATCATCGACGGTCACCCGGCGTGGGGAGTTGCTTCCATCCTGGACTCCCGGCACTGAGGTCGTGGGCTGCAGTACTTGGTGGATTGGGAGGGATATGGCCCAGAGTGGAGATCCTGGGTGCGCTCTTCTTTTGTGCTGGACCAAGATCTAATCACGCAGTTCCACCGGGCGCACCCGGATAAACCAGCGCCAGGAGGCGCTGTTGGGGGGGGAGTACTGTCACCACTCGCCGCTCTCAGGCATCCACCTCAGCTGCACGCACACCTGTGCCTCGTTAGCGCAGAGCTATTTATTCCACCTCGCCCTGAGCATCGGTCTGGAGCCGTCTGTTCTACAACACACTCAATCCCTCAGCAGGATCATCTCTTCAGTCCTGCCACTCATCGCTGCTTCACGTAAACTGTTATATCACTTACCTGCTTTCTCAGCCTTCCCCTGTGCACAGGTGGATTCCCTGGTGGCGGATACCCTCACCTTCGCCATCTTCACCTCCCGCAGCTCCACACCCGTCTTGTGCGCAGCAGGGTGCTGTCTCACAGGCCTGAAATCCTCGCCAATGCCAGCCACCACTCTCCCTGCAAGTAAGCATAACTCAGCATCACTTTCCCGTGTGGTTTTGCCCAGCTCACTCCCTGTTTGTGTTTCTCCCATAGGGTTGCCCGGCCGCACGGCGTGCTGCTCTGTTCCTGTTCTCATCTTCCACCCACAATCCACTACCATATCACATACACGCATCCAAACACACTTTCCTGGTTGAATAAAGCTTTCAAATCTACCTGAGCCTGCGTGCGTGTTTCCTGGGCCGAGAATTATGTCAGCCTGGCCTTTTAGTACGGTGACTTTGTGCCTGGGATTTTTCCTCCTAAAGTCAATAATCATGTCTTTAGTTTTTGTCGTATTCAGCTGCAGGTAGGAATCCTCACACCAGTGAACAAAATCATCAACTACTGGGCCGTGGCCACTCTCACCATCCTGGAGGAGACTGACAATAACTGAGTCATCAGCATACTTTATAATGTGTCTGTTGTCATGTCTGCTCCGACACATGTTTGTGTACAGGATGAAGAGTAGTGGTGACAACACACACCCCTGGGGAGAGCCAGTAGAAGAGCACTTTAGGTCAGACAATGTACCATTGACCCTTACTCTTTGCGTCCTGTTGGTTAGGAAATCCAGAATCCAACCCACCAGATTATTGCTCTGTCGGCATCTTATTATTATTACTAGTACATACCCGTGCATGTCCGTAGAAACCAAGTATAAGCAAGTATTTCTGCATGCCTGTAGAAATAATGATAACGATAATAATGATAATGATAATAACAATAAATCATGAAATAATGATAACGATAGATGATACCAGAATAGAAACAGTACAGGAAAATAAATTTCTGGGGGTAACGCTAGACAATAAAATCTGCTGGAAACCTCACATCAGTCACATTCGGGCCAAGTTGGCAAAATGTGTAGGAATACTGGGAAAGACAAGACACATCTTGGACTATAAATCATTGTTCTTACTGTACAATTCACTGTTTCTACCATATGTTAACTACTGTGTAGAGGTCTGGGGAAACACCTACAAGACCAACCTACAGCCAATATGTACATTACAAAAAAAAGCTATAAGGATAATAAATAATGTTGGATATAGAGACCATACCAACTGGTTGTTTTTAAAGTCACATGCCATAAAGTTCATGGATTTAGTTAAATATAAGACAGCACAAGTAATGTACAGGGCAATTAATAATCAACTCCCAACTAATATACAAAAAATATTCAAAAAAAGAGACAATGGGACTTCCGGTCTGGACGCCATGGTGATAGCAACTTAACGCTGAACGTCCCAGATCCAATCCAAGGAAAACATCGTCAAAATCAGACTTAACAGATTTTTGGAAGAATAAAAATCAAAAGACAAAAACACCATGCCTAACCACAAACAGAAGAAACTGGCATTCCCCAGGTCAGGACGCGCGGCGGCTGCAGAATGTGATCCCGAGGACCTCCATTCAGGAGACGAAGAGCTGGGCCTAGCTAACAAAAAGGTTAGCCTGAAATCGCTATATGACGAATTATGACGATTTCGGGCCGAATTTCACGAATTCAGAGAGGAACTAACAAGGACGAACAGCAGATTGGACCAGGCCGAAAACTGAATCTTGGAAGCTGAAGAAAGAGTAAAAGTGCTTGAAGATTCTATGCTGGATTTACACAGAAAACAGTCAAGGCTGGAGGCTAAGCTAGCCGACCAAGAAGGAAGACAGAGACGAGATAACATCAGAATTCACGGTCTGAAAGAAGGAGCTGAAGATGGTTTCAACACAATGGCGGAATACGTGGAATCCTTATTGAGAGAGAAGTTGGATATTCCACAAACCACCAATTTGAAAATAGAAAAGGCCCATCGTACATTAGCCGCAAAGCCAGCGGCAGAAGCACACCCGCGTTCAGTGTTGGTAAGATTCTCCGATTTCAAAATAAAACAAGAGGTTGTAAGACGGGCTTGGCAGAAAAAAGGATTTATGCATCAAGAAAGAAAAGTCTTCGTGGAGCACGATTACGCCCCTGAGGTTCTTAAAAAGCGACGGGAATATAACGACGCCAAAAAGGTTTTACGGGAAAAGAATCTACGCTTTCAGACGCCATTTCCGGCGAAGTTAAGGGTCTTCTACGGTGAAGAGTCATGTCTCTACAATTCAGCGGAAGAAGCAACAACTGACATGGCGAGAAGAGGACTCCCGGTAACGGTGTTTAAACCCGCAGCGAATCTGAGCGAGAGGATCAGAGCTCAAACGTGGTCCACTCAAAGACCTTCTAAATCCACGGGCCAGCAGCGGGAAACCCAGCCCCAGAGCTGCAAAGATAAGCTTTCCAGTTCCAGGAAGGAATAGCGACCTTTTTGTTTTTTTCTCTCTTTTCAGTCATTCTGCACTTCCATCCCCCCTCCTACAAGGTAACAAACATTAAAGGAGATGCAGAATCAGCATGTGGTAAAACCTTTCATGGAGCAGTTATAGCATTAGAAACAAATGTCTTCTTAATTTAAAGGAAAAAAAAAATCTTGTTAAAATAGAAATGTAACAATGACCCACATGTTCTCCCCACACTAACAAATACTGTACTAGAGTGAAGGTTTGCTGTGATGGGGGTGGGAGGGTGCACACAATCTCATAGGGTATGGGCATAAAAAAAAAAAAAAAAAATCATTACAAATTCGGATTGGGATCTGAAATTCACGTTAAAAACATGGGACAACTTACAGGGGTAAGAGAGGGCCCTCAACACGTAACAGAGTTTGAAGAATTTCCCTCAGAGCCTACACTCCATCGGGGTTCTTACAGGGTCTTTAAAGAGACCCCAGCTCAGGAAGTTTTTTTGACAGTTTTTTGTTTTAAAGTTTCGTACACTATGTTCTTAATGTTTTTTATGTTCTTAATGTTCTTTCAGTTTCTGAGTAGCAAAAAAGAGGGCCATCACACTGTTATACTAAATAAGAAAATACAATGGAGAAACAGGGTGTAACCAAAATAGCCTCATATAATGTAAAAGGGATCCTGAATCCAGTTAAAAGATCCAAGATTCTACGCAAAATGAAAAAAGACAAAGCAGAAATAATATTTTTACAAGAAACCCACCTAACAGACGTGGAACACACTAAACTCAATAGACAAGGGTTTAAAATGATCTCTTCATCTTCATATAAGTCAGGGAGGAGGAGGGGAGTAGCGACATTGATATCAACCAAAATTACATTTGAAAAAAAATCAGAACACAAAGATAAAGAAGGGAGGTACAGTTTGGTAATTGGGCGGCTAGAGGGAGAAGATATCACCCTGCTGAATGTATATGCACCACCAGGGGCTAAATGGAAATTTTATAAAAATGTATTCGACCTAATGATAACTAAAGCCCAAGGTTTAGTGATATGTGGTGGAGACTTCAATCTAAGACTGAATCCATACTGGGATGCAACAGGTAATTCTTCACATCAAAATAACACTCAAAATAGGAAAACTCGGATGCTACTATAAATAAATAAATGAGATCTACACAATAGAAATCCAGAAGAAACTTACATTTCTGAAACAAAAACACTATGAAGCAAGCAGTAAATCGGCAAAATTACTAGCCTATAAATTGAGGAAACAACAAACAGAAAGAGCAATCTACAAAATCAGAGACCCAGTATCAAAGGAAATAAAATTCAGAATTCAGGATATTCTTAAAAGCTTCGAGAATTACTACAAGAACTTATACTCCCACAAAAAACATAAAAACGCATCCGAGACATGTCTAAACACATTACACCTTCCCCAACTTACGGAATCACAAAATAAAACACTACTATCAGAAATACAACCTAAAGAATTGGAAAAAGCAATTATGAAACTTAAAGCTAACAAATCCCCAGGAGCAGATGGCTATACAGCAGAATGGTACAAAACCTTTAAACAGCAACTATCTCCTCTCCTCCTGAAAACATTTAACTATGTCCTCCACACAGGGGAAATCCCCCCCTCCTGGAGAGAAGGGGTCATTGCAGTTATACCTAAACCTGAAAAGGATAAACTAGAATGCTCCAACTACAGACCAATCAGTGTATTAAATCAGGACTATAAGCTTTTTACCATTATCTTTGCCAAAAGGTTAGAAAACATACTGACAGACTTAATTCACTTAGACCAAACAGGTTTTATAAGACAAAGACAGACACAAGACAACATTCAACGCACTTTACACATAATTCATCATATAAAAAAATATAACTTAAATGCAGTCATATTGGGATTAGATGCTGAAAAAGCATTTGATTCGGTTGACTGGTCTTTTCTATATAGAATCTTATCCAGTTTCAATTTTCATAACAACTTCATTAGAACTATACAGGCATTATATAAAAAACCAACAGCTAAAATAAGGATTAACGGTAATTTATCATCATCTTTTGAGCTGGAAAGAGGATGTCGTCAAGGCTGCCCCCTGTCTCCACTGCTCTTTGCAATCTTCATAGAACCTCTGAGCCAATGGATAAGACAGAATCAAAAAATTCAAGGTATTACACTTGGTCAGAAGGAACATAAAATAGCACTCTTTGCTGATGACATTTTAATATACCTAGGGCAACCAGACACTTCTTTACCAGAACTAATCTCAGTTTTTTCAGACTATGGAGATTTATCGGGGTACAAATTAAACATGCATAAAACCCAAGTTTTAACATTCAACTATGACCCAAATCATTATTCACTCAGTGAACTCAAAACTAACTGGGAGCTAGAATCTATGAAATATCTGGGGATCAATATCCCGAAACAACTCAACAAAATTATAACACTAAACTATGATCCACTGGTGACAAAAATAAAATCTGACCTAGCAAGATGGAATATGATACCATTCTTAGGTACTGCACAAAGAATTGAAGCAGTCAAAATGAATATACTCCCACGTCTTCTATACCTTTTCCAAACAATACCGGTAGAACCCCCCCAAAAAACATGGCAGGAGCTAGACAGAAGGATCTCAAGATTCATATGGCAGGGCAAGAGACCTAGAATCAGATATAGAACCCTACAGCTAAACAAAGACAAAGGTGGGCTCGTGCTGCCAAATATCAGGGACTATTTTATAGCTGCACAAATTAAAACTTTAGTAGAGATATGTAACCCAGTCTACACTGCACAATGGAAGGAGATGGAATGCCAAATAACAAGTGACATCCCCCTACAGGCGATAATAGGGAACAATGCCTTACCTAAACTCTTGAATAACACTAACCTGTGGATAGAAACCCCGCTAAAAATTTGGTTTAAGATAGTCAGAGAGAATCAAGCTAAAGAGCCCTATCGACTTCTGCAATGGATTGCCTATGATCAAGACTTCCCCCCCAATAAAACAGACACTAGATTTAAAGAGTGGAAAGAGAAAGGGCTGATAAAATATTACGATTTCTTTAAGGGGCAAACTTTAAGAAGTTTTGAAGACTTGAAAAAACAAGGTCTAATAAATCAAGACCTTTACAGGTTCTTTCAGCTTAGACACCACATAAACAATATACTTAAAAAGGAGGATTTGGAAAGGGCCCAGTCAGGTGTTCTGAAGGTCTTCTTAATGGCATATAAAGGGATCCCAGGGATCAGATACATTTCTAAAATATACCAAGGTCTTCAAGACTTAAAAGGAGACAACACATCATATATAAAAGAGAGATGGGAAAAAGAGGGGAACTTCACTTTACAATTGGAAATATGGGAAAAACTAAATAGACAGCAATGGAAAAGTACCTCATCCCTGCAGTGGAGAGAATTTGGATGGAAAAATTTGGTAAGATTTTTCAGAACACCTGCACAAAACAAATTTACCCATAAGGGGTTGAACTGTTGGCGCCTGTGTGGTGAAAAGACTGCAAATCATTTTCATGTGTTTTGGTCATGCCCAGTTATCCACCAATATTGGACCAATGTACAGACAATATTGGGGAAAATATTCAAAATAACAGTTCCCTTTTCTTTTGTAACTTTGTAGTTGGGTTTACTACCGGACTCACTGGAAAGACGAGGAGATAAATACTTATTCAATGTTTTAATATTGGCAAGTAAAAAAGCCCTAACTAAAAAATGGATGCTGAAGGACTGTCCTACACCTGAAGACTGGATTAACGTGATCCAAGACATTTACTCAATGGAAAAGTTGACATTCGCACTGAGACAGGACATGGATGGGTTCTTGAACTTTTGGCAACCCTGGATCGCATATGTGTCTTCCATTAGATCTAATCTTTGACAAATACCATTTCAATAATGGCACCACTCTTTGTTCCAAGGCTACTCAGTTGCTCTTTTACTTTTAATTACCTAATTTTCTGTCTGTTTGTTTTTTGCTGTTCTGTTTGTTTGTTTATTCGGGGTTTTTTTGTTTGTTTGTTTTTTTAATTTAATTCTCTTTAATTTCACTTTTTCTTTCACTTTAAAAAAAAGGGGGTGTTGTAATAACTATTCTACCAATGTTGTCAAATAGCAAAATATAAGGGAAACGTACGATGAAAATGTTAACAATGCAATGCTGTAATGACCTGTATACCCTTTACAAAAACTTAAATTAAAAAAAAAAAAGAGACAATGATTATAAATTGAGAGGAGACTTAAACTTTACAAAGCCTAAGGTACGAAAAATTAAGAAAAGTATGTGCATATCTGTCTGTGGGGTGGATTTGTGGAACAGTCTGGAGCTGGAACTAAAACTATGTACAAACAGAAATCAATTCAAAAATAGGTATAAACATTATTTGCTGAAAGGATATATGCTAGAGGGGTAGTATTAATATGTACGATTCACTGTGCTCACTCTGGGACACTTTGATATGGTAGGTGGGACAGTATTGTGCATATCTGTGTATATCTGTGTTGTCTGGGGCTGGGTATAGATGTATGGACCATATGTATGTTGGGATGGTTGGGTGTCAGTGTTGATATGTACAAAATATAGTTAATTGTCTACTTGGGGTCTTATTTGAGGTAATAAGCATATATTTCACATGGGTTGTATTTAGGGAAAAGAGGAGTTGGAGTAAATAAGTGTTAACTTCTTCCTTCTCCCTTTCGAGCACTGTATACTGTCACTTTTATTGCACTTGTCATTTGTTTGTTTGTTTTTTTCTTTTATGTTTGAAATAAATAAAGTATCTATCTATCTATCTATCTATCTATCTATCTATCTATCTATCTATCTAAAGCAGGTGTAAGCAAGGGTGTAAGCAAACATGTCAGCACTCATTCAGTGATGGCTGCCTTTGATCTTTAATGGTGTCTTAGTGAGTCCTATGGTCTTTGATGTCATAGAGAGTGCTATGATCGTGAGTCATGCCTGCGTTTGATCTTTGAAGATGTCCTGTGTACTATGATCTTTGATGGTGGTATAGCGATGATGTACTGCTTCGAATGGGTGTAAGATTTCCAGATTTACACACAAACTGACAGAGATTTCTTGAATAAGGTGTAAGATTTCCAGATTTACTGCTTCGAATGGGTGTGGTTTAAAATGCTGTGTCCTATTGTGTATATGACGGCATCGCGAGTCCTGATGTTCACTGTATATGACTTCATAAAGACATCAAGGACAGCATCATATGTGTGTATGACAGTGTATGCACTGTCAGGCAGGCATCACTGACATCATAAAGACATGAAGGCAGGCTTGATGTCCTATGATGCAGACATCATAGGGACATCATAGGAACAGCATAGGGACATCATAGACACATCATAGGCCGTCCTATGATGTCATATGATCGTGACACGCAGACAGACAGGCAGACATACACATACACACAAACAGAGATTTCTTGAATTTATAGTGCTTATTACTAGCACATACCCGTGTATACCCGTCCATGCCCGTAGAAACCAAGTCTAAGCAAGTATTTCTGCATGCCCGGTGCTGAAGGGTGTCCTCCTGTCTCAGACGGCTGTGTTGTTCACAGTCATGTCTGTGGCGTACTGCTCGAACCTGAGGTGTTTCATCTTCACTGTCACGTGCCGAGCCAGCTTGGCTTTCCCTGGCTCAGCCTTTATCTCTTTGTGGGGCTGGCTTTGCTGGTTATGTGTCTTTTGATGTATTCTTGTACTTATGCCATGCCTCTAGCCACTGCCTGACCGGCACCTGTTAGCATCTGTCATCACCCTTCTCTCATGCTGCTGACAGGCTGCCGGCCTAGCCACGCCCCCTCGCGCTCCTTCTGGCTCAATCAGCTGTTTCCATCCATCCATCCATCCATCTTCTTCTGCTTAATCCTTTTCGGGTCGCGAGGGGGGAGGGGGGCCTGGAGCCTATCCCAGCATCTTAGGGCGAGAGGCAGGGTAGCTGTTTCCAGTCCCCAGTAATTATCTGTCCGTTCCTCTTCTTCTTCTTCTTCTTCTTTTAGATTTGATTGGCAGTTGGCAACCAGTTTAAACGTGCATTACCACCACTGACTTGATTATCATCACTCTATATCTTTGTATAAGGAGTTCTGAACAACTCCTTATGTGTGAAAAAATTATTCGTCCTTGGACTGTGTCCGAGGTGTGGCCGTCTTCTTCTTCTTCTTCTTCTTCTTCTTCTTCTTCTTCTTCTTCTTCTTCTTCTTCTTCTTTTTCTTCTCTCGGTTACTGGCGGATAGCAAACAACTGAAAGGTGCATACCGCCACCTAATGTAATGTAATGTAATGTACTTATATAGCCCTTTAAAACAACCCGTAGGTGACCAAATAAAACCAATAAAGACCAATAAAATCTGACCTAGCAAGATGGAATATGATACCATTCTTAGGTACTGCACAAAGAATTGAAGCAGTCAAAATGAATATACTTCCACGTCTTCTATACCTTTTCCAAACAATATCGGTAGAACCTGTCACATCTCGCCGCTCATCAGCGGCGCCAGCTGCACGCACACCTGCATGCACACCTGCACCTCATCAGCGGCGAGGGATTTAAGCCGCCTCGCCCTGGGCTTCGGCCTGAAGCCGTCTGTTCTCATCGGCTACTCTTGCTGCAAGGAACCCCCTTCATCAAGCAAGAACGCAAGTAAGCATCTCTTACCTTCTTCCAGTCTTCTCCCCTGTGCACAGGTGGATTCCCCGGCGGCGGACTACGTTCCCCAGCCATCTCCTCCTCGCTGCTGCTTCAGGCGCTCCGGGTTGCTGTCTACCGGGCTACGCCCTTGCTACGCCAGTCACCTGCCCGAACCAAGTTAGCCAGTAGCCATTATCTCATCTCCTGTGTTGGTGTGGTGCCCGTTACCCTTCTCCTTCTGCTTCTCCCATAGGGTTGTCCGGCTGTACGGTTTCCTGTTCCCGTGCCTGACGCAGACGCCACCACCAATACATAACCATCTCACATACACGACGGCTTCAGCAGAGCGGCTCGGCAGACAGCGGGCTCGCACGCCGTCTTTCCACCCTCGAGGCTCGGGTGGATCTAATAGCCCATCAACAACAGGTGATTTTAACCCAATTGTGTACAATAACTAACCGATTGGACCGCTTGGACCCCCAACAGCCGTTCCCCCCGGCTCGTCAGGGTGGCGCGGCTCCTGCTGCTCCAGCGGCCGTTCAGCCAGCTCCGGCGGCACCGGCACAGCTCACACCCATTCCGACCCCCGCCCGCTTTAGCGGTAAGCTCGGTGGAGCGCGGGGATTTATCATGCAGTGTGAGTCTGTGTTTCACCGTGTGCCCGGAGATTTTCCATCAGACCACAGCCGAATTGGCTACATAGGGAATCTCCTGGACGGAAGAGTGCTTACCTGGGCTTACGCCGTAATGGCGAAGCCCAGTTACGCCACCCTCACCTATGGCCAATTCGTGAGACTGTTTCTGGAAGTGTTCGATCATTCGCGTACAGAGAGCGTTCAGGTCGATCGTCTTCTCTGCCTTCAGCAGGGAAGCCGGTCGGCAGCTGACTACGCGATCGACTTCCGGGTCGCTGCGGAGGAGGTTGGCTGGGGCGAACGATCGCTCTGCGGCATCTTCCTTCGCAGTCTCAGCGCTGGTCTGAGGGATGAACTGGCTGGACGGGATATCCCGGAGACGTTAGCGGAGCTAATTTCCCTAGCCATCAGCTTGGATAACAGGCTGCGCGAGCGGGCCTCGGAGCGGAAGTGGTCTTCTCGCCCTCGAGGTGCCTCGTCGCGCCTGTCCCAAGCTCGCTCCCTGGCGTTGCCATCACCGTCTTACTCCGAGGAGTCGGAGCTGATGGTGACAGGCTGGACAAAGCTCCCCCCAGCGGAGAAACAATGCCGCCATGAGTTAGGTCTCTGTATGTATTGCGGAGACAGCCAACACACGGTGGAGCTTTGTCCACAGAAGCCAAACAGGGAGGTCTGCGAGTTACTGTAGGGGGCCTTGCGGACGCTAATCGGTTAACTCTCCTCACTCAATTGACGCTGCCCATTCGTTTCTGTCATAACTCCACAGGGCACCTCACCATGCACTGGTGGATTCAGGCGCGGAGGGCAGCTTTATTTCACAGAGCCTGGCAACCCGATTGGGCATCCGTTGCCATACCCTCAAGACTCCTCTCGCCCTAGTAAATCTCTCCCGTGTTTCCCTGGGAAAAGTAACACACCAGACCATCCCCGTCCCTGTTATTATTTCTGGAAATCATCGGGAGGAGATCACCTTCTACGTCCTACCTAACTCTGTATCTCCCGTCATCCTCGGATACCCCTGGCTCCGCCTCCACAGCCCTGTCCTGGACTGGAGGTCTGGCGGAGTGTCCGCCTGGAGCTCCTTCTGCATGAGCACCTGCCTCCAATCCGCTGCCTGCGCCCCGTCCTCGCCTTCAACTCCCAAGGACGCCGCGCCTCCGGATCTCACCCTGGTGCCATCGGAGTTTCACGACCTGGGTATGGTATTCAGCAAATCCAAGGCGATGTCTCTTCCCCCGCACAGGCCCAATGACTGTGCTATAAACATCCGCCAGGGGGCACCCTTACCCTCGGGGCGACTCTACAGCCTGTCTGCGCCGGAGAAGGAGGCTATTGATTCATATCTCAAGGAATCGCTGAGTGCTGGAATCATCCGTCCCTCGTCATCACCATTAGGCGCTGGGTTCTTCTTCGTGGGCAAGAAGGACGGCTCCCTCCATCCTTGTATTGACTATCGCGCCCTGAATGACATCACGGAGAAGGACCGCTACACCTTGCCCCTAATGGACACCGCCTTCCACTCCCTCCAGGGGGCGACTTGGTTCACCAAACTGGATCTTCGCAGCGCATACCACCTCGTCCGGATCCGGGAGGGAGACGAGTGGAAGACAGCCTTCCATACCCCGAACGGCCATTTCGAGTACCTGGTTATGCCGTTCGGGTTGACCAACGCTCCAGCCGTCTTTCAGCGCCTTATAAATGACGTCCTCCGGGACTTCATCGGCCTGTTTGTGTTCGTCTACCTGGATGACATCCTCATCTTCTCCAGATCCAGGGACGAGCACCGGGTCCATGTGAGGTGGGTCCTCTAGAGGCTGCTGGAGAACCGGTTATATGTCAAGGCTGAGAAGTGTGAGTTTTACGCTAAGACTACATCCTTCCTCGGGTTCGTCATCTCCCACGACCAGGTGCTTCCGGACCCAGCTAAGGTGAAAACGGTGGTGGAATGGCCCACTCATACGTCAAGGAAACAGGTACAACAGTTTATTGGGTTTGCCAACTTCTACCGCCGCTTTGTCCCGAACTTTGGTACCATCGTCGGTCCTCTGACCCGCCTCACGTCTCCTAAGGTCCTGTTCCGGTGGACTGAAGAGGCCGCAGCTGCTTTCCAGGCGCTGAAGGTGGAGTTCTCCTCCTCCCGGGTCCTCAGCCAAGTCGATCCCTCGCTGCAATGCATCATGGAGGTGGACGCTTCGGACACGGGGGTGGGGGCGGTGTTATCTCAGCGGTCACCTGACGATGGGATCAAACGGCCCTGCGCCTTCTTCTCTCGGCACTTGTCCCCAGCGGAACGGAATTACGATGTGGGGGACAGAGAGCTCCTCGCCATCAAGCTCGCGCTGCAGGAGTGGCGTCACTGGCTACAGGGGGCGGCCCTGCCGTTCGTGGTTCTCACCGACCACAAGAACTTGGAGTATTTAAGATCTGCCAAGCGTCTGAACGCCCGCCAGGCGCGTTGGTCCTTGTTCTTCGCCAGGTTCTGCTTCAACATCACCTTTAGGCCTGGCTCCAAGAACGGCCTGCCTGACGCCCTCTCTAGGCAATTTGCCCCTGAGGCGTCTGAGGATGCAGCCCACACCATCTTGCCCAGGTCGTGCATCGTGGGAGCCGTCACTTGGGACATCAAAAGTAAGATCCGGAAGGCGCAGGAATCGGAACCAGACCCTGGCGGCGGACCGGAGGGGAGGCTTTTTGTGCCGTCCACGGTCCGGGGGAAGGTCATCCACTGGCTACACACATCTAAGCTCACCTGCCACCCTGGTTCCTCCCGGATGATTGACTTACTCCAACGATCCTTCTGGTGGCCGGGCCTGCGGAAGGACGCTGCCCGCTACGCACGGGCCTGCCCCGTCTGCGCCACCAGTAAATCAGGTAATGCCCCTCCAGCGGGCCTGCTCCAGCCCCTGCCCGTCCCTGGTAGGCCCTGGTCGCATATCGCCCTGGACTTCGTCACCGGTGTCCCGGTCTCCAACACCTTCGACACAGTCCTGACCATCGTAGATCGTTTCTCCAAGGCTGCTCACTTCATCCCATTATGAGGGCTTCCATCTGCCTTGGAGACGGCGGACCTCCTTATCCAGCACGTGGTCAGGCTGCACGGGATTCCGGTAGACATGGTCTCGGACCGGGGCCCCCAGTTTTCCTTAGAGGTTTGGAGGTCCTTCTGCAACGCCCTGGGAGCCAAGGTAAGCCTCTCCTCCGGCCATCACCCCCAATCCAACGGGCAGTGTGAGCGGACCAATCAGGAGCTGGAGGCTGCGCTCCGCTGCGTCACAACATCCAAGCCTGCGTCCTGGAGCACTCACCTCGCCTGGGTGGAGTACGTCCATAATACCGCCCGCTCTTCTGCCACTGGGATGTCCCCATTTAAGGCGTCCCTAGGCTACGACCCCCCTCTGTTCCCTACGCAGGAGAGTGAGGTAACTGTCCCCTCAGTTCGGGTGCACCTCGGGCGGTGCCGATCCATCTGGGCGTCGGCGCGCAATGCGCTTTTACGCACAGCGGAGCGCAACAAATCTACGGCGGACCGGCACAGAAGACCTGCCCCAGCCTACCAGGTAGGCCAACGTGTCTACATGTCTACCCAGGACGTCGTTTTAAAGGGTGAGAAGAGAAAGTTGGCACAGCGTTTTATGGGCCCATACCCCATCACCAGGATTATCAACCCGGTGGCTGTGCGTGTGGCTATTCCCCCCTCCCTCCGCATCCATCCCACCTTCCACGTTTCCAAGGTGAAGCTGGCAGTCTCCGACCCCCTTTGCCCTCCCCCTGCTGCACAGCCCGCGCCCCGGATGATTGATGGCCATCCGGCCTGGCCAGTCTCTTTCATCCTGGACTCCCGGCGCCGGGGTTGCGGGTTACAGTACTTAGTGGATTGGGAGGGCTATGGACCTGAATATAGGCAATGGGTGCCCTCGTCGTTTGTGTTGGATCCATCCCTCATCACTGAGTTCCACCGAGCGCACCCGGAGAAACCATCGCCAGGAGGCGCTGCTAGAGGGGGGAGTACTGTCACATCTCGCCGCTCATCAGCGGCGCCAGCTGCACGCACACCTGTACCTCATCAGTGGCGAGGGATTTAAGCCGCCTCGCCCTGGGCTTCGGCCTGAAGCCGTCTATTCTCATCGGCTACTCTTGCTGCAAGGAACCCCCTTCATCAAGCAAGAATGCAAGTAAGCATCTCTTACCTTCTTCCAGTCTCCTCCCCTGTGCACAGGTGGATTCCCCGGCGGCGGACTACGTTCCCCAGCCATCTCCTCCTCGCTGCTGCTTCAGGCGCTCCGGGTTGCTGTCTACCGGGCTACGCCCTTGCTACGCCAGTCACCTGCCCGAACCAAGTAAGCCAGTAGCCATTATCTCATCTCCTGTGTTGGTGTGGTGCCCGTTACCCTTCTCCCTCTGCTTCTCCCATGGGGTTGTCCGGCTGTACGGTTTCCTGTTCCCGTGCCTGACGCAGACGCCACCACCAATACATAACCATCTCACATACATGCACTCATACACACTTGTTGTTAATAAAGCTATTGAATCTACCCTGAGCCTGCGTGTGTGTCTCCTGAGCCGTGCATTATGTCAGAACCTCCCAAAAAAACATGACAGGAGCTGGACAGAAGGATCTCAAGATTCATATGGCAGGGCAAGAGACCTAGAATCAGATATAGAACCTTACAGCTAAACAAAGACAAAGGTGGGCTCACGCTGCCAAATATCAGGGACTATTTTAAAGCCGCACAAATTAAAACTTTAATAGAGATATGTAACCCAGTCTACACTGCACAATGGAAGGAGATCGAATGCCAAATAACAAGTGACATCCCCCTACAGGCGATAATAGGGAACAATGCCTTACCTAAACTCTTGAATAACACTAACCCGTGGATAGAGACCCCGCTAAAAATTTGGTTTAAGATAGTCAGAGAGAATCAAGCTAAAGAGCCCTATCGACTTCTGCAATGGATTGCCTATGATCAAGACTTTACCCCCAATAAAACAGACACTAGATTTAAAGAGTGGAAAGAGAAAGGGCTGATAAAATATTACGATTTTTTTAAGGGGCAAACTTTAAGAAGTTTTGAAGATTTGAAAAAACAACGTCTAATAAATCAAGATCTTTACAGGTTCTTTCAGCTTAGACACCACATAAACAATATACTTAAAAAGGAGGATTTGGAAAGGGCCCAGTCAGGTGTTCTGAAGGTCTTCTTAATGGCATATAAAGGGATCCCAGGGATCAGATACATTTCTAAAATATACCAAGGTCTTCAAGACTTAAAAGGAGACAACACATCATATATAAAAGAGAGATGGGAAAAAGAGGGGAATTTCACTTTACAATTGGAAATATGGGAAAAGCTAAATAAACAGCAATGGAAAAGTACCTCTTCGCTGCAGTGGAGAGAATTTGGATGGAAAAATTTGGTAAGATTTTTCAGAACACCTGCACAAAACAAATTTACCCATAAGGGGTTGAACTGTTGGCGCTTGTGTGGCGAAAAGACTGCAAATCATTTTCATGTGTTTTGGTCATGCCCAGTTATCCACCAATATTGGACCAATGTACAGACAATATTGGGGAAAATATTCAAAATAACAGTTCCCTTTTCTTTTGTAACTTTGTAGTTGGGTTTACTACCGGACTCACTGGAAAGACGAGGAGATAAATACTTATTCAATGTTTTAATATTGGCAAGTAAAAAAGCCCTAACTAAAAAATGGATGCTGAAGGACTGTCCTACACCTGAAGATTGGATTAACGTGATTCAAGACATTTACTCGATGGAAAAGTTGACATTCGCACTGAGACAGGACATGGATGGGTTCTTGAACTTTTGGCAACCCTGGATCGCATATGTGTCTTCCATTAGATCTAATCTTTGACAAATACCATTTCAATAATGGTCCCGCTCTTTGTTCCAACGCTACTCAGATGCTCTTTTACTTTTAATTACTTAATTTTCTGTTTGTTTGTTTTTTGCTGTTCTGTTTGTTTGTTTGTTCGTTTTTTTATTTTATTCTCTTTAATTTCACTTTTTCTTTCACTTTAAAAAAAAGGGGTGTTGTAATAATTATCCTACCAATGTTGTCAAATAGCAAAAAATAAGGGAACATGTGATGAAAATGTAAACAATGCAATGCTGTAATGACCTGTATACCCTTTACAAAAACTTAAATTAAAAAAAAAAAAAAAACGCGAGCGACTTCAGCAGCTGTGGTTGACGCCAAAGGGACCACCTCAGGCCAGCGCGTAGTATGGTCTATCATCGTTAACAGGTGTGTGAAACCCTGAGACGAAGGTAGTGGTCCAACGAGGTCGACATGAACGTGGTCAAACCTTCTGGCTGGGATTCGAAAAGGCTCTAGAGGAGCTTTTGTGTGTTTGTGTATTTTGGCGCGCTGACAAGACATGCAAGTTTTTGCCCATTCCTTTACATTTTTGCGTAGGCCCGGCCAAACAAACTTTTCTGCAACCATTTTAACCGAGGCGCACACCACTGTGTGCGCGAGGGAGTGAACCGAGTCGAAAATGCGGCGGCGCCATGCAGCTGGGACTACTGGGCGAGGTCGGCCGGTTGAAACGTCACAGATTAGAGGGGGTACACCGTCATGTAAACCCCTTTCCTCCAGTCTTAACCCTGTTGGTCCAGACAGGAGCACGCGCACGTCCGCGTCGCTGCTTTGTTCCTCTGCCATGGCTGCGTAGTCTATCCCCACGTGAATTGGGGCCGCGGACGCGTACGCGTACGCGTTGGCGAAGAGTTCTGCGGCTGAGGTAGTATAATCTGTCTCCTCGTGCTCTGGCGATGTCACAGCGTGAGAGAGGCAGTCTGCTACCACGTTAAGTTTGCCTGCCACATGTCGAATGTCTGTGGTGAACTCTGAAATTGCAGCTAGCTGTCTTTGTTGCCTGCCTGACCATGGTTCTGAAATTTTAGCCATCGCAAAAGTGAGCGGTTTGTGGTCTACAAAAGCCGTGAAGCGCCGCCCTTCTAACCAGAACTGGAAGTGGCGGATGGATAAATGAAGCGCTAGCAGCTCCCTGTCAAAAGTGCTGTATTTACGCTCGGTTTGGTTTAAAGATTTGCTAAAAAATGCTAAAGGTTGCCAGGTTCCGCCAACATGTTGCTCCACGACTGCCCCTATGGCCAGGTCTGAAGCGTCTGTGGTTAACGCTATGCGGGCCGAGGGATCGGGGTGAACCAATAATGTGGCATTCGCTAGAGCACTTTTTACTTCCGCGAAGGCGTGTTCGCGCTCCGGGGTCCATTCGACCGCGTTGGAAGGCTTTTGTTTTCTGAGCGCGGCATACAGGGGCTGCATGAGTTGAGCTGCGCGGGGGAGGAAACCGTTGTAAAAATTCACCATTCCCAAAAATTCTTGCAGCAATTTGACCGTTTGTGGTCGTGGAAAGTTTTTTACCGCACGGACTTTGTCTGGCAATGGGACTGCCCCCTTCGGTGAAACTCTGTGTCCCAAAAAATCAATTTGTGACACGCCGAATTTGCATTTGGCTGGGTTGATTATTAACCCGTGCTCTTCTAGTCTCTGAAAAACTGTAGTGAGGTGTTGTTCGTGTTCTTCCTCTGACGGGCTGGCTACCAGCATATCGTCGAGGTAGACGAACACGAAGGGGAGGTCGCGTAATACCGCGTCCATCATACGCTGAAAGGTTTGAGCAGCACCTTCGAGGCCGAACGGCATCCGCAAAAATTCAAAAAGACCGAAAGGGGTTATTACAGCCGTTTTAGGAATGTCTTCTGCTCGAACGGGGACTTGGTGATAGCCGCGGACCAGGTCTATTTTAGAAAAAATGCGTGCACCCGCCAGATGTAGTGAAAAATCTTGGATGTGAGGAATTGGGTAGCGGTCATGCGCTGTCGCATTGTTTAGTCTGCGGTAATCGCCGCAAGGTCTCCAAGAACCGTCGGTTTTCGGGACCATGTGGAGTGGCGATGCCCAGGGGCTTTTCGAGCGTCTAATAATGCCTAATTTTTCTAGGGTGGCAAACTCGTCCCGTGCTATGGCGAGCTTGGTCGCGTCCAAGCGCCGAGCTTTGGCGAACACGGGTGGGCCTGTTGTGGGGATGAAGTGTTCAACCCCGTGTTTCGCTACTGTCGCTGAAAATTTTGGAACTGTGAGTGCTGGAAATTGGGTGAGGAGTTGGTCAAACTTACCTCCTGCTGTTGTGACGCTGGCCTGCACGGGTGGTGGAGAAACTCGAGCTGAGCAGGGGATAGAAGCAAATGACAGTGCATTAACCAAGCGCCTATTTGCTAGATCGACTAACAACCCATGTGCACACAAAAAGTCAGCGCCCAACAAGTTAAAACTCACCGCCGCTACAATAAATGTCCATCTATAGTTGCGGCCGTGGATGCAAAGAGGCAGGTTCCTTTCACTGAAGGTGTCGATGATCGAGCCGTTGGCTGCCATCGCTCCATTTCCCCGGGGACCCATGGCCCGGTCTGCATGGGAAGGGGTGATAAAACTCAGCTAAGCTCCGGTGTCGATCAGGAACTGTCTCCCGGTGTGTCCGTCAGTCACATAAAGCAGCTTATTTTTTTCGCCGAGAGCCGCAGCTGTTAACGGTTCTCAGCTTTGGCGTTTCCCGAACTTTTTGAATTTGCAGGGGGGGGCACGCATTTGTATGCCCTCTCGGCGAAACGGTGGTGGTAATAGCAGATGTCGTTCCGCTTGCTGCGCCTTGGTCGTGTTGTCGCCATGGTGGGTGGGCTCTGCTCGGTTGCCTGTGGTTCTCCGCTGCTCTAGGCTTCCGCGCTAAGATCTGCGGATGCTGCTGTGGCCATCTGTTCCCCGCAGGCGTTGATGAGCCGCTGCGCTTCTCGGGCCAGCGCGCGGAAGTCCTGCTGGGTGCTGCACCGCATGTTGACCAGCGTCCCTCTCATGTGTGGTGGCAGAGTGCTGAGGAAGATGTGTTGGAAGAGGAAGTTGTCGTTGTCCTCTTCCTTGAGCTGCAGCATGTCCTCCATGAGGGCCTTGGGTCTGCATCCTCTGTGGCCGTAGATCGCCAGGATCTTCTCTGCTCTCTCCTCGGCTGAGGGGACGAAGTTCTCGACGATGGTCGCCTTAAGTTCTCTGTATTTGTCATGGGCGGGCGGCTGTTGGATTATGCTCCACGCACATCTTGACGTGGCAGCGTCGAGTTTGGCGACGATGTGATAAAACTTCGTCTCGTCCGCCGTTATGCCCGCCAGTGCAAACTGAGCCTCAGCTTGCTGGAACCACGAGCTCGGGTCTTCTTGCCAGAATTCTGGCAGCTTGACGGTGACGGCACTTGTGTGGACCGTCCCTGATGTGTCCGCCGGGTGAGAGCGCCTTTCTTCTGCTCTCACGGCGGGGCTGGGGATGGTACTCGGTTGAGCCCTCTCTGTAGCTTCTGCCATGGGGGAACGTCTTCCATCCGTTCCCCTGTCTGCATGGGCGCCGGCGCTTGCCTGGGTCGCCTCTGATGAGTTAATCACGGGAGAACATCTCTGTTCCATCCTCACGTCTGGTCACCAGTGTAGGGAGTTAGAAATGAAGAAGCGATGTGACTTTATAAATCAAAGTTTAATATCAGCTTCACCTCCCTAACATGTCTCATCTCGGTGCAGAAGCAGAATAAGAGGTCGAGCACAGTCAGACCTTCATACTTATACCCACACTCAACAAAAGACATTGCATATCAAAGCTGACATCCCGCATTAACATAATCCCCCCTCCATTGTCCTCCGTCTCCTCCACCTGACCCTGGGTGGTCAGGGAGATCGATCCGGTCTCCACCGCTGCGACTCTGTCTGCTCTTTGATCCTCGCTGGCGGTTGAGACCTCTTGTCCTGTTCATAGGCGTGAGGTCATTCCACATATGTAATCACTAAACATTCTAATATGTCTATACATATGTAGGTATGGAATATATGATTAATGTAAGCCACACTCCCGAAAATATCATTTTTGAATATTAATTACAGCTAAATGGGAGCAGTTTCGATGCCAACATTTCACATCCTAATATACGTGTTCTATACACCATCGGCTTTTGCGTATCTGACTCGTCGGCCTCCGTCGGTCTATGATGACCATGGAAGAGAATCCTAAACGTCTACTCTGCTGGAACAGCACCGCCTGTGGCTGAACAGGCCGATGCGCGAATGACAGTCCCTGTCACACAGGTCACACTTGTGGGTGGTCTCCGTGCTGCTGGGTCTGTGGCGGTTCTTCCTGCGGGTCCTTTTTTCATCAGCTGCAGCAGTCAGTCTCTCTTCACCCGCCTTGAGCTGTCTGGTCAGGGTGCCTCTCCATTTGGAGCGGTCCGTTGCAAGGTCCTCCCAGTGCTCTGTGTTGATATCCAGGGCCTTCATGTCTCTCTTGCAGACGTCTCTAAAGTGCAGCTGTGGGCGGCCAACGTCTCTCCTGCCAGTTGCCAGTTCTCCATAGAGGACGTCTTTGGGGATTCTGCCATCCTCCATACGGTGAACATGGCCTAGCCAGCAGAGCCTGCGCTGCCCGAGTAGAGTGAACATGGAGGGAAGGCCGGCGCGGGACAGAACTTCTGTGTTGGGCACTTTGTCCTGCCAGGATATGTCCAGGATGTGGCGAATGCAGCGCAAGTGGAAGGAGTTCAGTCTCTTTTCCTGCCGGGCGTATGTTGTCCACGTCTCACTCCCATAGAGCAGTGTGCTGATGACGCAGGCGTTGTACACTGCCATTTTCGTCTTGACAGAGAGTTTGGGATTCTCCCACACTCGTGTGGTGAGGCGAGCGAGTGTGAAGGCTGATTTTCCAATCCTCTTGTTGATCTCTGTATCAAGGGAGAGGTTGTTGCTGATTGTGGACCCCAGGTACGTGAACTGATTCACGACCTCCAGCTTGTAGTCATCAATGGTGATGGTTGGTGGTGCTTCCGTGCCTTGCGCCAAGACGTTAGTCTTCTTCAGGCTGATGGTAAGCCCGAAGTCCTTGCATGCCTGGGAGAAGCGGTCCATCAGGGTCTGAAGCTCCTGCTGTGTGTGGGTTGCGACTGCAGCGTCGTCTGCGAACAGCATGTCTCTGATTAGAGCCTCGCGTACTTTGGTTCTGGCTTTCAGGCGGGCGAGGTTGAAAAGCCTGCCGTCAGATCTTGTGTGCAAGTAGATTCCCTCTGTTGCTGTGCTGAAGGCATGCCTCAGGAGCATAGCAAAGAAAATCCCAAAGAGGGTTGGCGCGAGTACACAGCCCTGTTTCACTCTGCTGCGTATGTTGAATGGCTCTGAGACGTTTCCATCGTGCTGCACTATCCCCTGCATGTTGGTGTGAAACGATTCGATGAGGCTTTGCAACTTTGGTGGGCATCCTATCTTTGGCAGGATCTTGAAAAGGCCCTCTCTGCTGACCAGATTGAACGCTTTGGTGAGGTCGATGAAGGCGATGTACAGAGGCATGTTCTGTTCTCTGCATTTCTCCTGGAGTTGGCGGGTGGAGAATATCATGTCTACCGTCGATCGCTCAGCGCGGAAGCCACACTGAGACTCGGGGTAGACACGTTCTGCAAGCTTCTGTAGACGAACGAGAACAACTCGTGCGTATACTTTGCCAACAACGCTGAGGAGGGAAATGCCCCTGTAGTTGTTGCAGTCGCTTCTCTCCCCTTTGTTTTTGTAGAGGGTGATGATCTTGGTGTCCCTCATGTCCTGTGGTACGGCACCTTCCTTCCAGCACTGGCAGAGGACGTCATGCAATGGCAGCAGTAGGGCGGTCTTGCAGTGCTTGATCAGGTCAGGGGGTATGCTGTCGTTGCCGGGTGCCTTGCCAGCGGCCAAGCTATCAATGGCCTTACTGAGTTCGTCGATGGTTGGCTCGGCGTCAAGTTCGTCCATGGATGGCAGGCAGTCGATGGCATCAAGGGCTGACGGTGTCACGGTGTTCTGTCTAGAGTAGAGGTCGGAGCAGTGTTCCACCCATCTCTCCATCTGCTTGTTCTTCTCTGTGATCATCTCCCCAGTGGAAGATTTGAGGGGGGCCGTCTTGCTCTGAGCCGGACCAAGTGCTTTCTTGATGCCATCGTACATACCACGGATGTTCCCTGTTATGGCAGCGGTTTGAATGTCTTGGCTGAGCTGAGTCCAGTACTCGTTGGCACAGCGCCGAGCAGTCTGCTGAACTTTGCTTCTCGCAGCCCTGAGAATCTGGAGATTCTTCTCGTTTGGGTACTTCTTGTACTCAGCAAGTGCTGAGCGCTTGGCTTCAATGATGGGGGTCATCTCAGTCAACTTGGCATCAAACCAGTCCTGTGACTTCGAGGTCTTCCTCCCAAAGGTAGCCAAGGCTGTGCGGTGGATGGTGTTTCGCAGCTCTTCCCACTTCTGCTTTGAAGATTCTCCTTCTTGTGGTACACCAAGTTCCTTCTCAAAGGTGGAGGCAAACTGCTCAACAAGTTCTGGTTGAGCCATCTTGCTGGTGTCAATCCGTGCCTTTCCAGGCTGTCTAGCACGATGGAATTTCTTCAGCTGCAGCTTGACCTTGCAACACACCAATGAATGGTCTGTGTCGCAATCTGCACTCTGGAACGAACGGGTGATTAGCACGTTCTTCAGTGAGGTGCGCCTGGTCAGGATCAAGTCCAGCTGGTGCCAGTGCTTTGAGCGCGGATGTTGCCAGGAAACCTTGTGTTGGGGCTTGGTCTTGAAGAACAAGTTTGTGATGCACAGATCGTGATATGTGCAGAACTCAAGCAGCCGCTGTCTTTTGTCGTTCATTCTGCCCACGCCAAAAGGTCCAAGACAGGAGGGCCAGGAGTCGTGGTCAGCACCCACTCTGGCATTGAAGTCTCCAAGGAGAATGAGTTGTTCAGAGTTGGGGATGATCCTGACAGTTGTTGCGAGATTCTCGTAGAACTCGTCTTTTTCCTATGGTGTGGCTGTCAGTGTTGGGGCATACACACTGACGAGGGTGACTGGGCCTTGAGTGGTGTTCAGGCGGAGGGTGAGGAGTCGTGCAGAGCCAGTGCTGCCCGGTTCCACCATCTTCAGCAAGGTGTTCTTCACTGCGAAGCCCACTCCGTGTTCCCTGTGTTCGTCACTGCCCTTTCCCTGCCAGTAGAACGTGTAGTGTAGTCACTTCCTTGTGGTAACGTATCGTCACTTCCTGTTTTGCTGTCTGCCTGTGTGGTTTGCTCTCCAGCTCTCGAGCCACTAGCTATGGCTACTAGCTCTCTTTCCTCTCCTCCTCTGGTGTGCTCTCTCTGTCAGATGTTTAGCTACACCTCTGCCTCTTTTAGTGATAACGGTAAATGTAATAAATGTTGTCTTTTTGAGGCGCTCGAGGCGAGGTTGTCTGATTTGGAATCCCGGCTCCGCTGCATTGAAACACCGTCTGCGCCAGTTAATCTCGACGGACGCCCCTTAGCTGCAGCGGAGCTAGCTAGCTTAGGTCCCCCTGTCACCGGTTCCCCGGCTCTCCTCTGCAGCGAGGAGACTGGGTGGGTGACGGTGAGAAGGAAGCCTAGTCGCAAAGCCCCGGTTCACCACCAACCTGTTCATGTTTCTAATCGTTTTTCCCCGCTCAGCGACACACCCGCTGAGGAAAAAACTCTGATCATTGGCGACTCTGTAGTCAGAAACGTGAACCTAGAGACTCCAGCGGTCATAGTCAAATGCATTCCTGGGGCCAGAGCAGGCGACATCGAGTCAAATTTGAAAATGCTGGCTAAAAGTAACTGTAAATATTCCACAATTGTTATTCACGCCGGCATTAATGACATCCGTCTCCGGCAGTCGGAAGTCACGAAACTTAATGTAGAATCGGTGTGTGACTTTGCAAAAACGATGTCTGCCACTGTAGTATTCTCTGGGCCCCTCCCCAATCTGACCAGTGATGACATGTTTAGTCGCTCGTCATCCTTGAACCGCTGGCTGTCTGTGTGGTGTCCTAAAAATGACGTGGGCTACATTGACAATTGGAGCTCTTTTTGGGGAAAACCTGGTCTTATGAGACGAGACAGCATTCATCCCACTTTGGATGGTGCTTCTCATTTATCTAACAATCTGGCATCTTTTTTATCCAAATTTCCAAAACCCTGACTACTCAGAGTTGGGACCAGGAAGCAGAGTTGCAGTCTTACACGCCTCTCTGCAGCTCCTCTTCATCCGCCACCCCTCAGCTTAGCCCCTGTCTTCCCCATCAGAGAATCGTTGTCTGCTCCCTCCAAAGTAAATAAAAATATAATGTATAAGCATCCCAAAGTGATAAAGCAAAATATTGGTAAAACTCAAATTAAACATAAAGCCTCTAAATTGAATGATTTGGCCTCTGTTCCTCCTCATAATTTAAAAATTAAATGTGGTTTATTAAATATTAGGTCTCTAACTCCCAAGTCTCTGTTAGTCCATGATCTGTTAATTGATCATCAGATTGATTTAATTTCCCTTACAGAGACTTGGTTAGGACAAGAGGATTATGTTGGTTTAAATGAATCAACTCCCTCTGGTTATTTAAACTGTCAAAATCCCAGAAGTTCTGGTCGTGGAGGAGGAGTAGCATCAATTTACCATTCCAAATTACTAGTTAATGTAAAGCAAAAAACATGTTATAATTCCTTTGAGGGCCTGGTCCTCAGCATTGGACACTTTAGCAATTCCAGGTTAAACCCAATTTTATTTGCCATAGTTTATCGTTCCCCATCAACCTATTCAAAATTTTTATCCGAATTTCCTGATTTCTTAGCTGATTTAGTGCTGAAATCTGATAGAATAATTATAGTAGGGGACTTTAATATACATGTGGATGTAGATAGTGACTGCCTTAATGTGGCTTTTAATTCAATATTAGACTCGATTGGGTTTTCTCAGAAAGTAGGAAATTCTACTCATTACCTCCACCATACATTGGACCTTGTTCTGACATATGGCATAGAAATAGAAAATCTGGTAGTGTTTCCTCATAACCCTGTACTGTCAGACCATTGTCTGTTAACCTTTGATTTTACTATTTCTGACTATTTGGCTCCTAAAGAAAAATATTATCACAGTAGATGCCTCTCAGATGATGCTGTTTCCAAATTTATGCAGATTGTTTCCTCTATGCCATGTGTCAACACAACGGAAATAAGCTATAGACAGCTTGCTCCTTCTGTAATTGATAACATGGTGGATAGTGTTTCAGCTTCTCTGCATCAGGCTCTAGACTTGGTGGCCCCCTTAAAAAAGAAAAAGTCTAATCAGAGATTTTTAACTCCTTGGTTCAACACAGAAACTCGTAGCTTAAAACAGAAGACTCGTCAATTAGAAAGAAAATGGCGCTCTACTAATTTAGATGAAATCTATTTAGCTTGGAGAAATCATCTTTTAATTTATAAAAAATCTCTTAGAAAAGCTAGAACGAGTTATTACTCTGCATTAATAGAAGAGAACAAGAATAATCCCAGGTTTCTTTTCAGTACTGTAGCCAGGTTGACAAAGAGTCAGGACTCTGTCAATCCTAGCATCCCCTTAGAGCTTACTAGTCAGGACTTTATGAACTTTTTCAATAATAAAATTTCATCCATCAGAGATAAAATCAATCAGATTCTTCCCACAGTTAACTTAAATACTGTAACTACTACAACTCCTTCTATTGATGTCTGTCTTGATGAGTTTACTCCAATCGACCTTTGTGAGTTAGACAAAATAGTTTCCTCATCCAAACCTTCAACTTGTCTTTTAGACCCTATTCCTACCAGGTTATTTAAAGAAGTCTTCCCACTTATTGGTAGCTTTATTCTTCATATAATCAATTCTTCATTAACTTTAGGCCATGTACCGCAGGCTTTTAAAACGGCTGTAATTAAACCCTTACTCAAAAAGCCAACGCTAGATCCAGGAGCTTTAGCTAACTATAGACCAATCTCTAATCTCCCTTTCATTTCAAAAATCTTAGAAAGAGTTGTTGCTATGCAATTATTTGACCACCTGCAGGGAAATGGTTTATTTGAGGAGTTTCAATCTGGGTTTAGAATCCATCATAGCACTGAAACAGCCTTAGCGAAGGTCACTAACGACCTCCTCATTGCATCTGATAATGGACTAGTTTCTGTACTTGTCCTTTTAGATCTTAGTGCAGCTTTTGATACTATTGATCATAATATTCTACTTGATAGATTAGAACACTATGTTGGACTTAATGGAACTTCGTTGCAGTGGTTTAGATCTTATTTATCTGATAGGTTCCAGTTTGTTCATGTAAATGATGAGTTTTCTCTCAGCTCAAAGCTTAGTCATGGAGTTCCACAGGGATCTGTGCTTGGCCCTACTCTTTTTAGTTTATATATGCTTCCGTTAGGCAACATTATTAGAAAGCACTGTATACATTTTCACTGTTATGCAGATGACACACAATTATACCTGTCAATGAAGCCAGATGATACTAATCAATTAGCCAAGTTAGAAGCCTGTCTTAAGGAAATCAAAGTTTGGATGACTTGTAATTTCCTGCTATTAAATTCAGATAAGACTGAAGTCATTCTTGTTGGTCCAAAAAACCTTAGAAATTCCTTTCCAAATCAAACTTTCAGTTTGGATGCGGTTACTCTTTCTCTTAATAGCTCTGTGAGGAACCTTGGAGTTATTTTTGATCAGGATTTGTCCTTCAATTCACATATTAAATTTGTTTCTAAGACTGCCTTCTATCATTTGCGTAATATTGCCAAGATTAGGAGCATCTTGTCTCAGAGTGATGCTGAGAAGCTGATCCACGCTTTTGTTAGCTCGAGATTAGATTATTGTAATTCTTTATTATCAGGTTGTCCTAAAACATCTTTAAAAAGTCTTCAGCTGATCCAAAATGCTGCAGCAAGAGTTTTAACAGGTACTAGAAAGAGAGATCATATCTCTCCGGTTCTGGCCTCCCTTCATTGGCTTCCCATAGAGTTTAGAATTAAGTTTAAAATCCTTCTTCTTACTTACAAAGCTCTAAACAATCAGGCTCCTTTTTATTTAAAAGATCTGATACTACCGTATCATCCTAACAGAGCACTACGCTCCCAAAATGCAGGTTTACTTGTAATACCTAGAATCTCCAAAAGTACAATGGGAGGCAGAGCCTTTAGTTATCAAGCTCCTCTCCTGTGGAATCAGCTGCCAATCTGGATTCGGGAGTCAGACTCGATCTCTGTTTTTAAGAATAGGGCTAAAACCTACCTTTTTGATATAGCCTACAATTAGGGAGGGATCATGTGTTTTCTGAACCCTCCCTTAGTTATGCTGCTAATAGGTTTAGTCAGCCGGGGGACCTCCAGTAATGCACTGGGCCTCACTCCTTTCCTCACTCTCTATGAAATTTTTTTTTTTTTTTGCTGGTCATTAACATTTGTTTGTTCTCTCCCATAGATTGAGTCCCCATCGTGCTGTTTGCTCTCTACATGTCTGTTCTTTTCTTCTTCTCTATCCCCTCACCCCCCAGCCAGTCGCAGCAGATGACTGCCCCTCCCTGAGCCTGGTTCTGCTGGAGGTTTCTTCCTGTTAAAAGGGAGTTTTTCCTCTCCACCGTCGCCAAGTGCTTGCTCACAGGGGATCGCCTGATTGCTGGGGTCTTTCTGCAACTGTGGGGGTCCTCCCTACAGTTGATAGTGCTATGAGATGACTGTTGTTGTGAAATGGCGCTATATAAATAAAGTTGAATTGAATTGAATTGAATAGTCCTTCTCTCTCAGTGTGCCTGCGTCAGCCAACCGTGTTTCCTGGAGAGTGGCGATATCCACTCCCAGTCTCTTCAGCTCATTATTGATGATGGCAGTCTTCCTGGTGTCCTTGAGGTTAGCAGCAAGTCCTGTCATCATAGTGCGGACGTTCCAAGTTCCCAGTTTTAGAGTTGGTCTCTTTTGTTTTATTGTCTTGCCTGTTGCGAAGGTTCTCAGCCTGCTGTTCGGATTTCTCCTCATCCCCATGCACCCAATGAGGAAAGCAAGCTGTGGCGGGACAACACTTTATTGGCTGGGGGCTGCCCAGCTTGAGGCGGGCGGTAGCTGTCCAGTGAGATCCGACGATCCCTCCCACCGTCGGGAACAACCCCTGGCGCCACGCTCTACGCCAATTGAGCGGTGGCTTATAACCGGTAACTGTCATTCCCCGTGTTTTGTCTACGCCAAAGGCGAAGCTGGAGTGTCCTCTCCAGTGATCCGGTGTTCTACCTTCCAGCGTTGGGCGTTGGTAGGATTCAAGCCTGGGCAGGAAGATATGGAGGACAAGATGTTGCCCATGCAGCATGTCCCCCCCCCTCCACGTCACTGATGAGTCCAAAGGAACAGCAGGGCTGCTACAGTTTGGCACCAGCGCCGTTGCAGGAGCTGTCAGAACGATGTTGAGCACAACATAGAACTGCCTTAGGGGCTCCAACTCCGGATTTTTCCTCAGGGTTGACTCCCGAAGCCTTTCCCGTGACCGGGTATGCCGCAAGGCAGCGGAGGTTTGAAATCAGGGTTTACCTTCCGCTAGATGGGCTACCTTCCCAGGTTGACGAGCCACCATCTACCCGAAGCATCTGGTTTTAAGGCGCCAGAGATCCGCCCTCGCCCCTTCTCCTATTAGTAAAAGCAGTTCCGCCGGGCTTAGAGACTAAACCACACGGGCAGGCTAGGAGTTGGACTTAGTTGTCAGAGGCTTTTCGAGACGCACGCCATAAGGAGCATTTTATGAGCACTGGAGCTTAACCCCAGTGCCGCTCCTGGCTATGACAACCTTGGAACCTTGGAAATATAAAAATAAAGGACAGTAATATTACAATGTGTCTTCAATGAAGAAAGGTTGTTATTGTGAATATACTATATGCTGAGTACTATTATTATTGATATCATTATTTCTAGAATTGTAGTATTAGGATTGTTGTTAGGATGGAATTATTTGAAGTATTACATAGGCCAGGTGGTATTATTATTATTGTTGTTGTTGTTGTTGTAACTACCATATGGCTACCTATGATTATGGTTATTATTATTATATGGTTACGTATTGTGCCTAGGTATTGTAAGCCATGTGGGGGTATATGGTGGTATATATGGTGATTATGATGATGATAATATTGTCTATAATTATATTAATCATACCAGAAGTATTTATTGATTATTATTACAATTATTATTAGATGTTTTTTTTTTGTTTGTTTTTTTTATTACTTATTTTGTACCCGTAGGTAGATTTGTTTTGCAGACTGGCGACAAACCACCAGCTGCCGGTCGCTGCGTGCGCAAGCGCCCCTTAACTCCCTAACTGCATGTTTTGGCATGTGGGAGGAAACCGGAGAAATCCCAGAGTAAACCCACGCAAACACGGGGAGAACATGCAAACTCCATACAGATCACTGTTGGCCGGGGGCAGGGATTGATCTCACGATCTCACGGTCCCAGCGATCCCCCGGCCGAGGGTAAAACTGTGCTGCCACAGTGCTAACCACTGCGCCACCGTGCAGCGGTTGGTATTATTGTCAATATAAACTATCATTGTTGTATCATTTCTATTGCATAATTTAATTATAAGGTGTATTATATATTATGGTATTGTATAATGAATGTAATTGTGGGATGAATAATGACTAGAATGATATTGTAATTTATTAGGTATGGAGAAGGGATGGGACTATATAAGCGTTGGCTTCTTCCCACTTCTTTTGAACATTTTATTTTTTGGTTTTGATTTTTGTTTTAAATTTTTTTTCTTTTTATGTCTGGATGTTCAAATAAATAAAATCAATCAATCAATCAATCAATCAATCAATCATTCATTCATCTTCTTCCACTTAATCCTTTTCGGGTCGCGGGGGGGCTGGAGCCTATCCCAGCATCTTTGGGCGAGAGGCAGGGTACGCCCTGGACAGATCGCCAGTCCATCGCAGGGCCAACACAGAGAGACAGACAACCATTCACTCTCACAATCATACCTAAGGACAATTTAGAATCCCCAATTTTGATGCCAATTAACCTAACGTGCATGTTTTTTGGCATGTGGGAGGAAACCGGAGAAATCCCGGAGTAAACCCATGCAGACACGGGGAGAACATGCAAACTCCACACAGATCACTGTTGGTCGGGGGCTGGGATCGAACCCAGGATCCCCCGGCCAAGAGTGAGTTGCTGCGCTGCCACAGTGCTAACCACTCCGCCACCGCGCTGCCCTATCAATCAATCAATCAATCAATCAGCTTGTGTATGTTATCAGGCCAAAACTTCCAGGGTATGTAAACTTTTGATCAGGGTCATTTCAGTAGTTTCTCTTGTCATTATGATTTAAAAAGAGCAAACACAATTGTTTGATAATAAATGGCTTCACCCAACCACAAGCTATGAGTGAAAGAAAAGTTTTTGTATTATCACTTTCTCTGAAAACTGGCCAAAAAATCATAAATTCCGCCAGGGTGTGTAAACTTATGAGTACAACTTTACAAACTGTAATCTAGTAAAAGTAGCATTACCTTAAGATAGTAATTAGTCAAGAGTCATGATTATAGTCTCACCAATTTGAATTTTTTTTCACCATTAGTTTTCCCCAGTAATTTCCTGGTTGTGGGATTGATAAAGGTTTGTCTTATCTTATCGTATCTGGAACTTTTTGCTGCTAAATTTTCAACTTTCTCATAGATTTGAATTTGTCTTGTAAATTTAAGAATTTCAAAATATGTGAAATTTTACTTAAATTGTAGACTTCTTGTGAGTTTACAAGTTTTGTTTTTTTAAACTTGGAATTTGCATAAATTTGTATTTGTGATGAAATTGAACCCCCCCCCCCCACACACACACACCCATATAAATTTACAACTTTTTTTCTTGTAGATTTGTGAGTTTACACTCACCAACAGTGGATTTTTTTTTCTTCAATGTCATTTAAGTATCCTATATGTACTACTCTAATATAACCCAAATATCAGATAAATAAAAAGTACACAATTACAAACTGCACAGAGTAAAATGATTCATGATGCAGTTGTTAATAGTAAAGTCAAATATTACATTGCAGACATTTCTAAACCATCCATCCATCCATCTTCTACCGCTTTTCCGGAGGTCCGGGTCGCGGAGGCAGCAGTTCAAGCAGAGAAGCCCAGACTTCCCTCTCCCCAGCCACCTGCTCCAGCTCTTCAGAGGGGATACCAAGGCGTTCCCAGACCAGCTGGGAGACATAGTCTCTCCACCGAGTCCTGGGTCTGCCCCGGGGTCTCCTCCCAGTGGGACGTACCTGAAACACCTCAAGTGGGAGGCGTCCAGGAGGCATCCTAATCAGATGCCCATACCACCTCAACTGACTCCTTTCAATGTGGAGGAGCAGCGGTTCTACTCTGAGCCTCTCCCGGATGACTGAGCTCCTCTTTCTAAACATTTTTCAAAATCAGTGAAAGTAACAGAGTAAACCAAATGTCATTCAGTAAAAATACAGAAGTTTTTGTTCATAGTTCTACTCAAGTAATGGTGCCTTCACACCAAATGCGAACAGGCGAATTTTTCACGTAGCATGATTACACTCAATGTAAACACATGAATAGACATGAATTCACCGTCTAGGTGAGATGTAGACAGGCGAAGTTGCCTTTATAACTTCTGCAGCAGTGTTCAACCTGCTGTTGAAATCCCCAAAATAACACCAAGCTTAGGTTTACATTATCCGACAGGGGGCTCACCTGAAATAGTTGTCTCTGCCTCAAATCATGCTTTATTGAAAGCTGAAACTGGGAAGACTGCACATGCTGAAGCAAGACCTTAATTATGACTACACATACTACAGTGGAATGCGAGGAGTCTTATGGCAAACGGACAAGATCTCAAGAAGTATCTTTACAAACTAGAAGCTGTTCCACAGGTAGTGTGTGGGAGACATGGCTTCAACCTCACTTAGATTTTGTTATTCCAGGATACAGCTCAATCAGACAGGATAGAATTAACACTGTAAATGGAGGAGGCTGTCCACTTTCATTAAAGATGGCCTGGAGTATAGGGTGATTCCCTCCCCTGAGGACATAGAGTGTAATATTATTGAAATATGTAGGCCAAATGGACAAGGAAATATTAAGCTGATTAATTATTACAACCCATGTAGGAAGTTAACAGTAGATATTTTCAGTGTTATGGCAGGGGAAGGGCATATGAAAGAGGTATGGTGTGGAGACTTTAATGCCAACAATAGCTTGTGGGGAAGTATGCATACAGATAACAATGGAAATGTTGTAGAAGAGATGTTAGATGAAAGATCATTAATTTGTCTAAACAGTGGTGAAGGTACCAGGGTGGATGTGCATAGGGGCCCATTATCATGTATTGACCTGACTCTGGTATCTGATTCTTTAGTGAACACCTGTGAATGGACGGTTATGAACAGGACAACTTTGGGAAGTGATCACTTCCCAATACTTACAGTCATTAAAACTGAAGTATGTATACAAGAGGGAAGATGTTTTTCAAGATGGTGTTTTGACAAGGCAGATTGGAGAAAATTTAGGCAATACTGTGTTCAATCGTGTCATTTGGTAACAATAGAAGGTGGCACAGAAGAGTATTCAAGTCAGGTAACCATGCATATTCTGAATGCTGCAATAGCAAGTATACCTAAGAAAACAACACAGGGTAGGAAGAAGGTTGTACCCTGGTGGAATGACGAATGTAGTATTGTAGTAAAAGAGCGAAACAAGGCATTCAGAGAGCTGAGGAAGAATATGACTAGTGAAAACTTAATAGAGTATAAAAAGAAAAGGGCAGTAGCTTGAAGGATTATTAAAAACAGGAAAAGATCAGCATGGAGAGAATTTTGTTCCACCCTTGGTAGGAAAACAGAACTGGGTGATGTCTTGGGTATGTTTAAAAAATGAGTGGGAAAAGGGTATCAGTTAAAATTCCAGCTTTAGTGGATGGAGACAAGATGGCTGTATCAGACAAAGAAAAGGCAGAAGTCCTAGGTAGAGCATTTGCAGCAGCGCGTAGAGGAGACCATCTTGGTGAGAATCATAGACAGCAAAGGCAGCATAAACTCAGAGAAAATGCAAGCATAAAAAATGAAGTGAAAGAGGACATGACTGTGTTAGACCTCGAGCTCACAATGTCGGAGCTTAAGAGAGCTTTGCAAGATAGCGGATACACAGCTCCAGGATATGATCAGTTAAGCTATGCTATGTTCAGGCAGTTGGCTATGCAATCAATGCAACTGGTGCTGAAATTGTTTAACAGGATATGGAAGGAGGGGTTATCCCAAGTGGGTGGAAAAAGGCTGTAATTTTACTATTTAATAAGCCTGGGGAAAATCCAGCTCATCCAGGCAACTACAGGCCAATAGCATTGATGTCACATTTAGGGAAATGGATAGAGAAGGTGTTAGTTTACAGACTCTCATATGTATTAGAGCAAAAACGATTAATAAACGACTATCAGAATGGTTTTAGAAGAGGAAGATCCACAGTGGATGCTCTAGTTAGGGTAAGAAATGATATTGAAAAGACTCTCAAAATGAAAGAAGTAATGGTTGTAGTTTATCTGGATATTGAAAAGGCTTATGACTCACTGTAGAGGGATGGTCTTCTTATGAAATTGAATAAAGTGGACATTGGTGGTAGGATGTATAATTGGATAATGGATTTTTTTTTTTTAACACACAGGACAATTAGGGTTAAAGTAGGATCAGAAGTTTCTAATGACTTTGAAATAGAAAATGGTGTTCCTCAAGTGAGTGTGATAAACCCTGTTTTATTCAATATAATGATTAATAACATGTTTGAGGATCAAGAGGGATCCATCAAAACAGCACTATATGCTGATGATGGAGCCATATGGATGAGGGGAAGAAATGAGAAATTTGTATTCAAAAACATCAGGAAAGCAATGGAGAAAGTGGAAAAGTGGTCATACGACTGGGGATTTAAATTTACAAACAGTAAAACCTGCTACAGGTATATGACTTTCACAAAAAAAGACAGTACTGGTACAGAACCATTAACATTATATAATCAACCAATAGAGAAAGTCAGTGAGTTCAAATATCTAGGATTGTGGTTTGATAGTGGATACACATGGAGAGTTCATGTTGAAAATTTGGAGACAAAATGCAAAAAAGTCATTAATCTCATAAAAGCTGTAGCTGGACATGAATGGGGTGCAGATAAACAGGCATTAACTGACATTTACAGAGCACTAATGCGATCGATGATAGACTACGGATGTATGATTTATGGAGCAGCAGCAAAGACGACTCTGGAAAAAATAGATAGAATGCAGCATAGAGTGCTTCACCTGTGAATTGGAGCTGTCAAAACAATACCAGACAATGCAGTTTTAATAGAAGCAGAAGAAATGCCAATGGATTTGAGAAGAGATAAAGTCGCATTATCATACTGGGTCAAGCTGAAAGGTAGTGAGGAAGCTAATATTTCAAAAACAACACTACAAGACTGCTGGGAATATTCTAACTTCGACGGATAATACGAAAGGTAACAAAAGAGCCCAGAACAACCTCTAAACACATTCATGGTGAACTCCAAGGTAAAGGTACATCAGTGTCAGATTGCACCATCCGTCATTGTTTGAGCCAAAGTGGACTTCATGGGAGACGACCAAAGAGGACACCACTGCTGAAAACAAATCATAAAAAAGCCAGACTGGAATTTGCCAAACTGCATGTTGACAAGCCACAAAGCTTCTGGGAGAATGTCCTATGGACAGACGAGACAAAACTGGAACTTTTTGGCAAGGCACATCAGCTCTATGTTCACAGACGCAAAAATGAAGCATAACAAGAAAAGAACACTGTCCCTACTGTGAAACATGGAGGAGGTTCTGTTATGTTCTGGGGCTGCTTTGCTGCATCTGGCACAGGGTGTCTTGAATCTGTGCAGGGTACAATGAAATCTCAAGACTATCAAGGTATTCTAGAGAGAAATGTGTTGCCCAGTGTCAGACAGCTTGGTCTCAGTCGCAGGCCATGGGTCTTGCAACAGGATAATGACCCAAAACACACAGCTAAAAACACCCAAGAATGGCTAAGAGCCAAACATTGGACTATTCTAAAGTGGCCTTCTATGAGCCCTGATCTAAATCCTATTGAATTTGGCTAGAGGGTGCAGCCTCGGCACTTCAGGACTGTTTTCTGCACACAGACTGGGAGGTCTTCAAAATAGCAGCCTCCCAGGGAGACAGGACAGATGTGGAGGAGTATGCTGAAACGGTCACCAGCTACATCGCAAAGTGCACAGAGGATGTCACTATAGTGAAGACTATCACTGCACGGGGCAACTATAAACCCTGGATGACGGCAGAGGTGCGCTCGCTGCTCACAGCCAGAGATGCAGCCTTCAGAGCGAAGGATCGCCCTCCCCTCAGCCTGGTCTGTGCTCTCAAAGGGAATTAAGATGGCGAAGCGCGCCTATGCGGAGAAAATCCAGGGACACCTCTGTGACACAAGGAACACCAAACGGATGTGACAGGGAGTTCGGGTACTGATGGATTATAAGTCTAGGCAGGGGGTCAATGATGACGACGCTTCGCTTCCAGACAGGCTCAACAACTTCTTTGCACGTTTTGAAGCATCAAACCTGACAATCAGAGGGAGGGCTGGCCCATCTTCACCATCTGTTGGGCCAGCTATCATCATCAACGCAGCGGACACATCCTGGGATGTGTGCTCCGAGACTGCGCGAGCGAGTTGGCGGATGTCCTGACTGACATTTATAACATCTCCCTGAGTCAGGCCATCATTCCCAGATGCTTTAAGACCTCTACCATAGTACCGGTGGCAAAGAAACCAGTTGTGTCCTGTCTGAATGACTATCGTCCTGTTGCACTGACACCAATTGTGATGAAGTGTTTTGAACGGCTTGTCAAACCACACATTACAGCCTGCCTCCCTGCATCACACGACCCGCTCCAGTTTGCATATCGTTCAAACCGCTCCACGGAGGATGCTATAGTCACCACCCTGCACTCTGTCATCACCCACCTGGATCAGAAAGACACCTACGCCAGACTGCTGTACATTGATTTCAGTTCAGCATTCAACACCATTATTCCCCAGAGACTGATGGAGAAATTTCTGACATTTACAGAGCACTAATGCGATCGACGACAGACTACGGATGTATGATTTATGGAGCAGCAGCAAAGACGACTCTGGAAAAAATAGACAGAATGCAGCATAGAGTGCTTCACCTGTGAATTGGAGCTGTCAAAACAACACCAGACAACGCAGTTTTAATAGAAGCAGAAGAAATGCCAATGGATTTGAGAAGAGATAAAGTCGCATTATCATACTGGGTCAAGCTGAAAGGTAGTGAGGAAGCTAATATTTCAAAAACAACACTACAAGACTGCTGGGAATATTCTAACTTCCAGGGACACGGGTTTGGGTGGACAACTGAAAGAAAAGCCAGAATGTATGGGCTACACACTATTGATATACAGCCGTGGACAAAATTGTTGGTACCCCTCTGTTAATGAAAGAAAATCCCACAATGGTCACAGAAATAATTTGAATCTGACAAAAGTGGTAATAAATAAAATTCTATGAAAATTAACCAATGAAAATCAGACAATGCTTTTGAATTGTGGTTCAACAGAATTATTTTAAAAAACAAACTCATGAAACAGGCCTGGACAAAAATGATGGTACCCTTAGAAAAGATTGAAAATAATGTGACCATAGGGACATGTTCAATCAAGATGTGTCCTCTAATTAACATCACAGGTGTCTACAAACTTGTAATCAGTCAGTCGGCCTATTTAAAGGGTGACAAGTAGTCACTGTGCTGTTTGTTGACATGGTGTATACCACACTAAATATGGACCAGAGGAAACAAAGGAGAGAGTTGTCTTAGGAGATTAGAAAGAAAATTTTAGACAAGCATGTTAAAAGTAAAGGCTATAAGACCATCTCCAAACAGCCTGATGTTCCTGTGACTACAGTTGGACATATTATTCAGAAATTTAAGATCCACGGGACTGTAGCCAACCTCCCTGGACGTGGCCGCAGGAGGAGACGGATAATACGAAAGGTAACAAAAGAGCCCAGAACAACCTCTAAACACATTCATGGTGAACTCCAAGGTCAAGGCACATCAGTGTCAGATCGCACCATCCGTCATTGTTTGAGCCAAAGTGGACTTCATGGGAGACGACCAAGGAGGACACCACTGTTTAAAACAAATCATAAAAAAGCCAGACTGGAATTTGCCAAACTGCATGTTGACGAGCCACAAAGCTTCTGAGAGAATGTCCTATGGACAGACGAGACAAAACTGGAACTTTTTAGCAAGGCACATCAGCTCTATGTTCACAGACGCAAAAAGGAAGCATACCAAGAAAAGAACACTGTCCCTACTGTGAAACATGGAGGAGGTTCTGTTATGTTCTGGGGCTGCTTTGCTGCATCTGGCACAGGGTGTCTTGAATCTGTGCAGGGTACAATGAAATCTCAAGACTATCAAGGTATTCTAGAGAGAAATGTGCTGCCCAGTGTCAGACAGCTTTGTCACGCCGCGCCATTCATCAGCGGGGCCACCTGCTCGCGCACCTGCTCGTCATCAACGGCGAGGGATAAAAGCCGTCTCGCCCTGAGCTTCGGCCTGAAGCCGTCAGACTTCGTTCCTCACCACTGTGAGTCATTCCCAAACTTCAGCACAAACATTTTGGTAAGAAGCCCTTACCTCCTTTTTCTCCAGTCTGCTCCCCTGTGCACAGGTGGATTTCCCGGCGGCGGACGACGCCTCTCCATCGCCCTTTCCTCGCTGCTGCACCGAGCTCTCCAGGTGGCTGTCTCCCGGGTCTCGTCCCTTGTTGTGCCAGCTATCCATTCCATCCAAGTAAGTCCTTCTCTTGCCATTATTCCTCCTGTGTTGGTGTGTGCCCGTCACCCTCTCCTTGTGCTTTTCCCATAGGGTTGCCCGGCTGTACGGTCTCCTGCCTCTGTGCCTGAAGCAGACACCGCCACCAATACATTTACATCCCGCAGACACTCACTCATTCACGCCTGTTGTTAATAAACTGTTTGAACTACTCTGAGCCTGTGTGTGTGCGTCTCCTGAGCCGTGCGTTATGTCAAGCTTGGTCTCAGTCGCAGGTCATGGGTCTTGCAACAGGATAATGACCCAAAACACACACCTAAAAACACCCAAGAATGGCTAAGAGCAAAACATTGGACTATTCTAAAGTGGCCTTCTATGAGCCCTGGTCTAAATCCTATTGAACATCTGTGGAAGGAGCTGAAACATGCCATCTAGAGAAGGCACCCTTCAAACCTGAGACAACTGGAGCAGTTTGCTCATGAGGAATGGGCCAAAATACCTGCTGAGAGGTGCAGAAGTCTCATTGACAGTTACAGAAATCGTTTGATTGCAGTGATTGCTTCAAAAGGTTGTGCAACAAAATATTAAGTTAAGGGTACCCTCATTTTTGTCCAGGCCTGTTTTATGAGTTTCTTTTTTAAAATAATTCTGTTCAACCACAATTCAAAATACACTACTATATACTATATACTATACTATACTATATTATACTATACTTCCGGCACCACACGAGTAGGCTGCCTTTTTGCAACAGCGGATCAATTTCTGTCTATTTCTATTTACTATCTGGCTCTCTTCCCAATCTTTCTGATCCAGTGTCACCCTTATTCCATCCGAACACGTAGATCGCCCAAATGTCTCCTGAGCCAGCTGTCATAACTCTGGCTCTCACGAGCCAGGAAAGGAGATACGAGGGCGACCAGTGAGTTAGCGTAGTTTATTAACAAAGCACACACAACACAAAATAACGAACAGAAAAGTAAAGAGCCACGTGGGGCTAAAACACGCACAGAACTAAGGGAAACATACCACCCAGGGAGAAAGGCTAGAGAGGCGGCGAGGGAAGAATACACGCTGAGTCACAACACTTACTTTGGGTGAAGCGCCGAGGTAACGGCGGACTGAAGCTAGACGTAGGAGCTAACAGTCGTGGGAACACAAGGAACGTCTTCCCATAGCGAGGTCGCAGCGACAAGTAACTCTCGGCTGCTCGCTTAAATGGGGGAGATGATTGGGAATGGGAGACAGCTGTCCCAGCGCAGCTGAACAGACAGCTGGCAATCAGCTGGGCGCTGTCAAAGAGCGGGCCATGGAAGACCCGGCACGGACTACCCCGGAGCAGGAGCGACACTGGACAACCTGAACGCAGAGAAAGAGCGTTCAGGGCGTGACAGTACTCCTCCCCCGAGCCGCGCCTCCTGGAGAGGGCTAACCCCCCCCCCCTCTGAGGGAAGACCAGGGAGGGCGGTGGGGGCCAGATCTGGGAGAAAGGGAGGGACCAGACAAAGGAGGCAGGGAAGGAAAAAAAAAACCTAGATACAGTATAGGGTCAGATACCACAATAATTTCAAACACAAAAGAAAACCATCACCCCCTCCTCTGCAGAGGCCAGACGGTCTGTGCAGGTGACCACAGGAGGTGGGAAGAACAACCTGCAGAAAAACGACATAATCATGGAGAAAAAAAAAAAAAAAAAAAAGGTTCACAACAACTCAGGGCGAGGACAATGCAAAACTCATGTCCCGGCGACCAAGAAGACTACAAAACTCAGTAAACATAAAGTTGCAGAAGACTACACATGTAACCCCGGCCAAAAACAGAAAGTATAAAGGGACAAACCGGGCACAAGACCTAAAAACAAAGCCTGAGGCCGCTAACTGGTATAAGGATACAAAAAAAAAAAAAAAAAAAATCAACTCCTCAAACATGAATTAACGCAACACAGAAAATCAAACAGTCTGGAGGAGGATATAAATGCAGAAGAACAAACTATTCTGAATAAGGCCAGGCAATGTGAGGCGGAAGCAACTTAAAGGACAGATTAAAATAAGGATCCATACAGGGACCGTAAAACATAGAAAATTGTCTAAGGAAAAATTCTTCGTTGAAATGACATCACAATAAGGACCCTAGCAAAGAAAGTTCCTTGATGTCCTGAATGAAACTAAATAATGGAGGGCATACAAAATACAAGGCAATATACAGTCAGACAATGTCAGGAACGACAGCAGGTGGAGCAGGCGATGAGAGCTTGTCCGGCGGGCGGCCCGAACTCCACCAGGCCAGGAACCACAACACCAGTTCGGGTGGCCTACCCGAGTCCCAGGCTAGGAGACACAGTTTCTCCGGAGGCCGACCCAGATCACTGAACCAGCCAGATGGCTTCCCGGGCGGTCGTCCCGTGACCTCAGACCACGGAGAGCTGAGGGAGAAGTCTTGGTGCAGCTTCCTCCCTGAGGGAAAAGGCAGGAGGAAACTGACCCAGGTGAGAAAAACCCCCACAGTAGTAGGGGGAGAAGAGATGGAGGCCAGGGGCAAAGTTAGCCTGCCATCTAATGGCAACAAGGGTAGGGGGAAACTGGCCCGGGTGAGAGGAACCCCAACAGCGGCAGGAGGAGAAATGACGGAGGCAAGGGACGAAGTCAGCCTGACGTCAGGTGAGCACAATCCTCCAGCTCCCACACTAACCGTTACCCGGGCCGGCGCAGCACCCCCGGTGGACCCCGATCGGGCCGGCGCAGCACCCCCGGTGGACCCCGATCGGGCCGGCGCAGCACTCCCGGTGGACCCCAGCTGGACCGAGACAGCACTCCCGGTGGACTCCAGCTGGACCGAGACAGCACTCCCGGGCATAGCATCTGAGGCGAACACCGTGCAGGGAACCGGAACCTCCGAGATGGCACCCAGAGCAGGTTCGTCTCCGGTGACCCTGATCTCGGGTTCTACCGCCATCCAGGACTTCGATGCTCCGGGCTCAGCGTGCAGGACTCCGTCCTCCGGCTCCAACTCGACTGCGAATGGCTCCGCAGCCGGCATGATGGTTTCCACAGTCAAACGACCTCCAAACGCCGAAGACCGCGTCGACAGCCCACCTGGCGTGGGGGCAGGAGATCTGGACTCTGCTGGGCCGAACCATTCCTCCGTGGAGACCCGGGGACGCTTAATCGTCGGCGCTGGCTCCAACAGGCAGTTCGACCTTCTCCTCTGCCCATAACGTGGCTGCGGGGCTGGGGCAAAACCCTCCAGGGCCGCAGGCCGCCTCCTCCTCGCGCAGCAGTGTACACCTGGCACCGGGGCACACTCAAGGGGAAGAGACACAGAGGACGCAGGTTCATATTCAGTTTTTGCAGCGGGAGGAGAGAGCTCAGGGGACTGTGAACCCTGAACTCCTCCCCCAGGAATCAAACAAGGCAATTCACTCATAATGGGAGGAGAATGAAAGGACACTTGCCTGATTCCCGGAGGGCCGGTGGAACCCACTACAAGGGACTCGAGTCTCTCTTCTCCCAACCGGATAGAAGTGGGGAACCCCCCGGACAGATGAGGCGGTGCTACCCGCACCGGATCGGGACCTGGAACACCTGGAGATGAATTTGCGCTTCTCCCAGCGGCCGGAGTGAATGACGAAGAGGGGGGTGAAACAGCTGAGGAGAGCTGGGGGCCCAAAGCTGACGGGACAGCGGGGAGAGCGGGCCCAGGAGCGGGAGCAGCTGATTCACTTCTTCGGCGAGACACGGGAGCAACAGCAGGCTGGGAGGCGGAATTCGTGTGGTTTCCTGGAGCGGGATCCAGACGGGACTCTCGCTGAGATGAGTGGGGAATTTGGGAGCGACGTCTTCTGAACGTGAGGTCGGGAAAACGCCGCTCCTGTGCGATGAGCGAAGCCAACAGGTCAGCGTATTCCGGATAATCGTTCAGCTCCGGGTTCTTCTCAACCAGCCTGACCGCTGCAATCACGTTCTTCATGGCTACGGGGGGAACGGCGGCGGAAGAAGCGGCTGCCACTCGATCCGCAATGCGCATCGCTGTCATTCTCATCTTCTCCGGGGGAAACCCGGTTGACGTCACTCTATCCTGGGGATCACCCCTGGGTGAGGCGAACTCCTGGACTGGATCGGCGGCAGGAGCGGGATTCCGAAGCGAGGAGCGAAGGCGTTCTGTCCTCGGCTTCCTGCCGGAGTTCTCCTCCAGCTTACGGAGCCTCTCCCAGGCCACAGAGATGTCTGCCCTCCTTGCCTTAACCTCGGGGAGAAGGAAGTAGCGAGAAAAGCAGTTAAGCATACCCTCGGCGAGCTCCAGGCGCCAGCGTATCTCGCTGGGGGCATCGTAGAGGTCCGTGGTGAATAACGTTCCGTCCACAAGGTCCAGAGTCTCCGAGAGATCGTGGCCTGGGTGCCGCATGAGTCTCTTGGAAGGAGACATGATACTGGCTCGCCCGTACCCAGAGGAAGAGGAAAAAAGGCGTCGAGTCCTTACAGCCAACTCACGGTCGCGGCCGTCTCACTAGGGCTGCGACCTACTGTCATAACTCTGGCTCTCACGAGCCAGGAAAGGAAATACGAGGGCGACCAGTGAGTTAGCGTAGTTTATTAACAAAGCACACACAACACAAAATAATGAACAGAAAAGTAAAGAGCCACGTGGGGCTAAAACACGCACAGAACTAAGGGAAACATACCACCCAGGGAGAAAGGCTAGAGAGGCGGCGAGGGAAGAATACACGCCGAGTCACAACACTTACTTTGGGTGAAGCGCCGAGGTAACGGCGGACTGAAGCTAGACGTAGGAGCTAACAGTCGTGGGAACACAAGGAACGTCTTCCCATAGCGAGGTCGCAGCGACGAGTAACTCTCGGCTGCTCGCTTAAATGGGGGAGATGATTGGGAATGGGAGACAGCTGTCCCAGCACAGCTGAACAGACAGCTGGCAATCAGCTGGGCGCTGTCAAAGAGCGGGCCATGGAAGACCCGGCACGGACTACCCCGGAGCAGGAGCGACACTGGACAACCTGAACGCAGAGAAAGAGCGTTCAGGGCGTGACACCAGCGGATGGAACCACTGTTTCTTGCAGGAGGCAGTACAATAGACACCAGCTGTTAGCACTTAACCAGCCCATGATGCTAACGCAAAAACTCGACATACCGGGAGAAATAAGACGGAAACGGCGTGGATGTCGAGCTGGAGTAAGATGGTGGGCAAGGAATATAAGGTACAGACCCGTCCTCCCATCCGTTATTATGGGGAATGTTCGATCGCTACTCAGTAAAGACTGATGAACTAGCGGCTATCTCCCGCTACGAGAGCGTCTTCAGAGAGATTAGCTTGATGTTGTATACCGAGACATGGCTAACAGAACTAGCAACAGATGCTAACATCGAACTGGAGGGTTTCCACGCAATACGGGCAGACCGGACACCAGACAGTGGGAAGACAAGGGGCGGAGGAGCGATAATGTATGTCAATAACAACTGGTGCAGACTGGGACATATCACGGTTAAGGAACAGCACTGTAGCAAAGACATTGAGTTGCTAGCTGTTAGCATGCGGCCTACATATCTCCCGAGGGAATACTCACACGTGATCTGCATTGTTATTTATGCAAATCCGACAGCGAACGCTGGGACAGCGCGTGACGTCATCCACTCAGTAACTGGCAGGCTGCAGACAGAACTCCCAGATGCTCTTCTCCTCATCTCAGGTGATTTCAACCATATTTCACTGTCCCCTATTCTACCCACGCTCACCCAGTATGTCACATGCCACACTAGAGACAATAAAACACTGGACTTATTTTATGCAAATACTAAGGAGGCGTACACCTCATCACCACTCCCCCCACTCGGGAGATCGGATCACAACTTGGTTCATCTCCTGCCGGTGTACAAACCCCTAGTACACAGACAACCTCTGGTCATGCGCATGGTGAAGTTATGGTCCGAGGAGGCAATGGACGCGCTAAAGGACTGTTTTGAAATCACTGTCTGGGAGCAGCTCCGCGATCCACATGGTGAGGACATCGATGGCCTCACTCACACCATCATGGACTACATCGGCTTCTGTGTGGACAACAATGTACCCACCAAGACCATACGGTGTTGCTCAAACAACAAACCCTGGATCAACCCTGAGATAAAAACACTTCTGAGAGAGAAGAAGAGGATCTTCAGGTAGGGGAACAGCAAGATGCTGAAGTCCGTACAGAGGGAGCTGAGGAGGAAGATCAGAGAAGGCAAGGACAGCTTCAGGAAGAAGATGGAGGACAAGCTGCAACAGAGCGACATCGGCGGGGTCTGGAGAAACCTTAGTGACATGGTTAGGGACCCAGGAGACAGACGCTGACACGAGTAGATAGTTGACAATTATTTATTGATAAGATAGTGAGTGTTGTGTGAGTGAGTGAGTGAATGAGTGTGTGGCTGTCTGGTCACTGGAGCTGAGCGTTTCCTGTGGCGACCTAGCAACCCTGGAACACACAAGCACAGGAGATTACTACTGTCCACCAGAATAGGAAACTGAAGCTTGTGATGCTTACTTGCAGGCGCCACAGACAGAATCCTGCTGGCTCCGAGTGCCCGTGCGGCGTGGTGCTCGTGGTGCTCGACGTTGAGGAGGTGAGGAGGAACTCCGAGGTGGAGGAGATGGTGTCCCATCAGCTGGGGAGGTTAGTCCGCCGCCGGCCACCAGGGAGGTCCACCTGTGCACAGGGGAAAAGGCTAGGAGAGGATGAGTGTAGAGGTTGCTTACTTGACGTGGCTTGACGCAATGACTTGGCTTGGGCTCTGGCTTGAGGTCGTATCCTCGACGCATTGCTGGGCAAAGGTAACAGACGACTCCATGCAGAGCAGTCTGAGGTTCTGGCTTTTAAAGCCTGTTGATTAACACCTGCCAGTGTGTGCGCAGCTGAGGATGATGATGACGACCCAGGGGCCGCCATGACACTTAGAACCATCTCTGGGCTCCAGAATACCTCCCCCCAGGCCACGGGGAGTGGGCGAACAATCTGAACCTGTTTTTTAATAGGTTTGACCAATCGCCCTCCCCCCCCGACTGCACAACAACCACTGCTGCCTCTAAAGTCATCGAGACCTGCTGTCCACACCCCACTCCACCAACACCCCCCTACTCCTGGCACACAGCCCCCCAACCTGACCCTCACTAAGACTCAGTTGAGGACGGAGCTGAGGAAGATCAAGGCGAGGAAGGCCTCGGGACCGGACGGCATCAGCGCGAAGCTCCTCAAGTCCTGTGCAGACCAGCTGTGTGGGACTGTGGAGCACATCTTCAGCCTGAGCCTGAAGCTGGGGAGGGTACCACAGTTGTGGAAAGCATCTTGTGTGGTACCTGTGCCAAAGACTTCCCACCCCAAAGACCTGAACAGCTACAGACCGGTGGCCTTGACGTCCCACTTGATGAAGACCCTGGAGAGACTGCTCCTTGCTCACCTCCGCCCCCTGGTGGGACCAGTGATGGATCCACTCCAGTTCGCCTACCAGCATGGCATTGGGGTGGAGGATGCAGTGATCTTCCTCCTTCACCATTCTCTGTCCCACCTGGAGAAGCCCGGGAATGCGGTGAGGATCATGTTCTTTGACTTCTCCAGTGCTTTCAACACCATTCAACAGATGATCCTGAAGGACAAGCTGCTGTGCGCAGGGGTGGACCAGCACCTGTCATTATGGATCCTGGACTACCTCACTAACCGGCCACAGTTTGTGAGAACCGGAGATCGTGTGTCTGACACGATCATTGGTAGCACGGGGGCCCCAGAGGGAACGGTTTTGGCTCCCTTCCTGTTCACCCTTTATACTGCGGACTTCTCACACAACACAACACACTGCCATCTACAGAAGTTCTCTGACGACTCTGCAATCGTCGGCCTCATCTCCAACGGAGATGAAGCTGAGTACAGAGGACTTATCCTGGACTTCGTGGACTGGTGCCATCGGAACCGCCTCCAGATCAACGCAAGGAAAACTAAGGAGCTGGTGGTGGACTGCCGCAGGCAAGGACAACCCCTAACAGTACCAGTAAACATACAGGGAATAGACATTGAGATGATGACATCCTACAAGTACCTTGGTGTTCATCTGAACAATAAACTAGACTGGTCAAACAATACCGACGCACTCTACAAGAAGGGACAGCGCAGGCTGTTCCTACTGAGGGGGCTCAGGTCTTTTGGTGTACAAGGGGCGCTGCTGAAGACATTCTACGACACGGTGGTGGCATCAGCCATCACTTTTGGCGTGGTCTGCTGGGGCAACGGCATTACAGCAGCCGATAGGAAGAGACTGAACAAACTGATCAAGAAAGCTAGATCTGTCCTGGGGCAACGCCTTGACCCAGTGGAGGAGATACGAGAGAGAAGGATGGTGGCTAAACTGTCAGCTCTGCTGGAGACCAAGTCCCATCCTATGCAGGACATATTGAACGCACTGAGGCGCTCATTTAGCAGTAGACTACATCATCCTAGGTGCGCAACCGAGAGGTTTCGCAGGTCCTTCCTACCTACGGCTGTCAGACTGTATAACCTAAGCAGGGCTGCTCGCCAAGATAGCAAAAAAAAACTTGACTACCTAATAGTATTGAATGCAAAAGACGCAACAGACTTACACAAATGGTCCCCTCCAGTATACAACGAGGACAATATCAGTCACTACGGAGGGTGACAATATGAATGGGTACATATTCATACTATGTAGATCCACACGAGATTGATCGTCACTTCCTTGTGGTAACGTATCGTCACTTCCTGTTTTGCTGTCTGCCTCTGTGGTTTGCTTTGTGGTTTGCTCTCTAGCCACTAGCTATGGCTACTAGCTCTCTTTCCTCTTCTCCTCTGGTGTGCTCTCTCTGTCAGATGTTTAGCTACACCTCTGCCTCTTTTAGCGATAACGATAAATTTAATAAATGTTGTCTTTTTGAGGCGCTCGAGGCGAGGTTGTCTGATTTGGAATCCCGGCTCCGCTGCATTGAAACACCGTCTGCGCCAGTTAATCTTGACGGACGCCCATTAGCTGCAGCGGAGCTAGCTAGCTTAGGCCCCCCTGTCAGCGGTTCCCCGGCTCTCCTCAGCAGCGAGGAGACTGGGTGGGTGACGGTGAGAAGGAAGCCTAGTCGCAAAGCCCCGGTACACCACCAACCTGTTCACGTTTCTAATCGTTTTTCCCCGCTCAGCGACACACCCGCTGAGGAAAAAACTCTGATCATTGGCGACTCTGTAGTCAGAAACGTGAACCTAGAGACTCCAGTGGCCATAGTCAAATGTATTCCTGGGGCCAGAGCAGGCGACATCGAGTCAAATTTGAAAATGCTGGCTAAAAGTAACTGTAAATATTCCACAATTGTTATTCACGCCGGCATTAATGACATCCGTCTCCGGCAGTCGGAAGTCACGAAACTTAATGTAGAATCGGTGTGTGACTTTGCAAAAACGATGTCTGCCACTGTAGTATTCTCTGGGCCCCTCCCCAATCTGACCAGTGATGACATGTTTAGCCGCTCGTCATCCTTGAACCGCTGGCTGTCTGTGTGGTGTCCTAAAAATGATGTGGGCTACATTGACAATTGGAGCTCTTTTGGGGGAAAACCTGGTCTTATGAGACGAGACAGCATTCATCCCACTTTGGATGGTGCTTCTCATTTATCTAACAATCTGGCATCTTTTTTATCCAAATTTCCAAAACCCTGACTACTCAGAGTTGGGACCAGGAAGCAGAGTCGCAGTCTTACACGCCTCTCTGCAGCTCCTCTTCATCCGCCACCCCTCAGTTTAGCCCCTGTCTTCCCCATCAGAGAATCGTTGTCTGCTCCCTCCAAAGTGAATAAAAATATAATGTATAAGCATCCCAAAGTGATAAAGCAATATATTGGTAAAACTCAAATTAAACATAAAGCCTCTAAATTGAATGATTTGGCCTCTGTTCCTCCTCATAATTTAAAAATTAAATGTGGTTTATTAAATATTAGGTCTCTAACTCCCAAGTCTCTGTTAGTCCATGATTTGTTAATTGATCATCAGATTGATTTAATATCCCTTACAGAGACTTGGTTAGGGCAAGAGGATTATGTTGGTTTAAATGAATCAACTCCCTCTGGTTATTTAAACTGTCAAAATCCCAGAAGTTCTGGTCGTGGAGGAGGAGTAGCAACAATTTACCATTCCAAATTACTAGTTAATGTAAAGCAAAAAAATGTTATAATTCCTTTGAGGGCCTGGTCCTCAGTATTGGGCACTTCAGCAATTTTAGGTTAAACCCAATTTTATTTGCCATAGTTTATCGTCCCCCATCAACCTACTCAGAATTTTTATCCGAATTTGCTGATTTTGTAGCTGATTTAGTGCTGAAATCTGATAGAATAATTATAGTAGGGGACTTTAATATACATGTGGATGTAGATAATGACTGCCTTAATGTGGCATTCAATTCAATATTAGATTCGATTGGGTTTTCTCAGAAAGTAGGAAATTCTACTCATTACCTCCACCATACATTGGACCTTGTTTTGACATATGGCATAGAAATAGAAAATCTTGTAGTGTCTCCTCATAACCCTGTACTGTCAGACCATTGTCTGTTAACCTTTGATTTTACTATTTCTGACTATTTGGCTCCTAAAGAAAAATATTATTACAGTAGATGTCTCTCAGATGATGCTGTTTCCAAATTTATGCAGATTGTTTCCTCTATGCCATGTGTCAACACAACGGAAATAAGCTAGAGACAGCTTGCTCCTTCTGTAATTGATAACATGGTGGATAGTGTTTCAGCTTCTCTGCATCAGACTCTAGACTTGGTGGCCCCCTTGAAAAAGAAAAAGTCTAATCAGAGATTTCTAACTCCTTGGTTCAACACAGAAACTCGTAGCTTAAAACAGAAGACTCGTCAATTAGAAAGAAAATGGCGCTCTACTAATTTAGATGAAATCTATTTAGCTTGGAGAAATCATCTTTTAATTTATAAAAAATCTCTTAGAAAAGCTAGAACGAGTTATTACTCTGCATTAATAGAAGAGAACAAGAATAATCCCAGGTTTCTTTTCAGTACTGTAGCCAGGTTGACAAAGAGTCAGGACTCTGTCAATCCTAGCATTCCCTTAGAGCTTTCTAGTCAGGACTTTTTGAACTTTTTCAATAATAAAATTTCATCCATCAGAGATAAAATCAATCAGATTCTTCCCACAGTTAACTTAAATACTGTAACTATTACAACTCCTTCTTTTGATGTCTGTCTTGATGAGTTTACTCCAATCGACCTTTGTGAGTTAGACAAAATAGTTTCCTCATCCAAACCTTCAACTTGTCTTTTAGACCCTATTCCTACCAGGTTATTTAAAGAAGTCTTCCCACTTATTGGTAGCTTTATTCTTCATATAATCAATTCTTCATTAAATTTAGGCCATGTACCGCAGGCTTTTAAAACGGCTGTAATTAAACCCTTATTCAAAAAGCCAACGCTAGATCCAGGAGCTTTAGCTAACTATAGACCAATCTCTAATCTCCCTTTCATTTCAAAAATCTTAGAAAGAGTTGTTGCTGCGCAATTATTTGACCACCTGCAGGGAAATGGTTTACTTGAAGAGTTTCAATCTGGGTTTAGAATCCATCATAGTACTGAAACAGCCTTAGCGAAGGTCACTAACGACCTCCTCATTGCATCTGATAATGGACTAGTTTCTGTACTTGTCCTTTTAGACCTTAGTGCAGCTTTTGATACTATCGATTATAATATTCTACTTGATAGATTAGAACACTATGTTGGACTTAATGGAACTTCGTTGCAATGGTTTAGATCTTATTTATCTGATAGGTTCCAGTTTGTTCATGTAAATAATGAGTTTTCTTTCAACTCAAAGCTCAGTCATGGAGTTCCACAGGGATCTGTGCTAGGCCCTACTCTTTTTAGTTTATATATGCTTCCGTTAGGCAACATTATTAGAAAGCACTGTATACATTTTCATTGTTATGCAGATGACACACAATTATACCTGTCAATGAAGCCAGATGATAGTAATCAATTAGCCAAGTTAGGAGCCTGTTTTAAGGAAATCAAAGCTTGGATGACTTGTAATTTCCTGCTATTAAATTCAGATAAGACTGAAGTCATTCTTGTTGGTCCAAAAAACCTTAGAAATTCCTTTCCAAATCAAACTTTCAGTTTGGATGCGGTTACTCTTTCTCTTAATAGCTCTGTGAGGAACCTTGGAGTTATTTTTGATCAGGATTTGTCCTTCAATTCACATATTAAATTTGTTTCTAAGACTGCCTTCTATCATTTGCGTAATATTGCCAAGATTAGGAGCATCTTGTCTCAGAGTGATGCTGAGAAACTGATCCACGCTTTTGTTAGCTCGAGATTAGATTATTGTAATTCTTTATTATCAGGCTGTCCTAAATCATCTTTAAAAAGTCTTCAGCTGATCCAAAATGCTGCAGCAAGAGTTTTAACAGGTACTAGAAAGAGAGGTCATATCTCTCCGGTTCTGGCCTCCCTTCATTGGCTTCCCATAGAGTTTAGAATTAAGTTTAAAATCCTTCTTCTTACTTACAAAGCTCTAAACAATCAGGCTCCTTTTTATTTAAAAGATCTGATACTACCGTATTATCCTAACAGAGCACTACGCTCCCAAAATGCAGGATTACTTGTAATACCTAGAATCTCCAAAAGTACAATGGGAGGCAGAGCCTTCAGCTATCAAGCTCCTCTCCTGTGGAATCAGCTGCCAATCTGGATTCGGGAGTCAGACTCGATCTCTGTTTTTAAGAATAGGGCTAAAACCTACCTTTTTGATATAGCCTACAATTAGGGAGGGATCATGTGTTTCTGAACCCTCCCTTAGTTATGCTGCTAATAGGTTTAGTCAGCCGGGGGACCTCCAGTAATGCACTGGGCCTCATTCCTTTCCTCACTCTCTATGAAATATTTTTTTTTTTGCTGGTCATTAACATCTGTTTGTTCTCTCCCATAGATTGAGTCCCCATCGTGCTGTTTGCTCTCTACATGTCTGTTCTTTTCTTCTTCTCTATCCCCTCACCCCCCAGCCAGTCGCAGCAGATGACTGCCCCTCCCTGAGCCTGGTTCTGCTGGAGGTTTCTTCCTGTTAAAAGGGAGTTTTTCCTCTCCACCGTCGCCAAGTGCTTGCTCACAGGGGATCGCCTGATTGCTGGGGTCTTTCTGCAACTGTGGGGGTTCCCCCCTACAGTTGATAGTGCTATGAGATGACTGTTGTTGTGAAATGGCGCTATATAAATAAAGTTGAATTGAATTGAATTGAATGTAGGATAACTAAGTAGACAGTTATGCTGTTTATTCCATCTTGCTACAATGCTCCGCACTTTGTATATATATTTATATATCTCTGTGTATGTGTGTATATCCACTGCTCTTATTTATATTTTTCGTATCTTCTTAATTATTGCTCTGAGTGTTGCTATCCCTGCGTTGTTGCAATCCTGGAATTTCCCCATTGTGGGACTAATAAAGGCTTATCTTATCTTATCTTATCTTAAAAGCATTGTCTGATTTTCACTGGTTAATTTTCATAGAATTTTTATTTATTACCACTTTTGTCAGATTCAAGTTATTTCTGTGACCATTGTGGGTTTTTCTTTCATTAACAGAGGGGTACCAACAATTTAGTCCATGTCCATATTTAGGCAGTTTTACTTTCCATGGGTAATCCCTTTTTCTATTATGCTGTGTGTGTTTCTGTCGTTTTGGTTGTCTACTGTCTTGCTGCTGTTACACTGTAATTTCCCAGTTTGGGATCAATGAAGTCTCTCTATCTATCTATCTGTTGCTTTTCCAAGTAACTAGTTACTTTAATCATGCAGTAATTGGTAAGCAACTCAGTTACTTTCAAAAAGAGGTCACTAATAACTGTAATTAGAAAACTTAAAAACTGCTAGTTAGTATTTGTGTACTTGAGTGGTCTTTGAAACTAGGAAAGAGCTTTACAAGTGCAGTTCCTTATCCCCTTACATCCGTACATCTGAAATGATCCAGACAGAACACTGACGAATGAAGGGGACAGCTTCTGGGGGGTCAGATTCTGCAAGACATGAGCAACAAAAGGGAAAGGAAAAATAAGGCTCTACAGCAGTTTTAATTTAAAGTGACAAACACACCAACAGACAAATTAAAACAGGTTTTAGAGTGGTTCTTTTCCAAAAACACCAGATTTTGGCATTTAAGAAAGCCAACTTCAAAGTGTCAGATGTTAAGTCATCAGATAAGACCACAAAACAAGCCCATAAAATAAAATCAAATTACTTTTTTCTGCTCTTTTTATATTTACCAGGCGTGCTCGATACTTGGCCTACAGATCAACTGTTTCCTGGTGCTGGTGGTTCCTGGGAAAGCAGAACCATGTGGAGATACCATCCTGTGTTGTCCTTCAAGTTCAGCATGAGTACCTCGATGAAGATGGCAACTACACTGGGTTCAAAGCTTACATTTAAAAATATCTGTAGTTGTCCAATTTTATATTTAATATAATAAATGTTATAAATCTTTCACATCATCAAGTCTGTTTGAGTTTGTTCATGTTGGTGTTTTTAAAATGTAAAATGGTAAATGGCATTCACTTATATAGCGCTTTTTCTCATCTCTAGATGACCAAAGCACTTTACAGATCCTGATATCTACACATTCACACACTGACGGCTGCAGAGCTGCCATGCACCGGCACTGGCCTGACCCACCATTGTAGACTGGTACCATGTAGGTTGGTATGTTGTCTTAAGTCCCAAATTAAATACCTTAGTCTGCATTTCCAGCAGAGTCTGATGTTTGGTTACTGTTAAGCAGGTAGGTCAGATTTTAAAATGCTCAGGCTGGCAGTCCTGGTACTCCAAGTACTTCACCGTGTCCTGTGGTTTGTTGATTGGTGCTCTGTTAAATGAAAAACGCAGGCCAAAAAGTTCTCGTGACGAATATTATTTCTAATTTCCCCACATTTATACCGAGTTGAGATGTCAACTTCTCACATCAGAATAGAATAGAACATAATAGGCTTTATTGTCGTACAGTACAACAAAATTGTGGGTGCTCCACCAGGCTACTGCACAATAAAGTAAGAGAGAATAACTTGAATTAAACACAGTTACAGAACACACAAACATATGACTGAAATAAAAATAGCCCATAGGTATATACACAGGTACGGTAGTGGCTTCGTGGGTGGAACTACTGTATGTACATAAGAGAGCAGGGTGCAGAACACACAACTGAGTAAAATGGCCCAAGGATTATGGAAAATATACACAGTAGTGATTTCACGGATGGGTCAATATACATGAAAGTGCAGAGTGCAAAGACAGGTGAGTTATTGTGATAATTAAAAGGTTCTCAGTTCTGTGCATGTGAGTGTTTGGGGGAGGGGTGGCCTCTGACTATTTGCAGTTCGGATGGCCCAGGGGAAGAAACTGTTTGTCAGTCTGGAGGTGTGGGGCCTGATTGATCTGAACCGTCGTCCAGAGGGAAGCAGATCAAACAGGTGGTGGGTAGGATGTGAGGGGTCTCCTGTGATGGCCTTGATCCTTCTGAGACAGGAGGCTCTGGAGATGTCTTCCAGGGAGGGCAGAGGGCTGGCAATAATTTTTTGGGCAGTGTTGATGACCCTCTGCACAGTCCAAAAAATTATCGGCAGCCCTCTGCCTAAATGCAACTGCAGATTATATTTAGTAACAGATTGTGAGAAGAATATTTAGCTATATTGCACATACATGAATCAACATCAGACAATGACAGAGACAAATGGACCTGTAGTCTTTCTGCTGCTTCCTGTTTTGGACAGATGTGGTCAAACAGACGTACAGACGTGGACAAAATTGTTGGTACCCCTCTGTTAATGAAAGAAAAACCCACAATGGTCACAGAAATAACTTGAATCTGACAAAAGTGGCAATAAATCAAAAGTCTATGAAAATTAACCAATGAAAATCAGACAATGCTTTTGAATTGTGGTTCAACAGAATTATTTTATAAAACAAACTCATGAAACAAGCCTGGACAAAAATGATGGTACCCTTAACTTAATATTTTGTTGCACAACCTTTTGAGGCAATCACTGCAATCAAACGATTTCTGTAACTGTCAATGAGACTTCTGCACCTCTCAGCAGGTATTTTGGCCCACTCCTCAAGAGCAAACTGCTCCAGTTGTCTCAGGTTTGAAGGGTGCCTTCTCCAGATGGCTTGTTTCAGCTCCTTCCACAGATGTTCAAATCAAATCAAATTCAAATCAAATCAACCTTTATTGTCATGTTGCTGTACATGCAACTGTACTGCAGGCAAGATGAAATTGCGTTTCTCTCGGCATCCATATAAGTAAAAAGAACATAATTTAAGACACACTCACACACCCCCTCACCCCCCACCCCAACACAGCCATTCACACATCGCTGAGACATACTTGAAAACTAACTAGAACTATAATATACAAATAATATACATAATGTCCATAAGGTGCAGTAGTATGTATGAAAGATTCCGGATCAACTGTTCAGCATCCTAACAGCTTGTGGAAGGAAGCTGTTAATCAGTCCAATCCAGAAACATGTGGCGGTGTTCAGACTGAGAAGGAGAAATTTCTCCATCAGTCTCTGGGGAATAATGGTGTTGAATGCTGAACTGAAATCAATGTACAGGAGTCTGGCGTAGGTGTCTTTCTGATCCAGGTGGGTGATGACAGAGTGCAGGGTGGTGGCTATAGCATCCTCCGTGGAGCGGTTTGAACGATATGCAAACTGGAGCGGGTCGTGTGATGCAGGGAGGCAGGCTGTAATGTGTGGTTTGACAAGCCGTTCAAAACACTTCATCACAATTGGTGTCAGTGCAACAGGACGATAGTCATTCAGACAGGACACAACTGGTTTCTTTGCCACCGGTACTATGGTAGATGTCTTAAAGCATCTGGGAATGATGGCCTGACCCAGGGAGATGTTATAAATGTCAGTCAGGACATCCGCCAACTCGCTCGCGCAGTCTCGGAGCACACATCCCAGGATGTGTCCACTGCGTTGATGATGATAGCTGGCCCAACAGATGGTGAAGATGGGCCAGCCCTCCCTCTGATTGTCAGGTATGATGCTTCAAAACGTGCAAAGAAGTTGTTGAGCATGTCTGGAAGCGAAGCGTCATCATCATCGACCCCCTGCCTAGACTTATAATCCATCAGTACCCGAACTCCCTGCCACATCCGTTTGGTGTTCCTTGTGTCACAGAGGTGTCCCTGGATTTTCTCCGCATAGGCGCACCTCGCCATCTTAATTCCCTTTGAGAGCGCAGACCAGGCTGAGGGGAGGGCGATCCTTCGCTCTGAAGGCTGCATCTCTGGCTGTGAGCAGCGAGCGCACCTCTGCCGTCATCCAGGGTTTATAGTTGCCCCGTGCAGTGTTAGTCTTCACTATAGTGACATCCTCTGTGCACTTTGCGATGTAGCTGGTGACCGTTTCAGCATACTCCTCCACATCTGTCCTGTCTCCCTGGGAGGCTGCTATTTTGAAGACCTCCCAGTCTGTGTGCAGAAAACAGTCCTGAAGTGCCGAGGCTGCACCCTCTAGCCAAATTCAATAGGATTTAGATCAGGGCTCATAGAAGGCCACTTTAGAATAGTCCAATGTTTCGCTCTTAGCCATTCTTGGGTGTTTTTAGCTGTGTGTTTTGGGTCATTATCCTGTTGCAAGACCCATGGCCTGCAACTGAGACCAAGCTGTCTGACACTGGGCAGCACATTTCTCTCTAGAATACCTTGATAGTCTTGAGATTTCATTGTACCCTGCACAGATTCAAGACACCCTGTGCCAGATGCAGCAAAGCAGCCCCAGAACATAACAGAACCTCCTCCATGTTTCACAGTAGGGACAGTGTTCTTTTCTTGGTATGCTTCATTTTTGCGTCTGTGAACATAGAGCTGATGTGCCTTGCCAAAAAGTTCCAGTTTTGTCTCGTCTGTTCATAGGACATTCTCCCAGAAGCTTTATGGCTTGTCAACATGCAGTTTGGCAAATTCCAGTCTGGCTTTTTTATGATTTGTTTTCAACAGTGGTGTCCTCCTTGGTCGTCTCCCATGAAGTCCACTTTGGCTCAAACAATGACGGATGGTGCAATCTGACACTGATGTACCTTGACCATGAAGTTCACCATGAATGTGTTTAGAGGTTGTTCTGGGCTCTTTTGTTACCATTCGTATAATCCGTCTCCTCCTGCAGCCACATCCAGGGAGGTTGGCTACAGTCCCGTGGATCTTAAATTTCTGAATAATATGTGCAACTGTAGTCACAGGAACATCAAGCTGTTTGGAGATGGTCTTATAGCCTTTACCTTTAACATGCTTGTCTATAATTTTCTTTCTAAACTCCTAAGACAACTCTCTCCTTTGCTTCCTCTGATCCATGTTTAGTGTGGTACACACCATGTCAACAAACAGCACAGTGACTACTTGTCACCCTTTAAATAGGCTGACTGACTGATTACAAGTTTGTAGACACCTGTGATGTTAATTAGAGGACACATCTTGATTGAACATGTCCCTATGGTCACATTATTTTCAATCTTTTCTAGGGGTACCATCATTTTTGTCCAGGCCTGTTTCATGAGTTTGTTTTTTTAAATAATTCTGTTGAACCACAATTCAAAAGCATTGTCTGATTTTCATTGGTTAATTTTCATAGAATTTTTATTTATTACCACTTTTGTCAGATTCAAGTTATTTCTGTGACCATTGTGGGTTTTTCTTTCATTAACAGAGGGGTACCAACAATTTTGTCCACGTCTGTAAAGCTGTCTATCCCACAACAGCTTCTCTGGTGACTTTCTCACACTGGCATGCTGTCTTTTGTGACTGGAATGGAACACTTCATGAAGGCAGATAACACAATTTTTTTTTTCATTTTTTTTTTTATTTAAGTTTTTGTAAAGGGTATACAGGTCATTACAGCATTGCATTGTTAACATTTTCATCGTACGTTCCCTTATATTTTGCTATTTGACAACATTGGTAGAATAGTTATTACAACACCCCCTTTTTTTTAAAGTGAAATTAAAGAGAATTAAATTAAAAAAAACAAACAAAAAAAACCCTGAATAAACAAACAAACAGAACAGCAAAAAACAAACAAACAGAAAATTAAGTAATTAAAAGTAAAAGAGCAACTGAGTAGTGTTGGAACAAAGAGCGGGACCATCACTGAAATGGTATTTGTCAAAGATTAGATCTAATGGAAGACACATATGCGATCCAGGGTTGCCAAAAGTTCATGAACCCATCCATGTCCTGTCTCAGTGCGAATGTCAACTTTTCCATCGAGTAAATGTCTTGAATCACGTTAATCCAATCTTCAGGTGTAGGACAGTCCTTCAGCATCCATTTTTTAGTTAGGGCTTTTTTGCTTGCCAATATTAAAACATTGAATAAGTATTTATCTCCTCGTCTTTCCAGTGAGTCCGGTAGTAAACCCAAATACAAAGTTATAAAAGAAAAGGGAACTGTTATTTTGAATATTTTCCCCAATATTGTCTGTACGTTGGTCCAATATTGGTGGATAACTGGGCATGACCAAAACACATGAAAATGATTTGCAGTCTTTTCACCACACAGGCGCCAACAGTTCAACCCCTTATGGGTAAATTTGTTTTGTGCAGGTGTTCTGAAAAATCTTACCAAATTTTTCCATCCAAATTCTCTCCACTGCAGGGATGAGGTACTTTTCCATTGCTGTCTATTTAGCTTTTCCCATATTTCCAATTGTAAAGTGAAATTCCCCTCTTCTTCCCATCTCTCTTTTATATATGATGTGTTGTCTCCTTTTAAGTCTTGAAGACCTTGGTATATTTTAGAAATGTATCTGATCCCTGGGATCCCTTTATATGCCATTAAGAAGACCTTCAGAACACCTGACTGGGCCCTTTCCAAATCCTCCTTTTTAAGTATATTGTTTATGTGGTGTCTAAGCTGAAAGAACCTGTAAAGGTCTTGATTTATTAGACTTTGTTTTTTCATATCTTCAAAACTTCTTAAAGTTTGCCCCTTAAAGAAATCGTAATATTTTATAATTTTAACTTTAATTTTATTTTATAATTTTACTTTACTTTAAAATTTTTATAATTTTACTTTGTTGAAAAAGTCAAATACCTAGGTGTGTGGATTGAATCTGATAAGACCAATGTTGATTGTGACAGGCATCTCAGGAAACTGTATGCTCAAACAAATTTACTGTTGAGAAATTTCCATAGATGTTCCCCTGATGTCAAATGTATGTTGTTCAAGACCTTCTGTACCTCAATGTACTGCTCGCCTTTATGGTTTAATAGCAATGTTGCTGTTAGGAACAAAATCCGCATTGCATATAATAACTCCCTAAGAAGGTTGTTAGGTGTACCACGAAGGTCGAGTGCAAGCAAGATGTTTGTGTCTGTGAACATTCCGTCTTTTGGCGAATTGTTACGTAAGAATGTTTACAGTTTTATGAGAAGGTTGCTGGCATGTAACAATCATCTTATATCAGCAATTGTCAACTCGTCACTCACACTTCATTCCAGCATTTGGAAGTGGTGGCGTTCCATTTTATACTGAGCCCATTATTGTATGTTATTGTTGTTATAAGAGCGCCGAGTGTCTGCTGATCTGTATATACTTTTATTTATTCATTTATCTATTTTCTACTCGTTTTAGTTTTGCTCTTAATATGAACCCTGAGTTTGAAATAAACATTTGAATTTGAATTTATCAGCCCTTTCTCTTTCCACTCTTTAAATCTAGTGTCTGTTTTATTGGGGGTAAAGTCTTGATCATAGGCAATCCATTGCAGAAGTCGATAGGGCTCTTTAGCTTGATTCTCTCTGACTATCTTAAACCAAATTTTTAGCGGGGTCTCTATCCACGGGTTAGTGTTATTCAAGAGTTTAGGTAAGGCATTGTTCCCTATTATCGCCTGTAGGGGGATGTCACTTGTTATTTGGCATTCCATCTCCTTCCATTGTGCAGTGTAGACTGGGTTACATATCTCTACTAAAGTTTTAATTTGTGCAGCTATAAAATAGTCCCTGATATTTGGCAGCACGAGCCCACCTTTGTCTTTGTTTAGCTGTAGGGTTCTATACAGTGATCCCTCACTTATCGCGGTTAATGGGTTCCAGAACCGACCGCGAAAAGTGAAAAACCGCGAAGTAGCGTCACCCCTAATGACGTCATCCATAAATAATACGTACGTTCATTCTCTCACTCTCTCTCTCTCATATGATACGTGTGTGTGTGTGTACGTGTACATACATACGTAGATGTAAACAAAGTGTACATAAATATGTTTTTAGAACTCTTTTATTCTTATAACAAGATACGTAACTCAAGATGAAAATGATTTACTGCACAGGTTAATGAGAGCTTTACTGCTCCTCAGGTGACGCCTCATCGTGAGGTGCTGGAGGCGCAGGATCATCGAGGGCAGCTTCTGATAGAGCTGAAGCTGCAGGAGGCGGCGTAGTGGCTCGAAGGGAAGACTATTTCGCACAAAATGGCACAAGAGAACAGCAAAAAGTTCCACGCGGCGAGACTAAGTAACACGAGCGATAAAAAGCAATGAATGCGGTCTTCCTTCCCTTCATGGGTGCTCGGCAGGGAGAGGAGGTGGGTGAAACGTCTCGGCCAATCAGCTTGCGAGTTTTCCGAGCCGAGCCAACACGACAACAGCGAACAGAGAGTTGTGCGGCTCTCCGTGTTGATACCTGATGGTCTAATGTAGTCTCCCTGCCTTCTGCTAGCGCCCGCCCATTATTTCTCAATTTTGAATTTTTGATGAATATTTTTGAAAAATCCGCGATGCACTGAGGGCGCGAAAGGTGAAGCGCGAAGTAGCGAGGGATCACTGTATCTGATTCTAGGTCTCTTGCCCTGCCATATGAATCTTGAGATCCTTCTGTCTAGCTCCTGCCATGTTTTTTGGGGGGGTTCTACCGGTATTGTTTGGAAAAGGTATAGAAGACGTGGGAGTATATTCATTTTGACTGCTTCAATTCTTTGTGCAGTACCTAAGAATGGTATCATATTCCATCTTGCTAGGTCAGATTTTATTTTTGTCACCAGTGGATCATAGTTTAGTGATATAATTTTGTTGAGTTGTTTCGGGATATTGACCCCCAGATATTTCATAGATTCCAGCTCCCAGTTAGTTTTGAGTTCACTTAGTGAATAATGATTTGGGTCATAGTTGAATGTTAAAACTTGGGTTTTATGCATGTTTAATTTGTACCCCGATAAATCTCCATAGTCTGAAAAAACTGAGATTAGTTCTGGTAAAGAAGTGTCTGGTTGCCCTAGGTATATTAAAATGTCATCAGCAAAGAGTGCTATTTTATGTTCCTTCTGACCAAGTGTAATACCTTGAATTTTTTGATTTTGTCTTATCCATTGGCTCAGAGGTTCTATGAAGATTGCAAAGAGCAGTGGAGACAGGGGGCAGCCTTGACGACATCCTCTTTCCAGCTCAAAAGATGATGATAAATTACCGTTAATCCTTATTTTAGCTGTTGGTTTTTTATATAATGCCTGTATAGTTCTAATGAAGTTGTTATGAAAATTGAAACTGGATAAGATTCTATATAGGAAAGACCAGTCAACCGAATCAAATGCTTTTTCAGCATCTAATCCCAATATGACTGCATTTAAGTTATATTTTTTTATATGATGAATTATGTGTAAAGTGCGTCGAATGTTGTCTTGTGTCTGTCTTTGTCTTATAAAACCTGTTTGGTCTAGGTGAATTAAGTCTGTCAGTATGTTTTCTAACCTTTTGGCAAAGATTATGGTAAAAAGCTTATAGTCCTGATTTAATACACTGATTGGTCTGTAGTTGGAGCATTCTAGTTTATCCTTTTCAGGTTTAGGTATAACTGCAATGACCCCTTCTCTCCAGGAGGGGGGGATTTCCCCTGTGTGGAGGACATAGTTAAATGTTTTCAGGAGGAGAGGAGATAGTTGCTGTTTAAAGGTTTTGTACCATTCTGCTGTATAGCCATCTGCTCCTGGGGATTTGTTAGCTTTAAGTTTCATAATTGCTTTTTCCAATTCTTTAGGTTGTATTTCTGACAGTAGTGTTTTATTTTGTGATTCCGTAAGTTGGGGAAGGTGTAATGTGTTTAGGAATGTCTCGGATGCGTTTTTATGTTTTTTGTGGGAGTATAAGTTCTTGTAGTAATTCTCGAAGCTTTTAAGAATATCCTGAATTCTGAATTTTATTTCCTTTGATACTGGGTCTCTGATTTTGTAGATTGCTCTTTCTGTTTGTTGTTTCCTCAATTTATAGGCTAGTAATTTTGCCGATTTACTGCCTGCTTCATAGTGTTTTTGTTTCAGAAATGTAAGTTTCTTCTGGATTTCTATTGTGTAGATCTCATTTATTTGATTTTTAATTTCTTTAATCTTAAGCGAGCCATTAGAATGAGTGTTGTCTTTGTGTTCTTTTTCTAGGTTCTTGAGTTCTGACTCTAGTGTGATTAGTTTTTCTTTTCTCAGTTTCTTTTGGGTTGCCAGTTTTGCAATAATTTTTCCCCTTATTACAGCTTTGCACGCATCCCACAGTATTAAAGGGGATACTTCTCCATTATCGTTTTCTTCCAAATATCTGAGAATATCTGATTCCAATTCATCTTTCAGTGGTCCTTTCAGGACATTTGAATTCAACCTCCAGGAAAATGTATTATTTGTGTATTTTTGAATGTTTAAGTCCATATAGATCGGACTGTGGTCAGAGAGATCCATCAGTCCTATTTTACATGTTTTTACTCTTCCAATGTCTCTATTAAACATAAAAAAGTAATCAAACCTTGAGTAAGATGAATGTGGCGTTGAATAAAAAGTATAATCTTTTACATTGGGGTTGAATTCCCTCCATACGTCACAGATTCCCATTTCTTTTAGTAGCATCCGAGTTTTCCTATTTTGAGTGTTATTTTGATGTGAAGAATTGTTGCATCCCTGTATGGATTCAGTCTTAGATTGAAGTCTCCACCACATATCACTAAACCTTGGGCTTTAGTTATCATTAGGTCGAATACATTTTTATAAAATTTCCATTTAGCCCCTGGTGGTGCATATACATTCAGCAGGGTGATATCTTCTCCCTCTAGCCGCCCAATTACCAAACTGTATCTCCCTTCTTTATCTTTGTGTTCTGATTTTTTTTCAAATGTAATTTTGGTTGATATCAATGTCGCTACTCCCCTCCTCCTCCCTGATTTATATGAAGATGAAGAGATCATTTTAAACCCTTGTCTATTGAGTTTAGTGTGTTCCACGTCTGTTAGGTGGGTTTCTTGTAAAAATATTATTTCTGCTTTGTCTTTTTTCATTTTGCGTAGAATCTTGGATCTTTTAACTGGATTCAGGATCCCTTTTACATTATATGAGGCTATTTTGGTTACACCCTGTTTCTCCATTGTATTTTCTTATTTAGTATAACAGTGTGGTGGCCCTCTTTTTTGCTACTCAGAAACTGAAAGAACATTAAGAACATAAAAAACATTAAGAACATAGTGTACGAAACTTTAAAACAAAAAACTGTCAAAAAAACTTCCTGAGCTGGGGTCTCTTTAAAGACCCTGTAAGAGCCCTGATGGAGTGTAGGCTCTGAGGGAAATTCCTCAAACTCTGTTACGTGTTGAGGGCCCTCTCTTACCCCTGTAAGTTGTCCCATGTTTTTAACGTGAATTTCAGATCCCAATCCGAATTTGTAATGATTTTTTTTTTTTTTTTTTTTTAATGCCTATACCCTATGAGATTGTGTGCACCCTCCCACCCCCATCACAGCAAACCTTCACTCTAGTACAGTATTTGTTAGTGTGGGGAGAACATGTGGGTCATTGTTACATTTCTATTTTAACAAGATTTTTTTTTTCCTTTAAATTAAGAAGACATTTGTTTCTAATGCTATAACTGCTCCATGAAAGGTTTTACCACATGCTGATTCTGCATCTCCTTTAATGTTTGTTACCTTGTAGGAGGGGGGATGGAAGTGCAGAATGACTGAAAAGAGAGAAAAAACAAAAAGGTCGCTATTCCTTCCTGGAACTGGAAAGCTTGTCTTTGTAGCTCTGGGGCTGGGTTTCCCGCTGCTGGCCCGTGGATTTAGAAGGTCTTTGAGTGGACCACGTTTGAGCTCTGATTTTCTCGCTCAGATTCGCTGCGGGTTTAAACACCGTTACCGGGAGTCCTCTTCTCGCCATGTCAGTTGTTGCTTCTTCCGCTGAATTGTAGAGACATGACTCTTCACCATAAAAGACCCTTAACTTCGCCGGAAATGGCGTCTGAAAGCGTAGATTCTTTTCCCGTAAAACCTTTTTGGCGTCGTTATATTCCCGTCGCTTTTTAAGAACCTCAGGGGCGTAATCGTGCTCCACGAAGACTTTTCTCTCTTGATGCATAAATCCTTTTTTCTGCCAAGCCCGTCTTACAACCTCTTGTTTTATTTTGAAATCGGAGAATCTTACCAACACTGAACGCGGGTGTGCTTCTGCCGCTGGCTTTGCGGCTAATGTACGATGGGCCTTTTCTATTTTCAAATCGGTGGTTTGTGGAATATCCAACTTCTCTCTCAATAAGGATTCCACGCATTCCGCCACTGTGTTGAAACCATCTTCAGCTCCTTCTTTCAGATCGTGAATTCTGATGTTATCTCGTCTCTGTCTTCCTTCTTGGTCGGCTAGCTTAGCCTCCAGCCTTGACTGTTTTCTGTGTAAATCCAGCATAGAATCTTCAAGCACTTTTACTCTTTCTTCAGCTTCCAAGATTCGGTTTTCGGCCTGGTCCATTCTGCTGTTCGTCCTTATTAGTTCCTCTCTGAATTCGTGAAATTCGGCCCGAAATCGTCGTAATTCGTCATATAGCGATTTCAGGCTAACCTTTTTGTTAGCTAGGCCCAGCTCTTCGTCTCCTGAATGGAGGTCCTCGGGATCAGATTCTGCGGCCGCCGCGCGTCCTGACCTGGGGAATGCCAGTTTCTTCTGTTTGTGGTTAGGCATGGTGTTTTTGTCTTTTGATTTTTGTTTTTCCAAAAATCCGTTAAGTCTGATTTTGACTATGTTTTCCTTGGATTGGATCTGGGAGGTTCAGCGTTAAGTTGCTATCACCATGGCGTCCAGACCGGAAGTCAGATAACACAATATTTTTAAAGAACAAAGTCTTCAATTAATGATAAATTTGGATCAATTTGATAGTTAAAAAACAGGCTGGTATAAAATGTAATGTCTAATCAATATGTTTCAGAAACAGAAAAGAAAAACTTTTGTGTCACCGAAAACAAGCAAAGTGTAGATTAAACTTAATGATAAAATCATTGAATAAAAAAAACAGAATTACTGCTTTTACTTTGCATACAGACACATTTTGTTGGCAGATGATTTTTTTATTGACTAGTGAAGTTTTAGGGACTTATAGTATAGCATTTTCCAGTTAATGCAAATACAAATCCGTGTTGAACTCGAGATATACAGACAGCTGGGAGCTTCAGTTTTCAACTGACTGAAATATGACCATAAAATGTGTATAGAAGATAACATGATACCCCCCCCCCTCCCAAAAAAATAAATAAATAAATAAAAATAAAAGTAGCGATCTTGGTGTTATGTCTGGAAAGCAGGGCAGTGGAGGCAGGAGTTGTGCTGAACTCAAACTTTATTACAGACACAGTAAGATATTACACATGTTGCATCTATACGGCTATGCGCTAACACTAGATTAATATAGGCTGTTACTGTGATGGGTGGAGCGCCAAAGACCATGGCTCCTGCCAACAGTCACCCTATGTAGGCATGACGTGATGACATCACCCATGCATCTGTCATGTATGCACAGTCTGTTGTAAGCTGCGGCTTCACATCATTCACCCCCACCCCCCACCCCCACCCCCACGGGAAAGCCAAGAAAACATGATAAAACATTTAAACTCACAGCAGCTTTTACATTCACAACAGCTCTCTTTTTTTTTCATTGCACACAACACACCTTTTCTGAACCTGAGCCACCAGGTGGACCACCGGCTGACCGTGCACGGCCGAGTGGATTATTCTGCCACTGTGAACCAGACATGCTTCTACCTAAACATCTCAAAACAGTCACTGTTTACAGTTCAACTTCAAGGGGCCTCAGTCGAGCCCATGGTGGGCACACCCCTGGAAGTGCCAGCTGCAGCGGACCTGAGTGCCCTCTCGCTGGAATCATGGCCACTCGTCAGCACTGTCTCAGTCCGAGTCCCATACCAGCTGGATCGGCTCTAGCACTGTCTTGACCCAAGGCAGCTGTTCTTAGCTTCCACAGATGGCTGACATGCCATCTCAAACCATTGGCCATCCAGACGGTGACTGGCCTTTCGTGCTGTGATTCTCATCCGCTATGACGGGATTGTCTGTGGGTCCAGGCGGTCGGATCATTGGACCCGAACCCACTCAAGTAGTGCACGCAGCGATCGGTTCGGCTGCACTCGGCGCTGCTGCTCTGTCGTCTCTGATGCTGGTTGCTGCTTTGGCGGCGTGTCATCTGCAACAGCGACAGGACGTGTCCTCGGTTGGTGTTGCTCTGCTGGGTCCTACCGGGCCATGAACTCTCCATCCTGCTGTGCTGCAACGGCTCCCTGAGGCTGATACTCAGTGAAGATGTGGGATGAGCTCAGCTTTTACTGTCCCTCACCTGGTGCTAGTTGAGGTTGCAGTGATGTGTTGCTGTCATCGGCGACGGGACATGCACCAGGATGTCTTCGGTCACCAGGGTCCCCTTTCTCCATGAACTCCCCCTCCTGTGGCTCCACGGCGGTTGTTTGAAGCTCATGCTAGGCGAGGATTGGAGATGAGTTCAGTTTGTGTTCTCTCACCGTGCTGTGTTCACTCTCTGTGTTGTGTTCTTTGGCTGTACCCACATCAATGAAATCATACTCTCCCACCTGTGATGAGGATGCAGCTTGAGGACACTCATGCTGCGCGGGGACCGGCTCTGGGTCCCACATGGCTGTGGACTGGAGTTCTAGTGGCGGCTCTGGTTCTGCTGGGTTCTGTTCGGCATGCAGTGTGGTTTGCAAACACTCGTACTGTGCGGGGACCGGCTCCAGGTCTCGCATGGCTGAGGACTGGAATTCTAGTGGCGGCTCCAGTACCTGCGTGGTTGCAGTCTGGGGCTCTTGCTGCTGCTCCGGTTCTGCTGAGTTCTGTTTTGCGTGCGGTGTGAGGCAAGGAGTGGCTGCGTCCACCTCTGAGTGTAATGGACCCGAACCGCCATCGTCTAAACTGAGTTCACCACTGAGTTGGTGCACTGTGGTGCCCTGCTGTCCCGCAGTGTCCCTCGGGACCATCCCGAGAAGGTGTGGGGTCAGTGGGCTCAACCACTGGGGCATTTGTCTGTACCGACATAGCTGACTGTGGGAAACGCGGGCCTCAGCCACAATGCTACCAGGGCCGTCATCTCCAGCTGGGTTGTCAACTCCATTGCGGTCATCTCCGATAGGCAGTGCAGCATCCTCAACAGCACCAACCGTAGCCAGTCCACGGAGCCTGATACTCTCTGAATGTTCAGCCCCACCTGAAACATGTCCTGTATCAATGGATCCATGGCATACTCCTCCAACTGAGACTGTATCAGCCTATTCTCCACGTGCCCAAACTTGCACGTGCTAACCAAACAGCAAAGGGCGTCCACGTACTGTATGAGCAATTTGTCCTCTCGCTGTTGGCGCTGGTAAAACACAAACCTCTGGGCTATCATGTCCCGTGGAACAGCGAAGCATACAGTCAGCAATGTTACACAGTTGTCATACGTGCCCACCTGTCCCAAAGGTTGAATATCTGTTGCCCCTCGGTGCCCAGGTCATGGACCAGGATTGCTTGCATTCTCTGGTCTCCGTATCTGCTCAGGTTCACAGCCTCCCCTTAACAGCCGAACCACTCAAACTAATGGAGCCATGAAATGGGCGGCTCACCTGGGTCATCAAGGAATGGTGGTGCTGGCCCCAGACGCGCTTTCATTTTGAGGTTGCTAGGGTTTATCCTCGTTGCCATTTGTTAATATCCGGAAAGCAGGGCAGCGGAGGCAGGAGTTGTGCTGAACTGGAACTTTATTACAGACACAGTAGGATATTACACATGTTGCATCTATATAGCTGTGAGCTAACACTAGATTAATATAGGCTGTTACTGTGACAGGGGTGGAGCGCCAAAGACCACAGCTTTTGCCAACAGTCCCTCTATGTAGTCACAGTGTGATGACATCACCCGTGCGTCTGTCGTCATGTCTGCACAGTCTGTTGTAAGCAACGGCTTCACAACACTTGGCAAATGGATGCAATGGTCCCTCAGCTAACTACAGTGGGGGAGGGGGGTAAAAAAAGTATCTCCTTCTGTACAATTTTAATGGAAAACTTTTAAAAGTTACCCAACAATATTACCGGGGGGGAGGGGGGGGTCCACTGGCTTTTATATTCATAGGCTGTCTGTAAAGTCTCCATCCATAGTTTCAATTATCCAGAAAGTAAAAAGCCCAGTCTACACGTACAACAACAGCCTGTATATTAAACAACATGGATGATTAACATGAATTAGTTCAGTGGTGTCTGATATGACTCCAATCAGAGAATGACCTCAAACTGTCAAGATTTCATGCTCTAGTGTAATAGTATTTCTAACCATAAGCTAACATTATTCCTAAATAATACTATAAACTTAGTTAGATATTTGAACTTCTTTAGCATTTGGGAAACTAGTTTAAATTTACTATAATTAGCATACAAGACTACTTACACTCTGACAGTATGTTCTAGTCCCAGCAGTGCTAACAGTCGCTGTCCGCAGGGCAGCGACTGTTAGCACTAACGGGCACTAACGAGCACTAACGGGCTCTCCAAAAAGTACATCTGCACCTGAGACAGCCTTGTTACCCTACAACATCCAGGCAAGATGCATTTTCATGGTCGAGGAGGGATCTCGTTAACCAGCAGGCAAGCAAACATGAGCAGGCTGTGTAAACGCAAGAGCAAGCAGAAAACCACTGCACATGCACATGCACATGCACGGCTGGTATTTATATCCCTGGGGGCAGTGACAGGGCGGGGTTAGGGCTGCACTACGTAGAGCAGCCCTGTTTTAGGTCCACCCAAAAAGTCCTAGCAAGAGAACTGCCAGAAAACTGTTCAGTGGAACTTTGCTGTTTAGCTGTGCATACTTATAAGCCTTTTACCATGATTTAAGCACCACATTTGTAATATTCAGTGGTGTGAAAAAGTGTTTGCCCCTTCCTGATTTCTCATTTTTTTGTATGTTTGTCACACTTAAATGTTTCAGATCATCAAACAAATTTAAATACTAGACAAAGATAACACAAGTAAACACAAAATGCAGTCTTTAATTGAAGGTGTTTATTATTAAGGGTAAAGACAATCCAAACCTACATGGCCCTGTGTGAAAAAGTGATTGCCCCCCTGTTAAAACATAAATTAACTGTGGTTTATCACATCTTTGGAAAGCTGAGTTCAATTTTGTAGCCATTTCTAAAGCTTTGGGACTCCAGCAAATCACAGTGAGAGCCATTATCCACAAATGGCAAAAACATGGAACAGTGGTGAACCTTCCCAAGAGTGGCCAGCCAACCAAAATTACCCCAAGAGTGCAGTGACGACTCATCCAAGAGGTCACAAAAGACCCCACAACAACATCCAAAGAACTGCAGGCCTCACTTTCCTCAGTTAAGGTCAGTGTTCATGACTCCACCATAAGAAAGAGACTGGGTAAAAATGGCCTGCATGGCAGAGTTCCAAGACGAAAACCACTGCTGAGCAAAAAGAACATAAAGGCTCATCTCAGTTTTGCCAGAAAACATCTTGATGATCCCCAAGACTTTTGGGAAAATACTCTGTGGACTGATGAGAAAAAAGATGAACTTTTTGGAAGGTGTGTGTCTCCTTAAGAACATCATACCAACAGTAAAATATGGTGGTGGTGGTAGTGTGATGGTCTTGGGCTGTTTTGCTGCTTCAGGACCTGGAAGACTTGCTGTGGTAAATGGAACCATGAATTCTACTGTCTACCAAAAAAATCCTGTCCGGCCATTTGCTCGTGACCTCAAGTTGAAGTGCACTTGGGTTCTGCAGCAGGACAATGATCAAAAACAAACCAGCAAGTCCACCTCTGAATGGCTTAAGAAAAACAAAGTGAAGACTTTGGAGTAGCCTAGTCAAAGTCCTCACCTGAATCCAATTGAGATGCTGTGGCATGACCTTAAAAAGGTGGTTCATGCTCGAAAACCCTCTAGTGTTGCTGAATTACAACAATTCTGCAAAGATGAGTGGGCCAAAATTCAGTGCTGTAAAGGATTCATTACCAGTTATTGCAAAAGCTTGATTGCAGTTGCTGCTAAGGGTGGCCCAACCAGTTATTAGGTTTAGGGGGCAATCACTTTTTCACACAGGGCCATGTAGGTTTGGATTTTTTTCCCTTAATGATAAACACCTTCATTTAAAAACTGCATTTTGTGTTTACTTGTGTTATCTTTGTCTAATATTTAAATTTGTTTGATGATCTGAAACATTTAAGTGTGACAGACATACAAAAAAAAAAGAGAAATCAGGAAGGGGGCAAACACTTTTTCACACCACTGTATATATTATGCTTAGAAGAAAAATGCTGAATTCATTTGTCATGGTCTTTAATTCTACTGGGCTTATCTTCTTGAGTGACAATAAAGTTTGCTTACTTTCTTTATTTACCATAAATTTTATGTTATAGCTTTGCAGAAAAGTTTGAATTAAAATTACAAATTATTCCCAAGAATGAAAGGAATATGTTGGAACTAGGACTGCAGCTATTGAATATTTTAGTAATCGAGTAATTTGTTACTGTAATTGAACAATTATTTGAGTAATCAGATACTTTTTTTGTTTTGAAGAAACTTGCATTGACCAACGTGCAGAACTTTCTTTCCCAAAGAACAGTAGTAATTGTACCAATCACTCAGTAACAAAGGTACACATTTATTGCAATGTTTATTGCATAGAAGGTAACTTTAAACGTACATTACACCATAAAGTTTTGTTTTGTAGCATTAGTTTCAACTCGCATGGCTAACATATAGCAGCTGCCACTATTAGAGGTAGCTGCTATATGTTCTTTGGTCATATAAGCATAATTAGCGTAGCTGACTGTGATGTGGTATTTTATTGTGAAGTGCGGTGTAGTGGCTTTTAAACTGGTTAATTGTGTCCATGTAAACATGGCTACTGTAATGACGTTGTTGTGGTATGCTAGCTCGCCGCTCAGCTTTACAATATACACACTGCACAATATTTTCCTTCAATTTGAGCTTGAAATGATCTCAGACTTGAGATACTTTTTGTCACCTTCTCTGACTTTCTTCTTTTTGCTGTCACTCTGTCACTCTGACATTGCGCCATTCAACAAACCCACGTCTTTTTTACATAGCGTGAGGAAAGAAGGTCATACCGCAAGAAGGTCATACTGGAAGAAGGTCATATAGACCGGAAGTGCTACATTAAACAATGCTTTGAATCATAGATTTTTGAATCAAGGAATTTTTGTAATCGAATTACTTAAATTATTTGAGTAATCATTGCAGCCTTAATTGGAACTGATACCGTTTCATGATAACTGTTATTAGATCAGTTTTATTCCAGAAATGTCACTGCTGCCTTTGTGTCTAATTAGTTTGCTGTGCTAATGTACTGAGCTGCTTATTAAAACTTATGTGGAGATCGTCACATGTACAAAGTACAGAAGCACCAAGACGAACAGATTTTCGATCAGAAATGACAGGTAGCCCATTAAATCCAAGGCCCCATTCAGCAGTGATAACAAAAGCCACCAGTCAGGCCAGGCCGGTTAATTGAAACGCAAACATCTGATCAAAGTGAAGCTCCAGCTCAACAGTTTCATTGTTTTTGTAGGGCCCTTGTGTAGGACCTGTTGACTTTTCCAATTGGAGCTATAAACTTGTGTTTGTCCATGCATTTCCGAGACTGATGGTCAGCCTGATCTGAACTATTACCAGTTAAATGTGTTTGCCAGTTCAGGCAAAGCCACCCTCCCTCCTTGCTGTCCTAAAAAGATCAAAAGGGAAGCCCCCCCTCCCCATAACCCCCGTGTAACATTCCCCACCCCAGCCGTAACCCCCATGTCCCTCCTCCCGACCTCTTCATTTCCTTTTAGCCATGACAGTTCGGTTGGAAAGCCAACCATAAATGATGTTTTTCGACGGCCTGGTGTTGGGGACATGGCCTCTCAGTGCACAGCTTTTAACAAGGGGACACGTCTTTTATGAAAAAGAAAGAAAAGAGAAACAATCTGCATATTTCAGTCATGTGCGGCCGTGCTCAGCTGATCAAAGAGCCGCAGGGATGCTATTGCAACTGAAGGCTTGAGGACCGTCATGATGTGAATGAGCACAAATTGATGCTACTGATGCTAAACGGTTAAGCGCCTCACAAAATGTCATGAGGTCAATCAACTTTTGGTAGTCATTTGACCGTGACACAACCTTGGCAGTTTTAGTAACTAAACAGGCCCCGGGGCTGCGCTGCATGCTGCCTGATTTCTTAAAAAAGCAGTTTGTGGTAAAGAAGAGAAACCAAGGGCTGAGTAAAGACATTTTCACCATTTTATACATATTTACATATTTACATATTTTCTGTAAATTGAATTTGGGGCCATCAGCACAATGCAGAAAGAAAATTGTAATCTTTAATGTAGGAACTCAGTAAATGACTGAATCGGGGTGAGTAAGTGATGAACAGAAATGATATTAAAGGCAATCAGCTCCAATAATTGTATAGCTTTTTTTTTTTTTTTAAAAAAAAAACATGCTATGATGAATACACTCTAAAGGGGTCATTGATTGCACTTTTTGTTCCCACATTTTAACGGCTCACAAATGTCTTAATGATGTGTTTGTGACATATTTGGTTCAAATTTTCTTTAATTATGTAATTATTGCACCAATTTTTCTTCCAGCCTTTCAATACACTAATATGTTTCTATTTTCTCTGATTCAACAAAGTTTGATTTTTCTTTGGTGTGCAAAATTTCTCAAATTTCTCCAGCACTTTATCATAGTCAGTCTGCTGTTCAACCATTAGCTAAAAGCTATTGACAACATCTATAGCATCTTAGCCAGCTACCTTCATGAAAAGTGCAACTTTCTGCACACCGCTCTTATCAGCTGCTCCAATTGCTGTAACATACAGGCTGAAACATTCAAAACCACTTCCACTTCCCTTCCACCTTACCTGTCAGCTTGAGTGGAGAAGGAGGCCTCCACCTATTCATTGACACTATTATAATATATGTCTCTTCCAGTCAGTCTCCTGCATGGTACTGGTCAAGTCTATCTATGAACATGTCACTAACATGTTTTTATACACAAATTACTGTGTACCAAGTTGGGTTCAATAGGCATCACTAGTAATGACTATGACTAACTGGCTAGAGCAGACAGATTTCACCAACCTTGTGCAGTGAAACTAAAGAAACATAACTAATTTGAAATGCAAATTACAACTTCAAAGTTGAAGAGTTAAAATTGTTTTTCACTGGTCTAAATCAGTCAAGTGATGATGCATTTCAGTTAAATTAGCCTGAAAACACCAGTTAATGATCTTTGTTTTCCAAGTTGTTATAATGGAATGCCTTAGACATGGACATAACATCATTTCTTCAGCTGACTTTCAACATCGGGCAGAAAAAAGAATGAAACACCAGAGTTTCTAAAAGCACAGTACACAGAAAATTGGCTTTTCTACCATGGCCCTGAGAGCTCAAATGCACTGCCACATCAGACAGCAGCTGCAAATGGACTCAAAACTCAAAGCAGCTGCATTAAAATGGCAACGCATTTTAATGCATACAGTTGAAAACCAGAAGTTTACATACGTATACTGTATAAAACGATGCATAATCTTTTTTCTCAGTGTCTAACACTTACGGCGCATTCAGACGGCTACTCTTTGGTCCAGACCAAAGGACCAAGCAGTGGCTTCCACGGATAGTTCGGTTTGTTTGTTGGAACTCTGGTGCGCACTAAACAAGCGAAGTCTGGTCCCCCTGAAAACGGGGGGCTCGGTTCCGTTGCAAAGTCTGGTGTGCTCTCCTTGCAGTGTGAATCCAAACAGATTATCCAATGGACCAAAGGGCGGAAGTGCCCCTCGGCGTTTGTGTAATCATACCAACACGTAGTCTGAAAAGAGGAAGTGGGATTTACCGTAGTACATTTTGGGTAGAAAATTTAGCTTAGTTTAGTTTAATGTTTATTTGAAAGGGATATTGCATACTAATGTCATGAACACCCCTCCGGGGCAAAAACAAACCCAGTTGCTTAACTGCAGTTCAGGCTTTTATTACAGGAAAGAACAGAAACGGTCCAAAAATAACTGTGCAGATAATACAAAGCAGAGTAAATATGAAAGAACTTACGCAGATGACTCTCCAGAGCTAGGAATCTCTGGAGAGTGAAGGAGGGGGAGACTGACTGTGGGGACAATCCAGTCTAAACACAGTTGTGGCAGCCGTAAGGGCAGAGAGGAAAGGGCAGTGTTTAAATACATGAAAATAATGGGCAGCAGGTGCGAGAGCCAAGCTGGTAGGAAACTAATTGCATAACTGCTCCCAGCTGATGAGGGAACAGACTGAGAGCAGAGAGAGGGAAAATAGCAGGTGTCCTAAAACATAATCACTCACAGCTGATGGACTGACAGACTGAGTGAAAGGTGGTTGCGTCTGGGAACGGAGAAGAGAGGCTATGTCCCCCAAACAACACAACAACCTAACAAGAAAATAATAACAGACAGAAAAATACTGAAAAACACAAAGGGAGTCTGAGCGCTGCGGACAGATGCTCAGACATATGACAGAGCCCCCCCCCCCCCAACACCACCACCACCACCAAGCGGTGGACCCCAGACACCCCAAGGTAACACCAAAAAAAGACCCACCCACCCCCAAAGAAGGAGTACAGCAAAAAAAAAAAAACACCCCAGGAGGGAGATGGGGGGAAAATGGCTAGGAGGCAAAAAACAAACCAGCTCACAACCCACACCTGCGCCCCGACAAACCCCTAAATGGTCCCATAGCTCTAAAGTTCAGGGGGCCGCCTAAAGTCCCAGCAGCGGACGGCAAGGTGAACCAGGTCAGGTGGCCTGCCAAAGTCCCAGGCCAGCTGGACGGCCAGGTGTTACGAATCGGGTGGCCTGCCGGAGAACACGGACCACCTGACCTGGCGGCTCAGTCTCTCTGGCGGCGGCCCGAGTGCTTCAGCCACCTAACCCGAAGAGGCGGCCTGGGAGGCAGCTCCCCCACAGGGAGACCCATAACTGGGGAGGAGAGCCGAGTAGGAGGAGCCCCGACGTCTTCAGGCAGAGGGAGAAGGGGGGCCCCGATGGCATCAGGCAGAAGGAGAAGGGGGACCACAACGACATCTGGCTGAAGAGGAGGGGGAACCTCGATGCCCTCAGTGGTCTCGGACTGGGTAAAGGCAGCACCAGTGGTGGCTTTGGGCTGGAGCTTAGCAGCTCCTGCGGTGGCTTCGGGCTGGAACTTAGCAGCACCTGCAGTGGACCTGGATTGGACCAATGCTGCACCCTCGGTGGACCCTCACTGGGCCAACGCTGCACCCTCGGTGGACCCTGGCTGGGCCAATGTTGCACCGTCGGTGGGCCCCAGCTGGACCAAAGTTGCACCCTCGGTGGACCCTGGCTGGGCCAACGCTGCACCTTCAGTGGACCCCAGCTGGGCCAATGCTGCACCCTCGGTGGACCCCGGGCTGAGGGGTAGTGCCCATGGTGGACCCATGCTGGAGCGCAGCGCCCATGTCGGCTCCAAGCTGGGGCGCAGCACCCTTGATGGTCCCCGCATGGACCGCAACACCCATGGAAACCTGGACTGCATTGGAGAAGCCCAGACAACGGCTTCTGGCAGGGGACGAGCTGTGCCCACGAAGGACCCAGCCTGGGTGGGAACACCCACAACCTCTACGGGAGGAGCTGGACACAGGATGACCTCCAGCAGTGAGCCCGGACACCCACGGATACCTCTGGCAGTGTTGGTTCGTCTCCGGTGACCCTGGGAGAAAGCTCAGACACACATAGAGAAACGGGTTCATGGTCACCCGTGAGCTCAGGTACAGTGGGTGGTTGCACCTGGCCCTCCCCACCAAGAGCCAGGCAAGATTGCTCTAGAACTGAGAGGAGAAAAACAAAGGAGAGCACTTGCCTGAGCTCGAGCTCCACCACCATCCAAGACTCCAACCATCCATGTGACGGTGTTTCCACGGGCTCAGCCCTCTGGAAGTCCAGTTTAGTTGCTGACTCTGCTGCAGCGAAGCTGTCGTGACCCATGCTGGTGGCTCCTCCGGCGTGGAAGCCGGGGGTAGGCTCCATGTCGGCTCTGGAGTCGGGTCCTCCAGGGCCACCAGCTCCTTCACCATCCGACGGCTCAGTTCTGGAACCGACGGACACTCAGGGATAGATGGGGGAGACACGGAGAGGATAGGGGAAGGTTTAGCTATTGCAGCAGGAGGAGAGAGCTCAGAGGTCTGCTTAACCTGAGACTCTCCCCCGGGAGGCAGACAAGGCTTATTATTACAAGATGGAAGAGAATGAAAAAACATTTGCCTGACATCCTGGATCTTTATGTTCTCTGCTGCTGGCGACAGGCAGTCATCCCTCTCCCCGTCAACGGCAATCCTGACCCTCTCAATGGATTGTGGAGGAGCCGGCTCTGACAACATGAAAGTGGGCGTAACCGGAGAAGGGCACGTCATGGTGACGGTGGTTGCAGCAGCAGCGGAGAGAGTACGGGCTGGCGGAACAGCCTGCGAGGAAAGAAAAGAGAGAGGCTCTGCTGCGGGAATTGTTGGGCTAGACGTCGGGAAGATGGCTGCCACAGAGGAGGTGGGCTTCCTCCGGCAATCCGATGTGAGATGCCGCTGTTTCATAGGAGCTGGAGCTGGTGGCGAGCGTGCTGGAATCAGCGCAGGCATCAGAGCCACCTACCTCAGTCCCTCAACCGTACTTGGAAGGGAATAAAGGGAGGAGAGTATATTTATTGCCTTCGGGTGATTCCACAAGTTAGGAAACACCTGTATCACTCGCGTTGCGCCATCCCGGCTCTCCTGAACCATCTTGGGAGAATGGGAGGCTCGTGTCTGTGACCAAATGCTTTCCAGAAGGGACACCGCCCACCGCTCCACTTCGTCCAGATTGAACATGGGGAGCTCCAACACACAGGTCGGTCAAAAACACACAAAAAAGTGAAAAAATGCCCTAGTGCAGAAGCTGGATTTTCTTTGCCAACTGTCATGAACACCCCTCTGGGTCAAAAACAAACCCAGGTACTTAACTGCAGTTTAGGTTTTTATTACAGGAAAGAACAGAAACAGTCCAAAAATAACTGTGCAGATAATACAGAGTAGGGGTGGGTTCAAAAGATCAATATATCGATATGGATCGATACATGTTTGACTGAGCCGATATCGATCCACAAAATCCGCGGATCGATCTTTTAATATTAATATGTTTTAATATAATATTTTTACGTTTGTGAACATCTGCTGAGTATAATCGGGTCGAAACCGGGTCAGTGAGCGAGGAACAACGGCCGAGAACCATAAACAACCAACGCGCTAACGGAGCTAGCAAGCTAACGGATATGCTAGTTCTTCTTCTGTGGTGTTAAAACGGTTCTCATCCGGCAAGAGTTTCCTGCCGCGCGTGCTCTTTCGTGTTTACACGAGCGGAGATAATAACGTGCGTCTCTTAATTTAGCAACAAAATTCACCGTAAAGATTGTCCTCAACAGCTTCTGAATATTTTTCATAAATAAAACTTCTGTGTTCCCTGCGGCGCGTGCACACGTCTTTTGTGTTTACATGACGCGGAGTTAATAACGTGCGTCTCTTAATTTAGCAGCAAAAGTCACCGTATAGACTGTCCTCAACAGCTTCTTAATATTTTTCATAAAGCGGGGATAAACGGACTTTTACTCCGTGCAGCGCTGTGTTGGAACATAAAGTTGACGACTGATAAACGGAAAATGCGGAGACTGAAACCCATGAAGCAGAGACTTGGAGCTGCTGAGACTGTAAGTATAATATTTGTTTCTTTTAACGTTTGTGTCGTCAATTAATAATTTATCTGGCATGATGATAGTTTCTTTTACAAACTATGGACACAGAGAGAACTGTTGGTTAAGCGCTGTGAATAAATGCAGAATTAAGGTATATTTTATGAGATTGACTTCTGCCACTTAAGAGATGTGAAGAGAATAAATCACAATAAAATTAATAAAGGCTGCAGTACAACAAGCTATTTTTACTCAGTAGAACTAAATTGAAATGAACAAACCTTCTCAGGAAATGAACTGAAACCCTTTTCCAACATTGAAAGTTAATTTGTAGTTAAAATATAAAAAAAAACACCCTAAATTATTAAACCCTACTGTGGTGTGGGGATCTAAAAATATGAATGTTAATTTTACTGTGAAATCTCTTCTTTTTATCTGCCTTCAGATGTGTGAAGACTGGAAGCTTCATCCTCACTGAGACCTTCTGAAGGTCAGAGGTCGTCAGTGGAGGAGCATCCCTGCTTCATGTGGATTTCAGCACAGAAGAAGACCTTCAAATTCAAGATTCAAGGAGGTGCTGCCATCATTTTCTCCACACTAACATGCATTCAGTGCAATTTAGTTGTTGTAATGACAAATTCTTTTATTTCTTTTTTAAAGTTCTCAGCAAGAACACAATATTGGTCTTTTTTTTCTTTACAATTTTACTGAGCATTTAATTCTAAAAAAATCACTGTTTAACAAGAAATTTTTGGCAATCCTGTGCTTTTCTTGTGGTGTTACATAGAATAGCATCACTGTAAACTATGGCAAAAGCAGCTGCTTTAAAATTTGTACTTCCTCACACAACTTTGAGTGCAAAAAAACTCTAAAAGTGCCATAACTTTTTGGAAAAGCTCCCACAAATCCAGGCTTTTTTGGGCCACAACAATCACAAAAACAGCTGACAAAATCCTGGAGGGACTGAAATACAGTGAGATTATGTCTGCATGGTTCATGCATTGAATTGGTTTACTTACTCTGGGGGGTGAACTTGACACGACACACCCTTTGCACTAAAGAAAGCACCTGTGAGCACTTTATGAAATGATAAGTTAAATAATAAAAAGTGCATTATTGTAACTGATTTTGGGTCAGTTCTATATGTGATAATTTATGTATTAAAGTTAGAAGATTCTTGGTACAATTTGCAGCATTAGGTCTCGAAGATTTTTGTTTCATGGGAAGTAAAATGGCTATTAAAATGGTAATTCCCCAGATCGAATCGGGATTGAATCGGAATCGAATCGAATCGATTCAGAATCTCAAGAATCGGAATCGAATCGATTCTGGAAATTAGGGATCGTTCCCAGCCCTAATACAGAGCAGAGTAAAAATGAAAGAACTTACGCAGATGACTCTCCAGAGCTAGGAATCTCTGGAGAGTGAAGGAGGGGGAGACTGACTGTGGAGACAATCCAGTCTAAACACAATTGTGGCAGCCAAAAGGGCAGAGAGGAAAGGGCAGTGTTTAAATACATGAAAATAATGAGCAGCAGGTGCGAGAACCGAGCTGGTAGGAAACTAATTGCATAACTGCTCCCAGCTGATGAGGGAACAGACAGAGTAGAGAGAGGGAAAATAACAGGTGTCCTAAAACACAATCACTCTCAGCTGATGGAATGACAGACTGTGAGTGAAAGGTGGGTGTGTCTGGGAACAGAGGAGAGAGGCTATGTTCCCCAAATAACACAACAACCTAACAAGAAAATAAAAACAGACAGAAAAATACTCAAAACCACAATTTCTCCACAATTTCTCCAGTGCTTACAACACCATCCAACCAGTGATCCTGAAGGACAAGCTACTGTGCGCAGGGGTGGACCAGCACCTGTCACTGTGAATGCTAGACTACCTAACAAACCGACCACAGTTTGTGAGAGCCCAGGACTGTGTGTCTGATACTGTCATCTGCAGTACAGGGGCCCCCCCAGGGAACAGTTCTGGCTCCCTTGCTGTTCATCCTCTACACTGCTGACTTTTCCCACAACACACCACACTGCCATCTACAGAAGTCCTCTGATGACTCTGCGATCGTTGGCCTCATGTCTGATGGAGATGATGCGGGGTACAGAGGACTCATCCAGGACTTTGTGGACTGGTGTCAGTGGAACTGCCTCCAGATCAATGCCAGGAAAACTACAGCCGTGGACAAAATTGTTGATACCCCTCTGTTAATGAAAGAAAAAAACCACAATAGTCACAGAAATAACTTGAATCTGACAAAAGTGGTAGTAAATAAAAATTCTATGAAAATTAACCAATAAAAATCAGACAATGCTTTTGAATTGTGGTTCAACAGAATTACTTTAAAAAACAAACTCATGAAAACAGGCCTGGACAAAAATGATGGTACCCCTAGAAAAGATTGAAAATAAAGTGACAATAGGGACATGTCAAGATAAGATAAGATAAGATAAGCCTTTATTAGTCCCACAATGGGGAAATTCCAGGATTGCAACAGCACAGGGATAGCAACACTCAGAGCAACAATCAGAAGGCAAGAAAAAACAAGAGCAGCTAGTATACATATGTACATATTAATCTAAATATATATATATATATATATATATATATATATAGAGAGAGAGAGAGAGAGAGAGAGATTTTTGATTTTTAAAGGATCTTTAATAAACACACTTGTCCATCAGTCAATACAATTTCTATATCATGCTATGTTACACAGAAAATTAATCCCCCAAAAAACGCCCAAAAAAAAGCTGTCCATCATGAACTGAACAGAGGACATTCTCCAGGGACCAGAGGGTCCTGAAACCTTCCACATCCCCATTCCCCATAAAAAACTGAAAGTCCAGCCTGATTCTGGCTTTAAGTAGCCTCACAAATAAAATTTCGACATCAACATCACTCTCAACATTCTCAAGTTTTCTTCTCCGGCTTACATAGATAGCCAACTTTGCCTGCCCTAAAACAAAGTTCAGTAGTTGACACTTCTGCTTAAAACGACGATTGTACATAAAACCACAAATGAAAACCTGCTTAGAGAAAACTTCCTTAAAAATATGAAAAAGTTCTGTGAGAAGTTCAAAGAGGCCACTCAGGCGCTGACATTCAATAAAACAATGAAAAACAGTCTCCCTAGAGGAACAAAAAACACACTGATCACTGACACTGCTGTTAATCACAGAAACAAAAGCATTGACTGCTATAATACCATGCAAGACCCTCCACTGTAAGTCTCCATGCCTCTTAGGGAGAGGGGCTTTATAAAGAGCCCTCCAGGCAGGCCGATGCCCTTTTCCTAGCTTAAAATAGGCTCTCCAAGGAGTGTCCACACAGGTGTTCAATCTGTCCTTGTTGAGTGCCATCACAACCAGTCTGTAGAGTGCCTTACCACTGGCTCCTCCAAAGTCCACACCAGTGGGAGCACAGAATGCCAGTAAGGAGCAAGGAGCGACGTCAAAGTCCATAAAGAGCGTGAGAGAGGGAAAGGGGTCAGTGCTTTCCGGCTGCAGCGTGCCATTGCTAAAGTCCAAGAGTAGGGAGTGCTCAAGTCCATGAAGCTCCTGTTTCCAGTGTGCAAGAAGACCATCGATGAAACGATTCGACCTGACACCAAGATGAGCTGCTAAAGCTGAGGCGTTGTTGAGGCCAGGACCAGCCAGTTCCACCACTTGCTTCAGAGTGAGAACGTTCCTGGAACACAGCCTATCAAGGAAGGTCCTTCCAACTCCCGGCAGGACACCAAGGCGACCACCAAAAACCAGCGGCTCCCTCAACAACCAGTAGAGGGAATCGCATGGCCCTCTTTGTTTTTTAAAAAGAGTCCACACTGAAAAGAGACTGCGGTAAAAACTGGGTAAAGACAGTGCATTAGAGTTCTTAAAATCCATTAAAAACACAGGGAGGTCTAGCCCAAGCCCAAGGACTCTCTGTAAAATAACACAGGCCAAAGGCCTCCATACCAGGTCCTGGGGGCCCGTCAGCAGTCTCTGTATGAAAGTCAGTCTAAAAGCAGCACCTCTACTAGCTAAATGAATCACTCCTTGCCCCCCCTCCTCTTTGGGAAGAAATAACAGGGCTTGAGGAACCCAGTGGAGTCCACCCCCCCCAAAAAAGTCCACCAAAACAGACTGAATTTTGGACAACAAACCAGCAGGGGGGTCCATGCACATGAGGCGGTGCCACAGGGATGAGGAAACAAGATTATTTAAAATGAGCACTCTTCCTCTAAAAGATATTCTTGGCATTAGCCACTTCCATTTGTTTAGTCTCCCGTTAATTTTCTCTATGACCCCATCCCAATTTTTTTGCTCAAACTGCTGATTTCCAATAAAGACACCAAGATACTTAAAACCTCCTTTTTTCCAAATCAACCCACCAGGCAGCGTAAGCTGATTTTCTAGTTTCTCCCCCACCATCAGAGCCTCGCTTTTTCCCCAGTTTATTTTTGCAGAGGAAAGTTGGACAAAAAGATTGACACTCCTAACCAGAACGTCAATGTCACTCTGCTTGTTTAGCAGAATGACTACATCATCTGCATAGGCCGACAGCTTGAACGTGGTGTCACAGCCAGGAAAAGTGACTCCTGATAGGTCCCTTCTCAGGCAGTGAAGCAAAGGCTCTATGGCGAGGGAGTACAGCATCCCTGAGAGAGGGCAGCCCTGCCGAACCCCCCTCTGGACTTTTAAAGGGGCAGACAGGCCCCCATTTATCTTCAGTACACTCTCAATGTCACTGTACAAGACCCGTATCCTGGCTATGAAGCCTGGGCTGAACCCAAAAGCTGTTAAAACTGTCCATAAATATTGGTGTTCAACCCGATCAAACGCCTTTTCCTGGTCAATTGAAATCAAACCAGTTTCTACCGCCAATGAACCAGAGACCTCCAAAATATCCCGAATTAAAGTGACGTTGTCACTAATCAGCCTGCCAGGCACACAGTAAGTCTGGTCTACATGAATGAGCTCGCTCATCACCTTTCTCAGTCTTCGGGCCAGAGCTTTTGAGAGAATCTTATAGTCTGTGCAGAGCAGAGAGACCGGCCTCCAGTTCTTTAGGCTCTGGAGGTCCCCCTTTTTCGGCAACAGTGTGATGATGGCCCTCCTGCAGGTCGTGGGTAGGGTCCCCCTTTCCAAGCTATCTTGGAGAACCTCCAGCAGGTCTGGACCAAGCAGGGGCCAGAATTCCTTAAAAAAGTCCACAGAGAGACCATCTATGCCTGGTGATTTTCCATTCTGGAGGCTCATTAGCGCCGTATGCAGCTCAGACAGAGACAGTGGAGCATCCAAGCCGGCAACAAGGTCCTCTGAGAGCACTGGAAGACCATCAAGGAAAACCTGGCCCAGTGACGTGTCCTCCCTCCACTCTGCTCTAAACAATTCACTGTAAAAGCTAGCAGCGTGTTTCCTGATCTCTGCTGCTGTGGAGATTGTTCTCCCGTCATCGCCCAACAAGGAGTGAATGAGCTTTCTCTGTCCATTTTTCCCCTCCAGTCCAAAAAAGTACTGGGAGGGCGAGTCCATCAGAGCTACATCCATGTAGCGTGAGCGGACCAGAGCACCCTGTGCGGTGACCCCTAGCAAGCTAGCCAAGGCTGACCTTTTTGACTTGAGAGCCTCTAAGTGCTCCTGTTTTCCTGTAGAACTGAGCAACTCCTCTAGTTCTACCACCTCAGTCTCCAGAACTTTCAAGGATTGGGTCAAGCTACGAGTGACATTTTGAGTGTACTGTTGGCAGAGTTGTTTTATCTGGGCCTTACCAAAATCCCACCACAATTGGAGAGAACTAAAAGAGGGTTTTTGTTCCCTGTGTGACTTCCATACATCATGAAAAACTCCCTTAAAAAACACATCATTTAAAAGTGTATTATTAAAATGCCAAAAAGCACTCTTACACTTTACATTTTCAATGAAAACAGAACAAATCAGCAGGCAGTGATCAGTGAAACCAACAGGACAGATACAACTATTTTTAAAAACACTCATTTGGTGTTTAAAACCATAGAAACGGTCTAACCTAGCCATAGATAAGAGGTTATCTTTAGCATGGCTCCAGGTGTACTGCCTCTGGTCCCCATGATGTGATCTCCACACATCGGCCAGTTCATGCGCCTTCACTAGTTCCCTCAGCCTATTGGCAGAAGCAGGGTGAGGTTCCTGATGGTTCCTGTCCAGTCTGTGGTTTAATGTACAGTTAAAATCACCCCCCAGAAATAAAAAACTATTTGGATTACAGGATCTAACCGTATCTGATAGCATATTAAAGACCCTGATCCTTTCTGCTCTCTGGGTTGGCACATACACGTTTATAAGAACCAAGTTTACATTTTCAAGCTGTACCTTTAGCAAGAGTACATGTCCTTTCACCACCTCTTCTACCTCATAAGAGACAGGCACACAACCCCGAGAGAAAAGTACAGCCACCCCTCCACTATTATTGGATTTGTGGCTAAAAAAAATGCAGCCATCCCACTCTTTTCTCCACTGGCACTCAATGTCTACAGTGCTGTGAGTCTCCTGGACCATCAGCACGTCAAGTGCCTTTAAATTAAAAAGCTTGTATAAAGAGGCCCTTTTTACATCATCCCTGGCCCCGTTTATATTAAGAGTGCCAATTCTAAGGTGGGGCATTAAAAAGGATAAAAATAAGGTACAGTAAAAAAACACACACATAGCATAAAAGGGAAGAAACAAACTAAGAGTCAACATGACTGTTAGTAATTTGTGATTTCAGTTTGGCAACCAGTTTCTTTAAACGAAAAATTTCCTGATCAGTAAAAGTCTCATTCCCATCATTCGGTTTCATCAGCTTGCGAGCTGATGCCACAAATAACTCCAGATCTGGAAAGTAATTTTCCACTTTCACAGCTCTGCTCCCCTTAGTCACCTGGAGAAATTGTCTAATTTTAGCAAAACAATAGGAGCTTTGCTCCTCCTGCGTCTGCGTCTGCATCAGTTCAGACTCATCTCCACTTTCGTCAGAAGCGCTCTCATTCAGTAAATCTAAATTCCCAACCCTACTAGATTTAGCAGAGCTCTGCAAGTTTTCCGCACTTTTCCTTTTTTGTGCAGCTTTAAAAGGATCCTCTTCAACAAAACTACATTCCTGCATTTCTTCATGAAACGCAACGTTTGTCATGCAGTGTTTGCTCTGTGTGTCCGCTACAGCCTCAAACCGCTCCTCCCCCGCCTGCAAAGTCTGTTCATTCACGTTCCTTCGTTTAACTGCACTTTTACTTACACCCTCCACCTGTCTACCCCGGGCGACAGGCTCGTCACAATGATCAGAGCTGCCGCCAGACAGAAATTCCCCACCATCACTGTTTGGGGGGACAACTACCGCGCCCGCCGCGGCCACCCCAGCAGAGGCGGCCGCGGCCGCCCCAGCACAAGCGGACGCGGACGCGGACGCGGACGCGGACGCGGACGCGGACGCGGCCGCGGACGCGGACGCGGCCGCAGTCGCGGCCACGACCGCCCCAGCAGAAGCGGGCGCCGCAGCGGCATCCGCCGCACCACATGTAGCGCTACCCTCCGGACCACCAGAAACAGCGGCGTCACCTTTCTTACCGCCAGTGCTCTTTGTGTTCGCCTTTTCAGGACATGACCTAATAAGATGGCCTTCTGCGCCACACGCAAAACACTTCATGGTTTCAGATGTTGCAAACACCAAGTAGCTAAAGCCATCAATCCTGAAATTAAAAGACGCGTTCAGTTCAGCAGAGCTGTCTTTCAACACCATGAAACACTGCCTCCTGTGACATACAACATGCTTCAGCAGGGGTGATTTACTACCCAGAGAGACCATTCTGATAGGGGACACAACCTGGCCAAAACGGGACAACTCTCTAATCAGCTGATCATTTTTAACGAAAGGAGGAGCGTTTGAGATGGTGATCCTCCTAGACGGATTCGCCAGCGGTAAAACGGGAGTAAAAGTGTCACCTATGACCACTCCCTGTGCCACCACCTGATCAGCTTTCTCAGTCGAATCCAGAAAGATCACAATTGCGCTGTTCATCCTCGATGCTGATTTTATGCTGCCATGCCCAACCACCTGTCCTACAGCGAGGCTGGCCTCCTCCACAGAACAGGGAACTGTCGGGAGGATTCTCACACCATGACGCCGGGTTAAGCGCTCAAACTCCACACCACCATCAATCACCGGCATGATGCCGGCTGGGAAAAACCGGCAGCAGAAGCTACCGTTCCCCAACACACTCACTCCAACACTCACACCCCAGCACACACACACTCAACCCACTATATTAAACACACACACCTCAAACACACAAGATAGAGAAAAAGTTAGAAGATACAAAGTTTAAAGTACTCACTCGACACCACTCCACACCCCTGCTCCCACAAACGCCCACGCATGCGCACGAGAGAGAGAGAGAGAGAGAGAGAGAGAGAGAGAGAGAGAGAGAGAGAGAGAGACAGTGCGGAGCTTTGTGGTTGGTGGATGTGCAGCAGAAAGTCTAAGCTCTCTCTCCGCGGATGGGGCGGGCCAGCTGGATGTCTTTGGGCATGATGGTGACCCTCTTGGCGTGGATGGCGCACAGGTTGGTGTCCTCGAAGAGACCCACCAGGTAGGCCTCGCTGGCCTCCTGCAGAGCCATGACGGCAGAGCTCTGGAAGCGCAGGTTGGTCTTGAAGTCCTGAGCGATCTCCCTCACCAGGCGCTGGAAGGGCAGCTTATGGATGAGCAGCTCTGTGGATTTCTGGTAGCGACAGATCTCTCTCAGAGCCACGGTACCGGGCCTGTAACGGTGAGGCTTCTTCACTCCGCCGGTGGCCAGAGCGCTTTTCCGAGCAGCCTTGGTGGCCAGCTGCTTCCTGGGGGCTTTTCCTCCAGTAGATTTACGGGCGGTCTGCTTGGTTCTTGCCATCGCTCTTTATTATTCTGTCTTATATTTCTTGCACGCCGCCTAAACTCCAGCCCGGCACCCACGTCGTTTTCTCTTCAGTTCTCCCGGTATGTCGAGTTTCTCCGTTAGCACCGGGTGGCGGTTGAGTGCTAGCTAGCTCTTCCCTGCTGTATCGTCTCCTGCTCTAAACAGAGGCTCCGTCCGCCGACTTGGGAGACCTTTGGGGCGATCTGTGTGTCCGTGATATATATAGAGTGAAAGGTGTGCCGGATCAGAAAGTTATCACCGGATCAGAAAGAAGAAGGAAGATAAAAAGACTCAGAATTGAGCCGCTGTTGCAAAAGGCAGCCAACTCATGCGGCGCCGGAACTGGAAGAAAAAAAAAAATGTTCAACCAAGATGTGTCCTCTAATTAACATCACAGGTGTCTACAAACTTGTAATCAGTCAGTCGGCCTATTTAAAGGGTGACAAGTAGTCACTGTGCTGTTTGGTGACATGGTGTGTACCACACTAAACATGGACCAGAGGAAGCAAAGGAGAGAGTTGTCTCAGGAGATTAGAAAGAAAATTATAGACACGCATGTTAAAGGTAAAAGCTATAAGACCATCTCCAAGCAGCTTGATGTTCCTGTGACTACAGTTGCACATATTATTCAGAAATTTAAGATCCACAGGACTGTAGCCAACCTCCCTGGATGTGGCCGCAGGAGGAGACGGATAATACGAATGGTAACAAAAGAGCCCAGAACAACCTCTAAACACATTCATGGTGAACTCCAAGGTCAAAGTACATCAGTGTCAGATCGCACCATCCGTTGTTGTTTGAGCCAAAGTGGACTTCATGGGAGACGACCAAGGAGGACACCACTGTTGAAAACAAATCATAAAAAAGCCAGACTGGAATTTGCCAACCTGCATGTTGACAAGCCACAAAGCTTCTGGGAGAATGTCCTATGGACAGATGAGACAAAACTGGAACTTTTTGGCAAGGCACATCAGCGCTATGTTCACAGACGTAAAAATGAAGCATACCAAGAAAAGAACACTGTCCCTACTGTGAAACATGGAGGAGGTTCTGTTATGTTCTGGGGCTGCTTTGCTGCATCTGGCACAGGGTGTCTTGAATCTGTGCAGGGTACAATGAAATCTCAAGACTATCAAGGTATTCTAGAGAGAAATGTGCTGCCCAGTGTCAGACAGCTTGGTCTCAGTCACAGGTCATGGGTCTTGCAACAGGATAATGACCCAAAACACACAGCTAAAAACGCCCAAGAATGGCTAAGAGCGAAACATTGGACTATTCTAAAGTGGCTTTCTATGAGCCCTGATCTAAATCCTATTGAACATCTGTGGAAGGAGCTGAAACTTGTCATCTGGAGAAGGCACCCTTCAAACCTGAGACAACTGGAGCAGTTTGCTCATGAGGAGTGGGCCAAAATACCTGCTGAGAGGTGCAGAAGTCTCATTGACAGTTACAGAAATCGTTTGATTGCAGTGATTGCCTCTAAAGGTTGTGCAACAAAATATTAAGTTAAGGGTACCATCATTTTTGTCCAGGCCTGTTTCATGAGTTTGTTTTTTAAAATAATTCTGTTGAACCACAATTCAAAAGCACTGTCTGATTTTCATTGGTTAATTTTCATAGAATTTTTATTTATTACCACTTTTGTCAGATTCATGTTATTTCTGTGACCATTGTGGGTTTTTCTTTCATTAACAGAGGGGTACCAATAATTTTGTCCACGTGTGTAAGGAACTGGTGGTGGACTGCCGCAGGTGAAGACAACCCCCCACAGCACCGGTAAACATCCAGGGAACAGACATTGAGATGGTGACAGCCTACAAGTACCTGGGTGTTCACCTGAACAATAAACTGGACTGGTCACACAACACCAGCGCACTCTACAAGAAGAGGCAGCGCAGGCTGTTCCTTCTGAGGACACTCAGGTCTTTTGGAGTGCAAAGGGCACTCCTGAAGACCTTCTATGATTCCGTGGTGGCATCAGCCGTCATATTTGGAGTGGTCTGCTGGGGCAGCAGCATCACAGCAGCAGACAGGAAGAGACTGAACAGACTAATCAAAAAAAGCTAGCTCTGTTCTGGGCCAATGCCTTGACCCAGTGGAGGAGATAGGAAAGAGGAGGATGGTGGCTAAGCTGTCATCTCTGCTGGAGTACCACCCCATGCAGGACACACTGAACGCACTGAGGAGCTCATTTAGTGATAGGCTGTGCCATCCTTGGTGCATGACGGAGAGGTTCCGCAGGTACTTCCTACCTGCAGCTGTCAGACTTTATAGCCTAACCAGGGCTGTTCGTAGAGGTCATATTGAATGTACTAAACGTAACAACCTTGCACAATAAATCATCCCCTCCATTTTACAACTAGGACAATTTCAATCATTACTGAGGGTGGCAACAACACTTTTGATTCAAATACAAAATATACTGTCTGGGTACAAATTCATATTCTGCAGGGTAACTTGACAAACTGTAATGCTGTTTATTCCATCTAGTTGCAATGTTCTTGCACTGTGTGTATATCTGTGTACATGTATATTCATTTACTGCTTTGGCTAACCAGTTCTTATTATCTTATTAACTATTGCTCTGAGTGCTGCTATCCCTTTGCTGCTGTTGTCCTGGAATTTCCCCATTGTGGGACTAATAAAGGCTTATCTCATCTTATCCTGCACCAAAACACCCCCACAACATGATGCTGCCACCATCATACTTCACAGTTGGGATGGTGTCTCAGGCTTCCAAGCTTCCCCCTTTTTTCTTCCAAACTTAACAATGGTCATTATGGCCAAATAGTTCAATTTTAGTTTCATCAGATCACAGGATACATCTCCAGAAATTAAGGTATTTGTCCCTAGGTGCATTTGCAAACTGTAATCTGGCTTTTTAATGTTGCTTTTGGAGTAATGGTTTTTTCCTTGCTGAGTGGCCTTCCAGCCCATGTTGGTACAGGACATTTACCAACTTCAGTCAGCATCTTCACAAGGTCTTTTGCTTTTTTTCTGAGGTTGATACACACATTTCACACCTAAAGATGTTCATCTCTGGGACTCAGAACCTGTCTCCTTCCTGAGTGGTATGATGGCTGAACATTCCCATGGTGTTTATACTTATGTATAATTGTTTGATAGATGAACGTGGCACCTTCAGGCATCTGGAAATCGTACCCAAGGATGAACCAGACTTGTGGAGGTCCACAATTCTCCTCCTGATAGCTTGGCTGATTTTTGTTTTTCCCATGATGCCACACAAGGAAGCAGTGTGTTTGAGGTGTGCCTTAAAATGCATCCACAGGTGCGCCTCCAATTAACTCGCATGTTGTTAAAAAAAAAAAAACTATCAGAAGCTTCCAAACCCATGACATCATCACCCAGACTTTCCCAAATTGTTTAAAGACATAGTAATTTTAATGTATGTAAACTTATCAGTTTGAAGAAAGTAATTAAAAAAAATCTCCAAAATAAGGACATCTGAACCATGCCATCAGACCGCAGTGCCAAAAACATTTACCTTTTATCTTTTTCCTGAACACCACCAAGAATTCACCTCCTCGTGAGCATCTTTTTAAAATAAACTTTATTTAAAACAAGACAGAGTCATCATAGCAGTCTGTCGTGGGCGACAATGACTGTTTCATTTAGGTCTGATCAGATTCCTCCACACAGCTCTGTCCTTAGCCTTCTGCTGCCAGGAACTCCTGTCTATGTCCAGCTTCTTCAAGTTTCTTTTTACAGTGTCTTTAAATGGTAGTGCTTAAGCATCTTATTTCTCTTCTTATTTATAAATAAAGTTAGCCGAGTCAGCTTCGTATAGTGCAGCTAATGTGTTCATGTCTCTCACATTTCAAATACCTGTAATGTATTGGGTAAGCACATTCCATACGTTCAATTATGTTTTGGCTGTTGCGCAGTTATTACATCAGGTCATCTGCTGCACCTGGGATCCCCTGCGCTCAGCTGATTGGGCAGCACACCTTCAAATACAAGTCATCACCTGTCAAATGGATTCTGCAAATGTTTAGTAAGCTTTTTCAGCCCACTGTGTTGAGTCCTGCTCCCTTGATCTTCGCTGTTTCCGCTGTGACTACTCAGGTGTGTTCTAGCAGTCTTTTCCATGCACTTTCCCAGCCACAGCCTCCTTCCATGCTGGCCCATAAGCTGCCATTATTACTCTTTAGTGTGTGCTCAGGCGTTGATGGAGAGTGAGGATTTTGATACTTACACTTACTCCAGGTTTATCTCTGAGCTCGAAAGGGTGTTCGATCATATTGACTGTCAGGGCAATGTAACATTGGCATCTATTGAACATGCATCAGGGCGCATGTTCCGTTGCTGAGTACTCTGTGGATTTTAGGGTTGCTGCAGCTAAATCACGCTGGAATGACTCCGCTCTCTGAGGTATTTTCACATGCAGCCTGAGCTCTCATCCTCACTGTCCCAGCTCTGCCAGCTGCTACCTCAACCCATCAGCCTGGTAATCAGTGGCGCAAGACTGACCCCCAAGGAGCATCAATGGTAGATAGAGGCAGGGGAGTGCATATATTGCAGGATCCCTGGGCACTGCCAGGCCATTTTCCAAGTTCGGCCAAAAGACCGGACCCACCAGCAGTAGTAGGGCCCCTGGGACCCAAGCCCTTCCAAAACCCCTCCAACAAATTTGTAATCTGATCTCTCATTCAATCTGCACACCTTGAACTCCCTCTCCAAGCTCTTATAGATTCTGGAGCTGAGCAAAATTTTTTGTCACAAAAATAGTTACCCAGTTGGCCCTTCCTATGAAAAGTCTCAAAAATCGCCTCAGTGTAGTTACCCTCTCCGGGGCTGGCCTTGTGTCCATGAGCCACCAAACCCAACCTCTGTCCACGATGGTATCAGGCAACCATAAGGAGAAAATTCAGTTTCATGTTTTACTGGCCTCCACATCTCCCATGATTCCCAGCTACCCATGGTTGAGGTTACACAACCCCACCATTAGCTGGTCCACTAACAAAATAACAGCCTGCAGCAATTTTTGCCTCTCCACTTGCCTCAGATCAGCTGCCTGTTCTTCCCGGCAGCCTTTAGCCTCCTCTGCCGATGAGCCTGCCGACCTGAGCTGCGTACCTGAGGCATTCCATGACCTGGCAGAGATCTTTAGTAAATCTAGGGCTCTCTCTTTACCACCACATAGGCCCTGTGATTGTTCTATAGATCTCGTCCCGGATGCACGGCTCCCCTCTAGTCAGCTTTATAGTCTATGTGGTCCCAAAAGAGAAGCAAGAAGAAGTTTTTTTTTGTTTGTTTTTTTTTGGGGGGGGGGAACATGCGCATGCAGCGACCGGCAGCGGGTGAAAAAAGTTTGACGTCTGTGTCTCTGTTTTTATGCACTTTAATGTGTTTTAACGTAATTCTCTGTGCTGTTTTTGTCCTTGAATGTTTGTGGACTATATAACGAAGAGCTCCCTGGTTCCATTAGTATGGATTTCCTCCTTGTTTTTGCACTGTCGCTTTTTTCCTACCAGCTCTTTGTTGTGGAGGTAAGCGCGATCATGCCGGGAAGAATACAGTATTCCAGAGACATGTTACTGCATTTAAACATGGGAAATGCAGCATCTGTGTTTGAGTCTGTGCCGCAACTGCCGAACTTTATTTTAAGAGATTCTCATGGACACAGCGATGAAAAGAGAGACAAGAGGAGGAAACGCGGAAAGCGTGGAGGCGTAAGATTAAGCCTGAGGAGACGTCAGCTTAACCGCATTCCTCTTCCTTCCATTATTATGGGGAACGTACAATCCCTGAGAAATAAAGTGGATGAAATTCAAGGGAATGTACGATATCAGAAGGACTTCAAGAACTGCTGTGTCATGGCTTACACGGAGACGTGGCTTACGGCGCATGACCAGGATGCGGACCTGTGTATTGACGGCTTTGGAGCCCCACTTCGCTCGGATCGGCAGGAAGAGGTAACGGGGAAAAGTCAGGGGGGCGGCGTATGTTTATACATTAATAAACAGTACTGCACATCTGTCACGGTCAGACAGCGCATCTGTACACCAGATGTGGAGCTTCTCTCCGTGTCACTACGCCCCTTTTATCTGCCCCGTCTTTGATGTGGTACAGCGGTTGCAGTCGTTTTCCCCAGAGGCTCCAAACTTTATCCTTGGGGATTTTAACCACGTTTCTTTAAAGAAGACACTTAAAAACTTTTATCGACTTCCGGGGAGATGGCGGAGAGACATAACACTTAAACAAAGAGCTCTCCCTAGCCGGATTAAAAATCATCGGTAAATGGCCAACTCGACATAAACGGATCAATAAACTAAGGGATGAAAACACGAAGGAACCGGGCACAAGGACAAAAACAGGGTAAAATTGAAGAATTCCTCTCCAACAACGCAGGAAAAACCGCTGTACGCAAAGCCCAAAAAAACGAGATGTCTACAGCAGAGAAAATGGAGGACACCAGACTCGACAACATGAACACTGGCATCGCCAGTTTGGGTGAAGAGTTAAGAGAATTCAAGCGACAGCTACAACAGGATTTAGCGGCTCTTAAGGAGGAACTGAAAAAAGAAATTAAGGAGGAAATCATGGACCTCCGAAGAGAAATGGAGCGTAAATTAACGGAAAACATGGAGGACCTGCGCTCCCAGCGGGCGTGTATGACAGAAGCGCAGACCCGAATTTCGGAACTAGAAGATTGGAAAAGCGAGGCAAACGAACAACTACAGACCCTGACGACACAAACGCAGAGGATGCAGGAGAAAATAAACGACTTGGAGAGCAGATCCAGACGAAGCAATATGCGCATCTTTGGAATTCCGGAGGGCATTGAAGGCAACTCGATGACAAAATTCATGGATCAGTTCTTAAAAAAAGAACTGGAAATACCCGGAGAAACGGATCTGCAGATTCAACGGGCGCACAGAACACCGGCACAGAACCCGAAAACAAACGCTACACCCAGGTCAGTTGTGGTAAACTTTGTGAAATATGACATAAAGGAAAGAATCCTGACGCAAGCATGGAAAAAAAAGATACGAATCGGCGACAAACAGGTATTTTTTGACCATGACTACCTGACAGAAATCGTGCAGCAGCGGAAGAAATATGCCAACATTAAAAAAACGCTGAAAGAGAAAAAATTAGATTCCAAACGCCGCTAACGAAAATGAGGATTCATTGGGAGGAAGGCACAAGAACCTACAACACGGCCGAAGAGGCAGCGCGGGATATGATGGAGCGGGGCCTTGAGGTGAGCGTGCCGAAGGAGACGGCTGAAGCAGCGGCGGCCCTGAACGCACCACGACAGACGGAGTGGAGACGAGTGAACGGCGGAAGAAGGGGGAGAGACATAGAGCAGCGGGCCCAGGACAAGCTACAAGGCTTTCAACTGAAAGCCTAGATCATAACAAAGATTAAGAAAGGCACAGAAGAAATGAAGGCCAAGAAGACAAGGTAAAAGAGAAACAGACGGCTAGGAGAGGTTTAAGTGATATTTGTTGGACATTTCTAGACTTATGACTATTACTTTGATAGTAATTAGAAGTCTAGGGAGGGCCCTTCACTCTGTGAAGACAAACCCCCCACCCACCAACAGGGACCAGTGGGCAGAAGAAAGGCCCAAAGTACGGAGGTCGAGATTTTTTAATGTGTTTTTATATAAATATGTGTTATTTTTGTTGTTAAAGGGGCTAGGAGCACAAGTTAAAAAAATGGAAAAACATGAATATGGGTAAAAATCTTAAGATAATGACACTAAACGTGAATGGTCTGAACTCACCTGTTAAAAGGGAAAGAATAATAAGAAAATTCAAGAAGGAAAAAGCTGAAATTATATTTATGCAAGAGACACATTTGAGCAAGGCAGAACATGTGAAACTAAAGAGATTTGGCTATAAGAACTCCTACTACAGTTCATTTAAGGGAGGAGCTAAAAGGGGGGTTATGATACTAATCTCAAACAAAATACAATTTGAAAGTGAACAGGAAATCCAGGATAAAGAAGGCAGGTATGTAATAATAAAGGGAAGAATAGATGGTATGCAGATTACATTAGTGAACATCTATGCCCCACCAGAAAGTGACAAGGGTTTTTTTCAACATCTGTTTGATCTCATAGCAACACACAGTGAAGGAGTCCTAATTTGTGGAGGAGACTTAAATGCTGTCATGGATCATGAAGTTGACACAACAAGTGTTAAGAAGACAAAAAAACATGTAACAAAGTTCATAAGAACCTCACTGGCAGAAATGGGTATGGTAGACATATGGAGGGACCTACACCCACTCGAAAAAGACTATACACATTATTCAGCAGTCCATAAAGTACACTCTAGAATAGATTACTTCCTTATGAATGAAGGTGACAGACACAGGGTGAGAAATTGTTGGATTGGAGGGGCAGAAATATCAGATCATAATCCTATATACATGGAAATATATTTAAACAATAGAAAACGACAAACAACATGGAAACTTAACGTAGGACTGTTAAATGATGAGAAAATGAAAGAAAGAATAAAAATAAACATAAACGAATATATCCAAGAGAATGACAATGAAGAAGTGGACCCAACAATACTATGGGACGCACTAAAAGCCGTGTTAAGGGGTAAATTAATTGTTGAAACAGGAAAAGCAAATAAGACTAAACTGGAAGCGTATGAACAAAGATGTGAGAGACTGAGGGAATTAGAACGTAAACATCAAAGCACAAATGATCCAAAAATATATCAAGAAATTAAAGAAGAAAAAACAAAGATAAAAGAAACACAAATGGATGAAATTGAAAGGAAAAATAGATATCTAAAGCAAAAATATTATGAAACGGGGCCAAAAGCCACAAAACTGCTGGCAAAACGGTTAAGAAAACAACAAACAATGAATAATGTATACAAGATTAAAGACCCCACCACAAATAAAACCACAGTTAACCCAGAAAACATCGAAGAAATTTTCCATAATTTCTACCAAGAACTATACTCGCAACCTGAAGAAACAAATACTAAAGATATCAAAAAATTTCTAGACACATTGGACTTGCCATCAATAGGAAATCAACAAAATGAAAAACTAACAGCAGAAATAACAACACAAGAGATCAGAGATGTGATTAAGTCACTTAAAAACGGTAAATCACCAGGTAGTGATGGATACCCATCTGAGTTTTATAAACTGTTTATAGAAGAACTCACGCCACAACTCCTAAAGTCATTTAATTGGACGCTGAACAACAACAAAATATCTCCATCATGGAACGAAGCCATTATTTCAGTCATTTTAAAGCCAGGGAAAGATAGAGAACAATGCGGAAACTATAGGCCAATCTCTTTATTAAATGTGGATTATAAAATATATACAACAATTATATGTAAACGAATAAAGACATTCTTGACGGAATTGATAGAAGATGATCAAACTGGTTTCATAGAGGGACGCCAAACACATGACAATATCAGGAGAACAATACATATAATTAATCAAATACATAAAGAAAAGAAAAGCGCAGTAATAATGAGTTTAGACGCAGAAAAAGCATTTGACAGGGTTAACTGGAAATTCCTATATAGTGTACTGGAGAGCTTTGGATTTAACAAAAAATCAGTACAATGCATAAGGACGCTATATCAAGAACCTGTGGCAAGAATCAAGATAAACAGTAGCTTAACAGACAAAGTAAATATACAAAGATCAACTAGGCAGGGATGCTGCTTATCGCCCACCTTGTTTGCTCTGTTCATAGAACCATTGGCTCAAGCGATACGACAAAATAAGAAATTAAAAGGTGTAACAATAAAGGGGGCGGAACACAAGATTGGGCTATTTGCAGACGATATTATAGTTTACCTTGAACAACCAGATAAATCAATAATGGAAATGATGAACTTGATAGAAAATTTTGGAAAATTATCAGGATACAAGATAAACATAACAAAAACACAAATACTGACATTCCACTATAACCCTCTAAACCAGATAACTGATAAGATCAAACTAAACTGGAACCAAAAAGAAATAAAATACCTTGGAGTGAACATACCTAAAGACCTAAGCAAAATATATAAAGCAAACTATGATAGGTTGGAACAAGAAATAAAAAAAGATATTGATAGATGGTCAATCTTAAATATGGATCTGAATTCAAAAATTGAGACAGTCAAAATCAGCATACAACCTAGATTACTTTACCTCTTCCAGGCTATACCAACAGAGATTCCAGATGCCCAATTCTCAAAGTGGGACAGGATGATATCGAGATTTGTTTGGGGAGGTAAAAAACCAAGAGTGAAATATAAAACCCTCCAATTACCAAAAGAGAAAGGAGGCATGGGCCTACCGAGTCTAAAGGAATATTACTACTCAGCACAAATAAGATATATCATATGTTGGTGCGACGAGGGATATGAGGCAAAATGGAAAGAAATGGAAAAGGAAATTGAGGGACTCCCATTACAAAGCATAATAGGAGATAAAGATGCATATAAGCAAATCAAACAAATAGACCCAATCACTAAATTTACTTTAGAACTGTGGTATAAAATAGTACAAAAATATAATATAAGGGAAGACATAAAACTATTGAAATGGGTAGCATTTGACAGTCAGTTTGAACCGGCAAAACAAGATAGGGGATACAAAAATCTGGTGAACAAGGGAATCACAGCATGGGGCAATATCGGAAAAAAAGATCTCGGGAGCTTTGTAAATATCAGGAGAAAATTTAAATTAGAAAGATCGGAATTTTTCAGATATCTGCAGATGAGAGATTACTATATGAAGAAGATTAGGCATAACCTCCAAACAGATGTGAACGAGATTATACAACTTATTTTAAGCTCATATGCAGGAAATAAAATAAGAATTATTTCAAAACTATATCAGAAACTTATAACAAACAATCATGCAAGTAACTATATAAAGGAGAAATGGGAGAAAGAGCTCAATTTAAACATAACAGAAGAAAGCTGGCAGGAAATATGGAAAACACAACACACATCAACAAATTCAAGGACATGGAGGGAATTTGGATGGAAAAACCTGATTCGCTTTTTCATTACACCACAGATTCAAGGAAAATATACAAATACCCAATCTTTATGCTGGAGGGGATGTGGGGCTCAAAATGCAGACCACTCACATATGTTTTGGAAATGCTACAAAATATCATCATTTTGGAAATCTATGCATGTGACAATACAGAGGATATTAGGATATAATATACCAATGAACTGTAACCTGATGTACTTATGTGATCTTAAAAAAGACAATGTTATACAGGCTGAGGACAGATATCTAGTTAAAATCTTGTTGATTGCATGTAAAAAAACTATCACAAAAAAATGGCGATCAGAAGTTCTTCCTGACCAAGAACAATGGACTGACATTGTTGAGGACATACGTATGATGGAAAAACTAACATATCGACGAAGAATGCAAGAAGGAATATGGGAGAAAAAATGGCGGAAATGGACACACTACAAAGTGCAACAACGAGGCAGAAATTGAAAGAATAACCAAAGACACTGAAAAAACCAGAAGAATTAAGAGATGGAAACTAAAAACTTGATGCTCCAACATTTGTCCCCCCCCCCTTTTCTTTTTTATTTTTTTTTTATTTTTTTTTTTCCCTACCCTAACCCCTTTGTTTTTTAAATGTAGAATGTGATCTGAATGCATTATATATGATGAAAAATGAATAAAAATCTAAGTTACAAAAAAAAAAAACTTTTATCAGTATGGCTCCTGCCCAACCAGGCGAAAAAAGACATTGGACCTGTGCTACGGCTCCATAGAGAGGGCCTACAAATCACTTCCCCTTCCTCCTTTAGGATCTTCAGATCACAACTGTGTGCATTTGCTGCTCTCAGAAGAGACAAGGCGTGACCAGAGACATAGACGTGTGGACAGAGGATTCAGTGCACTGCCTCCAGGAATGCTTTAACTGTACGGACTGGGAGGTGTTCACACTGTCCTGCGGAGATGATTTGGACTCTTTGGTGGACGTCACATGCTCATACATGGCTTTCTGTAGAGATATGATCGTTCCACGTAAATGTGTCAAAATATATCCCAACAACAAGCCATAGGTTACAAAATCAGTTAAATCCTGCTTACAGAGGAAAGCACTTGCCTTTAAACAAGGGTCTGTTTCTGAGCTACAGGTTGCCACAAAAGAGCTGAAGGCCGAAATTTTAAGAGCAAAACAGAATTATAAATCAGAGCTTGAAAGCAAGATGGCAACAAAGAAACTTGGTTCAGCCTGAGCCAGTATGAAAACTATTGCAGGACTTCAGAGCACAGAGTGCAGTTATCGTGTGTTTTTAGATGGTTTTAATTCAGACACAGAGCTGGCTAATGCTCTTAATTGTTTTTATGGTCGTTTTGATTCCTTTGATTTTAGCACAGAAACCCAAGATTTGAAACAAAAACTCAAAGACAATCAGCACTTTAATATTGAGGTGCAGGATATTAAAAGGGCGTTCTGTGCCGTAAAAGTGAACAAAAGTCAGGGCCCTGATAATATACTGTATGTTGGCGCTTGGTAAAGTCCTGCGCACATGAATTGAGTCCTGTATTTCACTACATTTTCAATAAGTCCTTACAGACACAACATGTGCCTAAGATCTGGAAAGATGCCGTGGTTGTCCCCATTCCAAAATCCAGCTGTCCTAAAATGGTAAACGACTTTAGACCAGTTGCATTGACCTCAATTTCAATGAAAATTTTTGAAAAACTGGTCAAATTTGAGGTCCTAAAGCAGACTGAGCATGCATTGGATCCTTTGCAGTTTGCCTATAGGCCTTACAGAGGAGTGGAGGATGCCACTGTCACTCTGTTTAACATGCTTTTTAAACATCTGGATTTTAATGGGACACATGCCAGGCTTTTATTTGTGGACTTTTCTTCCGCCTTTAATACAATCCAACCTCATATTTTAGTTGAAAGGCTCCTGCAACAATTTGATTTGAGTAATAATCTGGTGGGTTGGATTCTGGATTTTTTAACCAACAGGACACAGAGAGTAAGGGTCAATGGTACATTGTCTGACCAAAAGTTTTCTTCTACTGGCTCTCCGCAGGGGTGTGTGTTGGCACCACTACTCTTCATCCTGTACACAAACATGTGTCGGAGCAGACATGACAACAGACACATTATAAAGTATGCTGATGATTCAGTTGCTGTCAGTCTCCTCCAGGATGGTGAGAGTGGCCACGGCCCAGTAGTTGATGATTTTAGGCACTTTTCCACTAGCCCAGCACAGCTCGGCACGTCTCGATTCACTTCGACACGGTTTGGCTCGCTTTTGTCTCCATTACAACCGTGTTAAGCTGGGGTGGGTGGGATTTCTATAACAGCGAGGCGGCGCCACACTCCCGTGATGTAGAACACGCGACCCAAGCAAAACATAACACATACAGCTGTACAAGGCGACTCCTCGGTCTGTGGCTTTTTTCACCGTAAATGCCAAAAAAGGACTGCCAGACAAGGGTACAGGCAGCAAGATGAAACACTCTGGAATAGTTCTACAGCTTCTGGGAGAGCCAAAGACGCGAAGATACAAACTAGGTCATATATGACGGTAAGCTAGTGTTGCTAATGCTAGTTTGCTATAAGTACGTCGTACTACACTTTAATGTCTGCAAGTTATCGCTGTTAGGTACTAAAATATGTATGCTGTGTGTGTTTCAGATGGCTCTGTTGTGGGGAAATTACCGCTTCATTCGGTCTGGGCATTCAGCACAGCCTGTCACGGATGTCATCAGCCTGTCACTGATGTCAGCACAGCTTCACAAGCGATCAGTGGTTATAGAGCTTAAGAATGTCTGTAGAAACGTTTATTTCCTGTACAACAAATTGCTCTGATCTGCATGAAAATCATGGAGAGACTGTTGAGACATCATGGACGTACCTGCTCCAGCTGCAGAGTCTGAGGTGGTGTCATAGAAAAAAATGATCAGGTGACACAACTTGATCGCCATGTTAATAACTATATTAGCCACAAAATATATATTCAAAAAGTAAACAGTACTGAGTTAGGTATAATAAGATATATTTGACAGTTATCATGCATTTTAGGCCAAAACAAACTTGATCTAGGATTAAAAGCAATTAAAATAATGCAGTCACAAGGTTACATGGAAAATACTTGATTTACTAGATACATGTACTGTAGAAATATATATTCTCTGCATCAACAATGTACTAGACATGCATTCATGTAGTATTGCACTGGGAATTGCACTGACAATAAACCTCTGAAGTTTTTGCAGATGTCTCTTTTTTTATATGTGAAGGTTACCACCATGTGGCATAAATTAAATACTGAAAGACTGGAAAAGCTAAGAATAATCCAGCAGTTTGAGAAATCACTTTTGGTTTGGTGTAAGTCTGTCAACAGAATTATGAACCATAAAGCAGTTTGTGTTAAAATGTTAAATCCCATTAAACCTAATCCGGGGGCTTCCAATCATGTGTCATGGGGGGCCAAGACCCTGCAGGTTCTCTCTTCTACCCAGTCTCTTTAGCAGGTGTTCTCACTGATCAGTCAGTGGAAGAAGTTCAGTGGAATCTGCTGTTGAAGGCACTGGTTGGAGGTAAAGCCTGCAGGGTCTTGGCCCTCCAAGGCACATGATTAGACACCCCCAACCAAACCCATTATGATGAAGAGCAGATGCTAATATGACCCAGAATTCCTCCATATACTGGTACTGTCACTAAAGTATGCAGGGTCTTCTGCGGTGGCACATCCAACAATACAGTCTTCAGTTAATAAAATAATTGTTTTGGTTACTTTTTTCTTAAAAATGAGCCATTATTTTCAAGGTCACGGATAAATCCTTTGTACAGTTGACTCTTTTCCCACCGGTGTCTTAACAGACAAAATAGAAAATCATGATGCAAACACATAAGTCACTAAATTGTTTATTACAATCAGCAGCAAATTCCAGATTATTCAGAATGTGCAAAATTCAAACTGTAAAAAAAAAACCTGGAATGGTCACACACGGCAGCCACGCTGCCTCACTGAGAACCAACTGGATCGGCCCCTCGTACTGGTCCTGGTTCAGCAGATCTTCAGCTTTCATCTCTGTAAACAGTGAGGCAAGGTCCAGTTGGGGTGGACATTTTCTCTCTTGCCTAGACAAAAGACAAATGGGTGGTGGTTAATTAAAGCAAGTTTAAAACATATTTGGGAAATACACTTGTTGCTAAAAGCCAGTGGTGGAATGTGAATTAATGAATGAATCTTTATTTTGGATTGATTAAAAGTAAAGATTAAAAGAAAATAGAATAATATAACAAAGGGGAAAAAAATCTAACAAGGTCAAATTAAACAATAACTCCTCTGATTATACAGTTCAACATAGGTTATCTGAAATGGGTGATGGCTGAAGCTGCAGCTTATATTGCCCACCCATATTCCATCCAAGAATTCAAAAGAAAAACAAAACAGGAGGGATTACAATTTGAATGTGACAATAAAGTACTTCGTTGTTGTATTTAACCACAATTTTCATGTAGCTGAGCTTCAGTAGATTTTACAAGGGCTGCGTTACATTTAAAATCATCTGTTTTTACTGTGGCCTCAGCAATCAGAATGAATTAATACATTCACTTGAATGGAATCTAGTACTTTAACTGAAGGTGTGCATCACCGAGTATGGAGTCGCTCAGTCAAAATATGAAGTTTTTATCAATAAAAGTTTGTCTTGTCTGTAAAAGTGTCTCTTGTTGCCCTGGCTTCATGTGTGGGTGGTGTTTTGTACTAGCATTGCTAAAATATAAAAGGAAGCACTACAATGGGTCTCAAATATTTGTAATGTGTCCTGTTACTGCATGAGTTTATTGATGATAGACTATAAACTACACATATAAAGTAAATTATATTGATGACTGAACATCTCACATTCGCCAAACATACAGTTATGAACATAACTCACAAAGGATCACACAAGTGATCTGACAAAAAAACAAATACATTAACAAGCGGTTTATTTTACAGTTGATGTGCCATATTCACACAATCAAATAAATCTCAGTTCAGTCCCTTTTATATTAAGTGGAAATTGTGCTACTTTGGTTTTGACACTTTACCTATAAAAGCAAAGGATTTCAGTACGTTCCACAGTGGCGAGGTCCGTTGTGGGGCGGCTGATTTCCTCTTGCCTAGATGAACGACAGAAATGGATGGTGGTTAGTTTCAAGCAAGTTCAACACATATACAGGCACATCTCAAAAATTAGAATACCATGAAAAAATTCAATATTTTTTTCACTCATTTCAGAAAGTGAAACCCATATATAGATTCATTACAGGGACAGTGATATATTGAAAGTGTTTATTTTAATATTGATGATTACGGCTACAGTGATACGGCTACAGGGCCAGTGATATATTGAAAGTGTTTATTTTAATATTGATGATTACGGCTACAGCCCATATTAACCAACACCTCAGCGGCCAACATTTATATTTAAAAACTATTTTTTAAAGTTTATTTTATGTAATATTCTAATTTTTTGCCAAATTGAATTTGGGGTTTTCAGGGGCTGTAAGCCATAATCATCAAAATTAAAATAAATAAACGCTTGAAATATATCACTGTCTGTGTAATGAATCGATATAATATATGGATTTCTCTTTCTGAAATGAGTGACAAAAAATATTGAAGTTTTTCATGACATTCTACTTTTTGGTGATGTACCTGTATTAGGGAAATACACTTATGAAAGTCAGTGGTGGGATATGACAAAAATGCTTTGTTTCCCTGACAAGCACTGCAGGATCCACAGAATAGGTGTGTGGGTCTATTCTGATGCTTTAGAAAATTATATGAATGACTTTATAAATCACTGGTTTGAAAAAGCAATTTTAATATGACGAGATTTCAGCTCCTGTGGTTCATTTCACCAGTATCCACAATATAAACAGGGAGGCTAACCCCTGGCATGTGGAAAAACATTCTAGCATTAAATTGCACACAATTTAATGCGCAGCACTAAAGTGCAATACGCACACAAACCAGGACTTTAACCAGGATTAACATATTTCATCGTTTTGCTCTCACAAGCGAATATTTAGGAGAAAACAAGCGTGAATCAGCAGTTGGTACTAGCTAGCTACTAGCTAAAAATCGTTAGCTAAAAATCGTTAGCCAGCACAGAACAGCGCTGTATGGCTCAAAAAAAGTTAGATTACCACCAACAGGATAAATAAGCAAACATTATTACATATTTTTACATTATTTACATTTTACATTTTTACATTATTACATTCATTATTACTTTTGATTATTACAAATCACTCACCATCGATGGTTCTGTCACATTCGTCTTCAGCTTATCCGTAGTCCGGTTCTATGCTGAGCAGCCATCTGTATCGGTCCGGGTCACTCCTCACTGTGGATCTGCCACCAAGCAGAGAAAACTCCACACCTCTTCGTTGGACCACGGTGTAGAGTTCCGCAAAACCTACAACGCTGTCTGTATTAATATCGTATTTACTCCGTGACCGAGTTAGTCCGTGAAATATTGCAAATGGCGGTCGTGTGTAGATTCATCAGAAGACGGTCGCTTTTGTGACGTTATGACCTGACCAATCAGCGGCGACCAGTCTTTTGACGTCACAACACGGCATGGCTCAGCACCACTGTACCCTGCCCTTGAGCGGGGACGAAAATCGCGGCTGTTAAACCGTGTTGGGGCTAGTGGAAAGACTTACAAAGCGTGCTGAGCTGTCCCGTGTTGGGCTAATCGGGGCTAGTGGAAAAGGCCCTTTTGTTCACTGGTGTGAGGATTCCTACCTGCAGCTGAATACGACAAAAACTAAAGACATGATTATTGACTTTAAGAGGAAAACTCCCAGGCACAAAGTCACTGTACTAAAAGGCCAGACCACTGAATGTGTACAATCCTACAAATATCTTGGGACGATTATTGATAGTAATTTAAACTTTGAAGAGAACTGTGAAAGGGTGTGCAAAAAGGGTCAGCAACATTTGCATCGTTTAAGGAAACTTGCATGCTTCCAAACTGACCGAACCATAATGACAATGTTTTATCGGGCTTTTATTGAATCTGTTTTATCCTTTTCTTTAGTGTCATGGTTTGGTCAGATAAAACTGAAATAGAGGAAATCCTTGGATCAGGTAGTTAGATGGTCCAGTCATTTGCTTGGTGAGTCACAGCTGAGCCTGACATCCCTGTACACCAGACAGGTACAGAGGATGGCTACCTCCATTTTAAATGATGACTCCCACCCTTTGCACTGCAACTTTCAGCTTCTTCCCTCAAGACGGAGGTTTGCTGTCCCAAAAAGTAAAACCCAGCGCTACAAAAACAGCTTTGTTCCTGCTGCTGTCAAAGAGTTGAACAAGTTGTAACAATATATTGCACATAATTTAGTTACCTATTTATTAATTTTCATTTTATATTTACTTATTTTTGTAGGTTTTTTGGGGGGGGGTTCTAAATCTTATATTGGGTTTTAGACTTTTGAGTTTTTAACCTCTTTGACTAGTCTTTAACTTTTTTATATGACCCTTCTCTCTTATCTCTTTGGGTTTTTTTCTCTCATCTCTTTGTCTTATGTCCTGATTGATGGAGCCTTGAGTACTTTTATCATGTTTATAGTCAGCTTCATGTGTGCCTGTGATTTGTGTTTATGTTAAATGTAATTGTGGTTTGTAAATATGGATGTCACCAGACTGCAAAACAAATCTACCTACAGGTACAAATAAAGGAACCTGAACCTGAACCTGCAATGGAGAGAGATATTAAGAAAACCCTCAGCACTGGCATCATCCGCCTATCTTCCTCCTTGGTGGGAGCATGTTTCTTCTTTGTGGGCAAGAAGGATGGTTCCCTGAGGCCGTTTAGATTACAGAGAGCTAAATAATATAACCATCAAGAACAACTTACTCCCAATTAATCCCATTACTCAACTCAGCATTTGAACTCCTGCAAGGTGCCACTGTGTTCACAAAATTAGATCTCAGGAACGCCTCTCACCTTATTCGTATTTGCGATGGGTATGAATGGAAAATGGTGTTTTGTACACCTCTGGGACATTCTGAATATTGGTCATGCCCTTCGACCTCACAAATGCTCTCATGGTATTCCAGACTCTGACATAGTGTAACACTGAGACCCAGGAGCAGACATGGAAGACAACGTTAAAAGTAAGTGAACAATTATCTTTATTGACAATAATGTTGTAATATTGCAGTAGTGAGGAGGATCTGGCAACTCTGCAGGGGAGAGAGCAGAGACAACGGGAAGTACTGTATATGTAATGGTGACAGGGAGATTAATATTGTTCTTATGCTTACAGGTTTCTTCCGGTGGAAGCAGCGGGGAATGGCAGCGGATCTTGTAATGGTGAATGCCAGGGAAGGAGTCCTTGAGTGCAGGTGAGTGGGTTAGAGGGGAAGACTGGCCAGGCCTGAGTGCTGGGGAGAGGATAATGGTCACAGTGGTGATATATGGTGGTAAGTCAACTTACCTGGGGAGGTGATTATGTGCACAATCCGAGAATATCCAAATCCAATCCGTTAGGCAATTTCCAGAGTCCAAAGGCAGGCAGGGGTCTGAGCACGGCAGACTAGATCAGGGCAGGAAGACAAACCAATACAGGAGGCAGGCATAGGGTCTAGAACAGGGCTGGGCAATCATGTGCCATGGGGGGCCATTCCACTGCAGTTTTTCGGTTCCACCCAGTGTCTTCAGCAGGTGTTTGCTCTGATCAGCTTCAAGGATCACTAATAATTGAAAACACCTGCTGAAGACACTGGGTGGAACAGAAAATCTGCACTGGAATGGCCCTCACTGCCCACCCCTGGTCTAGAAGCAGGCAAAGGTCAAATCATGGCAAGACAAAAACATGAAGTTAAACAGTTCAAAAGCTTAGACAGGATATAGGCCGGTTGTGGGTCAGACATGACCAGACAGAGCAATGGGAGAGCGTCCTATTTATCATCTCCCACTGACTGGTGGCAGGTGGTGCTTGCAACTGCAGGGAGAGGTGCTCAATCAGCGGGGAGAGAGGGAGGCAGGGAGATGCAGACAGGAACCCTTACAGACTCTGATTAATGATGTATTAAGGAACTTTATTGATCATTTTGTTTTTGTTGATTTAGGTGACATTCTCATTTTCTAACAATCACCAGAGGAACACCACATCCATATACATGTACACACAGTCCTCCAGCATTTCCTTGAAAATAAACTCTCTGTGAAAGCTGAAGAATGTGATTTTTTTTTTTTTTACCTCCTCCACTACGTTCCCGGGTTTTATCATTTCTAATGGCAAGATCAAACCTGACCCTGACAAAATCAAAGCTGTCACCGAGTGGCCCATCCCAACCACTAAGAAGAAGCTGCAGCAGTTCTTAGGCTTCCTTAACTTCTACCGTAACTACAGTCGCGTGGCATGAGTTCACCTCTCCCAAGACTCATTTCCTCTGGTCGGAGGCTGCAGATCTGGCCTTTTCTACCCTGAAACTGCTCTTCTCGGACGCTCCAATTCTCTCCTAAGTTGATCCCACTCAGCAGTTCAGCGTGGAGGTCGACGCCTCCGAGAGTGGCATTGGGGTGGTCCTTTCCCAGCGATTGGTCACCAATGAAAAGCTCCATCCCTGTGCATATTTTTCTCAACGCCTTACACCTGCTGAGAGAAATTACAGCGTCAGTGACTAGGAGCTTCTAGCTATTAAACTAGTGCTGGAGGAGTAACACCACTGGCTAGAGGGAGCCACCCAACAGTTCATCGTATGGACTGATTACAAAAATCTGGAGTACATTCGCGCTGCCAAATGGCTCAACACTGGCCAAGCCCGCTGGGCGCTGTTCTTTGGAAGATTCAATAATATCTTAACATACAGGCCCAGTTCAAGAAATGTCAAACCTGATGCTCTCTCTCGTCAGTTCTTCTCTGATGATGCCCAGATCGCAGATGAGCTCATACTCCCAGAGTCCTGCTTTTTCTGAGCCATTTCCTGAGTAATACAGAATAAGGTCAAGGAAACACAGCATACAGGACCGGATTCTGGTGGGGGGCCCAGGGCCCACTTATATGTCTCCTTAATCAGAGGTGATGTAATCCACTGGGGGCACACTGCCAAGTTCTCCTGCCATCCCAGAGTTGCTTGAACCATTCATCTACTCAAGGGAGGCTTCTGCTGACCAAGCATGGCGTCTAATGTCCGTGACTATATCCATGCCTGTACCATCTGCTCATCGTGTAAATCATCCTCTAAACTTCCCTCTGGTCTATGGCAACCGTTGCCTGTTCCAAACCCATTATGGTCCCACATCGTCTTGGATTTTGTCACAGGCCTGCCTCCATTTGAAGGTAAAACAATCATCCTCGCAATCATTGATCTTTTTCCAAGACTGTGCATTTTCTTACCGTTGCCAAACTGCCCACTGCCTCTGTGACTGCCAAGCTCTTGGTGGACCACGTAATCAGATGACATGGAATTCCCACAGACATCGTGTCTGACAAGGGTTCACAATTTACATTGCAGGTGTGGCAGGCATTCTGCAAGGTATTGGGGGCTGCTGCAAATTTAACGTCTGGTTACGAGCAGTGTGAACATGCTAATCAGGAGCTGGAGGCTGCATTGCACTTTTTGACGGCTCACAACTCCGTCACATAGAGTACACATCTAGTATGGATGTCATGGCAGCCTCTGGGCCGTCATTGGCGTCATCAGCTCCAGCTGCGCACAGACCAACAGGTGCAAATCAATGGCTGTTAAAAGCCAGCGTCGCTGACAGCCTGTCACGGAGTCGTCTGTCCTCCTCGTCGGAGTATGAGCCTGAACTCCGCTCTCGTACCTCGTCAAGAACCTCTTGTGCCTCGTCAAGAACTTCTTGTGCCTCGTCAAGAACCTCTCGTCAAGTTCAACCAAGTAAGAGAACAATTTGCTACTCAACCCCTTGTCTTAACCCCTGTGCACAGGTGGACCTCCTAGGCGGCGGACCTGCGTCCCCAGCTGACGGGGCAACGCCACCTCGCCCACGTAGCTCATCGCTACCACCACGACTACCGGTACGTTTTGCTCCTCAGCTACGAAAACTGTTATTATCTCAGTTGCAGGAACATTCGCCACTGCTATCAGTGGAGTCGTTGTCATCATTATCATCTGTATTGTCATCGCCACGTTCTGAGGAGTCACTAACCTCGTCATTATCAGAACTATCATCATCCCGGTCTGTGGAGTCACGGCCGGTGTTATCACCAGGACTTCCCTCGTCTCAGCCACGGGTGGAATCTCCAGCACGAACACGGACACCTTCACCATCATGCTGCACGGCCGCTGGAATCCAGCAGGGCGTAAGCTGTGCTTCACCCAAGTAAGCCTTACCACCTGCAGCTCCTCAGGAGTTTTGAGCATAAGTAATCATATCTGCTTGTATGTTCCAGGGTTGCTGGGTCCCCGTCCAGACTGCTCAGTTCCAGTGACCAGAACCCAATCCTTGCACTCACTCACGCACTACACACTCTCACTATCAAATAAAAGGATTATTGTCACAATCTGCCCATGTCAGTGTCTGTCTCCTGGGTCCTAAATCATGTCAATGGATTGAATATGCTCAAAACACCACTATATCTGCTGCCACTGGTCTCACACCCTTCAACGCTTCCATGTGCTATACTCCTCCTCTACTCCCTAGTCTTGAGGCTGAGATAGCCGTGCCTTCAGTGGAGCATCATCTTCGGAGCTGTCGCTGGCTGTGGAGGGAGACCAAGCAGCTCTCCAGCAAAGTGCCTCCTAGGATGAGTCCCTCGCCAACCACAGGAGCCCCAAATTACATTTCAGGTGAGTCTGTCTGGGTCTCTACTCACAACATTCCCTTTAAGATTGAATTTTAAAAAAGCTCTCTCCCTTCTATATTGGCCCATTCATAATTAAACATGTCCCAGTGTCTGCTTGTCTGAAGTTTCCATCCTCTCTTTGAATACATCCCACACTCCATGTGTCGCAGAGTAAACCCACATCTTCCAGCAACCTCTACCCTTCTGCCAAGCCCCTCCTCCACCCCAATCATTGATGGTCAGCTCACCTACTTGGTCCATCACATCCTAGATGTGTGTTCAGTAAGCTTTTTTCATCCCACTGTGTTGACTCCTGCACGCTTGATCTTCACTGTTTCCCCTGTGATTACCCAGGTGTGCTCAAGCAGTCTTTGCCACACTTTCCCAGCCGCAGCCTCCCTCCCTTTATTACTCTTGCTGCGCTCTCCTGACCCTCCATACCTTCCTGAGCCCCCAACTGGATTCCTCTCCTCCCTGTGTGGCTCTCAGTCTCCGTGTGGACACCATTCCAAGTAAGTGTTGCACAATTAACCAGCTAACCCTCCACTCGAGGAAAACTCCAAGCTTCATGCACCCCTCTGAAGTCAGGACATATTTTTGTTGTGTGGAGGAACCCTCTGCTTCAGGTGAAGCCACCCCCCTAGTAAGCACAGCTGACCCAGTCATCACTTAACCGCTCATCCAAAAGGAAACACAGGCTCTGCGCGGGCCAAGTTTCTGGCGTTCTCTCATCCTGAATGATTTCTACTGTCGGGTTCCCAAGCCCCTCTGTCCTCTTCGGTTCTGATTTAATCTGTGAAGGCACAGCAAAACTGCTATTATCTGACTTGTTTTAATATATTTTGTGTGTGCAGTATCCTTTTGTTGTTGCTGTTTTACTGTTAGCAGTTACTGTCATTAGCCTAGTTAGCTTCCACTTGCTAGTGTGTTATTGATTCTCTTATTGATTAAAATCAGTCTTTACCTTACCAGCTATTACTAACTTGTTCCCCAAGTTCATCTGAGTCAATGCAGTGTTGTTAGGAGTGAGTCAAAGTTTACTAACAGAATCAATAATCTAGAGAATCTATTACCGCAATTTTCCAAGATACTTGAAAAAATATTCTATGAGAGAATTGACAACTTCATACTGAAGAATGATTTATTGTGTGAGCAGCAATATGGGTTCAGACACAAAAGGACAACAGCATATGCCTTAATGGAATTTACAGAAAAAATATCAACAGCCATTGAAAATAAAGAGTATTCAGTTGGAGTATTCCTGGATCTTAAAAAAGCATTTGATACAGTAGATCACAATCTATTATTAAAGAAACTACAAAATTGTGGTATCAGAGGGGTAGCACTGTCCTGGTTAAGAAGTTACTTAAAGAATAGATATCAGTTTGTATGTGTTAACAACAAAAACTCAGAGCTACTGAAGGTCACCTGTGGAGTCCCACAGGGTTCAGTTTTGGGACCATTATTATTCAATATGTATATAAATGATATATGTAAAGTTTCAGAAAAAATGGACTTAATATTGTTTGCTGATGACACTAACCTGCTATGCAGTGGAAACAACTTGGAACAACTTCTGGATACACTCGGAAAGGAATTAGGAAAGCTGAAACTGTGGTTTGATTCAAACAAATTAACGCTCAATTTAAGCAAGACAAAATTTATAGTCTTTAACAACCATCACAACTACCCAGTACCCAAACTCAGTGTAAATGGTGTAGAGATTGAAAGGGTATCCGAAACTAAATTCCTTGGAGTAATAATTGATAACAAACTGTGTTGGAAGCCACATATTAATTATATAAAAGGTAAAGTATCCAAATCAATTGCAATATTACACAGAGTGAAAAATTTGCTGAATCAACCCACACTATACACCTTGTATCATTCATTAATACTCCCATACATGACATATTGTAATGAAGTATGGGGAAATACATATAAAACAAACATATATCCACTCTTTATGCTTCAAAAGAGAGCTATTAGAATAATCAACAAAGCAGCTTACAGGGAACCAACAAACCCACATTTTCTTAAACAAAAAACTCTCAAGTTGAAAGATCTGATCGACTTTAAAACCGCAATAATAATGTTCAAAGTGAAGAATCTATCACTGCCCGCAAATATCCAAAAGTTGTTCCAAACAAGGGAGAAACGATATCACTTCAGAGGAACATGTATATTTCAAAAGCCTACAGTGAGAACAACTACCAAGCAACACTGTATTTCAGTGCAAGGTGTCAGATTATGGAACGATTTTGGACCTGAATTAAAATCATGTACAAAGCTTGGACAATTTAAACAAAAACTAAAGGAAGAAATACTCCAAACATATTTACAAGACGACATGTAAACTCACATAAGGATTGACATTTCCAGCCTGTGTTGTGTTATAGCTTAGTTTTTCTTTTTTCTCTGTGACACTATGTCTTAGATTTGTTTTTGAATAGTAACCGCTTAACTTAGACTAGCTCAGTTTTCTTTTTCTCTCAGTCATATTTTGTCTTAGCCTTGTTTTAAATTGTAATCGCTCTTGTCTTGTTTTCTCTTTTTCTCCTTTGAATTCTTGGATGGAATATGGGTGGGCAATATAAGCTGCGGCTTCAGCCATCACCCATTCGGATAACTCACGTGGAATTGTATAGTAGAAGGAGTCTTTGTCTAATTTGACCTTGTTGTTATATTATACAGTTTCTTTTAACCTGTAATGTACTATCCGAAATAAATAAATTCATTCATTCATTCATTCATTCATAACACACTAGCAACTGGAAGCTAACAAGGCTAATAACAATAGCCCAGAGGAGTGCAAGGTCTCTAACATCCACCAGCAACATGATGTTGTCATGGAGGAGTGGAAGAGGATTCCAGTGGCAACCTGTGAAGCTCTAGTGAACTCCATGCCCAAGAGAGTTAAGGCAGTGCTGGAAAATAATGGTGGCCACACAAAATATTGACACTTTGGGCACAATTTGGACATTTTCACTTGGGGTGTACTCACTTTTGTTGCCAGCGGTTTAGACATTAATGGCTGTGTGTTGGGTTATTTTGAGGGGACAGCAAATTTACACTGTTACACAAGCTGGACACTGACTACATTGGATCAAAGTGTCATATCTTCAGTGCTGTCCCATGAAAAGGTATAATAAAATATTTACAAAAATGTACTCACTTTTGTGAGATACTGTATAAAAATAGATAGTTTGTAAATTCAATTGAGGATATATTTTCCTTTTGAATAGCTGAAACTGCTGAACCCACACTCTACCATGACGGGGCTCCAGGGCAGACCTCACCACTCAGCATCCTGGTGCTGGTCACATTTTTATTTTTTCACCTTCATAAATTTCTATTTTATTTAAATTATACTGCTAGAATATTTTTTCAAGTGAGCAAAGACAGCCATTGATCATATCAACACTTGCTTTCTCTGACACAGCCAGCAGTGATGAGACCAATCTCTCTGAGCGCCTCCACTGGCTTTAATGTGGCCACCAGAGCATACCGAGAACTAAACAGCTCGTCTGCCCATTTCCCGGCAATGGAACCCAACAGAACCTAAATTTAATGAACAGACACAAGCAGCCTCTGCCAGTGGGTGGTGGAGAGCAGTTGAAAAAAATCTAGCAAACTTTTTTAGTTGATAATTTTTTAAAAATATATGTAGTCAAGGGGACGGGCAGTTAAGCCCCAACTGGCAACGTCCATCTGGGGGCTCAAACCCACAACCTCCGGCTCTAGAGTCCAGCACTCTACCTGTGTCGCCAAGAGGGTCGACCCATTTATCAAGCCAAGTACGAATGCTTTTATGATGTTTTTATGATTGTTGCAGCTCAAAAACCCTGAATTTGTGGGAGCTTTTTTAAAAAAAAGTTGTGATAAAAGTTGCAATGTATTGAGAGTTTTTTTTTGCACTAAAAGTTGTGGGAAGAAACAAACTTTAGAGCAGATGGTTTTTTACAGTTTACTGCAGTGATATTCTATGCAACAATACAAGAAAAGCACAGGATTGTCAAAATTTTCCTGTTAAACAGTGACTTGTAAATTAAGCAGAAACTTCTACTTGTCATGCGGTGGCTCTCGCGAGCCACCATAAGACGCCACACAGTCACCAGTGAGTTTCAGTGAGTTTTATTACGGTGAAAAAGTAACAACACAAGATGCAGGGGCAATGACACGTAAGTCTACATACATCCGGAGGCGTAAGGCTAAACAGCTCTCATACAGGTCTGTAGGAGGAGACAGTCATACACAGGCAAGGTTGTTGGAGTAATGGCTACACAGGCTGCTGAGGCAGAGACACACAGAGGTCTACTCACACCGGGAGGGGTAAGGCTAACAGCTCACTTACTGGTCCTGGGGAAGCGACGGTCAACCACAGGCAGATGAGGTAGGTAACAGTCCAAGGCATCCGTAGCTCAGACGAAGAACGACTGACACTGCTGCGTCTTACCGCCGCCAGTGCCAGGCTTAAGAAGACGACGATAATTACAAACAGCTGACCGACCGTTGACAGGTGGAAGCCCCACCGAGCACTTTCACAATAAGAGCCCGGTGAGGCCGGAATACAGCCCGCAACTGTCAAGGCCGGCAGCGAAACATAACTTAACAGAACCGGCGCTCGGGTCATAACAGTACCCTCCCTCCACGGGCGGACTCCGAACGCCCCAAGGAACCACCCTGCCCCCCCCCACCCCCCCAGGGTGGAAGGTTAGGGGACAGATGTGGAGGGAGAGAACCAACCCATGAACGAGACCTTAAACCAAAAGGAAAAAGAATACATCAATTTCTCCCAGAACCATGACGAAACCAGAAAAAACAAGACATGACTAAAAATAATACAAGGGATACAAAACCAAAAAGAGCATAAGTACCTGACACCGAACGTCTTCCCACAGGGACAACAGACAACCCGTCTAATTCCAAAGTACATAATCCCACGTGGTAAGGAACTCAAAGTAAGGATCTCTTCAAAAACCCAAACTTAACATGCCAAAATCATACTCCCAAACAACCTAAATACATGATAACTATGGAACAAGAAATACCTGGAAACACACGATAACTATGGAACAAAAAATACATGGAAACACACATGGAGCAATCTAAAATTGCTTGGCATAACGTGACTACGACTAGACCGTGACTTTCAAAAAAAACATGAGGCAACCTAAGCACAAACAAAACAAGAAATACATGCAAACACATGGAGCAATCTAAAATTGCTTTGACACAACTTGGCTATAACTAAACCGTGGCTTTCAAAAAAAAACATGAGGCAATCTAAAACTGCTCTGACATAACTTAGCTATAGATAGACTGTGGCTTACAAAAAAAAAGCATGGAGCAATCTAAAATTGCTCTGACTTGACTTAACTATGACTAAACTATGGCCTACAAAAAAAAAAGAAACATGAGGCAATCTAAAATTGCCTGACTTAACTTGACTATGACTAAACTGTGGCTTTCCAAAAAAAAAGGAAACATGAGGCAATCTAAAATTGCTTTGACTTAACTTTGACCAGACTGTGGCCTTCAAAAAGAAACATGAGGCAATCTAAAATTGCTTTGACTTGACTATGACTACGTGAAACAACAACAAAAAAAAATTGCTAAACGTACTTGACATGACTAGGCACCGTATGGGCCCACAGATCGTCCCACAACACAATACATTATCAGGTGGCCTACCCCAGTCCCAGGCCCCCAGAAACAAGTCCTCTGGTGGCCGAACCTGGTCACCCCGTAGCAAACACAGTTTATTGGGTGGCCAACCCAAGACGCCGAACGCACCAAGCAGTTCCTCAGGTGGCCGACCCGCATCCCACAACCACCAGGACCGTGGAGGAAATGCATGCAGCCGCCCGCCTGAAGACAACAAGACAGGAGAGCGCCAGTCTGCCAAACACAAACCTCTAACGGCCCCCAGCTGGTGGCTCCTGAGAGGGGAACAACCAAAAACTTGGACCCCCTCGAATCCTGATTGGGTCGCAGCCGCACCTGCGCTGGACCCCCACTGGACCTCGTCGGACCCCGATTGGGTCATCGCTGCACCCACGTCGGACCCCGATTGGGTCATCGCTGCACCCACGTCAGACCCCGACTGGGTCACCTCGGCCCACGCGTCGGACCCCGACTGGGTCACCTCAGCCCACATGTCGGACCCCGACTGGGTCATCTCAGCCCACACGTCGGACCCCGACTGGGTCAGGACTGCACCGGCGACGACCTCCATCTCCGAACTTGGAACCCCCAGTCCCGTGACCTTGACTGGCTCCGGACCGGTAACGCTGTGGAGGTGCTCAGAAAACAGAAGAGGACCGGGATCAGTTCCACCGGCAGCGCCAGAGCCCAGCGAGACGAGCTCAGGTGCAGCAGACGGCTGCCCCTCACTCGCCTCCCCATGAGGCAGGCAAAAATGCTCTAACACACCATACAGGAAAACAAGAAAGAGCACTTGCCTGCACTCGGGCTCTGGAGCCGTCCAGGACTTCGCCGATCCAGGTTCAGGAAGACGCTCGTCGTTGGGCTCCCACTCGGCTGCGTCGGGTTCCACAGCCGGCCTGATGGTCTCTGCAGCTGGATCCTCTCGCGCTGGCGTCCACGCCAATAACCCGTATGGCGTGGGGGCAGAGGACCCTGGACCTGCTGACTCGGGCTGCATCCCTGAGAAACCCTGGGGACGCTGTCTCGTCGGCTCTGGCTCCTCACCGCAGTCCGTTCTCCTCCTCTGTCCAAAACAAGGCTGCAGGGCCGGGATATTTCCCAGAGCCGCAGGCCTCCCCCCTCGTTCGACGGCATGGGACTAACGCCGAGGACCGCTCAGCAGGAGGAGACACAGAGGCAGCAGGTTTAATACAAATGGCTACAGCTGGGGAAAGAAACTCAGGGAGCTGCGAACCCCGAGCTTCACCCCCAGGAGTCAGACAAGACAGATCACTATGATAAATAAGACAGTGAAATTGGACTTGCCTGTCTCCCGGAGGAAAGATGGTATCAGCTGTAGCGGACATTGCTCCTTCCCTCGCTCGCTGGGTGGTAGAAAAGGACCCATGGACGGAGCCCACCGGCACAGGACTCAGCTCACTCACAGCAGCTGGCTGATTGAGGGGGTCATCCCGGCGGCCCGGAACTGGATCCGGAGCAGGAGCTTGCCGAAGATGCGCCCGGCCGTGGCGCCGACGCCTTCGCCGGCCCCCAGACGGTGCGAACTCCTGAAACGGATCGAGGACAGGATCGGGATCCATAGGCAAAGAGCAGGAGTGCCTCTTCTCCTGCTTCATGCCGCATTCCTCCTCCATCATCAGGTATATTTCGCATTGCGCGGCGATGTCTTCCCTCCTCGCGTCGACTTCCGGGTGGTCGGCGTAGCGGGGAGAGAGATGACAAAGAATATCTTCGGCGGCGTCCAGGTACCAGTGTATGCCGTGGTCATAATCCAGCAGGGAAGCGGAGATGAGCAGCTCATCCACAACTTCCAGCACACTAGTCAGCTCGCAGCTCGGACTCCAAACGCGGTCCCTCCGCGACGGCATTCTTCACATACACAGTACCCAGACAGGAAAAAGCAAATGTCCAAAAACTCGAACCCACTGGTGAATTGCGTCTCGGGTTGGCATCACCGTAAACGCCGTTTTGGCAGCAGTGTACTGTCATGCGGTGGCTCTCACGAGCCACCATAAGACGCCACACAGTCACCAGTGAGTTTCAGTGAGTTTTATTACGGTGAAAAAGTAACAACACAAGATGCAGGGGCAATGATACATAAGTCTACACACATCCGGAGGCGTAAGGCTAAACAGCTCTGATACAGGTCCGTAGGAGGAGACGGTCATACACAGGCAAGGTTGTTGGAGTAATGGCTACACAGGCTGCTGAGGCAGAGACACACAGAGGTCTACTCACACCGGGAGGGGTAAGGCTAACAGCTCACTTACTGGTCCTGGGGAAGCGACGGTCAACCACAGGCAGATGAGGTAGGTAACAGTCCAAGGCATCCGTAGCTCAGACGAAGAATGACTGACACTGCTGCGTCTTACCGCTGCCAGTGCCGGGCTTAAGAAGGCGAAGCACTAACGACGATAATTACAAACAGCTGACCGACCGTTGACAGGCGGAAGCCCCAACGAGCACTTTCACAATAAGAGCCCGGTGAGGCCGGAATACAGCCCGCAACTGTCAAGGCCGGCAGCAAAACATAACTTAGCCCGAGCGCGATCAGAACCGGCGCTCGGGTCATAACACTACTATGCAGAAAAACTCTTTTGTGCAACAGCAAATACAATTATTGGTAGCACCTTCATTTGAAAACTCCCTACGGCCCCCAACCACTTGGTACCGAGCAGAGAGGGAAAAATAAATAATGTATTCTGTTGCTCTGTATTGTCTATCAGAGTGTGCTTTTCTGAAAAAAAATTACAGACAATCGTCATTCTCTTTCCGTGCCTAAATCCTACTCGTCTATCTGCTGCACGTCTTGACACACACCTGTCTCATCAGACAGTCATCTTTCATTTATGGGGTGGGGGGGGCGGTGTCTGTGTCCAGACTGGAGATTCAGAGTTTTAAAGCCCACTGACAAGATGTAGTAATGATTTTACCACTAAAGCTGTATAAAATGTTACAACACTGGCTGTAGTTTTAGATTTGCTTGTTATGTTTCTGGTTTTATGGCGTCTCTCTTCATGCGCACTCCCACGATGGGGTGTTTGTGGGACAGGCGGACGTTTTTCAACATAAACCCAGCACTTCGTACATGTGGTGAGGACGGACATGTGGCGAGGCATCCACCAGCAGGCAGGGGGAGATGGAGGAAGGGACGATGTTGGAAACCTCGTGGGTGAGTGTTTTTTTTTTAAAATCACACACTCTGTTTATTTATTTAAATTGAGTATTCTATGAAACGATAGACGTTTTTATATCATCATCCAATATATATCATCATATCACACAGCCCTAATACTGTAAACACAGAAGTGAAAACGGTGCAGCGATGCATTTGATTGGTTAGACTGAGCGTTTGAGCGCCACTCAGGGACAAATATGATTGATGAAACTGGCGAAGTTGACGAGGATTCGTCAAAATTGCGGGAAAGTTGTGGTAATTAGACAAAGTTGCAAGGTTGTGTAATAGTTGTGCTGATTGGTTGATTTCACATGAATTGATGCAATTGCAACATCACGAAACCCTGGAGGGACTGGACAACCCTCTGGCAAGCATGTAGTGACCAATGTTGGGCAAGTTACTAAAAAATAGTAACTAGTTACAGTAACTAGTTACTTGTTTTCAAAAGTAACTTAGTTACTTTTGAGTTACTGCATGATTAAAGTAACTAGTTACTTGGAAAAGTAACTTTCATGTTACTTTTAAATGCATACTTACTTACTTTTATGTTACTTTTTCATGTTACTTTTAAATACATACCAAAAACATGTAAGTTTAGGGCGCTCGCGCACGCAGCGACCAGCAGCCGGTGGCTTGTCACCAGACTGCAAACCAAGTCTACCTACGGGTACAAATAAGTAACAAAAAAAAAATAAAAAAAAAATACTTAAATCCTCTTGCACACAGAGCAAGATCAAGGGCCCCTTGTTCTCATCAGAAAAAACAAGAAAAAGAAAACTGATGAGAAAAAAAGTCTCATCTTACAGAGAAAAAATGTCTCCGATTTACACAAACTATTGTAATCACTAGAAAGTCAGAAATTTACAGGAAATAAAGCTGTAAATTCACAGAGCATTAAAAACGTATATTTAGGGGATTTACTTCCATGAAATAGTTGCATATCACAACAGCATGTAAATAAAGATAAAAATAAAACAAAGGTAAGTTAAGATAAAATAAAACAAAAAGCACAGATAAATGAAAGTTCACCGCTGACAAGAAGCTGTTCACTGCAACAAATCAGTCACTTTTTCTATGTGCGTAAGAAAATTATTACAATTACTTACACATTTACACAACAGCAGACATTAAATGTGAGCTTCTTGCTCAAAAAATACTCATGTTTAACCACAAAGGTAGGAGCTGTTGGGGGCTACTCACGCTGGGACAACAGGTGATCAGGGCTCGATATGAGAAGTCGCCACGGCATTACTTCCCACTGGGTTGCGTGTGAGCAGGACAGGAAACCGACTGGTGTTCAGCTGGGCCGCGGTATGCTATTGTTTACCTTCCGTCAGCTGTACTGAGTAATTTTTAATGGCAGGAAATAGATATAATATATACAAATAGACAAACTGAAAACGCGCCACATTTTTGGATCAGCTAATCACGCTGCAGCGCCGTCAGTTGTTTCCATCAGCTGTATGGTATGTTGAAATTATGAGTGGAAGCGTATTTCCTGTTACTGCGCATGCGTGCGCACACTGCACATGCGTACTAACCCAGGGTATGGCTGTTCTGATAAGTATGGTAAAATGGCAGAACACCGGCTTAGGAGACTGACGGCTGTGCTACGGTAGGATCAGTTTATATTTATTTGAGCTAAAAATATCTCTCCATATTAATAAAACAAGTAACGCGAGTAACAAATCTGATCAAATTTCAGTAACTGTAACGCATTACTGAATTTTTAAACAGTAATTTCATTACGCAGCACGTTACTGCAAAAGTAGTGGCGTTACAGTAACACGTTACTTTGTAACGCGTTACTCCCAACACTGCTAGTGACCATGGTCAGAGTTGAAATTTATGCCACTCTAATCCATAGACTGTATAAAAAAGTTATTAAAAGTATTTTTTAAATGTGCTGTAATCTAACACAAATGATGTGGTAACACAAAGGAGATGACACTCCACCTAGTACTTCGGGGTGGTGGGGGTGCTAGCCAGGGCCGCCAGAGCACCGGGGAGTATTTGGTAAATAAAGATGTGCCTTTCGCTCCCGCTGTGCCAGGCTCACACCTGAGGACGCAGGGTCATGAATGTGTTAATGTGGATGTGGATGTGTTTTCACACTTGGTAACTGGTATGTAAATGTGTTTACCCTGAGTGCCAGAGGCGGGAAGAAAATATATAAAGCAGTTCGCTTTGGCACTCAGAGACAGTCTGTTCTGCTGGTTAGAGGAAATAAAGTGTGTCGTCAGTTCGTGTCTCATCTGATTCCATTCCTCCACATTAGTGACCCTGAGACGTGAAAATGGAAGACGGACCGAGCACCTCTGTGGGAACATCCACACTTGGTGTTCCCCCCGCTACGCTCACTGTGGCGGTCAAACTCCCAGACTTTCAGCTCCACAACCCGACTGCTTGGTTCATTCACGTGGAAGCCCAGTTCGCTCTCCACGGAGTCTTGGAGGATGACACAAAGTACCATTACGTGGTGGCTTCACTGGACCCACGTGCCACTCAGTGCGCAATGAGCATGCTTCATGGTCCCCCAGCCTCAAACAGCTGCTACTGCAGTGTTATGTCCCCTCCACCGGAGAGAGAACAAAGAAGCTCCTCTCACACACGGAATTAGGAGATGGATCGGCCGTGGAGTTAATAGAGAGTATTGTGGCGTAACCCCCCACAACAGACTGGGACAGACACAGCGCTCGACTAGAGCAATTAACTTAACAGTGAAATGTGTGTATTGATGTCTACAGGCAGCCTCGCTTCTTCTGGCTTTTTCCGGTTTTGTACTGTGATGTTAATGTGCCATTCATGCATTGTGTTCATGCATCCTGTTCTTACTGTGTCTCTCAGATGCAAATGTCTCATGCCTGTCTGCAGTCTCTTTGATCATACCAACTGCTGTGAAGGCCATTTCATGTACTGTCTGTAACTGGGTATAAATACTGCACAAGTTCTGTAACTCGTGCTCTCACTCACTTCAACTGCTGCTGCAGACACGCACTTTGTGTCTCTTCTCTGAAAGCCTGAGGATCCCGCTCCAGCCTGCACACACTTGGGCTGGAGCGGGGATCCTGTGACGGCGGTGTGATTTAATAAACTCTACTTAAAACTCTCAGTTCGCAGTTTATTATTTCTTTGCCGCCGCACTGGTGACCCGACGCTGAAACGAACACGCTGCCGGCAAACGCAGCATCCGGCGGTGATGCTCCGACGACAAGCGAACGCAGCAGCTGCCTTCTGCTTCAGTGAACTCTCAGGACATCACCCACAACCGGGAAAGCCGCAGCAAACTCCATGGTGGGATCTGCACGCCTAGATCGGCACATCCACGCTGGACCGGCCGCGCTCACAGCTCCTTCACACGAGAGCGCATGTACCTCGTCCCCTCTCCACGACAGCGATCTCCATGGCCGACGGAGAATGCAGCGCGTGGACCTGAACGCACCATGGCCGAGCGAGTGACAAAGATCGTCTCCTCCCTCTCACCGCTCCAACACATCTACACGAGCTCGAGGGACAAAGATCGTCTACTCACTTTCACCGCTCCAACAACTACAACAGGGATGATTAAGCTCCCTGAACCTGGTTCTCCTCTCCAGCTGGCCCACCACGCACAGAGCCCCGGCATACGCACCGGGAGTTACGAAGACGGCGCACCACACACGGGACGCATACGGCTCTACAGACCCCCATCATCCTTCGCCGCTACACACAGAGCCTTCAGGGCTGCCCTCACACCTGAAGCACGCACGCAGTATGCACAAAGGATTTGCTAATGGTCTCAGCCACGGCACACAAGGTAAATTCAGCGGTTTGCGGTTTCCGAGAGCTTTAAGGTTGTGCCTGCACCTAAAGTCAGCATGCCAGTCCCTCTGCTTTTATTACAGCCGCCACGCAGCCTCGTCTTTTCTTCACGGCCGCTATTAATCCTTGCAGGACTTAATCGCGAGAGGAGCCAGTGACTAATTTTTCTTCTTGTGATCTCCGCACGTTCAACGGGACAGCCCCTCGACATCGCGGATCCACAAGCAATTTTTGCATGGCCCAGACGCTTTCACCGTCTCTGGCCGGCACTTACCACCCCCCACCCCCCTCCACCTCCGCCTGCACAGAGCTTTCACTGCTCACTGCCAAATCCGGACTATCGAGGTCTTGGCCCCCTGCCGAGCCCTCTGAGGGGGAGCGGTGTGGCGTAACCCCCCACAACAGACTGGGACAGACACAGCGCTCGACTAGAGCAATTAACTTACCAGTGAAATGTGTGTATTGATGTCTACAGGCAGCCTCGCTTCTTCTGGCTTTTTCCGGTTTTGTACTGTGATGTTAATGCGCCATTCATGCATTGTGTTCATACATCCTGTTCTTACTGTGTCTCTCAGATGCAAATGTCTCATGCCTGTCTGCAGTCTCTTTGATCATACCAACTGCTGTGAATGCCCTTTCATGTACTGTCTGTAACTGGGTATAAATACTGCACAAGTTCTGTAACTCATGCTCTCACTCACTTCAACTGCTGCTGCAGACACGCACTTTGTGTCTCTTCTCTGAGAGCCTGAGGATCCCGCTCCAGCCTGCACACACTTGGGCTGGAGCGGGGATCCTGTGACGGTGGTGTGATTTAATAAACTCTACTTAAAACTCTCAGTTCGCAGTTTATTATTTCTTTGCCGCCGCAAGTATGTTGTTTTTGCTGGGTGCAGATGACAGATCTTTCTTCTTCACCCACCTCTTCTTGAAGAAGCTACCAGCTTTGGCGAGGGCAATCCTGGTCAACTCGTCGCTGCTGGCAACCAAGGACTACCAAGCACTGGCAGAGGAAGCAGACCACATCATCCTGGCTAACAGGAGTTTTGGCATCCTGGCAGTAAGACCCGGATTGTCAGTGGAGTCCAACGAGGTCGAGGAGCCACAGGTGGTGGCCGGGATGGCCACTCGGAAACACAGGGACGAGACGGCGTGTTTTCATCAGCAGCATTTTGGTGCCGGCACACAACGTTGTCTGCGCCGTGCCGTTTCCACAGGATGCAGAAACAGACCAGCCAGCAGACAGTGGCAGCTACGGCCGCTGGTGACAGGGAGAAACTGCTTGGTAGACTTTGGCTCCCAGAAGAGCCTCATTTTGCCAGTCAGTGCAGACAGGCTGGCAGATGGTGGTGGGCCATCTTTAACGGCCGCAAATGGATCCCACATCAGTATGCTGGGAGAAAGGACGATCACTGTATGTTTACATGGCCGCAATTACCAGTGGGACTTTGTTGTAGCTGCATGTTTGGTCCCCATCTTAGGTGCTGATTTTCTGTGTGCTCATGGACTACTTGTTGATGTTGCCAACAGGCGTTTAGTGGATGCTGTATCTTATTCCTCCTTGCCCTGCACAGCTCGAGGAGTTGGGCCGCCAACACACGCAAATATTCTAGCTCCAGGGGGTAAGTACCAGCGTTTGCTTTCTGAGTTCCCAGCACTCACAGTGCCCACTTTTTCTGCTACGGTAACCAAGCACGGGGTCGAGCATTTTATCAGCACGAAAGGTCCACCCATGTTTGCATGCCATCGCCGCCCGGATGCCGCTAAACTAGCCATTGCGCGTGAGGAGTTTGATAACTTAGAATGCTTAGGCATCGTTAGGTGCTCCAACAGCCTTTGGGCATCACCGCTGCACATGGTGCCCAAATCCAATGCCATGGAACACAATTGTTACCCCATCCCGCACATCCAGGATTTTTCTGTGCACCTTGCCGGGACGCGCATTTTTTCAAAAGTGGATCTGGTCCACGGGTACCACCAGGTCCCAGTGCACGCAGAGGACGTCCCCAAAACAGTGGTAATAACCCCCTTTGGTCTTTTCGAGTTTTTGTGCATGCCGTTCGGGTTAAAGGGCACAGCACAAACTTTCCAAAGGATGATGGACGCGGTGCTCCAGGATTTGTCGTTCGTTTTCGTCTACTTGGACGACATTTTGGTGGCTAGCGCATTAGAGGAGGAGCACCTTGCCCATCTCAAACAAGTTTTCCAACATTTGGAAGTGCACGAGCTGATCGTTAACCCAGCAAAGTGTCACTTTGGGCCGCTGGTAATCAACTTTTTGGGCTACCGCATCTCGCCAGATGGCGCGATCACGCTGCCGGATAAAGTGCGCACAGTGTCAGATTTTCCGGGTCCACAGACCATGAGGGCGCTGTAGGGATTTTTGGGGATGGTGAATTTTTACAACTGCTTCCTCCCCCATGCAGCCCAGCTGCTGCAGCCGCTCTACGATGCACTCAAAAAAAGAAGCCCCCGGATAGCATCGACTGGACCCCACGAGTGGGTCCAGGCGTTCACAAATGCCAAAACGACGCTCCCCAACACAGCTTTGCTGGCCCACCCAGCCCCTTCAGCGCGGATAGCACTCACCACAGACGCATCGGATGTCGCAGTAGGAGCTGTGGTTGAACAGTACGTCTTCGGTTCGTGGCAGTCCCTCACCTTTTTCAGCCGTACTTTGCGCAACAACGAGCACAAGTATAGCACTTTCGACAGAGAGTTGTTGGCTCTCCACCTGGCTATGCGTCATTTTCAGTTGTGGCTCGAAGGTCGCAAGTTTACCGCATTTGTAGATCACAAACCACTAACTTATGTGATGTCCAAAGTCTCGGAACCGTGGTCGGCTCGGCAGCAATGGCACTTGGCCGCAATTTCGGAGTTTACGACCAACATCCAACATGTAGCTGGTAAACTTAATGTTGTGGCGAACTGCCTGTCACACATGCTGGTCTCTCCGGTCTATGTGGGTATTGATTTTTCCGCAATGGCCGCCGACCAAACCGGGGACGCGGACATTCGCACGCTCCAGTCCACAGGTACTGGATCAAAACTGGAGAGCAGGGCAGTACAAGCGGATGCCCGCCCTGCTCTGCAACGTCTCCACCGGTCATCCCCGCCCCGTGGTTCCAAGCTGTTGGTGCCGGCGTGTTTTTGAGTCCATCCACTCCCTCTCACATCCTAGTGTACGAGCTTTGGTTAAGCTGGTGGGGTCCAAATTTATCTGGTCTCACTTATGCAGGGATGTGAAAGAATGGGCCACAACCTGCGTCACGTGCCAACGGGCTAAGGTGCAGAGGCACACCAAAGTCCCCCTCGAGCCTTTTGAAATTCCGGCCAGGAGGTTCGACCATGTACACGTGGATTTAGTGAGTTCCTTTCCACCGTCGCAGGGGTTCACACAACTTCTGACAATCGTGGACCGTACTACGCATTGGCCAGAGGCCGTTCTGCTGAGTTCCACCACATCTACAGAGGTAGCCCCCGCGTTTTTGTCATCTTGGGTCGCAAGGTTCGGATCCCCGTCGGACATCACTTCCGACAGGGGTCAGCAATTCGTTTCGAAACTCTGGTCCGCGATGGCCAAGAGCCTGGGGGTCAAAATCCACCACTCCACTGTGTACAACCCGCAGGCTAATGGTTTGTGCAAGCAGTTTCATAGGTCACTTAAAGCAGCGCTCAGAGACTCACTAACAGACTCAAATTGGGTCAACCGCCTGCCTTGGGTCGTACTGGGGTTGTGCTCCATGCCTAAGGAAGATTTGGCAGCTTCCCCGGCAGAGCTCATTTTTTTCTCAGCCATTGCGGATCCCCAAGGAATTTTTGCCAGAGAGCCCCGCTCCTGGTTCTGACCCGTCCGTGCGCCCTTTTTTCAGGGCAGAGGCTGGCAGTGTCCCAGGGCCGGCGCACCATTGTTTTCCCTGCACTTTTGTTCCAAAACGTCTGGAAAATGCCAAATTTTTTCGTTAGGCATGACACCCACAGCACACCGCTATGTCTGCTGTATGACGGCCCATTCAGAGTGTTGGAAACTGGGGCGAAACATTTTGTGTTAGACCTTGGGGGGGGGGGGGGGATTATCTTCATAGATAGGCTGAAGCCTGCTTATGTGTTGGCAGAGGAGCAGGTGGTGCTGGCCCAGGCTCCCTGGCACAGACGCCCACCTATGGTGGGTCCGCAGGTTGGTGTTCCCCCTACAGAGAACTGTTTTTAGGAGACTAAATCTTCCCCCTCCCCACACCGTCCCCCTCCAGAAGACTGTCGCCAGAGGCCGAGTTTTTCTCCTGCCCACCTCAACAGCATGGCACTTTGGCCGGCCTGGCAGCTCCACATTACAGCCGTTACGGGCGCTTGCACAAGCCCAAAGGACCGGAGGGTTAAAGCTCCTCTGGGTGTTCGGGAAGGGGGGGGGCATGTGGTGACACAACAGGAGATTGCATTCCACCCAGGACTTTGGGGAATTGGGGGAAGGAAGTGAGGGATGGAAATGAGGGGACAAAGGGAGAGGAACCAAGGACGGGCGCCAGAGTGCTAGGGGGTAATAAACCAAATGAAGATGCTCCCGGTATGCCAAGCAGGAACTTATTGTGTGGGGTGGAAGATGCTGTTCACACCTTGGGTATGCTGGGCGCAAAAGTATTGTGTTGAGTCATGCTCTATTGTCCATCCATCCATCCATCCATCTTCCTCCGCTTAATCCTTTTCGGGTCACGGGGGGTCTGGAGCCTATCCCAGCATCTTTGGACGAGAGTCAGGGTACACCCTGGACAGATCGCCAGTCCATCGCAGGGCCAACACAGAAAGACAGACAACCATTAACTCTCACAGTCATACCTGAGGGCAATTTAGAATCCCCAGTTTGAGGCCAATTAACCTAACTTGCATGTTTTTGGCATGTGGGAGGAAACCGGAGAAATCCCGGAGTAAACCCATGCAGACACGGGGAGAACATGCAAACTCCACACAGATCACTGTTGGTTGGGGGCTGGGATCGAACCCACGATCCCCCGACCAAGGGTGAGTTGCTGTGCTGCCACAGTGCTAACCACTCCGCCACCGCGCCGCTCTATTGTCGTGTATGTTAATGTGTGTACTCCGGGTGCCAAACGCTGGAAGCTGTAATAAAGAGATTCGCTCTGGCACCCAGGTCAGTCTGTTCAGTTTGTTGGAGGAAATAAAGCATGTGTCTTTAGCTGCTCGTGTCTAGTCTGATTCATCCTCCACAATTTTATAATTTTTACCTCCGCCAAGGGAGGATGGAGGAAATGTTTTTAGTGGTGTTGGTTGGTTGGTTTGTCTGTTGGTTGGTTGGTTTGTCTGTCTGCTGAACAGATTTTGATGAAATTTTCAGGAAAGGTGTGTATTGGCATGGGGAACAGATGATTCGATTTTGGTGGTGATTCGGATCACGATCTGGATGCGGGAAGTTTTTGATTATTGTTTTATATATTAATCTGGTGCTTTTCATGTACTGCCCCATTAAGACACGTCCACTCAGTTATGTACATGGTCACGCCATAGGGCCATGCGCCTCGGCAACCCCGAAGCCAAACACTGCAGAAAAAAATATTTGGGGCGTGTCCACCAAACTCATTTTTTCTACTGTGGGTGACTATTTTCTATTCCTTCTCTACATAGTCCAGCATTTACAGCACTGAGCACCCAAGGCGCTGAAACAGTTTGAGCGGTGGCCGCTTTTTGTTGTGGTGCGCAGGGCTGAAAAAAGTTCAACTTTCAGACCTTTCTAAGCAGCCAATCAGAATGAAGGAAGGGCGGGACATAGGATGCTGGTACAGGAAGATGAGAACAGGAGGTGACGGACGGTGGAGAGGCTGAACTTTGCTGCATCAAACAACCCGGTACTCTTTAATCTGACACTAAAAGGATATCATGATCAAAATTTGAAAGCAATCGCTTGGAGGAACATGTCCGCAGCTGTCGGCGCGCCAGGTGAGTGTTTGTGCCATTGTCATGGTCATATTTCTTACAAGTTTGTTACGATAAATAATATGGATACTATGTGAATTTGTAGTTGATAACTGCAAAAAAAAAAAAAAATGGTATGATGCCTGTTGTGTAATATTGCTTAATAATTATGAACCATCCATCTTCTACAGCTTTTCCGGAGGTCCGGGTCGCGGAGGCAGCAGTTCAAGCAGAGAAACCCAGACCTCCCTCTCCCCTGCCACCTGCTCCAGCTCTTCAGAGAAGATACCAAGGCGTTCCTGTCACGCCGCGCCACTCATCAGCGGCGCCACCTGCTCACGCACCTGCTACTCGTCAGCGGCGAAGGATAAAAGCCGCCTCGCCCTGAGCGTCGGCCTGAAGCCGTAGACTTCATTTCCTTCGTATGGACTTCTACCACATTCTCTTCAGCATCCTCATCTCCGGTAAGAAGTTCACTTACCTCATCTCTCCAGTCTGCTCCCCTGTGCACAGGTGGATTCCTCGGCGGCGGACAATCCCGTCCCTCGTCTCTCCTCGCTGCTGCACCGAGCCCTGCAGGTGGCTGTCTCCCGGGCTTCCATCCTTGAAGCGCCAGTCATCTGCCAAAACAAGTAAGCTTCTCTCCCTCGCCTATTCTCCTCCCGTGTTGGTGTGTGCTCATCACCCTGTGTCTGATTTCTCCCATAGGGTTGCCGGCTGAACGGTCTCCTGCCTCTGGGTCCGAAGCAGACGCCACCACCAACACATTAACATTCCGCAGACACGCACCCAAACATCCCTGTTGTTAATAAACAGTTTGAACTACTCTGAACCTGTGTGTGTGCGTCTCCTGAGCCGAACGTTATGTCAGTACGGCTTCAGCAGAGCGGCTCGGCAGACGGCGGGCTCGCACACCGGTTTACCATCCTCGAGGCTCGGGTGGATCAGATTGTTTATCAGCAACAGGTGGTTCTTCATCAATTATTAGAACTGACTAACCGATTGAACCGCTTGGACCCCCAACAGCCGTTCCTCCCGACTCACCAGGGTGGCGCGGCTCCTGCTGTTCCAGCGGCCGTCCAGCCGGCTCCAGTGGCACCGGTTCGGCTCACGCCGATTCCGACCCCCGCCCGCTTTAGCGGTAAGCTCGGCGGAGCGCGGGGGTTTATTATGCAGTGTGAGTCCGTGTTCCACCGTGTGCCCGGAGATTTTCCCTCGGATCACAGCCGAATTGGTTACATAGGGAATCTTCTGGAGGGGCGTGCGTTAACTTGGACCTACGCCGTAATGGCGAGGCCCAGTTATGCCACCCTCACCTATGACCAATTCGTGAGGCGCTTTCTGGAGGTCTTTGACCACTCACAAACCGAAACGGTCCAGGTCGATCGGCTTCTCGCTCTCCAGCAGGGAAGCCGGTCGGCAGCGGACCACTCGGTCGACTTCCGGGTAGCGGCGGAGGAATTGGGCTGGGAGGAACGCTCCCTCTGTGGCCTGTTCCTCCGCAGCCTCAATAGTGATCTGAGGGATGAACTGGCTGGTCGGGATATCCCTGGGACGCTAGCGGAGCTGACATCCTTAGCGATAAGTTTGGATAACAGGCTGCGCGAGCGCTCCTCGGGGCGGAGGTCTTCTTCTTCTCGCCCTCGTGGAGCCTCGCCGCACCTGTTCCAAGCTCGCCCCCTGGCGGCGCCGCCAGCATCGCGCCCCGAGGAGTCGGAGCCGATGGTGACGGCCTGGACTAAACTTTCCCCTGTGGAGAAACAACGCCGCCGTGAGTTGGGCCTCTGCATGTATTGCGGAGGCGACCAACACACCGTGGAGCGTTGTCCACGGAAAGCCAGTCGGTGGGGTCCGCGAGTCACTGTTGGAAGCCTCGCGGATGTCAATCGGTTAGGATCACTTTCTCAATTGAAGCTGCCCATCCGTTTCTGCCATAACTCTACTGGGCACCTCACCCACGCACTGGTGGATTCGGGCGCAGAAGGCAGCTTCATTTCACAAAGCCTGGCAACCCGATTGGGCATCCGCTGCCAGGCACTCAACACTCCCATCTCCCTGATCCACCTCTCCCGTGCCACCCTCGGGAGAGTGACACATCAAACTGTTCCCCTACCGGTCATCATCTCGGGAAACCACCGGGAGGAAATGACCTTTTACGTCCTTCCCAACTCTGTGTCGCCCGTCATCCTGGGGTATCCCTGGCTCCGCCTTCACAATCCGGTCCTGGATTGGAGATCAGCTGGGATCTCGGCATGGAGTACGTTCTGTATGGGCACCTGCCTTCAGTCCGCTGCCTGCTCTCCGTCCGCTCCTCCCCCTGCTACGGACGCTGCACCCCCGGACCTGTCTCTGGTGCCCCCAGAATTTCACGACCTGGGTATAGTGTTCAGCAAAGCGAAAGCTATGTCTCTTCCCCCTCATCGGCCCTATGACTGCGCCATCAACCTCCGCCAGGGGGCTCCCTTACCTTCTGGTCGCCTTTACAGCCTGTCTGCGCCGGAGAAGGAGACGATGAACGCCTACCTGAAGGAGTCATTAAGTGCTGGGATTATCCGCCCATCATCGTCACCCGTGGGGGCAGGGTTCTTCTTCGTGGGGAAAAAGGATGGGTCCCTCCGCCCTTGTATCGACTACCGGGCCCTCAACAATATCACGGAGAGGGACCGTTACACCCTGCCTCTCATGGACACTGCTTTCCACTCCCTCCAGGGGGCGACCTGGTTCACCAAGCTGGACCTACGCAGCGCTTACCACCTCGTCCGGATCCGGGAGGGAGATGAGTGGAAAACGGCCTTCCGTACCCCGAACGGCCACTTTGAATATCTGGTGATGCCGTTCGGGTTGACCAACGCTCCTGCAGTCTTCCAGCGCCTCATTAATGACGTCCTCCGGGACTTCATTGGCCTTTTCGTGTTCGTCTACCTGGACGATATTCTCATCTTCTCCAAGTCCAGGGATGAGCACCAGGTCCACGTGAGGCGGGTCCTCCAAAGGCTGCTGGAGAATCGTCTGTACGTTAAGGCGGAAAAGTGTGAATTTTACGCCAGGAGTACATCCTTCCTGGGGTTCATCATCGCCCACGATAAGGTGCTCCCCGACCCAGAGAAGGTAAAGGCGGTGGTGGGATGGCCCACACCTGCATCTCGGAAACAGGTGCAGCAATTTGTTGGCTTCGCCAATTTCTACCGCCGCTTTGTCCCCAACTTCAGTGCCATCGTGGGACCACTGACCCGCCTCACGTCCCCGAAGGTCCCGTTCCGGTGGACCGAAGAGGTCGCTGCCGCCTTTGAGGCGCTGAAGGCGGAATTCTCCTCCTCCCGGGTCCTTCGCCAGGTCGACCCCGCGCTGCAGTGCATTGTAGAGGTAGACGCCTCGGACACGGGAGTGGGAGCAGTGCTGTCCCAGCGGTCACCGGACGATGGCGCCAAGCGACCGTGCGCCTTCTTCTCCCGGCGCTTGTCCCCGGCGGAGAGGAACTACGATGTGGGGGACAGAGAGCTCTTGGCCATCAAGCTCGCCCTGCAGGAGTGGCGCCACTGGTTGGAGGGGGCAAGCCTGCCGTTTGTGGTCCTCACGGACCACAAGAACCTGGAATACTTACGGTCTGCCAAGCGCCTGAACGCCCGCCAGGCGCGCTGGTCCCTGTTCTTCGCCAGGTTCCAATTTTCCATCACCTTCAGGCCTGGCTCTAAGAACGTCCTGCCTGACGCCCTCTCCAGGCAGTTCGCCCCCGTGGAGTCGGAGGAGGCGCCCCACTCCATCCTGCCCAGGTCGTGCGTCGTGGGAGCCATCTCGTGGGACATTGAGAGCAAGATCCGGAAGGCACAGGAGGTGGAACCTGACCCTGGCGGCGGACCGGAGGGGAGGCTGTTCGTGCCATCCGCGGTCCGAGGAGAGGTCATCCACTGGCTCCACACCTCCAAGCTCACCTGTCACCCTGGCACCTCCCGGATGATAGATCTCCTCCAACGGTCCTTTTGGTGGCCAGGCCTGCGGAGGGATGCAGCCCGCTACGCCCGGGCTTGCCCAATCTGTGCCACCTGCAAGTCGGGAAATGCCCCTCCAGCGGGTCTGCTCCAGCCCCTGCCCGTCCCTGGCAGGCCCTGGTCGCACATCGCTCTGGATTTCGTCACCGGACTCCCCATCTCCAACTCCTATGACACCATCCTGACCATCGTGGACCGCTTCTCCAAGGCCGTGCACTTCGTCCCCCTGCGAGGCCTCCCTACTGCCCTGGAGACGGCGGACCTCCTCGTCCAACACGTGGTCAGGCTGCATGGGATTCCGGTGGACGTGGTCTCGGACCGGGGCCCCCAGTTTTCATCTGAGGTTTGGAGGTCTTTCTGCAACGCCATCGGAGCCAAGGTGAGCCTCTCCTCTGGCCATCACCCCCAATCCAACAGGCAGTGTGAGAGGACCAACCAGGAGCTGGAGGCTGCGCTCCGCTGTGTGTCCAGATCCAAACCCGCGTCCTGGAGCAACCATCTTGCCTGGGTTGAATATGCCCACAACACCGCTCGCTCTTCTGCTACAGGGATGTCTCCCTTCAAAGCGTCCCTGGGTTACGACCCCCCGCTGTTTCCGGAGCAGGAGAGTGAGGTAACTGTCCCGTCAGTTAGGGCCCATCTCAGGCAGTTCCGCTCCACCTGGGCTGCCGCGCGCCATGCGCTATTGCGCACAGCGGAGTGCAACAGGACTGTGGCGGACCGGCGTAGGAGACCTGCCCCGGCGTACAGAGTTGGGCAGCTTGTTTACATTTCCACCCAGGACGTCACTCTAAAAGGCGAGAGGAGAAAGCTGGCACAGCGCTTCATGGGTCCCTACCCCATCACCCGGATCATCAACCCGGTGGCTGTGCGCGTGGCTATTTCCCCCTCCCTCCGCATTCATCCTACTTTCCACGTGTCGAAGGTGAAACTGGCGGTTACTGACCCCCTTTGCCCTCCTCCTGCAGCGCAACCCGCGCCCCGGATGATTGGTGGCCATCCGGCCTGGTCCGCCTCCTCCATCCTGGACTCCCGGCGCCGGGGTCGTGGGTTGCAATACTTGGTGGACTGGGAGGGCTATGGGCCCGAGCATCGACAGTGGGTGCCCCCGTCGTTTGTGTTGGACCCATCGCTCATCGCGGACTTCCACCGAGCGCACCCGGATAAGCCATCGCCAGGAGGCGCTGCTAGAGGGGGGAGTACTGTCACGCCGCGCCACTCATCAGCGGCGCCACCTGCTCACGCACCTGCTACTCGTCAGCGGCGAAGGATAAAAGCCGCCTCGCCCTGAGCGTCGGCCTGAAGCCGTAGACTTCATTTCCTTCGTATGGACTTCTACCACATTCTCTTCAGCATCCTCATCTCCGGTAAGAAGTTCACTTACCTCATCTCTCCAGTCTGCTCCCCTGTGCACAGGTGGATTCCTCGGCGGCGGACAATCCCGTCCCTCGTCTCTCCTCGCTGCTGCACCGAGCCCTGCAGGTGGCTGTCTCCCGGGCTTCCATCCTTGAAGCGCCAGTCATCTGCCAAAACAAGTAAGCTTCTCTCCCTCGCCTATTCTCCTCCCGTGTTGGTGTGTGCTCATCACCCTGTGTCTGATTTCTCCCATAGGGTTGCCGGCTGAACGGTCTCCTGCCTCTGGGTCCGAAGCAGACGCCACCACCAACACATTAACATTCCGCAGACACGCACCCAAACATCCCTGTTGTTAATAAACAGTTTGAACTACTCTGAACCTGTGTGTGTGCGTCTCCTGAGCCGAACGTTATGTCAGTTCCCAGACCAAATGGAAGATGTAGTCTCTCCAGCGAGTTCTGTGTCTGCCCTGGGGTCTCCTCCCGGTGGGACATGCCCAAAACACCTCAAGTAGGAGGAGTCCAGGAGGCATCCTGATCAAATGCCCATACCACCTCAACTGGCTCCTTTCAATGTGAAGGAGCAGCGGTTCCACTCTGAGCCTCTCCAAGATGACTGTGCTCCTCACCCTGTCTCTAAGGGTGAGTCCAGCAATCCTACGAAGAAAGCTCATTTCAGCCGCTTGTATCCACGATCTTATTCTTTCGGTCATTACCCAAAGCTCGTGGCCATAGGTGAGGGTAGGAACATAGATTGGCCGGTAAATCGACAGCTTTGCCTTAGAGCTTAGCTCCTTCTTCACTACAACAGACCGGTACAACATCCGCATCACTGCAGATGCTGCTCTGAGCCGTCTGTCAATCTCTCGCTCCATTCTCCCCTTACTCATGAATAAGACCACAAGATACTTGAACTCCTCCACTTGGGGCAGGAGCTTGTCCCCAACCCGGAGAGGACAATCCACCTTTTTCCTGCTAAGGACCATGGACTCGGACTTGTAGGTGTTAATTCTCATCCCAGCCGCTTCACACTCAGTGGCAAACCATCCCAGTAAGACCTGTAGGTCATTGCTGGATGAAGCCAACAGGACAACATCATCTGCAAACAACAGAGATGAGATCCTGTGGTCACCAAGCATGACAACCTCCATTCCCTGGCTGAACCTAGAAATCCTGTCCATAAAAATTATGAACAGGATCGGTAACAAAGGGCAGCCCTGGCGGAGTCCAACTCTCACTGGGAATGAGTCTGACCAAGTGTTGGCAATATGAACCAAACTCTCACAACGGTCGTATAAAGACCAGATAGCTCGTAACAACAAGCCCAATACCCCATTCTCCCGAAGCACCCCTATAAAAAACCACGAGAGGTGCAGTTGAATGCCTTCTCGAAGTCCACAAACACATGTAAACTGGTTGGGCAAACTCCTACGAGCCCTCGAGGATTCTCAAGAGGGTGAAGAGTTGGTCCGATGTGCCATGGCAAGGATGAAAACCACACTGCTCCTCTTGAATCCGAGGTTTGACCAACAGCCGGACTCTCCTCTCCAGTACCTTGGCATAGACCTTCCCAGAGAGGCTGAAGAGTGTGATTCCTCTAAAGTTGGAGCACACCCTCCAGTACCCTTTCTTGAAGATAGAAACCATCACCCTGGTTTGCCATGCCAAAGGCACTGTCCCCGACCTCCACGCTATGTTGCAGAGGTGTGTCAACCATGACAGCCCTACAACATCCAGGGCCTTGAGGTACTCAGGGCAAATCTCGTCCACCCCCAGGCCTTGCCACCAAGGAGCTTTTTAACCACCCCTGTGATGGGTGAGTCGTCCCCCTTGTCCACAAGCCCTGCTTCCTCCATGGAAGCTGTGTCAGTGGGATTGAGGAGATCCTCGAAGTATTCCTTCCACCGCACGACAATATCCCCAGTCGAAGTCAGCAGTGCCCCATCTGCACCATACACAGTGTGGACAGGGAGCTGCTTCCCCCTCCTGAGCCACTGGACAGATTGCCAGAATCTCTTCGAGGCCGACCGCAGGTCTTGTTCCATGACTTCACTGAACTCCTCCCACACCCGAGTTTTTGCTTCAGCAACCACCCGAGCTGCGCTCTGCTTGGTCTGCTGGTACACCTCAGCTGCTTCGGGAGTCCCACAAGCCAACCAAGCTCGATAGGACTCCTTCTTCAGCTTAATGGCCCCCCTCACCACTGGTGTCCACCACTTGGTTTGGGGGTTGCCACCACAAGATGCAATGATTAAATTAAATTAAATTAAATTAAATCACCCTTTATTGTCATTCAACTGTACAACCAATCATGTACAGTAGAACGAGATTGTGCTTTACCTATCTACTGTGTTAATCACACACACCCCAAGTGTAGAATCAGAGGGCCGCTGCCATGCAAGGCGCTGCCACAAATTTCCCTCCTCCATTCCATTTTTGCTGAGCACCAAGCTGGACGGCAGGAAGTTCCACTTTTATATGGTCTTCGGCATGACCCGGCCGGGATTTGAACCCCTGCCTTCCGGGTGTGGGGCGGATGCTCTACCAACTGAGCCACCACTCCGGTGCGGCCACAGCTCTGGGCAGCCGCTTCAACAACAGAGGTGGAGAACATGGCCCATTCAGACTCCATGTCTCCAGACTCCCTTGGAATGTGGTTGAAGTTCTTCCGGAGGTGGAAGTTGAAGACCTCCCAGACAGAGGGCTCAGCCAAATCTTCCCAGCACATCCTCACTATACGTTTGGGTCTACCAGGTCTGAATGGCCATCCTCCCCTGCCATCGGATCCAACTAACCACCAGGTGGTGATCAGTTGACAGCTCTACACCTTTTTTAACCCGAGTGTCCAGGACATACGGTCGCAGGTCTGATGACACGATAACAAAATCGATCATCAACCTGTGACCTAAGGTGTCCTGGTACCAGGTGCACACATGGACACCCTTATGCTTGAACATGGTGTTTGTTATGGACAAGCTGTGGTTCGCACAGAAGTCCAATAACTGAAAATCACTCGGCCTCAGATCGGGCAGGCCATTCCTCCCAATCACCCCCCTCCAGGTTTCACTGTCGTTGCCCACGTGTGCATTGAAATCCCCTAGTAGGACAATGGAGTCTCCAAGAGGAGCACTCTCCAGCACCCCAGTCAGAGACTCCAAAAAGGGTGAGTACTCTGAAACATCATTTGGTGCATAGGCACAAATGATGGTCAGGACCCGTTTCCCAACCTAAAGGCACAGGAAAACAACCCTTGCATCCACCAGGGAAAACTCCAGTATAGAGGCAGCAAGGTTGGGAGATACAAGAATACCCACCCCTGCTCGTTGCCTCTCGCCCAGGCAACTCCAGAGTAGCCCAAGCTTCAGCCCCTCTCCAGGAGACTGGTTCCAGAACCAGAGCTATGTGTTGAGGTGAGGCCGACTATATCTAGCCGGTATCTCTCAACCTCATGCACCAGCTCAGGCTCCTTCCCCACCAGAGAGGTGACATTCCACATCCCAAAAGCCAGTTTAGGAAGCCTGGGATCAGACCGCCAAGGTCTCTGCCTTTGACTGCCACCTGATCCACATAGCACCGGATCCCCATGGTTCCTTCTGCAGGTGGTGAGTCCACTGGAGGGCGGACCCATGTAACTCTTATGGGCTGAGCCCAGCCGGGTCCCATATAATTATGAACTTTGTCAATAAACTGTAATGGAGAACAGAACAGGAAAAAAAAAAAAAAAACGACCTCAAAGATTCAATAAACCATGATGTTGATTTAAGTTGGAATTGCCCAACCTCAGTGTATGGTCAATACAATTATAACAGTCTTATTATCCATCCATCCATCCATCTTCTTTCACTTAATTATTATTATTATTATTTTTATTTAGTTATGTAATGTAATCATTGTTTCTGGTGTCATTTATGATGATGATGATGATGATGATGATGATGATATCTGTTAATAATAATAATAATAATAATAATAATAATAATAATAATAATAATAATAATAATAATGGATTGCATTTATATAGTGCCTTTCATTCAAATTTTCAGGAAAGGTGTGTAATGGCACCCTGAACAGATGATTAGATTTTGGTGATGATCTCAAAATGCATACCGCCGCCAAGGCTCTTATCTTCTCACAGAGTGTTAGCAACAACACTCCAAAACTACTAGATAGATTTGGATGAAATTTTCACCAGAGGTGGCCCTTGGCCCAAAAGGTAAAAAAAAAAATCCAAACCTACATGGCCCTGCGTGAAAACGTGATTGCCCCTAAACCTAATAACTGGTTGGGCCACCCTAAGAAGCAACAACTGCAATCAAGCGTTTGCAGTTATTGGCAATGAGTCTTTTACAGTGCTGTGGAGGAATTTTGGCCCACTCATCTTTGCAGAATTTTTGTAATTCAGTCACATTGGAGGGTTTTCAAGCATGAACCGCCTTTGTAAGGTCATGTATCCCAATCGATTTCAGGTCAGGACTTTGACTAGGCCACTCCGAAGTCTTAATTTTGTTTTTCTTAAGCCATTCAGAGCTGGACTTGCTGGTGTGTTTGGGATCATTGTCCTGCTGCAGAACCTAAGTGCGCTTCAGCTTGAGGTCACGAACAGATGGCCGGACATTCTCCTTCAGGATTTTTTGGTAGATAGCAGAATTCATGGTTCCATTTACCACAGTAAGTCTTCCAGGTCCTGAAGCAGCAAAACAGCCCCAGACCATCACACTACCACCACCATATTTTACTGTTGGTATGATGTTCCTTTTCAGAAATACTGTGTTACTTTTATGCCAGATGTAAAGGGACACACACCTTTCAAAAAGTTCAACTTTTGTCTTGTCAGTCCACAGAGTATTTTCCCAAAAGTCTTGGGGATCATCAAGATGTTTTCTGGCAAAACTGAGACAAGCCTTTATGTTATTTTTGGTCAGCAGTGGTTTTCGTCTTGGAACTCTGCCATGCAGGCCATTTTTGCCCAATCTCTTTCTTATGGTGGAATCATGAACACTGACCTTAACTGAGGCAAGTGAGGCCTGCAGTTCTTTGGATGTTGTTGTGGGGACTTTTGTGACCTCTTGGATGAGTCGTCGCTGCGCTCTTGGGGGTAATTTTGGTTGGCCGACCACTCCTGGGAAGGTTCTTCACTGTGGTTTGCTGGAGTCCCAAAGCTTTAGAAATGGCTTTATAACCTTTTCCAGACTGATAGAGCTCAATTGCTTTGTTTCTCATTTGTTCCTGAATTTCTTTGGATCGCAGCATGATTTTGAGGATCTTTTGGTGTACTTTACTTTGTCAGGCAGGTCCTATTTAACCCCTTGCACTCTGGTCAATTTCCCTAAAAACGCCTAAAAATAACGTACCCAAAGTAAATCAAAAGCTGTTCTTCAACCCTTTGCAGCATCTTCATGGGGTTGGTCTCATTTAAAAGAAAACACTTTGAATTTTTTGGCAAAACAGTCATAATCTCTCTAAGTGCTCCTGCCACTGAGTAACAGTCATCTAAACATACTGAACTTGAAGAAAATAAAGTTCGCCTGGGTGTTTTTTTAGATACAAATGCTTGCAAATAACACACAGCTTCAGATACTGGCTGGAAAATGCAACAGAAATGTAGAACCAAGTGTTATCCAGCTGAGGTCAAAATTTTGTAACAATACCACAAAAAATGAATATATTACACAGCTTTTTTCTTAGGTTGTTCCCAGGCGTTTTTGAACTGTGCCAAATTGTGCCAAATGGTACAGTTTGGAAAAACATCTATAACTTTTGAATGATTCAACATAGAAGCTTCATCTTGGGTTCAAATGAAAGGTGACACTCAGGGCTGTGTGTGTGGGGGGGGGGAGTTGTTTATTCATTCATGAATGAATGAATGAACAAACAAGCCCCCCACACACAAAGAAGCATGCCACGTAAAAAATGTGTGGCCTTTTCTTACAAGAAAAAATAACCTACAGTGCAATAAAAATTATACTAAAATATCTGCAATGTAGAGGATAACAACTCCCCTCCCCCGCTACAGAGGAGCACGGTGCACCAAAAAACGGTCCGTCAACGGTCTGTCATGTGGCGATGACGCAGAGTTGTAATCACGGATCGGTCAAAAGTCATTCTGATTACTATTTTCAGTGATAAAGAATAATTTAGCTTATAACACTTACCTGTCCACAACAGCAGTGTCGCTGGCGAACATCTGTTCCTCATTGTCAGACGAACATGAAGCTGGTCCGCTTGATACGGACTCGTGGTTCTGGTCATGTGACCCGGTCAAACCATGATTCCATGATTGCGATTTTGCGCTTCCATGATTGCAATTTTGACGAACGATTTTTCAAAACAAATAAGAACAGTAGTAATAAAAAAAGACTGGCGAACGCTACCGTTACACACAGCGGCTTACACAGAACAGATTTTACGCACGGGACGCACACTTTCAATCGTCGAACTTCTTTGCTTCAATTGGCTCGCTGTATTCGCAGCCGTTGGTAGGCGGGTCCTTCTTGCTAGGTTTTCAGTCATTGGTTCTTCAAAGTTTCAGAAACCCAATTCAAGGCTCTTATTAGTCGAATGAGAGGTCAATCAAATCTAAACCAATCAAAGCACTCCTTTGGCTTTCTGTTCGTGGCTGTGTCTGTAGTGGAAGAACGGAAATGCAGCTTTTTTTTTTTTTCAGTGTGCACTGAGATGCACAGTGCGCACTAGGATGCACGAGGACGCACTAGGACACAGAGACGTGACCGCCCGCGGTATCCCAGAGTGCAAGAGGTTAAGTGATTTCTTGATTGCGAACAGGTGTGGCAGTAATCAGGCCTGGGTGTGGCTAGAGAAATTGAACTCAGCTTTCCAAAGATGTGATAAACCACAGTTAATTTATGTTTTAACGGGGGGGGGGGGGAGAATCACCTTTTCACACAGGGCCATTAGGTTTGGATTTTTTTAACCCTTAATAATAAACACCTTCATTTAAGAATTGTATTTTGTGTTAACTTGTGTTCTTTTTGTCTAATATTTAAATTTGTTTGATGATCTGAAACATTTAAGTGTAACAAACATACAAAAAAATGAGAAATCAGGGAGGGGCAAACACTTTTTCACACCACTGTATTTTGACAGGGGATAATTAGCACAACAAAGAACAGGTGGGCACACTCAAGGGCAGCAGGGAAATGACTGCAGGTGAAGGGGACAGGACGGGCGGGGACACATGGCCAATCACAGACAAGGGAAACACATGAAATGTGACAATGAACATACAGGGCGACAATGCAGGAGCAATACCGAGAGGGCAGGGGCTACAAGTATGGGAAACATGAGGAGCTGGAAACAATAGGTAAACCAATATACACACAAGACCCAAAACTAGACAGGAGAAGGACAAAACAACCCGGGGAAAACACAGGAGACAATGACAGAGGGCCCAGGGAAGACACAGAAGGCAAATAATGCAAATAATCACAATAAACCAAATCAGGGGAGCATACAGAAAACACAAATGAACATAAAGGGAGGTGATGGCCTAATGGTTAGGGATGTGGACTGGTGAGCGGAGTGTCACCGGTTCAATCCTCAGACCGGCAGGATCAGATCTGTGTGGGACAGATAACATAGCAGTGTTTGCCCCACCCTTCTAAAACCCCACTGCGGTGCCCTTGAGCAAGGCCCTTAACACCAACTGCTCCAGTGGAGCTGCTCAGTCACCACAGATCAATTGGTGGTTGTACTGGGCAGCTTCCAGGTGTGAATGTGCAACTGTGTGAATGTGAACAGGGTGTCATTGAAAAAGAGAGTTTACCTCTCAATGGAACTTCCCTGTATAAATAAAGGTTAAATAAAAATAAAGCTTAGGATCATAGGATCGAGCCCAGATTATGACAGCCCCCTCCCAAGGGCGGCAAAAAATAAATTTTCATCCGGTGGTCGGCCAAAGTCCCATGACCACCAACAGGAGGAACTTGAATGCATCTGGTGGCCTACCAGAGTCCAAGGGCCACCAGATGGATGGACATGGTGCATCAGGTGGCCTACCTACCCAAGTCCAAGGACCACCAGATGGGTGAACATGGTGCATCAAGTGCCCTACCAAAGTCCAAGGGTCACCAGACAGTGACCCGAGCGCTGCAGAGGCACAGAGCTCTGGGACAAAAGGAGCTTTGAACTCAAAAGACAACACAGGGGTCCCAAATTCAGGAGGTGACAACATGGACCCTTTAAACTCAAGAAGTGACAACACAGGCACTTTAACCTCAGGAGATAATGACAGCATAGGCCCTTCAACCTCAGCAGATAATGACAACATAGGCCCTTCAACCTTAGGAGATAATGATCACATAGAGACCCAGCCAGAGACAGAGTGATTATACAGAGTGAAGTACATGGCGGTAATGCACCTGTAAGCTGGTTGCCAACCGCCAATCAAATCTAAAAGAAGAAGAAGAAGGCCCTTTAACCACGGGAGATAATGACAACATAGGAACTTTAACCTCAGGAGATAATGATAACATAGGCAATTTAACTTCAGGAGATAATGATAACATAGGCAATTTAACCTCAGGAGATAACGACAACAAAGGAACTTGAATCTCAGGAGATAATGACAACATAGGAGTTTTAAACTCAGGAGAAAACAACATGGGAACTCCTTGCTCTGAAGAAAATAATATAGGAGCCTCTTGCTCTGGAGAAAGCAAAGTTGGAGCCTCTAGTTCTGGGGAAAACAAAGTAGGAACCTTTAAACTCAGAAGCTAACAACATAGAACCTTTAAACACAGGAAGTGACAACATAGAACCTTTAAACTCAGGAGGTGACAACATAAAACCTTTAAATTCAGGAGGTGACAACATAAAACTTTGAAACTCAGGAGGTGACAATGTAGAACCTTTATACTCAGGAGATGACAAAATAGAAAATTTAGAATCAGGAGATGACATGGGAGCTTTTTGCTCTGGAGAAAACAACATGGGAATTTTTTTGCTCTGGAGAAAATAATGTAAGAGCCTCTTGCTCTGGAGATAAAGTAAGAGCCTCTCGCTCTGGAGATAAAGTGAGAGCCTGTTGCTCTGGAGGTAGCAGCACAGGAGTTTTTGCTCGACAGATAACAACATGGATGTTTTAAACTCAGTAGATAACATAGGAACCTCTTGCTCAAAAGAAAACAACATGGGGTTTTAAACTCAGGAGATGGCATTGGAGCACTTTGCTCAGAGGAAACAACACTGGAGTTTTAAACTCAGGAGAAAGCATGGAGGCTTTTTGCTCTGAAGACCACAAAGGAACTTTTTGCTCTGGGGACAACAGCATAGGAATTTTTAGCCCTGGAGATACCAGCATAGGGACTCTTTGCTCCGGAGACACCAACATAGGAACTCTTAGCTCTGGAGATATCAACATAGGAACTCTTAGCTCTGGAAATAACAATATAGGAGCTTTCTGCTCAGGGGACAATAACTCAGGGGTTTCTAGCTCAGGAGATATCTACACAGGAGGTTCTCGTTCTGGAGATATCAACACAGGAGTTTCTAGTTTTGGAGATAGTACCTGAGGGGCCTTCGGTGCAGGGGCTAACAGCAGCTGAGAAGCGGCAACCCCAGGCAGCGAAGGTGGAGCGGACTGCTCGGACAGCGAAGGTGGAGCAGACTGCTCGGACGGCCCAGGTGGAACGGACTGCTCGGACGGCGAAGGTGGAGCGGACTGCTCAGACGGCAAAGGTGGAGCAGACTGCTCAGACGGCCACAATGGAGCGGACTGCTCGCACAGCCACAATGGAGCGGACTGCTCGCACAGCCATGGAGAAGCAGACTGCTCGGATGGCCCAGGTGGAGCGGACTGCTTGGATGGCAAAGGTGGAGTGGACTGTGCGGACGGCCCAGGTGAAGCCGACTGCTCGGATGGCCCAGGTGGAGCGGACTGCTCGGATGGCAAAGGTGGAGTGGACTGTGCGGACGGCCCAGGTGAAGCCGACTGCTCAGATGGCCCAGGTGGAGCGGACTGCTCGGATGACCCAGGTGGAGTGGACTGCTCGGACGGCCCAGGTGCAGGGAACTGCTTGGACGGCCCAGGCGGAGCAGACTGCTAGGACAAACCAGGTGGAGCGGACAGCTCAGACAAATCAGGTGGAGTGGACTGCTCAGACAAACCAGGTAGAGTGGACTGCTCGAATAATGGCAGAGCCGTGGCGTGCTCCTCGGAGACAGCTGGAGCTGTGGCGTTCACCTTGGAGTCAGCTGGAACTGCGGCGTGCACCTCCATCCCTGATGCAGGCGTGTCAGTCATGGAGGGAGAAACAGGTTGGTACCATGTCCACACCAAAACAACCAGCAGAAAAGCTTGGCGGGGAGAGCTCAGAAGCAGATGGGAGCTGCAACTGGCTCTCCCTGTCAGGAGCAAGAAAAGTCCTCTCTAAAAACTGATGTAATAGAAACAAAGAAAGGTACTTGCCTTAATTCCTGCTTTTCTGATGACGTGGACCCTGGTGATTCCGTTGCTGGAGAGGCGACCTCTCTCTCTGAGGACACTGGAGGAACAGTGGATGAGGCAGTGTGAGGCACAGCAGCAGGTGTGGGAAGCAGCATAGAAAACGTGGGAACCAGCACTGCAGCTGCCATGGAAGCTGGCGATGCTGCTGCTGTGGGAACCAATGCTGGAGAGCCCTCCAGGGCTGGGACACTCCATGGGGCCAGAGTGGAGGTGGAAGATTGGCAAGGAGGAGGAGTAAGCGTTGAGGAAGTCAGGGGACATTACCATCAGCTCAAGCTTCTGTGATGTCGGGACTGATGAGTGGTGAGGGGCTGAGGCTGGAGCTGAGCGAGGAGATGTGTGTAACGGAGCCAGGGAATGTCTCACAGATGGCACTGGGTCCGGTGATGCTGAAACGAGGGAATGCTCTGTTGTTGGCACAGGTTTCGGTGTACAGGGAGCCCTCTCCTCCCATCCAGGATGTGGCTGTGGAGCTGGGGAGAGGCAGGCTGGAGCTGGTGACACTGGAGGACAGCGAGATGTGGATGATGGAGCCAGGGGAAGTTTCACCACCTGTACAGGCTTCTGTGATGCTGGGGCTAGGGGATGGTGTGAGGCGGTTGATAGCCAGGGCATGTTTTACCGTTGGCACTGGCTTCCATGTTGCCGGGGCTGGAGGACGGCGGGAGACGGTTGATAGAGCCAGGGGACATTTTACCATCGGCACAGGCTCCGGACTTTTCACCAGTCCACGGAGAGAATTAGGCACAGAAATCAGCAGTCCGACCAGACTGGGATATCTCTGTAGGCTGGGGTTATCCTTGATCACCTCAGCCGCCACGTCCAGGAGCCCCATCACTCTCTCCAGTGTATGGCTCATTCGGGCATCCGAAATCAGCCCCTCCCTTAGCTGGTCTGCCCAGCACTCCTCCTCATCCAAGCCGTAAACACTGTAGTCTGTACCTGCCAAGTGCTCATTTGGCGGCATCATTCTGTCAGAGCTACCTCCGGTAGCTGAGGTTGGTGGACTCAAAGAGTAGGCAGAACTACAGTGTAACATGGTTTATTGAACAGAAAAACAAAGTGAAACAAAATAACAACACAAGGGCTGAAAACAAATAAGGACACGGTAGATAATAACTTACAGGAATGTACAGAAACTGGGTTGTTGGCAGGGAACAGCAACACAGCGTTAATGACGCCACACTAGACACAGACAGAACCCAGCATATATAGACATGGGACAATTAACACAACACAGAACAGGTGGGCACAATCAAGGGCAGAGGGAAATGACTGCAAGTGAGGGGGACAGGACGGGCAGGGATGCACAGCCAATCGCAATCAAGGGAAACACATGAAATGTGACAATAAACATACAGGGCAACAATGCAGGAGCAATACAGAGAGGGCAGTGGCTATAGGCATGGGAAACATGAGGAGCTGGAAACAATCGATAAACCAATATACACACAAGACCCAAAACCAAACAGGGAAAGGACAAAACAGACTGGGGGAAACACAGGAGACAATGACAGAGGACCCAGGGAAGACACAGAAGGCAAATAATGCAAATAATTACAATGAACCAAATCGGGGGAGCAGAGAAAACATAAATGAACATAAAGTGTGGGCTTGATCCTAAGATCAAGCCCAGATTATGACAAGGTGACAGCAGAGCATGTTGTCTTTTTTCAGTCGTCCCACAAAATGACATGTTGTCCCACACTCTGATAGTCCAGAATATTTAAAGGCTGTACAGACACTTTACAAGCTGTAACATATCCAGTAGCTGTGTGCAAAGTGGAGCAGGCTGTCATCTCAGGGGTTGCGGCTGATGTCAGTCAAAATGCTCACCTGGGTCTTCACAGGTTAACCTAGCATAGGGGTATTCAACCTGCAGTTCTGGGGCCACAAGTAGCTCTTTTGCCTTCAGAATAAAACTCATAAATTTCCAAGAAAAGAAGCAACAGATTTAATAATAATGCATAAGATTTATATAGCGCTTTATCATAGACACTCAAAGACACTTTACAAATAGATACATTATTCATTCACTCCAGACAGACAATGGCAAGCTACTACTGTAGCTACAGCTGCCCTGGGGCAGGCTGACAGAAACGTGGGTGCCAATCTGCGCCACCGGCCTCTCCAGCCACCACCGAACATTTATACACATTCATATCCAGTGTTATGGACACTGGAGGCAAGGTGGATAAAGTGTCTTGTCCAGGGACACAACGGCAAGATATCTGGGAAGAGAGGGATTCGAACCGCCAACCATCCGGTCATTGGACAACCTGCTCTACCTCCTGAGCCACTGCCACCCAATTTTTTTTTATTTACAATAAAAAGGCTCCATATTCATGAGGAAAAATATCCTAAAAACCAGAAAATAGGAAAACCTGAAACCTGAAAATACACTACTCACAAAAAGTTAGGGATATTCAGCTTTCGGGTGAAATTTCAGGATGCACCTAAAATGCACTATAACCTTTACAGGTGAACATAATTTGACCTTCTCTAACCTTTTGAATGCACATGTCAAACTGTTCAAATCAATCAAAATCAAATCAAATCAACCTTTATTGTCTATATTGCTGTACATACAACTGTAGTGCAGGCAAGATGAAATTGCGTTTCTCTCGGCATCCGTATAAGTAAAGAACATGATTTAAGACACACTCACACATATCTTCACCCCCCCCCCCCCACCCCACCACATCCATTCACAAATCCCTGAGACATACTTGAAAAACTAACTATAATACACAAATAATATACATAATGTCCGTAGGTGCAGTAGTGTGTATGAGAGATTCCGGATCAACTGTTCAGCATCCTAACAGCTTGTGGAAGGAAGCTGTTAATCAGTCTGGTGGTTCTGCCTCTGATGCTCCGGAATCGTTTGCCAGATGGCAGAAGTTCAAAGTGTTACAAAACTCTCACACTCGCTGATGCCAAGAGGGGCCGCTGCATCTAGGCGCGCCGCCATCATCTGTTCAATGTTTCAATACTTTTTGCATAACTTGCTGTTCTCTAACAAGGTGCTTAACGGCAAAATTGACAACAGATGTTTGATCCATGAACTGACCAATAAATTTTCTGGGTCAATTAGAATTGGTATTTAAACAGTCCTCTTTATCATGCTGTTCACATTTTGACATCATGAGACCAAGACGACACCTAACAATTGATCAATAGCACCTCGCCATTGCAAGGCTTCAAGCAGGATGTTCTCAGAGGGAAGTGGCCACTGAGCTTAGAGTGTGACAGAGTGTCATCAGCAGGTTGCAACAGAGATACAGAGAGACTGGAAGAGTCACAGAAAGGCATAGAAGTGGACGTCTTTTGGCCACGTCCCATGCTGATGACCGCTCCATTGTGAACAGTGCCCTGCAGAGCCGGGTGATGAATACTGTAGTGTGACTACAAGGGGTTAACCAGGATCGGCGTGATAATGCAGCCGTACAGTGATGTCATCATGCCGAACTGTATATAAGGAGAGAGTCAGCCGTCTTATGGGCTCTTTCCCGGCTCGCTCATTTCAGACATAAAATTTGGCAATGAGAGCTAAACCACGGTAGTGTGCTTGAGGCCACCACAGTCGTTTCTGGAAAACCCTGGCGAACCACCCATTCTTTGGCTGCGCTGGCTTGAGGCTTTCAAAACCTACATATCAGCAATTGGCCTGGACAAGTTAGACGAGGTACAGAAGCAATTTCTACTGGTTCTTTTTCTAGGCATAGAAGACAAACGTATTTTCGGCACGTTAGGACCAAAAGACTCGTACGCTGATGCTGTTGAACTGATAGCTAACTACTTCGCTACACCCGACAATGTGTTGGCGCGGCGCATGAGGTTTCGCAAACGGTGACAAAAGGCTGAGCCTGCCGACTCCACACCATTTCAGGAGGGTCCCAAGTTAGACACCGCGGGACACCTGGGCACCACAGAGCTAATCCGTGACAAGCTAACAGAAGAGCAAAGCACAGAAAGTGAACACAGTGCAAAAGGAGAATACAGCACGGAGAGTGACCACAGCACAGAGGGTGAACACGACACAGAGAACAAACATGACACGGAGGGAAAACAGCGATCGGACTCACCACACTTCCTCGCCCAGTGTGAGCCTCCAGGAGCAGCTGCAGAGCTGCAGGAGAGGGAGCCCACGTCTATTGGGAACGATGATGACAAGAATACAGCTGTCCTGTGTGCACAGGAGGAATGCTGACCGGAGAGGGGACAGTGACTGGACTCACTTCAGATCCTCACCAGGCATGAGCTTCAGACAGCTGCCACGGAGCCACAGGAGAGGGAGTTCATGGAGCAAGGGGACCCAGGTGACCGAACGCAGCCCGGAGCGCGTCCCGTTACTGACAACAGCGACACATCACCCCGATCTCAACCAGCACCAGGTGAAAGAGAGAAGGAATTGAACTGCTTCCGAATACATGCACAGCACCAGCCCGCAAGAGCTGCCACCGAGCCACTGGATGAAGAGTCCACGATCATACAGAACGCAACAGAACCATCAGATGTCTTCCGAATCCATGGCCGGCATCAACCTTCAGGAGCCGCCGCTGAGATGCAGGATGAAGAGTCCGTGATCCAACAGGATGTAGCAGAGCCACCACAGCCTGGTGGATGCCCCGCAGCAGATGTGAGTTCCACACCATCACAACCACAACGCTGAATGCAGCTGTACAGAGCGCCACTCACAGTGATGAACTGGGTTCAGGTCCGTGGAACCAAGAGACCGGGCTCACAGTTGGCCTTTACATCGTCACCACCGCCAACACGTATGAAGATCGTCACGCAGCAGAGACCAGCTGCCATTCAGATGGCGGATGGATCGGGATGGCAGGTCAACCATCTGCGGGAGGTGAGATCAGCTGCCACGGATCAAGAAGCAGTGTTAGAGCCGACCCAGCTGGTGTCAGATCCAAGCTGGGACATTGTTGATGAGTGTGCTGTGGCTCCAGCAGGGTGGCACCCAGGCCTGCTGAAATTGGCACCTCCAGGGGTGCGTCCACCACGAGCTCACCTCAGGGCCCCCCGACTGAACTGCCTCCTCAGAGAAGAAGAAAGAGAGGACTGTTTAGCTAGGGGCGCAGTTGTCAGCAATGAGTGGCAGTATAACCCACTCAGCCGCGCTGGGCTGTACTGTGGTCTACCCGCTAGCCCTAGCTAGTTTGTGTTACCAAACTTGGGGGGGGGGGGGGGTCATTTGAATGTATAATATTCTGCATTTTTTCCAAGGGGGCAGGTGAATGTAGTGTCTGATTACAAGGGGTTAACCAGCATCGGCGTGATGACACAGTCGTACGGTGACATCATCACGCCGAACCATATATAAGGAGAGTCGGCCATCTTACGGGCTCTTTCCCGGCTCACTAATTTTAGACAATAAATACCACTCAACTCCAGGCATATTTAAGGGAGCTGAGCGGCACCAAAATGTCACATCAGACCATTCAAAACTATTTACATCAGTGTAGTCTGCATGCTAGATGACCTGCAAGGGTACCTGACCACACCACCAGACACAGGCGTCATCGTCTGGCATGGGCCAGGGAGCATTTACACTGAACAAGGGACCAGTGGGCCTCAGTGCTGTTCTATAACAAAAGTCGATTTACACTGAGCAGAAATGATGGCTGCCAATGATGTTGGAGATGTCAAGGAGAGCGCTATGCATCATCCACTGTTGTCACCAGATGAACCTTTGGTGGTGGTGTTACAGTCTGGGCAGGTGTGTCTAGTCAATACAGAGCTGCCCTACACCTTGTGAATGGTACAGTGGCAAGCTGATACTACCTGAATAACATCATTAATCCAGTCATTGTGCCCCTGCATAAACAACACAGGCCTAATTTCATCTTCATGGACGACAATGCTCCACGCTCATCGAGGTTGCATCATCGGGGAATGGCTGCTGGAGACTGGGGTACCTCAAATGGAGTGGCCTGCACTTTCTCCAGACCTGAATCCCATAGAAAACCTATGGGATCAGCTGAGTCGCTGTGTAGAGGCCCGTAACCCTGCACCCCACAACCTCAGTGACCTGAAGGCCGCGCTTCAAGAAGAGTGGAATGCCATGCCTCAGCAGACAATAAGTCAACTTGTAAACAGGATGAGACATCATTGTCAAACTGTAATTGATGCTCAAGGGCACATGACAAGTTATTGAGACACTGACATTTTTTGTTGTGATATACCGCTGTTGGCTTTTGTTTCAATAAATTGTTTGAGATGAGGGAATCACCATTGCATGCTTCTACTTAAATGCCATACTTTCATGATATAACTGTAGCATGAACTTTTTACATTTTCCATAAATTTCACCCAAAAGCCAAATATCCCTAACTTTTTGTTTGTAGTGTATACAGTCATGTGAAAAATTAGGACACCCTGTATAAGCCTGTGTGTGTGTTTTTTTAAACATATTTGGATATATGGATATTTAATATCAATGTCAAAAATACTGATAGATTCATGTAATACAACTAAACAGTTAAAAATAAATTAAGGGCTTTTTTTTTCAAATTTTCTGTAAAATGTAATTCTAAACAATAAGTGAGGGATAAATTAGGACACCCCCACATTCATTCCCACTTAAAATGGCTAAAATAAATGTTAAAAAATGCAAATAAAAACAAAAAAAAGGTTAGACATAGTTATGTGAACATGTCTTAATAAAGAGCTGAATATTTAATGGGGTGTCCTAATTTTTTCACATGACTGTATGCCAAAAAAGCAAAAAAAAAAAAAAAAACTTACAAATTTAGGGAACATTTTCCCTTTTCTGAGGAAAACATACCCACAAATTTACAAAGAAAAATACAATAAATTTATGAATTGAGCTGAAAATTTATGCCAAAAATGCTTGAAATTTAGGGAAGATGTTGAAATTTTTTGAGGAAAATAAACCACATTTTGGCAAGAAAAAAAGTCACAAATTTAACAGAAAAAGCTACAATTTTATTTTAAAAAAAATTGCAAATTTATATGAAAAATGGCAGCATTTTAGATGAAAAGGGTAACAATTAGATAAGACAATCTTGTGAGAAAAGCAGATTATGCCAAAAATATCAAAATTTTTGGGGAAAAAAAGCTTATAACTTTATTGGGAAAAATGTGACAAATTTACATGGAAAAGATTTATCAAATTTTACTCGATAAATGTATTAAAGTAGAACTGAACTGAACGGCATTGAACGACACTGGGTGATAGTACATACAATTATAAAGATAATTTATCATTGGCACCCCCTCCACAAATCCCGGAATCTTGGAGAAAATCGCGATTTTGAATTTCCCGCCATGAAAAATCAGACGAATCCGCCGATTAACCGGAAGTGCAGCCGGAGTTCCGCGTGACGTCACGAGTGTGACCCAGTCCTCATGTTTACCATTGCGAGCACGTCGACACTGGTTGTTTTTGGTGCATTTTGTCATGATAGTCGACTACAAAACACTTCCAACACCTGGGAAGATCTGTTCAGTGGCCAAAGAAAGCTGTCATGGCGACGAAAGAAAAGAAAGGGGGAGGAAAAGCGACCGGGAAGCGATGCGTTTCTAGATATACAGTGATCCCTCATTTATCGCGTTGAATGGGGACCAGAACCGACCGCGAAAAGTGAAAAACCGCGAAGTAGCGTCACCCCCCCCCAAGGGCGTCACAAGCACTATTTTGCACAAAAAGGCACAAGAGAACAGCGAAAAGTGCCACTAAGCAACACGAGCGATAAAGAACAATGAATGCGGTCTTCCTTCGCTGGGTAAAACGTCTCGGCCAATCAGCTTGCGAGGTAAAACGTCTCGGCCAATCAGCTTGCGAGATTCCCGAGCGGTGAAGAGGTGGGCGGAGAGGGGTGGAGCGGTGGTCAGAGAGGTAGATTTTGAGTTGTGCGGGCTCTCCGTGTTGATACCTGATGTTCTAATGTAGAAGACTACATTAGAACATCCCTTCACTCCCTGCCGAGCGCCTATACCCTGCGAAGGAAGAACGCATTCATTGTTCTTTATCGCTCGTGTTGCTTAGTGGCACTTTTCGCTCTTCTCTTGTGCCTTTTTGTGCAAAATAGTGCTTGTGACGCCCTTGGAGGGGGGGTGACGCTACTTCGCGGTTTTTCACTTTTCGCGGTCGGTTCTGGTCCCCATTAAACGCGATAAGTGAGGGATCACTGTAATAAGTTGGAAAAATGCTGATGGTTTTTTTCCCTTTCTTTTTTCTTGTTAATTTTCCTTATCCTGACACCCCAAACATGCCAAAGTAAAGACTCACCATTCTGTATTCAATAAGCGACTCTCCTCCCCATCACTGCTGCGGTCTGAGTCGGTGCTGGAATCCCCCGAAAATTCTGGCTCTAATCTGTACGGTTCGATGCCTCCCTCGCTCTCTTCCTGTTCACTTGACACTCCTGCATCCTCCTCTGTCTCGTCACCGATCCTGAATGCCTCTTCACTCTGAAAACTCTGGTGTTCTTGACTGCTGGAACTGCTATCATCTGCCATTGTTGTTTTGATAAGGGTCACACTCGTGACGTCACGCAGCGTCATCTGCACTACTTCCGGTTTGTTTGGCACTGCCAGCCAGAGGCAAAAGTTTATCGGCTTATAGCTTGGCCATCGCACGGCCTAAAAATTTCTTTTATGTGTTGAAAAATACAATAAGTAATAAGGAATTAATCTGCTATTCTACTTTTTTGGCAAAAAGGTGAGTTCAGTTCTATTTTAAATTTGCAAAGAAAAACATGCCTTTTAAAAAAAAAAAAAAAAAAAAAAAAGCAAAACATTTCCATCCATCTTCTACCGCTCTTCCAGAGGTCCGGGTCATGGAGGCAGCAGTTCAAGCAGAGAAGTCCAGACTTCCCTCTCCCCAACCACCTGCTCCAGGTCTTCAGAGAGGATACCAAGGTGTTCCCAAACCAACTGGGAGACATAGTCTCTCCAGCGTGTCCTGGGTCTGCCCTGGGGTCTCCTCCCAGTGGGACATGCCCGAAACATCTCAAGTGGGAGGCGTCCGGAAGGAATCCTAATCAGATGCCCATACCACCTCAACTGGCTCCTTTCAATGTGGCCCCTCATGGATCGTCACCTTATCGTGGTGGGGGGTTTGTGTGCTTTAGTGATCCCAGGAGCTATGTTGTCCAGGGCAATTTCCCTCTGGTAGGGTTACCCAAGACAGACTGGTCCTGGGTAAAGGGCCAGACTAAGAACAGTCCAACAGACTCTCATGATGACTGTTAGAACAAGGATTCAGTGTACCCCACCTGGTATGGGGTTACCGGGGCCCCACCCTGGAGCCAGGCCTGGGGGAGGGGCTCGATGGCTGGCGCCTGGTGGCCGGGTTTCTGTCCATGGGACCCGGTCAGGCTCAGCCCAAAGGTGTTACATGGGTTGGCCCTCCAGTGGGCTCACCACCTGCAGGAAGGACCATGGGGGTCCGGTGCTATGTGGATCAGGTAGCGGTCGAAGGCAGACCTTGGCGGTCTGATCCCAGGCTTCCTAAACTGGCTTTTGGGATGTGGAATGTCAAAACACATTTATGGCAGAAAATAACAAATCTTGAAAAAAAATAATTACAGTTTAAGGAGGGGGGAAAAATTACACAATTTTGCAAGAAAAAAACACAAACTTTTTGCATCCATCCATCCATCCATCCATCCATCTTCTACCGCTTTTCCGGAGGTCCGGGTCGCGGAGGCAGCAGTTCAAGCAGAGAAGCCCAGACTTCCCTCTCCCCAGCCACCTGCTCCAGCTCTTCAGAGAGGATACCAAGGCGTTCCCAGACCAGCTGGGAGACATAGTCTCTCCACCGAGTCCTGGGTCTGCCCCGGGGTCTCCTCCCAGTGGGACGTGTCTGAAACACCTCAAGTGGGAGGTGTCCAGGAGGCATCCTAATCAGATGCCCATACCACCTCAACTGGCTCCTTTCAATGTGGAGGAGCAGCGGTTCTACTCTGAGCCTCTCCCGGATGACTGAGCTCCTCACCCTGTCTCTGAGGGTGAGTCCAGCAATCCTATGGAGAAAGCTCATTTCAGCCGCTTGTATCCGCGATCTTGTTCTTTCGGTCATTACAAACTTTTTGCAAACATTCAAAAATTTACCAGAAAGAATAGCAATTTTTTGAGACAATGGTAACAATTTACAGTTTAAACAGCTGCAAATTTTATAAGAAAGAACTCTTAACTGTGATGTTGTCAGGCCAGACTGTAGTCGTAATTCTGCTGTTTTACTTTAGTTTTCAGGCTCAGATATTTTTGTGGCTCCATGCAGACTTTTTAATACAAAAATGACTCACAATGGCTCTTTGTGCAGCTCAGATTGCTGACCCCTCACCTAGCACCATATCAATCTGCCCCCCATGGAGAAAGTTTGGAGGGAGTTATGGCACTGGAACATGGAAGCGACAACAAAAAAGAGAAAGTGCAGCTTTCAGCTCATAGAGTATGATGTGAAGCGGCACAGCCATGTGATGCTCACAGAAAAACAGCTGTACAGAGGGAGGCATTTCCTGCTGACACCTAAAGATGAGGTAACAGCTGCTGAACTAACCAGCATTGACCACACTGTACAGCACTCCCACTACTGGACACCAGACTGTAGCATTAAGCTCATGCCGGTCATTTTTCCAGAGTTGGAGATAGTGGAAAAACTGTCATGCGGTTGTACAAATTGAATATTTCACAGTATATATGATGCTAGATTTTAAAAGGGTCATTGACTGCACTTTTTCCACATTTTAATAGCTCACACATGTCTCAATGAAATGTTTGTGACATATTTTGTTCACATTTTCTTTATTTTTTTAAATTACTGAAGCAAATTTGTTCTGTATTTTTCCTGGCTTTCTTGAAATGCTCTGATTTAAAGCCTATCACTTTAAGAATCATCCTTCACCTATTCAAATCCACCCTCCCTCTTACGTCAGTTAGCCATTAGCTGACTAGCTTCTAGCCTCCTTCTAGCTTGGATAAGCAGCGCTGGTTCGTTGACCCACAGTCGTTTGTGTATCTCATGTCCCTCCGGCCTATCTCCCAACAACCTTGCGGGGATGCCACAACACATTGCCAGCACCACACGCCAGGCGACCCATTGATCGCCACAACCCGAGGTTGCTGGCCGAGCCGAGCCGCTCTGCGGGACTCCGCTTCTCTCCCACGGCTAGCTGGGGGATGCCCCATCACGAAGCGGCTCCCCTACGTTGCCTGCGAGAGTAGAGCGGAGTCGCACAGAGCCCCGGAGGATGATGGGGGAGTTGGCCGTGAGAGCCGGCATCCTCAGGTCGCGGTGTAGGTGGTTGCCATGACCAGCACGCCAGCGCCGACGACCTGCTGTGGAATCACGGCGAAACCGCTGGGAGATAGGCCGGAGGTATATTGTGGACTGTGGACTGGTGAACCAGGTGGTAGCAGGGATGGTTATTAGGGTGACTAAGATCTGAGGAAAATAACAATACAAGCCATACCTGGTTCAAGCTTCCTGTTACCAGTGTCAGCTTGGGGGCTAATAGGCTACCTTTAGCAGCACTTCCATCTACATGACAGACAGCTAGGAGACAGACATATATAGAGTGTGTGGCGGTAAGCCACAGCCAAGATGTGTAGAGTGATGATATAGAGTGAAGTGAGGATATAGAGTGAAGTACGAGGAGACGAAGAAGAGTGATGTCTGAAGACAGAGTTGAGGTTCGACTGGACACAGCAATGATGATAGAAGGACTACAGCTCCTGACCAGATAGAGTGATGATGTAGAGTGAAGTACGTGGTGGTAATGCACCAGTAAGCTGGTTGCCAACCACCAATCAAATCTAAAAGAAGAAGAAGGCAGACAGCTAGACGGGCCAATAACAGAACAGTGGGCGGGTCTCAAGGACAGCGGTGGGTTGGCTTTTTCTAATCGTAACGTATACGATTTAGACGGAAGAGTCAAAAACGTTTCTGATGTTTCTAGGAGAGAAAAACGAGATAAAGGCTGTGTGTGTTTTTTGAGAACTGATTGTTTTTTTGATAATTAGGTGACCATTAGACTCATTTCAGACAGTTAAAACCTACAAATACACCATTTTTCAGTCAATGACCCCTTTAATACCAGGCTGGTGCTGATCTTGTGTTTCAGCCACCTGCTTTCCATGGTGCTGAAGTTCACGACCTGTGTGGTCCTGGCTGCAGTTACCGTGGTGGACTACACGCTGTGAGCTGAGCAAAGCTAAAAAGATTCGTTTTATTTCCTTTAAAACCTGACTCATTTTGAGCTATGAGCATGTTTCACTGTTGTTTGGGTTTTGAAAAAAAAAAGACGTTTTGACTGCATAATCCTTTCTTATTTTGAAGGAAACTTTATGGAGAGTAGAAGGGGAATGTTGTTCACAGTTTAGTCATTCACTGTTAAATGGAAGAGGTACTGTACTTGGAAGTTCCTTGAATGACAAGATAATGCATGAGTGGAATTACTGTATTGTGGGAGTTAATAAAGATGGAGGAAGCCTATTGTATGTATTTTTTTTAATCCAGCAAATCAAAATTTGATACCACCTTGAGAGCAGATAAAGTGTCCCATGGTGACCCTGGTAACGTGGTCACAATAAACTGATTACTGGCAATAAACCGATAATGCCAATAATCAGTTTTCTCATTTTTACATGCACTGAATCAACAGATTATTGGGAGGGTAAACCACTTGAGTTTATGATCCCGGTTACATGGCCTTTATCAGATTATTCTGTTTAAACGGCTGTGGCATACTGATGCACTACCACGCACATCATGGACGTGGTGATGACGTCACCACTCCATGACTACATTATGGGAATAACGGCAGGAGTCCTGGTCTTTGGCGCTGCGCCTCTAGCCTGTATCTGCCTGTACCTCACTCCACTTAGCTTGTTCTATATGTGCCACGTGTTGCTATCTTGGTTAATAAAGCTAACCTTCAACACTCTGGTCATCCAGAGATGAGAAAAAGCGCCATATAAGTGAACGCCATTTAACACACACACGTCCGCTGGTCCCTGTTTCCAGACATAACATTGGTAACAAGGTAAACTAAATGTTCTGGAGGAGAATACAACATTTTCCTGAAGATGGAAGCGTGTAGGGAAGTGTGTCTGGAAGCATGTTGGGCACCCCCGCCGCTGTTCCTCACCACCCCAGGTGAGCCGCCCATTCCATGGCCTTGTTGGTTAGAGTCCTTTGAGTCGTATATGTCAGCTATGGACTTAGCTAAGGCTAACAAGCATCAACTACGTCCCATACCAATACATAGCCTCGGCATCGAGGGACAGTGAGTGTTCAGAACACTGGGCCTGGCGGACACCAACAGCAAATGTGGCGCCTTACTAGCTGGACATTTCGCGATGTCCAAGTGTGGGTTGGCACAAAGGATTAGATTTTGGCAACGCCGACAGGGGGTGGAGAGTGTGACGGCTAGATGACTCATTGTTCACCAGCTCCAACAACAAGCAGGTGAGTCGGTCCAGCAATTTGTTGCCAACCTCCGCTGTTTGACTAGTACATGTGAGTTTGGACGCTTGGAGGATGAGTTGGTGCGAGACAAGTTGGCGAAGCACGCCACGAATCTGAAGCTGCGGGAGAAGCTGATGACGGCATCGAACAACCTGACACTGACCGAAGCACTGGAGATAGCGTCCCAGCTAGAGCTAGAAGAGGCTGCCCAGTTAGCATCGCAGCTAGCGGGTCCCGGCCTGTGCTCCCCACAGTCAGCTCCACTGGTACAGATGGTTGCCCTGGCTACTGAGCCCATTGACCTCACGTCTTCTCAGGAGGGCCCTGAGGTAGACGCTGCAGGACAGCAGGGCACCACAGCACACCGACCCAGTGGTAAAGTTTGGCCAACTACGACTCGAGTCCGCTGCACTCAGATGTGGACTTAGCCACTCCCGGCTTTGCACCGCACACCAAGCAGAACCCAGTAGAACCGGAGCTGCCACAGGAGATTCAGACTGCACCCACACTGGACCCAGTGCTGGTCCTCAAGCAGTATAAGCGTTCTTGAACTGCTACCTCATCGCAGGAGATCTACTCCACAGTCATGCAGGACCCGGAGGAGGGTAGGACCTGCCCCATCGGTGCCAAGACCGATCTGCCTCCATCTCCCCTTACTCAAAAAGCCAACGCTAGATCCAGGAGCTTTAGCTAACTATAGACCAATCTCTAATCTCCCTTTCATTTCAAAAATCTTAGAAAGAGTTGTTGCTACGCAATTATTTGACCACCTGCAGGGAAATGGTTTACTTGAAGAGTTTCAATCTGGGTTTAGAATCCATCATAGTACTGAAACAGCTTTAGCGAAGGTCACTAACGACCTCCTCATTGCATCTGATAATGGACTAGTTTCTGTACTTGTCCTTTTAGATCTTAGTGCAGCTTTTGATACTATTGATCATAATATTCTACTTGATAGATTAGAACACTATGTTGGACTTAATGGAACTTCGTTGCAGTGGTTTAGATCTTATTTATCTGATAGGTTCCAGTTTGTTCATGTAAATGATGAGTTTTCTTTCAGCTCAAAGCTTAGTCATGGAGTTCCACAGGGATCTGTGCTAGGCCCTACTCTTTTTAGTTTATATATGCTTCCGTTAGGCAACATTATTAGAAAGCACTGTATACATTTTCATTGTTATGCAGATGACACACAATTATACCTGTCAATGAAGCCAGATGATACTAATCAATTAGCCAAGTTAGAAGCCTGTCTTAAGGAAATCAAAGCTTGGATGACTTGTAATTTCCTGCTATTAAATTCAGATAAGACTGAAGTCATTCTTGTTGGTCCAAAAAACCTTAGAAATTCCTTTCCAAATCAAACTTTCAGTTTGGATGCAGTTACTCTTTCTCTTAATAGCTCTGTGAGGAACCTTGGAGTTATTTTTGATCAGGATTTGTCCTTCAATTCACATATTAAATTTGTTTCTAAGACTGCCTTCTATCATTTGCGTAATATTGCCAAGATTAGGAGCATCTTGTCTCAGAGTGATGCTGAGAAACTGATCCACGCTTTTGTTAGCTCGAGATTAGATTATTGTAATTCTTTATTATCAGGCTGTCCTAAAACATCTTTAAAAAGTCTTCAGCTGATCCAAAATGCTGCAGCAAGAGTTTTAACAGGTACTAGAAAGAGAGATCATATCTCTCCGGTTCTGGCCTCCCTTCATTGGCTTCCCATAGAGTTTAGAATTAAGTTTAAAATCCTTCTTCTTACTTACAAAGCTTTAAACAATCAGGCTCCTTTTTATTTAAAAGATCTGATACTACCGTATCATCCTAACAGAGCACTACGCTCCCAAAATGCAGGATTACTTGTAATACCTAGAATCTCCAAAAAGTACAATGGGAGGCAGAGCCTTCAGCTATCAAGCTCCTCTCCTGTGGAATCAGCTGCCAATCTGGATTCGGGAGTCAGACTCGACCTCTGTTTTTAAGAATAGGGCTAAAACCTACCTTTTTGATATAGCCTACAATTAGGGAGGGATCATGTGTTTCTGAACCCTCCCTTAGTTATGCTGCTAATAGGTTTAGTCAGCCGGGGGACCTCCAGTAATGCACTGGGCCTCACTCCTTTCCTCACTCTCTATGAAATATTTTTTTTTTGCTGGTCATTAACATCTGTTTGTTCTCTCCCATAGATTGAGTCCCCATCGTGCTGTTTGCTCTCTACATGTCTGTTCTTTTCTTCTTCTCTATCCCCTCACCCCCCAGCCAGTCGCAGCAGATGACTGCCCCTCCCTGAGCCTGGTTCTGCTGGAGGTTTCTTCCTGTTAAAAGGGAGTTTTTCCTCTCCACCGTCGCCAAGTGCTTGCTCACAGGGGATCGCCTGATTGCTGGGGTCTTTCTGCAACTGTGGGGGTCTCCCCTTCAGTTGATAGTGCTATGAGATGACTGTTGTTGTGAAATGGCACTATATAAATAAAGTTGAATTGAATTGAATTGAATGTCCGCCACCGGACGACCCACCAGACGATACCCCAGTAACAGTGCTTTTCCCCAGCAGCGGGACAAAATAACGACAGAAGCACCTCACGCAACATGAGCATTCTTGAGCTGCCGCCTCATCGCAGGAGAGAGAGCATAATCCAGACTCGACTCAGGTCCTCGCCCGGCATAAGCCTAATGGAGCTGCCATACAGCTGCAGGAGAGACAGTTCATGGCCAAGCAGGACCCCAGTGAACGACGACAACCCTGACTGTGTCCTGTTGCCTGCAAGAATGACATGCTACAGCAACCATAACCAGCATCAAAGGAGAGAGGGCATAATTTGGACTCGTTGCCAATCCTCCCCCAGCATAAGCCTCATGGAGCCACCATACAGCTGCAGGAGAGAGAGTCCGTGGCTGAGCAGGATCCTGCAGAACAACGCCAACCCAGAGCACGTCCTGCCAACGGCAAGAATGTCACACTGCCGCAACAGCAACCAACATCAGGGACGAGAGAGCAGCAGCAGTGCCACATGAAGCAGACTAGGTCCGGACTCACGGTGCTCGATTGGGTTCGCATCCACCAATCCAGACGCCCAGACAACCTTCAGATGCTCCTGTTGCTGCTGATACAGATCACCACGCAAGTGGGGCCAGCCATCTTCCACATGGCCGGCCACCTTCAAGATGTCACAGCAGCCATCTGCGGAAGGTAGGATCAGCAGCTTCTTCGGATCAAGATGCAACATTGGAGCCAACCCAGCCAGTGTGGAACCCAGGCTGGGACTTTGCTGATGAGCGAACCATGATTCCAGCAAGATGGCACCCAGGTCCGCTGCAGCCACTGCAGCCGCCGCAGCCATCACCTCCAGGGCTGCACCCAACACAGGCTTGCCTGAGGCCCCTGAGTTTGGATAGTAAGAAAATGACTCTGTTTTTGAAATGTTTAAACATGGTTGGTAACAGTTGCAGAATAATCCACTCAACCATGCAGGGTCTTACCAGAAATCTACCCAGTTGCCCAGGTTCTTATAATGGTTCTAAAAGGTAATGGTTGTGGTGTATGGAACCTGAAATGATTTATGGTCTGGTTTGAAAGTTAATACTACCATATTATGCTATCAACATCAAGCAAATATGCATACTATATTATTGGGCATACTTGGGTATAACTGGGCATCCACATCAACGAGGACCTTAAGTGGACACACAACACCACAGAGCTGGTTAAGACAGCTCAACAGCGGCTGTACTTTCTGAGGAGGCTGAAGAAGTTTGGCATGTCCTCCAGGATCCTCAACAATTTCTACAGCTGCATCACTGAGAGCATCCTGACCAACTGAATCACTGCGTGGTACGGCAGCATCACTGCCCTGGACCGCAAATGCCTGCAGAGAGTGGTGAAGACAGTGGAGAAGATCATCAGGACTCCACTCCCCTCTCTGCAGAGCATCTACCACTGCAGAGTCCAAAGGAGAGCTGACGCCATCCTCCAGGACCCCACCCACCCCCAGCACGGACTGTTCACACTTCTACCCTCAGGCCAGGGGTACAGAAGTGTGAAATGTAGGACAACCAGACTGAAAAACTCCTTCTTTCCCGCTGCCATAAGACTCCTGAACAAATAACAACTCCCAAAACTCCGCAACACAGCTTTGCATATAGGAACTCACACACTGGCTGCTAAATGCACATTGCTCACCTGTACAGTAGATATAGTCTCACCGTCTGATGTCCATATCATCTCTGCTCTGCTGCTAATTATCATCTCTGCTGCTATTTATCATGTGCAGTCTACTGGTACAAGCGTTACAGAGAAATTAGCACCATGCGAAATTTGTAATTATACACTGCTTGTTGCACAATGTTCATTTGCACACTATACATAGGTTTATGCCATCTCAGGTGCACATCAACTCTGATATCAATATACCACTATCACTTTAGTCATCCAGTGAATTTTCAATTTCATTCCTCTTGTCTGACTGCTTTAACTGTCCAAATTGCCTAGTGTGTGTTATTACTACTCATTAGTTTTAGTATTTAGTATCAAGGTGTGCTTAAGAAGTCCTAAATGCCTAACTGTGTGTTGGTGTGTGCGTTATTAGCATCCATTAGTATTAAGATTGCGTTACTGTGTTAGTGTGTCATTACCTTATTAGAATTGTTGTTTCTGTGGAGAGCGTGAAATGAAGAGGCTGAATTTATTTCTCAATTCAGGTTTATTAACAATCACGTGTCTCCAACATCTTCTCAAACAGAAAGAGAACTAACTTCCCACATCTCCCCTTTTTATACCCGGCACATCAGAGTACAGAATCACATTGTCATTCACTCCCCAGAGACAATACATCACCCCCCCCCAGGTCCTCTCTTCTCCACCTAAACCCTGGTGGTCAGGAAGTCTTCTCAGAGCCATTTCTAAAGACACATTTCACACCCTCCTGTCATCCCCAGGAGGTCCAGACTTATTGTTCCTTCTAAAACGTGAGGTAACAGTGATATACATATGCAGCCTAAGCATCTCAAAAGTAATATACATATGCAGCTTAAGCATCTCAAATATGTGTGCCACAGTTTCTGTACTTATTACCTTGTCTGCTGGTCCCTGTTTCCAGACGTAACAATGGACACTTGAATAATCCAATAACTCCAGAAATCCAGTGATAATTGGTTTATTCATGTACATGCAAACATAGTCATTGTCCCACTGAAACATGATCTGATCATTTGATTAACTGGGATCACCTGAATTACCCCAAACAGGTAAACTGGGTCTGCAGATCTCCTAAAAAAAAAAAAAAGACTCATGGGTTCTTAAGTTTGAACGTTTTTGAAACATCTCCTTGAGCACTTTATATTAAAAATTAATTGCTAACAGACATTTGTTGCTGCTCTATAAATTTTTAGTGACTCGGAATAATGTAAATTTAGCAAGAGATTAAAGAAGCAAAACAAATCAGCGTCCTTACGTCATCAAGATAAGACACGTATCGTCGTCATCAGCAGCCGCCTGCTCCAGGCTGCCATGGCTTCGCCTCTGCTGTGCTTAGCTGCTCGGGGAACCATGACTTAATGGTCGCTGCGTCTGAGTCTCGCCTTCAGGAACCAGAACAGAACCTGCCGGGCGGGCGGAGCTCCGCCAGCCGGGACGAGAGTGCGTGAGGAGGGCAGCGGGGGGCTGTCATGCTGCTGACTGAGCTGCCGGAGGATGTCCTCTACCACATCTGCTCCTACTTGGACCACAAGTCTCTCAGTCGTCTTTCTCAAGTGTGTAAAAGCATTTCCCAGTTTGTGAGTCGGGACACGGTGTGGAGGAAGGTCGCCAAAGGGTTTTTGAACAGCGGCATCACTCGGGACGGGACGGACATGTAAGAGAACACCGAGCTGCTGCGTTTGTTTTTAGCCTAGCTTTAGCTTCGGTGTGGCCGCTTCACGCCGCAGCAGGAGGAGCCGTAGGCGCGGATCCCCCACATCATCGGAAAGCTTTATCATCATGTTACATAACTGAACACCTCAATAACATGCATTTGAAGCATCCAGTTACAGCAATGTTTTCTTAGTTCACAGCTTTTTCTTGTAAATCTACCACTTTTTTCCTGTTACATTTTTTCTCATAAATCTGGGACTAGTTTCTAGAAAATTTGCAACTTTTTCCTTATAAATCCTGAACTTTTGTTTTTTGGGGAGTAATTTTGCATTTTTCCCCGTAAATTTGTGACTTTTTTTTCCCTCATAAATTTGGAACTTTTTTCCTTGTTAATCTGATATTTTTTCCACATAAATGCGCATCTTTTTTCTCACAAATATGCAAGTTGTCCCTCATAAACTTGAACTGTTTTCCTCATGATTTTGAATATTTGTCTTGTAAATTTGCCACTTTTTCTTGTTTGCAGATTTTTTTTCTGATAAGTTTATGAGTTTAATCTGGTAAACTTACTTTTTCCTTATAAATTTGCAACTTTTTCCTCAGCCCAGCCACAGAGGGAAGGAGAAAACCAGCACACTCGTGCCGGTCCCACGCCCGTGTCAGTGGGGAGGGTTGCCTCAGGGAGGGAATCCGGCATAAAATGCTTGCCAAATCAAATATGCAGACTCATGATCTGCTGTGGTGACGCTGAATAGGGAGCAGCTAAAAGTATGTGTGCATTTCCGCATAAATCTGCAACTTTTTTCCCCATTTTTCAATTTTTTTTCTCATAGATTTGCTACTTTTTGTTTTCTGGTAAATTTGTGACTTTATCTGGTAGATTTGCAGCCCCCCCCCCCCCCGATAAATACGATTTTTTTTCCCCTAATAAATCTGCAACTTTTTTCCCCATTTTTCAATTTTTTTTCCTCATAGATTTGCTACTTTTTGTTTTCTGGTAAATTTGTGACTTTATCTGGTAGATTTGCAGCCCCCCCCCCACGATAAATACGATTTTTTTTCCCCTAATAAATCTGCAACATTTTTCTCATAAATTTGCTACTTTTTTGTTGTGAATTGACAGATTTTTTTGCTCAAAATGGGCTACTTTTTTATGTTTTTGTTAAGGAGGGGATTTTATTTTTTCCCCATTTTTTAAAAGGTTTGACTGCTTCCTCATTCCAGAAACAGGGGCTTTCAGCACAGTCTCATATAGCCCCCCCCCCAAAAAAAAGCTAGTAACTGCTCTGACTACAATAATACATTAATTATGATTTATAGCTTATAAAATTCAGAAAGGTAGTATTTGAGAGTGTGAAGTTTGTACCTGTTGCTGTCTGCAGATATCCTCACGTTCCACTCAAAGAGAGAGTGAAAATTGCTCAAAACTGGCGTGACGGGGTCTGCAGAAAGGCCATCCTGCTCAAATGGAAAACCATGTGAGTCTGACTTTGGCCGAGTGTTGCTCATGTTTGATGTGGCCAGAAATATTTTCACAGTATTCTTTTTCGATATTGACCCATTTCAGTCATCGTCTCAATATGGTTTCATGTTGGTGTTACAGCTTCTAAAGAGCGTCCATTTTAATACAAACTGAAAGAGTGAGTCAAAAATAAACAATATTAATAACTAGTAAGATTTACTTTCAACAAATCAAACTACTCAAGTCAGTAACTTTCAAAAATTTCCTGAAGCCTTCTTTCTCAATTAGACTCACTGGCATCATGTCTTCCACATGAAGCAACGTCATTTCTGACATCTTCTTGTTTTTTTTTTCTGTATAGGGTCACAGCAGTAAATGTTGACAATTGTCTGCTGATTAGGGCCCTTTTACACAGCATGGAGATCGTTGGGGGACCATTGAGAGATCAAAAAATAGCCTGATCTTGCAGCAGTCTCCTAAGGACCCCTTTGCAGTTTGGAGATTGTTGAGAGATTGGGACAATTTTTGATCTTTAGGATTGTTTGGGAGATCTTTGTGTGTTTTGGACTGAGTCAGAACTTCGAGGAGACCATGGTGACTGTGGAGATCACTGAAGATCATGAAGAGAATAATAATGATCATAACAGATTAGATTTCTATGGCGCTTAACATGTCAAGTGACATCTCAAAGTGCTTACATTGAGTCCATTATTCATTCACTCCACAGACAATGGTAGTAGTAAGCTACTACTGTAGCCACAGCTGCCCTGGGGCAGACTCACAGAAAGGTGGCTGCCAATCCGTGCCAACGGCCTTTCCGACCCCTACCAAACATTTATACAGCGGGAAAATAAGTATTGAACATGTCAACATTTTTCTCATTAAACATAATTCTGATGGAGCCATTGGCCTGAGATTTTCACCAGATATCAGTAAGAAGCCAAGTAGTCCATACATACAAAGAAAGCAAGGCAACTGTGTTCACAAAAAAAGTTATATTTAATAAAGTGGAAGGACACAGGGAATAACTATTGAACACGCTTGGTGAAATTCATTAACTATTTACAGTGATCCCTCACTTATCGCGGTTAATGGGTTCCAGAACCGACCGCGAAAAGTGAAAAACCGCGAAGTAGCGTCACCCCAATGACGTCATCCATAAACAATACGTACGTTCATTCTGGCTGCACGGTGGCGCAGTGGTTTAGCACTGTGGCAGCACAGTTTTACCCTCGGCCGGGGGATCGCGGGGATCATGAGATCGTGGGTTCGATCCCAGCCCCCGACCAACAGTGAGCCGTGTGGAGTTTGCATGTTCTCCCCGTGTTGCGCGGGTTTACTCCGGGATTTCTCCGGTTTCCTCCCGCACACCAAAAACATGTAGGTTTAGGGCGCTCGCGCACGCAGCGACCAGCAGCCAGTGACTTGTCACCAGACTGCAAACCAAGTCTACCTACGGGTACAAATAAGTAACAAAAAAAAAAAAAAAATTCTCTCACTCTCATATGATACGTGTGTGTGTGTGTACGTGTACATACATACGTAGATGTAAACAAAGTGTACATAAATATGTTTTTAGAACTCTTTTATTCTTATAACAAGATACGTAACTCAAGATGAAAATGATTTACTGCACAGGTTAATGAGAGCTTTACTGCTCCTCAGGTGACGCCTCATCGTGAGGTGCTGGAGGCGCAGGATCATCGAGGGCAGCTTCCGATAGAGCTGAAGCTGCAGGAGGCGGCGTAGTGGCTCGACGGGAAGACTATTTCGCACAAAATGGCACAAGAGAACAGCAAAAAGTTCCACGCGGCGAGACTAAGTAACACGAGCGATAAAAAGCAATGAATGCGGTCTTCCTTCCCTTCATGAGTGCTCGGCAGGAAGAGGAGGTGGGTGAAACGTCTCGGCCAATCAGCTTGCGAGATTTCCGAGCCCAGCCAACACGACAACAGCGAACAGAGAGTTGTGCTGCTGTCCGTGTTGACACGTGATGGTCTAATGTAGTCTCCCTGCCTTCTGCTAGCGCCCGCCCATTATTTCTCAATTTTGAATTTTTGATGAATATTTTTGAAAAATCCGCGATGCACTGAGGGCGCGAAAGGTGAAGCGCGAAGTAGCGAGGGATCACTGTAGTAGAAAAGCCTTTGTTGGTAATAACCATAGCCGTATTATGATAGTTGCAACACTCTTTGATCTCAATGCTGCCTGGTCACATGGTTCATGGAGCTCCAAATAGTTCCAAACAGCGGCCTTTCTATAATGGTGTGTGAATGGCAGCTGTGACAATCTGCGGTATTAACAGCATTTTTTAGCCATATTGTGTAAATATTCAGAATACCTATCAATAGGTTTATTGTTTATAGACTTACAATGAACAGATTTAAATGGATTATGATATAAAGAGCAGCTTTAAAAAGACGGAGTATGTTTTGGAGGGAAGGAGAACTGCTGATTCACACTGATGAAAGCTGCAGTGTAAATATCACTGCCTAGCTGTGTTACCTTATATTATGGCTTCAATCGACTGGTTACTGAATTATCAACTTTTAAATACAGTGGGTTATTTTGCAAGATTAGGCACAATTATCTGAATTGAAAATATGTAGTAAACAGTGTTTCCTCTGGTAACATTTCTGGGTGGCGGCCTGGTGCGCCAGAAAAATTCCCACCGCGCTTATGAGGAGATATAAATTTAAGAAAAATATATGAAGCAATGACTGTCATCCGCACGGAGTTTAGAAGCGCCCCGCCCACGTGAGCTTTCCAGTCAGTCACCAGGTAGAGTGTCTTGCTAGCGTGACTGTCCGAGAGAAACACGAGTTTATTAAAGTACAGGGTGTCCCCAGAACATTGACATCATTTGAGATGTCCATATCGGAGTGACTACATGGTCAGGAGAAATGATACTTAATAGGATTTATTTTGGACATAAAATGTTTTATTCTACAAATTTCACATGAAAAATTCTGGGGGACAATAATTTTTAAATGTTCCAAAGTTATTACAAATGTTCATTGTCACATTTGACTGAGTTTGGGTGTACTTCAATACACAGAACGCCTTTTCTGTTGCAGTAAACGGCATGTCTATTCCTGAAAGCAGAAAAATAAAAATGATTACACTTTTTTGAGCAAAAAGAGCAAACAAATTTTAAACAAATTATTAGGTGATGAAATTATGTCAAATTTTTTGGGACACCCGGTACTTTAAACGCGGAAAAAAATCAGAAGAGGTATGTAAGCACTGGAGGCATTTATCATGGTTTTAACCTGCTGGAAACGGGACCAATAACGGAAGAGTCGCTTAGCTAAGAGATGTGGTTAGAATTCATATGCAGCCGGCTTCATATGAAGGGAAAGGCAAGGGGGACTGATGAATTGCTGAGGATATATTTCACCAGCCACTACAATATTAAGTTACGTTCCCTATTATGTACCTGGCAAGTTAAAATGACCGAAATTCACAAAGTCAGTGACTTTAATCCGTCAGCAGCCTTCAGACAAACTAAGCGTGCCAGCATTTGGATTTCAAAATAAGGGAGGTTTTTCCAGCTGTCTGGGTGGTGATGAGATTTCTAAAAAAAAAAAAACCAAAACTATAAATATAAAGAAATATTATAACAAAAGTAACGGCATCGTCGGCCATTTAAGTTAATTTATTTCATTAAATACAATTTTATTAATATTTTTTTTCTTTGTAATCAGAGTTAAATTATTGTTCTGTTCTGACTGCAAAATTATGGTCAAAAATATAAATTGTTATAAGGAAAAAGTAAAAAAAAAAATAAATACCACAGTCTGTTTCAAATTTATTAAAAAAAAAAACAGTAATTTTATTTTAAAAAAACAGAAAAAATAGGCCAAAAATAATCCACAAATTTATAATAAAGTTTCAAATGTACAAGAAAAGACAATTTTTACAACAGGAAATTACAGATTTGAGGAAAATGGTTTCAAATTTAGATAAATTTACAGAAAAAAGTAGAAAACTATAAGAAAATTGTTATAAATTTTTGAGAAAAACCTCAAACCTGAGGGGCGGTGCAGTGGTGCAGTGGTTCGCACTGTGGCAGCACAGCAACTCACCCTTGGCCATGGGATCCTGGGTTCAATCCCAGCCCCCGACCAACAGTGATCTGTGTGGAGTTTGCATGTTCTCCCCGTGTCTGCGTGGGTTTACTCCGGGATTTCTCCGGTTTCCTCCCACAGGCCAAAAACATGCAGGTTAGGTTAACTGGAGACTCTAAAGTGGCCCTAGGTGTGAATGTATGTGTGAATGGTTAAGGGATAGCGCCGTACCGTGGCTGCTTCATCCATCCAGGTGAATGCCCTGAATTCCCCTCTGGGGATCAATAAAGTACACAAAATCAAATCAAAAAAACCTTCAAGACTGGGTCTGGACGCCATGGCGACTGCAGCTTAACACTGAAGTTCTCAGACCCAATCCAGGATAACACCTTGAAAATCAAACTTAACGGATTTTTGGAGGAGTGAAAATCAAAAGACAAAATCATCATGTCTAAAGGAAAACAGAAGAAACTGAAATTCTCCAGGCCAGGACACGTATCGGCCGGAGAATCCGAACTGGAAGATCTCCGTTCAGAAGACGAGGAACTGGTGATAGCTAACAAAAGGGTTAGCCTGAAATCACTATTTGAGGAGCTACGACGATTTCGCCGAGATGTTACGGCCGAATTTCGGGAATTCAGAGAAGAATTGAAAAGGACAAACAGCAGAGTGGACCAGGCCGAGAACCGAATCTTGGAAACAGAGGATCGAATAAAAGTGCTCAAAGATTCTGTGCTAGACCTACGCAAAAGACAAGCAGCTATAGAGGCTAAGCTAACCGACCAAGAAGGAAAACAAAGAAGAGACAACATAAGAATTCATGGTCTGATAGAAGGAACCGAAAATGGTTTTAACTCAATGGCAGAATGCGTGGAATCCTTACTAAGAGAGAAATTGGATATTCCACAAACCACCGACTTGAAGATAGAAAAGGTACATCGTTCATTAGCCGCTAGGCCGGCGGCGGAAGCACCCCCACGTTCGGTGTTGGTAAGATTTTCCAATTTCAAAATAAAACAAGAGGTTGTAAGACTGGCCTGGCAGAAAAAAGGATTTATGCACCAGGAGAGAAAAGTCTACGTGGAACACGATTACGCCCCGGAGGTCCTTAAAAAGCGCAGGGAATACAATGACGCGAAAAAGGTGTTAAGAGAGAAGAAATTGCGCTTTCAGACACCATTTCCTGCGAAGTTAAGGGTCTTCTACGGCGATGAAACGTGTCTCTATAATTCGGCGGAAGAAGCAACAGCTGACATGGCGAAAAGAGGGCTCCCGGTAACGGTATTTAAACCCGCAGCAGACCCGAGTGAGAAGATCAAAGCGCAAACATGGACAACACAAAGACCTTCAAAATCCACGGACCAGCAGCGGGAAACCCAGCACCAGAGCGTCGCGGATAAACTATCCGTTTTCAGGTTGGAATAGCGACCTTTTTTTTTTTCTTTTCTCTTGAATCAATCCGCACATCCAACCCCCCTCATACAAGGTAACAAACATTAAAGGAGATGCATATTCAGCATGTGGTAAAACATTTCATGGAACAATCATATTATTTGAAACAAATAAGTCTTTGTAATAAAAAAAAACAAAAAAAAAAAAACTTGTTAAAATAGAAATGTGACAATAATCCACATGTTCTCCTCATACTAACAAATACTGTTTTTGCGTGAATGTTTGAAGTGATGGGGGTGGGAGGGTGCACACAATTTCACAGGGTTTAGGCATAAAAGGAAAAAAAAAAAAAAAAATCATTACAAGTTTGGATTGGGTTCTGAAACTCACGTTAAAAGCATGGGACTACTTTCAGTGGTAAGAGAGGGCCCTCAACACGTAACAGAGTTTGAGGAATTTCCCTCAGAGCCTTCACTCCATCAAGGCTCTTCCAGGGTCTTTAAAAAGACCTCAGCTCAGGAAGTTCTTATGACAGCTTTTTGTTTGAAAGTTTTTTACACTATGTTCTTAATGTTTTTCTTGTTTTTAATGTTCTTTCAGTTTCTGAGTAGCACAAAAGAGGGCCACCACACAGTTATACTAAACAAAACAACACAATGGAGAAACGGGGTGTAACCAAAATAATTTCATATAATGTAAAAGGAATCCTGAATCCAGTTAAAAGATCCAAGATTCTAGGCAAAATGAAAAAAGACAAAGCAGGAATAATACTTTTACAAGAAACCCACCTAACAGACGTGGAACACAATAAACTCAGTAGACAAGGGTTTAAAATGATCTCTTCATCTTCATATAAATCAGGGAGGAGGAGGGGAGTAGCGACATTGATATCAACCAAAATTACATTTGAAAAAAAATCAGAACACAAAGATAAAGAAGGGAGATACAGTTTGGTAACTGGGCGGCTAGAGGGAGAAGATATCACCCTGCTGAATGTGTATGCTCCCCCAGGGGCTAACTGGAAATTTTATAAAAATGTATTCGACCTAATGATAACTAAAGCTCAAGGTTTAGTGATATGTGGTGGGGACTTCAATCTTAGACTGAATCCATACTGGGATGCTTCTGGTAATTCCCCACATCAAAATAACACCCAAAACAGGAAGACTCGGATGCTACTAAAAGAATTGGGAATCTGTGACGTGTGGAGGGAACTCAACCCCAGTGTAAAAGACTATACATTTTACTCAACTCCACATTCATCTTACTCAAGGATTGACTATTTTTTTATGTTTAATAGAGACATTGGAAGAGTAAAAACATGTAAAATAGGACTGATGGATCTCTCCGACCACAGTCCGATCTACATGGACTTAAATATCCAAAAATACACAAATAATACATTTTCTTGGAGGTTAAATTCAAATGTCCTGAAAGGACCATTGAAAGATGAATTGGAATCAGATATTCTCAGATATTTGGAAGATAACGATAATGGAGAAGTATCCCCTTTAATACTGTGGGATGCATGTAAAGCTGTAATAAGAGGAAAGATTATTGCAAAACTGGCAACCCAAAAGAAACTAAGACAAGAAAAACTATCCACATTAGAGTCAGAACTTAGGAACCTAGAAAAAGAACACAAAGGCAACACTCATTCTACTGACTCGCTCAAGATTAAGGAAATTAAAAACCAAATAAATGAGATCTACACAATAGAAATCCAGAAGAAACTTACATTTCTGAAACAAAAATACTATGAAGCAGGCAGTAAATCGGCAAAATTGCTAGCCTATAAATTGAGGAAACATCAAACAGAAAGAGCAATCTACAAAATCAGAGACCCAGTATCAAAGGAAATAAAATTCAGAATTCAGGATATTCTTAAAAACTTCGAGAATTACTATAAGAACTTATACTCCCACAAAAAACATAAAAACGCATCCGAGGCATTCCTAAACACATTAAACCTTCCCCAACTTACGGAGTCACAAAATAAAACACTACTGTCAGAAATACATCCTAAAGAATTGGAAAAAGCAATTATGAAACTTAAAGCTAACAAATCCCCAGGAGCTGATGGCTATACAGCAGAGTGGTACAAAACCTTTAAACAGCAACTATCTCCTCTCCTCCTGAAAACATTTAATTATGTCCTCCACACAGGGGAAATCCCCCCCTCCTGGAGAGAAGGGGTCATTGCAGTTATACCTAAACCTGAAAAGGATAAACTAGAGTGCTCCAACTACAGACCAATCAGTGTACTAAATCAGGACTATAAGCTTTTTACCATTATCCTTGCCAAAAGGTTAGAAAATATACTGACAGACCTAATTCATTTAGACCAAACAGGTTTTATAAGACAAAGACAGACACAAGACAACATTCGACGCACTTTACACATAATTCATCATATAAAAAAATATAACTTAAATGCAGTCATATTGGGATTAGATGCTGAAAAAGCATTCGATTCGGTTGACTGGTCTTTTCTATATAGAATCTTATCCAGTTTCAATTTTCATAACAACTTCATTAGAACTATACAGGCATTATATAAAAAACCAACAGCTAAAATAAGGATTAACGGTAATTTATCATCATCTTTTGAACTGGAAAGAGGATGTCGTCAGGGCTGCCCCCTGTCTCCACTGCTCTTTGCAATCTTCATAGAACCTCTGAGCCAATGGATAAGACAAAACCAAAAAATTCAAGGTATTACACTTGGTCAGAAGGAACATAAAATAGCACTCTTTGCTGATGACATTTTAATATACCTAGGGCAGCCGGACACTTCTTTACCAGAACTAACCTCAGTTTTTTCAGAGTATGGAGATTTATCGGGGTACAAATTAAATATGCATAAAACCCAAGTTTTAACATTCAACTATGACCCAAATCATTATTCACTAAACAAACTCAAAACTAACTGGGAGTCGGAATCTATGAAATATCTGGGGGTCAATATCCCGAAACAACTCAACAAAATTATATCACTAAACTATGATCCACTGGTGACAAAAATAAAATCTGACCTAGCAAGATGGAATATGATACCATTCTTGGGTACTGCACAAAGAATTGAAGCAGTCAAAATGAATATACTTCCACGTCTTCTATACCTTTTCCAAACAATACCGGTAGAACCTCCCAAAAAAACATGGCAGGAGCTGGACAGAAGGATCTCAAGATTCATATGGCAGGGCAAGAGACCTAGAATCAGATATAGAACCCTACAGCTAAACAAAGACAAAGGTGGGCTCGCGCTGCCAAATATCAGGGACTACTTTAAAGCCGCACAAATTAAAACTTTAGTAGAGATATGTAACCCAGTCTACACTGCACAATGGAAGGAGATCGAATGCCAAATAACAAGTGACATCCCCCTACAGGCGATAATAGGGAACAATGTCTTACCTAAGCTTTTGAATAACACTAACCCGTGGATAGAGACCCCGCTAAAAATTTGGTTTAAGTTAGTCAGAGAGAATCAAACTAAAGAGCCCTATCGACTTCTGCAATGGATCGCCTATGATCAGGACTTTACTCCTAATAAAACAGACACCAGATTTAAAAAGTGGAAGGAGAAAGGGCTGATAAAATATTACGATTTTTTTAAAGGGCAAATCTTAAGAAGTTTTGAAGATTTGAAAAAACAAGGCCTAATAAATCAAGACCTTTACAGGTTCTTCCAGCTTAGACACCACATAAACAATATACTTAAAAAGGAGGTTTTGGAGACTTCCGGTTATGGCTGCCACGTAGGACGGACGTGTCTCGCTCTGCTCTGCTCCTGGAGAAAAAAATCGGCAAATAACTCTCTCATTTGGGACAGAACGTATCCCAGCATTTGGGCGAGGATATGTCGGCGAAGCCTAAGGCTGGAAAACCAGGAAAAGGAAAAAGCGAGCCGCCGAAACAGTCCAAATTAACGGACTTTCAGGTCTGTGACGCAGCAAACAAAACTCCATATATGGCGGAGGAGGCTGGCAACGGTGCGATATCTGCGGGGAATGGCGCAGATGCGCTGATGGCTGCCATGAGATCAATGAGGGCGGACTTTTCCTCTAGATTTGATGGGATTATGACAGCGTTGGAAGGAATAAGAAAGGAATTGGGTGACTGTGTAGAACGAACGGCGCAGATGGAGCTCCGTCTCGCTAGTGCTGAAGATGACGTCACCCGTCTTCAATTAAAGGTGCGCACTTTGGAAAAAAAAAATAAATCTCTGGAAGATAATATTTTGGATTTGGAATCTCGGTCGAGACAGAATAATTTGAGGCTGGTGGGTCTTCTAGAGGAATCAGAAGGTCGGGACGTATGTTCCTTTCTGGAAAAGTGGATTCCGGAGGTGCTGGGCAGCGAGGAGTTGCAATCAGCAGTGGTTCTGGAAAAAGCACATCGTATTGGCCCACGGAGAGATAAGGGACCGCCGAGGACCTTAATTATGAAGTTTCTTAGCAACAGAGACAGGATGAAGATCTTCAACGCTGCACGTGCTAAAGGAGAGATTAAACACCAGGACCAGCAGGTGCGGTTCTACCCAGATTTGGCCACAGGAATCCAGCAATTGAGGAAGCAGTTTGATCCCGTACGTAAGGAGCTGCGCAACCTTGGGATTCGTCATGGTGTAATCTATCCTGCGAGACTGCTGACCACGTATGAGGGCAGAACCCACATCTTCAAGACCCCAGAGGAGGTGCAGGAGTTCATCAAGAAGATCAAAGAAGAAGAAGAGACTGGTGGGAGCTAAGCATGAACAAAATATAAGGTAGAATAATTAAGCATTTGCACAGGCATCTGACTGACTTGAAGTAAATAGTAAGTTTACAAAATATAGATTGTATTATATATTAAAAAAACAAAACAAAAACAAAACAAAAAAAAAAAACTATGATGTACAAAGTTGTTAAAAATTTTGGAGTTAAGTTGGAAAACTACAGAGGAGAGTTAATGTTACGTCATTAAAAGCAGTAGAGTTAGGGTGATTGGGAGGATGAAGAAGGAGTGGCTTAGGCTGTTCCCCGTGGGTGTGGAGCGGTCGATGGCTATATCGGGAGACAGAATTTTTCTTTTGATTTTGGGGGGTTTGCCACAAGTGTGGGAAGGGGAAATTTGTTTGTGTGTAGTTTGTAGGATGAATGTTCAACCACTCATGTTTTTGCTTCTCTGTATGAGCATGTTTACACTGCAAGGTAATCCCAAACTCTCTATTGATCATGGACCAAAGTGTTAATCTTAATTTAACTTCATGGAATTGCAGAGGTCTACAAAATTTAAAAAAACTTAAACAAGTTATGAATAAAATAAAGGACATGGGTTCAAGAATTGTGTTTTTACAAGAAACTCATCTGATAGAGGAGGATGTTAAAAGAATTAGGAGTAGATGGCAGGGAAGTGTATTCACCTCTTCATTTTCATCCCGAGCCAGGGGAGTTATGACTCTCATACATAAATCAGTTCCTTTTCAAGTGAAAAATGTAATTGGAGACAAATTTGGAAGATATGTAATCATTCAAGGTTCTTTGCTATTAGAAAATATAAATCTTGTGAACTTATATGGTCCCAATATAGATGATCAGAAGTTCTTTGCTAATTTATTTCTCATCTTATCATCACTTACAGGGCAACATATAATAGCAGGGGATTTTAATTGTACATTGAATCCAGGTGTGGATAGATCAACAGGACTGGATTGTACGCACATTGGATGTAGGATGACTATTAATCATTTTATGGAAGAATTGAGATTGTTAGATATATGGAGAGAAATGAAACCACAAGTTAAAGCCTATTCTTGTTATTCCAGTACCTACAAGACATTCTCACGTATTGACTATTTTTTGATTTCCACAGAATTAAGGTCCAAGATTCAAAACTGCTTTTATGATAACATCGTGATCTCTGATCATGCACCCTGTTGTCTAATATATGTAGATAAAAAATTGACAAAGGAATCAGGTAGATGGCAATTTCAGCATAAATGGCTTCAGGATGAGGAATTTGTCAAGTATATAGAAAAACAGATAGACGAGTTCTTTGACATCAATACTACACAAACATCAGCATGTGTAAAGTGGGAGGCTTTCAAAGCTTTTATTAGGGGACATATTATTAGTTATACAGGATCAAAATCTAAGAAGACTCGAGAGGAGAGAGCTAAATTGGAACATAAAATAAAAAGTCTTCAGGAAAAAGTGTATGCAGGAAGTGACCCAAGGTTGGAGAATGAATTACTGATTTTGAGAGCTGAATACGACAAAAAATCAGCGAATAGAGCTGCCTCGAGTCTTCTAAGATTGAAACAATCTTTTTATGAACAAGGTGAAAAATCAGGAAAATTATTAGCATGGCAGATTAAACAATTGGAAATTAAAACACCAATTACTAGTATTATAAGTAACGGACAGGTAGTTATAGATCCTTTAGAAATTAATAGAGCCTTTAGAGATTACTATGAAAAATTATATGATACCAAAAATGAACCTGATTTAACAAAACTAAATGGGTTTTTGAACGAACTATCTATACCGTGTATTCCAAATGAAAACAGGGAGATATTGGAGTCTAAAATTAGTCAAGAAGAAGTTGGGCTAGCCATTGATAATATGAAATCAGGAAAAAGTGCAGGACCAGATGGTCTTCCAGTTGACCTTTATAAAAAATTTAAGAATAAATTAATAAAACCTTTTTTGGAAATGGTTTTAGAAGCATTTCAAAATAATAATTTACCATCATACATAAATAATGCCTTAATTATACTGCTGCCAAAACCAGGTAAGCCCTCTAATAAATGTGAAAATATGAGACCAATAAGCCTATTAAACGCCGACCTTAAGATAATCTGTAAAATTTTAGCAAGACGAATACAAGAAATTTTACCAAATATTATTAATCGAGATCAGAATGGCTTTATAAAGGGTAGACAAGGCTTCCATAATGTAAGAAGACTATTTAATATTATTTATTTTAATAAAGAAGCACCGGATACAGCTCTCCTATCATTGGACGCCGAAAAGGCCTTTGATAGAGTTGAATGGCCCTTTCTTTTTGAAGTCCTACAAAGGTTTGGACTTGGAAATAATTTCATAAAATGGGTTCAAATAATATACAATAATGCTACAGCAGAAATCCTAACAAATAACAATATTTCAAAACCAATAAAAATCAATAGAGGATATCGACAAGGCTGTCCACTTTCACCTTTACTGTTTACTATGGCAATTGAACCTTTAGCAATAGCGATACGTTTACATTCACAAATATATGGAATTAAAGTTGGACCAACAGAACATAAAATCTCCCTGTACGCCGATGATATAATTTTGTTTATGTCGAATCTAAAAAAATCAATTCCAACCTTGTTGAATTTAATAATGAATTTTGGGGAAATATCAGGATATAAAATAAATAAAACTAAATCTTCAATATTAATGCTAAATGAGACCCAGAGAAATTACCCAGCCCCTGAGGTAAATCAATTCAATGTTGTAAATCAGTTTAAATATTTAGGAAAATTATGCCTAAGCTAGAATCAGTCGCCAGTGTCAACTATGAAGCCTTAATGTCAGATATCAATGAGTTAACTCAGAGATGGATGTCACTACCAATGTCGATGATCGGGAGAATCAATATACTTAAAAGTAATATTTTACCTAAAATACTTTATTTATTTCAATACATTCCCTTATCACCACCTTTAGATCTATTCTCAAGAATAAAAAAAAAGTTAGTGGAATTTATATGGAACAACAGGAGGGCTAGATTACGTTTGTCTTTATTATATTTACCATTTGATCGTGGAGGTCTGAAATGTCCAAATTTTATGTTGTATTATTGGTCGGCACAACTGAGGTCTATGACATATTATTTTTCATCAAATGATCTCCCTCACTGGACTGAAATGGAATCATACAATTTACCTTTACCTCTTCCCATATTCATATACTCAGATTCGGCAAAAAAATTACAAAAACAAGTTAAAAATCCATTTGTAAAGCATATGATCAAAATATGGTGTGAAGCTAAAAACTATTTAAAAGAACCACAGTTATTGTCACAATTTAGTCCAATATGGGGTAATCAATATTTTAAACCAGGGAGAGCGGACGCTGTATTTAAAGTATGGAATTTAAAAGGGATACAAAAGATTCAGGATTTATATTTGCCATGTGCAGACAACATAATGTCTTTTGAAGAGCTGAGGATCAAATTTAATCTCAATAGAACACATTTTTTTAAATATCTTCAACTTAGAAACTTTATTCGATCAAATCAAAATAAAGCTCTCACTCGACCTATTTATTCATCCTTGGAAAAAATGATGATGAAAGATAGTAAAAGAAAGGGTATTATTTCAGAGTTTTATAACTCATTGACACTATCTTCAAGTGAAAATTCACTGAAAAGATTAAACTACTGGAAAGAAGATCTGCAAATTGAAATTTCAGAGGAACAATGGGAATTGGCTTGTACAGAAGCTCAAACCAAATCAATAAATGCACGCCTTAAATTGATACATTTCAAATGGTTAATGCGGATGTATGTTACACCGGAGGAGTTAAATAGATATAACAAAAATATACCAGATACATGCACAAAATGCATGGAAAGTAAAGGAACCCTATTTCATTGTTTATGGGAATGTAGATTAATAAGAATGTTTTGGGAAGAGGTGAGGGTAACAATTGAAAAAATAATCTCAAAACAAATCATATTGAATCCTAAACTGTTTTTGTTGGGTCTGTACCCAGAAAAGCATAATTTTAATAAAAGTGAAAGAACATTCATAGACCTCAGTTTGCTTAATGCCAAAAAATGTATTGCACTATTATGGAAAAAGACTCATAGACCAGATGTGACTCAGTGGTTAAGACAGATGTTAACAAACCTTCCATTAGAAAGAATAACATATATACTGAAATCAAAGGAAATTGTGTTTGAGAATATATGGAGACCTTTTATTGATTATGTAAAAAATTTAAACATAACTCTTGAAGAAGAAGGTGAATGATGTGTGTGGACCTTGTAAATTCCAAACTGGTGAACATAATATGTATACTTATGTATTGGATTGTCTAGACTAAACAGAGGAGCATTGTTGAAGACTTGATTTTGTTGGTGGTTGTTGGTGTTTTTAGTGCATTTTTTTTTTTGTAGTACTTTAGTGTTAGTGTTTGATTGTTTGTATCATGTTTGTTAAAAAAAAAAAAAAAAAGGTTCAATAAAGATATTGTGGAAAAAAAAAAAAGGAGGTTTTGGAAAGGGCCCAGTCAGGTGTTCTGAAGGTCTTCTTAATGGCATATAAAGGGATCCCAGGGATCAGATACATTTCTAAAATATACCAAGGTCTTCAAGACTTAAAAGGAGACAACACATCTTATATAAAAGAGAGATGGGAAAAAGAGGGGAATTTCACTTTACAACTGGAAATATGGGAAAAGCTAAATAAACAGCAATGGAAAAGTACCTCATCCCTGCAGTGGAGAGAATTTGGATGGAAAAACTTGGCAAGATTTTTCAGAACACCTGCACAAAACAAATTTACCCATAAGGGATTGAACTGTTGGCGCTTGTGTGGTGAAAAGACTGCAAATCATTTTCATGTGTTTTGGTCATGCCCAGTTATCCACCAATATTGGACCAAGGTACAGACAATATTGGGGAAAATATTCAAAATTACAGTTCCCTTTTCTTTTGTAACTTTGTATTTGGGTTTACTACCGGACTCACTGGAAAGACGAGGAGAAAAATACTTATTCAATGTTTTAATATTGGCAAGCAAAAAAGCTCTAACTAAAAAATGGATGTTGAAGGACTGTCCTACACCTGAAGATTGGAATAACGTGATCCAAGACATTTACTCGATGGAAAAGTTGACATTCGCACTGAGACAGGACATGGATGGGTTCATGAACTTTTGGCAACCCTGGACCGCATATGTGTCTTCCATTAGATCTAATCTTTGACAAATACCATTTCAATAATGGTTCCGCTCTTTGTTCCAACACTACTCAGATGCTCTTTTATCTTTATTTACTTACTTTTTGTTTGTTTTTTACTGGTTTGTTTTTTTTTGTTATTTGTTTTTTGTTTCTTTTTCTCTTTAATTTCACTTTTTCTTTCACTTTAAAAAAAAAAAAAAAGGGGTGTTGTAAGAATTAATCTTCCAATGTTGTCAGATATCAGAAAATAAGGGAACATGTGATGAAAATGTAAACACTGCATTGCTGTAACGACCTGTATACCCTTTACAAAAACTTAAATAAAAAAAAAAAAAAAAAAAAACCTTTAAGACTGAAGTCATTACTCAAGTTTTTAAGTGGGTGCTGTTTGTACCCTTAACTCAACTAGAAATTTTTGGTTGTCTACTTTTAATTATTAATTTCATAGCACTGCTTTTACATGAGTAGAATTTCTGGCTACTGTAACCACCTCTGAATATATAATTAAAGTATGCATGAGTAAATCACTATTATGAATGTTTTTTCCTTCTCTTTCCTACTTTTTCTCAATGGAAAAAAAACACCAGAATAAAAATACAATATTTTTGTCATTTATGTAAACCATGGCAAAAAAAATCCTGCAGGGCAAAACGTGACACTTGATATTTTCTAACCTGTTTGTATACTGCCATAGACAGAGAACCTGAATTGGACAGGGTTCAGAGAGGGCAAGATGAGACAGAAGAGAGGAGCCAAGGAGAGGAAAGTGTTCAGGCAGAGGGTCCAGGAGAGGTGAGAACAGAGGGAGGAGAGAAGCATAACGCCATTAAAAAGTCCAAACACAGGACATCTGGGTGGGACCCAACTGGCTCAGTATTCCAGTATTCAAGCCTTGGTTGTACAGTACTTAAAATGATATGTTCCATTATGCAATGTTACTGTGCAAATTTAAAAAAAATAAAATAAAAATAGTGTAAAATTAACATATTCTGGTTACAAGCATGTCATGTGTCTCACTCCCCACCCCCAGGAAAAATATGTTGCCACCACGCCAAGGTCTTTAAGCCAGAGGAAACACTGCAGAGGGTGGGTTTGCATTCTATGGGCTTCCACTTCCGGCGCCACACGAGTCGGCCGCCCTTTGCAACAGTGGCTCGATTCCGAGTCTTTTTTTCCCTTCCATTTATATCACGGACACACAGATCATCCCAAATGTCTCCTGAGCCGGTGGACGGAGCCACTGTTTATAGCAGGAGACGGTACAGCAGGGAAGAGCTGCTAGCATTCAACCGCCACCCGGTGCTATTGGAAAAACTCGACATACCGAGAGAACTGAGGCGAAAACGCCGCGGCTGCCGGGCTGGAGTAAGGCGGAGGACAAAAAATATAAGGTACAGACCCTCGCTTCCATCTATTGTCATGGGAAATGTACGGTTGTTACTGGGAAAGGTAGATGAGCTAGCGGCTATCTGCCGCTACGATGGCACATACCGGGAGTGCTCTCTCCTTTTTGTTTTCTGAGACGTGGCTAACTGAACTAGCAGCAGATGCTAACATTGAGCTGGAGGGTTTCCACATGATACGGGCAGACCGAACACCAGACAGTGGCAAAGCAAGGGGCGGTGGAGTGATAATGTATGTTAACAACAGGCTGCACGATGGCGCAGTGGTTTAGCACTGTGGCAGCACAGTTTACCCTCGGCCGGGGGATCGCGGGGATCATGAGATCGTGGGTTCGATCCCAGCCCCCGACCAACAGTGAGCTGTGTGGAATTTGCATGTTCTCCCCGTGTCTGTGTGGGTTTACTCCGGGATTTCTCCGGTTTCCTCCCGCATACCAAAAACATGTAGGTTTAGGGCGCTCGCGCACGCAGCGACCAGCAGCCGGTGGCTTGTCACCAGACTGCAAACCAAATCTACCTACAGGTACAAATAAGTAACCAAAAAAAAAAAACAACAACTGGTGCAGACCGGGACATATCACTGTTAAACAACGTCACTGCAGCAAAGACATTGAGTTGCTAGCTGTTAGCATGCGGCCTACATATCTCCCGAGAGAATACTCACACGTGATCTGCATAGTTGTTTATGCAAATCCGAAGGCGAACGCTGGGACAGCGCGTGACGTCATCCATTCAGTAACCAGCAGGCTGCAGACAGAACGCCCAGATGCTCTTCTCCTCATCTCAGGCGATTTCAACCATGTTTCACTGTCTCCCATTCTACCCACGTTCACCCAGTATGTCACATGCTACACTAGAGACAATAAAACACTGGACTTATTCTACGCAAACACTAAGGAGGCGTACACCTCATCAAAACTCCCCCCACTCGGGAGATCGGATCACAACTTGGTTCATCTCCAGCCGGTGTACAAACCCCTAGTGCACAGACAACCTCCGGCCATGCGCACAGTGAAGTTATGGTCTGAGGAGGTAGTGGACACTCTAAAGGACTGTTTTGAAGCCACCGCCTGGAAGCAGCTCTGCGATCCACATGGTGAGGACATCGATGGCCTCACTCACACCTTCACGGGCTACCTCAGCTTCTGTGTGGACAAATCCGTTCACCAAGACCATACGGTGTTGCTCAAACAACAAACCCTGGATCAACCCTGAGATAAAAACATTTCTGAGAGAGAAGAGGATCTTCAGGTCGGGGAACAGGGAGATGCTGAAGTCCGTACAGAGGGAGCTGAGGAGAAAGATCAGAGAAGTCAAGGACAGCTTCAGGAAGAAGATGGAGGACAAGCTGCAACTGAGCGACATCAGCGGGGTCTGGAGAAACCTAAAAAACCATCTCTGGGCTCCAGAATACCTCCCCCCAGGCCACGGGGGGCAGGGAGTGGGCGAACAATCTGAATCTGTTTTTCAATAGGTTTGACCAACCGCCCTCCCCCCTGACTGCACAACAACCACTGCTGCCTCTAAAGACATCAAGTCCTGCTGCCCACTCCCCACTCCACCAACACCCCCCCACTTCCAACACACGGCCCCCCATCCTGACCCTGACCAGGACCCAGGTGAGGACAGAGCTGAGGAAGATCAAGGCGAGGAAGGCGACGGGACCAGACAGCATCAGCGCAAAGCTCCTCAAGTCCTGTGCAGACCAGCTGTGTGGGATTGTGGCGTACATCTTCAACCTGAGCCTGAAGCTGGGGAGGGTACCACAGCTGTGGAAAACATCTTGTGTGGTACCTGTACCAAAAACTTCCCACCCCAAAGACCTGAACAGCTACAGACCGGTGGCCTTGACGTCCCACTTGATGAAGACCCTGGAGAGACTGCTCCTTGCTCACCTCCGCCCCCTGGTGGAACCAGCGATGGATCCACTTCAGTTCGCCTACCAGCATGGCATTGGGGTGGAGGATGCGGTGATCTTCCTTCTTCACTGTTCTCTGTCCCACTTGGAGAAGCCCGGGAATGTGGTGAGGATCATGTTCTTTGACTTCTCCAGTGCTTTCAACACCATCCAACCGATGATCCTGAAGGACAAGCTGCTGCGCGCAGGGGTGGACCAGCACCTGTCATCATGGATACTGGACTACCTCACGAACCGGCCTCAGTTTGTGAGAACCCGGGACTGTGTGTCCGACACGATCATTGGTAGCACGGGGGCCCCCCAGGGAACGGTGTTGGCTCCCTTCCTGTTCACTCTTTATACTGCGGACTTCTCACACAACACAACACACTGCCATCTACAGAAGTTCTCTGATGACTCTGCGATCGTTGGCCTCATCTCCAATGGAGATGAAGCTGAGTACAGAGGGCTTATCCAGGACTTCGTGGACTGGTGCCATCGGAACTGCCTCCAGATCAACGCGAGGAAAATTAAGGAGCTGGTGGTGGACTGCCGCAGGCAAGGACAACCCCTCACAGCACCAGTAAATATACAGGGAACAGACATTGAGATGGTGACATCCTACAAGTACCTGGGTGTTCATGTGAACAATAAACTAGACTGATCACACAATACTGACGCACTCTACAAGAAGGGACAGCGCAGGCTGTTCCTACTGAGGAGACTCAGGTCTTTTGGTGTACAAGGGACGCTGCTGAAGACAGTCTATGACACAGTGGTGGCATCAGCCATCACTTTTGGAGTGGTCTGCTGGGGCAGTGGCATTACTGCAGCCGATAGGAAGAGACTGAACAAACTGATTAAGAAAGCTAGCTCTGTCCTGGGGCAGCGCCTTGACCCGGTGGAGAAGATAGGAGAGAGAAGGACGGTGGCTAAACTGTCATCTCTGCTGGAGTCCGAGTTCCACCCTATGCAGGACATACTGAATGCACTGAGGAGCTCATTTAGCAGCAGACTACATCATCCCAGGTGCACAACCGAGAGGTTTCGCAGGTCCTTCCTACCAACGGCTGTCAGACTGTACAACCTAAGCAGGGCTGCTCGCAGAGATAGCAAAAAAGACGTAACAACCTAATAGTTTTTTGAATGCAAAAGATGCAATAGACTTACACAATGGTCCCCTCCGGCATACAACTAGGAAAATACCGGTCGCTATGGAGGGTGAGAATATGTATGGGCACATAATCATACCATGTAGGATAACTAAGTAGACGGTTGTGCTGTTTCATCCCATCTAACAACAATGCTCTGCACTGTGTGTTTATATATTTACATATTTATTCCACCTAGCTACAATGCTCCGCACTGGGTGTGTTTATATTTATATATCTAAGATAAGATAAGATAAGATAAGCCTTTATTAGTCCCACAACGGGGAAATTCCAGGATTGCAACAGCACAGGGATAGCAACACTCAGAGCAACAATCAGAAGGCAAGAAAAAAAAAAAAAAAAAAAAAAAACAAGCAAGCAAGAGCAGCTAATATACATATGTACATATTACTATAAAATATATATATATACACACACACACACAGACACACAGTGCAGAGCATTGTAGCTGGATGGAATAAATATATGAATATATGAACACAGTGCAGAGCATTGTAGCTAGATGGAATAAATATGTAAATATATAAACACCCACAGTACGGAGCATTGCAGCTAGGTGGAATAAATATGCAAGTATATAAACACACACAGTGCGGAGCAATGTAGCTAGATGGAATAATATGTAGATATATAAAAACACAGTGCGGAGCATTGTAGCTAGATGGAATAAATATATAGATATATAAACACACCCAGTGCAGAGCATTGTAGCTAGATGGAATAAATATGTAAATATATAAACACACACAGTGCAGAGCATTGTTGCTAGGTGGGATGAAACAGCATAACCGTCTACTTAGTTATCCTACATGGTATGATTATGTGCCCATACATATTCTCACCCTCCATAGCGACCGGTATGTTCCTAGTTGTATGCCGGAGAGGACCATTGTGTAAGTCTATTGCATCTTTTGCATTCAAAAAAACTATTAGTTTGTTACGTCTTTTTGCTATCTCTGCGAGCAGCCCTGCTTAGGTTGTACAGTCTGACAGCCGTTGGTAGGAAGGACCTACGAAACCTCTCGGTTGTGCACCTGGGATGATGTAGTCTGCTGCTAAATGAGCTCCTCAGTGCATCCAGTATGTCCTGCATAGGGTGGAACTCGGACTCCAGCAGAGATGACAGTTTAGCCACCGTCCTTCTCTCTCCTATCTCCTCCATCGGATCAAGGCGCTGCCCCAGGACAGAGCTAGCTTTCTTAATCAGTTTGTTCAGTCTCTTCCTATCGGCTGCAGTAATGCCACTGCCCCAGCAGACCACTCCAAAAGTGATGGCTGATGCCACCACCGTGTCATAGAATGACTTCAGCAGCGCCCCTTGTACACCAAAAGACCTGAGTCTCCTCAGCAGGAACAGCCTGTGCTGTCCCTTCTTGTGGAGTGCGTCAGTATTGTGTGACCAGTCTAGTTTATTGTTCAGATGAATACCCAGGTACTTATAGGATGTCACCATCTCGATGTCTGTTCCCTGTATATTTACTGGTGCTGTGAGGGGCTGCCCATGCCTGCGGCAGTCCACCACCAGCTCCTTAGTTTTCCTCGCGTTGATCTGGAGGCAGTTCCGATGGCACCAGTCCACAAAGTCCTGGATAAGCCCTCTGTACTCAGCTTCATCTCCGTTGGAGATGAGACCAACGATCGCAGAGTCACCAGAGAACTTCTGTAGATGGCAATGTGTTGTGTTGTGTGAGAAGTCCGCAGTATAAAGATTGAACAGGAAGGGAGCCAGCACCGTTCCCTGGGGGGCCCCCGTGCTACTGATGATCGTGTCGGAAACACAGTCCCGGGTTCTCACAAACTGAGGCCGGTTCATGAGGTAGTCCAGGATCCATGATGACAGGTGCTGGTCCACCCCTGTGCGCAGCAGCTTGTCCTTCAGGATCATCGGTTGGATGGTGTTGAAAGCACTGGAGAAGTCAAAGAACATGATCCTCACCATATTCCCGGGCTTCTCCAGGTGGGACAGAGAACGTTGAAGGAGGAAGATCACCGCATCCTCCACCCCAATGCCATGCTGGGAGGCGAACTGGAGTGGATCCATCGCTGGTTCCACCAGGGGGCGGAGATGAGCAAGGAGCAGTCTCTCTAGGGTCTTCATCAAGTGGGACGTCAAGGCCACCGGTCTGTAGCTGTTCAGGTCTTTGGGGTGGGAAGTTTTTGGTACAGGTACCACACAAGATGTTTTCCACAGCTGTGGTACCCTCCCCAGTTTCAGGCTCATGTTGAACATATACGTCACAATCCCACACAGCTGGTCTGCACAGGACTTGAGGAGCTTTGCGCTGATGCCGTCCGGTCCCGACGCCTTCCTCGCCTTGATCTTCCTCAGCTCCGTCCTCACCTGGGTCTTGGTCAGGGTCAGGATGGGGGGCTGTGTGTTGGGAGTGGGGGGGGTGTCGGTGGAGTGGGGAGTGGGCAGCAGGACTTGATTTCTTAGAGGCAGCAGTGGTTGTTGTGCAGTCAGGGGGGAGGGCGGTTGGTCAAATCTATTGAAAAACAGATTCAGGTTGTTCGCCCACTCCCTGCCCCCCGTGGCCTGGGGGGAGGTATTCTGGAGCCCCGAGATGGTTTTGAGGTTTCTCCAGACCCCGCTGATGTCGCTCTGTTGCAGCTTGTCCTCCATCTTCTTCCTGAAGCTGTCCTTGCCTTCTCTGATCTTTCTCCTCAGCTCCCTCTGTACGGACTTCAGCATCTCCCTGTTCCCCGACCTGAAGATCCTCTTCTTCTCTCTCAGAAGTGTTTTTATCTCAGGGTTGATCCAGGGTTTGTTGTTTGAGTGACGCCGTATGGTCTTGGTGGGAACGGATTTGTCCACACAGAAGCTGAGGTAGCCCGTGAAGGTGTGAATGAGGCCATCGATGTCCTCACCATGTGGATCGCAGAGCTGCTTCCAGGCAGTGGCTTCAAAACAGTCCTTTAGAGTGTCCATTGTCTCCTCAGACCATAACTCCACAGTGTGCATGGCCGGAGGTTGTCTGTGCACTAGGGGTTTGTACACCGGTCGGAGATGAACCAAGTTGTGATCCGATCTCCCAAGTGGGGGGAGTTGTGATGAGGTGTACGCCTCCTTAGTGTTTGCGTAGAATAAATCCAGTGTTTTATTGTCTCTAGTGTGGCATGTGACATACTGGGTGAAAGTGGGCAGAATGGGAGACAGTGAAACGTGGTTGAAATCGCCTGAGATGAGGAGAAGAGCATCTGGGTGTTCTGTCTGCAGCCTGCTGGTTACTGAATGGATGACGTCACGCGCTGTCCCAGCGTTCGCCGTCGGATTTGCATAAACAACAATGCAGATCACGGGTGAGTGTTCTCTCGGGAGATATGTAGGCCTCATGCTAACAGCTAGCAACTCAATGTATTTGCTGCAGTGTCGTTGTTTAACAGTGATATGTCCCGGTCTGCACCAGTTGTTGTTAACATACATTATCACTCCACCGCCCCTAGTTTTGCCACTCTCTGGTGTTCGGTCAGCTTGTATCATGTGAAAACCCTCCAGCTCAATGTTAGCATCTGCTGCTAGTTCAGTTAGCCACGTCTCAGTAAACAAAAGGAGAGAGCACTCCCGGTAAGTGCTATCATAACGGGAGATAGCCGCTAGCTCATCTAACTTTCCCAGTATCGACCGTACATTTCCCATGACAACAGATGGAAGGGAGGGTCTGTACCTTATATTTTTTGTCCTCCGCCTTACTCCAGCCCGGCAGCCGCGACGCTTTCGCCTCAATTCTCTCGGTATGTCGAGTTTTTCCAGTGGGACCGGGTGGCGGTTAAATGCTAGCAGCTCTTCCCTGTTGTATCGAATCCTGCTATAAACAGTGGCTCCGTCCACCGGCTCAGGAGACATTTGGGACGATCTGTGTGTCCGTGATATAAGTGGGGTGAAAAAAAAAGTGATCGAAAGAGAGAGGAAGGGAAAAAAAAACTCGGAATCGAGCCGCTGTTGCAAAAGGCAGCCTACTGGTGTGGCGCCGAGAGGATGATTTATGTTGTGATTTATGTTGTGATCTACAACACTCACCGGCCACTTTATTAGGTACACCATGCTAGTAACGGGTTGGACCCCCTTTTGCCTTCAGAACTGCCTCAATTCTTCGTGGCATAGATTCAACAAGGTGCTGGAAGCATTCCTCAGAGAGTTTGGTCCATATTGACATGATGGCATCACACAGTTGGCGCAGATTTGTCGGCTGCACATCCATGATGCGAATCTCCCGTTCCACCACATCCCAAAGATGCTCTATTGGATTGAGATCTGGTGACTGTGGAGGCCATTTGAGTACAGTGAACTCATTGTCATGTTCAAGAAACCAGTCTGAGATGATTCCAGCTTTATGACATGGCGCATTATCCTGCTGAAAGTAGCCATCAGAAGTTGGGTACATTGTGGTCATAAAGGGATGGACATGGTCAGCAACAATACTCAGGTAGGCTGTAGCGTTGCAACGATGCTCAATTGGTACCAAGGGGCCCAAAGAGTGCCAAGAAAATATTCCCCACACCATTACACCACCACCACCAGCCTGAACCATTGATACAAGGCAGGATGGATCCATGCTTTCATGTTGTTGACGCCAAATTCTGACCCTACCATCCGAATGTCGCAGCAGAAATCGAGACTCATCAGACCAGGCAACGTTTTTCCAATCTTCTATTGTCCAATTTCGATGAGCTTGTGCAAATTGTAGCCTCAGTTTCCTGTTCTTAGCTGAAAGGAGTGGCACCCGGCGTGGTCTTCTGCTGCTGTAGCCCATCTGCCTCAAAGTTCGACGTACTGTGCGTTCAGAGATGCTCTTCTGCCTACCTTGGTTGTAACGGGTGGTTATTTGAGTCACTGTTGCCTTTCTATCAGCTCGAACCAGTCTGGCCATTCTCCTCTGACCTCTGGCATCAACAAGGCATTTCCGCCCACAGAACTGCTGCTCACTGGATATTTTTTCTTTTTCGGACCATTCTCTGTAAACCCTAGAGATGGTTGTGCGTGAAAATCCCAGTAGATCAGCAGTTTCTGAAATACTCAGACCAGCCCTTCTGGCACCAACAACCATGCCACATTCAAAGTCACTCAAATCACCTTTCTTCCCCATACTGATGCTCGGTTTGAACTGCAGGAGATTGTCTTGACCATGTCTACATGCCTAAATGCACTGAGTTGCCGCCATGTGATTGGCTGATTAGAAATTAAGTGTTAACGAGCAGTTGGACAGGTGTACCTAATAAAGTGGCCGGTGAGTTATTCCATCTAGCTACAATGCTCCGCACTGTGTGTTTATATATCTACATATTATTCCATCTAGCTACATTGTTCCGCACTGTGTGTGTTAATATATTTACATATTTATTCCACCTAGCTGCAATGCTCCGTACTGTGGGTGTTTATATATCTACATATTTATTCCATCTAGCTACAGTGCTCCGCACTGTGTCTGTGTGTGTATATATATATATTTATAGTAATATGTACATATGTATATTAGCTGCTCTTGCTTTTTTTTCTTGCCTGCTGATTGTTGCTCTGAGTGTTGCTATCCCTGTGCTGTTGCAATCCTGGAATTTCCCCGTTGTGGGACTAATAAAGGCTTATCTTATCTTATGGGTGCTGTGTTGATGGCTTAGTTTTCCAGATCCTCCATGAAAAAACTGCTCATGATGGCTGATAGTGGGTCTCCCATTGCAAATGCTTCTTTTTGTCTTTAGAATTTTTCTCTGTATTGAAAATAGGTGGATTTCGAAACATGCTGTAATAATCCAGATATGTCATCAACTGTGAGGTTTGTGTGTCTTTTGGGGGTTCTGTCATTCCTGAGGCATTCTTGCAATGATGTGTAATGTGACATCAATGGTGGTCTTTGTGAATAATGAAGTGACACTGTGTGAAATGAGGATCTCGTTTGAGTCTGTTTTCATGTTTTTGAGTTCCCGTGCCAGTTCTTTTGCATTTTTGCAGTAGTATTCTAATAGTCTAAGAAGGGGTTTGATGATTTCAACCAGCTTTTGATAAGTTGTATGTGACTGATCCTATGCTGTCTATTACACTGGTCAACACCAAATTTATTTTGTAAGTTTTTTTTTAGCTGTTTTAGGAGAATTTTGATGTGCTGAATCCAGAAATCACATTGGTTTTGCTCAATCAGGTCAACTTTTTGAACTATGGCCACATGTTGTTTTTTACGTTTTTGTTTACATGTACGGGTATTTTCGCTTTATATGATGCAAAATTCTTTATTTCTTGAAATTTCTCGAACTCTGAACAGTTTGCATGCGCCAGTTTATGACATGATGTCATAACTTGTCATGATGGCGGATTACTGTTGGACTCTGAAGAGAGACATCCCTGCTGCTGAGCATTCTAGAGGTTCGAATAAACGGAAGTTGAAGCTCTGAATTTTGAACAATGATGACGTAACATTCAATTTACATGTACTTACCTTTATCATTGTCTACTATTCAATTTACAGTAATCAAAGTTTGTAACATTAACTCAATAAATTGTGTTAGAAAATGATTTTTTCTCTTAAATATCTATTTTGGATGAGAAATATTAACAAAAATCAACCGATAATGTCACAAAAATGTTATCGATTTAGTCAGAAGATCAGATTTTTTAAAAATCAACTTGGCATGAAAACCTGACCTGATCGAGGGAAACGGATGTCATTTTCGGATTCAGCGGTGCAAAATTGTCTTATCAGTTGAAAAAACAGACAACTTACAAAAAAAATATTTTTGTAACCCTGTGTTATTGTTGGTTGCAGTGGAATGTCCTTCTTGTGTATTTTTGGGGTTTCATAGCGAAATTTAGTCTTCTTATCATTCAATGAATGAATGACAACACACACTCACGAACATGGAGAAAAAAAGTTCTGAGCAGAGGACTAAATTTCGCCATCACGCCAACTAAAATACCCCATTAAGAATACACTTTAGCAACAGAACTTGCATGTGAAAAGGTCCAGGATCAAGGAGAAAAAGCAACACTACAGAACACAGTCGCAGGAATTCTCAAAATGGACTATCAGAATACTACTGCAAAAATGCAAAAGAACTGGCACAAGAACTCAAAAACATGAAAATGCACTCAAAACGAGATCCTAATTTCACACAATGTCATTTCATTATTCACAAAGACCATCATTGATGTCTCATTACACATCATTGCAAGAATGCCTCAGGAATGACAGAACCCTCAAAAGACGCACAAACCTCACAGTTGACGACATATCTGGATTATTACAGTTTCTTGCAAAATCCACCTATTTTCAATACAAAGAAAAAATCTACTGACAAAAACAAGCATTTGCAATGGGAGACCCGTATCAGTCATCATGAGCAGCTTTTTCATGGAAGATCTGGAAAACAAAGCCATCAACACAGCACCCATACAATGCAAACCCACCCTCTGAAGGAGATAAGTGGACGACATATTGGAGAAAATAAAAAAAGGACACACACAAGAACTCACAGACCATCTGAATAGCACGGACTGCACTGGGAACATGAAATTCACACATGAAGAGGAAGAAAACGGGACTATAGTCTTTCTGGATATGAAAATCCACCACAATGATGACGGCAGTATAAAAATCTCAGTTTACAGGAAACCAACCCGCACGGATCAGTACGTACTATGGACATCAGAACACCCCACAGCACACAAACTATCAGTTGTCAGGACACTATAAGAACAGACCACCATCTTCACAGACCAAAAAGACTGACAGGAGGAGGAAAACCACATAAGACATGCATTCACATGCTGCCAATATTCAATATGGGCCCAGAATAAAGGGAAACTGCAAGTCAAAAACAAAGAAAACAAACAGAAAACAAGAGACAGACCAAAAGCCGAAATCAAAAACAAGGAAATCATAACCATACCATACATCCGAGGGACAACAGAGCCAATTCAAAGGATCATGAAAAAACACAAAATAAACACAGCAGTAAAACCACTGAACCCATTTCTGTCTCTTGCCTTCCTTTCTGTTGAGACAAGATGGCCGACTGTATGAAGAGCTGAGCTGACCTGACCTCTCTGCCAAAATCTCCCAAATTATGCCATAGAACTTAGTCGGAGCAGTAACCAACTGAACCTATAACAAACTGGATTCGCCCGTTGATGAGCCGATAGAGGATTTGCAATCCTATATTGACACACATTACTACCTGGCAACAAACTGGCATCAAAACCCACCTGGAATTAACCAAGCTTGACCAAAATGGATGATGCTCCACCCTGTGACATTAGTCTGTAATGTCTATTAAATCCCAACTTAAGAAGCTCGACTTACTTGATCAGCTGACAACTGATATTAATGAACTAAAGCATTCCATGGAGTTCAACAATTGACTGATCGAGGTGCTAAAGGCTGACAATATGTCACTCAGGACTGAAGTAACCAACCTCAAATGTCTGACAGCTAAACTCTAAGAAGATAAATTTAACATGGCAAAAAACATACTTGATCTGCAAAGTCGGAGCATGAGAGATAATGTCATTATACAAGGACTTCCAGAAGTAAAAAATGAAAGTCACGAAAAATCAGAAGAACTTCTAAAGTCATTCCTAGTAAACGAGTTGAAAATGAAGCCGGAGAAGGCTGGGGCTATTCGCTTCCCCAGAGTCCATCGCCTCGCAAGGACCAAAGCCGACCAACAGAGGACACCCCGTCCTATTGTGGCCAAAACCACTGATTCCAAGATGAAAGCTGCCATCATGTCCAAGGGTAAAGAGCTAAAATGCACCAACTACTCCATCAATGATCAGTTTCCACTTGAGATCATGGCAGATGGAAGCTGCTCTACCCGATCATGATGGAGGCAAGAAACTGTAAAAGGAATGCTCGTCTGTTCATTGATAAACTAAAGGATTTGTAAACATCGATGGCAAACTGTACAGGAATCCTTAAATCACATACTGGATAACTGGAGGCGACCCAAACATCACTACTGAATCTCAGGAGGAGCCACCATGACTTTAACACGCTGCCTCTCGAGCAGTGTAAACACAGACACATAATGAAGATGTCATCAACGTGTCTCCATTGCCATGACAACTGTTGAACCTGAAAGATGATGAATGATTTACTTTCTTTCTTTCCTCACTTTCCCGCTTCCTTCTATTGCTCCCTCTTATCCATATTTTCATCTTCGTTTGGGAAGTGGCTTAAATTCTGCTCGTTTGACTGGGTAGGCCTGCTGCCTGGCGCGACGAGGCCAGTATCTCTGTGTTCTCGGACTTATGGACTGGACACTATTGTGCTAATATGATACAGTGGGCTGTGCTGACAATGTGTCTCTGTGTATCTGAGTGTGTTTGTATTTGTGTGTGTCTGTCTGACCATCTTTGTGTGGATGAAGGTTTGTCCATGTCTATGTCTCTAAGTGTGTATTGTTGCTGTGTGATCCTCGTAAATTTAATCAGCGATCGTGCATAATGCCCTTCAATGAATCTATTGAAGGAGTGGATGTGACACAACGTAAGGACTATAATAGGAATATAAGCTGTGATCAGTATATTCCTGAGCAATTAACATCCTTTAAAAACCAATACAATTATTCTTTCATGCATTTAAACGTCAGGAGCTTGAATAATCATCATTATGATCTAGTTACTTTACTTACCTGTACAGGCTGCAGCTTTGTAATTGGTTGTAGTGAAACCTGGCTCAATGATAGGTCATACACAGATATCTGAAAACTTGATGGCTATAATCTGTTCACCAAGAGCAGATGTGGCAAATCTGGTGGTGGTGTCTGTCTTTATATATCTTGTAGGCATGATGTCAGTGTTTATGATGATATTGTCATGGCAGACTGTCAGACTGACTCTCTTTTTGCTGAGATAAATGTCAAAAACGGAAAAAGTTTAATGGTAGGTGTGATTTATTGTTCCCGGAGACCGACCTTAATATTTTTACAGCCAAACTGGAAGAAATTTTATTCTCAATCAACAACAAAAATAAAAGTTGTATCCTCCTTGGAGACTTCAATATTGACCTCTCCAGGGATGATGCATCTAAAAATGACTTTATGAATACACTACACTCCTCTTCCTTCTTCCCTACCATTAATACCTATACTAGAATCTCTCACTCCACCATTATTGATAATATCATTACTAACATTCGCAGTTCCACACTGGTATCTGGAGTCGTGCTCTCCCAGATTTCTGATCATTTCCCTATTGTTCTGTTTCTTGATCTTGCTATTAGGCCCTCAATCTCACGTCATAAACTAAAAATAAAAATACTCGACAAAGAAACCTTACAACGACTGAATGAGGACTTGCATGTCAAGGCTTGGGATAGAATCTACAATTGTAATGATGCTGATGCTGCATTTGATGCCTTGACCAAGGAAATAACAGAATTCATCCAGAGGACAATTCCTGTCAAGACTGTCACATGTAGTGGTACCATTTAACATCCATGGCTTTCTAAGGGCATACTAAAATCTATTAAGCTAAAAAAATAAACTATGTAAATGCTACATAAAAAAATCCAAATTTTAATAATAAAAATGAATATACTGATTATAGAAATAAACTAGCACATATTAATAGAAAGAGTAAGAGTAATTATTATGCAGAACTTATAGATGCATCACAGGGTGATTCCAAGAAATCCTGGAGAGTACTAAACAAGGTTCTAAATAGGGACCAAAAAACCCCCCACACTTCCTAACAATAACGCGGTTAGCAATTTCACCAGTAATGCCACTCTTGCTGACAAATTTAATAATTATTTTGTCTCCATTGGAAAAAAATTTATCTAATAAAATCAACCAACCCCAGGCTGCCTCTTTCAAACACTGTCTATCAGGAAACTACCCGAATTCTTTCTTCCTGAAGCCACCTGATTGTGAGGAAGTCTGGAAAATCATCAAGGACATGAAAAACTCAAACTCTGCTGGAGCTGATGAAATTTCCAGCAAAATTTTGAAAAATATCATTAACACTGGAACCTCTTACCTGCTGCATTAATCTGTCTCTAATCTTCGGAGTAGTGACACCATCCATCCATCCATCCATCTTCTACCACTTTTCCGGAGGTCTGGGTCGCGGAGGCAGCAGTTCAAGCAGAGAAGCCCAGACTTCCCTCTCCCCAGCCACCTGCTCCAGCTCTTCAGAGAGGATACCAAGGCGTTCCCAGACCAGCTGGGAGACATAGTCTGTCCACCGAGTCCTGGGTCTGCCCCGGGGTCTTCTCCCAGTGGGACGTGCCTGAAACACCTCAAGTGGGAGGCGTCCAGGAGGCATCCTAATCAGATGACCATACCACCTCAACTGACTCCTTTCAATGTGGAGGAGCAGCGGTTCTACTCTGAGCCTCTCCCGGATGACTGAACTCCTCACCCTATCTCTGAGGGTGAGTCCAGCAATCCGACAGAGAAAGCTCATTTCAGCCGCTTGTATCCGTGATCTTGTTCTTTCGGTCATTACCCAAAGCTCGTGACCACAGGTGAGAGCAGGAACGTAGATTGACTGGTAAATCGACAGCTTTGCCTTAGAACTCAGCTCCCTCTTGACCACAACAGACTGGTACAACGTCCGCATCACTGCAGATGCTGCTCCAATCCGTCTGTCAATCTCTTGAACCATGGCTTGGCCTGCCGATACACCTCAGCTGCTTCGGGAGTCCCACAAGCCAACCAAGCTTGATAGGACTCCTTCTTCAGCTTAATGGCCCCCCTCACCACTGGTGTCCACCACTTGGTTCGGGGGTTGCCACCACAAGATGCACCGACCACCTTGCGGCCGCAGCTCTGGGCCGCCGCTTCAACAACAGAGGTGGAGAACATGGCCCATTCAGACTCCATGTCTCCAGACTCCCTCGGAATGTGGTTGAAGTTCTTCCGGAGGTGGGAGTTGAAGACCTCCCAGACAGGGGCCTCAGCCAGACGTTCCCAGCACACCCTCACTATACGTTTGGGTCTACCAGGTCTGAATGGCTTCCTCCCCTGCCATCGGATCCAACTCACCACCAGGTAGTGGTCAGTTGACAGCTCTGCACCTCTCTTTACCCGGGTGTCCAAGACATATGGTCGCAGGTCTGATGACACGATAACAAAATCGATCATCGACCTGCGACCTAGGGTGTCCTGGTACCAGGTGCACATATGGACACCCTTATGCTTGAACATGGTGTTTGTCATGGACAAACTGTGGTTAGCACAGAAGTTCAATAACTGAACACCACTCAGGTTCAGATCGGGCAGGCCGTTCCTCCCAATCACCCCCCTCCAGGTTTCACTGTCGTTGCCCACGTGCGCATTGAAGTCCCTCAGTAGGACAATAGAGTTTCCAACAGGAGCACCCTCCAGTACCCCAGTCACAGACTCCAAAAAGGGTGGTACTCTGAACCATCATTTAGTGCAAAGGCACAAATGATGGTCAGGACCCGTTTCCCAACCCGAAGGCGCAGGGAAGCAACCCTTTTGTCCACCGGGGAAAACTCCAATGTAGAGGCAGAAAGGTGGGGGGATACAAGAATACCCACCCCTGCTCGTCGCCTCTCGCCCAGGGCAACTCCAGAAAAGGCCAATCTCCAGCCCCTCTCCAGGAGACTGGTTCTGGAACCGGAGCTGTGTGTTGAGGTGAGGCCGACTATATCTAGCCGGTATCTCTCAACCTCGTACACCTGCTCAGGCTCCTTCCCCACCAGAGAGGAGACATTCCACGTCCCAAAAGCCAGTTTAGAAAGCTTGGGATCAGTCCACCAAGGTCTCCGCCTTTGACCGCCACCTAATCCACATAGCACCGGACCCCCATGATCCCTCCTGCAGGTGGTGAGCCCACTGGAGGGCGGGCCCATGTAACTCCTTCGGGCTGAACCCGGCCAGGTCCCATGGGTGGAAACCCGGCCACCAGACGCTAGCCTTCGAGCCCCTCCCCCAGGCCTGGCTCCAGGGTGGGGCCCTGGTAACCCCATACCGGGCGAGGTGCACTGAATCCTTGATATAGAATTTATCATGAGTCTGTTGGATCGTTCTTAGTCTGGCCCTTCACCCAGGACCAGTTTGTCTTGGGTGACCCTATCAGAGGCAAATTGCCTCGGACAACGTAGGTCCTGGGATCACTGGGGCACGCAAACCCCTCCACCACGATAAGGTGACGATCCATGAGGGGGAAATAGCAAAAACTGCACAAATTATACCGATTTACAAATCAGGTGATAAGAATGATTTGACTAATAATCGTCCAAGATCCATTCTGTCTACTCTCTTCAAGGTTTTGAAAAGAGTAGTTTATAACAGACTTACCAGTTACCTTGACAAGCTCAACATTATTATCCCATCTCAATACAGCTTCAGAAAGAAACACACTACTTAGTCGTGAAAAAATTAGGACACCCTGTATAAGCATGTGGGTTTTTTTTTTAACACATTTAGTCATATGGATATTTAATATCAGTGTTAAAAAATACTGGGAGATTCATGTAATACAACTGAACGATTAAAAATGAAAGACATTTTTCAAATTTTCTGTAAAATGTAATTCTAAACAAATAGTGAAGAATAAATTAGGACCCCCCCCCCATCTTTTTTAGGACACCCCCACATTCATTCCCACTTAAAATGGCTAAAATAAATGTTAAAAAAGCAAATAAAAACAAAAACAAGGTTAAACATAGATATGTGAACATTTCTTAATAACTGAATATTTAAAGGGGTGTCCAATTTTTTTTTACATGACTGTGTATGGCAATGCTTGACCTAACTGAAAAAAATCAATGATGCAATTGAAAGAGGCAACTATGGTATTGGCATTTTCTTAGACCTGTCTAAAGCATGTGATACCTTTAACCTTGACGTCCTAATTAATAAATTACAACATTATGGTATCAGAGGACGAGCATTAGATTGGTTTATTAGCTGTCTGTTTGGAAGACTTCAGTGTGTTTATATAAATAACCACAAATCATCATATAAATCCATCTATCATGGGGTCCCCCAGGGTTCCATCTTGGGACCAGTTCTCTTCATCTTGTACAGTGGGGCAAAAAAGTATTTAGTCAGCCACTAATTGTGCAAGTTCTCCCACTTAAAAGATGAGAGAGGTCTCCAATTTTCGTCATAGGTATACCTCATCTATGAGAGACAAAATGAGGAAAAAAAAAAGTCCAGAAAATCACATTGAAGGATTTTTAAAGAATTTGCAAATTATGGTGGAAAATAAGTATTTGGTCACCTACAAACAAGCAAGATTTCTGGCTCTCACAGACCTGTAACTTCTTCTTTAAGAGGCTCCTCTGTCCTCCTCAGTATAAAAGACACCTGTCCACAACCTCAAACAGTCAGACTCCAAACTCCACTATGGCCAAGACCAAAGAGCTGTCAAAGGACACCAGAAACAAAATTGTAGACCTGCACCAGGCTGGGAAGACTGAATCTGCAATAGGTAAGCAGCTTGGTGTGAAGAAATCAACTTGGGAGCAATTATTAGAAAATGGAAGACATACAAGACCACTGATAATCTCCCTCGATCTGGGGCTCCACGCAAGATCTCACCCCGTGAGGTCAAAATGATCACGAGAATGGTGAGCAAAAATCCCAGAACCACACAGGGGGACCTAGTGAATTACAAACAAACCACGATGGTAGCCTTTGTTACCAAAGTAACAAAGGCTACCATCAGTAACACACTACGCTGCCAGGGACTCAAATCCTGCAGTGCCAGACGTGTCCCCCTGCTTAAGCCAGACGTGTCCCCCTGCTTAAGCCAGTACATGTCCAGGCCCATCTGAAGTTTGCTAGAGAGCATTTGGATGATCCAGAAGAGGATTGGGAGAATGTCATATGGTCAGATGAAACCAAAATAGAACTTTTTGGTAAAAACTCAACTTGTTGTGGTTGGAGGAGAAAGAATGCTGAGTTGCATCCAAAGAACACCATACCTCCTGTGAAGCATGGAGGTGGAAACATCATGCTTTGGAGCTGTTTTTCTGCAAAGGGACCAGGATGACTGATCCGTGTAAAGGAAAGAATGAATGGGGCCATGTATCATGAGATTTTGAGTGAAAACCTCCTTCCATCAGCAAGGGCATTGAAGATGAAACGTGGCTGGGTCTTTCAGCATGACAATGATCCCAAACACACCGCCCGGGCAACGAAGGAGTGGCTTCGTAAGAAGCATTTCAAGGTCCTGGAGTGGCCTAGCCAGTCTCCAGATCTCAACCCCATAGAAAATCTTTGGAGGGAGTTGAAAGTCTGTGTTGCCCAGCAACAGCCCCAAAACATCACTGCTCTAAAGGAGATCTGCATGGAGGAATGGGCCAAAATACCAGCAACAGTGTGTGAAAACCTTGTGAAGACTTACAGAAAATGTTTGACCTCTGTCATTGCCAACAAAGGGTATATAACAAAGTATTGAGATGAACTTTTGTTATTGACCAAATACTTATTTTCCACCATAATTTGCAAATAAATTCTTTAAAAATCCTTCAATTGTAGAGGATGCCTTTCACAAACGAGACTGAGTTTATTTCTCCGGGTTGGTTTATTGAGAGGTCACATCCTCCAACAAGAACAGAATCTCAGTAAAGAGGTAGAACAATCATCCTTCACAGTTCTTATACCCTCCAAAGACAGAAAACCCCCAACATCAAATAACACACCCCCAACCCACAGTCCTTGAGCAAACATACAGCCCCAAGGCTCCTTGGCATCTCCATTGTCTCTCTCATCCTTCTAGCCTCCGGGGCTCCTGCTGGGACATTCTGTCCCACTTCTCGTCTCCTAAGCAACCAACTTCACACCTCCCGTAGGTCTCTGCAGGGTCAGGTCCTCTTTGGCCATTGAGACGTGAAGCTTCCAGAATATGCACCGTCATGCCTACTAGGTATATGTGGGTGAATATGAATGCCATATATGCGCCCTAAATATGCGCCATATAACCCCCCCCCCCAAACGTCTAAATAAGGACAAAGTACCCCAAAATGCATAGAAACATATCATATCACACAGAACAGCAACATGGCACAACATATCACACTTCCAACTGCTTGGGCTTCAACCTCCTGCCATATCTGCTGTAAGCAGGCTTCAATCTGCCTGTAGCTGTTTCTTGCATCTGTGGATCAGAGTCGTTAGCACATTCTTGTGAAAGCTTAGAAGAGTGTCTCCCCGGTGGCCTGCCACGACGGGGGGCCCTGGCTAATTGCACTTGTTCATCAGCCAACACAAAAGCAGGTTTGAGTCTGTTAATGCAGACTAATTCTCTCCTGTCACCCAAATCGAGCAAAAAATGTTTTTCCCCAGTTTCTAACACTCTGAACGGTCCATCATAAGGCAGTCTTAAACCTGGCCTCTGAGCGTCGTGTCTGACAAAGACAAATTCTGCGTTCTTTAAGGCTTTAGGCACAAAAACGCGTGGGAAACTGATTAACTGGGCCGGGGAGGGTGTTTGATCCGGTGTCGCTCTGCAGCAGCTGAGCGGGTGGGCGATTTGGTGCGGGGTTCTCTGGAAATAATTTGCCCGGTAACTGGAGGGGTTGGGCAAAAACTAGCTCAGCCGGAGAGGCTTGTAAATCTTCCTTAGGTGCTGAACGCAACCCTAATAAAACCCATGGAAGTTTATCAACCCAAATTCGTGTCTGTGAGAGCCGCTCTGAGGGCTGCTTTCAATGACCGGTGAAAGCGTTGCACAAACCGTTGGCCTGAGGGTTATAAGCGGTAGTGCGGTGAATTTTCACCCCCAGACTGAGGGCCATGGATGACCAGAGCTCGGAAACGAATTGGGGACCCCTGTCAGATGTTATGTCTGACGGGACTCCAAAACGCGCGACCCAAGCCGTTAAAAACGCGCGCGCCACATCTGCTGCTGTAGTTGACGCCAGGGGGACCGCTTCTGGCCAGCGCGTTGTGCGGTCCACCATGGTTAGAAGGTGTGTGAAACCCTGCGACAGCGGGAGGGGTCCCACCAAGTCGATATGCACGTGGTTGAAGCGTTTGGCCGGGATGTGAAAAGGTTCTAAGGGGGCCCACGTGTGCTTGTGTATCTTTGCTCTTTGACACGCTGCGCAGGCTGCGGCCCACTCTTTGACCTGTTTACGCAGCCCCGGCCAAACAAATTTTTCTCCCACCATTTTGATCGATGCGCGAACTCCCGGATGTGCCAGCGAATGGATTAAATCAAAAACGCGGCGGCGCCATGCAGCTGGGACCACGGGGCGGGGGCGCCCCGTGGAGATATCGCAGATTAGAGGAGGCATACCTGTCTGATGCACCCTGTGCTCCAGCCTTAGCCCTGTTGGCCCAGACTAGAGCGCGCGCACATCCGCATCGTTAACCTGCTCGGCAGCCATGGCTGCATAATCTAAGCCTACGCAGACCAGGGCTGCGAGCGCTTCCGCGCCGCAAGCCTGGCCCGCGTCCACGGCCACCGTGTCTGCCCCCTGGGGGCCTGGCGTTGCAACTGCGCGCGAGAGGCAATCTGCCACTACATTGTGTTTGCCCGCCACATGTTGAATGTCGGTGGTAAACTCTGAAATCGCGGCCAGCTGTCTCTGCTGTCGGCCCGACCACGGCTCTGAAATCTTGGCCATTGCAAATGTTAATGGTTTGTGGTCTACAAACGCGGTGAAACGGCGCCCTTCCAGCCAGAACTGGAAGTGGCGGATGGCCAGATGCAGGGCTAAAAGCTCCCTATGGAACGCGCTGTATTTCCGCTCGTTATTGCGCAATGTTTTGCTGAAAAATGCAAGCGGTTGCCAGCTCCCTGCTACCAGTTGCTCGACAACCGCCCCCACTGCTACGTCGGAAGCGTCTGTGGTTAGTGCCATGCGAGCTGTTGGCACGGGGTGTGCCAACAGCACAGCGTTCGCCAGGGCCGACTTGACCTGGGAGAAAGCACGCTCCCGTTCCGGGGACCACTCGACCTTATTTGCAGGTTTTTGTTTCTTTAGTGCCATGTACAGTGGGTGCATGAGCTGTGCCGCGCTGGGGAGGAAACGGTTATAAAAATTGACCATCCCCAAAAGTTCTTGCAATGCTTTAATTGTCTGCGGCTGGGGAAACTCCGTTATCGCGCGTACTTTATCGGGCAGCGGGACTGCTCCTTCTGGAGAAATGCAGTGGCCCAAAAAAATCGATTTGCGCTACCCCGAATTGACATTTCGCTGGGTTAATTATCAGCCCATGCTCTGTCAGCCTCTGAAAAACCACTGTGAGGTGGCGTTCGTGTTCGACCTCGGATGCACTGGCTACCAAAATATCATCCAAATAGGCGAACACGAAAGGGAGGCCACGCAAGACCGCATCCATCATGCGTTGGAACGTCTGTGCGGCGCCTTTGAGGCCAAAAGGCATGCGCAAAAACTCGAAAAGGCCAAAGGGGGTTATTACTGCCGTTTTGGGTATGTCTTGAGCGCGGACTGGGACTTGGTGATAACCGCGCACCAAATCTATTTTGGAAAAGATGCGCGCCCCCGCCAAATGCGCCGAAAAATCCTGGATGTGCGGAATCGGGTAGCGGTCGTGTGCTGAAGCATTGTTTAACCTGCGGAAATCACCGCAAGGCCGCCACGAGCCATCAGCCTTGGGGACCATATGCAGGGGAGACGACCAAGGGCTGTTAGAGCGTCTAACAATGCCCAGTTTTTCCAAGTTGGCGAATTCCTCGCGCGCAATGGCCAGTTTAGCTTTTGCAAAAACAGGGGGGCCGGAGGTAGTTATGAAATGCTCGACCCCGTGTTTAGCTATTGACGCTGAAAATGTTGGGACCGTGAGTGCTGGGAACTGATTGAGTAGTGCATGAAACTTACCACCCGCAGCTGTGACATTAGGATGTGCAGAAGGCGGGGCCACCCGAGCTGTACAGGAGATAGAGTGGAAAGACGGTGCATTTACCATACGTCTATTAGTAAGATCAACTAATAAACTGTTTGAGCATAAAAAATCAGCACCTAACATGTTGTTGCTAACTGCAGCTACGATGAAAGTCCACTCGAAGGTGCGCCCGTGGAAGGATAGAAGGAGCGTCTTCTCCCCATAGGTTTTGATCGTCGAGCCATTTGCCGCTAGCACCAGGGGTCCGCTGGAAGGCGCCAGCAGGTCCGCGTAGGAAGGCTTGACGAAACTCAGCTGGGAGCCTGTGTCCACCAGGAAATCCTTCCTTGAATTCGCGTCTGTCACGAAAAGCAGTTTGTTCTTCGTGCCGAGAGCAGCAGCTGCTACCGACTCTCGGTCTTGGCGTTTCCCTGGTGCTTGTATCGGCACGGTGGGATGCATCTGCGCGCCCTCTCGGCGAAACGTCGATGGTAAAAGCAGAGGGTGCCGTCCGCTCCGCTTCTCCTGGTCTCTGCCGCTGCTGACGTCAGTGGGTCCGGTGCTGCGGCCTCTGGTCTCCCCTCGTCTCGCGGGGGTGCGTTCAGCTCCATTGCCGCCGTCGTGGCTGCGTGTCGTCTATGGGCGTCGACGAGCCGCTGCGCCTCCTGGCCCAGCCCGTGGTAGTCGCGGTCGTTGAGCAGCTGTGAGCTGGCCAGGGTGACTCTCACTGCTGGCGGTAGTGTTCTAAGAAAGAGGTGGGCGAAGATAAAACTGTCATCATCTTCGCCTCTCAGGTTCATCATCCTCGCCATCAGATCTGCCGGCCTGTCTGCTTCTCCTTCTGTCAGCGCCAGAAGTCTCTCTGCTCGCTCTCCCTGCGAGGGAGTGAAAGCTCGAATGAGGGCGGCTTTCAGTGCGCCATACTTGTCGTCCTGGGGCGGGTGGTTGGTCAGGCTTTCCACCCGCTGCACTGTGAGGCTGTCCAGCTTCGCGACGACATGGTAGAACCTCGTTGCGTCCGCTGAGATTCCCCGAAGGTGGAACTGCACCTCCACAGTGGTAAACCAGGAGCGCGGGTTATGTTGCCAGAAATCGGGCAGCTGTAGTGTGGTAGCTGCGTTAACCCGGTTGGCTCCTGAAGAGTCCGGTGCGGGAAGATCGTCGCCACCGGCCATAGTTTGTCATAGGTCACCAGTGTAGAGGATGCCTTTCACAAACGAGACTGAGTTTATTTCTCAGGGTTGGTTTATTGAGAGGACACATCCTCCAACAAGAACAGAATCTCAGTAAAGAGGTAGAACAATCATCCTTCACAGTTCTTATACCCTCCAAAGACACAAAACCCCCAACATCAAATAACACACCCCCAACCCACAGTCCTTGAGCAAACATACAGCCCCCGAGGCTCCTTGGCGTCTCCATTGTCTCTCTCATCCTTCTAGCCTCCGGGGCTCCTGCTGGGACATTCTCTCCCACTTCTCGACTCCTAAGCAACCAACTTCACACCTCCCGTAGGTCTCTGCAGGGTCAGGTCCTCTTTGGCCATTGAGACGTGAAGCTTCCAGAATATGCACCGTCATGCCTACTAGGTATATGTGGGTGAATATGAATGCCATATATGCGCCCTAAATATGTGCCATACAATGTGATTTTCTGGATTTTTTTTTTCTCATTTTGTCTCTCATAGTTGAGGTATACCTATGATGAAAATTGGAGACCTCTCTCATCTTTTAAGTGGGAGAACTTGCACAATTGGTGGCTGACTAAATACTTTTTTGCCCCACAGTACATAAATGACATTGTTAACTCCTTGTCTCTACTAACTAACTAACTAACCTGCACTTATATAGCGCTTTTCTAGTCACAAAGACCACTCAAAGCGCTTTCATTAATACTAACCCTCTATTCTAAGGGCCTATAGGAAACGGATATCTAGGGACAATTTAGAACAGCCAATTAACCTAACATGCATGTTTTTGGCATGTGGGAGGAAACCGGAGAAATCCCGGAGTAAACCCACGCAACACGGGGAGAACATGCAAACTCCACACAGATCACTGTTGGTCGGGGGCTGGGATCGAACCCACGATCCCCACAATCCCCCGGCCAAGGGTAAACTGTGCTGCCGCAGTGCTAACCACTGCGCCACCGTGCAGCCCAGTACTTTACTACATAAGGTACTGTTTGCTGATGACACCAATTTATTTTTTGCTCACCAGAATCCAAATGAACTTGAACAGATAATAAATAGTGAACTTATGAAAATAGACACCTGGTTTCAGTGTAACAAACTTTCTCTTAACATCAGTAAAAAGCGTACCTGTGGTGGTCGTGAAAAAAAAGATATTATATTGAGCTCCTGTCTGACGTTCTAGTTCAAGTTTAAGTTGAAATTCACGTTCAAAGCAATTTGATATAAATCCATTGCTGATGTGCTGGTTCAGCTATGTCAGCAAAACATGGGTGCAGCCATACTAGCGGCTACATGGCCTTCCAGGACGCTTCCTGTGACATAATATCGTGGCTACCGCGATCTGGATCAGTATTGGCTGAGCCTGGAGTGCCCGGATGAGCAGTGGCTTTCGGGATATTCAAATTTAAATTCAAACGTTTATTTCAAACTCAGGGTTCATATTAAATGCAGAACTAAAACGAGTAGAAAATAAATAAATAAATGCTTAAATTCAGCGGGCCGTCTCGTGTGATCTGAGCTCGTAACGGCCGATGATTCTAAAACTATGCGATCTGGATCAATATTGGCTGAGCCTGGAGTACCCAGATGTACAGCGGCTTTCGGGATATTCAAATTCAAATTCAAACGTTTATTTCAAACTCAGGGTTCATATTAAATGCAGAACTGAAACGAGTAGAAAATAAATAAATAAATGCTTAAATTCAGCGGGCCGTCTCGTGTGATCTGAGCTCGTAACGGCCGCAACACGGAAGATGATTCTAAAACTATATACAGAGCAGCAGACACTCGGCGCTCTTGTAAAAACAAAAACATACAATGCGATATGGATATCGCAACATGGCGGAATGTAAAGCCTTTGGATGTCTGAATAATAAGCGAAAAAACAAAGATAAACACTTCTTTTGTGTACCCAAACCCAGCTCACCTTGTCAGAAGATCGGAGCGGAAACGGGGCACAGACGAATAATTTCAGACGAAATTGCGTTGTGTGTGAGGACCACTTCGTCACTTTAACCCTCAGAAGACCTTTCTGGCTCAAACCTGTAGCCATGTTGGACAAATTCTTCCTCAGAGTCCGACAATTCAGCCATAATAGAATAAAAACACTCACAACAGCACCCTAGTCTCTCATACAGGCGGAGTATTGGCAACGATACGACGTCACATCCGCATGTGTCATGGCTGCGCTCAGAGTTTTCATTGGCTGGCCATGCCTGCGGTTGTATTTGCATATTTCTCTGGTGGTATATGGCTGGCAATAATTATTTAACCAAATAACGAATACTTTGCCTAATGTTTTCAAGTTGAATGCGTTTAGACGACCACCACAGGTACCCTCATTGCCAACAAAGGGTATTTAACAAAGTATTGAGATGAACTTGCAGCCCGTGCAGCCCGTAACCGGGCTGCACGGTGGCGCAGTGGTTAGCACTGCGGCAGCACAGTTTACCCTTGGCCGGGGGATTGTGGGGATCGTGGGATCGTGGGTTCGATCCCAGCCCCCGACCAACAGTGATCTGTGTGGAGTTTGCATGTTCTCCCCGTGTTGCGTGGGTTTACTCCGGGATTTCTCCGGTTTCCTCCCACATGCCAAAAACATGCAGGTTAGGTTAATTGGAGACTCTAAAGTGACCCTAGGTAAAGACATGCATGTTAGGTTAATTGGCTGTTCTAAATTGTCCCTAGATATCTGTTTCCTATAGGCCCTTAGAATAGAGGGTTAGTATTAATGAAAGCGCTTTGAGTGGTCTTTGTGACTAGAAAAGCGCTATATAAGTGCAGGTTAGTTAGTTAGTTAGTAACTTTTGTTATTGACCAAATACTTATTTTCCACCATAATTTGCAAATAAATTCTTTAAAAATCCTTCAATGTGATTTTCTGGATTTTTTTTTTCTCATTTTGTCTCTCATCGTTGAGGTATACCTATGATGAAAATTGGAGACCTCTCATCTTTTAAGTGGGAGAACTTGCACAATTGGTGGCTGACTAAATACTTTTTGCCCCACAGTACATAAATGACATTGTTAACTCCTTGTCTCTACTACATAAAGTACTGTTTGCTGATGACACCAATTTATTTTTTGCTCACCAGAATCCAAATGAACTTGAACAGATAATAAATAGTGAACTTATGGAAATAGACACCTGGTTTCAGTGTAACAAACTTTCTCTTAACATCAGTAAAACAAATTATATTATATTCCGTTCCAATAAAAAGCCAGACACCAAGCAACTTTGCCCCAAAGTTAATGGACAGAATATTACAAGAGTTAGCTCTACAAAATTCTTGGGGGTCCTCATCGACAAATTTCTCAATTTCAAATGTCACCTCGATGATCTAACCAAAAAACTGGCTAAATATGCTGCTTTGTTTTTTAAAGTGAGATGTTTTCTACCACTTTCAGCACTTACCACACTATATAAAACTTTATTTGAGCCTCATTTACATTATTGCAATATCATGTGGTGTAACACATTTCTGTCTCACCTAAAAAAAAGCTAGAAATTCTCCAAAATAAAGTCATATGTGCCTTATCATGGTCTGAATGTAATTCTCCTACTAGTCATCTTTTCCACCATTACAATCTCCTAAGACTTGCTGAGTATAATTACTTCCAGAATGCCTGTATAATGTATCAGGTTGTCCACAAACTCAACTATAAATTATGTGAACTCATTCCAACCTTCCTTCCCATACATACCTATACCACCAGAAATAAAAACCAAATTACTGGGAGAAAACGAAGACTAAAATCTACCAGCTCTAGTATTGTGTGCAGAGGACCGCAGATTTGGAATGAGCTTGATGAGAATCTAAAAATGTCACCTTCCATCTTCAAGAAAAACTAAAAATGCAACTCCTATTATCAGATAATTAATCCACCATTTGCTACACAAATTTGCTTACTGATGGGCTGTCACTCCATTGTTATTTTTATTTTATATATTGATGTCACTCCAGTAGTATTTAATAACTTGCCAATGTATTTTGACCTTACCTATGAATTCAGTGTAAACAAATGCTGGGATTATGTGTTATATCTGTTATATGTTTGTATGTTCCTGTACACAAAGACATTCGACCAATATCCATTATCATTTTATTGTAGAAATGGGCTCCCTACAAAAAGCTTTAAATAGCTTACTTGGGGTGACCCTTTCACACTCCAAATCAGTGTGGGGGAAAAAAAGCCTTTTATATACTGGCAATTCGTGCTGTTGATAATTCATATTGTAATTCATTCGTTCATGTTGTTGATAATGTGTGATGTGTGTGTGTGAATAAACTGTTAAACTGTAAAACTAACTGTAAACTGTAATTAAGACAGTTGTTGGTACACCCTAAGGACAAAATGGAACAAGGCAAAAAATGCAACATAATATATGAAATATCATGCAGATCATGTAACAAGACCTACATTGGAGAAATGGGAAGATCATTCACCACAAGACAAAAAGAACACCAGAAGGAATGTGAGAAGGAAACACAAGGACGACTCACAAGATCGCAAAAAATAAAGGCAGAACAAGCACCACTGAATTCAGCAATATCAGATCACTGCAAAAGAAACTAGAAAAGCACTCGGAGAGCGCAGACCTCCACCAAGCGCCACAGTTCCCCCCCCATACAGTGTTTGTGTGTACGTTTTCAGATTCCTTGACCATGAAAACATATGACTAGCAATTGGATTCACAATGATAGGATTAGTGGTTCAGTAGTTATTCACGAAAATCGCATTTTCTGTAATGGCGGATTTCGCCACAGTTCCCCCCCATACAGTGTTTGTGTGTACGTTTTCAGATTCCTTGACCATGAAAACATATGACTAGCAATTGGATTCACAATGATAGGATTAGTGGTTCAGTAGTTATTCACGAAAATGGCATTTTCCGTAATGGCGGTTTTCTTCTGGACGGTGATCCGGATCACCACCAAAATGTAATCATCTGTAGGATACCCCATTTCTGACAATCTGTGAAAATTTCATGAAAATCCGTCCATAACTTTTTGAGTTATCTTGCTAACAGACAAACAGACAGACAAACCAACGCCGATGATCACATAACCTCCTTGGCGGAGGTAATAATCACATCATGGACTGAGACAACGTCAAAATCATTGAATCCGCAAGCAACAGACACAAACATTGGATCAAGGAGGCCATAGAAATCAGAAAGCAGGGCAAAGACAGCATGAATCGGATCGAGGGGGCATTTATGCTTTCTTTCACCTGGGACTATGTTCTCCAGAGACAATTAGACAGCAGGGGGTGTGGCCAGCCCAGTGGATCTGACAGTTCCGCTGGGCTGGCCACGTCTATGAAAAACAGCTGATATACGATGTGTCACAGTGATCAGCTGATGCTTCTGAGGAAGACTGCAGACGCCAGTCGAAACATGTCAAGGTAAGGTTAAAACATCTCCTTTTCATCCTTGTCTGAAATAAGAAAAGCAAAAAAAAATAAATTAAAAAAGAAGACAGAATGAACCTACTCGAGGTTCTGAAACAGTTGCTAGTGTTCTCTACTTGGCGAACCAAAAAGAACTTTAGCGACACACATTACAACCGTTTGCACAAGAATACATTGGCCCAAAAAATTTGAATGTTTTCAACATTTCAGCTTTTTACGAACCCTGACAAAACCCCAAAATCACTACAATCACCAGTATTTGCTGCTCTGTGAGATGCTGTATGTATATGGTAAGCGTTTCTTGGGTGACAGGGAGTCTCTGGATATACAGTATATGAGAGGTTTCTGGTGCTCTTCTACCCTCTTTACACAGGGATGGGGATCATTGAGAGATCATTGAGTGATTGAAAAAAAAAAAATGGCCAGATCTGTCAATGGTCTTTCAGTGAGCGCCCAGCGATCGCCAGAATCTCTTGATTATCTCTCTGTGATCTTCCAGTGATCTGTATGGTTGCCACGGTCTTTTCAAAGTTCTGACTCTGTCCGAAACAATCGCTCAATAATTACCAATGGAAACAATCTCTCAACAATCTTTCAAGTATCTCTCAACGAATTCTCAACACTACCAAATTTTCTATTTCTATGGCATATGTCAGCACAAGGTCCAAAGTGTGGTGGAGGGAGTGGGTAGAACTTCCTACTTTCTGAGAAAACCCCATCAAGTCTAATATTTAATTAAATGTCATATTAAAGCGATCACTGTCTACATCTATATTAAAGTTCCCTACCAAGAACTCTGAGTAAGCTGTGGGGAGGACATAAAACTATGGCAAATAAAATTGGTTCTAACCTAAAATTACTAAAATGCCCACTACTGAAAACCAGGCCCTCAAAGGAATTGTAACATGTGTTTTGCTTTATATTAACTAGTAATTTGGAATGATAAATTGTTGCTACTACTCCTCCATGACCAGAACTTCTGGGATTTTGACAGTTTAAATAACCAGAGGGAATTGATTCCTTTAACCCAACATAATCCTCTTGCCCTAACCAAGTCTCTGTAAGGGATAGTAAGTCAATCTGGTGATCAATTAACAGATCATGGACGAGCAGAGACTTGGCAGTTAGAGACCTAATATTAAACAAACCACATTTAATATTTAAATTATGAGGAGGAACAGAGACCAAGTCATTAGATTGGTCAAAGAGCACCTAGCGATCTCATCGGTCTCCCAGTGATCTCTGCCGCAATGTTTCAATAACGTCTATTGGTCTTTCATCAAAAGCAATCCCTCACTGATCTCTCAGCCTTCTCTACCTTTGGGGTGGACAAATTTGGCGTTCATTGAAAGATGGCTGTGAGATCATTGAGGGATTAATGAGACTGTTAATGAGTGCTCAAGGAGGAACACGTTGACTGTGATTGGCTGATCAGATTTTGAGGCTCATGTTTATCATTGTGATCGTGTTTTTTTTTTTCCCTTTGATAAAATGTTGTGATTGTTTTATCACCCAGTTTTAGTTACTCGTCACTTTAACAAGGATCGTGCATTAATGAGTTTAATAAAAGAGAAAGTCAAAAGACGTGTATGCCACCAAACTGTGTGATTGCTACAGTTGAATATTTTACTAGTGTTCATTCATTTATCCACCTATCTTGTCAGACTGTTGCCATGGTTGCAGCTGGATAGGGATGTGCTGTTCCTGTCCCAGGCTGCAGATATCGGCGCGTTCCATCTCCACCAAGAGTCCAGGAGGCTCCAGCGTCGCCCGTTTGAAGTCTACTCCGGCCACAAAGGAGACGTGTGCCGTTTTGTTCTCACCGACTCTCATCTCATCAGTGGTGGCAGGTACCAGTGTGTCTTGGGTAGATAATGGAACATATCAGGGGAAAAACGGGACTAAAACTGGTTTCTTTCATCAGTGATGGGAAGATCCTGGTCCACAGCAGAAGAAGTGAGATGTCAGTGGTGTTATCAGGTCATAACCAGGAGGTCAACTGCCTCGACTCTAAAGACAGCCTCATCATCAGTGGATCCAGAGATCAAACGGCCCGGGTCAGAACAACTTTTCATATCTGACAGCTGGTCAAAAAGGTGTAACACTGTGTAACAATTTAGAAAATATTTTAGTAGAGATTTAAAAAAGCAAATTAATAAACATGTTTTCAGAAGCGTATAACTATTAAAAAAAATAAGAGAGGAAGTGTGGTGCTGTATGAGGAAGTCAAGAGTGGCAGAGAAGTATGTGAGGGTGGTGCAGGACATGTATGAGGCCAGCAAGAGTTTGAGTGACAGATGGATTCAAGCTGGAGGTGGGATTACATCAGGGATCTGCTCTGAGCCCCTTCTTGTTTGCCATGGTGATGGACGGACTGACAAATAAGGTCAGGCAGGAGTCTCCGTGGACCATGATGTTTGCAGACGACTTTGTGAGCTGTAGTGAGAGTAGGGAGCAGGTGGAAGAGAACCTGGAGAGGTGGAGGTATGCTCTGGAGAGAAGAGGAATGAAAGTCAGTAGAAGCAAGACAAAATACACGCGTGTGAATGAGAGGAAGGCAGGTGTAACGGTGAAGATGGAAGGAGTAGTGGTAGTGAAAGTAGATGAGTTTAAATACCTGGGGTCAACCATCCAAAGCAATGGAAAATGCACAAGAGAGGTGAAGAAGAGAGTAAAGGCAGGGTGGAGTGGGTGGAGACAAGTGTCAGGGGTGATTTGTGACAGAAGGGTAGCAGCTACATTAAAAGTGGAAAGTTTACAAGACACTAGTGAGACCTGCTATGGTGTATGGTTTGGAGATGGTGGCACTGACAAAAGGACAGGAGGCAGAGCCGGAGGTGGAAGAGAGGAAGATGCTAAAATTCTCATAGGGCTTGACTAAAAGGTTGAGCTCACATGTGCAGTCAGAGTATATTGCAGGTAAGAAATTCATTCAGGATTATTCCATTTTGCTGTAACTTTAATTTTACACAATGTTCCATCTATTTTGAATCCAGACTGCATGCATTTTTTTGCATAAATTGTCACTTCTTCTTACCAATGGCATTTGTTTCTCTAGATTTGGACTCTGACCTCCACCTCACCCAGACACACCATCCACATGTTTGAAAGAGTGTGGTCTGTTGCCATCAGTCCCACAGTAAGGTAAGAACTGATCCCTGACAGACATTTAAAAACAAATTGAGTCAAATCCCAGAATTTGTGACAATTTTCACTTGGAATCACACTGTCTCATGAATGTTGCAGTAATGTTGCACAAACTACCAGCAAATTTTTGGCCAAAGTTCTCAGGGTGTTTACCTGCATGTTATGCAAGTGTTGCAGGACATTCTTCCAACATGCCCGAGAGAAAATTTAGGGCTTTTTGCACCCATGGCAGCCCCACAGCGGCCGCTCAACACTCACAACAGATCTCTGTACCATTTGTGCAATTGCTACCTTATAAATGGAGGGTGTATCTCTATTCCATTAATCATTTTATCGTCTGTCAAACTCATATATACAGCACTATTACACATGCCTGGGAACCACAACAAACAATAGAATAACGACGTTTTCACTGCTTGCCCACTGCAGCCTCACTCCCAAGAGTGTTGCACAGGAGCGCAAACATAAAATGACTTTAACACAATACACATGTACAGTGCATCCGGAAAGTATTCACAGCGCTTCACTTTTTCCACATTTTATGTTACAGCCTTCTTCCAAAATGGATTAAATTCACTTTTTCCTCAAAATTGTACACACAATACTCCATAATAACAACGTGGAAAAAGTTTTTGAGATTTTTGCAAATTTATTAAAAATAAAAAAATTAAGAAACTAGAAAAGCACTCGGAGAGCGCAGACCACCGCCAAGCGGCACAGTTCCCCCCATACAGTGTTTGTGTGTACGTTTTCAGATTCCCTGAGCATGAAAAGATATGACTAGCAATTGGATTCACAATGATTATTTGTTTATTTGACATGGACAGTGCAATAAACAGACAATTAATGAATGACAATCAATGTGATAGTGATAGGATTAGTGGTTCAGTAGTGTAAAACGGGGCTATAAGGGACGGCGGGTTAATAAGGGACACTTTTCTGGGAAATGTTTTAAATGTAATTCTGCTTTTTTTATTTTGAGCAGGACGCTGAGTTGTGTTGTTATTGTCAAATATCCATGAATCCTTCATCAAATCTAGGCGGAAGCAAAATTACAAAAGCAGAATTACATTTAGAAAAGTGTCCCATATTACCCCGCCGTCCCTTATAGCCCCGTTTTACGGTTGTAAAAGCATTGCCTCCTTGGCGGAGGTAATAAACTGAAGTGTTGGTGTGTCCTTCTCCTCCACTGACAGATGCAGATTGGTTAGACAGGTTGCCGTGGGTTTTATATTATATTGGGGTTGCGCTCCGCGGCAAAACAGAATTTACAGTCTTCCCCGGCAGAGAGGTCGTTTTTACGCAGCGCCTATAGCTGGGCGGGGAATTTGTGGCAAATAATCGGGTGGCGGACAGGTGGCCGTGTCAGGTTTTGCAGCGTCGCGGAAAAAGCGGGCATGCTGGCGGGCCCAGGCCAGCAGTGTTTTCCGTGTGCTTTTGTGCCTAAAACGTTGAAGAACGCGGAGTTTGTGTTGGTCAGACACGACGACCAGCGCAATGTGCGCAGCGGCTATGGCTGCCACAGGCACGCTGGGGGCCCCAGGCCACCAGTGTTTTCCGCATGCTTTTGTGGCTAAAACGTTGAAGAAGGCGGAGTTTGTGTTGGTCAGACACGACGCCCAGTGCCCTCCATTGCGCCTGCGCACATGTTGAAAATGGCCGTATGTCACAGTGTGGAAAAATGCTTTAAAAAATTCCTGTATGCAGACGGTGATGCGGATCATCCCCAAAATTTAATCAGTTCTTCCTTGTACCATTTCCAACAACGCCTGAAAGTTTCATTGAAATCCGTCCAAAAGTTTTTGAGTTATCTTGCTAACCAATAGACAAACAGACAGACAAACACACAGACAAACACACAGACAAACCCCGGCAAAAACATTACCTCCTCCTGGCCTTTCGGCCTGGCGGAGGTAATCACATGTACATAAGTATTCACAGCCTTTGCTCAATACTTTGTTGATGCACCTTTGACAGCAATTACAGCGTCAAATCTTTTTTTAATATGATGCCATAAGCTTGGCACACCTATCTTTGGGCAGTTTCACCCATTCCTCTTTGCAGCACCTCTCAAACTCCATCAGGTTGGATGGGAAGCCATTTTCAAATCTCTTTAGAGATGTTCAGTTGGATTCAAGTCTGGGCTCTGATTGTGCCACTTAAGGACATTCACAGAGTTGTCCTGAAGCCACTCCTTTGATATCTTGGCTGTGTGCTTAGTGTCGTTGTCCTGCTGAAAAATGAACTGTCACCGCAGTCTGAGGTCAAGAGCGCTCTGGAGCAGGTTTTCATCCAGGATGTCTCTGTACATTGCTGCATTCATCTTTCCCTCCATCCTGACTAGTCTCCCAGTTCCTGCCGCTGAAAAGCATCCCCACAGCATGATGCTGCCACCACCATGCTTCACTGTAGGGATGGTATTGGCCTTGTTATGAGCGGTGCCTGGTTTCCTCCAAACATGATGCCTGGCATTCACACCAAACAGTTCAATCTTTGTCTCATCAGACCAGAGAATTTTGTTTTTCATGGTCTGAGAGTCCTTTGGGTGCCTTTTGGCAAACTCCAGGTGGGCTGGCATGTGCCCTTTACTAAGGAGTGGCTTCTGTCTGGCCACTTTACCATACAGGCCTGATTGGTGGATCGCTGCAGAGATGGTTGTCTTTGAAGGTTCTCCTCTCTCCACAGAGGAACGCTAGAGCTCTGACAGAGTGACCATCGGGTTCTTGGTCACCTCCCTGACTAAGGTCCTTCTCCCCCAATCGCTCAGTTTAGATGGCCGGCCAGCTCTAGGAAGAGTTCTGGTGGTTCAGAACTTCTTCCATTTAGATGAATGCAGCTGCCTCTATTTTGCGATGCTTGGATTTTGTTTATCACAGTGCTTTACAGTTCATAACCAACTCAGTGTCTCATACACATCACTGTATTCTTTATAATCTAGTCTCCTGGCCTTCTCTCAGCATAAGGAGAAAGCGGCACTGGTTCACTTTCATTTACAAAGCTATACTGGGTAAATTGCCATCATATCTGTGTAATCTTTTATTTCCTATAAACAACTGCTATTACTTTTGTTCCTCTTAAGTAGCTGCTGTATAATATTTCTTGAGTGTTCAGTGAACTTGGAAAAACAGCATTTTCTTATTATGCTCCTTGGTCTTGGAATGATCTTCAGAAAACATTACAATTAAATGAACTGGTTGAACCTAACAAATACAAAACCTTGATAAGGAGATATATTACAGAGGATTGTAAATGCTTTTCTTGAGCTGAAATGTTTTTTGGTAATGTTTTTATCGTTTTTTTCTGTTTTATCATTTTGTTAGTTTTATTGTTTTTAATTGTTGTATATTGTTGTGCTGACTTTTGTTGTCCTATTGTTCTTTGTACTGATGTGCCATCTTGGCCAGGTCTCTATTGAAAAAGATGGCAATCTCAAGGGACTTCCTGGTTCAATAAAGGTTAAATAAATAAAGATAAAAACGCTTGGTTTGTGCTCTGACATGCACTGTCAACTGTGGGACCTTGTATAGACAGGTGTGTGCCTTTCCAAATCATGCCCAGTCAACTGAATTTACCACAGGTGGACTCCAGTTAAGCTGTAGAAGCATCTCAAGGAAGATCAGTGGAAACAGGATGCACCTGAGCTCAATTTTGAGCTTCACGGCAAAGGCTGTGAATACTTGTGTACATGTGATTTTAGTTTCTTATTTTAAATGAGCAAAAATCTCAAAAGAATTTTTTTTTTCACGTTGCCATTATGGGGTATTGTGTGTAGAATTTTGAGGAAAAAAATTAATTTAATACATTTTGGAATAAGGCTATAACATAACAAAATGTGGAAAAGGGTGAAGTGCTGTGAATACTTTTTGGATACACTATTGATGTTTTGCAAGTGACATCACGCGTCACGTGATTTTTGTTGATACCGCCATATTGGACGGCAACTCGGGCGCTGTGTGAGTGCGTTTCAGCATGGCGTCCGCTCAGTCAGATGTGCCGGCTTTGTCCGATGTTGCACAACTACTAGATAAAAAAACATCGTGACAGGTACACGGAAAAGATCAGTGTTATCGGCGTGGACCCTTACAACTTGTCGCTTGAAAAATTCACCAGTTTCATAGATTTTTGCCCCAAACCTGACGTACTTTCTTTTATGCATCACACTCAGCTTTACATGAACAAGAAGTCCCTGCAGATGATACCAAACTCTCGGTGACCCCGGCTGGCTCTGATGCAATATCCGCCTTGACAGACATACCAGGCTGCTCCTCTTTCACCCCTATTGTCTCTTCCTTTTCACACACAGTACCTCCAGAAGACATTTCTACGAGTACACTTGCAGCAAGTGAGCGATCCAAGTTCTCTCTCTGTCTTTTTTTCCTTGCTTGTGTTTTAATGTACCGATGGAAGCTGGCGTTGTTTCTGTCTTTCGTTGGAGTAGACGTAAAGGTGAAGACCTTCACGTCTACAGGACGTACAGGATTAAAACATGGAGTCATTCAGACTCATGCTTTACCATTGACCAGTGTTTACAATGATATAACATTACATTTATAGACACTGATACATCAGACATACCCGATATAAAATGTTGATTGCATAGCCGCGAGTAAGGCGACGGGGACCAATCTTTCCTCTTCAGCGCTGCCACCCACCTCCTGCGCCTGTCTTCGTCAGCTGGGAACTGGTAAAACTTCAAGTTGGATCCCTTTTTCTGGTGATTTGTACACCCAGAGGCACAGTAGTGAAACACCATAGTCTAATTCAATGCCAACATAAAATAAAACAAACATGTAGGTTGAAATCAGGTAAATATATCGAGAGCTGGTACATCGCTGAACAGCTGCTGAATGTGCCGTCCACTCGCTTTTGTCGTCCAATATGGCGGCGTACACAAAACCGCGTGCAGGATGTGACGTCACAGCAAATCATCTATATGCAATAAATATGCCTGGCTAAATAGTACAATAGAATAGAGCAGAAGCGATAGTAAAACCATATATAATAACCACTTGCCCACTCTAGCTCCAATAGAGGGAAAAGACCAGAGCGGTATTGAATCGTCGGCCTCCGTCGGTCTATGATGACCATGGAAGAGAATCCTAGATGTCTACTCTGCTGGAACAGCACCGCCTGTGGCTGAACAGGCCGATGCGCGAATGGCGGTCCCTGTCACACAGGTCGCACTTGTGGATGGTCTCCGTGCTGCAGGGTCTGTGGTGGTTCTTCCTGCGGGTCCTTTTTTCATCTGCTGCAGCAGTCAGTTTCTTTTCACCCGCCTTGAGCTGTCTGGTCAGGGTGCCTCTCCATTTGGAGCGGTCCATTGCGAGGTCCTCCCAGCGCTCTGTGTTGATCTCCAGGGCCTTCATATCTCTCTTGCAGACGTCTCTGAAGCGCAGCTGTGGGCGGCCAGCGTCTCTCCTGCCAGTCGCCAGTTCTCCGTAGAGGACATCTTTGGGGATTCTGCCATCCTCCATATGGTGAACATGGCCTAGCCAGTGAAGCCTGCGCTGCCTGAGTAGAGAGAACATGGAGGGAAGACCGGCACGGGACAGGACTTCTGTGTTGAGCACTTTGACCTGCCAGGATATGTCCAGGATGCGGCGAATGCAGCACAAGTCTCTTTTCCTGCCAGGCGTATGTTGTCCACGTCTCACTCCCATAGAGCAGTGTGCTGATGATGCAGGCGTTGTACACTGCCATCTTTGTCTTGACAGAGAGTTTGGGATTCTCCCACACTCGTGTGGTGAGGCAAGCGAGTGTGAAGGCTGATTTTCCAATCCTCTTGTTGATCTCTGTATCAAGGGAGAGGTTGTTGCTGATCGTGGACCCCAGGTACGTGAACTGATTCACGACCTCCAGCTCGTAGTCGTCGATGGTGATGGTTGGTGGTGCTTCCGTGCCTTGCGCCAAGACGTTAGTCTTCTTCAGGCTGATGGTAAGCCCGAAGTCCATGCATGCCTGGGAGAAGCAGTCCATCAGGGTCTGAAGCTCCTGCTGTGTGTGGGTCGCGACTGCAGCGTCATCTGCGAACAGCATATCTCTGATTAGAGCCTCACGTACTTTGGTTCTGGCTTTCAGGCGGGCGAGGTTGAAAAGCCTGCCGTCAGATCTTGTGTGCAGGTAGATTCCCTCTGTTGCTGTGCTGAAGGCATGCCTCAGGAGCATAGCAAAGAAAATCCCAAAGAGGGTTGGCGCAAGTACACAGCCCTGTTTCACTCCGCTGTGTATATTGAATGGCTCTGAGACGTTGCCGTCGTACTGCACCATCCCCTGCATGTTGGTGTGAAACGATTCGATGAGGCTTTGCAGGTTTGGTGGACATCCTATCTTTGGCAGGATCTTGAAAAGGCCCTCTCTGCTGACCATATCGAACGCTTTGGTGAGGTCGATAAAGGCGACGTACAGGGGCATGTTCTGTTCTCTGCACTTCTCCTGGAGTTGGCGGATGGAGAATATCATGTCCACCTTCGATCGCCCAGCGCGGAAGCCACACTGAGACTCGGGGTAGACGCGTTCGGCAAGCTTCTGTAGACGAACGAGGACAACTCGTGCGTAGACTTTGCCAACAATGCTGAGGTGGAAGATGCCCCTGTAGTTGTTGCAGTCGCTTCTCTCCCCTTTGTTTTCGTAGAGGGTGATGATCTTGGCGTCCCTTATGTCCTGTGGTACGGCACCTTCCTTCCAGCACTGGCAGAGGACGTCATGCAATGGCAGCAGTAGGGTGGTCTTGCAGTGCTTGATCAGGTCGGGGGGTATGCTGTCGTTGCCGGGTGCCTTGCCAGCGGCCAAGCTATCAATGGCCTTGCTGAGTTCGTCGATGGTTGGCTCGGCGTCAAGTTCGTCCATGGATGGCAGGCAATCGATGGCATCAAGGGCTGACGGTGTCACGGTGTTCTGTCTGGAGTAGAGGTCGGAGTAGTGCTCCCCCCATCTCTCCATCTGCTTGTTCTTTTCTGTGATCATCTCCCCAGTGGAGGATTTTAGGGGGGCCGTCTTGCTCTAAGCCGGACCAAGTGCTTTCTTGATGCCGTCGTACATACCACGGATGTTCCCTGTTATGGCGGCCGTTTGAATGTCTTGACTGAGCTGAGTCCAGTACTCGTTGGCGCAGCGCCGAGCAGTCTGCTGAACTTTGCTTCTCGCAGCCCTGAGAATGTGGAGATTCTTCTCATTTGGGTACTTCTTGTACTCAGCAAGTGCTGAGCGCTTGGCTTCAATGATGGGGGTCATCACGGTCGACTTGGCATCAAACCAGTCCTGTGACTTTGAGGTCTTCCTCCCAAAGGTAGCCAAGGCTGTGCGGTGGATGAGGTTTCGCAGCTCTTCCCACTTCTGCTTTGCAGACTCTCCTTCTTGTGATTCACCAAGTTCCTTCACAAAGGTGGAGGCAAACTGCTCGACAAGTTCTGGTTGGGCCATCTTGCTGGTGTCAATCCATGCCTTTCCAGGCTGTCTGGTGCGGTGGAATTTCTTCAGCTGCAGCTTGACCTTGCAACACACCAATGAATGGTCTGTGTCGCAATCTGCACTCTGGAACGAGTGGGTGATTAGCACGTTCTTCAGTGAGGTGCGCCCGGTCAGGATCAAGTCCAGCTGGTGCCAGTGCTTTGAGCGTGGATGTCGCCAGGAAACCTTGTGTTGGGGCTTGGTCTTGAAGAACGAGTTTGTGATGCACAGATCATGTGTGCAGAACTCAAGCAACCGCTTTCCGTTTTTGTTCATTCTGCCCACGCCAAATGGTCCAAGACAGGAGGGCCAGGAGTCGTGGTCAGCACCCACTCTGGCATTGAAGTCTCCAAGGAGAATGAGTTGTTCAGAGTTGGGGATGATCCTGACAGCTGTTGCGAGATCCTCATAGAACTCGTCTTTTGCCTCTGGTGTGGCTGTCAGTGTTGGGGCATACACACTGACAAGGGTGACTGGGCCTTGAGTGGTGTTAAGACGGAGGGTGAGGAGTCGTGCAGAGCCATTGCTGCCCGGTTCCACCATCTTCAGCAAGGTGTTCTTCACTGCGAAGCCCACTCCGTGTTCCCTGTGTTCGTCACTGCCCTTTCCCTGCCAGTAGAATGTGTAGTCCTTCTCTCTGTGTGCCTGCGTCAGCCAACCATGTTTCCTGGAGAGTGGTATTGAATAAAACCCAGATAAGGGATTAAGCCTGGATTTTCAAGTAATCCTGGCTTAATTTATACTTGACTTGGTTGCATAAAAGTAGGATAAATGAGTTGCTATGGAGATGTATTCTCTGGAGCTAGCCTGGTCCAGACCAGGCTAGAGTCAGGCTAAGATTAATCCTAGTGACTTGTCTGTCAGTGCTATGAGAAATCAATGCTTTTCACTGTTATTCAATGGTCTACTGTAAATATGTTGCAACATTTTAACTATCCTGCATTGAATGAAACTCAAAAAGATGAAGAAAAAATTAATCTTGCATTAAAATAATACAAATATATTGTCATTCATTTAAGTATGCCCACTGTTTTTTTTAATTGTACCAATAATTTTTATGATTATCCATGTGGTAGTTAATATTACTGTCAGGCCCAGCATTACGCTTTTTTATGAAGACGGTCATTTATATTACTGTCTGAGGTGTGATGATACACAACCTATATTAGTCTGACATCATGAATGTCTGGTGATGTTCCTGTTTTAGTGCATTCTATGACATTACTGTCACGGCACATTTGTGACCAGCCATGGAAAAACCAGGAACAAGCCTTCCGAAGGGTATTTTGAGTTATTTACAGATTTGAAAAGTGTGGAATCTAAGCTTTCCAATGTTGTCTCACACATGGAAATCTGAAAAGATTTAAAGATGATGTGGCCATTTGGATGTTAGCACCTCTCAAACTACTTCTCTGAGAAAATCAGGTTCAACATTTCTCAGGATTGCCACCTTCCAGGGGAGCCAGGTGGGGGCGGTAACAAAAGCTGGTCATTTGCATGACAGCATGAACCCAAGCTCCTTACAGCGCTTATCAAAAGGAGCTCTGCTTAAGTAGCCATGTGCTTCTACCTGAACATGCTGCTGATTGGCTGAAATGAATAACAGACATGTGAATAGCTAAACAAACTGGATATGTAAATCAGCTGTTGTATCCACACCCCCAAAACTAGAAAGCGGTCTCACAGATATTTCTCTCTGAAACTACTCTATTTCAAATACAAAGTTTACGGTTTTAAAATCCCCCACACTGTTATTTGAAGCATGGAGTAGCTTCTTCATGATTTCAACTAGCATATTTTGCAAAAAAAAAAATGAAAATCACAAATTTTCTTTAAAAAAAAAAAAAAAGGATTTCTGTCTTTTTTTAGGAGTCACGTGAGGCTGACTTGTTGCTGGCTTACTTGTGGCAGGTCACAATTTTATCTTTCGAGATTACAGGTTAGTTTTACTTAAACTGGCTCTATAAAATAGTGTACTGGATAGTGTGCTTGTCATCTTAGAATAGAATAGGCTTTATTGTCATTGTACAGTTGTACAGTACAACGAAATTGTGGGTGCTCCACCAGGCTACTGCACAGTTAAGTATGAGAGAAAGGATTAGATGAAACAAGGTTACAGAACACACAAACACAACTAAAATAAAAGTAACCCAGGATTATGGAAATAGCAACTCACCCTTGGCTGGGGGATCCTGGGTTCAATCCCAGCCACCCGACCAACAGTGATCTGTGTGGACTTTGTATGTTCTCCCTGTGTCTGCGTGGGTTTACACCGGGATTTCTGCGGTTTCCTCCCACATGCCAATAACATGCAAGTTAGGTTAATTGGCATCAACTGGGCATTCTAAATTGTCCTTAGGTATGACTGTGAGAGTGAATGGTGGTCTGTCTCTCTGTGTTGGCTGTGCAATGGAGTGGCGATCTATCCAGGGTGTACCCTGCCTCTCGCCCAAAGATGCTGGGGTAGGCTCCAGCCCCCCCCCCCCCCCCCGACCTGAAAAGGTTCAAGCGGAAGAAGGTGGATGATAGTGACTTCACGGATCAAACTATCTACATACAGTGGGGCAAAAAAGTATTTAGTCAGCCACCAATTGTGCAAGTTCTCCCACTTAAAAGATGAGAGAGGTCTCCAATTTTCATCATAGGTATACCTCAACTATGAGAGACAAAATGAGAAAAAAAAAATCCAGAAAATCACATTGAAGGATTTTTAATGAATTAATTGGTAAATTACTCGGTAAAATAAGTATTTGGTCAATAACAAAAGTTCATCTCAATACTTTGTTATATACCCTTTGTTGGCAATGACAGAGGTCAAACGTTTTCTGTAAGTCTTCACAAGGTTTTCACACACTGTTGCTGGTATTTTGGCCCATTCCTCCATGCAGATCTCCTTTAGAGCAGTGATGTTTTGGGGCTGTTGCTGGGCAACACGGACTTTCAACTCCCTCCAAAGATTTTCTATGGGGTTGAGATCTGGAGACTGGCTAGGCCACTCCAGGACCTTGAAATGCTTCTTACGAAGCCACTCCTTCGTTGCCCGGGCGGTGTGTTTAGGATCATTGTCATGCTGAAAGACCCAGCCACGTTTCATCTTCAATGCCCTTGCTGATGGAAGGAGGTTTTCACTCAGAATCTCACGATACATGGCCCCATTCATTCTTTCCTTTACACGGATCAGTCGTCCTGGTCCCTTTGCAGAAAAACAGCCCCATAGCATGATGTTTCTACCCCCATGCTTCACAGTAGGTACGGTGTTCTTTCTCCTCCAAACACGACAAGTGGAGTTTTTACAGTAAAGTTCTATTTTGGTTTCATCTGACCATATGACATTCTCCCAATCTTCTTCTGGATCATCCAAATGCTCTCTAGCAAACTTCAGACGGGCCTGGACATGTACTGGCTTAAGCAGGGGGACACGTCTGGCACTGCAGGATTTGAGTCCCTGGCGGCATAGTGTTTTACTGATGGTAGCCTTTGTTACTTTGGTCCCAGCTCTCTGCAAATCATTCACTAGGTCCTCCCGTGTGGTTCTGGGATTTTTGCTCACCGTTCTCGTGATCATTTTGATCCCACGGGGTGAGATCTTGCATGGAGCCCCAGATCGAGGGAGATTATCAGTGGTCTTGTATGTCTTCCATTTTCTAATAATTGCTTCCACAGTTGATTTCTTCACACCAAGCTGCTTACCTAATGCAGATTCAGTCTTCCCAGCCTGGTGCAGGTCTACAATTTGTTTCTGGTGTCCTTTGACAGCTCTTTGGTCTTGGCCATAGTGGAGTTTGGAGTCTGACTGTTTGAGGTTGTGGACAGGTGTCTTTTATACTGATGACGAGTTCAAACAGGTGCCATTAATACAGGTAACGAGTGGAGGACAGAGGAGCCTCTTAAAGAAGAAGTTACAGGTCTGTGAGAGCCAGAAATCTTGCTTGTTTGTAGGTGACCAAATACTTATTTTACCAAGGAATTTACCAATTAATTCATTAAAAATCCTTCAATGTGATTTTCTGGATTTTTTTTTTTTCCATTTTGTCTCTCTCATAGTTGAGGTATACCTATGATGAAAATTGGAGACCTCTCTCATCTTTTAAGTGGAAGAAGTTGCACAATTGGTGGCTGACTAAATGCTTTTTTGCCCCACTGTAAGAGTGTGGAGTGCAGAACACACAATTGAATAAAATAGCCCAGGATTATGGAAAATATACACAGGTATAGTAGCGGTTTCACTGACAAGTCAATATAACTAACTAACCTGCACTTATATAGCGCTTTTCTAGTCACAAAGACCACTCAAAGCGCTTTCATTAATACTAACCCTCTATTCTAAGGGCCTATAGGAAACAAATATCTAGGGACAATTTAGAACAGCCAATTAACCTAACATGCATGTTTTTGGCATGTGGGAGGAAACCGGAGAAATCCCGGAGTAAACCCACGCAACACGGGGAGAACATGCAAACTCCACACAGATCACTGTTGGTCGGGGGCTGGGATCGGACCCACGATCCCACGATCCCCACAATCCCCCGGCCAAGGGTAAACTGTGCTGCCGCAGTGCTAACCACTGCGCCACCGTGCAGCCCATATACATGAAAGTGCGGAGTGCAAAGACAGGTGTGTTATTGTGATAATTAAAAAGGACCTCAGTTCTGTTCATGTGAGCATTCGGAGGGAAGGAAGGTGGGACCTCTGACTCTTTGCAGTTCGGATGGCCCAGGAAAAGAAACTGTCAGTCTAGAGGTGTGGGACCTGATTGATCTGAACAGTCATCCAGAGGGAAGCAGGTCAAACAGGTGGTCGGCAGGATGTGAGGGATCTCCTGTGATGGCCTTGATCTTTCTGAGACAGGAAGATCTGGAGATGTCTTCCAGGGAGGGCAGAGGATTGCCAATGATTCTTTTTTTTTTTTTTGGGGGGGGGGTGTTGATAACCCTTTGCACAGTCCTCCTGTTCTCGGCCGTGGAGCCGGTGTACCACACACTGGACTCTGGACTCCACTTTATAAGAGGAGAACTCAGGTCGATCAGTGGTGGAGTTGTGGTGCAAGTCTTGTTGGGGGTCTGGATCAGGTCTGGGATCTTGGTCAAGTCAATGAGGAGTTTCTCTTGAAGCGGCAGAATTGGAGGAGGAAGATCCAGAAGAAGAACCTCCTGAGTTTTGTCACCGTTCTCTTCTTTAGGTTCCAGTTCTATCAGGTTTCTTTTTGGCGCAAATTCGTCCAGGCTCGGAGTTCCGGGATTGGTGCTCTGGGATTGATTGGGCTGTTGATCGTATGTGGGCGGGATGACAGGAGACTCCATCACCCCCTCCTCCTCCTGCAGGCAAAAAGGCTGGATTTTAGGGGATTCAGTGAGTTCCTCCACTAGCTGTGCCTGCGTGTTGCTGAGAGCTGGTCTGCAGCCAAGCCGTTTCCCTTCTAGGGTGGTGTCAGAGTCAAAGATGGTGGTCAGTCTGACAGTTTATGAGTTTGGCTCGTCGGTACAGGTGATGGGATGGTAGTGGGCCTGCGCTTTACCAGAGTAGGGAGTGCAGAGCAACATCATGGCTTGGTCAGCAGCAAAGGGGACGAGGGGGTCAGAGGTCCAGCAGATGGTTTCTGAGGAAGACTGTCCATTGTGGTCAGGGAAGTCTGCCTCTTTGGCTTCAACATCTTGGAAACACTGTTCATAAGGCTGACTCATTTGATACCTTAGGTGGGAGTTGGTAGAATCGGGGCCTCAGGTTTCACTTTGGGCTTTGAGCCACTCTGTACATTGCTTGAGCCGCTGTTGAAGGAGACAGGTCTCTTTGGAGGCGTGGTCTCTCTCCTCTATGGGGTGGACCTGGCAGTCTTAATCCGCTCTGCTTCACACAGCTTCTTAACTTGGGTGGTCATCAATCCCCAACGGGCAGCGATGGAGGGCACCGGCTCTGTGGCAGAGGTGACAGTGGAGCGACCTGGTTTGCTGGCATTGGTGGGTTTGTTGACGCTGCTGGGGGCGGGGCAAGTGGAGCTGCTCAGGCTGCAGTTCAGAGAAGAGTTCAGTTTACCTTTAGCAGGGGAGACAGATGTGCTGGAATTGAAGCTTGACACCGGTGATGAAGACGAGGACATGTTCTTCCTCCTGCTTTGAAGCGGCACAGCCTTCCCACCTGACACATTCCTCACTCCAACACCCTTGGTGGGCAGAGCCAGTGTTCGTTTTCCTACCGAGCTGGAGTTGAGTGATTAGACACTGATGTCAGAGGCCACGCTAGCAGAGTCACAGACCGGATCCTCCCATGACTCTGCCCTGTTGGACAGACAGGAAGATGTGCTCTTCTTCCAACTCCCCACCACTTTGCTTGGTGGTTGTAGTTTTGTTTTATCCACGCTGCTTTTATTCATCGAAGTGGAAGTGGCTGGGATGGCGGGCTTGCTCGGGACCACAACAGAGACGCCCAGTGAGGATTTTCCTCGTAACGCTGACTTGGGCTGAACCTTTTCCCTGGTCAGAGGACTGAAGGTGGTGCTGCATCTGGACATAGAGACAGGGCGAGCGGATGAGGCCGCAGTGGAAGCGGGGCACAGGGAGCTGTTCCCTCGCTGCAGTTGACGCTGAATGGCAGGCAGCTGCTGCTTCATGGGACTGTCCTGCACACAGAAGGTCTGTCATTTGTTGGGGTTGATGATGCTAGCAGTCTGACCCAGCATGCCTAGTTTAGCCTTGGCCTCCTGAACAAAGTCCTCTCTCTCGGTCTGGGTGTCCATTTTGACACCGGTATCGCCATGTTGCGCTGCACTCTGCAGCTGGCTGACTAGTCTGTGAGCCTCCTGACACACGGCATCCAGCTGGTCTCCGGTCCGCAGGCTCCAGCTCGGCTCAACACCACTACAGTCCTCGAGGGAAGACTCGGCAGTGACAGAAGCACACGGCTTCTTATGGCTGACGGGACCCACAAACCCCTCATCCTTATCACCTATGGAGCTGGCAGGCGGAAAAGAAACATCAAAGTCAAACTTCTCATCAGGCAGAAAGCAAACATTGCTGTTAGCTTTACAGTCCGTCCCACAGTACAGTCTTTTCCTTGCCAAAAAAACTCACAAATGTTATTGACTTTGCATTCAAGCAAACGGATACACGCAGGCAACTTTTTCCCAAACTATTCAAATCTGATGCACGGGAGTCACGTCTTCTCCATCTAAATTTGATGTAATCAGCACTCAAGACACCTGAAAATAAAGTTCCATAACTTCAGAGACAAACGGCGTGTGATGGAGGCAGTGCGTTGGTTTGGGTCTCGCTGGGTTAACCAAGATGGTCGCACATTGAATGAGTGGAAGATTTCCTTTTTAATGATTATTCAGCTGAAGTGGTCTAGAAACGCAAAGCTTTTGATGATATAAAGGCACGCCTGAGGAAAATGAATATCAACTGTGCGCTACTGTACCCAGCAACCCTGAAGGTATCCGTGGATGGGAAACGGAGGAGATTTGATAATCCAAAAGAGGCCGGGTTATTCGCTCGGACACTGGAGTAGGAGCATGGAAACTCCCCCGATCATTGACAAATTAGAAACTCAGCGGGATGTCTGAGGGACAAATTCTTACACAGGATATGTGAGCACTTTTGAACATCCCTATTTCTGAGCGGTGATGGAGATTTTGCTGGTATGATGGATTATAGCCACTGGAGCAAGCTCAAATATGTTGTCTTGTTTTTTTTTTTCTTGTTTTTTTTTTCTTTTGACGCTATGTTGGTTTGTCAGGGAAGGATGGAGTGCAGCCTCTTTAATCCCATACTGATGTGCTTGTTATCATTTTGGAATCAGGCCTGCACAGAAAAATCTCTAAGACGAATAGACTTGGTGAGGAACAAGTTTGAAGAGTCACTCTCATATCATCACAGATGCTGGCTTTTACACTTTGCGCTGATAACAATCTGGATGGCCTTTTTCCGCTTTAGCCTAGAGGGCATGACGTCCATGTTTCCAAGAACAATTTGAAATGTAAACTTGTCATATCACAGCACACTTTTCCACTTTGTTTCAATCCATCTCAGATGAGTTCGGGGCCAGAGCAACCAGCGGCGTTTCTGAGTGTTGTTAATATTTGGCGTTCATTCAGCATGGTAGAGTCTTAACTTGCACTTGTAGATACAGTGATGAACTGTGTTAACTGACTATGGTTTTCCAAAGTATTCCTGAGCCCACGTGGTAATATCCTTTACAGAATTATGTTGTTTTTTTTAATACAGTGCCACCTGAGGGATCAAAAGTCACGGGCATTCAGTGTTGGCTTTCTGCCTTGCTGCTTACATGCAGAAATTTCTCCAGATTCTCTGAATCTTTTGATGATTTCATGGACTGTAGATGAAATCCCTAAATTCCTTCTAATTATACATTAAGATAAGCCTTTATTAGTCCCACAATGGGGAAATTCCAGGATTGCAACAGCATAGGGATAGCAACACTCAGAGCAACAATCAGAAGGCAAGAAAAAACAACATCTAGTAAACATATGTCCATATTACTATAAATGTATATATATAGACACACAGTGCAGAGCATTATGGCTGGTGGATGTGCAGCAGAAAGTCTAAGCTCTCTCTCCGCGGATGCAGCGGGCCAGCTGGAAGTCTTTGGGCATGATGGTGACCCCCTTAGCGAAGAAGAGACCACCAGGTGGGTCTCGCTGGTCTCCTGCAGAGCCATGACGGCGAAACTCAGGAAACGCAGGACGGTCTTGAAGTCCTGAGCGATCTCCCTCACCAGGCGCTGGACGGGCAGCTTACGGATGAGCAGCTCCGTGGATTTCTGGTAGCGACGGATCTCTCTCAGAGCCACGGACCTGTGACGGCGAGGCCTCTTCACTCTGCCGGTGGCCAGAGCGCCTCTCCGAGCAGCCCTGTGGCTAGCTGTCTCCTGGGGGGCTTCTTCCTCCAGTAGATTTTACGGGCGGTCTGCTTGGTTCTTGCCATCGCTCTTTATTATTCTGTCTTATATTTCTTTCACGCCGCCTAAACTCCAGCCCGGCACCCGCTTCGTTTTCGCTACAGCTCCCGGTATGTCGAGTTTCCCATTAGCACCGGGCGGCGGCCAAGTGCTAGCTAGCACTAGCTCCTTCCCGCTGTAACGTCTCCCGCTGCAAACCGTGGCTCCGTCCGCCGACCCGGGAGACCCCCGGGGCGATCCGTGCGTCCGTGATATATATACAGAGTGAAAGGTGTAGAAAGAAGAAGGAAGATAAAAAAAAAGGCTGTTGCAACAGGCAGCCGACTCGTGTGGCGCCGCCGGTCCGGCGGAACCGGAACCGGAAAAGAAACGTTCTTAGGTTGCATTCACACCAGGATAGTCCGGGGGTCTCGGTTCGACTGGGCAGGGAATGCCGAGAATTTTCACACCTTCGTTTGGTTTGCATTCACACTGCAGCGGATCAAACTGCCTGGATAACGTCACGCAATTACAACAACTGCTCGTTTGGGGCACTGTAGCCAAAAGCACCACTGACCAGAAAGAAAAAATCTCGGCGAAGAAGAAAAATCAGGCTCATCGATTGGCCAGGAGAAAAAAACAGAAATCCGTTCCCTTCAGCTGGGTTGTTTCTCCACCACAAACGAGACATTTTTTTGACTTTTCTCCTCAGCTTTCACCATTAAAAGAATTTATCGGATTCACGCGGTTGTCTTTTTCTACCCAAAATGTACTACAGTAAATGCCACTTCCTCTTCTCAGACTGTGTTGCTATGTTTACACAAATGCTGAGGGGCACTTCTGCTCTTTGGTCCCCTGGATACTTATTCACACTGCAAGCGCAGCGCACCAGACTTTGTTTGCAAGAGAACTGAGACCCCCGTTTTCATGGGGTCCAGACTTTGCTTGTTTAGTGCACACCAGAGTTCTAACGCGTGTTCAGACTGCACCAAACGAACCGAACTATCCGCGGTATCCACTGTTTGGTTCTCTGGTCTGGACCAAACAGTGGCCGTCTGAATGCGCCCTTAAACTGTTGGACTAGTTGCCCACGCGGTTGTTCACAAAGTGGTGAACCTCACCCTGTCCTTGCTTGTGAACGACAGAGCCCTTCAAGGATGCTACTTTTATATCCAATCATGACACTCGCCTGTTTCCAATTTACATGTTCACATGTGGAATGTTTCAGAAAGGTGTTTTTTTGAGCATTCCTCAACTGTCTTTTGTTGCTCCTGTCTCACCTTTTTTGGAATGTGTTGCAGGAATCAAATTCAGTGAGTGAAGAATTGCAATAAAGCAATCAAGTTTATAAGTTTGAACATTAAATGTCTTGTGTTTGTCATGTATTCAAGTAAATATAGGTTGAAAAGGATTTGCATATCATTGTATTTTGTTTTTATTTACATTTTACACGATGTCCAACTTCAATGGAATTGAATTGGGGTTTGGTCAAAACGGTATACTGTATATGGTATCAATGGTTATTTAGAAAATGTGCAGACCATATACTAAATTTTCCTTTTATCCTCATGCTTATTTGTCAGAATAGGCACATACATCATTCACAAAGGCCTCAACTTACTTTCTCCTGTGTCTTTCTTTAGTCATATTTGTTTTGGTAGTTTAGTGTCCTTTCATAATCCATGACTCCATGTCTGGAATGGAAATGAACTGGGATGGCGGAGATCTGAAAAGGCAAAGAAAGAGTGGCGAGGAGACAATGGAGGGGAGAAGAGATGGCCTGCCTGTTGAGCACTGGGTCACTCGGCCCCGAGGTCCTCCAGTTGATCTGGGATAAATGCCCCGTTACTGTCCACTGGTATTCTCTGCTACTAATGTACAGCCACGCTAGCATCACCCCTACCTCTGTACTTCTGTCTCCACTGGAGTCTCCACACTGATCCACCACCGGAATGGATTTGGCTCTCTAAGGGTCCGACTGTTCACCCAGCTGAAAGAAATTCAATAATTTGCTTCTTTTTTTGCTTGAGAAGTTGAAAAAACCATAACTGAAATAAATTGTTCAGTTAACTATTAATGTTCAGCTGATTGAGAACACTTAAGGAACTATAAATACACTTATAACAAGGTTCAAGACAAATTAGCAATTTTGTGTAGTGATGCATGTCAACGCCGGTCAACAGTCTGTAGACTGATTTTAGTTTTAACTGTAACACACCGCCTGTTAAAGGAACCAACGACAAGAAGTTGATGAGAGAGGTGAAATATTCACAGAGGCAGAGACTGGGTGTGAGAGAGCAGAACCAACTTCTTTGTAGTGGTTATTTAGAAGTGCCTTTGATTACTCAGCCATGTTTACACCCAGACACTTTAATAACACAGACTCAGTCACGGCGTTGGTGACACACGAGTAGGCTGATGCAGGGGACTGTAACAGTATCCACTTCAGCACCTGCTAGTCCAACAGAGAGGCAGGTGATGATCAATCTGGCTTCAGAGTGGAAACATCACAGGTCCCGATGGTTTCCTGCCTCTCTATGTAATTGCTTGCTCTGTGTCCACCCTTAGATTTGTTATAACAAAGCACAGTTGTTCATGTTTGCACCTGAGGTGTATGCTCTAGAATGGGTGTCAAAACTGGTCAAGCATGGCACTTGAATGATTGTTCCAAGAAAAATACGCAGATTCAAACCATTCCATGGAAATTCAGTAAAATTACAAAATGAGGTAATTGCATGGAGATGGAGTTGTGGGGTTCCAGTCGTACTTGGGTACATTTACGCTCGATGTAACCTCAGGTTGTTGGTGCTATAGCTTTTATGGGTTGCTCACAGCTTTATCTCATGGTTAATGAGCTCTATTTTGTTATGCAGTGGTCAAAACTTGAAAAGTGTATTCAACAAGGCTTTAAAATAGGTTGGAATTGATGTCTCCATTTCTGCATGTTTGGTTTTACTTTTTTTTTTTTATCAGCCTGGTGAATACCTTCCTTGGGCGTCACCATCTGTTGTCCAGGCCTGCCTTTTTTTTTTTTTTTTTCCCCTCTACTGGTTTTTAATTCATTGCATGGCAGGTGTGCATGACAGTGTCCTATGTGGTTGTACTGTTCTTGTTCTGGCTACTGTAGCCGACAGCAGAGCATTTATTGTACTCTGAATGATTGAAGTGTTCTTTGTTAGTGGGCATGTACAATTGTTGGTTAGTCATGAACTGTACAGATGTACTCTTGACGTACTGCATATCTGTTTTAGATAATAATCCTGATTGATGCCTAATAACTAGGGATATCCCAATTAAGATTTTTTTTTGTTGTTGTCTCCAATTCCGGTCTGTCATTTAAGAGTATGAGTTGGCTGATACTTTGAAAACTACACACCGTTAAGTACATTAGTTAATTTTTATTAAAAAACTAGAAAAGCACTCAGAGAGCGCAGACCTCCGCCAAGTGCCACAGTTCCGCCCATACAGTGTTTGTGTGTACATTTTCAGATTCCTTGACCACGAAAACATATGACTAGCAATTTGATTGACAATGATAGGATTAGTGGTTCAGTAGTTATTCAGGAAAATGGCATTTTCCGTAAAGGCGGCCACAGTTCCCCCCCATACAGTGTTTGTGTGTACGTTTTCAGATTCCTTGACCATGAAAACATATGACTAGCAATTGGATTGACAATGATAGGATTAGTGGTTCAGTAGTTATTCACGAAAATGGCATTTTCCGTAATGGCGGTTTTCTTCTGGACGGTGATCCGGATCATCCCCAAAATTTAATCAGTTCTTCCTTGTACCATTTCCAACAACGCCTGAAAGTTTCATCGAAATCCGTCCAAAACTTTTTGGGTTATCTTGCTAACCAACAGACAGACAAACAGACAAACCCCGGCAAAAACATAACTTCCTGGCGGAGGTAAAAAGGCAATGCCATGTATTTGCTTGACACTTCACTGCTGGAGTATTCCACATGGCAGACATGTTGGCACCCCCCTCCCTGCTGCAGCTCTGTACAGCTTCTGTATAATGGTGAGGCTGATGTAAAATGACAGAGATCGAACAGAGGTGACCCCAGTGACCCTAGTACCGATTGAATCACCAAAGCCTTGATCGGGTATCCAATCCAATACTTGCTACTGTATTAACACCAGATCCAACTTAATTGTTACCTCTGTGAAGAAGGTAATGTTTTCATCCGTGTTGGTTGGTTTATTTGTTGGATTGTTTGTTTGTCAGCAGGATTACGCAAAAACTACTGGAAGGATTTGGATGAAATTTTCACCAAGAATGGCCCTTGGCCTAAGATTCAAAAATTTTTATTTGTCGATACTTATATACTGTATGTACAGGACATACAGTAGAACTGACATGTTGTTTCTCTAAGACAAGAAGGAATAAGGATGGAAAACAACAACAATTTACATGTACAGTAATGCTACCCATAGTGCAAATAACACAGCATAACAAAAATAATTTTTTTGTAAGTTGTCTGTGTTTTTTCAACTGATTTAAGACAATTTTGCACTGCTGAATCCGAGAATGACATCAGTTTCTCTCGATCAGGTCAGGTTTTTATGCTAAGTTGTAAGCAGTTGTACAACAGTTGTACTGTAAACTGAATAGTATAGACATTGATAAAGGTAAGTACATGTAAATTGAATGTTGCATCATCATTGTTCAAAATTCAGAGAATTTCAAGAAATAAAAAAGAATTTTGCATCATATAAAGCAAAAATACCTGTACATGTAAACAAAAACGTAAAAAACGTGGCCATAGTTCAAAAAGTTGACCTGATTGAGCTAAACCAATGTAACTTGGATTCAGCACATCAAAATTGTCCTAAATTTTAAATTTCCCAGAGGGAGTCATCCCAAAGGGATTAATAAAGTTAAGTCTAAGTCTAAATCAGCTAAAATGTAATTTCAGTGATTGGTCTGCGTATGATCAGTATTGCAATAACAGACAGCAGCAGGTATGGCATTTGTGCATATAGTTGCAATAAGGTGCAGAGACATACGGCAGCAGATGTGGTACTGTTGGTGTGCCAGTCTTTCTGTGCAAACAGCTGAGGTAGGGTTATTGTGTGGGTGAGTGTGTTATGGTCTGGGGTGGGGGTGGGGGGTAGAGTTGAGGGTCCTGATGGCCTGGTGAACAAAGCTTTAGCAGTCTTGTGGAGCAGGTCTGGAGGCTCTGGTACCTTCTCCCTGAGGGCAGAGGGCTGAAGAGGGAGTGTGAGGGGTGGGAGGTGCTGTCTGCGATGCTGATGGCTGTGCGGGTGAGGCGGGTGTGGTAGATGTCCGAGAGGGGGGGCAGAGGGGCACCGATGATCCTGCTGGCTGCTAAGAATGAACCCAATAGATTTTGGTGGTGATTTGAGAGTGCATACCACCACCAAGGCCCTTGTTTGTATTTGTGCAGCAGGATTACACAAAAACTACAGGATGGATTTGGATGAAATTTCCACCAGAGGTTGTTCTTGGACTAGAGAGGAACCCATTACATTTTGGTGATATCCAAGAATGCATACCTCTGCCAGGGCTCTTATCTTCTCACGGTGTGTTAGCAGGAATACTTCAAAACTATTGGACAGAATTTATGCAGTTTTCACCAGGTTCAGGTTCAGGTTACTTTATTTGTACCCGTAGGTAGATTTGTTTTGCAGTCAGGTGACATCCATATTTACAAGCCACAAATTACATTCAACATAGACACAAACACAGGCACACATGAAGCTGACTATAAACATGATAAAAATACTCAAGGCTCCATCAATCAGGGTATAAAAAGGCAAAGAGATGAGAGAAAAACCAGAGGTAAGAGAGAAGGGTCATATTAACCTCTTGCACTCCGGTGTACCGCGGACGGGCACGTCTCTGCGTCCCAGGGCGCACGAGAGCGCCCTCGTGCGCTCTAGGACGCACGAGGGCGCTGCGTCCAAGCGCGCACTGAAAAAAAAAAAAAAGCTGCATTTCCCTTCTTCCACTACAGACACAGCCGCGAACAGATCAAATATGATTGACCTCTCATTCGAATAATAAGAGCCTTGAATTGGGTTTCTGAAACCTTGAAGAACCAATGACTGAAAACCTAGCAAGAAGGACCCGCCTACCAACGCTGTGAATGCAACGAGCCAATTGAAGCATGGAAGTTCGCAAGCTGTTTTGCGTAAGGCTGGGTGAAGACAGACTGCTGCAGCAGATGAAAAAAAGGACCCACAGGAAGAACCGCCACAGACCCAGCAGCACGGAGATCACCCACAAGTGCGACCTGTGTGACAGGGACTGCCATTCGCGCATCGGCCTGTTCAGCCACAGGCGGTGCTTTTTTTTTTTTTTTTTTTTTTTTTTTATTCCAGCAGAATAGACGTTTAGGATTCTCTTCCATGGTCATCATAGACCGACGGAGGCCGACGACGAAGGTCGTAAATCATTCGCCAAAACTGCAATCATGGAAGCACAAAACTGCAATAATGGAATTATGTTTTGACCGGGTTGCGAAACCAGAACCACGAGCCGACCAGCGTCGCGTTCGTCTGACAATGAGGAAGAGAAGTTCGCCAGGACACTGCTGCTGTGAAGAGGTAAGTGTTATAAGCTAAATTATTCTTTATCCCTGAAAACTGTAATCAAAAATGACTTTTGACCGATCGGTAAATTACAACTGTGCGGCGCACAAAGTCCGAAGTCCGTGCGCCGCGGCACACGGTTTGTGCGCCGGGTCCGGACCGTGAACGCCACCCCCCCCCCCCGCTACTCTTCTGTAGCGAGGGGGGGGGGGAAGCCGCGGTGACTGCACTGCGGTCGCCACATCGCCACATGAGTCTATTCCGTCATGTAGCGATGGCCGATGTCTGTCCTCTGTAGCGAGGGGGGGGGACCCCCCACACACACACACAGCCCTGAGTGTCACCTTTCATTAGAGCCCAAGATGAAGCTTCTATATTGAATCATTCAAAAATTACAGACGTTTTTTCCAAACTGTGCCATTTGGCACAATTTGGCACAGTTCAAAAACGTCTGGGAACTACCTGAGGAAAAAGCTGTGTAATATATTCATTTTTTGTGGTATTGTTACAAAATTTTGACCTCAGCTAGATAACACTTGGTTCTACATTTCTGTTGCATTTTCCAGCCCAGTTCTGAAGCTGCGTGTTATTTGCAAGCATTTGTATCCAAAAAAAACACCCAGGCGAAATTTATTTTCTTCAAGTTCAGTATGTTTAGATGACTGTAACTCAGTGGCCGGAGCACTTAGAAAGATTATGACTGTTTTGCCAAAAAATTCAAAGTGTTTTCTTTTAAATGAGACCAACCCCATGAAGATGCTGCAAAGGGTTGAAGAACAGCTTTCGATTTACTTTGGGCACGTTATTTTTTGGCGTTTTTAGGGAAATTGACCGGAGTGCAAGGGGTTAAAAGTTAAAAACTAGTCAAAGAGGTTAAAAACTCAAAGGTCTAAAACCCAATAAAATATTTAGAACCCAAGTAACATCCTACAAAAATAAGTAAATATAAAATGGAGTTAATAAATAGGTACCTAAATTATGTGCAATATATTGTTACAGCTTGTTCAACTCTTTGACAGCAGCAGGAACAAAGCTGTTTTTGTAGCGCTGGGTTTTACTTTTTGGGACAGCAAACCTTCATCTTGAGGGAAGAAGCTGAAAGTTGCAGTGCAAAGGGTGGGAGTCATCATTTAAAATGGAGTTAGCCATCCTCTGTACTTGTCTGGTGTACAGGGATGTCAGGCTCAGCTGTGGCTCACCAAGCAAACGACTGGACCATCTAACTACCTGATCCAAGGATTTCCTCTGTTTCAGTTTTATCTGACCAAACCATGACACTAAAGAAAAGGATAAAACCGATTCAATAAAAGCCCGATAAAACATTGTCATTATGGTTCGGTCAGTTTGGAAGCGTGCAAGTTTTCTCAAGCAATGCAAATGTTGCTGACCCTTTTTGCACACCCTTTCACAGTTCTCTTCAAAGTTTAAATTACTATCAATAATCGTCCCAAGATATTTGTAGGATTGTACACATTCGGTGGTCTGGCCTTTTAGTACGGTGACTTTGTGCCTGGGAGTTTTCCTCCTAAAGTCAATTAATCATGTCTTTAGTTTTTGTCGTATTCAGCTGCAGGTAGGAATCCTCACACCAGTGAACAAAATCATCAACTACTGGGCCGTGGCCACTCTCACCATCCTGGAGGAGACTGACAATAACTGAATCATCAGCATACTTTATAATGTGTCTGTTGTCATGTCTGCTCCGACACATGTTTGTGTACAGGATGAAGAGTAGTGGTGACAACACACACCCCTGCGGAGAGCCAGTAGAAGAGCACTTTAGATCAGACAATGTACCATTGACCCTTACTCTCTGTGTCCTGTTGGTTAAGAAATCCAGAATCCAACCCACCAGATTATTACTCAAATCAAATTGTTGCAGGAGCCTTTCAACTAAGATATGAGGTTGGATTGTATTAAAGGCGGAGGAAAAGTCCACAAATAAAAGTCTGGCGTGTGTCCCATTAAAATCCAGATGTTCAAAAAGCATGTTAAACAGAGGGACAGTGGCATCCTCCACTCCTCTGTGAGGCCTATAGGCAAACTGCAGAGGATCCAATGCATGCTCAGTCTGCTTTAGGACCTCACATCTGACCAGTTCTTCAAAAATTTTCATTAAAATTGAAGTCAAAGCAACTGGTCTAAAGTCATTTACCGTTTTAGGACAGCTGGATTTTGGAACGGGAACAACCACGGCTTCTTTCCAGATCTTAGGCACATGTTGTGTCTGTAAGGACTTATTGAAAATGTAATGAAATATAGGACTCAGTTCATGTGCACAGGACTTTACCAAGCGCCCACATACATTATCAGGGCCCTGACTTTTGTTCACTTTTACAGCACAGAACTCCCTTTTAACATCCTGCACCTCAATATTAAAGTGCTGATTGTCTTTGAGTTTCTGTTTCAGATCTTGGGTTTCTGTGCTAAAATCAAAGGAGTCCAAACGACCATAAAAACAATTAAGAGCATTAGCCAGCTCTGTGTCTGAATTAAAACCATCTAAAAACACACGATTACTGCGCTCTGTGCTCTGAAGGCCTGCAATAGTTTTCATACTGGCCCAGGCTGAACCAAGTTTCTTTGTTGCCATCTTGCTTTCCAATTCTGATTTATAATTCTGTTTTGCTCTTAAAATTTCGGACTTCAGCTCTTTTGTGGCAACCTGTAGCTCAGAAACAGACCCCTGTTTAAAGGCAAGTTCTTTCCTCTGTAAGCAGGATTTAACTGATTTTGTAACCCATGGCTTGTTGTTGGGATATATTTTGACACGTTTACGTGGAACGATCTTATTTTTACAGAAAGCCATGTATGCGCATATGACGTCCACCAAAGAGTCCAAATCATCCCCGCAGGCCAGTGTGAACACCTCCCAGTCTGTACAGTCAAAGCATTCCTGGAGGCTGTGCACTGAATCCTCTGTCCACACATCAATGTCTCTCGTCTCCACCTTGCCTCTTCTGAGAGCAGTTTTATATGTGGGCAGCAAATGTACACAGTTGTGTACACCAGAGGTGGCTTTTGAGCTCTACACATGAACCCATTACATTTGGAGGTAATCCATGAGCACAAACCTCCACCAAGGCCCTATCTTTCAGTGTATGGAGGGATAAAGGCAGGGAGGTACAGACAGATAGATGAACGAAAGGAGGGAGGGAAGGAGCCTTGGTGGAGGTATGTGCTCTCTGAGCACTTTACTAGTTTTTCCTTTTTTCTACTCAATTTTTTGTCTTATTTATTATCTTATTTATTATTACTCTGAGGGCTGCTATCTCTTTGCTGCTGCTGCAATCCTGTAGTTTCCCCATTATGGGACTAATAAAGGTTTTATCTTATCTCTTATTTTCTTCCTGTGGCTGCTCTCTTTTGGGATCGCCACAGCGTATCTTCACCTGATATCCAGATGACCCACATGCCAATCTGGCAGGATTTTAATGCCGAATGCTCTTCCTGACTCAACCATCCCCATTTATCCGGGCTGGGAACCGGCACAGGGAGTACACTGGTTTGTGCTCCTTCTGTGGCTGGGTAACCAACTTTCTTTCCCCCATTCTGTTGTGCTGAGCACCAAGCTAGAAGGCAGAGAGTACCATTTTTATATGGTGGAGAGTGAACCCATGGCCTCCCGGTTGTTGGGATGGATGCTGTACCACTAGGCTACCACTCCAGTAATAGATCCAACTTAAATTTATAAAACCCATTTTCTACTGGAGCCAAAAACTGGAAATAGATAATGTATCTTTTTTTTCTTCTCAGCCCCTAATTGCAGCTTTTCCAAGCAAGCTAATAAAAAAAAATCCTGTTTTGTCAGTATATATCCACGGTGCCCTCATCTGACCTCAAATAGTCTTATCAGATGTGACGGGAACAGACAGATTATCCACATCATTAATTCTTCAATTTTCTGGCTGAAATGGCAGATGCTGCCTCAGCCCACTGCCCCTGTATAATGGAAACCTGCTCCCAACTTCTCACTGACCAGCGACCTGGTTAATTAAAACTCTTTGGAAAGCCAGGTGTCAATTCACTGATAAACCTATTGGCTACACTTTGGGCCCACACTAAGTAACTTATTTCATCAACTTTAAAATTCAGCACTGCACAATCACAGGCTGATTGTGCAAGGCTCGGTACGAGTTTACCACGCACACTCCTGACCAGTGTCATCATGTAAACCTACCACAGTTTAATAACCAAGGCTGAGAGATGTTATGCTCTATATTCTATATTTTGCAAGAATTATGATTTTTCTTGAAGTCTTAAATAAAATTTTGTTACTTTCATGTTACTGAAATCAACACTGTATAGTGTGAATAGTAGTGTTTAATGGGCCTTTACGTATGATTTCAGGATTCAAAGGCTTTATTAGCATGTGCACAGTTACAGTAAGAAATGCAACATTTCCTGAGCAATGAAATTCTTACTCTGCTCTCCGAACGAATGCCAAGGTAATGGGTACACAGCATACTAACTAGAAAAGCACTCAGAGAGCGCAGACCTCCGCCAAGCGCCACAGTTCCCCCCCTTACAGTGTTTGTGTGTACGTTTTCAGATTCCTTGACCATGAAAACATATGACTAGCAATTGGATTCACAATGATAGGATTAGTGGTTCAGTAGTAAAAGCATTACCTCCTTGGCGGAGGTAATAAACTGAAGTGTTGCGGTTGTGTCCATCTCCTCCATCTGCAAACTCCCAGGCTGCGGGCGTTGCAATTCATCGCACAACTGCGTACAACCCACAGGCCAATGGGTTATGCGAGCGTTTTCATAGATCACTGAAAGCAGCACTCAGGGCTTCACTGACGGATGCAAATTGGGTAGACAGGTTGCCGTGGGTTTTATTGGGGTTGCGCTCCGCGGCAAAAGAGGATTTGGAAGCTTCCCCGGCAGAGAGCTTGTTTTTGCACAGCCCCTATGGCTGCCCGGGGAATTTCTGCCAAATAATCCCGCGCGGGTCAGCTGCCCGTCTCAGCTTTTGCAGCGTAACTAAACTTTGAAGAACGCGGAGTTCATGTTCGTCAGACACGACGACCAGCGCCCTCCATTGCGCCTGCACACATGTTGAAAATGGCCGTATCTCACAATGTTAAAGAATCCTTTAAAAAATTCCTGTATCCAGACGGTGATGCGGATCATCCCCAAAATTTAATCAGTTCTTCCTTGTACCATTTCCAACAACGCCTGAAAGTTTCATGGAAATCCGTCCAAAACTTTTTGAGTTATCTTGCTAACCAACAGACAGACAAACAGACAAACGCTGGCAAAAACATAACCTCCTGCGGCCTGCGGCCTGGCGGAGGTAATAAGGTATTAACACACCTAATACTAATGGATACTAATAACACACATTAGGCAGTTTGGACAGTGAAAGCAGTTAAAGCAGTCAAACTAGAGGAAACAAGAAGAGTGAAATTGAAAGTTCACTGGATGACTATAGTGGACAGTGGTATATTGATATCGGAGATGATATGAACCTGAGATGGCATAAGCCTATGTACAGTGTGCAAATGAGCAGTATACAAATTACAAAGTAGCACCAGTGTGAGAATTCCTCTATAATGATAATACCAGTAGACTGTACATGATAATTAGCAGCAGAGATGATATGGACATCAGACGGGGTGAGACTTTGTACACTGTACAAGTGAGCAATGTGCAAATTCAGCAACTGGTGTGTGAGTTCCTATTTGCAAAGCTGTGTTGTATAGTTTTGGGAGTTTATTTGTTCAGGAGTCTGGCAGTGGGAAAGAAGAAGTTTTTCAGTTTGGTTGTCCTGCATTTCACACTTCTGTACCTCTGGCCTGAGGGTAGAAGTCTGAACACTCTGTGCTTGGGGTGGGTGGGGTCCCAGAGGATGGCGTCAGCTCTCCTTTGGACTGTGTGGTGGTAGATGCTCTGCAGAGAGGGGAGTGGAGTCCTGATGATTTTCTCTGCTGTCTTCACTACTCTCTGCAGGCGTTTGCGGTCCAGGACGATGGTGCTACTGTACCACACAGTGATGTAGTTGGTTAGGATGCTCTTGATGATGCAGCTGTAGAAATTGTTGAGGATCCTGGAGGACATGCCGAACTTCTTCAGCCTCCTTAGAAAGTACAGCCGCTGTTGAGCTCTCTTAACCAGCTCTGTGGTGGTGTGTCCATGTAAGGTCCTCGCTGATGTGGACGCCCAGGTATTTAAAGCTGCTTACCCTCTCCACCTCAAGCTCCCAGATGAACAGCGGCTGATGAGGTCTCCTCCGCCTTCCTCATGTCCATTATCATCTCCTTTGTCTTGTCCGTGTTGAGGGTGAGGTTGTTGTCCTCACAAAATGACATCAGGCCGGCCACCTCCCTCCTGTAGGATGCTTCGTCGTCACCAGTGATGCGTCCTATCACTGCTGTGTCATCCGCAAACTTTAAGATGATATTGTCCTTGTGGGAGGCAACACAGTTATGGGTGAAGAGGCTGTAGAGGATGGGGCCGAGAACACCACCTTGTGGGACACCTGTGTTTATGATGATGCTGGCTGAGGTCCTGTTACCCATCCTGACAGACTGGGGCCTTCAGTTAGAAAGTCCAGTAGCCAGTCGCAGAGGGTGGGGTGCAGGCCAAGTGAAGACAGTTTGTCGGTGAGCTTGTGGGGGATGACCATGTTGAAGGCGGAGCTGTAGTTGACAAAGAGCATCCTGATGTAGGAGTCTTTATCTTCCAGGTGGGAGAGAGAATAATGGAGTGCTGCAGCAATGGCATCTGAGGTGGACCTGTTGGGCTGGTAGGTATACTGCAGGGGGTCCAGGATATCCGGTATGCTGTCCTGAATGAGGGGCAGCACCACTCTCTCGAAGCACTTCATGATGATTAGAGTGAGTGCTACTGGTCTGTAATCATTCAGGCAGGTCAGTGGGTTCCTTTTGGGAGGGGCATGATGGTTGTGATTTTGAAGCAGGAGGGGACTATGTTCTGGTTAAGGGAGAGGTTGAAGATTACTGTGAGAACGTCAGTCAGCTCGGCAGCACATGCTCTGAGGGCCCACCCAGGGATGTTGTCTAGTCCTGCTGCCTTGCGGGGGTTGATATTCCTCAGTGCTTTGTTTACCTGGCCTGGTGACACTTTTAATGTGTGTGTGTGTGTGTGTGTGGGGGGGGGGTTTGCGTGAGTGTCTGTCTCCTCTCTGCACTGTAGCTGGTGGTCTCAAAGTGGATGTAAAAGATGTTGAGATCGTCCGGCAGGCTGTCTGTGTAGCTGGTGGTGCTGCTGTTGGTCCTCTTGTAGTCTGTGATGTGTTGCAGGCCTTGCCACATGCACCCTGGGTCAGGAGTGGAGTAGAGGCTGTCCAGCTTTTCCCTGTACTGCCTCTTGGCTGTTATAGCCTTTCTCAGTCCATACTTTGCAATTTTGTACTCAACCTCATTGCCTGATTTAAATGCAAGAGAGCGAGCATGCAGCATCTGACATACCTCACTATTGATCCAGGGCTTCTGGTTGGGCAACTTCCTGACTTGTATGGTGGGTACGATGGTATCAACACACGTGCTGATGTACCCAGTCACATACTCAGCATATTCCTGTATGTTTACACAAGAGTCCTCTCGGGTGGCTGCAGCTTTAAACACATCTTAGTCTGTACAGGCCAAACAGTCTTGCAGGGTGATCTCAGCCTCTGGAGTCCAGCGTTTAATTTGCTTAATAACAGGGTTTGTTTCAACTTTTGTCTGTAGGCTGGGTACATAAACAGGGAGATGTGATCTGACTGTTCAAAGTGGGGGCGGGGTGCTGCTCTGTAAGCGCCGTGTATGTTGGAGTAAACCTGGTCGAGTGTGTTTTTATTGCGGGTGGGAATGTCCACATGCTTGTAATATTTAGGGAGTACAGTCCGTAAATTGTACTGGTTAAAGTCACCAGCAACAATAAAAACAGCATTGGAATGGGTCGTCTCTACTGCGCTGATGACATCATGGAGTTTGCTTAGCGCTACTGTGTAGGTGCTTTGCGGGCAAATGTAGACTGCAACCAGAAACACAGTGGTGAATTCCCTTGGTAGATAATAGGGATGGCATTTTATAGTCACTCGGATGAAAAATCTATCTTTCAGTTCCGTTCCAGTAAAACCGGTCTAAATGATCTTCACACAGTAATGTTGTAAAAAATATATTGAAGAACAATTCACATAGTTCAACTCGAAAAATATGCACAAAAACGAAATCTAACTCGAGAAAAAATTTAACATTTACAATTTTTTCAACGCGAAGATGATCGCCACGTGATCCGTCTGGACCAATCACTGATCAGCTTTCCTCTCCAAGCAACGAGTAAACATGGCGTCCCCTGCTACGGAAACCAGCAAGGCAGATAGTGACGGGCAAATAAAATGCTTTTTCCACCTCGATTCCGTGAAAAATGAGAAAGCTGCTCCCATGACAGCAGTGAGGTGGATTAAGGTTGTTGAATGTTGTAACTGTGAATGTCTGCAGGGCTCTTATTGGACTGCATGTGTTCTCCGGTTGTGACAGCACCAGTGCATTTTATGGGAAGGGGAAAAAGAAGCCACTTGACATTGCACTTCAGAATCTTCACTACTTGAAAGCATTTGAGGAACTTGGAGCTGACTATATTCCAAATTCAGAACTGATCTCCATCCTTACGGAATTTGTCTGCAACTTGTACGGGCATAAATGTAAAGATGTCAATGACGCCAGGTACCTCTCCTTCTGTGCAGCATCTTCAGAAAAGTGCCTACCTCCTTGTAAAGATGCCTTGATCCAGCACATTAGACGTTGTGCTTACCAAGCGGCTATTGGTAGAAGAGCTACTGTAGCCATCACTGAACCGCCATCACCTCATGGTCATGGGTGGACAGTTCAAGAGGGTAACATCACAGTGAAGTGGATGACGCAGCCCCCAGCCCCCAAAAGCTTGATGGAGGTGGTTGCCTGTGGCTGCAAGACGAGCAGCTGTGCTCAAGGAAGATGCGTTTGCAAAAGAAATAACCTGAACTGTACAGACTTATGCAAGTGCACAAACTGTACCAACAAAGATGATGACGACGACAATGATGACAATAGTAGTGATGATATTGACATAGGGTTTGATTTGGATACAGATTTACCTGCATAATTTGCCCACCATCTTCCCAACCAAAAATCCTTGATTCATTTAATGTGTGCAGATGATATGAACATGTACAGGTTCTTTTTTTTTAAATGGCTTACAGTAAATAACAAACAACCAAACTGCAGGATTAAATGTGCCTGTTTCAATGCAACAGTCTTGTATTTAATGTGTTCATTTCCACAAATTTCCCAGCCACATGTATGTGTGCACTATTACGATACTAATTTTGTTATAATGCTTGATTTATTTAATGAAAATCAACCAGTTTCTATTTTTATAGGTTTCTGCAAGATACACCTGGAAAAAGTTTCAACCTGAACAAAACAGTGGGCACTAGTTTTTGTCTTCATGACATCTTTCTTAGTTTTAAGGGCTGCATTGTCTGACACTTCAATCTCTCCTTTTCAGTTTGCAACTGTAATTGTAGTGTCTGGAAGGTCCTAAATTCGGACCAAATTATATTTTACATATTGTGTATTTTCCTTGTACATGTACATACATTTGCATTTTTATTCCACGGGCCAAAATGACATGGCTAGAATTTTTTTTTTCAACTAGCTTATCATGAATTGTTCAATGGAGGTAGTTTGTTTTTAGTTGATCTCTAATGAACTACATGAATCACTGCAAGCACATGTACATGTAATTTGAAATCATTTTGGGAGATCACTTTGCTGTAGGGAGACAACATGGAGACAGTTACTGATTTAATAGTGTCTGCCCCTTAAATACAAAAAGCATGGAAAGCTCAATGGTGATGATGAAGATAAACAGTGAGGAAATATTTAAAAATGAACATTCATATTATTTATTCGGTTGCTTTGGTGTCTGGGTAAAAAATAAAAATCAAGAAATTTTAATGCCATTACATGTAACATGTTGATATTGAAGGGGAAAGGAATGTTTTCATAAACCAAGTCAACTGGAAAGCACGAATTCAGCGATAGCTACCGGTCCCTATATTCCTTTAGGGAGCGGCAACCAGTCTATGTTGAGTCCTTAGGACACGGAGCCAGTCTATCTATGCTAATGCTACACACAGAGTTGACTCAGGGCGGCGATTCGTATGCGGCAGACCGACCCAATGCGCATCAATGCCACCAAGAGGGCGGAATCGAGGTGGAAAAAGCATTTTATATGCCCGTCACTATCTGCCTTGCTGGTTTCCGCAGCAGGGGACGCCATGTTTACTCGTTGCTCGGAGAGGAAAGCTGATCAGTGATTGGTCCAGACGGATCACGTGGCGATCATCTTCACGTTGAAAAAATTGTAAATGTTAAATTTTTTCTCGAGTTAGATTTCGTTTTTGTGCATATTTTTCGAGTTGAACTATGTGAATTGTTCTTCAATATATTTTTTACAACATTACTGTGTGAAGATCATTTAGACCTATTTCACTGGAACGGGAATTTATTTCTGGGTATATTTCTCGCGTTCAACTGAACGACTATTAGCAGTAAAAACTCCACATCAGGCGAACAATACTTGTAAACAGTCTGTACATCTCCACACCACAAGTTGTTTATAAACACACACGCACACACCCTCCCCTTGTCTTACCCGAGGCTCCAGTTCTGTCTGCTCAATGTGTTGAGTGTGTCTGTAGTTGAATGGCGCACTCCGGGACTCTGTCCGAGAGCCAGGTCTCACAGAAAATATAGGGTGCAGCATTCTTATCTCCCACTGGTCTTCAATCGTTGCTCTTAGTTCATCTAGCTTGTTTTCCAAAGACCGTTATGTTAGCCAGCAAGAGGCTGGGCAGCGGTGGTCGGCAGGCGTGAGCCCTTAGCCTACCATTTAGCCCTCCTCTTTTACCTTGTCTCCGACGTGCTATCTTGGGGTCAACATGCTCACGTGGGCTTGGTGCTTCGGGGCCTTCCTGGGGGTGATGCTGATCGCTGCGTGGATGCACAGTGCATTGTAGATCGGGTGGTTTGAAGCCAGTAAATTCTGTATGACTGACTTCCGGTTATGGCGGCCGCCTAGAAGGACACGTATCACTCTGCTCTGCCCTTGGAAATAAAAATTCGGCAAATAACTCTCTCATTTGGAACAGAACTTTTCCCAGCGTTTGGGTGAGGATATGCCGGTGAAGACTAAGGCTGGGAAATCAGGAGGGGGAAAAATTGAATCGCCGAAGCAGTCCAAATTAACGGACTTTAAAGTTTGTGGCGCAGTAGAAAAAGCTGCGGATATGGCGGATGAAACTAGCGGTGGTGCGGTAACTGCTGCTGCTAACGATGGCGACACAGGTGCAGTGCTGGCTGCCATTAGCTCAATGAGAGCAGACTTTTCCGCTAAACTTGATGGGATTATGGCAGCGTTGGATGCAATGAGAAAGGAGTTGGGTGACTGCGTGGAACGAGTGACGCAGGCGGAGCTTCGTGTCTCAAGTGCGGAGGATGAAATTAGCGAACTTCAAATAAAGGTGCGCACTTTGGAAAAAAAAAATAAAGATCTGGAAAATAGCGTTCTGGACTTGGAATCTCGGTCCAGAAGGAACAACCTGAGGCTGGTGGGTTTACCGGAGGGAGCCGAAGGTCGTGATTCATGCTCCTTTTTGGAGGGGTGGATCCCGGAGGCGCTGAACAACGCGGAGCTAAAATCATCAGTCGTCTTGGAAAGCTCCCACCGAATTGGCCCACCGAGAGGTAACAAGGCAGCACCGAGGACGCTAATTATGAAGTTTCTCAGCTACAGAGACAGGATGACGATCTCCAACGCGGTGCGGGCCAAAGGAGAAATTAAATACCAAGATCAGCAGGTGCGGTTCTACCCAGATCTGGCCTCAGGAATCCAACAATTAAGGAAGCAGTTTGACCCCATCCGCAAAGAACTGCGCAACCTTGAGATTCGTCATGGAGTGATTCACCCTGCAAGACTTCTGGTCACATATGAGGGCAGAACACGCATCTTCAAGACCCCCGAGGAGGCGCAGGAGCTCATCAAGAAGATCCAGGAAGAGACTGGTGGGAGCTAAGCATGAACAGAATATAGGGTAGAATATTTGAGCATTTAACTGATTAGAAGCATATAACAAGATTACAAAATATAGAATGTATTACATATTAAAAAAAAAAAAAAAAAGTACAAAATTGCTAAAAAAATTTGGAGTTAAATTAGAAAATTACAGAAGAGAGTTAATGTTACGTTATTAAAAGCAGTAGAGTTAGGGTGATTGGGAGGATGAAGAAGGAGTGGCTTTGGCTGTTCCTCGTGGGTGTGGAACGGTCGATGGCTATATCGGGAGACGGAATTTCTGTTTTGCTTTTGGGGGGATTGCCACAAATGTGGGAAGGGGGAATTTGTTTGTGTGTAGTTTGTAGGGTGAATGTTCAACCACTCTTTTTTTTGCTTTTCTGTTTGAGCATGTTTACACTGCAAGGTAATCCCAAACTCCCTATTGATTATAAATCAAAGCGTTAATCTTAATTTAACTTCATGGAATTGCAGAGGTCTACAAAATTTAAAAAAACTTAAACAAGTTATGAATAAAATAAAAGACATGGGTTCAAAAATTGTGTTTTTACAAGAAACTCACCTAATAGAGCAAGATGTAAAAAGAATTAGGAGTAGATGGCAAGGAAATGTTTTCACCTCATCATTTTCATCCCGAGCCAGGGGAGTTATGACTCTCATACATAAATCAGTCCCATTTCAAGTGAAAAATGTAATTGGAGACAAATTTGGAAGATATGTAATCATTCAAGGATCTTTGCTATTAGAAAACATAAATTTGGTGAACTTATATGGTCCCAATATAGATGATCAAAAGTTCTTTGCCAATTTATTTCTTATCTTATCATCACTTACAGGGCAACATATAATAGCAGGGGATTTTAATTGTACATTGAATCCCAGTATAGATAGATCAACAGGACTGGACTGTACGCACAATGGATGTAGGATGACCATTAATCATTTTATGAAAGAATTGAAATTGATAGATATATGGAGAGAAATGAAGCCACAAGTTAAAGCATACTCTTGTTATTCCAATACCTACAAGACATTCTCACGTATAGATTATTTTTTGATCTCCACAGAATTAAGGTCCAAGATTCAAAACTGTTTTTATGATAACATCGTGATCTCTGATCATGCACCCTGCTGTCTAATGTATGTAGATAAGAAATTGACAAAGGAACCAGGTAGATGGCAATTTCAGCATAAATGGCTTCAGGATGAGGAATTTGTTAAGTATATAGAAAAACAGATAGATGAGTTCTTTGATATCAATACTACACAAACATCAGCATGTGTAAAGTGGGAGGCTTTCAAAGCTTTTATTAGGGGACATATTATTAGTTATACAGGCTCAAAATCTAAGAAGACTCGAGAGGAGAGAGTTCAATTGGAACATAAAATAAAAATTCTTCAAGAAAGAGTATATGCAGGAAGAGATCCAAGGTTGGAGAACGAATTACTGATTTTGAGAGCTGAATATGACAAAAAATCAGCGAATAGAGCTGCCTCGAGTCTTCTAAGATTGAAACAATCTTTTTATGAACAAGGTGAAAAATCAGGAAAGTTATTGGCATGGCAGATTAAACAATTAGAATCTAAAACACCAATTACCAGTATTATAAGTAACGGACAGGTAGTTATAGATCCTTCAGAAATTAATAGAGCCTTTAGAGATTACTATGAAAAATTATATGATACCAAAAATGAATCTGACTTAACAAAACTACATGGGTTTTTGAATGAACTATCTATACCGTGTATTCCAAATGAAAATAGGGAGATACTGGAGTCTAAAATTAGTCAAGAAGAAGTTGGACTAGCCATTGATAATATGAAATCAGGAAAAAGTGCAGGACCAGATGGTCTTCCAGTTGACCTTTATAAAAAATTTAAGAATAAATTAACAAAACCTTTTTTGGAAATGGTTTTAGAAGCATTTCAAAATAGTAATTTACCATCATATATGAATAATGCCTTAATTATACTGTTGCCAAAACCAGGTAAGCCCTCTAATAAATGTGAAAATATGAGAACAATAAGCCTATTAAATGCCGACCTTAAGATAATTTGTAAAATTTTAGCAAGACGAATACAAGAAATTTTACCAAATATTATTAATCGAGATCAGAATGGCTTTATAAAGGGAAGACAAGGCTTCCATAATGTAAGAAGACTATTTAATATTATTTATTCTAATAAAGAAGCACCGGATACAGCTCTCTTATCACTGGATGCCGAAAAAGCCTTTGATAGAGTTGAATGGCCCTTTCTTTTTGAAGTCTTACAAAGGTTTGGACTTGGAAATAATTTTATAAAATGGGTTCAGATAATATATAATAATGCTACTGCAGAAATTCTAACAAATAACAATATTTCAAAATCAATAAAAATCAATAGAGGATGTCGACAAGGCTGTCCACTTTCACCTTTACTGTTTACTATGGCAATTGAACCTTTAGCGATGGCGATACGTCTACAGTCACAAATATATGGAATTAAAGTTGGACCAACAGAACATAAAATCTCCCTGTATGCCGATGACATAATTTTGTTTATGTCGAATCTTAAAAAATCAATTCCGACCTTGTTGAATTTAATAAAGAATTTTGGGGAAATATCAGGATATAAAATAAATAAAACTAAATCTTCAATATTAATGCTAAATGAGACCCAGAGAAATTACCCAACCCCTGAGGTAAATCAATTCAATGTTGTAAATCAGTTCAAATATTTAGGAATCCAAATTGTGCCTAAGCTAGAATCAGTCGCCAGTGTCAATTATGAAGCCTTAATGACAGATATTGATGAGTTACTTCAGAGATGGATGTCACTACCAATGTCGATGATCGGGAGAATCAATATACTTAAAAGTAATATTTTACCTAAAATACTTTATTTATTTCAATACATTCCCTTATCACCACCTTTAGATCTATTCTCAAGAATTAAAAAAAAGTTAGTGGAATTTATATGGAACAACAGGAGGGCTAGATTACGTCTGTCTTTATTATATTTACCATTTGATCGTGGAGGTCTGAAATGTCCAAATTTTATGTTGTATTATTGGTCGGCACAACTGAGGTCTATGACATATTATTTTTCATCAAATGATCTCCCTCACTGGACTGAAATGGAATCATACAATTTACCTTTACCTCTTCCCATATTCATATACTCAGATTCGGCAAAAAAATTACAAAAACAAGTTAAAAATCCATTTGTAAAGCATATGATCAAAATATGGTGTGAAGCTAAAAACTATTTAAAAGAACCACAGCTATTGTCACAATTTAGTCCAATATGGGGTAATCAATATTTTAAACCAGGGAGAGCGGACGCTGTATTTAAAGTATGGAATTTAAAAGGGATACAAAAGATTCAGGATTTATATTTGCCATGTGCAGAAAACATAATGTCTTTTGAAGAGTTGAGGATCAAATTTAATCTCAATAGAACACATTTTTTTAAATATCTTCAACTTAGAAACTTTATTCGATCAAATCAAAATAAAGCTCTCACTCGACCTATCTATTCATCCTTGGAAAAAATGTTGATGAAAGATAGTAAAAGAAAGGGTATTATTTCAGAGTTGTATAACTCATTGACACTATTTTCAAGTGAAAATTCACTGAAAAGATTAAACTACTGGAAAGAAGATCTGCAAACTGAAATTCCAGAGGAACAATGGGAACTGGCTTGTACAGAAGCTCAAACCAAATCAATAAATGTACGCCTTAAATTGATACACTTCAAATGGTTAATGCGGATGTATGTTACACCGGAGGAGTTAAATAGATATAACAAAAATATACCAGATACGTGCACAAAATGTATGGAAAGTAAAGGAACTCTATTTCATTGTGTATGGGAATGTAGATTAATAAGAATGTTTTGGGAAGAGGTGAGGGTAACAATTGAAAAAATAATCTCAAAACAAATCATATTGAATCCTAAACTGTTTTTGTTGGGTCTGTACCCAGAAAAGCATAATTTTAATAAAAGCGAAAGAACATTCATAGACCTCAGTTTGCTTAATGCCAAAAAATGTATTGCACTATTGTGGAAAAAGACTCATAGACCAGATGTGACTCAGTGGTTAAGACAGATGTTAACAAACCTTCCATTAGAAAGAATAACATATATACTGAAATCAAAGGAAATTGTGTTTGAGAATATATGGAGACCTTTTATTGATTATGTAAAAAATTTAAACATAACTCTTGAAGAAGAAGATGAATGATATGTGCGGACCTTGTAAATTCCAAACTGGTGAAAATAATATGTATACCTATGTGCTGGATTGTCTAGACTAAACAGAGGAGCATTGTTGAAGATTTGATTTTGTTGGTGGTTGTTGGTGTTTTTAGTGCATTTTTTTTTTTTTAGTACTTTAGTGTTAGTGTTTGATTGTTTGTATCATGTTTGTTTAAAAAAAAAAAAGGTTCAATAAAGATATTGTGGAAAAAAAAAAAAAATTCTGTATGACTGCTCGTCTTGGCGATGTCCAGTAGTGTCCGTCGGATGTATGTTAGCAGTGCATGACCTTCATGCACTGTAGAAAGAGCAGCAAACATTGTTCACACTTCTTCACTACTACAGATGGCTGAGAGAAAGAATTACTTGGACTAAAATAGGCCAAGGCAATCCAAATATTAGCTCATTCCATCGAAGGTGAAACATGCTAATTCCATGATGCTGCATCTGTGCGTTTGACCATACTTCTCGAGAATTGCTACACCTCCTAGGCAATTACCTGGATGCTCACCAACTCACACACTGTGATCCCCAGGTGGATTATGTGTGTGATGCATTGCTCGGGGTGTTAACAATTAAATTACATTTGTTTATCAATACGAATTTAGTTGATCACAATTAGTTGTCAATTAATTGATATTTCAGCAGTCCTTTTCAATGGGAATTTATTGTATGAAATGTAGTGGCGTCACCAGTCCAGGCGAGGGTGCCATGGCACACAGAGGCCAATGTGTGGCCACTTAAGTGTTAGCCCAACTAGCACTAGTCCAGATTTTCTCGGTCAGCCACGTCTCTGTAAACAGGAAGTTACAGCAGTCTTGTATTTCGCGCTACATTGATTTCCACACCAACAGGCTGTCCAAAGAGCGAACATTTGCCAGCAGAACAGAGGGAACAGTCAATGTGCTGTGGTTAGCCGTTAGCCTCGTGCTAACTTCCACATAGCAGACCCACCTTGCTGAGCAGATTCATTGACCTGCGGTTGCTTATTTTTACATCGAGTTCTAACATCCAGCAAAACATCACGGTTGTAAAGACACTTTCTCCTGTGAGCTATTGAGCACGGCAGTGAAACTACCATTTGCTGCTGTTAGCACTGAAAAACACCGCATTGGTCACACTGTCATGCAGGTGCATTAACGGGAAGTGATGCATGGATGTTAATTTTTAAGTTTTTGTTAATTTAAAAAAAATGTTAATTGAACTGGCAGCACGGTGGAGCAGTGGTTAGCACAGTGGCAGCACAGCAAGAAGGTCATGGGATCGATTCCACCCATGACCATCGTGGGTTCGATCCCACCCCCAGACCATCAGTGACCCTTCTGTGTGGAGTTTGCATGTTCTCCCCGTGTCTGCGTGGGTTTACTCCGGGCACTCCGGTTTCCTCCCACATGCCAAAAACATGCAAGTTAGGTTAATTGGCATCAAAACTGGGGATTCTAAATTGTCCTTAGGTATGGATGTGAGAGTGAATGGTTGTCTGTCTCTCTGTGTTGGCCCTGTGATGGACTGGCGATCTGTCCAGGGTGTACCCTGCCTCTCGCCCAAAGATGCTGGGATAGGCTCCAGCCCCCCCGCGGCCCGAAAGGATTAAGCGGTAGAAGATGGATGGATGGATGGTTAATTGAACTACTGTAATTAATTATGCTAACACTTTTTTTTAATTAATCAATAATTGATTGATTATGTGAATCAACTAACAATTAATGAATTAGTTGATCATTTGCATCCTTAATTGAAGCCTTTCCAGCAGCTTAAAACAGTCATTTACCAATATTGTAAGCAGTCCTAAGGCAAACCATTTGCAATGCCTATAAAAAGTATTCACCCCCCCGGATATTTCAGCCTTTTATTACCTGCGCCAAGGAGGTTATGCTTTTACCAGGGTTTGTCTGTTTGTCTGTCTGTCTGCCTGTTACCAACATAACTCAAAAAGTTATGAACGGATTTTGACGAAATTTTCAGGACAAGTCCGAAATGGGACAAGGAAGAAATAATTAGATTTTGGGAGTGCTCCGGATCACCATCTGGATTCAGGAATTTTTTAAAGGATTCTTTATTATTGCGAGATAGGGCCATTTTCACCATATGTGTATATAACTCCACAATAAATGGTCAGGACGCTTGCCAAAAAAATACAGGATAACATCCCAATAGGTTCTAGGAAATATCAAAGACTGATCTGGATCCTGCAAAAAATCCAGATACTGTGATCCAGAACAGGAAATAATAGGGGATCTTTGGAATTTTCGTCACTGTAAGGTAAGAAATTCAGATATAAACATACAACAAATGCCAAAATATAGCCAAGACACTGAGGAATCAGTAGTGTGCCAATGGATTTGTTGTATCTTCAAAAGCTATGGAGCTATATCCAGAAGAAAACCGCCATTACCGAAAAAGTGATTTTTGTCAATAACTACTGAACTAATAAAGATATCAATGTGAATCCAATTGCTAAAGGTATGTTTTGATGGTCAAGGAATCTGAAAATATAGATAAAATAAATGTAGGACTATTATATTTGGGGAAAATCCCAATATTAGGGGGAACTGAGGTACTTGGCGGAGGTCTGCGCTCTCCGAGTGCTTTTCTAGTTGCTTTATAACATGAAATCATGGTCATAATAATTTGGCTTTTTAAAACAAAAATTTGCAAAAACAAAAGCTTTGTTCATCCATCCATCTATCCATCTTCTTCCACTTAATCCTTTTCAGGTCGCATGTCAAAGTGAAAACAGATTTTTACAAACTACTGTCAATTAATTAAAATTATATAAGATAACGTAAATGATTGCATAAGTATTCACCCCCTTTAAAGTGGCTGACCTAATTCAACAGAGGTCCAGCTAGGTGATGCCTGCAGTCTCACAGTTAGTGAAATGGAGATCACCTGAGTGCAGTTAATGTGTCAAGTGATTGTAGTACAAAGAAACCTGTGTCTGGGAGGTCCAGTCTCTGGTTCATCAGTATTCCTGCTAGGGATGGGCATTCGGTGAAATTTTCTTCACCGATCGTCGGGAGAATTAATGATTAATAATCGGTTAATCATTAACATTTTTAGGTACGTAACAAGGCAGGTAGACTACATTAGAACATCAGGTGCACGGAGAGCCGCACAACTCAAATCCACCTCTCTCTCTCAAATCTCTCTCTCTCTGTTCGTTGTTCTCGTGTTGGCTCGCTCGGGAATCTCGCAAGCTGATTGGCCGAGACGTTTCACCCCGCAAGCTGATTGGCCGAGACGTTTTACCCAGCTTCTGTCCCTGCCGAGCGGCCACCCAACAAACGAAGACCGCATTCATTGCTCTATCGCTCGTGTTACTTAGTCTAGCCGCGCGGAACTTTTTGCTGTTCTCTTGTGCCATTTTGTGCGAAATAGTCTTCCCGTCGAGCCACTACGCCGCCTCCTGCTGCTTCTCTCGACGATTCTGTGCCTCTAGCACCTGAGGAGCAGTAAAGCTCTCATTAACCTGTGCAGTAAATCATTTTCATCTTGAGTTACGTATCTTGTTATAAGAATAAAAGAGTTCTAAAAACATATTTATGTACACTTTATTTACATCTACGTATGTATGTACACTTACACACACACACACACGTGTGTGTGTGTTTTCTACCGAATCTTCATGACCTTCTCAATAAAGTTTCTGAAAAAAAAAAAGAGAATCTTCACGACCGCCATTACTCAGCGCGCAGCCACTGTTGGCGGTTTCTTCGCGTAATAAGGGTGTTCCATGGACCCTGTCGATGAGGTATATTTTTATGCTGCATTGCAGTGATTGCAGTACACCTGGTCATTTTTTAAACTGAAATGGTCCCACGCAACACTTCGCCGTAACCACTTCATGATTTGGCGATTGCCCTACGGAAGCTCGTATGTATCAACTGAGGCACGCCGGGGTACGGCGATGGTGTAATGTTGCCCCCTGGTGCCCAAATTTTGCCATTGCATTGTTTGAGGACGGCCGTGCACTAGTAGGCCTAATAACCACGGATTGTTTAAAAAAAAAAAAACGGTTCGTCGACGAAAATGAACTTCCTCGGTGAAATTCTTAATGATCAATTATCGGTTAATCGGTAAATTATGCCCATCCCTAATTCCTGCTACAACTGCAACATGAACACAAAAGAACAGTTCAGGTAACTCAGAGAAAATATCGTTGAAAGTATAAGACAGGCGATGGCTACAAGAAGATTTTCAACTCCCTGGGCATCCCACGGAGTTCAGTTAATTCCATCATTAAAAATGGAAGCAGTATGGCACTTGTCTAAATCTGCCTAGAGCTGGTCGTCCTCACAAACTGAGTGATGGAGCAAGAAGACTGGTGAGGGAGGCTACCAAGACACCTACAACCACTCTGGAGGAGTTGAGAGCTTCAGTGGCTCACATGGTAGAGACTGTACATGCAACAACTGTTGTCCGGGGTCTTCACCAGTCCAAGCTGTATGGAGAGTGGCAAAGAGAAAGCCACTGTTGAAAGAAGCTCACATGAAATCTCGCCTGGAATTTGCCCAAAGGCATGTGGGAGACTCCAAGGTCAGTTGGAAGAAGGTTCTTTAGTCTGATGAGACAGAAATTGAGCTTTTTGGCCATCAGACTAAACGCCATGTTTGGTGACCACCAGCCACTGCACATCACCACAAACACACCATCTCCACTGTGAAGCATGGTGGTGGCAACATCATGCTCTGGGGATGCTTCTCCGCAGCAGGCCCTGGAAGGCTAGTAAAGGTAGAGGGGAAGCTGAATGCAGAAAAATACCGCCAAATCCTGGAGGATAATCTGATTCAATCTGCAAGAGAACTACAACTTGGGAGAAGATTTATTTTCCAGCAAGACAACACCCCAAGCATACAGCAAAAGCTGCACAGAAATGGTTCAGAGACAACAAGGTGAATGTCCTGGAGTGGCCAAGTCAAAACCCAGATCTCAAATTTGTGGCTGGACTTGAAAAGAGCTGTTCACACCCGATCCCCGAGCAACCTGACAGAGCTTGAGCTGTTTTGCAAGAGGTGAATGGAGAAAAACTGCAGTGTCCAGATGTGCCAGCCTGATTGAGACATGTCCACACAGACTTGGTGCTGTGATTGCAGCCAAAGGTGCATCTACTAAATACTGACCTGAAAGGGGTGAATACTTATGCAATCAGTTACTTTACTTTATATAATTTTAATTAATTTAGAATCACAATAAACTTTATTGTCCCTCACAGGAAATTTGTCTTGGATGATTGACATATTTTAATTGACAGTAGTTTGTAAAAATGTGTTTTCACTTTGACATGAAAGCTTTTTGTTTTTTGAAAATTTTTGTCAAAAAGCCAAATTATTTTGACCATGATTTCATTTTATAAAGCAATAAAAGGTTGAAACATCTGGGGGGGGGGTACTTTTTATAGGCAGTGTATGCAAAACTGATAATCCACAGACTTGCCATTAAACCACCCCCACAGTCTTTGTCCCACCCTTATTTCCATCTCCATGTGTCACTTGTTTCAGTGGAAATCATCTCAAGGTCTGTTGGTGAGGATTATTGTGACTGAAGTGAAATGCCAAGGCTAGAGGAGGACAGCTGCCTTTGACCATAGTCCCGACTGCCTCTCAAATAAAATTGAACCCCGCAATTGCCATGGACCTTGACTCTTTTCTTTTTTTTTCTCTACTTAATTCAGATTGCTTTTTGTGATATTCCTTTTTCCACACCGCGTTGTGCTCGCTGTCTGCACCCACTGATGGAGCTCCTATTCGACAGGGTCACTCAAATATGACGGAACTCTATAGGTGGTAGTATGAGTAAAATAGGTTTGCATAGGATTTTCTCACTCTATCTTTTTTCATTTTTCTGTTTTTCTTTGTGACCAAATCTAAAACCAGGTGGTGCCACCAGACGACTTATACTGTAGATAATAAACACATAATTTACTCCAGTTGTATTTGTTGTAGATTTTGTTCAGTTTATAGTTTTATTTAACATTTCAGAGGCCCTTCAAATATAAGTCACACTCATGCCGCTAAGCACAAAAAATGTGTTTTTCATAAGGTAGCTACAAAAAATTATGCATTAATTATATTATACTTCCATTGACCTAATTATTGATATCAAATATTTATTAATTTTTAAATGCCAGGTTTTTGTCATGTCACCATGTTCTTAGATGAAAAAAAACAGGAAAAAAGTATTTTCATTGTACCACATGCAGAGTAAATTTTTTTGTGTCGAATTATGACAGCCTGATGAGTCATTAGCAACAAAAGGGGTTATGACAGTGCCATCTAGTGGAAATGGCATGATTTTTGCCATATGCCAAATGTGGTCAAAAAGGCACCATCTGGTGGAGAGTAGTAAAAAGGATCAATTTCAAGGTAAAAGCCCAGATTGACACCCAGATGTAATAAAATGCATGTATTGTGCGTTAATGGCAGTGAGATCAAAAACTGCAGTTTGAATGTGTTTCAGTGGCACATTTTATTTTATTTTTTGCTTAACAGTATGTTAGAGGGATCACACTCCTCAGCCTCCCTGGGAAGGTCTATGCCAAGGTACTGGAGAGGAGAGTCCGGCCGTTGGTCGAACCTCGGATTCAGGAGGAGCAATGTGGTTTTCGTCCTGGCCGTGGCACATCGGACCAGCTCTTTACCCTCTCGAGAATTCTTGAGGGTTCGTGGGAGTTTGCCCAACCAGTTTACATGTGTTTTGTGGACTTGGAGAAGGCATTTGACCGCGTCCCTCATGGATTTTTGTGGGGGGTGCTTCGGGAGTATGGGGTATCGGGCTTGTTGTTACGAGCTATTCGGTCTCTGTACGACCGTTGTGAGAGTTTAGTTCGCATTGCCAACACTCGGTCGGAGTCATTCCCAGTGAGAGTTGGACTCCGCCAGGGCTGCCCTTTGTCACCGGTCCTGTTCATAATTTTTATGGACAGGATTTCTAGGCGCAGCCAGGGAATGGAGGGTGTCATGCTTGGTGACCACAGGATCTCATCTCTGTTGTTTGCAGATGATGTTGTCCTGTTGGCTTCATCCAGCAATGACCTACAGCTCTTGCTGGGACGGTTTGCCGCTGAGTGTGAAGCGGCTGGGATGAGAATCAGCACCTCCAAGTCCGAGTCCATGGTCCTCAGCCGGAAAAAGGTGGATTGTCCTCTCCGGGTTGGGGACAGGCTCCTGCCCCAAGTGGAGGAGTTTAAGTATCTTGGGGTCTTGTTCACGAGTGAGGGGAAAATGGAGCGAGAGATCGACAGACGGATTGGAGCAGCATCTGCAGTGATGCGGACGTTGTACCGGTCTGTTGTGGTGAAGAGGGAGCTTAGTTCTAAGGCAAAGCTGTCGATTTACCAGTCAATCTACGTTCCTACTCTCACCTATGGTCACGAGCTTTGGGTAATGACCGAAAGAACGAGATCGCGGATACAAGCGGCTGAAATGAGCTTTCTCCGTAGGATTGCTGGACTCACCCTCAGAGATAGGGTGAGGAGCTCAGTCATCCGGGAGAGGCTCAGAGTAGAACCGCTGCTCCTCCACATTGAAAGGAGTCAGTTGAGGTGGTATGGGCATCTGATTAGGATGCCTCCTGGACGCCTCCCACTTGAGGTGTTTCAGGCACGTCCCACTGGGAGGAGACCCCGGGGCAGACCCAGGACTCGGTGGAGAGACTACGTCTCCCAGCTAGTCTGGGAACGCCTTGGTATCCCCTCTGAAGAGCTGGAGCAGGTGGCTGGGGAGAGGGAAGCCTGGGCTTCTCTGCTTGAACTGCTGCCTCCGCGACCCGGACCTCCGGAAAAGCGGTAGAAGATGGATGGATGGATGGATGGATGGATGGAGTATGTGTGTAACACTTTCTTGTACACAGTGTATTTTAGACTTACTATAGGAGCTGAGCAGGAAATAACAAGATCAAATGAAAATCCACAATCTTACCAAAATCCATGCTATATGCATGAAAACAGCCAAAGTTATCAAAAAATGAAGAATGAAAAGTGCGTAAAAATTTTTCACATAGGTTCCTGAGGGTTAAATATAAAGAGAAATCAGATACACTACCAGTCAAAAGTTTAGACACATCTGCCCACTGAAAATGAATGTATAGGTGTGTCCAGATAGGTGCATAGTAATTATCTTGCTGTTATTGGGAACAAAATCCTTCCTCTTAATATTCTCGACCCACTTCTATTGAGCACCCTTGCACATCCAGGGAGTCTGTGTAAACTGTGCGGTCTCATAGAGGGACATTACACACACTAACGGCTTGTGCATTTCACATTTTGCTAACCCCCCCCCCCCCCAAAGTTGAAGTTACCAGTGCTGTTGGACCATCTGAGAACTGCACACATTCTTCCCAGTTTCCTTGAGATTTTTGTAAGAAGTCATTAAATGAAAAGAGAGACAATTTTTGTTTTTTTTTAAATTGCACTGTTGCAAAGACGGCTTATAGTCAGATGCATGTAAATTTCTGTTGCAGTAGTAGTGGCTTGTCTTCTTCTGGTATTTGCCTGACTTGGTCTATGTCTGGCTTAAGAGAGAGAGGCTGAGTCAGTCCGTGTTGCCCTAGCCCAGGGATCTGCAACCTGGGGCTCCCCGCCCATAACCAGCGGCACCCTGAAGCCTTGAGAACAATTCTCGTGCATTTCCAAGAAAAGAAGCAATGTATTTTTTCAAAAATGGTTGCACAGCCATGAGAAAAATATCAAACAAAGCAAAAAAGAGAGTGAAAACCTAAAATTTTATTCAAAAGGAAAAAAGAACGGAAAATGTTGCAATTTTCTGAGGATAACATACCCATGATTTACAAGAAAGAAGTCACAAAATTGGAATGAAAAATCCCAATTAACTGGAAAAAGTTGGAGTTTTATGAGGAAAAATGTAACAAATTTATCTAAAAAATGCTCCACTTTTACTAGTTAAAGGTGAGAAATTTATAAAGAAAAATGTAATAAGTTTGAGAATAGCTGAAAATTTATGCCAAAAATATTCAAAATTTATGGGAAAAGCTACAGTTTTATGAGGAAGAAAATCTACAAATTTGCAAGAAAAAAAGTCAGAAAAGATCTGCTGTGAAAAGATAAATTTACCAGAAAAAACTGCAGTTTTGTTAGAAAGCTGAGGGACATTTATGACGACAGCAGTATTTTTACCTGATAAAGTAGCATATTTGCCCCCTCAAAAAGCCATTTTTATAAGAGGAAAGTCTGTGAAAAATATTGTAATTTTATTGTTGAAAAATGACACAAATTTACATTGAAATATGCCAAAAATGCCATAAAATGTGCCAAATTTAGGGAAAAAGCAGAGCAGTTATTCCAAAAATATACCAAATTTTGCAAAAACATTACAGCTTAATGAAGGAAAACAGCCACACAGACGTGCAAGAAGAAAGTCACAATATTTTTGCAAATAATCAAAATTTACTGTAAAATATTGAGGGGAAAAAAGGTAACAAAAATTTGTAAACAAAAACGCTGCAAATTTATGAGAAACAACTTTAACTCTAAAGGTGTGTTAAGACCAAACGCGAATGGGCAAATTTTTCGTGCAATGTGATTACATACATTATAGCTCAATGTAAGCACATGTATAGACATGAATTCACCGTCTGAGTTGAAGACAGGCGGAATTTGCCTTTGTAACTCCTGCAGCTATGTTCAGCCTGCTGTGGAAATCACCAAAACACCATCAGGTTTAGGTTTACGTTATTCGACGGGTGTCTCCCCTGAGAAAATTGTCGCTGCCTCCTACGTTTCACCTGGATGATGGGTTGTTTACATTGCTAGACTGCTAGCCTTGTTAGCACGTCCGTGACAGGAGTCCGTGGGTAAAAAAACTCTGACACTCCGATTCAGCTGCAGAGCTCCGGGTCCATCTGTCTGCAGGTGAGTGTCAGTCTCATTTTCAAACTAGTTTACTCTCCAGTGTTGATACTTTTACTCCGGTGACGGCAGAATCTCAGAGCCATTACTAGCTAGTGCTATCTCGGACGTGAACATGTGAGACTTGCGTGTGCTCACCTCTTTCCATTGACTTTGTATGCATTTGTGCTGTGCAAAAAATTTGCTTTGCGTTGGGTTTGAATGTACCTTAACCCTGATGTCAGGCCAGACTGAAGTTCTCACTCGGCTGTTTTACCTCAGTTTTTGCACTCTGATGTTGTTGTGGCTTCATGCACATTTTTAAAACAAAAATCACTCAGAGCAGCTCTTTGTGTAGTATAAGTTGCCGACCCCTACCTTCGCCCTTGTTTGTGTTTGCTGTTATGTGAGGAGTAAATGTGAGGACTAAATGATGAGGAACAGGTCTAGTTTTTACACTTGACCTTCTTCCTTGCTCTTCCTTTCACTGCTTTCTCTCCCCTCCTTTGTGTCCTATGTTTGGAGTTCATCTGGTAGGAAGTGAAACAGGTGGCTGGCTAATTGGTAATCGAGGAGTTTCCTGCAGACTGTTCGCTCTGAAACAAGATCCAACAGGTTAAAGTGTGGTCTTGGCAGCTGAAGATGTGTACAGTAGTGGAAGGAGGTCTCTCACTCAGGGTGTTGGCTAATCAGATTTTTTTTTGTCCTTTGGACCAGGCTGAGAATGATGTGTTCAGTGTCCATCTTCTTACCTGTTTAATTTATCATCCTCTACAGACTTGAAAAAAGGACTAATTTCTATGAAGCTTTTATAGCCTTTACTTTGCCTGGATTTTTTTTATCCCCTGGCGGACGAAGCACAAAGGCGTCAAAGAGCCCTTTGGGCAAAGGCTGAAGGGGGATCACAGTGTGTTATGGGTCTGTCCGTCCGTCCGTCCGTCCTTCCGTCCGTCTGTCTGTCTGTCTGTCCCACTTTTGTGAAATCGGCTCCTCCTACAGTTTTGGGCTGATTATTTTGAAACTTGGTACCATGGTTTGATATACACTGAGGATGCGCATATTACAGTTTGGCTCTGATTGCAGGATTTTTCTTATTTCACCTCACTTCATGTCTTGTGAAACCAACTCCTCCTACAGTTTGTTACGATTGTTTTGAGACTTGGTGCCATGGTTTGTTTTACTCTGATGATGCACATATTGCATTTTCACTCTCATCGGATGATCTTGAGGTCAGATTTTCACTAAATCTTCTAAACACAATAACTGCTACAAGAAATGATGTAGGCTTTTCAAATTGATACAGTAGTTGTCTAATACACATTTTGGACAACTTACACCCTCACCTAACTATTTGCTTAGGGTCAAGGGGTCAGAGTTCAAAGATAACATTGCAGTTGCACTATAATAAATGCTACATTTACTATTACTATAAAACGAGTAAAGCTAGGGCCACCAAACTTGCTACACAGGTTCACCTTGGAATCCCATCCTCTGACTATGGGTTTGGGGTCAAAGGTCAAGGTTAACATTCCTTATGCCTTATTACTGCACAAATAAAATTAGGATCACCAAACTTGGTACACAGGTTCACCCTGTGATCCTGAAGTGTGACTATGGTTTTGCAATTCCAAGGTCAAAGGTCAACATCAAAATGGCTTATAAACTATATCTCAACAACAAAGAAAGCTAGGGCCACCAAACCTGGAACACAGGTTCACTCTGAGACCATAACCTCTGACTACAGGTTTGGGATCAACAGATTAAAGATCAACGTTGGCACTCCCTATGCTCTCATACTATAGAACGTGTAAAGCTCTCTAGGGTCACCATACTTGTTATACGGGTTCACCTTGGGATCGTGCCCTACAACTATGGGTTGTATACTTTGTTTTATATCGTGGATGATGGGTTTATCATAATTTCGTTCTGCCACAGTAATTATATTGAAAAGTTGAAAATTGCTCTCCCTCAGTAAGTATTGGCATCTTCAAAGAAATTGAAGGCAGGGGCTATTGCACTCGCCTCAGAGTGCTCTCTGTTTTTCTATATGGAGTGTCACACTGTTTTAAACCTCTTTGATGCAGCTTTTCTGCCACAGGATGAATGCAGACACCTGGCAGAGAAACTTAGTTTTAGCTGCTTGTGTCTGCTAGGGGTGGGAATCACGAGGGACCTGACGATATGATATATATCTCCATACTTGGGTTGCAGTAAGGCACGTGCACAGATAGATGTGAAGTGCAGCTCTAAGGCTGCCCCTTTGTCCCCTGTAGTGCCCTTTTGAAGAGCTTTTTTTTTTTTTTTATTTAAAGGTATGAAAGATTTTCCCCCACGGAGATGACTGCTGATCAAATGTGTTTTAAAGGGGTCATTGACTGCACTTTTTCCACATTTTAACAGCTCACACATGTCTTAATGAAATGCTTGTGACACATTTTGTTCACATTTTATTTTTGTTAAAATTATTGAAGCAAATTTGTTTTGTATTTTTTCCTGATTTTCTTGAAACAGTCTGATTTAAACCCTATAATTTTAAGAAACATCCTTCACCTATTCAGCTCCACCTTCCCACTTACGTCAGTTAGCCATTAGCTGACTAGCTTCTAACCTTTAGCTTTTAGCCTGTTTCAAGCTCAGATGAGCAGCGCTGGTTCACTGATCCATGGTCAATGGTGTATTTCCATCACTCCAGGCCATCTCACAATAATTTTGCCGTAATTCCACAACAAATCGCTAGCACCATGCAGCACCTCCAATTGCAGCAACCGACCTAGCCCGGCACCCAAAGCTGGAGGCTGTGCTGCCAAGCCACGGAATCTCAAAGGGCAGTGCCCCAATTTACAGCACTCCGCTCTGCTTCCATTGCCAGCGGGGGGACGCCTCATCATGAGGGTGATTAAGATCGATTAAGATCTGAAGATAATAATATAAGCCGCACTTGGTGCGAGCCTCCTGGTACCAGTGTTAGATTGGGGGTTAATAGTTCAGGGGCTAATAGGCTACCTTTAACACCCCTTCCATCTACATTACAGACAGCTAGGCGGGCCAATAATAGAACAGTGGGCGGGTCTCAAGGTTGTCATAGCCAGGAGCGGCACTGGGGTTAAGCTCCCAGTGCTCATAAAATGCTCCTTATGGCGTGCGTCTCGAAAAGCCTCTGACAACTAAGTCCAACTCCTAGCCTGCCCGTGTGGTTTAGTCTCTAAGCCCGGCGGAACTGCTTTTACTAATAGGAGAAGGGGCGAGGGCGGATCTCTGGCGCCTTAAAACCAGATGCTTCGGGTAGATGGTGGCTCGTCAACCTGGGAAGGTAGCCCATCTAGGGGAAGGTAAACCCTAATTTCAACCCTCCGCTGCCTTGCGGCACACCCGGTCACGGGAAAGGCTTCGGGAGTCAACCCTGAGGAAAAATCCGGAGTCGGAGCCCCTAAGGCAGTTCTATGTTGTGCTCAACATCGTTCTGGCAGCTCCTGCAACGGCGCTGGTGCCAAACTGTAGCAGCCCTGCTGTTCCTTTGGATTCATCAGTGACGTGGAGAGGGGGGACATGCTGCATGGGCAACATCTTGTCCTCCATATCTTCCTGCCCAGGCTTGAATCCTACCAATGCCCAACGCTGGAAGGTAGAACACCGGATCACTGGAGAGGACACTCCAGCTTCGCCTTTGGCGTAGACAAAACACGGGGAATGACAGTTACCGGTTATAAGCCACCGCTCAATTGGCATAGAGCGTGGCGCCAGGGGTTGTTCCTCACGGTTGGAGGGATCATCGGATCTCACTGGACAGCTACCGCCCGCCTCAAGCTGGGCAGCCCCCAGCCAATAAGGTGTTGTCCCGCCACAGCTTGCTTTCCTCATTGGGTGCATGGGGATGAGGAGAAGTCCGAACAGCAGGCTGAGAGCCTTTGCACCAGGCAAGACAAAAAAACCCGAAAGAGACCAACTCTAAAACTGAGAACTTGGAACGTCTGCACTATGATGACAGGACTCGCTGCTAACCTCAAGGACATCAACGACACCAGGAAGACTGCCATCATCAATAATGAGCTGAAGAGACTGGGAGTGAATATCGCCACTCTCCAGGAAACACGGTTGGCTGACGCAGGCACACTGAGAGAGAAGGACTACACGTTCTACTGGCAGGGAAAGGGCAGTGACGAACACAGGGAACACGGAGTGGGCTTCGCAGTGAAGAACACCTTGCTGAAGATGGTGGAACCAGGCAGCAATGGCTCTACACGACTCCTCACCCTCCGCCTGAACACCACTCAAGGCCCAGTCACCCTCGTCAGTGTGTATGCCCCAACACTGACAGCCACACCAGAGGCAAAAGACGAGTTTTACGAGAATCTCGCAACAACTGTCAGGATCATCCCCAACTCTGAACAACTCATTCTCCTTGGAGACCTCAATGCCAGAGTGGGTGCTGACCATGACTCCTGGCCCTCCTGTCTTGGACCATTTGGCGTGGGCAGAATGAACGACAATGGACAGCGGCTGCTCAAGTTCTGCACATATCATGATCTGTGCATCACAAACTCGTTCTTCAAGACCAAGCCCCAACACAAGGTTTCCTGGCGACATCCACGCTCAAAGCACTGGCACCAGCTGGACTTGATCCTGACCGGGCGCACCTCACTGAAGAACGTGCTAATCACCCATTTGTTCCAGAGTGCAGATTGCGACACGGACCATTCATTGGTGTGTTGCAAGGTCAAGCTGCAGCTGAAGAAATTCCATCGTGCTAGACAGCCTGGAAAGGCACGGATTGACACCAGCAAGATGGCCCAACCACAACTTGTTGAGCAGTTTGCCTCCACCTTTGAGAAGGAACTTGGTGTACCACAAGAAGGAGAATCTGCGAAGCAGAAGTGGGAAGAGCTGCGAAACACCATTCACCGCACAGCCTTGGCTACCTTTGGGAAGAAGACCTCGAAGTCACAGGACTGGTTTGATGCCAAGTTGACCGAGATGACCCCCGTCATTGAAGCCAAGCGCTCAGCACTTGCTGAGTACAAGAAGTACCCAAACAAGAAGAATCTCCAGATTCTCAGGGCTGCGAGAAGCAAAGTTCAGCAGACTGCTTGGCGCTGTGCCAACGAGTACTGGACTCAGCTCAGCCAAGACATTCAAACCGCTGCCATAACGGGGAACATCCATGGTATGTACGATGGCATCAAGAAAGCACTTGGTCCGGCTCAGAGCAAGACGGCCCCCTCAAATCCTCCACTGGGGAGATGATCACAGAAAAGAACAAGCAGATGGAGAGATGGGTGGAACACTACTCCGACCTCTACTCCAGACAGAACACCGTGACACCATCAGCCCTTGATGCCATCGACTGCCTGCCATCCATGGATGAACTTGACGCCGAGCCAACCATCGACGAACTCAGCAAGGCCATTGATAGCTTGGCCGCTGGCAAGGCACCCGGCAACAACGGCATACCCCCTGACCTGATCAAGCACTGCAAGACCGCCCTACTGCTGCCATTGCATGACGTCCTCTGCCAGTGCTGGAAGGAAGGTGCCGTACCACAGGACATGAGGGACGCCAAGATCATCACCCTCTACAAAAACAAAGGGGAGAGAAGCGACTGCAACAACTACAGGGGCATCTCCCTCCTCAGCGTTGTTGGCAAAGTTTACGCACGAGTTGTTCTCGTTCGTCTACAGAAGCTTGCCGAACGTGTCTACCCCGAGTCTCGGTGTGGCTTCCGCGCTGAGCGATCGACGGTAGACATGATATTCTCCATCCGCCAACTCCAGGAGAAATGCAGAGAACAGAACATGCCCCTGTACGTCGCCTTCATCGACCTCACCAAAGCGTTCGATCTGGTCAGCAGAGAGGGCCTTTTCAAGATCCTGCCAAAGATAGGATGCCCACCAAAGTTGCAAAGCCTCATCGAATCGTTTCACACCAACATGCAGGGGATAGTGCAGCACGACGGCAACGTCTCAGAGCCATTCAACATACGCAGCGGAGTGAAACAGGGCTGTGTACTTGCGCCAACCCTCTTTGGGATTTTCTTTGCTATGCTTCTGAGGCATGCCTTCAGCACAGCAACAGAGGGAATCTACCTGCACACAAGATCTGACGGCAGGCTTTTCAACCTCGCCCGCCTGAAAGCCAGAACCAAAGTACGCGAGGCTCTAATCGGAGACATGCTGTTCACAGACAACGCTGCAGTTGCAACCCACACACAGCAGGAGCTTCAGTCCCTGATTGACCGCTTCTCCCAGGCATGCAAGGACTTCGGGCTTACCATCAGCCTGAAGAAGACTAACGTCTTGGTGCAAGGCACGGAAGCACCATCACCATCGACGACTATGAGCTGGAGATCGTGAATCAGTTCACGTACCTGGGGTCCACGATCAGCAACAACCTCTCCCTTGATACAGAGATCGACAAGAGGATTGGAAAATCAGCCTTCACACTCGCTCGCCTTACCACACGAGTGTGAGAGAATCCCAAACTCTCCGTCAAGACGAAGATGGCAGTGTACAACGCCTGCGTCATCAGCACACTGCTCTATGGGAGTGAGACGTGGACATCATACGCCCGGCAGGAAAAGAGACTGAATTCCTTCCACTTGTGCTGCATTCAACACATCCTGGACATATCCTGGCAGGACAAAGTGCCCAACACAGAAGTTCTGTCCCGTGCTGGCCTTCCCTCCATGTTCACTCTACTCAGGCAGCGCAGGCTCCGCTGGCTAGGCCTCATTCACCGTATGGAGGATGGCAGAATCCCCAAAGACGTCCTCTACGGAGAACTGGCAACTGGCAGGAGAGACGTTGGCCGCCCACAGCTGCGCTTTAGAGACGTCTGCAAGAGAGACATGAAGGCCCTGGAGATCAACACAGAGCGCTGGGAGGACTTTGCAACGGACCGCTCCAAATGGAGAGGCACCCTGACCAGACAGCTCAAGACGGGTGAAGAGAGACTGACTGCTGCAGCAGATGACAAAAGGACCCGCAGGAAGAACCGCCACAGACCCAGCAACACGGAGACCACCACAAGTGCGACCTGTGCGACAGGGACTGCCATTCGCGCATCGGCCTGTTCAGCCACAGGCGGTGCTGTTCCAGCAGAGTTAGGCCGTGAGCAGCTGCCACTTTTCGTTCAGTTTCGTGGCACCCAACGGGGAACTAAAATTTTAGTGTTTCTAAATTAAGATTACATTATTGTAAGACAAAATATCGATGTTCCCACTTCCAAAGGTGTGGATAGCTGTATGAAAAATGCGATTGAAGTCAGTTGGTAATAATTGTCTGGCTACCTTAAACATGGCCCAGTCCGGGACGTTTTAACCAATCAGCGTCGTCCCTTTGGTCATGTGACAACAAAATGGCAGCGCCCACAGGGGTAGCGTGCGCTGAAAGCCTCTCCTGTGTTATTCACATTTCCGATAAGTTTTCGGGCAGTATCACTCGTTTTACTGAAGCATCGTGGGCAAAAGTACGTGAGTGTGCCCAAAAATGGCTTGTACTTGACCTACCCCCACAGAAAGTAGCAGAACAACGTCGCGACTTGTTCGAGAAAGGTGAGTGGCAGCCATTGTTTATGGTTGTACTGCGTGTGCCCTGGAGTCGTTTGGCTCCAATCATTTGTAACTCTAAATATGAACTAAAATGGAACCCTAGATGTCTAAAACCTTTGTCAACTGCTCACAGGGTGACCTAGTCCTGGTCTAAGACTCCGAGTAGGCCGATCTGGGGGTGTGGAGGCTAATAACCAAGGGACTCTGGGTGCCAGGTAACATAGTCCTAGTATAGATCTAGATGATGCAGATCGACTCACTGTGATGATGCATCTATCCCCAGAACCCACCCTGGGCCTGAATTAGAGTCAAAATATACCACTACCACAAAGTAGCTCAAATGGGAAAAGGGTAGCAATCCCAATGGGCTTAGCTCTGAGTCTGAGGGTTGGATGTACTTCTCAGCCCAAGCCCAAGGGGTGCAGTGTACTAGTAGGTGAGGGAGGAACAAGTTTGGGCATACATTTATATAGTTTGCACATAGTCACACCCATACTATCAAGCCTTAGGCGGATGGAAAATGGCCTGTTAAGAAAAGCCCATATGTTTGTGATGTGTCACCCAAGAAAGGTTAAACTCATGGCAGCAGTAGTCGCCTGTGTACTTTATGCTCTCAATAAATATGGGCACACGGTCTGTGCTTGCCATTTTGCAAGTTTACATTGAGCAGTGACTAGGTTGCACAAGGTCTCTATTATAAGCTCACTGTTAATGTGAAAATTATCTGCAATCTATATATGTTTTATATCTATATGGGTACAAGGTAGGCCTAATGTTATAATACCCTATGGTCCATATAATATGTTTTCAGATCTAAACAACCTTGATCCAACATTTGGCTACCATCGTGTGTGCTATAGCCGTTTTACGGACAAAACAAGAGTGGAACGTGCTGAAGCTCGTAAAAAACGACTGGCCGAAGCCCACATTGATGCATTACCACCCAACCAGGATGCGCTTCGAAAACATGTGGAGAGGTCAAATTATCAAGCAGCCATTCATCGCCGTGCCGTTCAGCAAACAATATCTGCCCCCAGTCCAGTGGGCCATGGCTGGATTTTGTTGCAGGAAGAACTGACTGTAGACTGGATGGCAACTGGTCCGGCGCCTGAAGAGATCTTGAACTATGTGCACTGTTCATGCAAGCGGAGTAGGTGCGAGGCCAGCAGATGTACATGCAAGGCATCGGATCTCAGCTGCACTGATCTATGCGCCTGCATCGATTGCGTGAATCGTGTTCTTACAGAATCTGAAAGATCTGTGGAAGCAGAGGAGGAAGGAAATGAGGGAGATGATTCTGGTGATGAATAAGGTGGAGGTTGAATACAGGTTGTATCAGGATATGACAGCTATACATGTTAGATTTATGTAAATTAGCAGAGTTCTTTGACACTCAATCACATAACTGACCAGGAATCGATTTCTCGGGTCAACGTTATTTGGAAAAGATGTATCAGACGTGATTCTAGGTAGAGTGGTTAAGAAGTTAGGCTATCCATGCCTATGACGGCCATCTTGGATTTATTTAAATGAGTGGAGTTCTTTGACCCTCAATCACATAAGTGACCTCAGAAATCGATTCCTGGGCATAACATTATCCGAAAATGATGTCTCAAACGTGATTCTAGGTGGACTGATTTAAAAAGTTCATCCATCCATGACGGCCATTTTTGATTTATGCAAATAAGCGGAGTTCTTTGACCCTCAATCACATATTTGACCTCAGAAATCGATTCCTCGGGTCAACATTGTGCAGAAAAGATGTCTCAAACGTGATTCTAGGTAGAATGGTTAAGAAGTTGGACTATACTGTACATGCCTGTGGTGGCCATCTTGGATTTATGCAAATGAGTGGAGTTCTTTGAGCCTCAATCACAAAAGTGACCTCAGAAATCGATTCCTGGACATAACATTATCGGAAAATGATGTCTCAAACGTGATTCTAGTTGTACTGATAAAAAAGTTAGGCCATTCATGGCAGCCATCTTGGATTTATGAAAATTAGCGGGGTTCTTTGACCCTCAGTCACACTAATGACCTCGGAAATCGATTCCTTGGGTTAACATTAGCCGAAAAGGACGTCTCCAACGTGATTCTAGGTAGAATGGCTAAAAAGTTAGTCCATCCATGGCAGCCATCTTGGATTTATGCAAATTAGCGTGGTTCTTTGACCCTCAATCACACAGTCGACCTCAGAAATCGATTCCTCGGCTCAACATTATCCGAAAAAGAGGCCTCAAATGTGTTTCTAGGTAGACTGGTTGAAATGTTAGGCCATTCATTCTCTTGGTTAGTCGTGGCAGCCATCTTGGATTTATGCAAATTTGACATAGCTATCCACACCTTAGACAGTGGGAACATCGATTTTTGGATTCAGCAGGGGTTTTTTTACATAGAAATCATCAAAGATCCCGTAGTTCCCAGTTGGGTGCCACGAAAATCATTTTCTAGCCACATTTTGAGGGAGCTGCTCACGGCCTAAGTAGACGTTTAGGATTCTCTTCCATGGTCATCATAGACCGACGGAGGCCGACGACGACGGGCGGGTCTCAAGGACAGCAGTGGGTTGGTTTTGTCAAATCTTGACGTATACGATTTATCCGGAAGAGTCAAACATTTCTGGCATTTCTTGGGAGAGGAAAACAAGATTTTTTTTTTTTTTAGATTTAGTATACTTTATTGATCCCCAGAGGGGAAATTGAGGGTCATCCACCACCTGGATGGATGAAGCAGCCACGATATGGCGCTATCCCTTAACCATTCACACACACATTCACACCTAGGGCCATATACCAAGCATACCAATCATACCAAGGCGTTCCTAGACCAGCTGGGAGACATAGTCTCTCCACCGAGTACTGGGTCTGCCCCGGGGTCTCCTCCCAGTGGGACGTGCCTGAAACACCTCAAGTGGGAGGCGTCCAGGAGGCATCACTGCAGATGCTGCTCCAATCCGTCTGTCGATCTCTCGCTCCATTTTCCCCTCACTCGTGAACAAGACCCCAAGATACTTAAACTCCTCCACTTGGGGCAGGAGCCTGTCCCCAACCAACCTGTTTTGAACATTTTTTGATAATTACGTGACCAATAGACACATTTTAGACAGTTCAAACCTACAAATGCACCATTTCTCAGTTAATGACCCCTTTAATGTCCAATAACTATATTTTGATTTCCAAATAATTCCGTGTGACCTTTGCCTGCGGTCTGAATGACCTCCCCTCCCCCCTCCCCCTTCTGCTCCATCCACTGCATACAGACAGCACAGCAGCTGCAGCCTGTTTCTGTGCTTCCTCAGCTTCAAGCAGAATCAGGTTGGTCAGTGTATTCATTAACCTAAGCCTCAGCACTTTTTGTTGCTATTGTGAAAGTACACACATTTGGTGATATACTTTTTTAAGAAGGGGGATGGTGGTTGTGGGGGGGGTATCTGTAAATTTAGCATACAGCGTAATGGTAATTTCAGTACAAATTTGCAAGAATAAAGGTGAAAAAATATGATCAAAAATGCTAATTTACAACTTAAAAATTCACAAATTAAGCAAGGCACAAATATCCATCCATCTTCTACCACTTTTCCAGAGGTCCGGGTTGCGGAGGCAGCAGTTCAAGCAGAGAAGCCCAGACCTCCCTCTCCCCAGCTACCTGCCTCAGCTCTTCTGAGAGGCTACCAAGGTGTTCTTAGGACAGCTGGGAGACATAGTCTCTCCAGCGTGTCCTGGGTCTGCCCCGGGGTCTCCTTCTAGTAGGACGTGCTCAAAACACCTTAAGTGGGAGGTGTCCAGTAGGCATCCTGATCAGATGCCCAAACCACCTCAACTTGCTCCTTTCAATGTGGCAGAGCAACGGTTCTACTCTGAGCCTCTTCCGGATGACTGAGCTCCTCACCCTATCTCTAAGGGTGAGTCCAGCGATCCTATGGAGGAAGCTCATTTCAGCCGCTTGTATCCGCAATCTCATTCTTTCGGTCATTACCCAAAATTCATGACCATAGGTGAGGTTATTAATGTAGACTGAATGGCAAATCGACAGCTTTTCCTAAGCTCAGCTCCCTCGTCACCATGACAGATGGGTGCAAAGTCCACATCACTGCAGATGCTGCTCTGATCCATCTGTCCACCTCCCACTTTATTCTCCTCTCACTCATGAATAAGACCCCAAGATACTTGAGCTCCTCCACTTGGGACAGGAGCTCGTCCCCAACCCAGAGAGGACAAGCCACCCTTTTTCGGCTGAGAACCATGGACTCGGACTTGGAGGTGCTAATTCTCATCTCCTTTACACTCAGCAGCAAACCATCCCAGTAAGACCTGTAGGTCATTGCTGGATGAAGCCAACACGACAACATCATCTGAAAACAGCAGAGATGAGATCCTGCTGTCGCCAAACATGACACCCTCCGTTCCTTGGCTGCGCCTGGAAATCCTGCCCATAAAAATTATGAACAGGATCAGTGACAAAGGGCAGCCCTGGCAAAGTCCAGCTCTCAGTGGAAACAAATCCGACAAAGTGTTGGCAGTATGGACCAAACTCTCACAACTGTTGTATAGAGACCGGATGGCTCGTAACAACAAGCCCGATACCCCATACTCCCGAACCCCCACAAAAACACATGAGGGGCACAGTCGAATGCTTTCTCCAAGTCCATAAAACACATGTAGACTGATTGGGCAAACTCCCACAAACCCTCAAGGATTCTCGAGGGGGTAAAGAGCTGGTCCAATGTGTCACGGCCAGGACGAAAACCATATTGCTCCTCCTGAATCCGAGGTTTGACCAACAGCTGTACTCTCCAGTACTCTGGCATAGACCTTCACAGGAAGGCTGAGGAGTATGATCTCCCTAAAGTTGGAACACACCCCCTGGTCCCCTTTCTTGAAGAGAGGAGCCACCACCCCAGCTTATCATGCGAGAGGCACTGTCCCTGACCTCCACGCAATGTTGCAGAGCATGTCAGCCATGACAGCACTACATCATCCAGAGCCTTGAGGTATTCAGGGTGAATCTCGTCTATCCCCGGGGCCCAGCCACCAAAGAGTTTGTTAGCCACTTTGGTGACCTCAGCCCCTGTGATGAGTCAACCCTCTCGTCCTCAAGCTCTGCTTCCTCTGTGGAAAGCGTGTCAATGGGATTGAGGAGATCCTCAAAGTATTCCTTCCATCGCCTGATGATATCCCCAGTCAAAGTCAGCAGCACCCCATCCACACCATACACAGTGTGGACAGGGAGCTGTTTCCCCCTCCCGAGTCACCGGACAGTTTGCCAGAATCTCTTCAAGGCCGGCCGGAAGTCTTGTTCCATGGCTTCACCAAGCTCCTCTCACACCCAAGTTTTTGCTTCAGCAACCACCTGTGTTGCACTACACTTGGCCTGCCGGTACACCCCAACTGCTTCGGGAGTCCCACAAGCCAACCAAGCTCGATAGGACTCCTCCTTCAGCTTGATGGCTCCCACTCACTACTGGTGTTCACCACTTGGTTTAGGGGTTGCCACAACGAGATGCACCGATGACTTTGCGGCCGCAGCTCTGGGCAGCCGCTTCAACAATGGATGTGGAGAACATGGCCTATTCAGACTCCATGTCTCCAGACTCCCTCAGAATGTGGTCAAAGTTCTCCAGAGGTGGGAGTTGAAAACTTCCCAGACAGGGGCCTCAGCCAGATGTTCCCGGCACACCCTCACTGTACGTTTGGGTTTACCAGGTCTGAATGGTATCCTACCCTGCCATGGGATCCAACCCACCACCAGGTAGTGATCAGTTGACAGCTCTGAACCTCTCTTTACCCAAATGTTCAAGACATATGGTCGCAGGTCTGGTGGTACGATAACAAAATCGATCATCGAGCTGCAACCTACTGTAAGGTGTCCTGGTCCCAGCTGCGCATATGGACACCCTTATGCTTGAACATGGTGTTTGTTATGGACAAACTGGTTGGCACAGAAGCCCAATAACTGAACACCACTTGGGTTCAGATTGAACAGGCCATTCCTCCCAATCACCCTCTTCCAGGTTTCACTGTTGTTGCCCACGTGCGCATTGAAGTCCCCCAGTAGGACAATGGAGTCTCCAAGAGGAGAACTCTCCAATACCCCAGTCAGAGACTCCAAAAAGGGTGGGTACTCTGAACCATCATTTGGTGCATAGGCACAAATGATGGTCAGGACCCATCTCCCAACACGACGGTGCAGGGAAACAACTCTTTCGCCCACCAGGGAAAACACCAATGTCAAGGCAGCAAGGTGGGTGGTGGTGGTGGTGGTGGGGGATAAAAGAATACCCAAACCTGCTCCCTGCCTCTAGCCCAGGGCAACTCCAGAGCAGGTCAAGCTCGAGCCCCTCTCCAGGAGACTGGTAACAGCCCCAGAGCTGTGTGTTGAGGTGAGCTCAACTATATCTAGTCTGTATCTCTCAACCTCATGCACAGCTCAGGCTTCTTCCACACCTGAGGGGGGGACATTCCATGTCCAGAAAGCCAGTTTAGGAAGTTGGGGATCAGACCGCCAAGGTCTCCGCCTTCAACTGCCACCTGATCCGCCTAGCGCCAAGCCCCCATGGTCCCTCCTGCAGGTGATGAACCCACTGGAGGGCAGACCCATGTAACTTTTTCGAGCTGAGCCTGGCCAGGTCCTATGGGCAGTAGGGGTGTGATATATCGTATCGTTCACGATAATACCGGTATAAATTTTGATACCAGTGTAAAAATGAATATTGCGATATTTGGGGTCTGCTACGTGACGTCACACCGCATAGAAACTGCAAAACAAACATGGCGGGAAGCTGCCGCTCCGAAGTCAGACTGTCTTCAGTTGAGTGGAAATATTTGTTTCACTTTCTGTTTTAGACTGCTGTCACGTAAAAAACAAACAAATAAACAAAAAAAAAACGGTGCAGCACTGTGGATAATCTGCCTGCATTTTTTCCGCACGTCAGCACCGCTGGAGCGGTATTAACATTGAACAATGTGCAGCTCGAAGTGGCTGTAGATTTTTACTTCCATTTTGCCCGCTTTACCTTGATTTTATTCAACCACCTGAAGAGAGAGGGGGGAAAAAAAACATCCGTTCAGTGCAACAGTGACAGCCAAAAGCCCCAGGACAGGTCCATTGCAACAGTCGGGAGTAATGCAGGCAAAGTGATTCAGCATAAAACCCGACCTCTGTGTGCAGTTAAGATGTAACGGCTTATTTTATTTTCTTGTGATATTTGATACAGAACTGAAAAATATTTTAAACTAAATGTGAGCTGTTTATAAAATGGAGAAATTTGGAGTTAAAATGGAGGGTTTTTTTTGTTTTTTCTGAGTATGTTGAAGGTAAGTAATGGTGGCTGGTGAAACTGTCCTTTTTGCATAAAATTAAAAGAAAAAAACTCTGTTCTGCAATATCATGAAAAATATTGTTATCGTGAAAATTCACAGAAATATTGTGATGTCATTTTTAGGCCATATTGCCCACCCCTAATGGGCAGAAACCCGGCCACCAGATGCTCGCCATCAAGCCCCTCCCCCAGGCCTGGCTCCGGGGCGGGGCCCCAGTAACCCCATACCAGGCGGGGTACACTGAATCCTTGCTCTAACATTCATCATGAGAGTCTGTTAGATCGTTCCTAGTCTGGACCATCACCCAGGACCAGTTTATAGTGGGTGACCCTACCAGAGGAAAATTGTTCTGGACAGCATAGCTCCTGGGATCACTAGGGCACGCAAACCCCCCACCTTGATAAGGTGGCGATGCATGAGGAGAAGTCCCAAATATATGAGAAAAAAGTGATATTTTCGTGAGAAAACACAACTTCCAAATGCTGAGGGGAAAAAATACATTTCCAAGAAAAAAGTCATAAATTTACAACAATAAAGTAATTTTTATACATTTTTTAAAAAAAAATTTTTTCTTATAAATGTCCAGTTTTCTCACCAATTAGTGATGTTTTTCGTATAAACATTACCATTTTTTCTTAGTAAGTTATAACTTTTTTTTTTTTTTTTTTTTAAATAAACTTGCAACTTTTTCCTGGCAAATTTATTACCATTGTTGTAAATTTAGTACTTTTTTCTTTCAATTTCCCATGTTTTGTGATAAAATTGTTACCTTTTCTCCACACAAGTTTACAATATACTCATAAATTTGTAACTTTTTTTCCTCAAATTTGCATGATTTTTCTTATACATTTGCTCCTGTTCTCTCCCTGATATACTGACTTGTCTAGTGTAAACAATCCTTGCAGTCTTTATGGGGATGGAGAGCAGCAGGTTAACAGCGGGGAGGATTTTGGATCATTTTACTGACAAGGGGAACAGCCTTTTAAATTTTTTACAAAGATTTAATTATTTGAATGGAAAATTAATATTTTATTTATTGAAAGAAAAGCCTTTTTTAGATTTTTGCAAAAATTTATTTATTTTGAACAGATATTTAAGTTTCCAAAGGAAGCTGCCCATTTTTGTCCTGTAACTACATCATTAAATCATCATTAATAACGTGACGACCTAATAGTATTGAATGCAAAAGACGCAATAGACTTACACAATGGTCCCCTCCAGTATACAACTAGGACAATATCAGTCGCTACAGAGGGTGACAATATGTATGGGTACATATTCATAGTATGTAGGATAACTAAGCAGACGGTTATGCTGTTTATTCCATCTAGCTCCGCACTGTGTGTTTATAGATTTATATATTTACAGTTAGGCCCAGAAATATTTGGACAGTGACACAATCTTCATGATTTGGGCTCTGCATGCCACCACATTGGATTTGAAATGAAACAACTACAACGGAATTGAAGTGCAGACTTTAAGGTTTAATTCAAGGGGTTGAACAAAAATATATGATTCAACATGTAGGAATTGTAGCTATTTTTATACAAACGCTCCTCATTTCAGGGGCTCAAAAGTAATTGGACAAATAAACATGGACATCACCAAACGCTGGGTTTCCTCCTTTGTGATGCTCTGCCAGGCCTTTACTGCAGCTGTCTTCAGTTGTTGCTTGTTTGTGGGTCTTTCTGCCTTAAGTTTTGTCTTGAGCAAGTGAAATGCATGCTCGATTGGGTTGAGATCTGGTGATTGACTCGGCCATTGCAGAATATTCCGCTTCGTTGCTTTAAAAAACTCCTGGGTTGCTTTTGCAGTATGTTTTTGATCATTGGTGAAGCGCCGTCCAACCAACTTTGCTGCATTTGGCTGAATCTGAGCAGAAAGTATATCCCTATACACTTCAGAATTCATCCGGTTGCTTCTGTCTTTTGTCACATCATCAATAAACACAAGTGACCCAGTGCCACTGGAAGCCATGCACGCCCATGCCATCACACTGCCTCCACCATGTTTTACAGAAGATGTAGTGCTTGGATCATGAGCTGATCCAATTCTTCTCCAAACTTTCTTCTCCCCATCATTCTGGTACAGGTTGATCTTGGTCTCATCTGTCCAAAGAATGCTGTTCCAGAACTGGGCTGGCTTCTTCAGCTGTTTTTTGGCAAAGTCAATTCTGGCCTTTCTATTTTTGAGGCTGATTCATGGTTTATACCTTGTGGTGAATCCTTTGTATTTACTCTCATGAAGTCTTCTCTTTATGGTAGACTTAGATACTGATACACCTACTTCCTGGAGAGTGTTCTTCACTTGAGTGGATGTTGTGAAAGGGTTGTTCTTCACCATGGAAAGGATTCTGTGATCATCCACCACTGTTGTCTTCCGTGGACGTCCAGGCCTTTTTGAGTTCCCAAGCCCACCAGTGCACTCTTTTTTTTCTCAGAATGTACCAAACTGTTGATTTGGCTACTCCTGACATTTCTGCTATCTCTCTGATGGATTTCTTCTTTTTTTCAGCCTCAGGATGGTCTGTTTCATCTCCATTGAGAGCTCCTTTGACCGCATGTTGTGTGTTCACAGCAACAGCTTCCAAATGCAAACGCCACACCTGGAATCAACTCCAGACCTTTTAACTGCTTAATTGATGACAGGTTAACGAGGGAAGAGCCCATGCAGCCTTGTTATTTTTTTTTTTTTTTTTGCAGCCTTCTGAGTCAATTGTCCAATTCCTTTTGGTCCCTTGAAAAAGAGGCAGCTACGTATTAAAGAGCTGTAATTCCTAAACCCTTGCTCCAATTTGGATGTGAATACTCTCAAATTACAGCTGAGAGTCTGCACTTTAAGCCCATATTGATTATATAATTGTATCCTGAATATGTTTTCGTAAACAGCTAAAATAACAAAACTTGTGTCACTGTCCAAATATTTTTGGGCCTAACTGTATATGTACATATGTATATTTGCTGCTCTTGTCTTCTTGATTGTTGCTCTGAGTGTTGCTATCCCTGTGCTGTTGCAATCCTGGAATTTCCCCATTGTGGGACTAATAAAGGCTTATCTTATCTTATCTTAATGATGAAGACCATGGTCGTGTGAGTTGATAGTTTTGGAAAAATCTATGGAGTATTAAATATCTCCGTGAGCATCTAGGTATTAAGATAAAATTGATATACCAAGTAAGTACAGTAAAATTTGCACTACATATTTTTTTCAGTATTTAGGAGTGCCCTTTGTTGTTTTGTTTTTCTTTTGTTTCGGTGACTGTCTGATGGACTGAAAAGTCACCTGGTTTTTATTTTTCTGGTACCTAAATAGATGTTTGTGTTTGTTACATAAAGCATTTAAAATTGTCGGCATCGACAAAAAAATTATATTTACAGCCGATATAATAGTATTACAGCAGACAGTCAGGAGTGATGCCCGAATGTGGCGTTATGCTTTTCAAGCAGCATGAGAGAATGATGTCATCACTTCAGGCAGCGTAGATAAACACGTCTGCCTCTACAGACATGCAAGGAATAGACGTGAGGAAATTAATCTCCAAAGCCCAACAAGAGAAAGACACAAAGGTGAAGGAAAAAAAAAAAACAAGCTGCAGCCTCCTTCAGAGCGCTCAAAGAAAGGGGGACGGAGCCCATGACCATCCGATGGCCAAAGGCGCCACCCAAAAACCCGCAGAGTCCGATGCTCCCGAAAACCAGCCACTCCCACTCACTGAAAACTTTGGCAGACCCGAACTGCGGACTCCCAATGAGTCGCAGGTAATTTTCAGATTGGCTCTACCTGAGTTACAAGCTGGTTCTAAGTTCTATTTGAAAAAGATGCTGCTTAGTAGGCTTCTATTTTGAAGCAATTTATGTGGTCCAGTTTATATGATGTGGAGTTAAGTCTGTAAATCACATGCAGCTTTATTTGTGCTTTTCTATTCAGTAGTGTAAAAATATTACTGACCTATTCATGCTAATGCAAATTGTTTTAGTTATTGTACAGTTGTGCAGTGAATGCACTTTATTTTCACATGATCCCTGTGGACAGATTACATTCATTTACATGTTTCCTTTTGCCATGAATGTGGCTGTTCTAATGAAAGTCACAGTAGCAGTATCCTCCAAGCCTGTTAAAAGGAGGAAGCTTATAGTTCTGCTGAACACGTTACTAAAATAAATGGTATGGATTTATTTTCATATTAAGGTGAGGTAGTAGTCTTATTTTCCTTGGGGAATGTGTCTTTATATGCCAGTTAATTTTTTAATTTATTTCTATTTAACCCTTATTTAACCAGGAGAGACTCGTTGAGATTAAAAATCTCTTTTTCAAGAGTGTCCTGGCCAAGACAGGTAGCAGCACAGTTTCAAACACAGACAATTAAAACGAAGCTTCCCTTCATACACCATCCATCCATCTTCTACCGCTTTTCCGGAGGTCCGGGTCGCAGAGGCAGCAGTTCAAGCAGAGAAGCCCAGACTTCCCTCTCCCCAGCCACCTGCTCTAGCTCTTCAGAGAGGATACGAAGGCGTTCCCAGACCAGCTGGGAGTCATAGTCTCTCCACCGAGTCATGGGTCTACCCCGGGGTCTCCTCCCAGTGGGACGTGCCCGAAACGCCTCAAGTGGGAGGTGTCCAGGAGGCATCCTAATCAGATACCCATACCACCTCAACTCACTCCTTTCAATGTGGAGGAGCAGCAGTTCTACTCTGAGCCTCTCCCGGATGACTGAACTCCTCACCCTATCTCTAAGGGTGAGTCCAGCAATCCTACGAAGAAAGCTCATTTCAGCCGCTTGTATCCGCGATCTTGTTCTTTCGGTCATTACCCAAAGCTTGTGACCATAGGTGAGAGTAGGAACGTAGATTGACTGGTAAATCAACAGCTTTGCCTTAGAGCTCAGCTCCCTCTTGACCACAACAGACCGGTACAACGTCCGCATCACTGCAGATGCTGCTCCAATCCGTCTGTCAATCTCTCGCTCCATTTTCCCCTCACTCGTGAATAAGACCCCAAGATACTTAAACTCCTCCACTTGGGGCAGGAGCCTGTCCCCAACCCAGAGAGGACAATCCACCTTTTTCTGGCTAAGGACCATGGACTCGGACTTGGAGGTGCTGATTCTCATCCCAGCCTCTTCACACTCAGCGGCAAACCGTCCCAGCAAGAGCTGTAGGTCATTGCTGGATGAAGCCAACAGGACAACATCATCTGCAAACAACAAGAGATGAGATCCTGTGGTCACCAAGCATGACACCCTCCATTCCCTGGCTGCGCCTAGAAATCCTGTCCATAAAAATTATGAACAGGATCGGTGACAAAGGGCAGCCCAGGCGGAGTCCAACTCTCACTGGGAATGAGTCCTACTGAGTGTTGGCAATACGAACCAAACTCTCACAGCAGTCGTACAGAGACCGAATAGCTCGTAACAACAAGCCCGATACCCCTTACTCCTGAAGCACCCCCCACAAAAAAACACGAGGGACGCGGTCGAATGCCTTCTCCAAGTCCACAAAACACATGTAAACTGGTTGGGCAAACTCCCACGAACCCTTGAGAATTCTCGAGAGGGTAAAGAGCTGGTCCGATGTGCCATGGCCAGAACAAAAACCACATTGCTCCTCCTGATTCCGAGGTTCGACCAATGGCCGGACTCTCCTCTCCAGTACCTTGGCATAGACCTTCCCAGGGAGGCTGAAGAGTGTGATCCCTCCAAAGTTGGAGCACACCCTCCGGTCCCCTTTTTTGAAGAGAGGAACCACTACCCCGGTTTGCCATACCGAAGGCACTGTCCCCGACCTCCACGCAATGTTGCAGAGGCGTGTCAACCATGATAGCCCTACAACATCCAGGGCCTTCAGGTACTCAGGGCAAATCTCGTCCACCCCCGGGACCCGGCCACCAAGGAGATTTTCAACCACCTTGGCGACCTCAGCCCCTGTGATAGGCGAGTCATCCCCCTCGTCCACAAACCGTGCTTCCTCTGTGGAAGGCGTATCAGTGGGATTGAGGAGATCCTCGAAGTATTCCTTCCATCGCCCGACAATATCCCCAGTCGAAGTCAACAGCGCCCCATCCGCACCATACACAGTGTGGACAGGGAGCTGCTTTCTCCTCCTGAGCCGCTGGACAGTTTACCAGAATCTCTTCGAGGCCGACCGAAAGTCTTGTTCCATGGCCTCACCGAACTCCTCCCATACCCGAGTTTTTGCTTCAGCAGCCACCCAAACTGCATTCCGCTTGGCCTGCCAGTACACCTCAGCTGCTTTGGGAGTCCCACAAGCCAACCGAGCCTGATAGGACTCCTTCTTCAGCTTAATGGACCCCCTCACCACTGGTGTCCACCACTTGGTTCGGGAGTTGCCACCACAAGATGCACCGACCACCTTGCGGCTGCAGCTCTGGGCCACCACTTCAAAAACAGAGGTGGAGGACAAGGCCCATTCAGACTCCATGTCTCCAGACTCCTTCGGAATGTAGTTGAAGTTCTTCCGGAGGTGGGAGTTGAAGACCTCCCAGACAGGGGCCTCAGCCAGATGTTCCCAGCACACCCTCACTATACGTTTGGGTCTACCAGGTCTGAATGGCATCCTCCCCAGCCATCGGATTCAATTCACCACCAGGTAGTGATCAGTTGACAGCTCTGCACCTCTCTTTACCCAAGTGTCCAAGACATACGGTCACAGGTCCGATGACACAACAACAAAATTGATGATGGATCTGTGACCTAGGGTGTCCTGGTGCCAGGTGCACATACGGACACCCTTATGCTTGAACATGGTGTTCGTTATGGACAAACTGTGGTTAGCACAGAAGTCCAATAACTGAACACCACTCGGGTTCAGATCGGGCAGGCCGTTCCTCCCAATCACCCCCTCCAGGTTTCACTGCCATTGCCCACGTGCGCATTGAAGTCCCCCAGTAGGACAATGGAGTCTCCAAGAGGAGCACCCTCCAGCACCCCAGTCACAGACTCCAAAAAGGGTGGGTACTCTGAACCATCATTTGGTGCATAGGCACAAATGATGGTCAGGACCCGTTTCCCAAACCGAAGGCGCAGGGAAACAACCCTTTTGTCCACCGGGGAAAACTCCAATATAGAGGCAGCAAGGTGGGGGGATACAAGAATACCCACCCCTGCTCGTCGCCTCTCGCCCGGGGCAACTCCAGAAAAGGCCAAGCTCCAGCCCCTATCCAGGAGACTGGTTCTGGACCCGGAGCTGTGTGTTGAGGTGAGGCCGACTATATCTAGCCGGTATCTCTCAACCTCGTACACCAGCTCAGGCACCTTCCCCACCATAGAGGTTGTTATGTCCGTGGGTTTCTACTTTAGATTACCACTCGGAGGAACAAACACAAAGACACACACGGCTGCAGGTCATTAGCTTGCTCGTTTACTCAGGCATACGCACACATACACGTCAGTTCAGTTCAATGAGCACACTCTTATACTACTGGCGATGCCACAAGGTATAGCGCCCACCAATGGGGTGGCATATGCAAATGCAACTCATACAACTCATACAACTCGCATACATCACATCTCCTCCCCACTAAATGTTGTACCCACCCCCAAGATACACAAAGCAAACAACTTTTATTATTTTAAAAACACACACTAGCCTTGAGGCTGGGAGTAGACGATCCCAAACCCCTGAGTCAGTCAAGGGTTTATTCTGCCCTTTTGGTGAGACGTGACTCTCTCATCTAACACATAAAAAAGGTCTCTTATTCAAAAATGTCCAATATATGTCTCTTAAAAGTATCTTCAACAAAGTTTATGGAACATAACACTCTGGTGGTCTAGTAATACGAGAAGGATATCTCTTACCAGTCTCTGGAGGTGATGTGGTGTTTCCCTCTGAGGTTACCTGGGGTAGTGGTGAGGGGTCACTCACAGGAACCGGAGTAGCTGGTTCTGGAACAGTCTTTTCCAGCACAGGCAGGTCTGCTGAGATGCACGACGATGCAGCTCCGCCGTCGTCTGTAGAGGTATCCAATTCAACAACCCTGGCCAGCATCTGGTCCGCGTGTCGCCTCCAGTGCTGCGATGCGCCGATGTTGACGGTGTAGGATACAGGGCCAGTCTCAGCTGAAACAACCCCTGGTATCCACTTCTTCTTTCCTCTCCCGTAATCCCGAACAAGAACTGGGTCTCCCACCTTGAACGTTCTGGCTTTAGCATGCATTCCTCGATATGCACACTGTGCCTCTTGTGCTTTCTCTACCTCTGATGTCACGCTAGGCTTCAGCAGGTCCAATCGAAATCGCAGCTTGCGATGCATGAAAAGCATAGACGGGGACTCCTTCGTTGTAGAATGTGGAGTGTTACGGTACGTGAGTAGAAAGGCGTCCAGTCGGTGTTGTATGGAAGTAGTTCCCATGGAACGCTTCAGTGACTGCTTGAATGTCTGTACAAAACGTTCTGCAAGACCATTTGTTGATGGATGGAATGGTGCAGAGCGAATGTGCTTTACTCCATTGCCTTTCATAAAAGTGTCAAACTCGTGTGAGGTAAACTGAGGTCCATTATCACTCACTAACAACTCAGGGAGCCCATAGCGACTAAATAACCCTCGGAGCACCTGGATGGTATTAGCCATTGTAGTGGAACTCATAAGGTGTACCTCAGGCCATTTTGAATGGGCGTCTACAACCACCATAAACATTTGGCCCTGGAACGGCCCAGCAAAGTCAACATGAATTCTCTGCCATGGAGATCCAGGCCAGGTCCATGGGTGGAGTGGTACTGGTCCCGGTGCTTTCTGTGTGAATTGACAGGACTGGCATGTTTTTGAGACCTGTTCAATTTGAGCGTCAATTCGGGGCCACCACATGTAACTGCGGGCGACAGCTTTCATTTTGACAAAACCTGGGTGTCCAGTATGCAGTTCCGACAGCAGTCGTGATCTCAATTTTGAGGGAATGACAACGCGCACACCCCACATAAGGCAACCTTGCTGGAGTGTCAACTCATCCCTCCGGCTGATGAATGGCGCCAATGTGCTGGCCACATCCTGGACCCTCGGAAAGCGACCTGTGGAGACCATCTCCAGGACTTGAGCAAGGACAGGATCACCCCTGCTCTCTCGGCAGATTTCTCGACAGTTCACAGGTAAGGCTTCTAGGTGTTTAATGTGAAAACTGTCCACAGTACTGATTCTCTCTCTTGATGATGTTGGTAATGGAAGGCGTGAAAGCCCAGCCGCATTTCCATGACGAGCTGCCTCTCGGTACTGTATGGTGTAATTATGGGCAGCTAACAGGAGAGCCCACCGCTGCATTCTAGCAGCAGCCATAGATGGTGTGGCTTTGCACGGACTCAGAATAGTGGTCAATGGGCGATGATCTGTAAGGAGTGTAAACTGCCTGCCATACAGATAATGATGGAATTGACGAACTCCAAATATAATGCCAAGAGCTTCGCGCTCAATATGGGCATAATTGCGTTCTGCCTTATTCAGAGTCCTTGATGCAAAAGCTATGGGCCTCTCTTGTCCATTCGGGAAAATGTGTGAAATGACACTACCTACACCATAAGGTGATGCGTCACACGCCAACCGAATGGGAAGTTGTGGATCATAATGGGTTAACACGCTTTGAGAGAGTAGCTGTTCTTTTGCCTCTTTGAAAGATGCAGCACATTCAGATGTCCATTGCCATTATTTTCCTTTACACAACAAAGTATTCAGTGAGCTTAAGATAGATGACAAGTTGGGGATAAATCTGCTGTAATAATTAATTAGCCCCAAGAAAGAATGTAACTGACTCACGTCTGTAGGTGCAGGAGCCTCCACAATTGCCCTGACTTTCTCTGGTGCCTTTTGTAGACCCTGGGCATCAATGACGTGACCCAGATATTCCAGTGAATCCTTGAAAAATTCACATTTTTCCTTCCGTACTTGCAAACTGAATTCTTCCAAGCGCCCTAGGACTGCATCTAGATTTTTCGGATGCTGCACACGATCCTGTCCACTGACCAATATATCGTCCAGGTAACAGTGAATGTTCGGCAGACCCTGGAGGACTTGGTCCATGGCACGCTGGAATATCGCTGGTGCTGAGGTAATTCCAAATGCCAGCCTGTTGTAACAAAACAGACCGTTGGATGTAGTTATTGTGAGATATTTTCTGGAATTTCCCTCTGTCACCATTTGCAAATAGGTATGAGATAAGTCCAGTTTACTAAAATGCTGCCCCCCCGAAAGTGATGCGAATAGATCTTCAATGCGTGGAATTGGGTATTTCTCCACACACAGGGCAGGATTAACTGTGACTTTAAAATCCCCACATATCCTAACATCTCCGTTCTTTTTCACAACGGGCACAATGGGTGTTGCCCATTCACTGAATTTGACAGGGGATATGATGCCCTGCTCACACAATCGATCAATTTCAGCCTCCACTTTTGGCCTAAGGGCATAGGGAACGACTCTCGCTTGACAGAACCGTGGCACATGATCCGGCTTCAGCGCTATGGCTACTTCCATGCCTTTCAGAGTGCCTAATTCTTTTTTAAAGACCTCTGCATGTCTTTGTAGCACGCCCTCTAGCGTCTCCTCCCGGACCGTCTTTATTTCTCGCCAGTCAGTTTGAATCCTCCGCAGCCAGTCCCGACCAAAAAGTGGGGGTGAACTTCCCCGAACCACATACAGTGGTAGTCTAGCCCTCTGCTTGTTCATCCTCACTGAAACGGTGATGACGCCCTCTGCTGGAATCACCTCGCCCGTATATGTTTTCAGCATTATATGGGTTTGGCGCAAGGGCAAGTCCTTAAAGTGTGCATCATACAGTTTTCTTGAAATCAGAGAAACGGCAGCACCGGTATCTAATTCCATAATAATCCTTTTACCTTCAATTTTTGGTTTAACACACATGTATGACAAATTACTCTGCTGAGACACCATATGCAGGCTCACTTCAGTGTCTGTAGTGCTACCATCAATAGATATTTCTTTAACATCCAATTGGTGCACCCTTTTTTTTTTCTTTTTAGCTTTATACTCCACTGGTTTCTCCTTATTTACAGTCTCTTTGTTCCTGCACATTTTCGAGATATGTCCTCTCTTACCGCATTTGTGGCATTTTTGCTCCTTATAAAAACAATCGCTCTCTTTGTGGTTCATTTTTCCACAGCGCGAACATTTCGTGTGTTGTTTATCATGTGGTGACAGTGCATGCACTTTCAGCGCGTTGCTCAGCTGATGTGTCTCGCGAGCTACTGTCTCCATTGACACGGCTAGTTCCATTGCTTTGGAAAAAGTAAGCTTCTCCTCCGTCAGCAATTTTTTTTGGATAGCTTCTATATTCAGTCCACAAACGAGCCTATCCCTCAATACATCCTGCAGGTGCATACCAAACTCGCAGTGTTCAGAAAGCTTTTTAATGACTGCTATGTATTGCGTCACAGTTTCTCCCTCTTGTTGGTTCCGTTTATGAAAGCGAAATCTTTCAGCAATCACAGTTGGCTTTGGGGAAAAGTGGTCTTTCAAAACTTCCGTGAGTTGAGCATATGTCTTAGCCCCTGGCTTATCTGGAGCTACGAGGCTACGTAAAAGTCCATATGTTGACGCACCAATTACACTTAAGAAAACAGCAAGCTTTTTCTCCTCTGCAATACCATTTGCCGTTACAAAATACTCAAACCTCTCAACGTAGGTTGTCCACTGCTCCACCGACTCATCGAATGGGTTAATGTGTCCAATAAATCCAGCCATGGCGTGCAGTTAGCTAGCGTTTAGCATTCTTGTCACCCGGCGTCCTGTCACCCGGTGTCCTGTCACCTGGCGCGCTGTCACCTGGCGTCCTGTCACCTGGTGTGCCGCGCCCAGCCAAACTCCCACCAGGACAAACGTTCCTCTTCCTCCGTCACTCGCAGTCAATACCGCGGCGAGACTTGGAAACCTAAAGTTATCCTCGTCGCCAATGATGTTATGTCCGTGGGTTTCTACTTTAGATTACCACTCGGAGGAACAAACACAAAGACACACACGGCTGCAGGTCATTAGCTTGCTCGTTTACTCAGGCATACGCACACATACACGTCAGTTCAGTTCAATGAGCACACTCTTATACTATTGGCGATGCCACAAGGTACAGCGCCCACCAATGGGGTGGCATATGCAAATGCAACTCATACAACTCCCATACATCACAGAGGTGAGATTCCATGTACCAAAAGCCACTTTAGAAAGCTTGGGATTAGTCCGCCAAGGTCTCCGCCTTTGACCGCCACCTAATCCACATAGCACCGGACCCCCATGATCCGTCTTGCAGGTGGTGAGCCCACTGGAGGGCGGACCCATGTAACTCCTTTGGGCTGAGCCCGGCCGGGTCCCATGGGTGGAAACCCGGCCACCAGATGCTAGCCATCGAGCCCCTCCCCCAGGCCTGGCTCCAGAGTGGGGCCCTGGTAACCCTATACCGAGCGGGGTACACTGGATCCTTGATCTAGAATTTATCACGAGAGTCTGTTGGATCGTTCTTAGTCTGGCCGTTCACCCAGGACCAGTTTGTCTTGGGTGACCCTATCAGAGGCAAATTGCCCCGGACAACATAGTTCCTGGGATCACTGGGGCACGCAAACCCCCCACCACGATAAGGTGACGATCCACGAGGGGATACACATAGACATTAAAAACACGATACATACATAATACACAACTATCTAAAAACTAATCATTACTTTAAGACAAAGGAGATATAAATAAGTGGGGAAAATATCCATCCATCCATCCATCTTCTACCGCTTTTCCGGAGGTCCGGGTCGCGGAGGCAGCAGTTCAAGCAGAGAAGCCCAGACTTCCCTCTCCCCAGCCACCTGCTCCAGCTCTTCAGAGGGGATACCAAGGCGTTCCCAGACTAGCTGGGAGACATAGTCTCTCCACCGAGTCCTGGGTCTGCCCCGGGGTCTCCTCCCAGTGGGACGTGCCTGAAACACCTCAAGTGGGAGGCGTCCAGGAGGCATCCTAATCAGATGCCCATACCACCTCAACTGACTCCTTTCAATGTGGAGGAGCAGCGGTTCTACTCTGAGCCTCTCCCGGATGACTGAGCTCCTCACCCTATCTCTGAGGGTGAGTCCAGCAATCCTACGGAGAAAGCTCATTTCAGCCGCTTGTATCCGCGATCTCGTTCTTTCGGTCATTACCCAAAGCTCGTGACCATAGGTGAGAGTAGGAACGTAGATTGACTGGTAAATCGACAGCTTTGCCTTAGAACTAAGCTCCCTCTTCACCACAACAGACCGGTACAACGTCCGCATCACTGCAGATGCTGCTCCAATCCGTCTGTCGATCTCTCGCTCCATTTTCCCCTCACTCGTGAACAAGACCCCAAGATACTTAAACTCCTCCACTTGGGGCAGGAGCCTGTCCCCAACCCGGAGAGGACAATCCACCTTTTTCCGGCTGAGGACCATGGACTCGGACTTGGAGGTGCTGATTCTCATCCCAGCCGCTTCACACTCAGCGGCAAACCGTCCCAGCAAGAGCTGTAGGTCATTGCTGGATGAAGCCAACAGGACAACATCATCTGCAAACAACAGAGATGAGATCCTGTGGTCACCAAGCATGACACCCTCCATTCCCTGGCTGCGCCTAGAAATCCTGTCCATAAAAATTATGAACAGGACCGGTGACAAAGGGCAGCCCTGGCGGAGTCCAACTCTCACTGGGAATGACTCCGACCGAGTGTTGGCAATGCGAACTAAACTCTCACAACGGTCGTACAGAGACCGAATAGCTCGTAACAACAAGCCCGATACCCCATACTCCCGAAGCACCCCCCACAAAAATCCACGAGGGACGCGGTCAAATGCCTTCTCCAAGTCCACAAAGCACATGTAAACTGGTTGGGCAAACTCCCACGAACCCTCAAGAATTCTCGAGAGGGTAAAGAGCTGGTCCGATGTGCCACGGCCAGGACGAAAACCACATTGCTCCTCCTGAATCCGAGGTTCGACCAACGGCCGGACTCTCCTCTCCAGTACCTTGGCATAGACCTTCCCAGGGAGGCTGAGGAGTGTGATCCCTCTAAAGTTGGAGCACACCCTCCGGTCCCCTTTTTTGAAGAGAGGAACCACCACCCCGGTTTGCCATGCCAAAGGCACTGCCCCCGACCTCCACGCAATGTTGCAGAGGCGTGTCAACCATGACAACCCAACAACATCCAGGGCCTTGAGGTCCTGGATGTTGTTGGGTTGTCATGGAAAATATGGGGAAAATATGTGGGGAAAATATGTGCATAGTATATTGGATACTACTTTGTAACTATCATCATATCGGCTATCTGCAAAGATTTTGAATAAAGTTTCAATATATTGCATCTGTCCCTCACGGATTGCCACCTTATCAGGGTGGTGGTGGTGGGGGGTGAGCCCTTGTGATTCCAGGAGCTATGTTGTTGGGTACATTGCCCCTTGTAGGGTCTCCCAAGACAAACTGGACCTGGGTGAAGGGCCAGACAAAGAGCAATCCAATAGACTCTCATGATGAATGTTCAATCAAAGATTCAGTGTACCCCACCCAGTATGGGGTTACCGGGGCCCCACCCTAGAGCCAGGCCTGTTGGAGGGGCTTGACGGCAAGCACCTGGTGTCCGTGTTTTTGCCCATGGGACCCCACTGGGCTCGGCCCAAACAAGCCACTTCAGTCCACCCTGAAGTGGACTGAAGTGACCACTTCAGGGTCACTTCAGGATTCACTTCAGGGTCACTTAGACTTCAGGGTCACTAGTGACCCCACAATCCAACTCCACAATTCAACCCTGAAGTGACCCCACAATCCCCACAACCCTGAAGTGACCCCACAATCCGGGATTGTGGGGTCCATTGCTATGTGGGTTGGGTGGCAGTCGAAGGCAGAGACCTTGGTGGTCTAATCCCTGGCTTACTACACTGGCCTTTGGGAATGTGGAATGTCACCCCTCTGGTGGGAAAGGAACTTGAGCTTGTGCACGAGGTTGAGGGATATCAGCTAGATATAGTTGGGCTCACCTCGATGCACAGCTTGGGTTCTGGAACCAGTCTCCTGGAGATGGGTTGGACCTTGGCCTTTTTTGGAGTTGTCCAAGGTGAGAGGCAGCAAGCAGGGTATTCATGTGTCCCCTCCATCTGGCCTCCTTTGTGTTGGGGTTCTCCTCAGTGGTCAAAAGGGTTGTTTCCCTGCACCTTTGGATCGGGCAAGGGGTCCTGACCATCATGTGAAAAATGATGTTTCAGAGTGCCCACCCTTTTTGGAATCTCTGACTGGTGTGCTGGAAAGTGTTTCTCTTGGAGACTCCATTGTCTTACTGGGGGACTTCAACACACATGTGGGCAATGATAGTGAAACCTGGAGGGGTGTGACTGGGAGGAACGGCCTGCCTGATCTGTACTCGAGTGGTGTTCAGATTTTGGACTCCTGTGCTAACCACAGTTTGTCCATAACAAACACCATGTTCAAGCATAAGGGTGTCCATATGTGCACCTGACACCAGGACACCCTAGGTTGCAGGTCAATGATCGATTTTGTTATTGTCATCAGACCTGTGACCATATATCTTGGACTTTCGGGTTAAGAGAGGTGCAGAGCTGTCAACTGATCACCACCTGGTGGTAAGTTGGACCATAATATTTATGGACAGGATTTCTAGGCACAGCCAAGAAATGGAGGGTGTCATGTTCAGTGGCCACAGAATTTCATCTCTGCTGTTGGCAGATGATGCCCTATTGGCTTCAACGAGCTATGACCTACAGGTCTTACTGAGACAGTTTGCTACTGAGTGTGAAGCGACCAGGATGAGAATCAGTACCTCAAAGTCTTAGTTCATGGTGCTCAGCAGGAAAAGAGTGGCTTGTCCTCTCCAGGTTGGGGACCAGGTCCTTCACAAAGTAGAGGAGTTCAAATATTTAGGGGTCTCATTCATGAGTGGCTGGAAAATGGAGCAGGATATTGACAGATGAATCAGAGCAGCATCTGCAGTGATGCAGGCGTTGTACCGGTCTGTTGTGGTGAAGAGGGAGCTGAACTCTAAAGCAAAGCTGTCAATTTACCACTCAGTCTACGTTCCTACCGTCACCTGTGGTCATGACCTTTGGATAATGACCGAAAGAATGAGATTGCGGATACAAGTGGCTGAAACAAGCTTTCTCCGTAGGATTGTTGGACTCACCCTTAGAGATGGGGTGAGGAGCTCAGTCATCTGGGAGAGACTCGGGGTGCTTTCACACCAGAATTCGTTTAATTTGGTCCGAATCAGTTGACAAGTTTGTTACTTTGTATCATTTTCTCCTTGGTTTAGTTCCCTTTCACACAGGCAAAAATTCAAGCAGACCAAACTGCGTCACGTTAAATCCCGTGAGACTTATGTCAGAGCGTTCTCTGTTCTTATTGGTCAGATTTTTTGCCTTTGAGAATAGGAAAGGTAAATACAGAAAGTAGGATGACTACTGTGTATTTATGCATTTCTGGGGAGAAAATAATACAAATCGTAGTTTAATCTATTGGGGGGGGATCATCGCCCTGGTTATCGTTTATTACATACGTGCATATACCACTTTTGGCAAATCTTACAGTTTGAAAATGAAGCACTGCTACGGATGGAAAACAACATGTTAACGTTCATTAATCCTTCAGAACCGTGACGTGCTCAGCCAGAGATATTTTCAAAGATCCATCAAGTATGTACAGTGGCATAAAATGTTTTACAGTTTGCCGCTGGTCCTGTTTTAGTACGGTCCTTTTCTCACCTGCAGGACCGCACCAGAGTTCACCAGCTGACTCGAATCGAGACCACCTCCTTCAGGAGGTCTCGGTATCATTCCTTTGGTGCACACCTGAGTGCAATTACCATGTTCTCACCAGACAAAACGAACCGCACTAACAGAGAAAACGAACTTGAGTTCGATTGAAACGAACTAAAGCCTGTAGGTGTGAACGCACCCTCAGAGTAGAGCCACTGCCCCTTCACATCAAAAGGAGCTAGTTGATGTGGTTTGGGCATTTAATAAGGATGTCTTTTGGAGTTCTCCCACTTTAGGTGTTGCAGGCACATCCCACTGGGAGGAGACCCTGGGTCAGACCCAGGATATGCTGGAGAGACGATGTCTTCCACCTGGCATGGGAACGCCTTGGTCTGTCCTCTGAAGAGCTGGAAAGTCTGGGCTTCTCTGCTTGGACTGCTTTCTCCACTACCCAGATCCCCAGAAAAATAGTTGAAAATGGATGGATGGATATTGTGTCTCTTAACCTACACAGTGTCACACCACAAAGTATTGCAATACTACAATCCTTCGATTTTTGCGATCTCCAGGATTTGGAGGATACAATTTTTGTCTCATCCCATTTGCTTCAGACTTGGTGACTCACTGATCCGCATTACATTAGAAGACATTTAAATTATTTATAATGAACAAAATTTAGAATTTAAGTACCCCCCCCCCCCAAAAAAAAAACCCAACAAAAAACAAACAGATCAAATGCTGGTTGTACTCGCATCAGTGTCAGTGTTGATAAATCCTACTAGTTCTTACAGTGCCTTGTGAAATGTTCCAGTTTAAAAGTGCAACTAAAACATTATCAGAGACAGTCGTGTGTGGTTTGAGTGGTCAAAGGCATACAACCAGTCCCTGGGGTGTAATACAAGTGCAGCTCAATAAATTAGAATGTCATTGAAAAGTTAATTCAATTCAGTAATTCAATTCAGAAAATGAAACTCCTATATTATATAGATTCATTACACACAGAGTAATATATTTCAAGTGTTTATTTCTTTTAATTTTGATGGTTATGGCTTACAGCTCAAGAAACCCACAAATTCAGTTCCTCAAAAAATTAGAATATTACATAAAATTAATTTAAAAAAATGGATTTTTAATAGAAATTTTGGCCTACTGAAAAATGTGTCCATGCACACACTCAATGCTTGGTCAGGGCTCCTTTTGCATGAATTACTGCATCAGTGTGGCGTGGCATGAGGGTGGTCAGCCTGAGGTACTGCTGAGGTGTTAAAAAGGCCCACGTTACTTTGATAGCAGCCTTCAGCTTGTCTTCATTGTTCGGTATGGTGTCTCATCTTCCTCTTGAAAATACTCCATAAATTCTCTATATAGCTGAAGTCAGGCTAGTTTACTGGCCAATCAAGCACAGTGATACCATGGTCATTAAACCAGGTTTTGGCAGTGTGGGCAGGTGCCAAGTCCTGCTGGAAAATGAAACCAGCATCTCCATAAAGCTTATTAGTAGAGGGAAGCATGAAGTGCTCTAAAATTTGCTAGTAGACGACTGCGCTGACTTTGGACTTGGTAAAACACAGTGGACCAACACCAGCAGATGACCTCTTTTCAGATGAAAGTAAATTTTGCATTTCATTTGGAAATCAAAGTCCCAGAGTCTGGAGAAAGAGTGGAGAGGCACAGAATCAAAGTTACTTGAGGTCCAGTGTGAAGTTTCTACAGTCAGTGATGATTTGAGAAGCCATGTTATCTGCTGGTGTTGGTCCACAGTGTTTTATTAAGACCAAAGTCAGTGCAGCCATCTACCAGGAAATTTTAGAGCACTTTATGCTTCCCTTTGCTGACGAGCTTTATGGAGATGGTGGTTTCATTTTCCAGGAGGACTTGGTGCCTGTCCACGCTGCCAAAAGTACCAAAACCTGGTGTGATGACCATGGTATCACTGTGCTTGATTGACCAGAAAACTAGCTTGACTTCAGCTTCATAGAGAATCTATGGAGGATTGTCAAGAGGAAGATGAGACACCAGACCCAACAATGCAGACGAGCTGAAGGTCACTATCAAAGCAACCTGGACCTTCATAACACCTCAGCAGTGCCACAGGCTGATCACCTCCATGCCACGCCGCATTGATACAGTAATTAATCCAAAAGGAGCCCCGACCAAGTATTGAGTGGTACATGGACATACTTTTCAGTCGGCCAACATTTCTATTAAAAAAAACATTTTTTTTGAATTAATTTTATGAAATATTCTCATTTTTGGAGAAACTGAATTTGGAGTTTTCATGAGCTATAAGCCATAATCATCAAAATTAAAAGAAATAAACACTTGAAATATATTACTCTGTGTGTAATGAATCTGTATAATATAGGAGTTTCATTTTCTGAATTTAATTAACTTTTTGATGACATTCTATTTTTTTGAGATGCACCTGTAAGTATAGAAACAGCCCTGGTTAACTCTTGCTAATGACAGTTAACCACTGCTAATCGAGAAGGTGTCAAGTACACAGTCTTTTAAGCATAATAGTATAAGCTAAAATAACATCTGTGAATAAAATATATGGTCAAGGATTGGCAGATTTAAAAAAAAAAAAAAAAAGAACAGGCATTTGGTGGGAATAGAACTGACATGTAGCAGCTAGGCTAGCAGACTTCTCTCTTAGTTTATACCTGGCAGCTCAATCTCAAAGTTGGTCAGAAATCCTGGCTGTGGCTGCTCACACCAGCTAATGGTAGCAGCCACCTCACCTGGCTGCCATGACCAAAATATAGCAAAATAAGCCAGAATGATACAAGATATTTAATCGACTGTAGATTAATGAACAACCTGGTTTTTTATGGTGACTACAATTTACAAAATAGAACAATAAAATCCCTGGTTGCAGACTTGTATCAAAGTGCTGGTAATGCTAACGGCGCTGGTACCAGTGCCATTTTTGTAAAAAAAAAAAAAAATAAAAAAAAATGCCAGAATTATCTCCATCCATCCATCCATCTTCTGCTGCTTATCTGAGGGTCCAGATCACAGGGAAATTCGTCTAAGCAGAGACGCCCAGACTGCTGCCCAGTTCACTTAGCACCATGATCACTATGACCCATCCTGCAGGGGGCGAACCCACTGGAGGACAAACCTATTTGCTCATTCGGGCTGAGCCCTGCCAGGTCTTATGGGTAGAAACCTGATCACCGGGTGCTTGCCATCAAACAACTCCTCCTAGGAGGCTCCAAAGCAGGAGCCCGGTAACCTGATATTGGGCAGGGTGTACAGGATCTTTGTTGTAATTTTTCATGGGGATCCTCTGGACTGCTTTTAAAGCGTCTGTATACCTGACGTGCGTAGTGACTTCACTGAACGGCTGCAACCATTCATACTAGCCCTTGGGGTACCTCTAGTTTTCACAGTAAGTGATGATGATTTTAAGCTATTAGTTTGAAATGCCAAACTAAAATCAAGTACATCTCGCAAAATCCTGGAGGGACTGTTATAATGGCACAGAAATACTGCATAACACTGAAATAAATGGGCAACCCCAAAACACATAATAATAATGGATCGCATTTACTGTACGTATATGGCGCTTTTCATGACACCCAAAGACGCTTTACAATGGATACATTCATTTGCTCCACAGACAGACACTGGTCGTGGTAAGCTACTTCTGTAGCCACAGCTGCCCTAGGGCAGACTGACAGAAATGTGGCTGCCAACGGCCTCTCCCACCACTACCGAATATTTATACACATTCACACACCAGTGTCATGCACACACTGGAGGCAAGTTGAGTAAAGTGTCTTGCCCAAGGACACAATGGCAGGGTGGGGGGGGGAGCAGGGTTCGAATCACGAACCCTCCGGTTATTGGAAGACCTGCCTGACCTCCTGAGCCACTACCGCCCCAACATAATAGGATCTTTTTAAATTGTAAAAAGGCACAAAAATAGAGAGCATGCCAAGGCAGGTGAGTGCTTCTGTAAGGTGTATAAAGCCAAGAAGTGAAAGAGTGAAAATGCTTGCAGCTGAAGTCCTGTGAGATAACTAAGCATAGATTTGCCTGCTTGACTTTGTCACTATTAATCACAACAAATATGCTTGTTTGTGCTAATAGACAAGGTGTGTTTCTGGCCTAGGGCTGGTGTAGCGTGACATGCTACACTGACCATTTGTGTGCAGAATGGAGGTCGACCAGAAGCCAGTGAAGGGAGAAGTTGCTCTGAAGAGAGGTGAGATCAGGCATGGGGGGGGGGGGGGGGGGGGTGTCACGATTGTTTTGTGTAGAATTCCTCAAGCACAACTACAAAGATGTTGCAGGGACCAAAAGCGCCTTTGAAAGTTTCCAAAAGGGGAACATGATTGTTGGATAAACCGTCCCCAATTCACCACTTTCTCACTACCACCAGGGGAGGGAGACCTTTGACCTCCAGTAAGTGCAGGGCGACGCCACAGCAGCCACCCAGCCACCCAGCCAGCCTGAAGCTGAGACATCCCCCCCGCCGCCAACGCCACCACCGCCACCACCACCCAACCCTCACACACTCCAATTTCACCCCCACCCGTCTGCCCCACTCAACCACAAAAAAAAAAAGGAAAAGTCTAAAATTCATGTCTCTCTTTGGTCTCTCCCAACCCTGTGGCTCAGGAGTCAAGAATTCAATTAGTTAAAAAAGGAGAAGAAAAGAACGAGGCTGCAACAATGCGATAAGGGGGCAGAATGTGCATTCCCACACGCTTAAATACAGGGCGCTTTCCCTAGGGCCCACAGAACCAGAGGACCTGCACCACAGGAGGCGAGAATAATCACAGCTCCCTCTGAACCCCCTCATTACACACACGCACACATGCCCTTGCACACACACACACCTTGCATTCCTCATACACAGATAGCTTCATGCAGACATTCCGCTAAAGGTAGGCGCACGTTGCAGATGCCCGACACACACATTCACACCACAAGCATGCATACATGCCATCTAAAGACCTCTCATTACATGCTGGCCTCATACAGGTGTTGTCAGGTCTTTGGTTTACCACAGAATAGTGTTTTTACGTGATTTTTTTTTTTTGTTTTTTTTTTTTGTGCATGGATGATACAAGCTTAAAACAACTGTCTCCAAAATAGAGGGTCAGTGGACATTTCTGTCTCCAAATATAAAACCATTAGGCTGCGTTTCCACCAAACACGTTTTTTTGTCATCCAACTGCCCTGAACATCTTGTACGCTGCACTCTGGGGAAAAAAAAAAAGTGTGCCCTGTATCCTAGCAACAGCTTGTCACTCACAGTTCAGGACTTCCACTTTTCCCATGGTCAGATTTTCTACTTATTTTTTATTAGCAGTCTCTAAATAACAATTGACAGGAAACATATTCTGATATTGGCAGCAGCTCTGGATGCAAAATATGATGACATGGGAAAAAAAAAAAACAGGAGTCTGGGCACAGACATCAACTGGACTTGTACAGGAGAACCGGACACTGAACTTGTACAGGAGTTGTGCCCGTTTCAAGGAGTATTTTAGATTGACTAGGAGTCGGTTTGAACTGGTTTTGGAGGAAATTGGCCCGTCAATTTCTGGAATGCAGAACAATTATTGAGAGCCCTTCTGAGGTGAGTAGTCTGCGGTCAAAATTTTGTTTATTTTTACATCTGTTTTCGTGAAACTCACGATGAGATATGCTCAACACACAGAAACAGAGGTTTCTTGCATTAATGCAAGAAGTCTCTGTGTGTTCCGAGCATATCTCCTGAACTGTTCGTCAGACTAGCCTCAGATTTTATACATGCTTTGCTGAGGTTACAAGAGTGTGCATCCCCGAATTTCAGCCTCCCCGGATATGCAGAAGTTTAGGAGGGAAAATCTTTAATGAGTGTCCATAGAGGAGCTATGGGCATTCATAGCTATGACATCATAGACACACAGATGTTGCCATGGTTACTGTGGCCAGGCAGACACATCATCAAAGATCAAAGACAGGCATCACTGATCAAGTGGTGACGTTAAAGGCCGGTTTCACCATGGTTACTGTTGCCATGATAACATGTCTCAAAGGCAGGCATCACCATGGTTACTATTGCCATGGTAACAGTAACGTTCTACGGTCATGCAGAAATGCTTGCTTATACTTGATTTCTACGGGCATGCAGAAATACTTGCTTATACTTGGTTTCTACGGGTATGCACTAGTATGATAAATGCAGCATATCTCTGTCTGTGTGTGTTCCTCAGATATCTCCAAAACTATTTGTCAGACTGACCTCAGATTTTATAAGTGCTTTGCTGAGGTTACGAGGGTGTGCATCCCGGAGTATGGAGTTGCTCAGTTAAAATATGTAACTTTTATCAATAAAAGTTTAGCCACCACTCCGTTTCCTCATGCTCTGGCTTCTAGGAGTGTGGGCGGGGTTTCAGATTGACTCCGTACTGATTGGCTAATACGCGGCATCACAACCAGTCACCACAGCGCTCTGTGAACAAAACAAAGAAGTGAAAAGCAACAAATTTGACCAGAAAAAGAGAATACTGAAGATTTAGTGCTTTAAAAATTATACTATAATGTTGCTGTGATTGCGTAGTTCTAAAGGATAATTCGGCATATGTTGAGAACACGAGGTGTGCGGGTGTGCTGCAGGGGAAGCACCAGCCAGATTGCCTTACCACAGTCCTTCGCAGGGAGCCAAGCCCAGCCTTCCCAGTTAAAGGGAGTCTCGGCTGCTGCTTCACCTGTGCTTTACCTGTGTGGCACTGCGGGCTCAACATGGCGCTCCTCCCGGTGCATGATTGTGGAGTAGAATGGCTAGATCAGTTGCATATCATATGTAGACACATAGGGACGGTTTGACTGAACGACGTCCATGACGAGACGCCCAAAAATGCCCAAATAACGAAATAAATAATTTTTTTATTTTCTGACAAATGGGCAACACTGATGCAGCAGTTGCAGCCAAACGGGTCATTCTGCTGTGTATAATAATGTTTGGTGTTTTGTACTTGTATTACTAAAATATAAAAGGATGCACTATAATAATGGGTCTCAAATATTTGTAAACGTGTCCTGTTACAGTACTGCCTGAGTTTATTGATGATAGACTATAAACTACACACATAAACTAAACAATTATAATGATGACTGAACAACTCCCATTCCCCAAAGTGCAACACAACACTTACGAATATAACTCATAACTCATAAAAGATCACACAAGTCTGACAAACAAATCAGGTAAAGCCAACTTTATTGTCATTCAATCCATACAGCCAATCATGTACAGTAGAACGAAAGTATGTTTGTCTCATCTACAATGTTAAACACATCTAGAATCAGAGGGGTCGCTGCCATGCAAGGCGCCGCCACAAGTTTCCCTCCTCCGTTCCATTATTGCTGAGCGCAAAGCTGGACGGCAGGAACTTCCACTTTTATATGGTCTTTGGCATGACCTGGCCAGGATTTCAACCCTGGCCTCTTGGGTGAGGGGCGGATGCTCTACCAACTAGGCCACCGCTCTGGTGGATGTCCCATTCATTTTCAACAATTCAAATCAAATCAAATCACCCTTATTGTCATTCAACCGTACAACCAATCATGTACAGTAGAGCGAGATTGTGTTTTGCCTATCTACAGTGTCAATCACACACACCCCAGTGCAGAATCAGAGGGCCGCTGCCATGCAAGGCGCCGCCACAGATTTCCCTCCTCCATTCCGTTATTGCTGAGCACCAAGCTGGACGGCAGGAAGTTCCACTTTTATATGGTCTTTGGCATGACCCGGCCGGGATTTGAACCCCTGCCTCCCGGATGTGGGGCGGATGCTCTACCAACTGAGCCACCACTCCGGTTCTGTAGTTAATATTCACACAATCAAATAAATCTTAGTGTTCAGTCCCTTTTATATTTGTCAAAGTCTAATATATGGGATTGCCTACATATAGGCTACACCTCTTTGTATTCCACTTTCAAATACAGCCTACATTTGGGCCTGTAAAGCCTGATTGGGCTACCTGTTTTCAGACAGGAATACTTGCTTTCTACGGGCATGCACTAGTTTTATTAATGGATCTTACAAAATTATTCCTTTCAAAACCAAATGATTCCACAATGCTTTCCTCTTTGAGCTGAAAAATGCCATTGATTACAGTAGTGTCATTTAACTGAAGGGGGATTATGTCATGGGGTGGTCCGTCTGTCCCACTTTTGTGAAATCGGCTCCTACAGTTTTGTTCCGATTGTTTTGAAACTTGGTTCCAGGGTTTGACATACAGTATCTCACAAAAGTGAGTACACCCTCACATTTTTGTAAATATTTTATTATATCTTTTCATGGGACAACACTGAAGATATGACACTTTGATATAATGTAAAGTAGTCAGTGTACAGCTTGTATAACAGTGTAAATTTGCTGTCCCCTCAAAATAACTCAACACACAGCCATTAATGTCTAAACTGCTGGCAACAAAAGTGAGTACACCCCGAAGCAAAAATGTCCAAATTGTGCCCAAGTGTCGATGTTTTGTGTGGCCACCATTATTTTCCAGCACTGTCTTAACTCTCTTGGGCATGGAGTTCACTAGAGCTTCACAGGTTACCACTGAAATCCTCTTCCACTCCTCAATGATGACATCACAGAGCTGGTGGATATTAGAGACCTTGTGCTCCTCCACCTTCCATTTGAGGATGCCCCACAGATGTTCACTAGGGTTTAGGTCTGGAGACATGCTTGGCCAGTCCATCACCTTTACCCTCAGTTTCTTTAGCAAGGCAGTGGTCGTCTTGGAGGTGTGTTTGGGGTCATTATCATGTTAGAATACTGCCCTGCGGCCCAGTTTCCGAAGGGAAGGGATCATGCTCTGCTTCAGTATGTCACAGTAAATGTTGGCATTCATGGTTCCCTCAATGAACTGTAGCTCCCCAGTGCCGGCAGCACTCACGCAGCCCCAAACCATGACACTCTCACCACCATGCTTGACTGTAGGCAAGACACACTTGTCTTTGTACTCCTCACCTAGCTGCTGCCACACACGCTTGACACCATCTGAACCAAATAAGTTTATCTTGGTATCATCAGACCATAGGACATGGTTCCAGTAATCCATGTGCTTAGTCTGCGTGTCTTCAGCAAACTGTTCGCATGCTCTCTTGTGCATCGTCTTTAAAAGGGGCTTCCTTCTGGGATGACAGCCATGCAGACCAATTTGATGCAGTGTGTGGCATATGGTCAGAGCACTGACAGGCTGATCCCCACTCCTTCAACCTCTGCAGCAATGCTGGCAGCACTCATACGTCTATTTTCAAAAGACGGCCTCTGGATATGACGCTTAGCACGTGCACTCAACTTCTTTGGTCGACTATTCCGAGGCTTGTTCTGAGTGGAAGCTGTCCTGTTAAACTGTTGTATGGTCTTGGCCACCGAGCTGCAGCTCAGATTCAGGGTGTTGGCAATCTTCTTATAGCCTAGGCCATCTTTATGTAGAGCAGCAATTCTTTTTTTCAGATCTTCAGAGAGTTCTTTGCCATGAGGTGCCATGTTGAACTTCCAGTGACCAGTATGAGAGAGTGTGAGAACGATAACACCAAATTTAACACACCTGCTCCCCATTCACACCTGAGACCTTGTACAGTAGGGCAAAAAAGTATTTAGTCAGTCACCAATTGTGCAAGTTCTCCCACTTAAAAGATGAGAGAGGTCTCCAATTTTCATCATAGGTACAGTGGGGCAAAAAAGTATTTAGTCAGCCACCAATTGTGCAAGTTCTCCCACTTAAAAGATGAGAGAGGTCTCCAATTTTCATCATAGGTATACCTCAACTATGAGAGACAAAATGAGAAAAAAAAATAATCCAGAAAATCACATTGAAGGATTTTTAATGAATTAATTGGTAAATTCCTCGGTAAAATAAGTATTTGGTCAATAACAGAAGTTCATCTCAATACTTTGTTATATACCCTTTGTTGGCAATGACAGAGGTCAAACGTTTTCTGTAAGTCTTCACAAGGTTTTCACACACTGTTGCTGGTATTTTGGCCCATTCCTCCATGAAGATCTCCTCTAGAGCAGTGATGTTTTGGGGCTGTCGCTGGGCAACACGGACTTTCAACTCCCTCCAAAGATTTTCTATGGGGTTGAGATCTGGAGACTGGCTAGGCCACTCCAGGACCTTGAAATGCTTCTTACGAAGCCACTCCTTCGTTGCCCAGGCGGTGTGTTTGGGATCACTGTCATGCTGAAAGACCCAGCCACGTTTCATCTTCAATGCCCTTGCTGATGGAAGGAGGTTTTCACTCAAAATCTCACGATACATGGCCCCATTCATTCTTTCCTTTACACGGATCAGTCGTTCTGGTCCCGTTGCAGAAAAACAGCCCCAAAGCATGATGTTTCCACCCCCATGCTTCACAGTAGGTATGGTGTTCTTTCTCCTCCAAACACGATAAGTTGAGTTTTTACAATAAAGTTCTATTTTGGTTTCATCTGACCATATGACATTCTCCCAATCTTCTTCTGGATCATCCAGATGCTCTCTAGCAAACTTCAGACGGGCCTGGACATGTACTGGCTTAAGCAGGGGGACACGTCTGGCACTGCAGGATTTGAGTCCCTGGCGGCGTAGTGTGTTACTGATGGTAGCCTTTGTTACTTTGGTCCCAGCTGTCTGCAGGTCATTCACTAGGTCCCCCCGTGTGGTTCTGGGATTTTTGCTCACCGTTCTCGTGATCATTTTGACCCCACGGGGTGAGATCTTGCGTGAAGCTCCAGATCAAGGGAGATTATCAGTGGTCTTGTATGTCTTCCGTTTTCTAATAATTGCTCCCACAGCTGATTTCTTCACACCAAGCTGCTTACCTATTGCAGATTCAGTCTTCCCAGCCTGGTGCAGGTCTATAATTTTGTTTCTGGTGTTCTTTGACAGCTCTTTGGTCTTGGCCATAGTGGAGTTTGGAGTCTGACTGTTTGAGGTTGTGGACAGGTGTCTTTTATACTGATAAAGAGTTCAAACTGGTGCCATTAATACAGGTAACAAGTGGAGGACAGAGGAGCTTCTTAAAGAAGAAGTTACAGGTCTGTGAGAGCCAGAAATCTTGCTTGTTTGCAGGTGACCAAATACTTATTTTACTGAGGAATTTACCAATTAATTCATTAAAAATCCGTCAATGTGATTTTCTGGATTTTTTTTTTCCTCATTTTGTCTCTCATAGTTGAGGTATACCTATGATGAAAATTGGAGACCTCTCCCATCTTTTAAGTGGGAGAACTTGCACAATTGGTGGCTGACTAAATACTTTTTTTCCCCACTGTATACCTCAACTATGAGAGACAAAATAAGAAAAAAAAATCCAGAAAATCACATTGTCTGATTTTTAAAGAATTTATTTGCAAATTATGGTGGAAAATAAGTATTTGGTCACCTACAAACAAGCGAGATTTCTGGCTCTCACAGACATGTAACTTATTCTTTGAGAGGCTTCTCTGTCCGCCACTCATTACCTGTATTAATGGCACCTGTTTGAACTCGTCATCAGTATAAAAGACACCTGTCCACAACCTCAAACAGTTAGACTCCAAACTCCACTATGGCCAAGACCAAAGAGCTGTCAAAGGACACCAGAAACAAAATTGTAGACCTGCACCAGGCTAGGAAGACTGAATCTGCAATAGGTAAGCAGCTTGGTGTGAAGAAATCAACTGTGGAAGCAATTATTAGAAAATGGAAGACATACAAGACCACTGATAATCTCCCTCGATCTAGGGCTCCACACAAGATCTGACCCCGTGGGGTCAAAATGATCATGGGAACGGTGAGTAAAAATCCCAGAACCACATGGGGGGACCTAGTGAATGACCTGCAGAGAGCTGGGACCAAAGTAACAAAGGCTACCATCAGTAACACACTACGCCGCCAGGGACTCAAATCCTGCAGTGCCAGACGTGTCCCCCTGCTTAAGCCAGTACATGTCCAGGCCCGTCTGAAGTTTGCTAGAGAGCATTTGGATGATCCAGAAGAGGATTGGGAGAATGTCATATGGTCAGATGAAACCAAAATAGAATTTTTTTTTAAAAAACTCAACTTGTCGTGTTTGGAGAAGAAAGAACACCATACCTACTGTGAATCATGGGGGTGGAAACATCATGCTTTGGGGCTGTTTTTCTGCAAAGGGACCAGGACGACTGATCCGTGTAAAGGAAAGAATGAATGGGGCCATGTATCGTGAGATTTTGAGTGAAAACCTCCTTCCATCAGCAAGGGCATTGAAGATGAAACGTGGCTGGGTCTTTCAGCATGACAATGATCCCAAACACACCGCCCGGGCAACGAAGGAGTGGCTTCGTAAGAAGCATTTCAAGGTCCTGGAGTGGCCTAGCCAGTCTCCAGATCTCAACCCCATAGAATATCTTTGGAGGGAGTTGAAAGTCCGTGTTGCCCAGCGACAGCCCCAAAACATCACTGCTCTAGAGGAGATCTGCATGGAGGAATAGGCCAAAATACCAGCAACAGGGTGTGAAAACCTTGTAAAGACTTACAGAAAACGTTTGACCTTTGTCATTGCCAACAAAGGGTATATAACAAAGTATTGAGATTTACTTGTTATTGACCAAATACTTATTTTCCACCATAATTTGCAAATAAATTCTTTAAAAATCCTTCAATGTGATTTTCTGGATTTTTTTTTCTCATTTTGTCTCTCATAGTTGAGGTACAGTGGGGTAAAAAAGTATTTAGTCGGCCACCAATTGTGCAAGTTCTCCCACTTAAAAGATGAGAGAGGTCTCCAATTTTCATCATAGGTATACCTCAACTATGAGAGACAAAATGAGAAAAAAAAAAAATTCAGAATATCACATTGTCTGATTTTTAAAGAATTTATTTGCAAATTATGGTGGAAAATAAGTATTTGGACAATAACAAAAGTTCATCTCAATACTTTGTTATATACCCTTTGTTGGCAATGACAGAGGTCAAACGTTTTCTGTAAGTCTTCACAAGGTTTTCACACACTGTTGCTGGTATTTTGGCCCATTCCTCCATGCAGATCTCCTCTAGAGCAGTGATGTTTTGGGGCTGTCGCTGGGCAACACGGACTTTCAACTCCCTCCAAAGATTTTCTGTGGGGTTGAGATCTGGAGACTGGCTAGGCCACTCCAGGACCTTGAAATGCTTCTTAGGAAGCCACTCCTTCGTTGCCCGGGTGGTGTGTTTGGGATCATTGTCATGCTGAAAGACCCAGCCACGTTTCATCTTCAATGCCCTTGCTGATGGAAGGAGGTTTTCACTCAAAATCTCACGATACATGGCCCCATTCATTCTTTCCTTTACACGGATCAGTCGTCCTGGTCCCTTTGCAGAAAAAACAGCCCCAAAGCATGATGTTTCCACCCCCATGATTCACAGTAGGTATGGTGTTCTTTCTCCTCCAAACACGACAAGTTGAGTTTTTACCAAAAAGTTTTATTTTGGTTTCATCTGACCATATGATAGTCTCCCAATCCTCTTCTGGATCATCCAAATGCTCTCTAGCAAACTTCAGACGGGCCTGGACATGTACTGGCTTAAGCAGGGGGACACGTCTGGCACTGCAGGATTTGAGTCCCTGGCGGCGTAGTGTGTTACTGATGGTAGCCTTTGTTACTTTGGTCCCAGCTCTCTGTAGGTCATTCACTAGGTCCCCCCGTGTGGTTCTGGGATTTTTGCTCACCGTTCTCGTGATCATTTTGACCCCACGGGGTGAGATCTTGCGTGGAGGTCCAGATATGGGGCTGCACGGTGGCGCAGTGGTTTAGCACTGTGGCAGCACAGTTTTACCCTCGGCCGGGGGACCGCGGGGATCATGAGATCGAGGGTTCGATCCCAGCCCCCGACCAACAGTGAGCTGTGTGGAGTTTGCATGTTCTCCCCGTGTTGCACGGGTTTACTCCGGGATTTCTCCGGTTTCCTCCCGCACACCAAAAACATGTAGGTTTAGGGCGCTCGCGCACGCAGCGACCAGCAGCCGGTGGCTTGTCACCAGACTGCAAACCAAGTCTACCTACGGGTACAAATAAGTAACAAAAAAAAAAAAAAAAAAAAAAAATATTATCAGTGGTCTTGTATGTCCATTTTCTAATAATTGCTCCCACAGTTGAGTTCTTCACACCAAGCTGCTTACCTATTGCAGATTCAGTCTTCCCAGCCTGGTGCAGGTCTACAATTTTGTTTCTGGTGTCCTTTGACAGCTCTTTGGTCTTGGCCATAGTGGAGTTTGGAGTCTGACTGTTTGAGGTTGTGGACAGGTGTCTTTTATACTGGTAACGAGTTCAAACAGGTGCCATTAATACAGGTAACGAGTGGAGGACAGAGGAGCCTCTTAAAAAAGTTACAGGTCTGTGAGAGCCAGAAATCTTGCTTGTTTGTAGGTGACCAAATACTTATTTTCCACCATAATTTGCAAATAAATTCTTTAAAAATCAGACAATGTGATTTTCTGGATTTTTTTTTTTTCTCATTTTGTCTCTCATAGTTGAGGTATACCTATGATGAAAATTGGAGACCTCTCTCATCTTTTAAGTGGGAGAACTTGCACAATTGGTGGCTGACTAAATACTTTTTTACCCAACACTAACGAGTCGCATGACACTGGGGAGGGAAAATGGCTAATTGGGCACAATTTGGACATTTTCACTTCGGGGTATACTCACTTTTGTTGCCAGCAGTTTAGACATTAATGGCTGTGTGCTGAGCTGTTTTGAGGGGACAGCAAATTTACACTGTTATACAAGTTGCACACTGACTACTTTACATTTTATCAGTATCATATCTTCAGTGTTGTCCCATGAAAAGATATAATAAAATATTTACAAAAATGTGAGGGGTGTACTCACTTTTGTGAGATACTGTATGTTGATGATGTGCATATTGCAATTTGGATTGGATGATTTTTGCAGGAGTTGTAGACCTTGAGGTCAAGGTCAGAGGTCAGTTTTTCACTAAATCTTGTAAACACAATAACTACTGAAAGAAATGATGTAAGCTTTTCAAATTCATACCGTAGTTGCATCGAAGACAAATCTTGGACAGCTTACACTCTGACATGACTATGGGTTTGGGACGGAAAGGTCAAAGTTAATATTCCATTTGTAGTATTGGCATACAGCAAGTAAAGCTAGAGTCGCCAAACTTAAATTAATTAGAAAAGACCCTGACCTCTGACTATGGGTTTGGGGTCATAAGGGCAAGGTTAAAATTCCATTGTCACTATTACTATAGAACAAGTAAACATAGAATCACCAAACTTGGTACACAGGTTTTTCCTGAGACCATGAACTGTGACTATAGGTTTGAGAACCCAAGGTCAAAGGCCAAGGTCAAAATATCTTATAAACTATATCTCAAGTACTTCTGTCACTACTCCCTGCATGGAACCTTCTGAGACCATCCATCTTTTGGATGTCCTTTCCCAGTCCTCTCCACCTACAAAAATAAAATCCTTATAGCTGTCATCCTTCATCATTTGAGACCCTCTCTTCTCTGTAGGGTCCTGTGCCTAAGATTCTTTCCTCCCTTGGGGAGATTGGTGGGGCCTTTCCTCATCTTCGGCATCCTCTTCATCAAGGGCTATTTCTTCTTCTTCCAACTCCCGTTTAGCGCATTTAAGTGGTGCTTTTTTCATTCTCCTAACCATCACATCATGTGTTTTGAGTAAAAAATTATTTCTGAAAGACTATCAGCGGTTTTGCAGCCACTAGCCTTAAGGATGATGGCATCATTAACAAACTACCCCACTCAAGTATTGTAGCTGTAACGGGTAGAGTTACAGCTCTACCTGTTACAGCTCTGTCGTTGCTTCCATCTAGGTGGAACTTGAAATTTTGTTTAACCCACTTCTGGTACATAGGCTTTCCGATGATCCTTTGTTTCCAGAGGGCCAAAATTGGGGTCACAAGCCATTCTCTGTGAAACCTTTTCCACATCCACTCATGGTGTTTGTTTCTTCTCACCTTTCCACTGTCCAATTCTTAATTTTGCAAGGTGTTCTTCAGACATCACAGTCTCTTCATCACTGGTCTGAGGATTCAGGTGTTGATCCTCTTCATTATCATCTTGACTCACAAAACCCTCATCAGGGTCCTGTCCCTGCCTCTCCTCATCTACCTCCTCATCATCCATGGATACTTCTTCCCTAACTGATGATGAGGGCCTCAGTGAGACGTTATCATGAGTGGCGGGGCTGCTCTTGCTGTGATGCACTTAACAGTTTCCTGATGAGGTGTATTGGGTAGCTCTGCTCACAATACCAGAGGGCCTCTCACCTCCTGCTTGGCCAGGATGCACTACCTGCTGTGGCCAAGTCTGAGCTTCTTCATTCTGGGTTGAGTCCAGGTCAATGTGCATCCACTGTGTGTTATCAAAGGATTGTGCTGCAAAACCTGACTGTTCATAACTTTTTTCTTCCATATCTCGCCACCCAGTCTTTCCAGGAGTGGAGGTGGTCTTACTGTGTAAGGATAGTCTGCAAGTACTGTGTTAGGGTCACAATGTATTGCTTCTTTCCCTTCTTTAGACTGAGTTGTTGCGGGTTGAGACTCTTTTTGCCACGTGGTGCTCCAGCTGTTGATCCTATCACTTGTTTTTGACGTTCCTCTTCCTGTTCAGGTGAGATTATCATTACAATCTCTTCCAGTGTGTTCCAATGTGGCATCTTCATCTGATAATTCATGGCGGCTACCACTGCTTCTTCTGCAAAACTGAAGTGGAAGGCCCCGGTGATTAATCCATCTTTCACACCTATGATCGCTGGTTTGTGGGTTTGGGGTCAAAGGTCAGTGTTAACATTCTCTATGTCCCTATTACTATAGAATTCATCAAGCTAGGGTCACCAGACTTGCTTTACAGATTCACACTGGGCTTCTGCCCTACAACTATGGGTTGAGTACACCTACTTTTGTTGTATATTCATGGATGATAGGCTTATCATAATTTGGTTCTGCCCCAATAGTTATATAGAAAATTTGAAAACTGCTCACCTTCATTGACATATTGAGATCTTCAAAGAAAACAGAGGCAAGGGATATTGCACTCGCCACAGAGTGCTCTTGTTAGTAAATACTTTTTATCCCCTGCTGGTCGAAGCTCAAAGGGGCTGAAGAGCCCTTTGGGTGAAGACCAAAAGGGGATTATGTTATGGGTCATTCTGTCCATCCGTCTGTCCCATTTTTTGTGAAATCAACTCCTCCTTGAGTTTTGTTGCCATTGTGTTCAAACTTGGTACCAGGGTTTGATATACACTGATGATGTGCATATTGCGATTTGACTCTCATCGGATGACCTTGAGGTCAAAAGTCAGGTCAGATTTTTCCCTGAATCTTCTAAACGCAATAACTGCCCTTCATTAGTAAGTATTTGGATCTTCAAAGAAAACTGAGCGGGGGATATTGCACTCGCCTCAGAGTGCTCTTATATTTACAGTGGATATAAAAAGTCTACACATCCCTGTTCAAATGCCAGTTTTTTTTTATGTAAAAAAAATGAGACCAAGATAAATCATTTCAAAACTTTTTCCACCATTAATGTGACCTATAACCTGTACAGCCCAATTGAAAAACAAACTGAAATCTTTTAATGGGCAAAATAAAAAATAAAAAGCTTACAATAACCTGGTTGCATAAATATGCACATCCTTAAACTAATACTTTGTTACAGCACCTTTGGCTTTTATTACAGCACTCAGTCTTTTAGGGTAGGTACACGCATCTTGATGTGGAAATATTTGCCCACTGTTCTTTGCAAAAATGTTACAAATCTGTCAGATTGCGAGGGCATCTCCTGAGCACAGCCCTCTTCAGATCACCCCACAGATGTTCGATTGGATTCAGGTCTGGACTCTGGCTAGACCATTCCAAAACCTTAATCTTCTTCTGGTGAAGCCATTCTTTTGTTGATTTGGATGTGTGTTTTGGGTCATTGTTGTGCTGAAAGATGAAGTTCCTCTTCATCTTCAGCTTTTTAGCAGAAGCCTGAAGGTTTTGTGCTAACACTGACTGGTACTTGGAACTGTTCATAATTCCCTCCACCTTGACTAAGGCCCCAGTTCCAGCTGAAGAAAAACAGCCCCAAAGCATGATGGTGCCACCACCATGCTTCACTGTAGGTACAGTGGGGCAAAAAAGTATTTAGTCAGCCACCAATTGTGCAAGTTCTCCCACTTAAAAGATGAGAGAGGTCTCCAATTTTCATCATAGATATACCTCAACTATGAGAGACAAAATGAGAAAAAAAAAATATCCAGAAAATCACATTGAAGGATTTTTAATGAATTAATTGGTAAATTCCTTGGAAAAATAAGTATTTGGTCACCTACAAACAAGCAAGATTTCTGGCTCTCACAGACATGTAACTTCTTCTTTAAGAGGCTCCTCTGTCCTCCACTCGTTACCTGTATTAATGGCACCTGTTTGAACTCGTTATCAGTATAAAAGACACCTGTCCACAACCTCAAACAGTCAGACTCCAAACTCCACTATGGCCAAGACCAAAGAGCTGTCAAAGGACACCAGAAACAAAGTTGTAGACCTGCACCAGGGTGGGAAGACTGAATCTGCAATAGGTAAGCAGCTTGGTGTGAAGAAATCAACTGTGGGAGCAATTATTAGGAAATGGAAGACATACAAGACCACTGATAATCTCCCTTGATCTGGGCCTCCACACAAGATCTCACCCCGTGGGGTCAAAATGATCATGAGAACGGTGAGCAAAAATCCCAGAACCACACGGGGGGACCTAGTGAATGACCTGCAGAGAGCTGGGACCAAAGTAACAAAGGCTATCATCAGTAACACATTACGCCGCCAGGGACTCAAATCCTGCAGTGCCAGACGTGTCCCCCTGCTTAAGCCAGTACATGTCCAGGCCCGTCTGAAGTTTGCTAGAGAGCATTTGGATGATCCAGAAGAGGATTGGGAGAATGTCATATGGTCAGATGAAACCAAAATAGAATTTTTTTAAAAAACTCAACTTGTCGTGTTTGGAGGAGAAAGAACACCATACCTACTGTGAAGCATGGGGGTGGAAACATCATGCTTTGGGGCTGTTTTTCTGCAAAGGGACCAGGACGACTGATCCATGTAAAGGAAAGAATGAATGGGGTCATGTATCGTGAGATTCTGAGTGAAAACCTCCTTCCATCAGCAAGGGCATTGAAGATGAAACGTGACTGGGTCTTTCAGCATGACAATGATCCCAAACACACCGCCTGGGCAACGAAGGAGTGGCTTCATAAGAAGCATTTCAAGGTCCTGGAGTGGCCTAGCCAGTCTCCAGATCTCAACCCCATAGAAAATCTTTGGAGGGAGTTGAAAGTCCGTGTTGCCCAGTGACAGCCCAAAAACATCACTGCTCTAGAGGAGATCTGCATGGAGGAATGGGCCAAAATACCAGCAACAGTGTGTGAAAACCTTGTGAAGACTTACAGAAAACATTTGACCTCTGTCATTGCCAACAAAGGGTATATAACAAAGTGTTGAGATGAACGTTTGTTATTGACCAAATACTTATTTTACCGAGGAATTTACCAATTAATTCATTAAAAATCCTTCAGTGTGATTTTCTGGATTTTTTTTTTCTCATTTTGTCTCTCATAGTTGAGGTATACCTATGATGAAAATTGGAGACCTCTCTCATCTTTTAAGTGGGAGAACTTGCACAATTGGTGGCTGACTAAATACTTTTTTGCCCCACTGTATGGTGTTCTTTTGGTGATGAGCAGTGTTGTGTTTGTGCCAAATATACTTTTTGGAATTATGGCCAAAAACTTCAACCTTGGTTTCATTGGACCATAACACATTTTTCCACATGTGTTTGGGAGATTTCAAATGTGTTTTTGCAAAATGTAGCTGTGCTTTGATGTTTTTCTTTGTAAGATAAGGCTTCCGTCTTGGCTTCCTAGACGGGAGATTGTTGTCACATGTACTAAACAGCTAGTACTTGCCAGAAATTCCTGCAGCTCCTTCAGTGTTGCTGTCAGCCTCTTGGCAGCCTCCCTGACTAGTTTTCTTCTCATCTTTTCATCAATTTTGGAGGGACGTCCAGTTCTTGGTAATGTCACTGTTGTGCCATATTTTCTCCACTTGATGATGACCGTCTTCACTGTGTTCCATGGTATATTTAATGCCTTGGAAATTCTTTTGTACCCTTCTCCTGACTGATACCTTTGAACAATGAGATCCCTCTGATGCTTTGGAAGCTCTCTGCGGACCATGGCTAGTGCTGTAAGATGTAACTGCAAAAATGTCAGGAAAAGCCTACTAGAACAGCTGAACTTTATTTGGGGTTAATCAGAGGCACTTTAAATGGTGGCAGGTGTGTGCTGACTCCCATTTAACATGAGTTTGAATGTGATTGATTAAGACTGTGTGTCCACCAAACGTGTTTTTTTTGTCACCTGACCGCCCTGAGCGTTTTTGGTTTTTTTGTTTTTTTTTCTCAGCGTTTGTGTGCTGCGCTCTGGAAAAAAAGTCTGTGCCCTGTATCCCAACAACAGCTTGTCACTATCAGCACTTCCACTTTTCCTATGGCGAGACTTTCTTATTTTTTTTATAGCAGTCTGTAAATAACAATGGACAAGAAACGTGTTGTAGCAGCTCTGGATGTAAAATATGATGACACGGAAAACCGAAATCTGAGTAGAAACTGTATCAGCGTCCCATGTCCCGCCCTTCCTTAGTTCCAATTGGCTGTTCAGAAAGGTCTACATTGATGAGCTCAGCTGCAGTCTGAAAAGTTGAACTTTTTTCAACGCTGAGCTCCCTGAGTGCCTTGACAAAAAACGGCCACCGCTCAAAGTGCTTCAGTGCCGAGGCGCTCAGCGCTGTAAATGCTGGACTACATAGAGAATGAATAGAAAACAGTCACCCAGAGCAGAAAAAAGCACGTTTGGTGGACACCCAGCCTAATTCTGAACACAGCCACATCCCCACTTATAACAGGGTGTGCATATTCATGCAACTAGGTTATTGTAAGTTTTTTATTTTTCCTCTTAAAAGATTTCAGTTTGTTTTCCAGTTGGGTTGTACAGGTTATAGGTCACATTAATGGTGGAAAAAGTTTAGAAGTGATTTATCTTGGTCTCATTTTTTACATCACAAAAAACAGGCATTTGAACAGGGGTGTGTAGACTTTTTATATTCACTGTATTTGTCAGAGGGTTGGCTACATTTTTGCACTTTACCACTGTGTCTTTTCCTGGTTTTATTTCAGGGTGGCGTTATAAATCCCTGCCAGTGCTTGTAAATTATTTTTGTAATTGAAATGTGGAAAAATAGCACAAAGCTTAAAAACAGTGGATGAGAAAATTAAAAGCACTAATTAATCACGGTAAACTAACTGTTGCCAAATAAAATCTGATTTTTTAAAAAAATTTTTTTTAACAGATTCAATCAGTGAATTCTCAGCTTCAGGTCAATCTGTTTTTTTTTTTTTTGAGAAAATTTGATGTTGGTGTACATTTGTGTCGGAAGTTTTTGTAAGTGTGCTTGGTGAGTTTCTGACAGACTGTTGTTAATTAGTTATTTTTTGCAAAAGTTGAGCATTACTTTTCTTCTATACATAAAGTGTTCAGGTTGTGACGTGGGCTGATTCGTGCTCCGTGGATCTCTAACAGCGTGGGAGTGTGTGTTGTGTGCTGGCAGCAGTGTTATTCATATAGCACATTATCCTAATGAGAATCACTCCCACCACATTTAGAGCAGAAGAAAGCTCTGTGATCACTGGAGCTCTGCTTCTGCTGAATGCCAATTTAAAACTTGTCAGTCGCGCTCTTTGCTGACCGCAGCGACACACACACACTTGTCATGCAGAACTCTTTTCACCAACTCACCAACTAAAATGTCACCAAATTATTGTATAGTGACTTTTTTATGTAGACATTTTTGCCATTTTTCCATTATTCTCCTCCTTCAAAATAAAGTTTTGCTGTCATATGGCAATAAAAGGGGAAAAAGTCACAGAAAGTCACAGGTGCATGAATTTTTGCTCATGTTCACATGGGGGATATATTTGCAGTAGGGCTGTATTTAAATATTTGCTTATTTAGATATTCATTCATTACATTGATAACTGGTTTATGAATTTATTTGGTTATTCGCTTTCCAAACTGAACTGCTCGACTTTAATAAAGATGAATTACAAATTTACCTTTACCAAATTTACCCTCATAAATGCAAATTTAGGAAGAAAATCTTATGAATTTACATGAAAAAAGGAACAATTCAAGATAACGTCACAAAGTTTATCAAAAAATTTGCAAATACATAAGAAAATTACTTAAATGTACATGGCAAAATTGTAAGTATGTGAGTAAATAAATGGCTTAATTTGTGATGCGCCCTGTAGGAGTTGATATTAATCAAAATGCGTGTGTGTGTGTGTGTGTGTGTGTGTGTGTATTCTACTGACAGTGTTCACCTTCATCTATTTCATCCATCTTCTACTGCTTTTCTGGGGTTTGGATCCCAGAGGCAACAGTCTAAACAGAGAAGCCCAGACTTCTTTCTGCCCTGCAATTTCCTCCAGCTCTTCAGAGAGGACACTAAGGCGTCCCTAAGCCAGCTGGGAGACATAGTTTCTCCAGCCTGTCTTGGATCTGCCTCGGGGTCTCCTGCCTGTGGGACGTCTCCGAAACACCTCAAGTGGGAGGCGTCCAGGAGGCATCCTGATCAGATGCCCAAACCACATCAAGTGGCTCCTTTTGATGTGGAGGAGCAACGGTTCTGCTCTGAGCCTCTGCTGGATAACTGAGCTCCTCACCCTATCTCTGAGGCTGAGTCCAGCAATCCTACAGAGAAAGCTCATTTCAGCCGCTTGTATCTCCAATCTCGTTCTTTCGGTCATTACCCAAAGCTTGTGACCATAGGTGAGGGTAGAGACGTCGACTGAGCAGTAAATCGACAGCTTTGTTTTTGAGCTCAGCTCCCTCTTCACCACAGCAGACCAGTACAATGTCCGCATCACTGCAGATGCTGCTCTGATCCATCTGTCAATCTCCCTCTCCATTCTCCCCTCACTTGTGAATAAGACACCGAGATAATTGAAATCATCCACTTGGGACAGGAGCTCGTTCCTGACCTAGAGAGGACAATCCAACCATTTTCTGCTGAAGACCATGGACTCTGACTATGAGGTGCTGATTCTCATCCCGGCTCCCTCACGCTCTAGTAAGACCTGTAGGCCTTTGCTCAATGAAGCCGAATGCTGATGAACATGGCAATTTTTGGAATCCCCAACTTTTCTGAAAAATGTTGGCAAAAATCAACCTATTATCTTACAAAGTGGCGAATGCTGAGGAACGTTCACAATCACTGCTTTTTGAGTTTTCATCAGGGTTTGTAAAGCTTGCAAAACAGTTCACACATAGTTTTTATGGTCACCGACCCTTTTGTTGTAAAGGGTTCCTAAGCAGTTAATAGTGTTCACTACTAGGCAAACCAAAAAGAACTTTAGCAACATGCCTTACAGCTGTTTGCAAATGCTTGCAACTATTATGCAACTGTTTGCAGAAAAATACTTTTGCAAAAATTTTTTTGAATGTGTTCAAACATGTTCAAAAATTTTGGGCCACAAGAAAAACTGTCGGTGACCTTAAAAACTGACTAACTGTTTGGCAACCTTTGACAAACCCCGATGAAACCCAAAAAGCCCAACATTTGTGTACATTTCTCAGCAGTTGCCGCTCCATGAGATACTACATGGGTTAAGTTTTTTTGGTTTGCCAAGTAGTGAACATGAGCAACGGTTTAAGAACCTTTACGACAAAACTTTGCGACTATAAAAACTGTGTGCAAACTGTTTTGCAACCTTTTATGAACACTGACAGAACCCAAAAAGTGCAGTATTTGCTGCTCCTTGCTGCTCTTAATTTTCACCAACATTCGTCAGAAAATTTGGGGACTCCAAAAATCACTTTGTTTGTCAGCATTAACCACTCTGTTTTCTGACTTAGATGAGTCATTATAGCTAAAGCTAAAGCCATATAAATCACAAAAATGTGAAACAGGAAAAAAAAAAAGATAAAATAGTATTAAATACAAATAAATAATAACAATACAATGCTACCGTTTATCTTGAAATTGCACTTGTCCAATGTATGTTTATTGTGTTAGTGTGTGGTGGTGAAGGTCAGGGGTGGTTTTGATGGTGGCTATGATTTCCATAAAGTAACATGGTTGCCATTGTGTGTGTGTCCAGTGTGGGCCACTGCGTTGGGTCCTGGTCCGTTTCAGCCGGCTGAACAGAGTTGAAGGGACCGGCTGAGAAATGTCCCGGTGACCCTACTACACACAGAAGACACAAACAGAAGGCAAAAGTTCCACAGGGGGTGGGGGTGGGACAACAGGGTCCAGGCCTGTGTGTGTGTGCATTTGTCCACACATAACGGTGTGAATTTGTGTGAGAGAGAAAGTCCATATGTGTGTGCATGTGAAGGTTTGCCCATGCATATCGGCGAGCAAAGGGGCTAGCAGAGACGAGGTCTGGAGTGAAAGGGAGAGAGAGGGAGTGTGTGTCGGGGTGTGGGGGTCAGCAATCGCACCCCTGGGCTATTGTCTCCTTCCCTGTCCAATATAAAAGCATCATAACCCTTTGAGCCTAGACATATTTAGAAAGCAGATAAAAGCACTTTTAACAAACTAGATACACGTCGGGCACAAAGCCTGGGGTCAACCGCAACAAATTAACAACCCTCTTTCTGACAGACAGTGGGGGGTAGAGGGGTGATGGGGGCAAAGCCAAGCTGCCCCTGAAGTCCAGAGCCAAATACTTTCACATTCCCAGAGCGGGGATGAGGGCTGTTCTCCTGTATTCATGTGAAATTGGTCTGAGAGAGTGAACTGTACTTTTTCTTTATGTCCTTGTAACAGAAGGCTTTTTCTAATTGAAATAACTAGTATTTTTTTTAAAGTTGGCTAGCATGAAACACAAGAAACATTTTTTTTTCTTACTTAAAAGAATAATGTGCAAAATTTGAGGATCTTTTAGCAAAAATTCAGAAAATAAGTAATAAACTTGTTTGCAGTTGTGTCTAGCCAGAATAAAGTCAGAATTGCACCAGTTAAAAAAAGAGAAGTGAGAACATTTCTGTTTAGTTAAATGGCCGATTGTCCATATTATGCTCAGCAAGAAAGACAAATCAAGTGTGAACTGTAGGGCTGTTTGGGTGACACGCTGACATGAAATGGCATGAAAAGAAGAGCAAAGATGAGGAAGAGCACTGAAGTAAGAAGTTTTCAGTTTGAATTTGATTAAATGGCAGATCACACATATGCTTAACAAGAAAAGTAAATCAATTATGAATCATTGGTGTCAGCGAAATGAGAACATTAAGAAACTAAACATCAAGATGGATAAAGAAAAAAAAAAACTAGGATAAACATCAGTGTGGCCTTTCCCAAATGGAAAAAAAAAACAGACATACAGGGCCGAATTACAGCTGCATAGTCCATAGTCAGTTGGGGCACATTTATGGGCCTTTCCAAGTTACAGCAGTGCAAAAATACATTTTACACCGGGTGCAAAGAGGCTGTCCTAATGCTCTTAATTATTCAGAGTTGTGTTTGGGCTGTGTGAAATAAACCAATCGCTGTCTTCGCTCTCATTGTCCTCAATAAAAACAGGTGCAAGATCAAAAGTTTAATACAAATATGACGGTGTTTAATGAGGGGATAAATCCATTTTGTACTGAGGACAATGTGGGCTCATTCACAAAGTGAAATGTGTTTAAGGGCAAGGAGCTTTTTAAGAAGCTTTTTAACCTCCTCCCCAGCCCTGCTTGCACTGGGAGATGGGATCATAACTACACACGGATCTGAACTTCTCTTTTAATCTGCTTTGCTGAATACAGAATTGTTGTTTTAATTCAAAACAACCATCAGGATATTTTCATTTTGAATATTTCTGTTAAAAGAAAGACAGTTAATGAGGTTAAAAATTGTAAAAAAAACAAAACAAAAAACAAACAAACAAACTCATAATTAGATAAGGATGAATGTTTTGCACACACCTGTCAGCTGTTCTCCGAGGCCGCAGTGATAGCTCTTTTCCCAGTATAGGGCAGATTGGTCCTGCTGCAGTTTGGTAGTTAAATTAAAAAGAGGACTGAATCATAAACCCACCCACTGTTTTTCCTCTGTGCAGTGAAAAACTCTCTCTGCTGTGTCCAACTGTCCTCATTGAACAGAAAATAACAACTCAGTGTGTTTTTCATTAATCGGGACGCGCAAGGACAAGTGGACACGAGGTATGATGATGTGATACGATGACACAAGAGATTAGTGAACAGAATACTTTGTCACAAAAGAGGGGTTTGTCATTTAAAATCTTGATACTGAAAGTATCATTACTTCATTCCCCTAAAAAATTAATACATTAATGCCTAATCTATAGATTCCAATGTAAGTCCACAATTAAAATGAAAATATGTATGGAATAAAACTATTAAGTGCATCATCATATCATGTTATAATGCAAGGATTCTCCGTCTGTCTGTCTGTGCGCACGTCAGTCAGTTCCACGCGTATCTCTCCAACCGTTTGTTAGACTGACCTCAGATTTGATACATGCTTTGCTGAGGTTATGAGGATGGGCATCCCTGAATTTCAGCCTCCCCGGATATGTGGAAGTTTAGGAGGGGAAATCTTTATTGAATGTCCATGGAGGAGCTATCATATTATAATGCAAGTGTTCTGTGTTCTCTCTCTCTCTCTCTCTCTCTCTGTGTGTGTGTGTGTGTGTGTGTGTGTGTGTGTGTGTGTGTGTGTGTGTGTGTGTGTGTGTGTGTGTGATTCTGTCTGTTCAATTAATATTAAGATAAGATAAGATAAGCCTTTATTAGTCCCACAATGGGGAAATTCCAGGATTGCAACAGCACAGGGATAGCAACACTCAGAGCAACAATCAGAAGGCAAGAGAAAAAAAAAAACAAAAAACAAGCAAGCAAGAGCAGCTAATATACATATGTACATATTACTATAAAATATATACTGTATATACACACACACACAGACACACAGTGCAGAGCATTGTAGCTGGATGGAATAAATATATGAATATACAGTATGAACACAGTGCAGAGCATTGTAGCTAGATGGAATAAATATGTGTTAATTAATGTTAACCGGGGCAGCAAAAAGCAGGTAAGAAGGGCGCCAAGAAAGTCATCAGAAAGGCGACAGGTAAAGACGGCAAGAAGAAAAAGAGAAGAGGAAGGAAGGAGAGCTACAGCATCTACATCTACAAAGTGCTGAAGCAGGTCCACCCCGACACCGGCATCTCCTCCAAGGCCATGAGCATCATGAACTCCTTTGTGAACGACATTAATATTAATAACATTAATAATTAATAATTAATTAAAACATTAATTAATTAACATTAATTAAAACATTAATTATTAATAATTAATAACATTAATAAACATTAACATTAACATTAATAATTAATGTTAATATTCTTCTAAGGAAGACCCGTTTCCTCCTTATATGGTCCTGACCATATAACCAGTTAAGATCCCAGCAGAAACTCCTTACATGGGCACTGTTTCCAGGCGTTACTAAAATCTCATGTGACCGGAATTCTATGACTGAACAACACCTTATAAGGAGCTGTTCAGAACTCCTTATAAAAACTCCTTAGGTGTTCTTAATAGATGCCATCTATCCTTTGGTGCAGGCATCACTTCTACGATGTCACCAGTCCACACATGGACCAGTCATAGAGGTACTGTGCTAGTTATAATTAAAATGAGTGAATGCTTGCTGAAGTGATGATTTAGAGTAACGTACGTGGCGGTAATGCACCTGTAAGATGGTTGCCAACCGCCAATCAAATGTAAAAGAAGAAGAAGAAGATTATAATTGTTACAACTCTATTAAAATAACAGAAAATCTCAGCGCATGCTGTGTTTCCTTGTGTGCTCCTGTCAGTAGGAGCTGCGCGATTTCCAAACACGCCGGTGAAACAGCATTGAACTAGAAAAGCACTTGGAGAGCGCAGACCTCCGCCAAGCGCCACAGTTCCCCCCCCATACAGTGTTTGTGTGTACATTTTCAGATTCCTTGACCATGAAAACATATGACTAGCAATTGGATTCACAATGATAGGATTAGTGGTTCAGTAGTAAAAGCATTGCCTCCTTGGCGGAGGTAATAAACTGAAGCGTTGGTGTTGTGTCCATCTCCTCCACTGAAAGCAGCACTCAGGGCTTCACTGACGGATGCAAATTGGGTAGACAGGTTGCCGTGGGTTTTATTGGGGTTGCGCACCGTAGCAGAAGAGGATCTGGAAGCTTCCCCAGCAGAGAGCTCGTTTTTTGCGCAGCCCCTATGGCTGGCCGGGGAATTTCTGCCAAATAATCCGGCGTCGGACAGCTGCCCGTCTCAGCTTTTGCAGCGTAGCGCAAACTCAGGCATGCTGCCGGGCACGTGAAACACCGTGTCCGCGTGTTTTTGTGCCTAAAACTTTGAAGAACGCAGAGTTTGTGTTCGTCAGAGACGACGACCAGCACCCTCCATTGCGCCTGCGCACATGTTGGAAATGGCCGTATCTCACAATGTTAAAGAATCCTTTAAAGAATTCCTGTATCCAGATGGTGATCCGGATCATCCCCAAAATTTAATCAGTTCTTCCTTGTACCATTTCCAACAACGCCTGAAAGTTTCATCGAAATCTGTCCAAATCTTTTTGAGTTATCTTGCTAACCAACAGACAGACAAACAAACAAACAGACAGACAGACACAGACAAACGCTGGCAAAAAGACAAACAAACAAACAGACAGACAGACAAACAGACAGACAAACGCTGGCAAAAACATAACTTCCTCCTGGCCTTCGGCCTGGCGGAGGTAACAGTGCACTTCTGACAACAGACCTTTCAAAACGCACTGTCATAAAATGCCCCAAAATACTGATGCGCATGAGATTGCACACTTGCCACACTTTGAAATGAGCGCCACTCCTCCCAGTGCAAAACCGGCACACTGTCTACTGGTAATTAAATGGTGTGACTAAGGGTGTGCCATATCATATTATTCATGATAATAGTGGTATAAATTTTGATACCGGTGTAAAAAGGAATATTGCGATGTTTGGGGTCTGCTGCGTGACAATGTCACACTGCAGACGGAAGTTACACGTTACCATAGAAACAGCAAAACAAACATGGCGCAGGAAGCTGCTGCTCCAAAGTCGGCGCATATGCATCCAGCTGAGTGGAAATATTTAAGTTTTAAGGCTGTTTCAGACTGCTACCATGTTTAAAAAAAAAAAAAGGTGCAGCAATGTGGCTAATCTGCCTGCATTTTTATCCCTCGCCGGTCGAAGCCCAAAGGAGTCAAAGAGTCCTTTGGGTGTTCGACCCCTTCGGGTGAAGACCAAAGGGGGATTATGTTATGCGTCCGTCCGTCCGTTCATCCATCCGTCTCACTTCTGTGAAATCAACTCCTCCTACACTTTTGGTCTGATTGTTTTGAATCTTGGTACCATGGTTTGATATACACTGATAAGATAAGATAAGCCTTTATTAGTCCCACAATGGGGAAATTCCAGGATTGCAACAGCACAGGGATAGCAAAACTCAGAGCAATAATCAGAAGGCAAGAAAAAACAACATCTACTAAACATATGTCCATATTACTATAAATATACAGTATATATATAGACACACAGTGCAGAGCATTATGGTTGGTTGGTGAATGTGCAGCAGAAAGTCTAAGCTCTCTCTCCGCGGATGCAGCGGGCCAGCTGGAAGTCTTTGGGCATGATGATGACCCCCTTAGCAAAGAAGAGACCACCAGGTGGGCCTCGCTGGTCTCCTGCAGAGCCATGACGGCGAAGCTCAGGAAACGCGGGACGGTCTTGAAGTCCTGAGCGATCTCCCTCACCAGGCGCTGGACGGGCAGCTTACGGATGAGCAGCTCCGTGGATTTCTGGCAGCGACGGATCTCTCTCAGAGCCACGGGCCTGTGACGGCGAGGCCTCTTCACTCTGCCGGTGGCCGGAGCGCCTCTCCAAGCAGCCCTGGTGGCTAGCTGCATCCTGGGGGGGCTTCTTCCTCCAGTAGATTTTACGGGCGGTCTGCTTGGTTCTTGCCATCGCTCTTTATTATTCTGTCTTATATTTCTTGCACGCCGCCTAAACTCCAGCCCGGCACCCGCGCCGTTTTCGCTACAGCTCCCGGTATGTCGAGTTTCCCATTAGCACCGGGCGGCGGCCAAGTGCTAGCTAGCACTAGCTCCTCCCCGCTGTAGCGTCTCCCGCTGCAAACCGTGGCTCCGTCCGCCGACCCGGGAGACCCCCGGGGCGATCCGTGCGTCCGTGATATATATACAGAGTGAAAGGTGTAGAAAGAAGAAGGAAGATTAAAAAAAAAAAAAAAAGGCTGTTGCAACAGACAGCCGACTCGTGTGGCGCCACCGGTCCGGCGGAACCGGAACCATAATGTCCGTGCACATATTGCAATTTGACTCTTATCGGGTGACCGTGAGGTCAAAGGTCAGAGGTCAGATTTTTCCCTAAATTTTCTAAACACAATAATTACTGAAAGAAATGATGTAGGCTATTCAAATCGATACAGGATTTGTATCTAATGCACAGCTTGGGTGACTTACACCCTCACCTAACTATGGGTTTGGGGTCAAAAGGTCAAGGTTAGCATTCGTTATGCCTTATTACTTTACAGTGAGTAAAGTTAGGGTCACCAAACTTGGTACACAGGTTCACACTGCGACCCTGAAGTGTGACTGTGGTTTTGGGATTAAGCAGAAGAAGATGGATGGATGGATGGATGGAGGTCAAAGGTCAACATCAAAATGCTTTATAAAGTATATCTCAACAACAAGGAAAGCTAGGGTCACTGCCTGGTACACAGATTCACTCTGAGACCATGACCTCTGACTACAGGTTTGGGGTCAAAAGGTCAAAGGTCAAGGGGTGGCACTCCCTATGATCTCTTACTATAGAACGTGTAAAGCTCTCTAGGGTCACCATATTTGCTACACAGGTTCACCCTGAGATCCTGACCTACAACTATGGGTTGTATACGAGTACTTTTGTATATTTGTGGGTGATGGGCTTATCATAATTTGGTTCTGCCACAGTAATTATATTGAAAAGTTGAGAACTGCTCTCCGTCAGTAAGTATTGGGCTCCTCAAAGAAAATGGAGGTGGGGGATATTGCACTCGCCTTAGCCAACAGCAGTACCACTAGCTCTACAGACAGCCTGCCGGACAATTTCAACATCTTTTACACCCGCTTCGAGACCACCAGCCACAACACAGAGAAGAGACACACACTCATGCACCCCCCCCCCCCCCCAACTAAGAGTCTCACCAGGCCAGGTAAACAAAGCACTGAGGAGTATCAACCCCCGCAAGGCAACAGGACCAGCCCTCGGTGCATGCGCTGCCGAGCTGACCGACGTTCTCACAGCAATCTTCAACCGCTCCCTCAACCAGAATATGGTCTCCTCCTGCTTCAAAACGACAACCATCATCTCCCTCTCCAAAAGGAGACCGCCGATCTGTCTGAATGATTACAGAGCGGTAGCACTCACTCCAGTCATCATGAAGTGCTTTGAGAGAGTGGTGCTGCCCTTCATTCAGGACAGCATACCAGGCACCCTGGACCCCCTGCAGTATGCCTACCGGCCCAACAGGTTCACCTCAGATGCCATCGCTGCAGCACTCCATTATTCTCTCTCCCACCTGGAAGATAAAGACTCCTACATTAGGATGCTCTTTATCAACTACAGCTCCTCCTTCAACACGGTCATCCTCCACAAACTCACCGACAAACTGTCTTCACTTGGCCTGCACCCCACCCTCTGCGACTGGCTACTGGACTTTCTGACTGGCAGGCTCCAGTCTGTCAGGATGGGGAACAGGACCTCAGCCAGCATCATCACAAACACAGGTGTCCCACATGCCCATATCATCTCTGCTGCTAATTATTATCTCTGCTGCTACTTATCATGCACAGTCTACTGGTACTAGCATTACAGAAATTAGCAGAATCAGAATCAGAATGAACTTTATTGCCAAGCATGTTTGTACACATACGAGGAATTTTACTTGACATTAAGGTGCGCTCATGTTAAGCGCTCCCTAATGACGCGGCAGCCGACAGGCGCCTCATACAGTGGGGGTAAAGAGGGGGAGGGGGAGGGGGTGACACATTGGGCAGAGAGAAAAAAGCATAGTTATCAAAATAGAGCTCAAGTGAGCAAGATTATGATCACATAGAAAAAAACCCTCTAATTGTACACTAAGCAGACAAGTTACAATTCCACACATTAACAGAACAAGTTGAGAGAGACCAGTGTGTGTGTGTGTCAGTCATGTGATATTCATGGATGCAATGTGAATGCAGTGTGAAGTGTCAGTTACTGGTGAACAACAAAATTCCTCTCCTAAGCAACGACTAGATGTTATGTCCATGGTATCCTAAACATAGATAACATGTCCACAGAGTTCATCTCTTCAGTGCATGTCAGATGGTAAAATTCCATGCTAGTCACATGATGACACTGTCCATAGAGAGTTCAGATTGCTGCACATCAGAATGTTTGGGGTAGAGAAAAGCCAAAACTCCCTTCTGCCTTATCTTTTCTCCTGGAGGAATGAGTTCTCCCAAGGACGCCGAATCAAGGCCTGATAAGCACAGTTCACTTAGAGCGTAGAATTTTCACCTCTCATGCGATTCTGTGCAGCAATTTACATTTACATTCCCAGGCTTTAAAATCATTCCCTGGAGAGCACCCAGCGACTCCGAGATGTTTCCCACCTTCCGATTCAGTTCGCCATTAGCCGCTATCAGTGCCCTCCCCAACTGGTCGAATTGTTGAAGGAGCTTTGCCGGGTCTGCATTTTGACCAGCTCTTTCCAACTTCTTTAATTTCCGATACACCAGGAAAACTCCAAAGCCAAATAGCAGAAATCCTGTGATCATGAAGCCAAACAGGTAGATGTCTTCCACATCTTCAATCGAAAGATCACACGGACACATGAGTTTCCAATTGTCCCATGAGTCTCTCACATAACCCGCAGCCGAAGTGCCTGCAGGACATTTGGGCTCCCCTGGGCCCGATTTTCTGTTTGAAAAAGTGGTGTCAATTGCATTTAAAGCCCAGCTCACCAATTCCATAATTTTCCGTTTGGATCGAGATTCAGCGAGAAAAAGAGCGAGACACAGACAGGACACAGCAAGCTGGGATCAGTGAAGGGAGGAGGAGAGGGGAGAGGAGAAGAAATGCGTCTGCTCTCTCTGATAGCCGGAAGAAGAAAATTAGCACCGGGTGCTAATTTGTAATTATACACTGCTCATTGCACAATGCTCATTTGCACACTGTACATAGGTTCATGCCATCTCAGGTTCACATCATCTCTGTCTATATACCACTATCACATTAGTCATCCAGTGAATTTTCAATTTCATTCCTCTTGTCTGACTGCTTTAACTGTCCAAACTGCCTAGTGTCTGTTATTAGTACTCATTAGTTTTAGTATTTAGTATCAAGGTGTGCTTAAGTAGTCCTGACTGCCTAACTGTGTGTTGTTGTATGTGTTATTAGCAGCCATTAGTATTAGGATTGAGTTACTGTGTTAGTGTGTCATGACCTTATTAGAATTGATGTTTCTGTACCTGTTACCTTGGCATTCGTTCGGAGAGCAAAGAATGTCATTGTTCAGGAAATGTAGCATTTCTTAACTGTGCACATGATAATAAAGCCTTTGAATCTTGAGTACTCTTGTTTCCACACGTCAACAACATTGCTGGAGCAGTGTTAACATCCAACAATGTGCTGCTCAAAGTGTCTGTAGTTGTATTTGCATTCCGTTTTTGGCTGCTTTATCTTGACTTTATTCAATCACCTGAAGATGGGGGGGAAAAAAACATCCGTTCAGTGCGAGAGCCAAAAAGCCCCAGGAGAGGTCTGTGCAATGAGCATTACAATGCATGTAAATTGATTCTTGTAATATTTGATACAGAACAAAAAATATTTTAAACTAAGTCTGAGCTGCTGTTTGTAAACTAGAGAAAAGAGTTTTTTTGTTTTTCTTGAATATGTTGAATGTAAATAACGCTGGGCTGTAAAACTGTCCTTTTCACATAAATTTAAAAGAAAAAAAATGTATTCTGTAATATCGTTAAAAATAATCATTATTGTGAAAATTCACAGAAATATTGTGATATCATTTTTAGGCCATATTGTCCACCCCTAAGTGTGACACAAAGCTTCAAATAGTTACAGTTTATTTGTCAGGGACCATGTACAGAAAAAAACATTAAACACAGGGAAAAGGTGCTCCGTATCAGATTATAGTGTTCTCATTAATTTGCATTATATTTTAGGCAATATATACAGACAATGTCCTGACAGAACCTAATAAAAGCACTGGTGCAAGGCAAGAAGTGTGGTGGAAAAACACACTTTTGATTGTCATAATAGGGTCCTAAAACTACTGGGTTAAGCTTAGTATAAGTAGTAAATGAGGGTCTATTTTAAACGCTTTACAACTGTAATGACAGCCTTGTCATATCATACCTCTCTGCCTTTAATAATGCAGTAGTTGTGGGCTTCACTTTCTGAAGCAAATGGGCACCGTCCTCATATGTCTTGAGACACATAAGCCTCCTTACTGAACACCAACATATTACGTCCCCAGGATGAGACAGGACTGTGTGTGGTCTCAATAATCATTAAATTGGTAAGTGGCTACAGTGTACATGAGAACAACATATGATATACTTGCCTCCATTAGAAACGCACCCCCCATACACATATGGTACAATGTGCATTAATGGTATTCCCAATTTTTATTTTGTATATTTTGATTTAGAAATGGGAGGTCTGATTGCTAGGGTGTTTTGTTTTTCTTTCTAAGTACAGAATTCTGTGTACAGGCCACACCTTAAAATTTGAGTGCTGAGCAGAATCCCATACTCAGAGTCATGCTTGACTGAAATTTTGAGTTGTGGTGAATAGCCTATATAAGGCCAGTATAAAAAACGCCAAAAGGTTTCATCCAGCTCGAAATGCCGAGACTCACGACGCAGCAGAGAGAACGTGCCATTGGCATGTTAAGGGCGGGTCTCAGTCATAGTGCAGTTGCCCGGCAAATGCGCTGTCATCGCACAACAATCAGTCGTCTGGGTGTCAGAGAGAACGAGACAGGCAGTGTTGCTGACCGACCACGCCCAGGACAGCCCGGAGTTACGACAGAAGCACAAGATCGCTACATCTGGTTACAGCACACTAGGGACAGATTTCGTACAGCTTCACAGACAGCACGTGAGACAAGGGGTAGGAGAAGGGTGCCAGTGAGTGCCAATACCATCTGGCGCCGTCTGCATTCGAGAGAGATGCATGCACACATCCCTTATCGAGGGCCTATTTTGACACGTGCTGCCCGTCAAAACCACCTACGTTGGGCTACACAACACAGGAGATGGCGCCAAAATGACTGGAATACTGTTCTTTTCTCTGACGAATCATGCATATGTGTAGATCGGCCTGACAGACGTCAACATGTGTGGCGCCGATGCGGTGAACGGTTCGCCGATGCATGTGTTCGTGAGGGCAACCGCTGGGGTGGCGTCAGTGTCATGATTTGGGGAGGCATCACCACACGTCGTCGAACACGTCTTGTCATTGTTGACGGGACCCTTACAGCACAGCGCTACGTGGACAACATCCTACGTCCTGTGGTGCTTCCCTTTCTCCAAACCAATTGTGACGTCACAACGTTTCAGCAAGATAATGCCCGTCCGCATTCAGCTCGGCTTACTTTGGATTTCCTGCGCCAAAATGACATCACTGTTATGAATTGGCCTGCTTACTCCCCTGATTTGTCGCCCATTGAGCACCTTTGGGACCAGCTTAAGACAGCTATTGCCCAACGTCAACCAGCTCCACGTACGCAGCGTGAACTCGTCCAGGCCGTACAGGAGGAGTGGGAGAGGATCCCTCAGGACAGGATCATGAGGCTCGTCAGCTCCATGCGTCGTTGATGTACTGCTTGTGTGAATTCCAGAGGTGGACACACCCAGTATTGACTCATGACACTTCTGAATTTCGAGTGGTTGTATGCAATGCACTAAATAAATGTCTTAAATTGATCCAGATTTGTTCAAAATTAATTCATGTGGGGTTAATAAGTCCTTCTTCGATAATGTATTTCCTGGAATAAAACAAATGTATCCCTGGTTATGCCCAGAAATCTGACCCGTGCGTTTTTAATGGAGGCAAGAAGGATTTATTTATTATTCATTTATTTATTAATTAGTTGTGGGTCCAAAAGATATATTCTCTGATTCAAATTGATTTGCGATTGAATGAGCTGATAGTGATTCACAAAATCCGTGGATTGATCTTTTAATACAATTCTTTTTACATGTGTGAAACTTGCCAGAGGTGTCTGGGTTCTGCATTCGTGTGAGAGTTCAGACATGACTTAATGTGGATCATCATGACTGCACACTGTGTGGTAGGGTAGTGCAACAATTAGTCAGCATTGTCAACGACGTCGATCATAAAAATTCCTCAACGCAGATTTTTATTGTCGATGCATCGTTTAATCTTAAAGTTTTACAGTGCCGTGAAAAAGTATTTGCCCCCTTCCTGATTTCTTATTTTTTTGCATATTTGTCGCACTTCAGTAGCCACGGTTACATGGGCAAAATTTCTTCAATCTGATTACAATTCCAATTAGAACTTTACTGTTTACATGGATCGTGAAAAAGTTGATCCGATTAAGACGTGTATTTCGATGTCACACGTCTGAACGGACTAAATCATTTTGACATGCGCACAATTATTAAACATTCTGGAAATAGTAGAAGAAGAAGCAACTTCCGATGTAAACAAACCACGCTTCATGTCTTTCTCTTTTTGAAATGGACCTGTATTGTGTTATTCAGACTGTACTTTTGCTTCTGCTGGTCTCCGTAATGAAGCTACAAGTACATACTTCTGCATATGATGAACAGAGGGAGACAGCAGGACGATACAGCCCAGTTTTATTTTACTCCCGCCATGTCTTCTGCTAGCTGCTGTAAAGGCGGAAATACATCATGTTGACATGTGGCTGATGTACAGACATGCGCAGTAAACATATTTCCTACCCAAACTTTGGAATAAGTGTGTATATGCACACCAATCGGCATAACCCATCCATCTCAATCCGAAGGCAATTTTGATCCGAATGATTGTGATCGGATCAGAATCTTCAGATTGGCGTGTTTACATGAAGCATTTTTATTCTGATCAGGCTTTTAATCCGGTTACTTGTGTCCATGTAAACATGGCCACTGTTTCAGATCATCAAACAAATTTTAATATCAGACAAAGATAACCTGAATAAATACAAAATGCAGTTCAGAAATGATGATTTCATTTATTAAAGGAAAAAAACTATCCAAACCTATCTAGCTCTGTGTGGAAAAAGTAATTGCCCCCCATGTTACATCATGAATTAACTGTGATTAACCACGTTTTTTGGAAAGCTGAGTTCAATTTCAGTAGCTACACCCAAGCCTGATTACTACCAGACTTGTTGAATCAAGAAATCACTTAAATAGAACCTGTCTGACAACCTGAAGTAGGCTAAAAGATCTCAAAAAGCAACATATCCCACGGTGATCTAAAGAAATTCAAGAATGGATGAGAAACAAAAGCCCAGAATGACGTCTGAAGAACTGCAGGCCTCACTTGCCTCAGTTTGGACACTGGTCCACAATGGAACAATTGAATGGACTGGTCCACAATGGAACTGGGCACAAATGGCATCCATGGGAGAGCTCCAAGATAAAAACCGCCGCTGGACAAAAAGAACATAAAGACTCGTCTCACATTTGCCAGACAACATCTAGATGATCCTCAAGACTTTTGGGAAAATATTCTGGGGACTGTCGAGACAAAAGTTGAACTTTTTGGAAGGCGTGTGTCCTGTTTTATCTGGCATAAAACTAACAGAGAATTTCATAAAAAAGAGCATTGTATCAACTGTCAAACATGGTGGTTGTAGTGTCTTGATCTGGGGCTGCTTCAGGACTTGGACAACTTGACCTAATTGGCAGAACCACGAATTCTGCTTTCTACCAAAAAATCCTGAAGGAGAATGTCCGGCCATCAGTTCATGAAGCACTCCAATGTGACTGAATTTAAAAAATTCTGCACAGAAGAGTGGGTCAAAATTCCTCAACAGCGATGTAAAAGACTCATTGCCAGTTGTTGGCACCAATGGTGGCACAACTAGTTACTAGGTTTAGGGAGCAGTTAGGGGGCAATTACTTTTTTACATAGGGCCAGTCAGATTTGGATAGCTTTTTTTCCTTTAGTAAATGAAATCATCATCCAAAAACTGCATTTTGTATTTACTCAGGTTATCTTTGTCTAGTATTAAAATTTGTTTGATGATCTGAAACATTTAGGTGTAACAAATATGCAAAAATATAAGAAATCAGGAAGGGGCAAATACTTTTTCACAGCACTGTATATGCGTACCATGGAAATGTTCAGTTTAACGATTCCAGCGAAGAAGAAGAGCCTATCATGGCAACACAGTGAAAATCACGGAGAAGACCAAAAGTTTCCAAAGTATTGGATGATTTTACCAAAAATAAACAAATGAAACAAGTTAAATGTAGACTCTGTAAAGCAGAGTTGTCATATCACACTGCCTCCTCCACTTCTAAACTTGCACTCAGCAAGGTGTTAAACAGGATGGACTAGTTTATTTTCTTTTTACTTTAAAGGAGTTGAATAATATTCTTATTTAGCTAGGGGAACTTTTTATAATAGGCTACATTATATTAAGACAGACACTGACAACAAAGTGATATTCACAGGTGTGCAGGCTTAAACAGGTGGGATAAAACATGACCTGGAGCCCTGAACAGGAGCCGTGCCAACAGGAAGCGGAGATGGCAGACATAAGAGAAATAATCATGATTAGTCGACTAATCAAAAAAACAGTCATTGGATTAGTCAGCTACTGAAATAGTCATTAGTTGCAGCCCTAGTGTGAAGCTGACGACCTCTCCATGCCCGGAGGTACGGTATATGGTGCCTCGGTTTTAAGAGCTGCAAGCACAGCAAGGATCTTGACAGAACCAGGGCCGCATGCGGGACCATTGGAGCAGAGGTAGAATATGGCACCTCTCACAGACCGGTCTGGTGCAAGCAGAAGAACTCGTGTGTTTGTGTCTATGTGTGTGCGGGATGGGGGGGGGGGGGGTTAAATTGTGTTTTACTTCAATGTGTGAAGCACTTTGCGTGCATCTTTTTGTATGATAAGTGCTATATAAATAAAGCTTTGATTGATTCACCAGAGGTGGGCTGCACTGGAGGAGCATCTGGGGCGGGGGTGGTGCCCAACTCTTGGCATGCCCGGAGGGCAGCGGAGGCTTTTGCAACTTGTATAGTGATGTACACCCGTACTGTGTTGTTGAAAGAAGATGGCTTTAGAAGTCTCTTAAATATGCTAGAGCTTCTTCAGTGAGTCTGGTTTTCTCAAAAGTTTCTCAAAAGCCTTTTCTGATTGCACTCTTCCAAGCCAGCTGATCTATTGCTCATTGGTTCCACTCATTAGGACTGATTCCACATTTAAAAAGGGAGGACTTAAAAAGGTTCTTCAGCCTCTTCCTTGGAGCACCAACTGGCCTGGTACCATTAGACAGCTGTAAGAAGTAGATTTGTTTTGGAAGATGATGGTCTCACATTCTGTGACCAGCCCATTTCAGCTGATGGAGAATAGTTGATTCAAGGCAAGGTGCCGATGCTTTCTTTAGTAGGTCAGCGTTTATTACTTTGTTCTCCGTCAAGTGTTCAGAATTCATCTCAGTCATCGCTGATGGTACATATCAGCGCAAGTTGTGGAAACCACCCCACTGTGCAACCCGCAACCCGCCTCTGATCAAGCGCTTCTGCTGGCACCATACCAGTCTCCAAGACCTGCAGTATTTCACCTCCACTCTGTGGGTCCCGCACGTAGTCCTGGCTCTGGCAAGCTCATCAATGTCCTTGGAGCTCTTGAATCTGAGGCCTTTTTGGCCACACAGTGCACAGCCATGAACATCCACACGCAGTACCAGCTGAATTCCCAAGCGAATGCCAAACCGTGTGAGAGCTCAGAGCTGGCCCAGAGACCTCTGGCAAGTTTTACACACATTAAAAACACCGATCCACAGATTTGGTGAATTTACATGAGTCGATTCTAATCGGAGAATCAATCTTTTGGACCCATCCCTAATGATGAAATTGTATCAGTAATAAGTATTTAGCTCAAAGCTAGTTTGGTATCCCAAATCTTCAAAGCTTTGCACAAAAAAGGCAGCAAGAATGTAATTTGTAATTGATGTCTGGTATAAAAAAAATTATAAACCCTCCTGGGATCAGTCAGAACTTAGTCACGTTGTGAGCGAATTTTACGGCCCATTATTAGTGTCCTGAAGTGAAATAAAGAGAGACGATTCTGCCAGCTGGATAACCTTTATTTCTCTGTATACAGGAGAACAGTGGAGAAGAGACAAAATCTGCTCCCACTGTTCTGCTTTTGTCAGCAGTTTGGCTACCTTTTATAGTATCCCTCTCTAACCCAAATATGGTAGCAGCCTTGAAGATAAGACCCAAAGACACACTGTCGGAGCATGCGACTCAAAAGAATGTGATCTGACCTTACTTGACATTCTTAGCAGTTATTCTCTACAAGGCTCACCCACTTCCCTGCTCACTGAGAACATTCCGTACAGAGGAGAGATAAAACATGCATGCTGAGCATAAATTCATTATGATTCACCTCTCACACTATGCACTGAATATGTAGACACTACGTTACTGAGTATGTCGTCTAAATCAGTCATTACACAACAGGTTAATATATGAGCAACAATTTTCCACTACAATAAAAGATGTGAATAATAAATGGTGAATTTCTACCACATTTCCCTTCTCTTGATCATATATAATCACTAAAAAATGTACAAGACAGTGAAAGCAAAGACATCAGTGAAAGTACACCGTAACAGGTTTAAGCTAACACGTCATCAGCCATGACATAGAAATTAGCATGTGTGGAGGGTCACAAAGAAGCTGTTTTTGAGGGTGTAAGCACTTGATGTGGAGCAAGCAAAGTAGGGAAGCATTCACCTTTAACATGTGAACTATGTATCAAGGGAATTCGTAGCACAGTTTCCATAATCATCGTGGAAGGGAAGTTGACATGTCCAAAGCAGTATAATTTAGAGCTGAACTGTCAGAAGCATTTACGGGCATATAGTGTAGCATATTGGAAACAAATAACTTCGAAATCATATGCCTTATTTATTTATTTATTTATTCATTTATTTATTTAGCGAATGCAAAGTCCTCAAGCCAAGCAGTTGCCTCCTGGTTTGCTGTATGGAGGGTGTGTAATCCTCCTTCCAGTCTTTGGAGCGGGCAAGCCTCTATGATGTGTTCCATTGTTTGCTCCTCTCCACATGCGCACAGTGGGCTAGGGCTACTGCCCCATCTGTCAAGGCTGGCCAAGCAGGGGCCATGTCCAGTCCTGAAGCAATTGAGTGTAGACCACTGTCTCCTTGGGAGGTTGGTGCCCGGGACCTGTTGGTTGGGGTTTGTCACCAGGTGTTTGTTTGGGACCTCCTTGGTCTCCCATTCCTCTTGCCAAGCTGTCTGGATGGTGAAGTCAGCTGGGGGAGGGTTTTTCCAAATCGGCCGTCTGGATGGAAGTCGGGCAGTGGGTGGGGTGTAGATATCTGCATGGATTGGTAAGTGAGGAGAATCTTTGGCTTTTTGAAGCATCCTTTGAGTTAGTGCTGCTCGCCGGATGTGTGGGGGGGCTATGTTTGACAGTACAGGGAGCCAGGGGAGTGGTGTTGAGCGGATTGTCCCAGTTATGGTTCTCATGGTTGTGTTGAGCTGGGTGTCTACGTGGTGTGTGTAGGATGACCTGGACCAGACAGGGGCACAGTATTCTGCTACAGAGTATGAAAGGGCCAGTGCTGAGGTGCGCAGGGTGGAGGCTGCCGCCCCCCATTTGGCACCAGCGAGCTTGCAGAGCAGGTTGTTTCATGCCTTCACCTTAGCAGCCGTCCCCTTTAAATGTTCCTTGAAGGATAGGGTCCTGTCAAGGGTCACTCCAAGGTAGGTTGGATTCGAGGCATGCTTAAGCTTAAGTCCGCTCAGGTGGATGTTTAGTTCTCTGGTAGCTTTTACATTGTGGAGATGGAATAAACTGGAGACGGTTTTTGCTGGGCTTGGTTTTAGGTGCCAGGTTTTGCAGAACTGGTCCAGTTTGGCAAGATCTTCCGTGAGCACCCGTTCCAGTGGCTCAAAGTCTGGTGCTTGGAGTGCCAAACAGATGTTGTCTGCATAGATGAATTTGCGGGATTCTGTAGTGGGCAGGTCGTTTATGTAGAGGTTGAACAGGGTTGGAGCTAGAACTGAGCCTTGTGGGAGTCCGTTTTTCTGCGTTCTCCATGCGCTTGTGTTCTGACCGAGGTGGACTCTGAACCTTCGATTGGTCAGCAGGGTTTTTATAATTGCTGTTGCCCAGCAGGGATCGCCTTTGTAAGTTTCAGGAGGAGGCCTTTGTGCCAGACCGTATCATAGACGGCTGTAAGATCGAGAAACACAACCCCTGTCTTCAGTCTGCTCTCGAAACCATTTTCGATGAAGGTGGTTAGGGCCAGTACTTGTTCTCCTGTGCTGCGGTCCTTGCGGAAACCTGCTTGATCCACACTTAGAATTTCCTCTATTCCTGGGGAAATACGTTGCAGTATTAGGCGCAACATGATTTTATAAGGAACGCTGAGTAGGGAGATTGGGCGGTAGCTTGCTGGTAGTTTGTGGTCTTTGCCAGGTTTTGGTATGGCAATGACCTTTGCTGTCCGCCATTTCTTTGGGATCGAGTTTGTTTGTATGATCCTTGTGTAGAGTTGTGTCAACCAGGTTAGGGCTTGGGGGCCAAGATTTTTCATGAATTCTGGGAAGATATCATATGCCTGATAATGGGAAGAATACAACAGCTACAGAATAGAAGCATCACTACTACCAAGCAGTATTAAGCCAATACGGACAAGCAAATTCCGCCCACCCCCACTAAAAAGCCAGTCATACAAACCTCCCCCCTGAACATGATCACGAAGGGAAGCATCACGAAGCGCAGTTAGATTCTGTATGGCCAGGGAGATAAGGGCACCATCCTCATCATGGGGAGGAATGTACGTGCAGCAAGAAGAGCCAACAACCGCACACACACACCCCTGTGAGGTTGTGAACTGGTCCAGGACCAGTCGGTCTTGGAGCTCCATAAGCTGTAGAGCATGCAACTCTGCTTTAACTCCTTCCAAGGCCTGAAGGGTAGAATTTGGGAATAGGCCAAGCCTGTAATCCAAAGTCTCCATACGTAACACAACCTTCCCTACCCCTAACCAAGGGAAAAGTGACAGGGTGACTTTCTGAGCATCTGTCCACAATTTGTGGTCTTTAGGAACATCCGTTCCCCAAATAGAGTCATGGCTGGGCAGTGTTTGGCGTTTGGTCCCTCGCACTGATGTGAGGTTAGCAGTGACAAGGAAAGAGTGGCCTGAATCAGCGCACAGCGTCCCACCCACCCAGCAGGCAGATCCTGAAAGACATGGGAGCCACATAACCATACAAAGTCTGACTGGGGAATGACTTCTAAAGCATCTGGTGCAGTAAAGTTTGGTTTGCATTTGGCATACGGCGCAGCTTGGGACTGATTTAAAGCACCAGTGGAATTTGCAGTGCACAGGGAGCTGATATTACTACAATGCCGCTTTGGTATCCTGCCCATCTTATAGACAGTCGAGGAGAAGGTAAAAGTTATTAGCATAGCACTGAAATTTTGCATGAAGGGGTATAAAAACAGGGCCATAGAGTGGCACATTTCTTGTGCTGTTCAACCTAAGCAGTTTGGTGAAATTGCGGCCAGTATAGCTGGGTATCAGGGGCAACCCGCCACCAGTTTTGCTCCGCAGTGAAATATTTAGTATGCCGGGCGAATGCAGGGAGACAAGTATGTCTGGAAAGAGATCGGTGTCGTTAATGGGCAGCAGCACGATGCTTGGGATAGCTTCATATCCCAAGCGCCCATGTCACGCCACGCTGAGAATGGGGTTTTCGGGGGTGGCTGTGTGGAACTGAGACCGTGGTAGACATGTGAGGTGTCAATGCAATCAAAAGAAAGCAGAAGTCAGCCACCCATATATGTGTTGTTTGCAGTAGTGTGGGTTTAACTTGTAACCATTGTTTTTCATATGCTGTGTCAGGGCCCTGTGAAAGGTGTGATGTGCAATGTGTCCTGTGAGGTGGCATGGAAACTGTGGCATGTGGCGAAAGCTTCTTTCCCATTTCAACCAAATGGGAGCTTCGCCCTTCATCTGTCAGTGCCCATTCATAAATGTACAGCTGAGATGGTACTTTAGCAAAAGTCGAGCTGGGTATTTCAATTTGAGTTCCCTGCAGGGTGCAGGAGAGAGAGAGTGACAAACTGCACATCAAATCTCAACCTAACAGGCTGAAAAGGCACTGAGGAGAAAACAGGAAGCCATGACTAAAAGTATTTCCATCCACCACACATGACAATGGTTCAGTGAAAAATTCATATGTGAAACCGCCACTTGCGATGTGAGTGAGCGGGAAGTAAGAGGGGGCTTCAACCCAGATGCTGAAGACAACACTGATTTAGTAGCCCCAGAGTCTACCATAAAATCTATCACTTTCCCTGGAACTTCTACTGGCAGAATTGGCAAATCTTTGAAATTGGAAGTTGAATACCTAACTAAAGTGGTGTGCACATCTTTTTGATGGTATGTGTGTGTATGTGTTGCTGCAGCAGATTTTTATTGGCAAGCTCATGTACGGCGTCTGCTGGGGGTGAAAATAAAGAAGGCATGCATGCACCAGTCTTATCTGCCTGACATTCACTGTTGCTGCTGTTGGGGCTGAGGTGGTGGACTCTGTGCCGGCGATTGATGTGGTTGGGTCCTGGGTTTTGTCGCAGCCAGGGCCCACGAATTCCTCGCTGGAAGTTACCTCTCCCTCTTCAGTGTTGGCCAGATCTTGGTCTCACGGAGCACGCTGTGGCCCAGTGACCAGGTTGCTTACAGTAGCTGCAGGTCGACAACTGTGGGCACTGTCGCATCCAGTGTCCCTCTTGACCACAATAGCGACACTGATTAGGACCTGCGAGAGAACTAGGGTGCGGCTGGGCTGGAGTGGGGACCCACTGAGCCATTGTAAGTAAGGCTCTCTCCAGGTTATCCTCCTTATTCCTCAATTTCTTCTTCATGGCAGTCTCGTTCTTCCTGTGATGGTGTTCAGCATGGCAGAGTACCTCTTCCAAAGACTGAGACTCCCAACCAATACAAGTCTGCTTCACATCCGCTACCAAGTTGGGAAGGAGGCCTGCCATGAACCACATATTCAGATGTGTACCATATGCTCCTTTGTCTGTCATATAGTCATCTGGACATTTTATGGCTGCTGCCCCATTAAAAACTTTCCTCAGCCGGTGAAAATAGTCACCCGCCGGTTCGTCATCTTTCTGCTTGCAGTTCGCCACCTTGCTCAGATCCGAGCATTTTCTACACTCCGTGATGATGGCCTCCATCAGTTTAAAGAGACTGTTCTCGTGGACTTCCGGGAAGATGGCGGAGAGACATAATGCTTAAAAAGAGAGCTCTCCCTAGTCTGATTTAAAATCTTCGATAAATGGCCAACTCGGCATAAATAGAACCATAAACCAAGGGATGAAAACACGAAGAAGCCGGGCACACGGACAAAAGCAGGGTAAAACAAAAGAATCCCTCTTCAACAACGCAGGAGAAATCGCTGAACACGAGGCCCAAAAAACCGAGGTGACTACAGCAGAGAAAATGGAGGACGCCAAACTCGATATTATGAACACTGGCATCGCCAATATAAGTAAAGACATAAAAGACTTCAAACGACAACTCCAACAGGATTTAATGGCTCTTAAGGAAGATCTGAAAAAAGAGATGATGGAGGAAATTATTGGCCTCCGAAAAGAAATGGAACGCAAGCTAGCTGAAAACATGGAGGAACTGCACACTCAACGGGCGTGTTTGACAGAAGCACAGGCTCGAATATCAGAGTTGGAAGACTGGAGGACCGAGGCAAGCAAGCGGCTGCAGACCCTGACGGCACAAACACAGAGGATGCAGGAAAAAATAACCGACCTGGAGAGCAGGTCCAGACGGAGCAATATACGCATCTTCGGGATTCCGGAGGGCATTGAAGGCAACTCGATGACGAAATTCATGGATCAATTCTTAAAAAAAGAGCTTGAGCTGCCCGATGAAACGGACCTGCAGATCCAACGAGCACACAGAGCCTTGGCACAGAACCCGAATCCAAACTCTATACCCAAGTCAGTTGTGGTAAACTTTCTAAAATACGACGTAAAGGAAAGAATCCTGACACAAGCGTGGAAAAAAAAAAGATACGAGTCGGCGACAAACAGATATTCTTTGACCATGACTACCCGACAGAAATTGTGCAGCAGCGAAAGAAATATGCCAACATTAAAAAAAACGCTGAAAGAGAAAAAAATTAGATTCCAAACGCCGCTAACGAAGATGAGAATTCATTGGGAGACGGCGTGAAAACCTACAGCACGGCCAGAGAGGCAGCGCGGGACATGACGGAGCGAGGCTTTGTGGTGAGCGTACCGGAGGAAGCGGCTGGAGCAGCGGCGGCACTGAACGCATCGCGACAGCCGGAGTGGAGGCGAGTGAGCGGCAGAAGGCAGGAGATGGATGTGGCGCACCGGACCCAAGAAAAACTGCAAGGCTTTCAACGGAAAGCCTAGATTATAACAAAGATTAAGAAGGACACAGAAGAAATGAAGGCCAAGAAGACAAGGTAAAAGAGAAACAAACAGCTAGGAGAGGTTTAAGTGATTTTTGTTGGACATTTCTAGACTAATGACTATTACTTGGATAGTAAATACAGGTCTAGGGAGGGCCCCTCACTCGGTGAGGACAATCCCCCCACCCACCAACAGGGACCAGTGGGCAGAAGAAAGGCCCAAAGTACAGAGGTCGAGATTCGTTAATGTGTTTTTGTACAAATATGTGTTAGTTTTGTTGTTAAAGGGGTTAGGAGCACAAGTTAAAAAAAATGGAAAAACATGAATATGGGTAAAAATCTTAAGATAATGACATTAAACGTGAATGGTCTGAACTCACCTGTTAAAAGGGAAAGAATAAGAAAATTCAAGAAGGAAAAAGCCGAAATTATATTTATACAAGAGACACATTTGAACAGGACAGAACATGAGAAACTAAAGAGATTTGGCTATAAGAACTCCTACTACAGTTCATTTAAGGGAGGAACTAAAAGGGGGGTTATGATACTAATTTCAAATAAAATACAATTTGAATGTGAACAAGAAATCCAGGATAAAGAAGGCAGATATGTAATAATAAAGGGAAGATTAGATGGTATGCAGATCACATTAGTGAACATCTATGCCCCACCAGAAAGTGACAAGGGTTTTTTTCAACAACTGTTTGATCTCATAGCAACACACAGTGAAGGAGTCCTAATTTGTGGAGGAGACTTAAATGCCGTCATGGATCATGAAGTTGACACAACAAGTGTTAAGAAGACAAAAAAACATGTAACAAAATTCATAAGAACCTCACTGGCAGAAATGGGTATGGTAGACATATGGAGGGACCTGCACCCACTCGAAAAAGACTATACACATTATTCAGCAGTCCATAAAGTACACTCTAGAATAGATTAGTTCCTTATGAACGAAGGTGACAGACACAGGGTAAGAAATTGTCGGATTGGAGGGGCAGAAATATCAGATCATAATCCTATATACATGGAAATATATTTAAACAATACAAAACAACAAACAACATGGAAACTTCATGGAGGACTGTTAAATGATGAGAAAATGAAAGAAAGAATAAAGGTAAACATAAATGAGTATATCAAGGAGAATGATAATGGAGAAGTGGACCCAACAATACTATGGGGTGCACTAAAAGCCGTGTTAAGAGGTAAATTAATTGTTGAATCAGGAAAAGCAAAAAAGTCTAAACTGGAATCATATGAACAAAGATGTGAGAGACTGAGGGAATTAGAACGTAAACATCAAAGCACAAATGACCCAAAAATATATCAAGAAATTAAGGAAGAAAAAATAAAGATAAAAGAAATACAAATAGATGAAATCGAAAGGAAAAATAGATATTTAAAACAAAAATATTATGAAACGGGGCCAAAGGCCACAAAACTGCTGGCAAAACGGTTAAGAAAACAACAAACAGTGAATAATGTATATAAGATTAAGGACCTCATCACAAATAAAACTACAGTTACCCCAGAAAACATCGAAGAAATATTCCATAAATTCTATCAAGAACTATACTCGCAACCTGAAGAGACAAATGTTAAGGATATTAAAAAATTTCTATGCACATTGGACTTGCCATCAATAGGAAACCAACAAAATGAAAAGCTAACAGCAGAAATAACAACACAAGAGATTAAAGATGTGATTAAGTCACTTAAAAACGGTAAATCACCAGGTAGTGATGGATACCCATCTGAATTTTATGAACTGTTTATAGAAGAACTCACGCCACAGCTCCTAAAGTCATTTAATTGGACATTAAACGACAACAAAATACCTCCATCATGGAACGAAGCCATTATTTCAGTTATTTTAAAGCCAGGGAAAGATAGGGAACAATGCGGAAACTATAGGCCAATCTCTTTATTAAATGTGGATTATAAAATATATACAACAATTATCTGTAAACGAATAAAGACATTCTTGATGGAATTGATAGAGGATGAAACTGGTTTCATAGAGGGACGCCAAACACATGACAATATCAGGAGAACATTACACATAATTAATCAAATACATAAAGAAAAGAAAAGCGCAGTAATAATGAGTTTAGACGCAGAAAAAGCATTTGATAGGGTTAATTGGATGTTCCTATATAATGTGCTGGAACGCTTTGGATTTAATGAAAAATCAGTGCAATGCATAAAGACACTATCAAAAACCTGTGGCAAGAATCAAGATAAACGGTAGCTTAACAGACAAAGTAAATATACAAAGATCAACTAGGCAGGGATGCTGCTTATCGCCCACCTTGTTTGCTCTGTTCATAGAGCCACTGGCTCAAGCGATGCAACAAAATAAGAAATTAAAAGGTGTAGCAATAAAGGGAGCGGAACACAAGATTGGGCTATTTGCAGACGATATTATAGTTTACCTTGAACAACCAGATGAATCAATAATGGAAATGATGGACTTGATAGAAAATTTTGGAAAATTATCAGGATACAAGATAAACATAAGAAAAACACAAATACTGACATTCCACTATAACCCTCTAAACCAGATAACTGATAAGATCAAACTAAACTGGAAACAAAAAGAAATAAAATACCTTGGAGTGAACATACCTAAAGATTTAAGCAAAATCTATAAAGCAAACTATGATAGATTAGAACAAGAAATAAAAAAAGATATTGATAGATGGTCAATCTTAAATATGGATCTGAATTCAAAAATTAAGACAGTCAAAATCAGCATACAACCTAGACTGCTTTACCTCTTCCAGGCTCTACCAACAGAGATTCCTGGTGCCCAGTTCTCAAAGTGGGACAGGATGATATCGAGATTTGTTTGGGGAGGTAAAAAGCCAAGAGTGAAATATAAAACTCTCCAATTACCAAAAGAGAAAGGAGGCATGGGTCTGCCGAGTCTAAAGGAATATTACTACTCAGCACAAATAAGATATATCATATGTTGGTGCGACGGAGGATATGAGGCAAAATGGAAAGAAAGGGAAAAGGAAATTGAGAGACTCCCAGTACAAAGCATAATAGGGGATAAGGATGCATATAAGCAAATCAAACAAATAGACCCAATCACTAAATTTACTTTGGAACTGTGGTATAAAATAGTACAAAAGTATAATATAAAGGAGGACATAAAACTATTGAAATGGGTAGCATTTGACAGTCAGTTTGAACCGGCAAAGCAAGATAGGGGATACAAAAATCTGGTGAACAAGGGAATCACAGCATGGGGCAATATGGGGGAAAAAAAGATTTCGGGAGTTTTGTAAACATGAGAAGAAAATTTAAACTAGAAAAATCTGAATTCTTTAGATATCTGCAGATGAGAGATTATTATATGAGGAAGATTAGGCATAACCTCCACACAGATGTGAGCGAGATTATACAATTCATTTTAAGCTCGTATGTAGGAAATAAAATAAGAATTATTTCAAAGCTATATCAGAAACTTACGGCAAACAAACGCGCAGTGGTTAGCACTGCGGCAGCACAGTTTACCCTTGGCCGGGGGATTGTGGGGATCGTGGGTTCGATCCCAGCCCCCAACCAACAGTGATCTGTGTGGAGTTTGCATGTTCTCCCCGTGTTGCATGGGTTTACTCCGGGATTTCTCCGGTTTCCTCCCACATGCCAAAAACATGCATGTTAGGTTAATTGGCTGTTCTAAATTGTCCCTAGATATTTGTTTCCTATAGGCCCTTAGAATAGAGGGTTAGTATTAATGAAAGCGCTTTGAGTGGTCTTTGTGACTAGAAAAGCGCTATATAAGTGCAGGTTAGTTAGTTAGTTAGATATAAAGGAGAAATGAGAGAAAGAGCTAAATTTAAACATAACAGAAGAAAACTGGCAAGAAATATGGAAAACACAAGACTTCCGGTCTGGACGCCATGGTGATAGCAACTTAACGCAGAAGCTCCCAGACCCAATCCAAGGAAAACATCTTCAAAATCAGATTTAACAGATTTTTGGAAGAATAAAAATCAAAAGACAAAAACACCATGCCTAACCAAAAACAGAAGAAACTGACATTCCCCAGGTCAGGACGCGCAGCGGCCGCAGAATCTGAACCGGAGGACCTCCGTTCAGAAGACGAGGAGCTGGACCTAGCTAACAAGAAGGTTAGCTTGAAATCGCTATTTGATGAATTAGGATGATTTCGGGCCGAATTTCATGAATGCAGAGAGGAATTAAAAAGGACGAACAGCAGAATGGACCAGGCCGAAAACCCAATCTTGGAAGCTGAAGAAAGAATAAAAGTGCTTGAAGATTCTATGCTGGATTTACACAAAAAACAGTCAAGGCTGGAGGCTAAGCTAACCGACCAAGACGGAAGACGGAGACGAGACAACATCAGAATTCACGGTCTGAAAGAAGGAGCTGAAGATAGTTTCAACACAATGGCGGAATGCGTGGAATCCTTATTGAGAGAGAAGTTGGATATTCCACAAACCACTGATTTGAAGATAGAAAAGGCCCATCGTACATTAGCCGCAAAGCCAGCGGCAGAAGCGCCCCCACGTTCGGTGGTGGTAAGATTCTCCGATTTCAAAATAAAACAAGAGGTTGTAAGACGGGCTTGGCAGAAAAAAGGATTTATTCATCAAGAGAGAAAAGTCTTCGTGGAGCATGATTACGCCCCGGAGGTTCTTAAAAAGCGACGGGAATATAACGACGCCAAAAAGGTTTTATGGGAACAGAATCTACGCTTTCAGATGCCATTTCCTGCGAAGCTAAGGGTCTTTTACGGTGAAGAGTCATGTCTCTATAATTCAGCGGAAGAAGCAACAATTGACATGGCGAGAAGAGGGCTCCCGGTATCGGTGTTTAAACCCGCAGTGGATCTGAGCCAGAGGATCAGAGCTCAAACGTGGTCCACTCAGAGACCTTCAAAATCCACGGGCCAGCAGCGGGAAACCCAGCCCCAGAGCTACAAAGATAAGCTTTCCAGTTCCAGGAAGGAATAGCGACCTTTTTGTTTTTTTTCTTTTCAGTCATTCTGCACTTCCATCCCCCCTACTACAAGGTAACAAACATTAAAGGAGATGCAGAATCAGCATGTGGTAAAACCTTTCATGGAGCAGTTATAGCATTAGAAACAAATGTCTTCTTAATTTAAAGGAAAAAAAAAATCTTGTTAAAATAGAAATGTAACAATGACCCACATGTTCTCCCTACACTAACAAATACTGTATTGGAGTTCATGTTTGCTGTGATGGGGGTGGGAGGGTGCACACAATCTCATAGGGTATAGGCATAAAAAAAAAAAAAAAAAAAAAAAAAAAAAATCATTACAAATTTGGATTGGGATCTGAAATTCTCGTTAAAAACATGAGACAACTTACAGGGGTAAGAGAGGGCCCTCAACACGTAACAGAGTTTGAGGAATTTCCCTCAGAGCCTACACTCCATCAGGGCTCTTACAGGGTCTTTAAAGAGACCCCAGCTCAGGAAGTTTTTTTTGACAGTTTTTTGTTTTAAAGTTTCGTACACTATGTTCTTAATGTTTTTTTTATGTTCTTAATGTTCTTTCAGTTTCTGAGTAGCAAAAAAGAGGGCCACCACACTGTTATACTAAATAAGAAAATACAATGGAGAAACAGGGTGTAACCAAAATAGCCTCATATAATGTAAAAGGGATCCTGAATCCAGTTAAAAGATCCAAGATTCTACGCAAAATGAAAAAAAGACAAAGCAGAAATAATATTTTTACAAGAAACCCACCTAACAGACGTGGAACACACTAAACTCAATAGACAAGGGTTTAAAATGATCTCTTCATCTTCATATAAATCAGGGAGGAGGAGGGGAGTAGCGACATTGATATCAACCAAAATTACATTTGAAAAAAAATCAGAACACAAAGATAAAGAAGGGAGGTACAGTTTGGTAATTGGGCGGCTAGAGGGAGAAGATATCACCCTGCTGAATGTATATGCACCACCAGGGGCTAAATGGAAATTTTATAAAAATGTATTTGACCTAATGATAACTAAAGCCCAAGGTTTAGTGATATGTGGTGGAGACTTCAATCTAAGACTGAATCCATACTGGGATGCAACAGGTAATTCTTCACATCAAAATAACACTCAAAATAGGAAAACACGGATGCTATTAAAAGAAATGGGAATCTGTGACGTATGGAGGGAATTCAACCCCAATGTAAAAGATTATACTTTTTATTCAACGCCACATTCATCTTACTCAAGGATTGATTACTTTTTTATGTTTAATAGAGACATTGGAAGAGTAAAAACATGTAAAATAGGACTGATGGATCTCTCTGACCACAGTCCGATCTATATGGACTTAAACATCCAAAAATACACAAATAATACATTTTCCTGGAGGTTGAATTCAAGTGTCCTGAAAGGACCACTGAAAGATGAATTGGAATCAGATATTCTCAGATATTTGGAAGAAAACGATAATGGAGAAGTATCCCCTTTAATACTGTGGGATGCGTGCAAAGCTGTAATAAGGGGAAAAATTATTGCAAAACTGGCAACCCAAAAGAAACTGAGACAAGAAAAACTAATCACACTAGAGTCAGAACTCAAGAACCTAGAAAAAGAACACAAAGACAACACTCATTCTAATGGCTCGCTCAAGATTAAAGAAATCAAAAATCAAATAAATGAGATCTACACAATAGAAATCCAGAAGAAACTTGCGTGTCTGAAACAAAAACACTATGAAGCAGACAGTAAATCGGCAAAATTACTAGCCTATAAATTGAGGAAACAACAAACAGAAAGAGCAATCTACAAAATCAGAGACCCAGTATCAAAGGAAATAAAATTCAGAATTCAGGATATTCTTAAAAGCTTCGAGAATTACTATAAGAACTTATACTCCCACAAAAAACATAAAAACGCATCCGAGACATTCCTAAACACATTAAACCTTCCCCAACTTACGGAATCACAAAATAAAACACTACTGTCAGAAATACAACCTAAAGAATTAGAAAAAGCAATTATGAAACTTAAAGCTAACAAATCCCCAGGAGCAGATGGCTATACAGCAGAATGGTACAAAACCTTTAAACAGCAACTATCTCCTCTCCTCCTGAAAACATTTAACTATGTCCTCCACACAGGGGAAATCCCCCCCTCCTGGAGAGAAGGGGTCATTGCAGTTATACCTAAACCTGAAAAGGATAAACTAGAATGCTCCAGCTACAGACCAATCAGTGTATTAAATCAGGACTATAAGCTTTTTACCATTATCCTTGCCAAAAGGTTAGAAAACATACTGACAGACTTAATTCACTTAGACCAAACGGGTTTTATAAGACAAAGACAGACACAAGACAACATTCGACGCACTTTACACATAATTCATCATATAAAAAAGTATAACTTAAATGCAGTCATATTGGGATTAGATGCTGAAAAAGCATTCGATTCGGTTGACTGGTCTTTCCTATATAGAATCTTATCCAGTTTCAATTTTCATAACAACTTCATTAGAACTATACAGGCATTATATAAAAAACCAACAGCTAAAATAAGGATTAACGGTAATTTATCATCATCTTTTGAGCTGGAAAGAGGATGTCGTCAAGGCTGCCCCCTGTCTCCACTGCTCTTTGCAATCTTCATAGAACCTCTGAGCCAATGGATAAGACAAAATCAAGAAATTCAAGGTATTACACTTGGTCAGAAGGAACATAAAATAGCACTCTTTGCTGATGACATTTTAATATACCTAGGGCAGCCAGACACTTCTTTACCAGAACTAATCTCAGTTTTTTCAGACTATGGAGATTGATCGGGGTACAAATTAAACATGCATAAAACCCAAGTTTTAACATTCAACTATGACCCAAATCATTATTGACTAAGTGAACTCAAAACTAACTGGGAGTCGGAATCTATGAAATATCTGGGGGTCAATATCCCGAAACAACTCAACAAAATTATAACACTAAACTATGATCCACTGGTGACAAAAATAAAATCTGACCGAGCAAGATGGAATATGATACCATTCTTAGGTACTGCACAAAGAATTGAAGCAGTCAAAATGAATATACTTCCACGTCTTCTATACCTTTTCCAAACAATACCGGTAGAACCTCCCAAAAAAACATGGCAGGAGCTGGACAGAAGGATCTCAAGATTCATATGGCAGGGCAAGAGACCTAGAATCAGATATAGAACCTTACAGCTAAACAAAGACAAAGATGGGCTCACACTGCCAAATATCAGGGACTATTTTAAAGCCGCACAAATTAAAACTTTAATAGAGATATGGAACCCAGTCTACACTGCACAATGGAAGGAGATGGAATGCCAAATAACAAGTGACATCCCCCTACAGGCGATAATAGGGAACAATGCCTTACCTAAACTCTTGAATAACACCAACCCGTGGATAGAGACCCCGCTAAAAATTTGGTTTAAGATAGTCAGAGAGAATCAAGCTAAAGAGCCCTATCGACTTCTGCAATGGATTGCCTATGATCAAGACTTTACCCCCAATAAAACAGACACTAGATTTAAAGAGTGGAAAGAGAAAGGGCTGATAAAATATTACGATTTTTTTAAGGGGCAAACTTTAAGAAGTTTTGAAGATTTGAAAAAACAAGGTCTAATAAATCAAGATCTTTACAGGTTCTTTCAGCTTAGACACCACATAAACAATATACTTAAAAAGGAGGATTTGGAAAGGGCCCAGTCAGGTGTTCTGAAGGTCTTCTTAATGGCATATAAAGGGATCCCAGGGATCAGATACATTTCTAAAATATACCAAGGTCTTCAAGACTTAAAAGGAGACAACACATCATATATAAAAGAGAGATGGGAAAAAGAGGGGAATTTCACTTTACAATTGGAAATATGGGAAAAGCTAAATAAACAGCAATGGAAAAGTACCTCATCCCTGCAGTGGAGAGAATTTGGATGGAAAAATTTGGTAAGATTTTTCAGAACACCTGCACAAAACAAATTTACCCATAAGGGGTTGAACTGTTGGCGCTTGTGTGGTGAAAAGACTGCAAATCATTTTCATGTGTTTTGGTCATGCCCAGTTATCCACCAATATTGGACCAATGTACAGACAATATTGGGGAAAATATTCAAAATAACAGTTCCCTTTTCTTTTGTAACTTTGTAGTTGGGTTTACTACCGGACTCACTGGAAAGACGAGGAGATAAATACCTATTCAATGTTTTAATATTGGCAAGTAAAAAAGCCCTAACTAAAAAATGGATGCTGAAGGACTGTCCTACACCTGAAGATTGGATTAACGTGATTCAAGACATTTACTCGATGGAAAAGTTGACATTCGCACTGAGACAGGACATGGATGGGTTCATGAACTCTTGGCAACCCTGGATCGCATATGTGTCTTCCATTAGATCTAATCTTTGACAAATACTTAATTTTCTGTTTGTTCGTTTTTTGCTGTTCTGTTTGTTTGTTCGTTTTTTTCATTTTATTCTCTTTAATTTCACTTTTTCTTTCACTTTAAAAAAAAGGGGTGTTGTAATAATTATCCTACCAATGTTGTCAAATAGCAAAAAATAAGGGAACATGTGATGAAAATGTAAACAATGCAATGCTGTAATGACCTGTATACCCTTTACAAAAACTTAAATAAAAAAAAAAAAAAGAAATATGGAAAACACAACACACATCAACAAGTTCAAGGACATGGAGGGAATTTGGATGGAAAAACCTGATTTGCTATTTCATTACACCACAGATTCAAAGAAAATATACAAATACCCAATCTATATGCTGGAGGGGCTGTGGGGCTCAAAATGCAGACCACTCACATGTTTTGGAAATGCTGCAAAATCTCATCATTCTGGAAATCTATACATGTGACAATACAGAGGATCTTCGGATATAATATACCAATGAACTGTAACTTGATGTATTTATGTGATCTTAAAAGAGACAATGTAATATAGGCTGAGGACAGATATCTAGTTAAAATATTGCTGATTGCATGTAAAAAAACAATCGCAAGAAAATGGCGATCAGAAGTTCTTCCTGACCAAGAGCAATGGACTGACATTGTTGAGGATATACGTTTAATGGAAAAACTAACATATCGACAAAGAATGCAAGAAGGACAATATGAAAAAAAAATGGTGGAAATGGACACACTACAAAGTGCAACAACGAGACAGAAATTGAAAGAATAACCAAAGACAATGAAAAACCAGAAGAATTAAGAGATGGAAACTAAAAACTTGATGCTCCAACATTTGCCCCCCCCCCCTTTTTCTTCTTCCTCTAGCTCCTTTTTTTTTTAAATACAGAGACTGTGATCTGAATGCAATATGTATGATGAAAAATGAATAAAAATCAAAGTTACAAAAAAGAGACTGTTCTCCTAATCTTCATTGTGTGTGTCTGACGATGTGCCCCAGTCCTTGTGATCCGGTCGAATGTCTTTTTCAGACAAAGGCATCAACTTTGACATACTTGTTGGGGTACATTTTGTGCCATAATCTGTTGAAGCCCATGGAAAGTGGGCCGATAAGTTCGACAGAACTTATCGGCCCACAGAAATACAGTGGGTCATTCTCCAACTGTAGTGAGGTCGTGAGGTGGTGTAGGGAGTGTCGCTGCAAACTTTGGTATGTCCTCCGGTGCCCATGGTCTGAACACAGCTTCGGGTCCGTCCCGCCCCATAATCTCTACCATTGGCATAGTGGTAAGAGGGTCTGGTTGAGGTTTGATGTCCCCTTGCCTTTTATCTGCTGCTGGTTGGCCATGGATTGAAGGTTCCAACAGTTCCTCAAATTCCTGTTGTCCCTTATGCTTCATAGCACCTGACAGTGTCTTCTGTTCAGACTGGATGTGTTTCTGTTCGGGGGGAGACGTATCATCTACAACCATCTTCTGTGTGGAGGGAGGCATATCATCTTCAGGTGTGAGTGAAAATGGCCCAGACAATGCTGGATACAATGCCGCAGTAAAAGGGTTAGTGGGAGAGGAAGTGGGAGGACCGTACGGTCGTGCTTGTAGGGAGGGGGAATGGGATCCCCAGCAGAGTGTAAAAATTGTTTTTGTATTGTATGTGTATTTTCCCTGTTCTTCTTTTTTCTTTCATTTTGTAATTTATTCTGCTCTTGCTTATCTCTACAGGTCTTTGCTTCTGTCAGCCACATCTCAGCCGCACCCTTTTCTATCTGCAACTGCGTCAGCTTTCCTCTGTCCTTCTTACTTTGTTTCTTATGTGTCTGTACCTTCTGAATTTCACCACTGATCTTATCCCTCAAGGCGATAATAACCTCAGTTGAGAATGACCCCATCAGAGGAATTTCAGCTTGGCAGATCCACTCCTCAATAAATTCCACACTTTCAGGACCATAATTGTCAGTCATAAATTTCACCTTCGGGCCGCTCACGCCGGAGGGACACTGTTTAGGTCCTGACTCGCAGGACCCCATTACTGACCAATTTGACCGGCAGACACCACCAAACGTCTTAAGTGTGTGCCTAATGCATCCTTATCTTGACCGCTGGTCAACCCCAGGCTTCCCCATGCATGCCCCAACGCGTTTCACTGTGGCTTCAGACTATGTCCCCAAACCTGTTTATAACAGGTACTGTACACCATCTTCAATTTAGTCCTGCCACGAGATCAACTCGCTGGACCCCAGAATTTGTCCTACCACAGGACTTTAACCTGCTGGACATGCACAGATATTGGTCCAGTGAGGTGAACTACACAACTGACAATTTACCAATACAATTTGCATAAAGAGCACAATAAATTTTACTTACTTTAACTTTAGGAGACTTGTAAAATGGATTCTTCTGGATAGTGTGTCACCCCTTCGCCACCTCCACACTCCCATTGCCAAACTGGGCGGAAAGACCCGAACTCTGTCCGGGGTCATCAGCCTGCGTCGACGGACAAAGAGTGGCGATCAGCTATCCCACTTCTGTACACCAGGAATGTGAGCGGATTTTACAGCCCATTATTAGTGTCCTGAAGTGAAATAAAGAGAGATGATTCTTCCAGCTGGATAACCTTTATTTCTCTGTATACAGGAGAACAGTGGAGAAGAGACAAAATCTGCTCCCACTGTTCTGCTTTTGTCAGCAGTTTGGCTACCTTTATAGTATCCCTCTCTAACCCAAATATGGTAGCAGCCTTGAAGAGAAGACCCAAAGACACACTATCGGAGCACGCGACTCACAAGAATGTGATCTGACCTTACTTGACATTCTTAGCAGTTATTCTCTACAAGGCTCACCCACTCCCCTGCTCACTGAGAACATTCCGTACAGAGGAGAGATAAAACATGCATGCTGAGCATAAATTCATTATGATTCACCTCTCACACTATGCACTGAACATGTAGACACTACATTACTGAGTATGTCGTCTAAATCAATCATTACACAACAGGTTAATATACTGTATGAGCAACAATTTTCCACTACAATAAAAGATGTGAATAATAAATGGTGAATTTTTTCCATGGCTGTGGAAAGCATGGTGGCCAGAGTGTGCTCAACGTGTTAATTTGCTGCTAACAACATTCCCACTGTCTGTGTTTGTTGTTGTTGCCCCTTGTGTTTTTGTTTCAGCTTCACTGGCCATCTGTGTGTTTGCATGTAAGTTTTGTAGAGTCTTTTATCATATCTGTGATTTGTGTGTGTTGTGTCGGACTGGCTGGGTTCCCACTGTGGACACAGTGAGTTTGTGTGACCCTGCCACACAGGTTCTTGGATAATATGGCCAGCTGATGAGGTTATGCAAACGGGAGCAGAGGCCCAGCATACTGCTAATGAGAGTTGGAGTTAAGATTGGGGGGTGCCGGGGAGGGGAGGGCTGATTGGCGAGGAAGAGGGTGACTTTGTTTGGTCAGAGATATGATTGTGTGTTTGTGTGTTTAGATAATATTAGCACAGAAAGGCTTTGACCTTAGCAGCTATAATATCAGTGCAATTTCTGACCTTAGATCAGGCCTGGTTTGGCGTGAGAGGTGAGGGAGCAAGGAGGGACGAGGGGGAGTCCTCCTGTTATTGTGTGGATGGAGTCCTCCACCCTTGTCCTGCCAGTGCTGCAGCCCAGTGAGGGGTGAGTAATGGGGAGTAATAGGGTGCAGTAGGGTGCAAATAGTGAATGTGACCATAACCGTTTAGTGTCCCATGTTGGGTGGGGTGGGGGCTGGGGGTCAAGAGGGCACCCATGGTGCATACTGGTCCTGGCCCCGCCTGACCCATCTGGGCCAGAAATGAGTTTACCCAGCATTAATTACCAGGGGCCAGTGCTGCCTAACAGGCCTGACAGCTGCCTTTATGCAACACTTAGATGTCCTCACCTTCCACCGAGTGTTGTCGTGCCACCTCTTTGACCCCTTCTCCCAACATTAATACTCACCACTCTGACTGACAGTACGTGTGTCAGGAGAATCAGTCACTCACAGTTCTGATCACTCAGCTACAGGACTCTTCACCTGACAGTTTGTTTAGTGAGCTCAAAAGGACCACAACACAAACACATGTGGATGGCAACTTATGTGACCGTAGCAGTCCACCGCTTGAAAGTAGAACAGTCCTGAGCCAGGCTGGTCAGGTCAAGCAGAGAGTGTTTATGCCTGTCTATGTAATTATACAGATATATAAAAATGATTTATTGAGTTCATTTTTTTTATACTTTTAGTAGATCACCGTTTATACTGAAATGAGCTGCCTTGATGTTCTTCTTTCATGTTCATTTTGGTTGATTCTGAATGGTTAAATCAGTTTGGTGATATTTTGATACCTTCTTCTTTCAGCTCCTCCCTGTTAGGGATCACCACAGCGGATCATCTGCTTCCATCTCACATTATGGAAGTGTCATTCGTGATGATCTGTATATTTTTGGCGGAGATTTTATGTTGGATGTCCTTGCTGACACAACCCTCCCCATTTGCCCAGGTTTGGGACCAGCACTGGAAGTACACTAGGTTGTGTTTCCACAAAGTCTGGGTCACCAACTTTCCCCTATTATACTGAACCCCAAGCTAGAAGGTGGAGAGTGCCATTTTTATATGTTCTTTGGTATGACCTGGCTGTGTTGTGAACTTAGAACCTCCTGGCTGTGGGGCGGATGCTCTTCCACTAGACCGCCACACATATGAATAACAAATATTTTTTCTACATTTCAATTCCAAAGTTCACTGTTGTCTAAAATGATGTACATGGATTGTCGTTAGGGGTGCACATAATTTTTCATTAACTTACTCAGATGAGTACCAAGAGATGGTGTCTGGTACTAACCCCATATGTAGCAAGTTCTTAATAAGTGCAGTCTTCCTTGCTGTTCTCCACAGTGCCCCCCTCAGAGTCCTCGATTTCAGCTTCCTTCATTATACTGTAGATGATGCTGCTGCAGATGAACTTCCCTGGTTAAGCCTCTGCTTAGCTGTCTCCATTCACAGGTCAACAGCTGGCTTTGGTTCAAATGTTTTTGTGGTCTTCTTTGACATGGGAATGTGCATCAGGACTGTGAAGCGTGCACGAATCAGACAAGATCTGTAATTGTTTTTCATTTTGTTGAGATGTGAGAATCTCCCCTCACAGATTTCTTCACACAACTTCTTCAGCACAGCTTTTTTTGCTCAGTCCTTTTGTAAATAAAGCTGTATCAGTTTCACCATGGAGTGATTGAAGGTTTGACAGGAGGGCACATTACGATCTGCTGGTTTTATCCAGTTCTTCAGTGTGTGTGGTCAACAGCGTGTGCACAAGGTAGTCTCCCACCGCACTTTAGAGTAGTATCTCACTGGACTGTGACAGCTTCTGCCTAGCTGGAGAACAGCATTTGCAAGGGACTTTACAAAATCTCTCCAAAAGTTTGCGGAGATTGGCAGTTCCCTCTTGTGAATTGCAGAGCCTCGCTTTCGTCAAGTCGTCACAGGTGTCTTGAATCCATTTCGACCTCCCATCTTGAACCCCATCTGAAATCTTTCTCAGTTTAGTTTGCATGACTCAGAAAGTGCAAGAAAAATTTTGGGGGTTGGGAACCTATGAAACTAAATTATGACTAATTGGAGACAAAAAGCAGCTGCAGCAGAAAGGGATAATACACATAACAGTCTGGCACCTTCCAGCAAAAGGGTGGTAGTTTCCAGCAGCTTCAGCAGCCTGGTACCTGTCAGCAGCAAAATGGTCAGGATGGTGCTTGACCGCAGCAACCTTCAGCATGTCAGTCTGATCCACATCCAGCATTGCAAGAATAAACAAATGAAGATAAAACTTACTCAGGACTTGAGTCAGCAAAATCGTGAAGCTTGAGCAATGCAAAGCCCCTTCCAACTAGTGACTAGAAATTGTGCATTCAAATGGTATAATTTTAGATTATACAGTGGTGTGAAAAAAGTGTTTGCCCCCTTCCTGGTTTCTCTTTTTTGTGTGTGTGTGTGTTTGTCACACTTAAATGTTTCAGATCATGAAGCAAATTTAAATATTAGATAAAGATAACACAAGTAAACACAAAATCCAGTTTTTAAATGAAGGTGTTTATTGACTGGAGTGGTGGCATAGGTGGAAGAGTATCCGCCCCACAACCGCGAGGTCGGGTTCAGATCCTGGCCGGGTCATACCAAAGACCATATAAAAATGGTACTTTCTGCCTTCTAGCTTGGTGCTCAGCATAATAGAATGGGGAAAGGAAAGTTAACACACAGAGCTACCAGAGGACTGATCCCCCCCTCCCCCACTGTAACTTTCACTACTTACAGAAGCTGTGAGGCCTAGGGTCAGAGAAATGGAGATAGGCGCCACCCCTATATACCACATGGTGTCCCACATGCTGTGGAAGGGAATTATCTTAACTAACTTAATCGTGCACTTGGCGTGGATAACTGTCGTGTGAGTGCAGAATATTGTGCAACACTTGCATATGTACAGTGGTGTGAAAAAGTGTGTGTCAAACAAATTTAAATATTAGACAAAGATAACACACGCAAACACAAAATGCAGTTTTTAAATGAAGGGGTTTATTATTAAGGGTAAAAAAAAAAAATCCAAACCTACAGTGGGGCAAAAAAGTATTTAGTCAGCCACCAATTGTGCAAGTTCTCCCACTTAAAAGATGAGAGAGGTCTCCAATTTTCATCATAGGTATACCTCAACTATGAGAGACAAAATGAGAAAAAAAAATCCAGAAAATCACATTGAAGGATTTTTAATGAATTAATTGGTAAATTCCTCAGTAAAATAAGTATTTGGTCACCTACAAACAAGCGAGATTTCTGGCTCTCACAGACCTGTAACTTCTTCTTTAAGAGGCTCCTCTGTCTTCCACTCGTTACCTGCATTAATGACACCTGTTTGAACTCATTATCAGTATAAAAGACACCTGTCCACAACTTCAAACAGTCAGACTCCAAACTCCACTATGGCCAGAACCAAAGAGCTGTTAATGGACACCAGAAACAAAATTGTAGACCTGCACCAGGCTGGGAAGACTGAATCTGCAATAGGTAAGCAGCTTGGTGTGAAGAAATCAACTGTGGGAGCAATTATTAGAAAATGGAAGACATACAAGACCACTGATAATCTCCCTCGATCTGGGGCTCCACGCAAGATCTCACCCTGTGGGGTCAAAATTATCATGAGAACGGTGAGCAAAAATCCCAGAACCATATGGGGGGACCTAGTGAATGACCTGCAGAGAGCTGGGACCAAAGTAACAAAGGCTACATCAGAAACACACTACGCCGCCAGGGACTCAAATCCTGCAGTGCCAGACGTGTCCCCCTGCTTAAGCCAGTACATGTCCAGGCCCGTCTGAAGTTTGCTAGAGAGCATTTGGATGATCCAGAAGAGGATTGGGAGAATGTCATATGGTCAGATGAAATCAAAATAGAACTTTTTGGTAAAAACTCAACTTGTTGTTTGGAGGAGAAAGAACACCATACCTACTGTGAAGCATGGGGGTGGAGACATCATACTTTGGGGCTGTTTTTCTGCAAAGGGACCAGGACGACTGATCCATGTAAAGGAAAGAATGAATGGGGCCAAGTTTCGTGAGATTTTGAGTGAAAACCTCCTTCCACCAGCAAGGGCATTGAAGATGAAACGTGGCTGGGTCTTTCAGCATGACAATGATCCTAAACACACCGCCCGGGCAATGAAGGAGTGGCTTCGTAAGAAGCATTTCAAGGTCCTGGAGTGGCCTAGTCAGTCTCCAGATCTCAACCCCATAGAAAATCTTTGGAGGGAGTTGAAAGTCTGTGTTGCCCAGCGACAGCCCCAAAACATCACTACTCTAGAGGAGATGTGCATGGAGGAATGGGCCAAAATACCAGCAACAGTGTGTGAAAACCTTGTGAAGACTTACAGAAAACGTTTGACCTCTGTCATTGCCAACAAAGGCTATATAACAAAGTATTGAGATGAACTTTTGTTATTGACCAAATACTTATTTTACCGAGTAATTTACCAATTAATTCATTAAAAATCCTTCAATGTGATTTTCTGGATTTTTTTTTTCTTATTTTGTCTCTCATAGTTGAGGTATACCTATGATGAAAATTGGAGACCTCTCTCATCTTTTAAGTGGGAGAACTTGCACAATTGGTGGCTGACTAAATACTTTTTTACCCCACTGTACATGGCCCTGTGTGAAAAAGTGATTGTCCCCCGTTAAAACATCAATTAACTGTGGTTTATCACAGCTTTGGAAAGCGGAGTTCAGTTTCTCTAGCCACGCCCAGGCCTGATTACTGCCACGCCTGTTCTCAAACAAGAAATCACTTAAATAGGACCTGCCTAACAAAGTCAAGTAGACCAAAAGATCCTCAAAAGCTAGACATCATGCTGTGATCCAGAGAAATGCAGAAACAAATGAGAAACAAAGTAATTGAGATCCATCAGTCTGGAAAAGGTTATAAAGCCATTTCGAAAGCTTTGGGACTCCAGAGAACCACAGTGAGAGCCATTATTCACAAATGGCGAAAACATGGAGCAGTGGCGAACCTTCCCAGGAGTGGTCGGCCGACTAAAATTACCCCAAGAGTGCAGCGACAACTCATCCAAGAGGTCACAAAAGACCCTACAACAACATTCAAAGAACTGCAGGCCTCACTTGCCTCAGTTAAGGTCAGTGTTCATGACTCCACCATAAGAAAGACTGGGCAAAAATGGTCTGCATGGCAGAGTTCCAAGACAAAAACCACTGCTGAGCAAAAATAACATAAAGGCTCATCTCAGTGTTGCCAGAAAACATCTTGATGATCCCCCAAGACTTTGGGGAAAATATTTTGTGGACTGACGAGACAAAAGTTGAATTTTATGGAAGGTGTGTGTCCCATTACATGTGGCGTAAAAGTAACACAGCATTTCAGAAAAAGAACATTATACCAGCAGTAAAGCATGGTGGTGGTAGTGTGATGGTCTGAGGCTGTTTTGCTGCTTCAAGACCCGGAAGACTTGCTGTGATAAATGGAACCATGACTTCTGCCGTCTAACAAAAAATCCCTAAGGAGAATGTCCAGCGATCTGTCCGTGACCTCAAGTTGAAGAGCACTGGGGTTCTGCAGCAGGACAATGATCCAAAACACACCAGCAAGTCCACCTCTGAATGGTTTAAGAAAAACAAAATGAAGACTTTGGAGTGGCCTAGTCAAAGTCCTAACCTGAATCCGATTGAGAAGCAAACAATACAGAGTACAGCTTTCACAGACTGCTGCAGTGCATTGGCTTAACTGAGTATTTCTGGCTAATATATATCCAAGGGACTGTCGGGGTGGGGTCTCTTCTTGATGAGTTCATTCATGACTCAGCGTGATAAGGTTTGCTGAGCCTCTTGATATTTCATTCATGACTAAGATTGTATTTGCTGAGTTGATGCAGAAAACACTAGTGATCAGCTGAACCGTCAGTGATAGAACTAAACATTGACACTTACATCAGCATCCTTCAATCTGTTTTTTTTTTTTCACTACTCAACTCCAGATGTGCCCTTCAGAGGTAAAGTGGGCTATCCCACAAAACCATTATTTTGAGAAAATGAGCTCTAAAGTTGAAATATTCTCAAAAAATCAGTGTGCCTATATCATTAAAAAGTTACCCCCTATAATTACCTTCAAGGTGTGACTTAAATATGAAAATATATTTAAATCACATATTCACAACAATAAGAGAGTAGGGGTTAAAAATGTGGGATAGACCACTTTACCTCTAACTGAAGATAAAAATCGAGTAAGAGGACAAAAGTAAAAAATAATGTTAATTTGAAATTTTAATGAATGAAACAGATGATAAATTGCAAATTTCACAGATATCACACACTAGGCAGTTTTTGCTATTCTTCTGCACATTGGTTTCCAATAATTAGAACATAAACAGTGTTGTTTGTGTCCTCGCTTATTCGCAAAAATTTCTATATGAAAATCAAACCAACAGTTTTCTTCTAACTGAGAAAGTCAACATGTAACTCTTCAATAACTGTATTTCTGATGTTTTGAGTAAAAACAAGTTCAATAGGACAAGCTTATGTCCTACCAATTTATTGTCAGTGTCTAGTCTGACTCGGTGTCACTTGAGCTGTCGTGACCTCCACCCTCCTGTGTTGATTTCAAAGTTTCGTAAAATGGATGATGAACAGGCGGCACATACTTCAACAATGATTGGATATCTTCGAGTTTGGCTCTCTTCAGCGGCCTCCCATTTGGATACAGTAAAGGAAGGTCTGTGATGTTTTGAATGATCTTTGGAGGTCTTCCCCTGAGTGCTCTCTTTTGTTTGAAGTTGACACTTTAGAAAGGGAACTCAGCTTCACAAGTAGTTTTATAAAACATCACACCAGGATCTGTTTTACGAAACTGCATCCATTGTATTTTCAACCATTCGACCTTATTGTTTTCTTCATCCAGTTTTCTGTTTACAGTAGCCTCTTCCAATGGTCTAGTACTGTGAAACAAGGCCGATGTCATGGGAACTACATTGAACAGGGGTTCCTTCCGTTTTGACTGCCTGACTACATCGTACCACTCATCTGGCACAAACACATGCTGTTTCTTCCTCTTGGCTTTTTCTATTAACCCAAAGTCTTGGTCATTGGGCAGGTAACTGTGACCCGTTACAAGCATTTTGTGATCAACGAGATCTATGTTCAGTGTGTTCACTATGTGCATCCACATCAATGCCATCTTGTAGTTTCTATTTTGTCCCCCACATGAGTCGGAATAGGCTACAACGTGTGTGATACCGAGCATGGAATGTGGGATAGCCCACTTTACCTCTCAATAGTTTCACCAAATTAATGAGAATGATTTCATTTACTCTCAATAGAGGGCAGCACAATACGTTTTATGCAGAGCTAGGCAGTTTAAGAAAATGATAGACCCTTAACAATTAGTGTAGTACAATTAACTCATTTTTGACCTACATGTGGGATAGCCCACTTTACCTCTGAAGGGCACAGATATGGTAACAGGATTTGCTAGGTATACACATTACGCTTTATAAGGAAAAATTCATATTCATAAAAATTCATATAACTCAGTGTAACATAGAATTTTTCCATCAGATGATATGAAACATTTAAGTGTGACAGACATACAAAAAAATGAAAAGTCAGGAAGGGGGCAAACACTTTTTCACACCACTGTATATATATGCACATGCCGCAGAGCAACCACTAGTTATGGGTACAGTTTTGGTTGTTTAAAAGCCAATTTTTACAATGAGTTTTCAAAGTATTTGTCCCCTTCCAGATTTCTTATATTTTTGCATATTTTGCATATTGTCTCAAATGTTTCAGATAATCAAGCAACTTTTAATATTAGACAAAGATAACCCGAGTAAATACAAAATGCAGTTTTTATTACATTATGATTTAATTTATTAAGGGAAAAAAGCTATCCTAAACCTACTAAACCTACCTGGCCCTATGTGGAAAAACTAATTGCCCCTAAAATTAATAGCCGGTTGCTCCAATCAAGTGTTTACAATAACTGGCAATGAGGCTTTTCCATTGCTGTTGAACAGTTTTGGCCCAGTCTTCTTTGCAGAATTGTTTTAATTTAGTCACATTGGAGGACTTGAGCTTGAGGTCATGAACTGATGGCCGGACATTCTCCAGGAATTTCTGGTAGACAGCAGAATTCATTGTTCCATCAATTACAACAAATCGTCCAGGTCCTGAAGCGGTAAAGCAGCCCCAGACCATCACACTACCACCACCATGTTTGACTGTTGGTATGATGTTGGTTTTATGCCAGATGTAACGGGACGCTCATCTTCCAAGAAGTTCAACTTTTGTCTTAATGAGTCAACAAAATATTTTCCCAAAAGTCTTGGGGATTATCAGGTGGTTTTCTTGGGCAAATGTGAGGCAAGCCTTTGTGTTCTTTTTGATCAGCAGTGGTTTTGGCTTTGGAACTCTCCCATGGATGCCATTTTTGCCCAGTCTCTTTCTTATTGTTGAATCATGGACCAGTGTACAAATTGAGACAAGTGAGGCCTGCAGTTCTATAGATGTTCTTCTGGGTTTTTGTTTGTCTTCTGTTCTTGAATTTCTTTACATTGTGGCACGATGTGTTGCTTTGTGAGATCTTTTAGCCTACTTCAGGTTGTCAAATAGGTTCTATTTAAATGATTTCTTGATTCAGCAGGTCTAGCAGTAATCAAGCCTCGGTGTCGGTAGTTAAACTGAACTCAGTTTTACAAAAAAATGTAATCACAGTTAATTCATGATTTTGGGGGGGAGTTTACTTTTTCACTTAGGACCAGGTGGGTTTGGATGACTTTTTTTGCTTAATAAATGAAATCATCTTTTAAAAACTGCATTTTGTATTTACTTGGGTTATATTTGTCTAATATTCAAATTTGTTTGATGGTTTGAAACATTTAAGTGTGACAAATATGCAAAAATATAAGAACTCAGGAAAGGGGCAAATACTTTTTCACAGCACATGTGTAAAACACATCCGCTACATGGTCTCTGGACAGAGAGCTATGTACACGTTTGTCCCCAGAGTGAGAACAGAGTTTGAGAAGGCGGCCTTCAGATATGCTGCTCCTTTTTCTTGGACTGACTTCCAGAAGAACTGAAACCATCAGACCGGCAAATTTAAATTTTTTTTTTTTTTTAAATGGAGAAATTAGTACTCTTGGCCAATGTATTTGTTTTTCGATGTTTTTTTAAACCTTTTTTACGTGTTTATTTTCAGTTCTTACAATTCACTTGAGTATTTAGTATTGTAATTTATCGTTGTTGCTTCTGTCGTTTGTCATCATTGTAACACTGTGCTGCCTTCTTGTCAGGTCACTCTTGGAAAAGAGGTTTTTAATCTCACTGAGGATTGATTTAAGCTTTGTTTATACAGGGTAGTTCCACTGAGAGGCAACCTCTCTTTTTCAAGGATGCCCTGTTCACATTCACGCAGTTACAAATTCACACCAGGAAGCTGCCCAGTACAACCACAGACTGACCTGTAGCCACTGAGCAGCTCCACCGGAGCAGTTGGGGCTAAGGGCCTTGCTCAAGGGCACCACAGTGGGGTTAAGAAGGGTGGGGCAAACACTGCTGTGTTATTTGTCCCACCCAGATCTAATCCTGCCGGTCCAGGGATTGAACTGGCGACCTTCCGCTCATCAGTCCACATCCCAAACCATTAGGCCACCACTTCCCCCCCACCAGTTAAATAAAGTATATAGTAATAATAATGGTAATAATAATAATGACAAGCTTATAAAAGAAAAAAATGGAAATTTGTGTACAACAAAATATTAAACATATAAACTCTAGACAAACAGCTGTTGTCACTGTTGACCTTGAATTCCACAGTCATAACTTGGCTGTTTTTTACCTTCATTTCTGGGGTCAGATAGGTTTTGCATTTCCAAGCAAAATATGTTTTGGGCTAAAACTGATCAAGACAGCTCATTTTCTGCAGGTGTATCAAAAATTAGAATATCATGAACATTTTAATTATTTTTTTATATAATTTAAAAGTAAACTTTTCGATATTCTATATTCCTTTCAAGTAAAGGAAATATTTTAAGCCGGTTTTGTTTTAATGCGATGGACTGGCGATCTGTCCAGGGTGTACCCTGCCTCTCGCCTAAAGATGCTGCAATAGGCTCCAGCCCCTCCGTGACCCGAAAAGGATTAAGCGGAAGAAGATGGATGGACGCTTATGAAAATCAGAAATCTAAAATGTCATATACGCCATACACCCAATAGGGGCATTACACACTATACAAGATAAATATAACAAGAATGTCACAATGTCAAATTACTGGAGTATTTCACTTTGAGTTTGAGTAAATTACTGTTCCAACAGTTTAAATAGTATACATCCTGATGTTGATTAGCATTTTTTTTAACTTACATGTTCATTCATTCATTCATTCATTGATGCATTATTTTGGAATGATCTTAGGGAATTTTGTAGCAATTTTGAGTACCAGATTTCTGATTAGTTGATTATTTTTTTTTTACCTTTTTGTTAAGGGTTTATGAGAATTTTTTCTCTAAAAAAATCTGTCTCCCTGCGTCAAGCTTCTGTATTCTCATCTCAGCGACAGCTTTTGTCAGTAACTACCTCTGTGTGTAAAAGGTACTCCCTCCCTCCTGTCCATCAACCCCGTAGGTGGGCACTAAGCCCTGAGACTCGGGCCCGGCCCAACAGAAGCCCCCCTGCCACCATCACCCCGGTCTCCAGCCCACCCTCTACATAGCTTCTAACACCTAAACACCACCCCGTCAGCCCTTTTTCCACAGCGCTTCTCCCCTCCCCAACTCTCCACATGCGTGGTATTCATTTTGCATACCTCGGCTGCTAATTCCAACCTTCCTTTCCAGTCAGCAGATCACCACTGTTGTACATTTTCTTCCTTTGTGATTCGGGAAAGCAGGTACTTGAGTGCATTTGTGCGTAATCAGGTCTTTTTTTTTTTTTCTTTGACGAAGACAGGCTTCACCTTCCTCTTATTTTCATACAGCTGGTTATTAATCTCCATATCTGGACACCACAGCAGGTCAAGTACAACCACCAAAGTACACATACTCAGATTGTCCCGAAAAGTGACATACATTGAATTGTATTCTATTTGTTATTTTGTACACTGCTAATTGTTGTTAAATGAAGCCAGTAGAGTAAAGGCAGATGTCATTCTTGGTCAGTTGAGGTCCGCTTTAGGAATCAGCCCCGTTTCCATTGCAGGTATGACCAACCAAATTTAGGAGACTGGAACTTTTGTAAAGGTGGATTCATACACCCTAGGGTACACCCTATTGACAATAAGAAGCATGCTGTGGGTGTGTTTATAGACTTGAAAAAAGCATTTGACACAATAGATCAGGACATTTTACTTAAAAAATTGGAGGACTATGGTGTAAGAGGGATAGTCTTAAATTGGCTTAGAAGTTATGTTAAAAACAGACAACAGTTGCAGTTGGGTGAATTTAGATCAAGTCAGTTGGAAATTACTTGTGGAGTTCCACAAGGGTCACTATTAGGCCCCAAATTGTTTATTTTGTATATTAATGACATTTGCAAGGTATCAGATATTTTGAAACTAGTAGTTTTTGCAGATGACACTAATGTCTTTTGTACCGGTGAGAATTTGCAGCAGTTGTTGAATGTGATCACAAATGAATTGGGTAAATTAAAATTATGGTTTGACAAAAATAAATTATCTTTAAACTGGGTTAAAACTAAATTTATGTTGTTTGGAAACTGTATTATACATGAACAAGTGAAAGTGATGATTAATAATGTATTGATAGAGTATATGAAAATAAGTTCTTGGGGGTACTACTAGACCACAAACTCTGCTGGAAAGCTCACATAAAACTCCTGAGCTCAAAGCTGGCTAAGAATATTGGATTTTTGGGTAAAGTTATGCAGATTCTAAACCACAACGCACTGTATACACTGTACTGTTCACTTGTTTTACCATATCTGCTTTATTGTGTTGAAGTCTGGGGTAACACCTACAAAAGCACCCTACAGAAATTATATACATTACAAAAGAGAGCAATAAGAATAGTAAACAATGTAGGCTACTATGATCACACTAATGTTTTGTTCTTAAAGTTAAAATTATTGAAATTTATTGATCTGGTGAAATTAAAAACTTTACAAATAGATTATAAAGCAAGAAGTAATTTATTCCCTGGCAATATACAGAAATTGTTTCTGGAGAGAAAGAGAGAGCATGATTTGAGAGGAAGATTTAATTTAATTTAAAAGTTCCTTGTTTTCGCACTACGGAGAAAAGTTTGTGCATTTCAGTTTGTGGGGTGATTTTGTGGAGTGGTTTGGATGAGGACATTAAACCGAGTAACAATGCCTTACAGTTTAAGAAAAACTACAAAAATATTATTCTTGAAAGGTGTAGACTTGAGGAAGGGAATTGTTTTGCTCCCTAATGGGAAAGAAATAATGATATACATTGTTCTTCGTGTGTTTTTATTGTTTTGTTTTGTTTTCCTCATTCTGGATTGGTCTGTATAGGTGGCAGCTTGTTTTCATTTAAGTATTAACTACTTATAGTATTGAGGGGTAGGGCTTGAAAAGCTTTTGCTTCTTCCTACTCTTTTTCGGGCACCCAAGGAAAGGGTTTCATCACTTTGCATTGTTTTTTGTATCTTTTGGTGTATTTGTTGGATGTTCTTTTTTGTTTCCTTTTGTCCAAAATAAATAAATAAATAACACTACAACGTTTGAACCGACTTTTACCGACGGTTTGGCAAACGTCTGGCTCTGCTGGCAAAAGTTGGTAAAAGTTAAGGAAAGTTGGTTTTTGTTGGCAAACGCTGGCAAAAGTCACATTATTGAAAAATTTTCAGCATGCTGAAAATTTACCATTTGGAAAGAAACGTTGGTGAAAGCTGTACCCAGTTTGTAAACGTTCCTGAGTGCTGGGCTAAATTGTGCAGAGCTAGCCTAAGTCTGCCTAAGTTGAGCTCCATTGGCAAATGTCAACTGAAATGCTGGCAGAAGCAGATGTTTTTAGACTGAATCTAACTTCAAACATGCACGGACACAAGAGAAATGCCAAAAATGTGTCGCTGTCCATGGTGCTGGAATACCAAAAGTGAGAGAAGGGGGAATAAACAAAAAGAAAAAATATGTATAATCTCACCAAAATATGACCGCATCCCCCCCCCCCCAAAAAAAAAAAAAAATCTCATTGAAAAATTTACTGTTCTTAATTTTCTGCTTCGTGCGTCATCATTCTCCAGGATTTATTTACTCCAAGGACCCAATCAGCTACAGACCAGTGGCCCTCACATCACACCTAATGAAGACCCTGGAGAGGCTGCTCTTCACCCACCTCCACCTCCTGGTTGGACCAGTGATGGATCCATTTCAGTTTGCCTACCAGCATGGCATCAGGGTGGAGGATGCAGCGATCGTCCTCCTACATTGTTCCCTGTCCCACCTGGAGAAGCCTGGGAGCACTGTGAGGATCATGTTCTTTGATTTCTCCAGTGCTTTCAACACCAGCCAACCAGTGATCAGCCATCACATTTGGAGTGGTCTGCTGGGGCAGCGGCATCATGGCAGCCGACAGGAAGAGACTGAACAGGTGATCAAAAAAGCCAGCTCTGTGGAGGAGATAGGAGAGAGGAGGATGGAGGCTAAGCTGTCATCTCTGCTGGAGTCCGAGTCCCAACCCATGCGGGACATGCTGAATGCACTGAGGAGCTCATTTAGTGGTACGCTTTGCCATCCTAAGTGCTCGAAGGAGAGGTTCCGCAGGTCCGTCCTACCTACGACTGTCACACTTTATAACCTAACCGGTGCTGCTCGTAGAGGTTGTATTAAATGTACTAAACGTAACAACTTTGCACAGTAGAGATCGTCCCCTCCAATACACAATGGACAGTTACAATTATTAATGAGGGTGGCAACAACACTGTTGATTCAAATGCGAAATATACTGTCTGGGTACATATTCATATTCTGCAGGGTAATTTAACAAACTGTAATGCTGTTGATACCATCTAGCTGCAATGCTCTTGCACTGTGTATATAAATGTGTACATATGTATATTTATTTACTGCTTCGGCTAAGCAGTTCTTATCTTATTATCTTATTTACTGTTGCTCTGAGTGCTGCTATCCCTTTGCTGCTGCAATCCTGGAATTTCCCCCATTTTGGGACTAATAAAGGCTTATCTTATCTTATCTTATGACTCTGCTCCCATTGTTAACCTCATTTACTGTCATTCTTTTAAAAGAATGACTCAAAATGAAAATATCCCGACAGTTGTTTTGAATTAAATCTACAATTTTGCATTCACCAGAGCAGATTAATAAAACTCAGGCCGAGATGAAGGGCTCACTCTTTTTTGGTTTAAAAGAGAACCTTGGATGAATGATGATTTTACTGAAGGAAATTTTACAACTCTCAAACTCATGGACAAAGAGAGACTGGCATCATCTCTGAATTGTAGTAGACAGCCCTCATCCATGGCCAAGCAAGGCTGTGGAGTTGAAAAGCTCCTCCAAAGTTTGTAAAAGTTGGTGTTCACTGGATTAAAAAAAAACAACCTGCTCACGAATGTAATTTCACCAACGTTTGGACCAAGTTCTCTGATTTTTCGAAAATGTCTGTAGAAGTTGGTCCAAATGCTATAGTGTGAACCCAGCTTGAGGGCCATTCCTGTGTCTGGTCCTCTTGGTCTTCTTACCAGTGGAGTCCCCATTGTGGGGGTAGGAACCATCAGTCTAGTGGTGTGCTCTAGTTGCTGTAATGGTTGCTGTTATAGTAATGGGAAGGTGAGGGGCTTCTTTTAAAGCATTTTGAAAGCTAAACCACTTAAAAATTTACCACTACAAGGTCCTGATTCCACTACTTTCCACTGTTTGTGCTGCATTGACTGTGGTTCCTTTCACAGCCACTAAAAGGTGCTGTTTACACTACTTACAAGAGTAATTAAAAAAACTGTAATATACAGTATGCATAGATGAAAGTCTGTGTATGTGGTTGGCTGGGGGGATTGTAATTGTGTCATAGTTTTAATTTTGTAAAGCACTCTGTACCACAACCTTCTATATAAAGTTTTGATTGCTTGATTGATGAAAAAATAATTTCCCGTGTATATTACACATTTTTTTAAGTGTTGACAAATGTGCGACTTAAATACATTTTTGAGAGACTCTGCTGCTGTTTGCTGGTTCATTTCAACACCTGCAAACCTTTTCAGTCACGTTCAGCAACCCCAGATGAGTTCCAGAGAATATTCTTATTTATTTATTTATTTAGCGAATGCAAAGTCCTTAAGCCAAGCAGTTGCCTCCTGGTTTGCTGTATGGAGGGTGTGTAATCCTCCTTCCAGTCTTTGGAGCGGGCAAACCTCTATGATGTGTTCCATTGTTTGCTCCTCTCCACATGCGCACAGTGGGCTAGGGCTACTGCCCCATCTGTGAAGGCTGGCCAAGCAGGGGCCATGTCCAGTCCTGAAGCGATTGAGAGTAGACCACTGTCTCCTTGGGAGGTTGGTGCCCGGGACCTGTTGGTTGGGGTTTATCACCAGCTGTTTGTTTGGGACCTCCTTGGTCTCCCATTCCTCTTGCCAAGCTGTCTGGATGGTAAAGTCAGCTGGGGGAGGGTTTTTCCAAATCGGTCGTCTGGATGAAAGTCGGGCAGTGGGTGGGGTGTAGATATCTGCATGGATTGGTAAGTGAGGAGAATCTTTAACTTTTTGGAGCATCCTTTGAGTTAATGCTGCTCGCCGGATGTGTGGAGGGGCTATGTTTGACAGTACAGAGAGCCAGGGGAGTGGTGTTGAGCGGATTGTTCCAGTTATAGTTCTCATGGTTGAGTTGAGCTGGGTGTCTACATAGTGTGTGTAAGATGACCTGGACCAGACAGGGGCACAATATTCTGCTACAGAGTATGAAAGGGCCAGTGCTGAGGTGCGCAGGGTGGAGACTGCCGCCCCCCATTTTGCACCAGCGAGCTTGCAGAGCAGGTTGTTTCGTACCTTCACCTTAGCAGCCGTCCCCTTTAGATGTTCCTTGAAGGATAGGGTCCTATCAAGGGTCACTCCAAGATAAGTTGGATTTGGGGCATGCTTAAGCTTGAGTCCGCTCAGGTGGATGTTTAGTTCTCTGGCAGCTTTTGCATTGTGGAGATGGAATACACTGGAGACGGTTTCTTATTAAACATTCTGCAGTCGGCTTCCGGTTATGGCTGCCACGTAGGACGGACGTGTCTCGCTCTGCTCTGCTCCTGGAAAAAAAAAATCGGCAAATAACTCTCTCATTTGGGACAGAACGTATCCCAGCATTTGGGCGAGGATATGTCGGCGAAGCCTAAGGCTGGAAAACCAGGAAAAGGAAAAAGCGAGCCGCCGAAACAGTCCAAATTAACGGACTTTCAGGTCTGTGACGCAGTAAACAAAACTCCATATATGGCGGAGGAGGCTGGCAACGCTGCGATTTCTGCGGGGAATGGCGCAGATGCGCTGATGGCAGCCATGAGTTCAATGAGAGCGGACTTTTCCTCTAGATTTGATGGGATTATGACAGCGTTGGAAGGAATAAGAAAGGAATTGGGTGACTGTGTAGAACGAACGGCGCAGATGGAGCTCCGTCTCGCTAGTGCTGAAGATGACGTCACCCGTCTTCAATTAAAGGTGCGCACTTTGGAAAAAAAAAATAAATCTCTGGAAGATAATATTTTGGATTTGGAATCTCGGTCGAGACAGAATAATTTGAGGCTGGTGGGTCTTCCAGAGGAATCAGAAGGTCGGGACGTATGTTCCTTTCTGGAAAAGTGGATTCCGGAGGTGCTGGGCAGCGAGGAGTTGCAATCAGCAGTGGTTCTGGAAAAAGCACATCGTATTGGCCCACGGAGAGATAAGGGACCGCCGAGGACCTTAATTATGAAGTTTCTTAGCAACAGAGACAGGATGAAGATCTTCAACGCTGCACGTGCTAAAGGAGAGATTAAACACCAGGACCAGCAGGTGCGGTTCTACCCAGATTTGGCCACAGGAATCCAGCAATTGAGGACGCAGTTTGATCCCGTACGTAAGGAGCACGGTACACGGTGGTGTAATCTATCCTGCGAGACTGCTGACCACGTATGAGGGCAGAACCCACATCTTCAAGACCCCAGAGGAGGCGCAGGAGTTCATCAAGAAGATCAAAGAAGAAGAAGAGACTGGTGGGACCTAAGCATGAACAAAATATAAGGTAGAATAATTAAGCATTTGCACAGGCATCTGACTGACTTGAAGTAAATAGTAAGTTTACAAAATATAGATTGTATTATATATTAAAAAAACAAAACAAAAACAAAACAAACAAACAAAAAAAAACAAACTATGATGTACAAAGTTGTTAAAAATTTTGGAGTTAAGTTGGAAAACTACAGAGGAGAGTTAATGTTACGTCATTAAAAGCAGTAGAGTTAGGGTGATTGGGAGGATGAAGAAGGAGTGGCTTAGGCTGTTCCCCGTGGGTGTGGAACGGTCGATGGCTATATCGGGAGACAGAATTTTTCTTTTGATTTTGGGGGGTTTGCCACAAGTGTGGGAAGGGGAAATTTGTTTGTGTGTAGTTTGTAGGATGAATGTTCAACCACTCATGTTTTTGCTTCTCTGTATGAGCATGTTTACACTGCAAGGTAATCCCAAACTCTCTATTGATCATGGACCAAAGTGTTAATCTTAATTTAACTTCATGGAATTGCAGAGGTCTACAAAATTTAAAAAAACTTAAACAAGTTATGAATAAAATAAAGGACATGGGTTCAAGAATTGTGTTTTTACAAGAAACTCATCTGATAGAGGAGGATGTTAAAAGAATTAGGAGTAGATGGCAGGGAAGTGTATTCACCTCTTCATTTTCATCCCGAGCCAGGGGAGTTATGACTCTCATACATAAATCAGTTCCTTTTCAAGTGAAAAATGTAATTGGAGACAAATTTGGAAGATATGTAATCATTCAAGGTTCTTTGCTATTAGAAAATATAAATCTTGTGAACTTATATGGTCCCAATATAGATGATCAGAAGTTCTTTGCTAATTTATTTCTCATCTTATCATCACTTACAGGGCAACATATAATAGCAGGGGATTTTAATTGTACATTGAATCCAGGTGTGGATAGATCAACAGGACTGGATTGTACGCACATTGGATGTAGGATGACTATTAATCATTTTATGAAAGAATTGAGATTGTTAGATATATGGAGAGAAATGAAACCACAAGTTAAAGCCTATTCTTGTTATTCCAGTACCTACAAGACATTCTCACGTATTGATTATTTTTTGATTTCCACAGAATTAAGGTCCAAGATTCAAAACTGCTTTTATGATAACATCGTGATCTCTGATCATGCACCCTGTTGTCTAATATATGTAGATAAAAAATTGACAAAGGAATCAGGTAGATGGCAATTTCAGCATAAATGGCTTCAGGATGAGGAATTTGTCAAGTATATAGAAAAACAGATAGACGAGTTCTTTGACATCAATACTACACAAACATCAGCATGTGTAAAGTGGGAGGCTTTCAGAGCTTTTATTAGGGGACATATTATTAGTTATACAGGATCAAAATCTAAGAAGACTCGAGAGGAGAGAGCTAAATTGGAACATAAAATAAAAAATCTTCAGGAAAAAGTGTATGCAGGAAGTGACCCAAGGTTGGAGAATGAATTACTGATTTTGAGAGCTGAATACGACAAAAAATCAGCGAATAGAGCTGCCTCGAGTCTTCTAAGATTGAAACAATCTTTTTATGAACAAGGTGAAAAATCAGGAAAATTATTAGCATGGCAGATTAAACAATTGGAAATTAAAACACCAATTACCAGTATTATAAGTAACGGACAGGTAGTTATAGATCCTTTAGAAATTAATAGAGCCTTTAGAGATTACTATGAAAAATTATATGATACCAAAAATGAACCTGATTTAACAAAACTAAATGGGTTTTTGAACGAACTATCTATACCGTGTATTCCAAATGAAAACAGGGAGATATTGGAGTCTAAAATTAGTCAAGAAGAAGTTGGGCTAGCCATTGATAATATGAAATCAGGAAAAAGTGCAGGACCAGATGGTCTTCCAGTTGACCTTTATAAAAAATTTAAGAATAAATTAATAAAACCTTTTTTGGAAATGGTTTTAGAAGCATTTCAAAATAATAATTTACCATCATACATAAATAATGCCTTAATTATACTGCTGCCAAAACCAGGTAAGCCCTCTAATAAATGTGAAAATATGAGACCAATAAGCCTATTAAACGCCGACCTTAAGATAATCTGTAAAATTTTAGCAAGACGAATACAAGAAATTTTACCAAATATTATTAATCGAGATCAGAATGGCTTTATAAAGGGTAGACAAGGCTTCCATAATGTAAGAAGACTATTTAATATTATTTATTTTAATAAAGAAGCACCGGATACAGCTCTCCTATCATTGGACGCCGAAAAGGCCTTTGATAGAGTTGAATGGCCCTTTCTTTTTGAAGTCCTACAAAGGTTTGGACTTGGAAATAATTTCATAAAATGGGTTCAAATAATATACAATAATGCTACAGCAGAAATCCTAACAAATAACAATATTTCAAAACCAATAAAAATCAATAGAGGATGTCGACAAGGCTGTCCACTTTCACCTTTACTGTTTACTATGGCAATTGAACCTTTAGCGATAGCGATACGTTTACATTCACAAATATATGGAATTAAAGTTGGACCAACAGAACATAAAATCTCCCTGTACGCCGATGATATAATTTTGTTTATGTCGAATCTAAAAAAATCAATTCCAACCTTGTTGAATTTAATAAAGAATTTTGGGGAAATATCAGGATATAAAATAAATAAAACTAAATCTTCAATATTAATGCTAAATGAGACCCAGAGAAATTACCCAGCCCCTGAGGTAAATTAATTCAATGTTGTAAATCAGTTTAAATATTTAGGAATCCAAATTATGCCTAAGCTAGAATCAGTCGCCAGTGTCAACTATGAAGCCTTAATGTCAGATATCAGTGAGTTAACTCAGAGATGGATGTCACTACCAATGTCGATGATCGGGAGAATCAATATACTTAAAAGTAATATTTTACCTAAAATACTTTATTTATTTCAATACATTCCCTTATCACCACCTTTAGATCTATTCTCAAGAATAAAAAAAAAGTTAGTGGAATTTATATGGAACAACAGGAGGGCTAGATTACGTTTGTCTTTATTATATTTACCATTTGATCGTGGAGGTCTGAAATGTCCAAATTTTATGTTGTATTATTGGTCGGCACAACTGAGGTCTATGACATATTATTTTTCATCAAATGATCTCCCTCACTGGACTGAAATGGAATCATACAATTTACCTTTACCTCTTCCCATATTCATATACTCAGATTCGGCAAAAAAATTACAAAAACAAGTTAAAAATCCATTTGTAAAGCATATGATCAAAATATGGCGTGAAGCTAAAAACTATTTAAAAGAACCACAGTTATTGTCACAATTTAGTCCAATATGGGGTAATCAATATTTTAAACCAGGGAGAGCGGACGCTGTATTTAAAGTATGGAATTTAAAAGGGATACAAAAGATTCAGGATTTATATTTGCCATGTGCAGACAACATAATGTCTTTTGAAGAGCTGAGGATCAAATTTAATCTCAATAGAACACATTTTTTTAAATATCTTCAACTTAGAAACTTTATTCGATCAAATCAAAATAAAGCTCTCACTCGACCTATTTATTCATCCTTGGAAAAAATGATGATGAAAGATAGTAAAAGAAAGGGTATTATTTCAGAGTTTTATAACTCATTGACACTATCTTCAAGTGAAAATTCACTGAAAAGATTAAACTACTGGAAAGAAGATCTGCAAATTGAAATTTCAGAGGAACAATGGGAATTGGCTTGTACAGAAGCTCAAACCAAATCAATAAATGCACGCCTTAAATTGATACATTTCAAATGGTTAATGTGGATGTATGTTACACCGGAGGAGTTAAATAGATATAACAAAAATATACCAGATACATGCACAAAATGCATGGAAAGTAAAGGAACCCTATTTCATTGTTTATGGGAATGTAGATTAATAAGAATGTTTTGGGAAGAGGTGAGGGTAACAATTGAAAAAATAATCTCAAAACAAATCATATTGAATCCTAAACTGTTTTTGTTGGGTCTGTACCCAGAAAAGCATAATTTTAATAAAAGTGAAAGAACATTCATAGACCTCAGTTTGCTTAATGCCAAAAAATGTATTGCACTATTATGGAAAAAGACTCATAGACCAGATGTGACTCAGTGGTTAAGACAGATGTTAACAAACCTTCCATTAGAAAGAATAACATATATACTAAAATCAAAGGAAATTGTGTTTGAGAATATATGGAGACCTTTTATTGATTATGTAAAAAATTTAAACATAACTCTTGAAGAAGAAGGTGAATGATGTGTGTGGACCTTGTAAATTCCAAACTGGTGAACATAATATGTATACTTATGTATTGGATTGTCTAGACTAAACAGAGGAGCATTGTTGAAGATTTGATTTTGTTGGTGGTTGTTGGTGTTTTTAGTGCATTTTTTTTTTTTGTAGTACTTTAGTGTTAGTGTTTGATTGTTTGTATCATGTTTGTTAAAAAAAAAAAAGGTTCAATAAAGATATTGTGGAAAAAAAAACATTCTGCAGTCATGTTTTAGTTGATCTGATTTATTGCTGTCTCTTTGTCCCTCATTTGTACAGATCCTTTGTGACAGGGACTGCGTGCTGTCAGAACTTCTCCCCTCTTCGCCTTTGGGATGTTGAACGGTGAGTGTGGAATCTTTTAATGAATATATGTATGTAGAAATTTTGCCATTAATGATAACTGAAATGACTGCTCCTAACACACAAATGAAATGAGAGAAATTGAAATTCACAAGCAGAAATGTGAACGTGATGATTTTAGCAAAATTCGTTGTTTGAAATTAAAGACTGGGAGCCTTAGCTTGAAGTAGAAATCTTGGTTTAGGCACCATCTGTACAAGCTAGTATGGGTGTGACTCGCCAAAGGAACCCACAATATTAGAACAATACTCATGCCACTTTACAGTATTGAGAAACGTTCCTAAACTGTTGGACTGTTTGCCCACGCAGTTGTTCACAAAGTTGGGAACCTCACCCCATCATTGCTTGTGAACGACTGAGCCTTTTGGGGATGCTCCTTTTTATACCCAGTCATGACACTCGCCTGTTTCCAATTAACCTGTTCACCTGTGGACTGTTCCAAAATGGTGTTGTTGTTTTTTTTTTTTTTTTCTTTTAGCGTTTCTCAACTTTCACAGTATTTTGTTGCCCCTGTCTCAGCTTTTTTGGAACATGTTGCAGGCATCAAATTCAAAATGAGTGAATATTTGCAAAAAACCCAATAAAGTTATCAGTTTGAACATCAAATTTCTTGTCTTTGTAGTGTATTCAGTTGAATATAGTTTGGAAGGGATTTTTAAATCATTGTATTTGGTTTTTATTTGGTCAAATATGGAGCAGGTGGAAAAGGGAAAGGCGTGTTTGGAGGCAGAAAAAAAAAAAAGGAAAGCCAGAAACGTGGAGGTGAGAGTAGGGACTTTAAATGTTGGGACTATGACTGGCAAAGGCAGAGAGTTGGCTGATATGATGGGGAGCAGAAGGGTAGATGTACTGTGTGTTCAAGAAACCAGATGGAAAGGAAGCAAGGCTGGGAGCGTTAAAGGTGGATTTAAAGTGTTCTGCTATGGTATAGATAGGGGCAGGAGTAAAAGAGGAAGACCACAGATGGGGATTGTACTATGATATCATATTTTGTGGTTTCCACTCCCCAGGCCGTATTACAATGACGTGGTCATTTAGTCAGTTGTCAGTGATGCAGAACATGTTTATGGGAATTTCCAAGTTAATTTCCGTATCACAATGGCATAAAAATGAACTTTCCGCTGGTGCATGGCGCAAAGAGGCAGTCTAATTATTCAGAGGTGTGTTTTGGATCATCCAATCCAAAGCACTTATGCCCACCCCTTTAATGCAAAGAGGTTGCATTATCTAAAGTGAATTCTAATCATGACACTTCAAGACAGGTTTTGCGCTGACCAAAGCCCATGTGTATGAGCCAAAATGCACATGATAGTAATGCTGCTTGTTAATAAGGAAGACATCAATCACAGTTGTTGCCCAGTTAGTTATGTTAGAAAGAACAAACAGTGAAGAATGGGCTGAAAAATTAGCTGAATGGTTTAATGTAGTGCACACAGATGCAACACAGAGATATGAATGGGTTTGACACTTCAGGGAAGGAGGATGATGCCTGTGCAAAGTTTCATAAATTTTCATTAATGGAAGTCACCCCAGTCACCCCAGCGCAGAAGTCACCCCAGCCTGTGGGGAGATAGAGGGCTCCCTCTCCTGTTGCTTTCGCCGACCAAGGGTCTTCCCCGTCTCGTGCGGGGGTCTCTGTCCCAGTCTCCCAGTCGCTTCTGGCTGAAAACCTGAGGTGCACGGCCGACGCAGATGTGGACGCATCTCATGTCTCTCTGGGGAGTTACAGTGAAAAGTAAAATTCCCCACACTTCTTGTTCATTCATTTATTCTCCTAAAAATAAACACATTAATCCCTAATAAGTTGTGATGAAAACAAAAATGTGAATGGAATACAACTCATCAGACTAACCCCCCCCCCCCTAATGATGCACATCACACTGCCTGTTCATGCTTTCATTCCCCTAAAAAAAAAACCCCTACATTAATGCCTAATCTATAGACTCCAATGGTGAGTCCGCAATTAAAATGAGTGTGTAGGTGGAATAAAAAAAAGCTAGTGTGTGATTATCATATAATTAAAATGGCAGGCGATTATATGATGTCTGCTTCAACTCTATTAAAATAAGATCCCAGTGCATGCCATTTCCTCATGAGCTGTGGAGCTCATGTGGAGCTGCAAAATTTCAAAACCCACCACTGAAATATCATTAAACAATGCGCTTCTGACGATAGACCTCCTTTTTCCTTTTCAAAAGCGGATTCTTGTGGAATGCACAATAATAGTAATGCGCATCAGATTGCGCGCCGCCACATTTCTTTAAAATGAGCCTCCTCCTCCCAACGCATAGCAGGCACACCATCAACTGGTAATTTGATGGTGTGATGCAAAGCGTAAAACACTGACAATGCGCTGACAGAAATGAACAAAAACACTGCCGTACGGCGGGAAGTCTGGTGGAAAAGTGGGCGGATGATCGTCCTAATAGGGCCCACTATGTTTGTCTTGTCCACATCCCATCTCGAACTCACAAGTCACTCCATTGCTGTACTGGCCTACCCAGACAGAGAGCATTTAGCTCCCTCTACTGGACTGAAAGGTTCATTGTTTTTACCCCTCAGCCTCAAAAAGGTTGATAGGGTACTATCATCACCATACCGGGTAGATGGGCATCTGTACTGGCAGCGTCAACATCTACCTTGTGAACGTGATAACTAGAGAAAGAAATGATGTACACTTTTCAAATCGATACCATAGTTGTAGCTAAGAAAAATCTTGAAGGAGTTTGAATTTGGGCAACCTTGACTTTATATTGATACCATAGTTTTGTCTATGACCCATCTTGGATGAGTTCTAATTTTGGTGAACCTGAACTCAAGGTAAAGGTCACACGTCAGTTTTTCCAAAAACATTGTAAACATGATAACTCACAAAGGAAATGACATACTTGTTTCATACTGATACCATAGGTTTAACATTAAAAAATCTGGGATGAGCTTAAATTCTATCAATCTTGACCTCAGGTCAAGGTCAGGGATCAACTCTCAACAAATCTTGTTCATGTGATAACTTTTGAATGAAATTACATAGGCTTTTCATATTGATCCCATAGTTGCATCTGTAACAAGTATGGGATGGTTTTGATTTTGGGTGACTTTGAACTCAAATTCAGCCAGCGACTGTGCTTCATGACAGCAGGCTGAGGGGTACCACTGCTTTTTATTACTCTAGTACCCAAAAAGCTCAGTTTTTATTTGCAACATGTATTTATCTTTAATTCAAATATTGTGATAATTGTGTCTTTGTATCAGTATAATGAGATGAGATTCAACTTTATTGTCATTACACATGTATGAATACAAGGTAACGAAACGTGACTTGGCATTTGGGCACGCTCTGCAGAGCGCATTCAAGGCCGGGGCAGCCGCTAGGCGCCAGTCATCAGTATATCAGAATCAGAATCAGAATCAGCTTTATTGGCCAAGTATGCACAACACATACAAGGAATTTGACTTTGGCTAAAAACTTGCTCTCATTGTTCAGGTGAAGGATTTAAATAAGGATTCAATGACAACCACAGTATGTACAGTAAATTACAGTCTGTCCACGTTTCTATAAAAGGATGCAAATATATACAGGAATATATGCAGTTATTTACTCGGACTAACCACACTTTGCAGAAATATATGAAAAAATATACAATCACACAGTATTTCAATGTGGACTCAGATTCAGTGATATAATGTGAATGAAGTAAAAAGCAGTGTGAGAGTTATGTGCAATGTAATAATGGATGAAAAGTCATGAGTACAGCAACAGGTAGGACTAGGTGAATGTTAGGAGTTCATCAGAGTGATGGCTTGAGGAAAGAAACTGTTCCTGTGACGGGTGGTTTTGACCTTCAGTGATCTGTAACGACGACCAGAAGATAGAAGTTCAAACAGTTTGTGGCCGGGGTGTGATGGGTCAGCACAGATGTTTCCCGCCCATTTCCTGGTTATGGACCGATATAAGTTCTCAATGGAGGGTAGGTCGGTACCAATGATCCTCTCCGCAGACTTAATGATCCGCTGCAGTCTGGTCTTGTCCTGTTTAGTGGCAGATCCAAACCAGACAGTGATGGAAAAGCAGAGGACAGATTGGATGATGGCGGTGTAGAAGACCGTAGAAGAATATAAGTAAGTAATCAGTACTATATAAGCCAGTAACCAGTAGTACTATATAAGCCAGTAATCAGTATATAAGTATAATGTAATCAGTATAATCTCAGCAGAGTATCGTGATACTGTGCCTTATCAATTAACCTCTTGCCAACTGGAAGCACTGAATACAACAACCATTAGCTACTTTAAAGGAGCCCAGAGGTCATACACATTAGCAGGATTATGTTGCATCAAGGCATTTACAGCGGGAAAAATAAGTATTAAACACGTCAACATTGTTCTCATTAAACATATTTCTGATGGAGCCATTGACCTGAGATTTTCACCAGATATCAATAACAACCCAAGTAATCCATACATACAAAGAAATCAGGGCAACTGTGTTCACAAAAAAAGCTATATTTAATAAAGTGGAATGACATAGGGAATAAGTATTGAACACATCAAGAAAGAGGTGAAAAAAGGGTTAGAAAGCCAATCAGTCAGCTGAAATCCATCAGAATTTAGGAAGCCATCCCATCCCCCATCAGTGCACATTAATTTCAGCTGGTTAAGTCCTGACTGATTGCCTTTAAAAAGGTCCGTGAATATCAGATTGTCACAGCACAAAGACCTCATGATGGGTAGAAGCAAAGAGCTCTCTCTAGACTTTCACAACTTTATTGTTACAAAACATAATGATGGCATTGGTTACAGGCGCATTTCTAAACTGCTAAATCTTCCAGTGAGCACTGTTGGAGCCATCATTCGGAAGTGGAAAGAACATCTTTTTACTATAAACTGGCTACAACCAGGAGCTCCTTGCAAGATTTCTGACAGAGGAGTCAAAAGAATAATCAAAAGAGTTATCCAAGAGCCAAAGACCACCCGTGAAGATTTCCAGAAAGACCTGGAGTTAGCAGGTACTGCTGTTTGAAAGAAAACAATAAGTAACGCACTCAGCCGACATGGGCTTTATGCCAGCTCACCTCACAAGACTCCTTTGCTGAAGAAAAAGCATGATGAAGCTCATTTAAAGTTTGCTGCAGACAAGAGAGGGTTTTCAGCTTTTGATATATAGAGTGATGATATATAGTGAAGTACGTGGTGATAATGCACCTGTAAGCTAGTTGCCAACCGCCAATCAAATCTAAAAGAAGAAGAATCTCATTATTCTTCTTCTAGCTGTAGTCCATATCTGCGTCTCATGTCATTATTATTATTCTTTTAGACTTGATTGGTGGTTGATCCACCAGCCCATGATGTCTTTGAACTTAAAGATCCCCCACTTAACAAGTCCTCAACTGCTTCACACTATAGCCCCTTAATGCCAAGATATTTTTCTGCTGCTTTCACAATGGTTTTGATTTTTTTCTGTTTTCTTGGAAGTCTGCGCAGTGCAGTTTATCACATCTGCCACAAATAAGACAAAATTATTTTCCTTCATAACCAGAGTATCTTCCTTAATTCTACTGCATGCACTGCAAGTCTGCACACTTTCCCTGTTTGAGTCCACTCCCACTTTTTTAGCTGGCGCCTTTTTCGCAGCTTCTGCATATGTTAATCCGTGAAAGACTTTTATCTGCTGAATTTCTGCTGCTCTTTTGCGGCTTCACAACCTCGATATACAGAGCAATGTTCACCACCGCAGTTACAGCACTTTAATTTGACTCCTCTTTCACACTTGCCATATTCATGTTCACCAGAGCATCTGGCACATTGTTGTCTACCTTTGCATGTTGCTGCTACATGACCAAACTTTTGACATTTGAAACATCTGAGTGGAGGAGGAACGTAGTCTGACTTCATAGCTCATGTAGCCAATATATACCTTACTTGGCAGTCTTGTTTCATCAAATTTTAACATTACCGACAGACTATCACATTTTTCGCCATTTCTATTAGCTTTCAGTCTCCGTACCTCTGTCACTTTTGCTCCAGTTAAGTTCCTCATTATTTCATCAGTTGAGACAGCCGTTGAAATGCCCGATATCACTGCTCTCATTGCCTTATTTCCTTCCAATACTGAACACTGCACATTTTTTCCCTCCATCTTGTTGACTCATTGCTTTTCCTCGTTGCACACTATCTTTACATGTAACCAGCAATGAACCACTACGAAGAACCTTTGCATTTAAAACTTCTTCAAGTAACCCATTAATTGCATTTGTGAGCTTAATTGGGCTCCACTCACGAAACAATGCCCCTTCCTGAGTAAGTTTAATGATTACTTTACACTCCTTCTGTTCATTCCGGGATCGTTCATCCTCTGATTCATCAGCACTTGATAACAGTCTTGATTGAGTTTCTTGACGTATACATTTGCTTTTTTTAGACTCCACGAGCTCCAAACTTCCTCTTCCCCACTTCTCACCTCCATTCCTCCTAGTTGAATTATATCCACTTCTAGATTTTCAAGCGCTGTCCTCTTCTACAGGCATGCAGAAATACTTGCTTATACTTGGTTTCTACGGGTATGCACTAGTTAAATGAATTTCACCAAGTGTGTTCAATACATCTTCTTTGTGTCATTCCACTTTATTAAATATAACTTGTTTTGTGAACACAGTTGCCTTGATTTCTTTGTATGTATGAATTACTTGGGTTGTAACTGATATCTGCTGAAAATGTCAGGTCAATGGCTCCATCAGAAATATGTTTGAGAAAAATGTTGACGTGTTCAATACTTTCTCCACTGTAAATGGAAGGATGGGCTTATCGTTTTGCTACTGTAACTGTAGGACTCCATTGGTATGTTTTATAATGAAATGCACAGTTTAACTGGGTGGGATCTATTTGAACATATTTTATTACCTACATATTGTTTGTTGGTGTATGCCACAAGCCGCATGTATGTAACTATAAGGTGAGTAGTAGTGTTGACAAATAGCGTTTTTAACATGTATAATGCAAAATATATACTCAACAACCACTTTAATTGGCACACCTGTTAACTGCTTTGTTCATGCAGATGTCTAATCAACCAATCACACAGCAGCAAGTCAGTGCATTTAGGTACATAGATGGTCAAGATGACCGGCTGAAGTTCAAACTGAGTATCAGATTGAGAAAGAAGTGTGATTTAAGTGGCTTTGACCATGACAGAGCTTTTCATTTAGAACCGTCTCCTGGGCTTACAGAGAATGGTCTGAAAAGAGAAAATATCCAGTGAGCAATAGGGCTGTGTGGTATGACAGTATATATTAGATGACAAGATAAAAACGTCTATCATTTCTTATAAGACTCTATCGTTTATATAAGGATTTAAAATATTCATACCCTGTTTCTTCATCAAAGCTCCTCACACACTACTTGTCAGTGCCCCACATCTCCCCCACAGTGCGCACAGGTGTGTGTGTGTGGGTGGCCAGGCTTCATTTCGATGGTTAGCACAGCAGCTAACGTCAAACTAATGGTATGGTCAATTATCCGCTACTTCTGTTTGTCAGGGATGTGGGACTGTTTTCGATCATGCTGCATCAGAGAGGATTGTCGTCTAACCCCATTTTAATTGGAGGCAAGTAAACAGCTTCTCACTCTATAGCAAATGCTAAATGACGATGCTAAGTTATCGCTAGTAGGAAACATTATTAGTGTATCAGGCCATTGTTTCTTTGGTTTAAATTACTGCTGAGTTTCTTAATTTTGTCTGAAAAAATTATTGAATCTGCATAAGTGTGTGATAGCAGCACATACACACAAAATAAATGAGTAAAATAAATGTGTTGGAGGAGCAAGTTGGCTCTTAATGTAATTTACTTGATTTCTAATAATTTTAATTAGTCAAGTGGGGATAATGAATAAAGTTGAAGTCTTGTATTTTATTACATCACTTTTTGTGCCTTTGATTTTCAGATCATGGCCAATCTGAAATATTTTTACAAGGAAGTAAACAGATGAAATCAGGCCAGAATGGCAGTCTTCAGACTGTAAATCTTCACTTTAATTTTCATTTATTTATTTGTTTCAGTTACTTTTTTATTTGATATTTTTGCAGGCATGATGCTTAATAAATATAACTGCACCAAAGTAAACTAACATCTAATTTTTATCTGTAGATGGTAGTAATGGGTAATTTTTTCATTGTCAGACTGACATTTTTTATGTTTTTGCTATTCTCCTCTAACTCAGGAAATATCTCACTTATTAATGTTTACTTTTTTCATATATACTTCAGAAGAAAAACGTCAAATTTGTGAGAATCGAGTCTCAAATGCACATTAAAAATTTTAGAACACTGCAAAATTAAGAGGGAAAAAGTTCCATGAAATTAATGACAGGTGAATATGTACAATTTAAATAAAAACACATAATTTAAAATACATAATTTTTTCAGTATGTAATTTAAAATGTATAAAAAGAGAGAGATGGCCCTGTTGATGTGATTATGTCTAAACTATAGAATTTACAGAAAATGTATATCATGATCGATATATATCATTATCGGGATAAAAGATTACTTATATCAGGATATGAAATTTTGGTCATATCATACAGCCCTCGTGAGCAACGGTTCTCTGGTGAGCAATTCTTTAAAAGCTTCTGACCTTAATGGTGAGTTAGACGCTTTTATTCATTTTATATTGGTGTGTGTTTTTCTCCGCTCACTCTCACAGAATCTCTTCCTCTTTTCATGCTTTTGGCGAGAAGCCCCAATCAGTGATGTTATGTCAGGTGCATGTGCATGTCTGTGCGTGGGTGCATGCTTGTGCGCACAGGATGAGGTCACCCTGAGTACTGGAGGATCAGTTTAGTGTGGTGTAAATTTAAACACTGAAAAATAAGACCTATTCTTGTTTTAAGCTGAGCCAGCTTCTGAGACAAACCAGTCACCACTGCCAACACCACCTCCAGAAGTGACCTGACAATGGCAAGTGTTTTTAATACGTCAATTACCCCACATTAATCAAAAAAGTTAACATTAATATTCCCATCCCTAATACATATATTTGTTTGGTAGCAAGATTACTCAGAAACTATTTTTGTAGAGTTGGTCTGTTGCACAAGGATTAATCCAGGGTTTCCTCTGGTAACATTTCCTGGTGGTGGTTCACCACGCCTGTAAATTTCCCGCCACTCCTATAAGGAAATATAAATTTAAGAAAAAAATATGAAGGAATTACAGTCCGCAAGCATGCACACAACAACGTGCATGACAGTCATCCGCGCGGAGTTCAGAAACGCTGCACCCGCGTGACCCCTTCAGTTGCCAGGCAGTGTCTCGCTAGTGTGACTGTCCGAGAGAAACATGAGCTTATTAAACTACTTTAAATGCGGAAAAAAATCAGAAGAGGTACATAAGCACTGGAGGCGTTTATCATGGTTTTAACCCGCTGGTAACGGGAGCAATAATGGAAGAGTCGCTTAGCTAACAGGTGTGGTTAAGAGCTCGAGTTGGTTCATTTTGTCGTCTTTTTAATCATTAGTTTTTTGTTTTTCTTATTTCAGACAAGAATGAAAAGGAGATGTTTTTACCTTTACCTTAGTTGATATTAATTAGCTAATTTATGTTCACTATTATGCACCTGGAAAGTTAAGATGACCGAAATTCACAAAGTCCATGACTTTAATCCGTCAGCAGCCTTCAGACAAAGTAAATGTGCCAACATTTGGATTTCAAAATAAGGGAGGTGTTTCCTGCTGTCTGGGTGGTGAGATTTCTAAAAACCTATTAATCTATAGAAATATTATAACGGAAATAACTGTGTCTTTGGTCATTTAAGTTAATTTATTTCATTAAGTACAATTTTATTAATATTTTTTTCTTTGAAATCAAAGTTAAATTATTGTTCTGTTCTGGCTCTACAAAATTATGGTCAAAAATGTAAATTATTATAAGGAAAAAGTAAAAAAAAAATTACCAGTCTGTTTCAAATTTATTAAAAAAAACTTATTTTATTTAAAAAAATAGACAAAAAATAACCATATAATAATCCACAAACTTATAATAAAGTCTCAAATGTACAAGAAAAGTAATTTTTACAAGAGGAAATTGCAAATTTGAGGAAAATGGTTTCAAATTTAGATAAATTTACAGAGAAAAGTAGAAAACTATAAGAAAATTGTTGTAAATTTTGGAAAAAACCTCAAACCTTCAAGATTAAAGTTATTACTCAAGTTTTTAAGTGGATGGTCTTTGTACCCTTAACTCAATTAGAGATTTTTGGTTGTCTACTTTTAATTATTAATTTCAAAGCACTGCTTTTACATGAGTAGAATTTCTGGCTACTATACCCACCTGATCATATAATTTAAGTATGCATGAGTAAATTACTATTATGAATGTTTTTTTTTCCCTTCCCTACTCTCTCAATGGAAAAAAAGAAACACTAGAATAAAAATACAAAAAATAGACATTTTTGTCATTTATGTAAATTATGACAAAAATTCCTGCAGGACAAAACATGACACTTGATATTTCCTAACCTGTTTGTATTCCACCATAGACAGAGAGAGAACCTGGATTAGACAGGGCTCAGAGAGGGCAAGATGAGACAGAAGAGAGGAGCCAAGGAGAGGGAAGTGTTCAGGCAGAGGGTCCAGGAGAGGTGAGAGCAGAGGGAGGACAGAAGGATGACACCAGTAAAAAGTCCAAACACAGGACGTCAAACTCATTCCGTCAAAGCCGAAAGGAGCTGATGCAATGACACTGCTTCCATCTGTTCGTCCATTCACATTTTTTAGAGACGTGCTCCGGTGGCTCTAAATCCCCATAAAAACAAATCTTTGTTCTCTAAAGTGGTAGCTTTGCCCTTTTTTTTCTACAAAAAAAGCTTTCATTGTCTTACAGGTTTGTGTCAACCCCCCCCCCCCCCCAAATGCAAGAAATGAAAATAAGATTTACCAGTTGAAGGACATGCCCAGTTGTATGCACAGTGGCCCAGGATAATAACTGAAAAGGCATCGGTCCTTAAATGCAGTTTAATGGTAAAATTTATTTTGAGTCAAGTTGTCAAAGCAGTTTGTTAAAAAATGCTCGCTAGCCTAGAGGATAACTTCATTTGAGCCAGAGAGTCCTGATTGGCTCAACGCTACCCATGTGCCAGCTTCATGCATAGTTATGTCACCAAAAACGCTTTGTCTCAACTTGCCTTTTCTCAGGGGGTGAGGCTTAAGTGGAAAAAAAACAGAGATATGGGACATTTGAGTGATTTTGCTGTTGATACAGTCATGTGAAAAAATTAGGACACCCTGTATAAGCCTGCGGTTTTGTTTTGTTTTTTACATATTTGGACATGTGGATATTTAATATCAGTGTTAAAAATACTGGGAGATTGATGTAATACAACTAAATAATTAAAAATGAATTAAAGACTTTCAAATTTTCTGTAAAATGTAATTCTAAACAACTAGTGAGGAATAAATTAGGACACCCCTCATCTTTTTTAGGACACCCCCACATTCATTCCCACTTAAAATGGCTAAAATAGGACTTCCGGTTATGGCGGCCACCTAGAAGGACACATATCACTCTGCTCTGCTCCTAGAGATAAATATTCGGCAAATAACTCTCTCATTTGGAGCAGAATTTTTCCCAACGTTTGGGCGAGGATATGCCGGTGAAGCCTAAGGCTGGGAAATCAGGTGGGGGAAAAATTGAACCACCGAAGCAGTCCAAATTAACGGACTTTCACGTCTGTGGCGCAGCAGGAAAAGCTGCGGATATGGCGGATGAAACTAGCGGTGGTGCGGTAACTGCCGATGATGGCGGCACAGGTGTAGTGCTGGCTGCCATTAGCTCAATGAGAGCAGACTTTTCCGCTAAACTTGATGGGATTATGGCAGCGTTGGATGCAATGAGAAAGGAATTGGGTGACTGCGTGGAGCGAGTGACGCAGGTGGAGCTTCGTGTTTCCAGTGCGGAGGATGAAATCGGCGGACTTCAATTAAAGGTGCGCACTTTGGAAAAAAAAAATAAATGTCTGGAAAATAATGTCCTGGACTTGGAGTCCCGGTCGAGACAGAACAACCTGAGGCTGGTGGGTCTACCGGAGGGAGCCGAAGGTCGTGATTCATGCTCCTTTTTGGAGGGGTGGATCCCGGAGGCGCTGAACAACGCAGAGCTAAATTCATCAGTCGTCTTGGAAAGCGCCCACCGAATTGGCCCACCGAGAGGTAACAAGGCAGCACCGAGGATGCTAATTATGAAGTTTCTCAGCTACAGAGACAGGATGACGATCTCCAACGCGGTGCGGGCCAAAGGAGAAATTAAATACCAAGATCAACAGGTGCGGTTCTACCCAGATTTGGCCTCAGGAATCCAACAATTAAGGAAGCAGTTTGACCCCATCCGTAAAGAACTGCGCAACCTTGGGATTCGTCATGGAGTGATTTACCCTGCAAGATTTCTGGTCACATATGACGACAGAACACACATCTTCAAGACCCCTGAGGAGGCGCAGGAGCTCATCAAGAAGATCCAGGAAGAGACTGGTGGGAGCTAAGCATGAACAGAATATAGGGTAGAATATTTAAGCATTTACATAGGCATTTAACTGATTTGAAGCATATAGCAAGATTACAAAATATAGATTGTATTACATATTAAATAAAAAAAAAAAAAAAACTAAGATGTACAAAATTGCTATAAAATTTTGGAGTTAAATTTGAAAATTACAGAAGAGAGTTAATGTTACGTTATTAAAAGCAGCAGAGTTAGGGTGATTGGGAGGATGAAGAAGGAGTGGCTTTGGCTGATCCTCGTGGGTGTGGAGCGGTCGATGGCTATAGCGGGAGACGGAATTTTTTTTTTTGATTTTGGGGGGGTTTATCACGAAGGTGGGAAGGGGGAATTTGTTTGTGTGTAGTTTGTAGGATGAATGTTCACCCACTTATGTTTTTGCTTCTCTGTATGAGCATGTTTATATTGCGAGGTAATCCCAAACTCCCTATTGATCATAGACCAAAGCGTTAATCTTAATTTAACTTCATGGAATTGCAGAGGTCTACAAAATTTAAAAAAAACTTAAACAAGTTATGAATAAAATAAAAGACATAGGTTCAAAAATTGTGTTTTTACAAGAAACCCATCTAATAGAGGAGGATGTAAAAAGAATTAGGAGAAGATGGCAAGGAAGTGTGTTCACCTCATCATTTTCATCCCGAGCCAGGGGAGTTATGACTCTCATACATAAATCAGTCCCATTTCAAGTGAAAAATGTAATTGGAGACAAATTTGGAAGATATCTAATTATTCAAGGATCTTTGCTATTAGAAAACATAAATTTGGTGAACTTATACGGTCCCAACATAGATGATCAAAAGTTCTTTGCTAATTTATTTCTTATCTTATCATCACTTACAGGGCAACATATAATAGCAGGGGATTTTAATTGTACATTGAATCCTGGTATAGACAGATCAACAGGACTGGACTGTACACACAATGGATGCAGGATGATCATTAAGCATTCTATGAAAGAATTGAGATTGCTGGATATATGGAGAGAAATGAAACCACAAGTTAAAGCCTACTCTTGTTATTCTAATACCTACAAGTCATTCTCACGTATTGAGTATTTTTTGATCTCCACAGAATTAAGGTCCAAGATTCAAAACTGCTTTTATGATAATATTGTGATCTCTGATCATGCACCCTGTTGTCTCATATATGTAGATAAGAAATTGACAAAGGAGCCAGGTAGGTGGCAATTTCAGCATAAATGGCTTCAGGATGAGGAATTTGTTAAGTACATAGAAAAACAGATAGATGAGTTCTTCGATATTAATACTACACAAACATCAGCATGTATAAAGTGGGAGGCTTTCAAAGCTTTTATTAGGGGACATATTATTAGTTATACAGGTTCAAAATCTAAGAAGACTCGAGAGGAGAGAGTCCAATTGGAACACAAATTAAAAATTCTTCAAGAAAAAGTGTATGCAGGAAGTGACCCAAAGTTAGAGAACGAATTAATAATTCTGAGAGCTGAATATGACAAAAAATCAGCGAATAGAGCTGCCTCGAGTCTTCTAAGATTGAAGCAATCTTTTTATGAACAAGGTGAAAAATCAGGAAAATTATTGGCATGGCAGATTAAACAATTAGAATCTAAAACACCAATTACCAGTATTATAAGTAACGGACAGGTAGTTGTAGATCCTTTAGAAATTAATAGAGCCTTTAGAGATTACTATGAAAAATTATATGATACAAAAAATGAAACTGACTTAACAAAACTAAATGGGTTTTTGGACGGACTATCTATACCGTGTATTCCAAATGAAAACAGGGAGATACTGGAGTCTAAAATTAGTCAAGAAGAAGTTGGGCTAGCCATTGATAATATGAAATCAGGAAAAAGTGCAGGACCAGATGGTCTTCCAGTTGACCTTTATAAAAAATTTAAGAATAAATTAATAAAACCTTTTTTGGAAATGGTTTTAGAAGCATTTCAAAATAGTAATTTACCATCATACATGAATAATGCCTTAATTATACTGTTGCCAAAACCAGGTAAACCCTCTAATAAATGTGAAAATATGAGACCAATAAGCCTATTAAATGCTGACCTTAAGATAATCTGTAAAATTTTAGCCAGACGAATACAAGAAATATTACCAAATATTATTAACCGAGATCAGAATGGCTTTATAAAGGGAAGACAAGGCTTCCATAATGTAAGAAGATTATTCAATATTATTTACTCTAATAAAGAAGCACCGGATACAGCTCTCCTATCATTGGACGCTGAAAAGGCCTTCGATAGAGTCGAATGGCCCTTTCTTTTTGAAGTCTTACAAAGGTTTGGATTTGGAAATAATTTCATAAAATGGGTTCAGATAATATATAATAATGCTACAGCAGAAATCCTAACAAACAGCAATATCTCAAAATCAATAAAAATCAATAGAGGATGTCGACAAAGCTGTCCACTTTCACCTTTACTGTTCACTATGGCAATTGAACCTTTAGTGATGGCAGTACGTTTACATCCGCAAATACTGTATATGGAATTAAGGTTGGACCGACAGAACATAAAATCTCCCTTTATGCCGATGACATAATTTTGTTTATGTCGAATCTTAAAAAATCAATTCCGACCTTGTTGAATTTAATAAAGAATTTTGGGGAAATATCAGGATATAAAATAAATAAAACTAAATCTTCAATATTAATGCTAAATGAGTCCCAGAGAAAGCACCCAGCTTCTGAGGTAAATCAATTCAATGTTGTAAATCAGTTTAAATATTTAGGAATTCAAATTGTGCCCAAGCTGGAATCAGTCGCCAGTGCCAACTACGAAGCCTTAATGACAGACATTAATGAGTTAATTCAGAGATGGATGTCACTACCAATGTCAATGATTGGGAGAATTAATATACTTAAAAGTAATATCTTACCCAAAATACTTTATTTATTTCAATACATTCCTTTACCACCACCTTCAGATCTATTCTCAAGAATTAAAAAAAAGTTAGTGGAGTTTATATGGAACAATAGGAAGGCTAGATTACGTCTGTCCTTACTATATTTACCATTTGATCGTGGAGGTCTGAAATGTCCAAACTTTATGTTGTATTACTGGTCAGCACAACTGAGGTCTATGACATATTATTTTTCATCAAATGATCTCCCTCACTGGACTGAAATGGAATCATACAATTTACCTTTACCTCTTCCCATATTCATATATTCAGACTCGGCAAAAAAATTACAGAAACAAGTTAAAAATCCATTTGTAAAACATATGATTAAAATATGGTGTGAAACTAAAAAATATTTAAAAGAACCACACTTACTGTCACAATTTAGTCCAATATGGGGTAATCAATATTTTAAACCAGGGAGAGCGGATGCTGTATTTTAAGTATGGAATTTAAAAGGGATCCAAAAAATTCAAGATTTATATTTGTCATGTTCAGATAACATAATGTCTTTTGAAGAGCTGAGAATCAAATTTAATCTTAATAGAACACATTTTTTAAAATATCTTCAGATTAGGAACTTTATTCGATCAAATCAAAACAATGCTCTCACTCGACCTATTTATTCATCCTTGGAAAAAATCTTGACGAAAGATAGTAAGAGAAAGGGTATTATTTCAGAGTTTTATAACTCATTGACATTATCTTCAAGTGAAAACTCACAGAAAAGACTGAATTATTGGAAAGAAGACCTGCAAACTGAAATCTCAGAATCAGAATCAGATTTTATTGCCATTGTTCATGTAGTACACAAACTAGGAATTTGTCTTGGTGCCATGCTGCAACATTAAAAACATGATGAGATAAAGAGATAAACTAAAAAACTAAAGGACTAAAAATGTGCAATAAGTGTAGAAAAATAAGAATAATCATAATAATAATAGTAATAATGAGTAGTACTAGTCAAGGCAGTTTTGAAAAAAATTAGCAAGTAGCAGATAATATGGGGTGCCACAGTGCAGTTGATAATGCAACAGAAAAACAGTGATGAATGACGTGAGTCTGGTTGAGCTGCTGTACAAAGTGCACGAGAGTCAATAAGTCACTTAATGTTCAACAGTCTGATGGCAGAGGGGAAAAAGCTGTTCATGTGCCGGGAGGTTTTAGTCCGAATGGACCGAAGTCTTCTACCTGAGGGGAGGGGGGCAAACAGTACGTGACCAGGGTGTGAAGGATCTATGATCCGGCCAGCACGCCTCCGGGTCCTGGAGATGTACAGGTCCTGGAGAGATGGGAGCTTGCAGCCGATCACCTTCTCAGCAGTGCGCACGACGTGCTGCAGCCTTAGTCTGTCCCTGGCAGTGGCTCCTGCATACCACACAGTTATGGAGGAGGTGAGGATGGACTCGATGATGGCCGTGTAGAACTGCACTAACATCTTGGTGGGTAGCTTGAGCTTCCTCAGCTGCCGCAGAAAGAACATCCTCTGCTGGGCCTTTTTGATGAGGGAGCTGATGGTTGGCTCCCATTTGAGGTCCCGGGTGATGGTGGTGTCCAAGAAGCGGAAGGAATCTGCAATGGTGATGGGAGAGCCTGTGATGGTGAGGGGGTGCAGGGGGGTTGTGACTTTCCTGAAGTCCACAATCATCTCCGCTGTCTTCAGAGCGTTCAGCTGCAGGTTGTTATGGCTGCACCAGGACACCAGCTGGGCCACCTCTTTCCTGTAGACGGACTCGTCGCCGTTGGAGATGAGCCCGATGAGGGTGGTGTCGTCCGCAAACTTAATCAGCTTAACAGACTGGTGGGAGGAGGTGCAGGAGTTGGTATAAAGGGAGAAGAGTAGGGGGGAAAGTACACAGCCCTGGGGTGATCCAATGCTGATGCTAACAGAGTCCGAGACAGACTTTCCCAGCCGCACATGCTGCCTCCGGTCCGTCAGGAAGTCGGTGATCCACCTGCAGAGGGAGTCAGGCACGTTGAGCAGGGACAGCTTGTCCTGGAGCAGATTGGGGCGGATGGTGTTGAATGCGGAGCTGAAGTCCACAAACAGAATCCTGGCGTAGGTTCCCAGGGAGTCCAGGTGCTGCAGGATGGAGTGGAGGGCCAGGTTGACTGCGTCGTCCACAGACCTGTTAGCACGGTAGGCAAACTGCAGCAGGTCCAGGAGGGGTGTGGTGATGGACTTGAGGTGAGACAGGACCAGGCGCTCAAAGGACTTCATGACTACAGAGGTGAGTGCTACAGGTCTGTAGTCGTTAAGTCCAGTAATCCATGGCTTCTTGGGGACAGGGATGATGGTGGAGGATTTGAGGCAGGTCGGCACGTGACATTGCTTAAGAGAGGTGTTAAAAATGTCTGTGAAGACAGGAGCCAGCTCTTTCGCATAGTGTCTCAGGGTGGAGGGAGACACACCGTCCGGCCCGGGGGTCGGACGGTGCACTGTCTGTGCACGTCCTGCTCACTGATGACAAGGGCAGGGGGGGGAGGAGGAGGAGGAGGAGGGGGGAACCGCTTTTGATGAATTAGGGGCTGAGGAGGCAGAGGAGCTGGGTGGAGTGGGTGAGTTGGACACAGCTGACGAGGTGTCAAAACGGGCGTAATGTTGGGACAGTTTTTGACAAAGGGCTTTGTCATCCTGACCTTTAGAAGCCTGAGGCCGATAGTTGGTGATTTACCTCAGTCCTCTCCACACAGAAGCCGAGTCATTAGCAGTGAACTGCTGCTGGAGTCTCTCAGAATACACAGATTTAGCTCTCCTCAGCTCTCTGTTAAACCGATATTTGACCTCTCTGTAGCAGTCTCTGTCTCCACTTTTCAACGCTGCTTCCTTCTCCTTCCTGATCTGTCTGAGCTTGGCCGTGAACCAGGGCTTGTCATTAGAGTAACTCACCCTGGTGCACGATGGGAGAATGTTCTCCTCACAGAAGTTGATATATGAGTTCACAGTGTCTGTGTACTCATGAAGATCATGTGTGGCTCCTTTAAACATGCCCCAGTCAGTTATTTCCATGCATGTGTTCAGTTTCTCTCCAGCTTCACTGGTCAATTTCTTCGTGGTGGTCACAACAGGTTTAGTGAGTTTCAGTCTCTGTCTGTATGTGGGGATGAGGTGGACCATCACGTGATCAGATAGTCCCAGCGCAGCGCGGGGAACAGCGCGATATGCGTCCTTCACAAATCTCAGAGGAACAATGGGAATTGGCTTGTACAGAAGCTCAAACCAAATCAATAAATGTACGCCTAAAATTGATACATTTTAAATGGTTAATGCGGATGTATGTTACACCGGTGGAATTAAATAGATATAACAAAAACATACCAGATACATGCACAAAATGTATGGAAAGTAAAGGAACCTTATTTCATTGTTTATGGGAATGTAGGAAAATTAGAATGTTTTGGGAAGAGGTGAGGGGAACAATTGAAAAAATAATTTCAAAACAAATCATATTGAATCCTAAATTGTTTTTGTTGGGTCTGCATCCAGAAAAGCACAACTTTAATAAAAGTGAAAGAGCATTCATAGACCTCAGTTTGCTTAATGCCAAAAAATGTATTGCACTATTGTGGAAAAAGACTCATAGACCAGATGTGACTCAGTGGTTAAGACAGATGTTAACAAACCTTCCACTAGAAAGAATAACATACATACTGAAATCAAAGGAAAATGTGTTTGAGAATATATGGAGACCTTTTATTGATTATGTAAAGAATTTAAACATAACTTTTGAAGAAGGTGAATGATGTGTGTGGACCTTATAAATTCCAAACTGGTGAATGTATAATATGTATACTTATGTAATGGATTGCCTAGACTAAACAGAGGAGCATTGTTGAAGACCTGTTCCTGTTAGTGGTTGTTGGTGTGTTTTAGTACATTTTTTTTATTACTTTAGTGTTTGATTGTTTGTGTTATGTTTGTAAAAAAGGTTCAATAAAAATATTGTGGAAAAAAAATGGCTAAAATAAATGTTAAAAATGCAAATAAAAACAAGGTTAAACATAGGTATGTGAACATTTATTAATAAAGAACTGAATATTTAATGGGGTGTCCAAATTTTTTTTCACATGACTGTATGTCTTGTATGTCATAAAAAAAACATCTTACAGGCATGTTAACAAGAGGGGGAAAAAAAAGATTTTTGGCAGTGTCACTTTAAAAAAAATAGCCACTCCTCCTCGGGCACTGCCGTACGCTCACCAAACTTATACCCCTTTACACAGGGGTGGAGATCATCAGGAGATCTGGCCAATTTTTGATCTCTCAATGATCTTCAATGATCTCCACAGCTGCCATGGTCTCCTCAAAATTTTGACTCGGTCCAAAACACACAAGGATCCCCCAAATGATCCCAAAGATCAAAAATAGGCCCCATCTCTCAACGATCTCCGTGCTGTGTAAAAAGGGCCCTTATGCACAGTGGCCGTCAGGTCGGCCTGCATCCAGGTTGTGCTCAAGGTCAAGTTCAAGGTCAAAGGTTAGGAGATCTGGGTCCTCTTGCTGTAGTTTCATCAGACCAGAATGAGCTACTCTGTCATTGACTGTAGACTTACACAGATGACTTGGTGGCAGTCTGCACTCTCTGGGTGTTTCTAAATCTCAGTTGCCTTTAAGAAAGGCAGTTGAGTGTTAGTGTTAGGCAAATGCCTTTAAGAATCCCTCCATTTCTGTTACCCCCCAAAATTAAACATAATTTTGAAGTATAATCAAAGGTGGTCAGTAGATGAAGCCAGGGTTTGAAGTCACCATGGAAGGCACAGGTTTTGGGGCTGGGGCTGTCTAAAGTGAGGGAGGCCTCTTAAAATTCTTGCCTTTGAAAGGCGAGGCTTAAACCTGATACATCCCTGTCAAGGTGGCTGTAATTCCCAGCTTTACCTGGGCCAATGAAAGCAGGTCGACATGATAGAACACAGGGCCGGACACAAAAAGCTGCTTCCTGTTCCCAAATGGTTGGGAAATCTGAGGAGGAGAGAGAGTGAAGGACGGGGATGGGTGGGCAGGTTACTCTGTGGCTGCAGGTGGTAAAGGAAATTGATGTGGTTACAAGGTGTAGCAGAGCTACTGCTTTTTTTTCTCCTTGACCAAACATGAAAAACTGTCAACCCGACATGGGAATGAATTAGACGACCTAAAAAGAGCAAAGAGATTAGGTAGTTAGCTTGACCCTGCCTGAGTGTGCCTGAACCCCTTTGTGGCCAAAAACAAATACTTAATTATGTTACAAATCATGAACTAAAAAGATGAAGAACTATCTAACTAAACTTGCATGCAACAGACCCACACCTCTCCTCTGCGTTCTCTAACAACAGCTCCTCTTGTCCCAGGCATACATAATGCAAGCATATGCATCAGTATGTCCATGTTGGCTGACCTTATGACCTTGATGATTTCACCCCAAAACCATAAGCACAGGGGAGGGTTCCAAAATCAGCCTGTGTACCAAGGTGACCCTAGCTTCATTTGTACCAGAATTACAGTACACATACAGATGATATCTTTTTGGCCCCAAAACCATATGAACAGGTGATGGTCCTGAGGTCTGCCTGTCTACCTTTTGGTAACTTCAGTTGATCTTGAGTTTAGGACAGATGACACAAAATAGATGAGATAAAGGGGACTTCAAGTTCAATTCCTGCACCAAGTACTGTTAGCAATAATATAATAGCCCACACTGCTGACTTTTTATATAGCACACCACACTGCCATCTACAGAAGTTCTCTGATGACTCTGCGATTGTCGACCTCATCTCTGATGGGGCTGACTCGGAGTGCAGAGGACTGACCCAAGACTTTGTGGACTGGCGTCTGTGGAACTGCCTCCAGATCAATGCAGGGAAGACCAAGGAACTGGTGGTGGACTCCTGTAGGTGTAGACATTCCCCCGCAACACTGGTAAACATCCAGGGAACAGACATGGTGGTGACATCTTACAAATACCTGGGTGTTCACCTGAACAATAAACTGGACTGGTCACACAACACCAATGCACTTTACAAGAAGGGGCAGAGCAGAAGACTCAGGTCTTTTGGACCTTCTACGACTGTGTGATGGCATCAGCCATCCTGTATGGAGTGGTCTGCTGGGGCAGCAGCTTCCCAGATGCTGACAGGAAGAGACTGAACAGGCTGATTAAGAAGGCCAGCTCTGTTCTGGGGTGCCGCTTCAACCCTGTGGAGGTTATTTTTGACGGTTGCAGCAACACTGTACTCATTCAGCTGTGAAATGTATTGCTAACACATATATTGCCGAATAATTTAACTGCTTACTAGTGCTGTAAATACTACTTTACTTATTTTTTAGCTTCTTGCACTGTGTATATACTGTTATTGCTGTATTTTATTATTCATTATTACCCTGAGTACTGCTGTCCCTCTACTGCTGTTACGTTACATCGGCCTCCGTCGGTCTATGATGACCATGGAAGAGAATCCTAAACGTCTACTCTACTGGAACAGCACCGCCTGTGACTGAACAGGCCGATGCGCGTTCTACCTTCCAGCGTTGGGCGTTGGTAGGATTCAAGCCTGGGCAGGAAGATATGGAGGACAATATGTTGCCCATGCAGCATGTCCCCCCTCTCCACGTCACTGATGAATCCAAAGGAACAGCAGGTCTGCTATAGTTTGGCACCAGCGCCATCGCAGGAGCTGCCAGAACGATGTTGAGCACAACAGAGAACTGCCTTAGGGACTCCGACTCTGGATTTTTCCTCAGGGTTGACTCCCGAAGCCTTTCCCGTGACCGGGTGTGCCGCAAGGCAGTGGAGGTTTGAAATCAGGGTTTACCTTCCCCTAGATGGGCTACCTTCCCAGGTTGACGAGCCACCATCTACCCGAAGCATCTGGTTTTAAGGCGCCAGAGATCCGCCCTCGCCCCTTCTCCTATTAGTAAAAGCAGTTCCGCCGGGCTTAGAGACTAAACCACACGGGCAGGCTAGGAGTTGGACTTAGTTGTCAGAGGCTTTTCGAGACGCACGCCATAAGGAGCATTTTATGAGCACTGGGAGCTTAACCCCAGTGCCGCTCCTGGCTATGACAACCTACTGCTGTAATACTGTGAATTTCTCCATTGTGGGACTAATTATCTTATCTTATATTATGGCTGTATTTATCCTGCTGGCCTTGATGCCCAGATCTGATTTTTTCTTTAATTCAAATTATTTTGGACTGCCTGCTTACATGTACTTCTAAAAGTGATCAAAACAAGATATGTAAATTTACACTTGGGTACCTCAAATTCCCCAAAAACTTAAAAGACCTATGACTTTGGCACTGACCTGAGCCCTCATCCTCCATTGCACTTTTTCCATCTTCCCCCCACCATGCTGGCATTAGAACACTCCCAAATACTATGAATAATATGACCTGAATTATATTGGATTTATTTCCACATATGAACAAGGCCTTAACCCAGACTAAAAATATCCAACTTCATGTGCTTTTTTCCTGTTTTTGCTGTGGCAACCCTTACAGGGGTTGGGATGAAGAAGAAGACGACAAAGATATGATACAGACCCGATCACTTAGGAGGAAAAAATTGGAGTCTAGTCACTTGAACCACGTAGTGTAAATGCACCCAAAGAGCCCATGAAACCTTGACCTTTTGATTCAAACTCAAGATCAGATCCTGAGCACTTCCAGGTCATCCATAGCTGTACGTTTGTTGATCATAACACTAATGCCAATATCATAATGGCCACAAATATTTAAAAAAAAAAAGTAAGACATCCTGTGAGCTTAACCTTTTGATCCAAAAAGTAGATCATGTTGAGGAGTCCTTAATTTCAATCCTTCAGCCAAGTTTGTTGATCCTAACCCTTGTGGATCTCAAGTTGCAGCTGCAGATAAAGAGACAGAGAGACACGTATGTGCAAACAGACTGTCCTGATCTGTCCACCCACTCTGCGGAATATCAACTATAATAAAGGGGATATGACCTAGTTTAGCCAGCTTCAAAAGCAAGTGAAAGAGGAACTCAGACTTGCTAAACAAAATTATAAGGATGAAGCTGAGAATCTGTTTGCAGCCGGTAACTCATGGCTTGCATGTGAGGGGGTGAAATCTCTGTTGGGGATGCAGCCCAGGAAGTGTTTTGTTTCTGTTGACTTTAAATCTGACCTTGCTTTTGCTAATGATTTGAATTTGTTATAGAACTGTCATGATTTTAGTGATGCACTGTCTGTTTTGAGTTCAACAGAGCACTGTAATTATGAACAGGAACATGGTTTTTAGACACTTAAGATCAATTAAAGATAGAAGAGTCCCAGTCCTGATGGTATTGGAGGTTGCCTGCTGAAAAATTGTGCGGATCAGTTGGCAGACATTTTTTGTTTGTTGTATATTTATCTTGTCCCTTCAGCTCCAGAGGTTCCCTTGTCTGTGGAAGGAGTCCACTATTATTCCTGTGCCTAAAATTAAATGTCCAAAGGTACTTAATGATTATAGGCTTGTGGCACTTACCTCTTTGGTCGTGAAGTCTTTTGAGAGGATTGTAAAGGATGCTGTTCTCATCACAGCCCATATAAATTTTAACCCATTCTAGTTTTCTTATAGGTCAGGCAGGGGGCAGATGATGCAATAGGCACACTTTTAAATATGATTTTATCACACCTTGAGGGTACAAAGAACTTAGTGCAGCTAGTTTTTATTTTTTCTTCTGCTTTTAATTTTATTCAGCCACATATTTTAGTAGAAAGGCTACAGTGCAGTCACATCAACCCTGGCCTCATTGGTTGACTGATGGACTTTATAACGAGGAGGTCTCAGAGTGTGAAGGTGAATGGCATTTTTTCAGCTCTCCCCATGTCTTGTCGACTAATCTAACGACTATTTTTTTCAACTAGTCAACTAGTTGCATTTATTTTTCTAATGTCCACCATCTCTGCTTCTTGTTGGGGCTGCATATTTTACCTCAGTTGCTGTTTAATACCTCTTAACGTTCCATCTCCTGTGGGCAGGAGGCATTTAATTGCCATTTTGTCTCAGCTGGACACAGTGTAACACAGTGTAACTAATATTCAGAATGAGGGCTAATATTAACAAAGATGAAAAAGCGATAGCGGCTCCTGCAATTCAGTCACTGTCATATGTCTGAGTGTCTGTCCTCAGTGCTCAGATTTTCCTTTGTTGTTTTAAGTGTTTTCTCTGTTCATTATTTTCCTGTTAGTTCTGTTATGTTGTGTTTATGATATGAGCCCCTCTTCCTCATTCCAGACAGCCATCTCTCTCTGTCTGTGTCTGCTTCTCAGCTGCGAGTAATTATGTTTCTTTTCTGTCTCTTGCCTTTCTCCCTCTCTCTCTGCTCTCTGGCCTCTCTTCCAGCAGCTGAGAGCAGTTAGTCAATTAGTGTCCCCAGCTCAGCTTGCACACCTGTGTCCCATCACTATTTTGTATATTAACTCAGCTTTTTCCACCCATTGTTTGTCACAGCCTCATTAATGTTCAGACTAGACTATGTTCCACGGTCAGTCTCCCCCTCCATTCTCTCCAGAGTGTTCTCTGCTCTACAGCCTCTGTGTAAGTTTTCTTGTTGCATTTTGCTTTTACCTGCACAGTTTATTTAGGACTGTCATGTTTTCCACCAGTAAATTGCCTCACTGTGGTTAAGCGCCTGTTTTTGCCCTGGAGGGGCGCTCATGACAGTAGGCTCTGACCCAAATGAAAACCCAGCTTCTGCAGTGAGGCATTTTTTTTCATCTTTTTGTGTTTTTCCACTTACCTTTTTTCTGGCGCTCACGATGTCCCCGGCGCGCTGTTCCCACACCAACAGAAGAGGATTGGCAGCGGGGAATCCGACAGTGGAGGAGGAATGTGCAGCAGACTTTATCCGGGATTTCATGGATGAAGCCCACGGACCCGGGAAGAAGTGGAGTTGCCTAGATGGAGCTGTGGGTATTCTAGAGGCGCATCCTAGCCTCTGGATTTATCCGCAGTACGCAGAGCTGTTGTCCTCAGTCTGCGCACTCCAGCAAGCATTTCCAGACCTGAGGAGGGGGGCGTTGTTCGCAGAGCTGAAGTAAAGACACTGTCCACAGCCTGCAGCCATTTCTCCTCCCGCCTCGCCTCCAGCTCCAGAGTGCCTGTCGGCAGTTCCGCGGCGGCAGCGAGTCCCGGATCACCGGAAGAACAATCCCACCTTGTTGGCAGCCGCTCCCCGTGCTCTGAGCCCGACTATTCCAGCAGCAGACTCTCATATTATTTTTTTCCCTTTGCCGGCAGTCCCACATGCCCAACTTCCCTCCACTTCCGCTGCGAGGCCATTCCCCTCGGTGCTACCTCCTGCTGTTAGGGGGTGTTTCATTGTTCCACTGGCTTCTCCCATTCCTGTGGCCACAGGGACGGCTCCTGTACAATCCTCAGGGGGGCCCAGAGTCATCCTAGCCACGGAGAGGGACGATTCTTTGCCAGCTGCAGCAGGGAACATTGTCTACCAGGAGAACAGGCAAGTTTCCTCCCTTTTTACTTCTAATACTGATAAAATATCTTGCCTGATCCCTGGTACAGAGCCTTTGGGTATGCAGTCCCCAGAGACCTCTCCACCTGCTGCAGCCACTCTCTCCTCACCAGTCCTCTCCTTGTCTCCTCCTATCCCCTTTGAGTGTCTGCCGGCCCCGGAACTAGACCACCAGACATTGGAGGAGGCCGTGGCCCTGGAAAGTCCAGCTCCAGCGCCTGTGGTGAGCCGAATCCCAGCTGCCACGCCAGAGAAGTCACCAGTGTGGTCCCCTTCGCCCGGGAGTCCAGAGACTGCAACTACCATCACGCCTGCTGCGGAGAGTACATCACCTGAATTGTCAGATTCCTGGACAGCGGTGGAGCTCGAGCTCAGGCAAATGCTCTCTTTTGTCTTTCTCCTTTCCATATTAGAGCAGTCTTGCCTGGCTCTTGGTGAGGAGAACCAGGTGCAGCCATCCGCGATACCTGAGCTCGCCTTGCCGGGCTCCGCCGCTGCCAGCGACCCTGACCCAGTCCCTCTTTGTGTTTCTTCTGACCTTCCTCCCAGGGCTGCCGGAGATGTTCCGGAACCAACAGAGGTCTCAGAGGATCCAGGTTCTCCACCGGATTACGTCGTGGGTCCAGCATTCAATTCAATTCAATTCAATTCAACGTTATTTATATAGCGCCATTTCACAACAACAGTCATCTCATAGCACTATCAACTGTAGGGAGGACCCCCACAGTTGCAGAAAGACCCCAGCAATCAGGCGATCCCCTGTGAGCAAGCACTTGGCGACGGTGGAGAGGAAAAACTCCCTTTTAACAGGAAGAAACCTCCAGCAGAACCAGGCTCAGGGAGGGGCAGTCATCTGCTGCGACTGGCTGGGGGGTGAGGGGACAGAGAAGAAGAAAAGAACAGACATGTAGAGAGCAAACAGCACGATGGGGACTCAATCTATGGGAGAGAACAAACAAATGTTAATGACCAGCAAAAAAAAAAAAAAATATTTCATAGAGAGTGAGGAAAGGAGTGAGGCCCAGTGCATTACTGGAGGTCCCCCGGCTGACTAAACCTATTAGCAGCATAACTAAGGGAGGGTTCAGAAACACATGATCCCTCCCTAATTGTAGGCTATATCAAAAAGGTAGGTTTTAGCCCTATTCTTAAAAACAGAGATCGAGTCTGACTCCCGAATCCAGATTGGCAGCTGATTCCACAGGAGAGGAGCTTGATAACCGAAGGCTCTGCCTCCCATTGTACTTTTGGAGATTCTAGGTATTACAAGTAAACCTGCATTTTGGGAGCGTAGTGCTCTGTTAGGATGATACGGTAGTATCAGATCTTTTAAATAAAAAGGAGCCTGATTGTTTAGAGCTTTGTAAGTAAGAAGAAGGATTTTAAACTTAATTCTAAACTCTATGGGAAGCCAATGAAGGGAGGCCAGAACCGGAGAGATATGATCTCTCTTTCTAGTACCTGTTAAAACTCTTGCTGCAGCATTTTGGATCAGCTGAAGACTTTTTAAAGATTTGAACATTCCCCGCTGAGGTCACCCTGGATCCAGCTCCTCCTCTACCAGAGGCTTTCATGTGGGTCCCTCTGCAAGCTGGGTCTTGGTGGGTGCTGCGTCCCAGCCAGGGGCCCTCGTGGGGGCTGCGTCCCAGCTTCAAACCCATGTGGGTGCTGCGCTCCTGTATGGGCCCATCATGGGCGCTACCCCCCAGCCTGGGGTCTGCTGTGGGTGCAGCCATGACCCAGTCGGGGTCCGTCATGGGTGTAGCCATGGCCCAGCAGGGGTCCGCCACAGGTGCAGCAGAGCTCCAGCCCGGAGCCACTGCGGGTGCAGCTGTGTCCCAAGCTGGGCACACCTCGGGTGCAGCTGTGTCCCAAGCCGGGACCACCGAGGGTGCAGCTGTGTCCCAAGCCGGGACCACCGAGGGTGCAGCTGTGTCCCAAGCCGGGACCACCGAGGGTGCTGCCGGCCAGCCTGTGGACGCCGAGACCTTCACTTCTCTGCTGGACACCATCATGGTCCCCCTTCCCTCGCCACCATTCACCATGGGGGTTCCTCTCCTCCAGTCTGGCTTCCCGCAATTGAACCTTCCGGTGGGTAAGCCGCCTCCTGATTCATCCCTCCGGTCCTGGTGGCTGAACAGCGCTGGCCAGCCGCCCAAAGGACTGAGTCTCTGGATCGGTTGCCCATTTTCTCCTGCAGGCCACCTGATTCTATTCATCGGGCTGTCTGCTTGGCCTGGGACTTTGGCCGGCCACCTGAACCCTTGAGCTCTGGTACTGTGGGGGCTTGGGGGTTTGGGGGCTTAGGGGTTGCCGGGGCGCAGGTGTGAGTTTGGGGCTTGTTTGTTGTTTCCCTCCTGGCCGTTTTTCCCCCACCTCCCTCCTAGGGTGTTTTTTTTGCTGTACTCCTTCCTTTTTTTTTTTTTTTTTTTTTGGGGGGGGGGGTGTGTTTTTGATGTTACCTTGGGTGTCTGGAGTCCACCCCTTGGGGAGGGGGGGCGCTCTGTCATATGTCTGAGCATCTGTCCTCAGTGCTTAGACTTTCCTTTGTTGTTTTGAGTGTTTTCTCTGTTCATTATTTTCCTGTTAGTTCTGTTGTGTTTGATATGAGCCCCTGTTTCTCGTTCCAGACAGTCATCTCTCTCTCTGTGTCTGCTTCTCAGCTGCAAGTAATTATGTTTCTTTTCTGTCTCTTGCCTTTCTCCCTCTCTCTCTGCTCTCTGGCCTCTCTTCCAGCAGCTGAGAGCATTTAGTCAATTAGTGTCCCCAGCTCGGCTTGCACACCTGCGTCCCATCACTGTTTTGTATATTAACTCAGCTTTTCCACCCAGTGTTTGTCACAGCCTCATTAATGTTCTCATACTAGACTGTATTCCACGGTCAGTCTCCCCCTCCGTTCTGTCCAGAGTGTTCTTTGCTCTTCAGCCTCTGTGTAAGTTTTCTTGTTGCATTTTGCTTTTGCCTGCACAGTTTGTTTAGGACTGTCATGTTTTCCACCAATAAATTGCCTCACTGTGGTTAAACGCCTGAGTTTGTTTTTGCCCTGGAGGGGCACTCATGACAGTGACTGCATTCAACTTTAGCCATGACAGCTCAACCCTCAGCAACCAGAGAACTTCCTGTCAAACAGGTAAACTAACATTAACAGCACATAATATAACAGTATTGTCATTTTTCTAAAGCTTGAAACAGTTGGCCATTGAAAATAAGCAGCGCTTAGCTTCTTTACTCGCTAAAACTTACCCTTGCAGACATTAATGTCGCGGCTCCCAGGTGCCATTGTTTCAGATCCTCATTGTTACTTTCTTGACTTTCACAGCCTGGCAGTTCCTAACCATAGTATGGACTCCCTGTGAATTAAAGTTAAAATGTCTGCATTTTATCCTGGCTCGTTAGCTGGTAACAGGCTTTGCTCTAGGTAGGTTCTGCAGCCAGTTAGACATGAGCACACGTTAATACCTTCAGAACAGTGGGTCTTTATTCTCCTTTCTCTGCGTTGGAGAGACGCATACAGCCGCTTCGCGCTTAAACTCTGTAACAACCGTGGAAACAAAACCCAACATACGTTTCGCCATACTGTGCTTTCTTCTTCTTCGCTGGAAATTCTTCATGCATGCTGGACAACAGAAGCGGTACTGCCCTCAGCAGTTCCAGTCGTGCATTGCAGTTCCGGTAAAATGGAGCTTGCTCCTGCTGGTTACAACTGAACTGTGGCATACATATAAACTTTATAATTAAATGATTTGTTGGCAATGAAAATATGTGTCGACAAATTTTTATTGTTGACGTTATCGATAACATTGACAAATCGTTTCAGCACTAATACACAGACATGTGTAGGAGTCAGCATGTCTGGAGCCACATTCTAAAATTTGCTGATGATTCAGTCATTGTGTCACTCCTCAGCAGCAGTGATCCACACAACAATAATCTTGTAGTGTTTGAGTTCACTAATTGATGTAATTAATAATTGATGACTAATTGATGGATGTCTTACATTGTAAGACATCCATCCTGGACATAGATAGATAGAAGTACTTTATTGAGCCCAAACTGGGAAATTACAGTGTAACAGCAGCATGACAGAGACAGCCCAACCAACAGAAATGCATACAGCACAATAGAAAAAGGAGTCACCCAGGGAAGTAAAGATGCTTAGATAACTTTATATCCAACATAGGCTACTACTAGGTTAAATTGATGATGGTCCTTATGAGTCTATGGATAGTACTGACTGTACAAAGAAGGATTATAAGACACAGGGTGAAATACGAGGTACCAATTAGACTGTAAGGTACAGTATGGCAGCATTGTTATGACCAGAATTCAACATTAGAGTGAGTTATTGTACAGTGAAATGGCATGTGGCAGAAAAGATTTCCTGTACCTGGCCGTTCGGCAGCAAAGCTGTAGGAGTTTGCTGGAGAATGTGCTCCGCTGACTGTCCAGTGTGTGGTGGTGGTGGTGGGGGGGGATCAGGATCGTCTATGATGGATCGCAGTTTGTTCAGTGTCCTCCTCTCCACCACAGATTCAAAGGTCTCCAGCCTGAGACCAATTGCAGAGCCAGCCCTCTTGATAATCTTGTCAAGTCTATTGGTGTCGCTGGCTCTGATACTGCTACCCCAACAGACAGCAGCAAAAAAGATTGCACTGGCAACAATGGCCTGGTAGAAAAGCTCCACAGTCTTGCACATGTTGAAGGATCTCAGCTTCCTCAGAAAGTAGAATCTGCTTATACCCTTCTTGTACGCAGCATCGGTGTTAGATTTCCAGTCTAGTCCGATGCTGATCACGACACCCAGATTTCTGTAGTCCTCCACTGTCCCCACAACCTCCCCCCTAATCTGCAATGGCTGTGAAGGCATCCTCTTCTTCCTGAAGTCGGTCACCATCTCTCTGGTCTTGCTGACGTTCAGCATCAGGTGATTCTGCTCGGTCCAGTCCACAAATTTGGCTACCAGTGCCCTGTACTCCCCCTCCTCTCCCCGTCTTATACACCCAACAACAGCCGAGTCGTCAGAGAATTTCTCCAGGTGGCATGACTCGGTGTTTTACTGAAAGTCATTGGTGTATAAGGTGAAGAGAAAATGAGAAAGCGCAGTCCCCTGTGGAGCTCCTGTATCACTAACCACCACATTAGACAAAGCACTGCCCAGCTGGACAAACTGTGGCCAGCCTGTCAGGTAGTCAGTAATCCAGGAAATCTCCTGGGTGAGAACAGCTTCTCACCCAGCAGCAGTGGCTGGATGGTATTAAAGGCACTGGAGAAATCAAAGAACATGATTGGAATTATATATAGATGGTGATATAGAGTGAAGTACATGGCGGTAATGCACCTGTGAGCTGGGTGCCAAGTGCCAATCAAATCGAAAAGAAAAAGAACGTAATTCTCACAGTGTCTCCTCCTCCATCCAGGTGCAAATGGGCTCATTGCAGCAGGTAATGAAGATCATAAAGGTAGATCGTATTACAAAATACAAAAATCTATTGCACTAAAGAATTATAGAACAACAAACAGGAGGGAAGACGTCATTATGGCAAGACTCAGACTGGATCATACAGGTTTAAACGGCTCTTTATTCACCATGGGGAAAAGCAAAAGTGACAAATGTAGAGAATGTGGAGTAAAAGAAAATGTTGAGCACATCTTATTACACTGTCACAAGTATGGAAATGAAAGAGAGAGAATAGATAGATGTATTTTATTGATCCCAAACTGGGAAATTACAGTGTAACAGCAGCATGACAGTTGACAACCAAACAACAGAAACACACACATGACAAAGGGATTACCCATGGAAAGTAAAAACTAACACAGCTATAAAACCTATATACATCATATCTTAATATATGATGACCCGTATAAACACATGAATCATCCCATTGCACAAAGGAGGACTATCAGGAGCAGAGTGAAATGTGAGGTACCAGTTAGTCTGTAAGGTGCAGTGTGGCAGCATAGCTATGACCAGAATACAACATCATAGTGAGTTATTGTACAGTGAAATTGCATGTGGCAGGAAAGATTTCCTGTACCTGGCCATTCGACAACGAAGCTGTAGTAGTCTACTGGAGAAAGTGCTTCACTACACCCCGTGTAACTGGGAGTGGTCCACCACAGACCTGTGACAGATACTGTTTTTAGGTCTGCCGGGATGCCCAGTTTCACCCTCCGCGCCTTCAGAAGGGCGGGGTTGCCGGTTGAGTCGCCGACGGCCCGACCCTTGAGACAGGCTGATAATCAGCACAGGTGTTAGCTCAAAAACCACTCCCCAAAAACCATGGAAACAAACGACTTTGTGCTTGTAGGAGTAGTGCTTTTTAAAAGGGATGCACTTGGGCATATAGTGTGTTGCTAGTTTATGGCAGTGCAATGACATTGCGCTTTTGGCAAGGGATGAGACGACTTTATCATCTCTTGGGATAAAAATATGCACAATTAATTTAACATGGTTTATTAATTTCTCATTTCTATTATTGGGATAATCATTAATTGAGATAATTATCACCATTTTCATGAGTCAGTGTATTTAACATATTTCTAATAGTTTTCCATTAAAGTGGACTGTAAGGTGATTCCATTATGTTTTAGTGATATTTTCAAAATTCTAAGCATATTTAGATGATTGTTGTGATAATATTGTTAATCGCAGTGTTTTTAGGCCAGGATGATCATGACATGAAATTTTAGTATTATCCCATTGCTACTTTTGACCCACAAAACCTCATCTAACGTCAGCAGTGCATTATCAATCACTATTTAAGAGGTGTGTGTACGTGGCGATAATGCACCTGTAAGCTGGTTGCCAACCGCCAATCAAATCTAAAAGAAGAAGAAAGTGCAGGTGTGCATCAATCATACCGGGCACGGGCACATGAGGACACACTTGTTAGTTCCTCCCATGCCTGCTTCACCTCCAGGTTTAGGTAGAACAGTGGCATTCCTGTAAATTATGTTCTCATGGCTTTTCACTTTGCGCACTTTGTTGCCTCAGCAGAAAACCAGTCTTGCCTTCCAGGTAAGTGGCATTATTACAGCAATCCACCATAGATCATGCATATCTAGCTGGTAAAGTTGAGGTAATGAACCATTTTGATTGGTTTACTGCATATTATTCCCAAAGCAGACCACTAAATTATTAGGAGAGTTGGGATAATCTTTTTGTGCATTTTGTCTGTGCAAAATTCAGTTTTTTCCCACTACCATAATACCAACATGGATTTGGACACACCCATGAATGTTTTCATTTTTAACTAGATTGTCATAGTAGACCTTAACTGAACAATAAAACCCCTCTTGACAAACATTATATTTTAGCAAGGTAAAGATGCTTCCATCTCTTCTTAGACTTTATATAAGCATTTGCTGCCCCTATTTGTCACACTAGACAAACACGGTCTCCAGCTGTAATTTTCCATCTGATGCAGCTGCAGGCAGAAAGCCAGGCTGTGGACAGTGCAGGGTCAGGGCCATCAGGGTGCATTGTTCATAGTTTCTGTTATCATGCAATTCCTTTAATCGGCAAAAACATTGCAGACACATCCAAACACAACAAATGGGGTTTCAGGCAGTGCTGTCAAACTGTGATTCTGAGGATATCGATTTTTCAGTCTCTCTGAGTGCTGGATCACTGTCGTAACTTCCTGTTTAGTCTAAAAGTTTGAATCTTTCTGAAAATTGCTTTCACACTGTAAATCAGGGATGGGCAACTTTGGTGGGAGTGAGGGCCACAAAATTTTTTCCTCACTTCTCGAGGGCCAGATTTACATGTAAACCTACCGGGTGGTGTATTATTTCCTGCAAAGTTAAGTTTCACAATTAAAACTGAAAATGCAATTGAAAATAAAAGCTACTCAGTGTTTTATCATCATCATCGTCATAGCAGTCTGTTGGGGGCAACAATGACTATTTCAGATCATGATTTCTGATCAGATTCCTCCATGCATCTCTGTCCTTCACCTTCCGCTGCCAGGAACTCCTGACCTTGTTAACCCGGGTGACGTCTGAGCCAGTATGAGTTGCTTCCTCATTTCATGAAACTGCTTGCAAGGTATTTGAGTACCGTAAAACGGGGCTATAAGGGACGGCTGGGTAATAAGGGACACTTTTCGACACACAGGAAAGCAAAAAGAAATATGCAACATACCATGATTGGTTAAAGGATTCATGGATATTTGTCAATAACAACACAACTCAGCGTCCTGCTCAAAATAAAAAAAGCAGAATTACATTTAAAACATTTACCAGAAAAGTGTCCGTTATTACCCAACCATCCCTTATAGCCCTGTTTTACGGTACCGCTAGCTTTTGCTGGACTAGCGGCACATTCTTGGCAGATAGAGGTATTATCAGTGGCAAGGGCAGGCCAAGACAAACTGACTCCAGTATCTGTTGCAGTGACTGACCAGATGATAGGTTTGTTTATCTCTGCTCTTTGTGTAGTGCATGTCATGATGCACTGACTGGCAAAAGTGACAAAGTTATGAAGAAAAACAGACACACAGACAGCTGAATACCGAGTGATTAGAGTGAAGTGTATGGCGGCAATGCACCTGCAAGCTGGTTGCCAACCGCCAATCAAATCTAAAAGAAGAAGAGGAAGACTGGCAAAAGTCCACCACAGGACCTTGCGACAGATGTGCTCATCTGCCAGGATGTCCAGTCTCACCCCGTGTAACTGGGAGTGGTCCACCACAGACCTGTGACAGATACTGTTTTTAGTTCTGGCAGGATGCCCAGTTTCACCCTCCATACCCTCAGAAGGGCAAGGTTGCCTGTTGAGCCGCCGACGGCCCGACCCATGAGACAGCAGGACTGAATATGATAATGGGAAGCTTAAAATATTTCAAGGTGAAAATCTGTGTAAAATATCACTCTATTAAAGCAAGAAATCTGTGTGTGTGTGTGTGTGTGTGTGTGTGTGTGTGTGTGTGTGTGTGTGTGTGTGTGTGTGTGTGTGTGTGTGTGTGTGTGTGTGTGTGTGTGTGTGTGTGAGAGACGTTTATAGGACATCATAGGATGGCCTATGATGTCTGCCTGATGTCCTATGATGATCCTATGATCTCAGGCATCATAGGACTCACGATGCCGTCATAAAGATATGTCTATATGATAGCACATAGACAGATATAGACACAGGTAAGCAACATAACACAGAACAGTGACAGGCAGGAGAAGAAGTAACAAACATGGCAGGGCATGGTTACAGATAACGCGATGGGCGGGGCTGCACAGATAATCACACACAGGGCCGTCCTATGATGATCCTATGATCTCAGGCATCATAGGACTCGCGAGATGCATGAGATGCCGTCATATAGGACTCGCGATGCCATCATAAAGGTATGATGTCTATATGACAGCACATAGAGCACATGACTCCCTACAAGACATATACAGTATACAGAACAGTGACAGGCAGGAGAAGAAGTAGCAAGCAGGGGCAAACAGCCCTAGATGGCAGGGCATGGTTACAGAAAATGGGGAACAGGACATCATAGGACAGCCTATGTTGTCTGCCTAATGTAGATATGTCTATATGACGGCACATAGAGCACATGACTCCCTACAAGACATACGTATATACGTATACTGTATATATAGACACAGGTAATCAACATAACACGGAATGGTAACAAGCAGGAGAAGAAGTAACAAGCAGGGGCAAACCGAGACGGCAGGGCATTGCTACAGAAAACGGGATGGGCGGGTTGCACAGATAATCACACACAGGGGACCAGAGGGGAGACAAGACCAAGGCAATAATGATGATAATAATAATAATAATAATGATGATGCTGATATAATAACAATAATAGCAACCCAGGATAATAACAATAAGGTGAAATACAGAAAATCCCAATTTAAAGCGAGGATGTGGGCTGGGACCCATGCCCTGGAGACAAGGAATATCATCATCACTATATATAATTCAAGAAATCTCTGTCACAATGTCATGATGTCACGATCATAGGACTCACTGAAACATCATAGGACTTGCAAAGAGATCAAAGGGCAGGCTTCACTCCTGATCATAGGACTCTCTATAGGACCGCCTATGATATTCCTATGATGTCTACATGATGTCCTATGATGTCTACATGATCAAAAAAGATCAAAGGCAGGCATCACTCGCGATCATAGGACTCGCTATGACATCAAAGATCAAAGGCAGGCATCACTCATGATCATAGGACTTGCTATGACATCAAAGGCAGGCATCACTGAATGAGTGGTGACATCAAAGATCAAAGGCATATTTCACCAAGGTTACTGTTGCCATGGTAACCATGTCAAAGTTCAAAGGCGGGTATCACCATGGTTACTGTTGGCATGATAACCATGTCAAAGATCAATGGCAGGAATGCAGAAATGCTTGCTTACACTTGCTTTCTACGGGCATGCAGAAATACTTGCTTATACTTGGTTTCAATGGGCATGCACAGGTATGCACTAGTACAACAAATTTAAAAAATTGAAGAAGCGAGTGAGAGAAAATAATTAAAGGCCACTGTATTTGTCTTACAGGAGAAAAAATGTCCATTACCATTTGAATGACCACAGTTTGTTTAGCTTCAGTTATCAATTCAGAGATAATAGACTGCAATAGATTTGGGGAAAAGGACTTTCTGTAAGGTTTTATTAATTATTTCTAGCACAACCCTCATCCCAGCCTGCTTATAAATTAGAGGCTCAAATCATGAGTCAACAGTTTAAAAATTCTTTCAGTTTGTGTCTCAGTCTGGCAAAATTTCCACATACGGCTTTATTAAAATACACTAATTTAACTCACCTTTACTGTCACTGCAGCTGGGAAAAAAGGTATTGTAATAACTATGCCTGGTCAGTAGAGGTAGCAGTGTGGCTTTTTTATAGCCCACCCCCCCATGCCACAGGCACCGAGGCATCAGCACCTTGGTGCTTTCATTTTCAAACTAGTTCACTTTCCAGTGTTGATACTTTTACTCCGGTGACAGCAGAATCACAAGGCCATTACTACTTAATGGGATCTCTCGGAGACAAACATGCAAATTCGTGTGTGCTCGCCTCTTCCATTGACTTTGTATGTATTCCCACCACGCGAAAAATTCGCTTCACGTTTGGTGTGAATGAACCTTAAGAAGTGTAGACAACAATCCCTGCTTCAGTTGTGATATTTGTTGTTAAACTTTACAAGCATGACAGCTGTTGTATGACGTAGAAGGCAATGAAGCAAAATAAGCTTGCATTTCTATGAGGCAACATTGTTTTCCATACTAACTCACTTCTGTTTTTGCTTTTAAAAAGTCAGTATTTTTGTAAAGACACGAGAGAAGCCAACAGTGAGGGTGTACATGATTTTATTTACAGTTAAACAGTTATGTAGATCTGGGTGCTGCACAGAACCTCAGTTCAACACATCTATACATAAAATGTACAAAGCCCTGGTTCTGCAAATTCATCTGTACAACTTTTTCTTTAAACAACAGAAATCCACTGATGAGCAGCTTTTCAGAGCTACAACTCCTGTCCATTTAGTAGAATTAAAATTACTGATAAAATTGTATTTGCCCTACAATGGACTGGCCAGATCTCACACGTGGTGATTTAAAACAAACCAAACCACAATGGTGGATGTGCAATGTTTGTTAAAGTTATCAATCTTTTCTTGGGGGGTTTGTGCACCGAAGTGTTTGACAGTTCATTTTTTATTCAGCTAAATGCACTTTGTGATGTGCCAAGATCAGTTATGACCAGGATGTAGTATATTTTTTTTCAAAAGGAAAACAAATGTTAATGCTACTAACAGTGCACACAGTTTTTATGCACTTTGAGATATGCCTAAGATGTGACCAAAATGGTTATTTACAGAATTTTATTTTTTTCATTCTGTTTATTTAATTGTTGTTCAAAAGGGAAAATATTTCTACTACTTCAAGTTCTGCTCAACCCCAGCATTGTTATTGTTTTTATGCACTTTTGATATGCCTTTCACAGTCTTCATGTCAATATCATCACAATCAATAGAGGGTTTACCCTTACATTTATTAACAATATCTATAATTTCTCTTTCTTCAACAGTAGCCATGTTTACATGGACACAAATAACCGGATTAAAAGCCTGATCGGAATAAAAATGCTTCATGTAAACATGCTAATCTGAATATTCTGACCCGATCACATTCATTCGGATCAAAATTTCCTTCCGATTGAGACGGGTGGGTTATGCCAATCTGATTGGTGCACATATAAGCACTTACTCTGAAGTTTGGGTAGAAAATATGTTTACTGCGCACGTCTGTACGGTACGTCAGCCACACGTCGACGTGACGTATTTCCGTTATTACAGCAGCTAGCGGAAGACATGGCAGGAGTAAAATGGAACTGGTCTGTATCGTCCTGCTGTCTCCCTCTGTCATACGCAGAAGTATGTACTGCTGGACTTGTAGCTTCATTACGGAGACCAGCAGAAGCAAAAGTACAGTCTGAATAACACAATACAGGTCCATTTCAAAAAGAGAGACACGAAGCGGGGTTTGTTTACGTCGGAAGTTGCTTCTTCTTCTTCTATTTCCGGAATGTCAGCTAATTGTGCACATGTCAAAAGGATTTAGTCCGTTCAGATGTGTGACACATGGAAACGCATGTCCTAATCAGATCAGCTTTTTCAGGATCCATGTAAACAGTAAAGTTCTGATCTGAATTGCAATCAGATTGAAGAAATTTTGCACATGTAACTGTGGCGAGTGTTGATGAAAATAGAATGAGGATTTTTTGCAGTGTAGCTCACATTATGATATATGGATGTCACAGTATCAGGAATTTTCTCCGCTAAAGAAGGTCCAACATTTACAAAATACTCATTAAACTTGTTAACAATATCATTCATATTGCTAAAGATGTGTGGGTGGGAATGAAACAAATAACTGTGTGCAAGGGGAGAGTCAGATAGACACTTGGGAGCCAGGAGAGAGCTGATGAACTGAATCTGTTTTTTAATAGGTTCAACTCACTGTCTGTCACCCCCACAACACAGCCAGACCCCACACACCCCTTCCCCCCCACCCTCCTGTGCAGCACCTCTCTTCATCTCCCCCCTTACCACCTCCTCCTCCTCAGGGGACACCAGGCCCCTCCCTCACATTACTGTGACTACAGAACAGGTTAAGAAACAGCTGGAGAGACTCCATCAGGCTGTGGGCCCTGATGGCATCTCCGCCAGGATCCTGAGAACCTGTGCCAGCCGGCTACCTCCGGTACTGAAACACCTATACAACCTGAGCCTGAGTCTGGAGAGAGTACCGGTGCTGTGGAAGACGTCCTGCCTGGTTCCTGTTCCCAAGAAGACAGCTCCATTGGACCTGAATGACTATCGGCCAGTTGCCCTCACATTTCATGTGATGAAGGTCCTGGAGAGACTGGTCTTAGCCCACCTGAGGCCACAGGTGAAGACGTGGCTGAACCCTCTGCAGTTTGCATACCAGCCCCATTTAGGAGTTGAAGACGCTGTCATCTATCTGCTGCAACAAGCCCATCCGCACCTGGATGGCAGAGGAGACACTGTGAGAATCATATTTTTTGATTTCTCCAGTGCCTTTAACACCATCCAGCCACTGCTGCTGAGTGAGAAGCTGCAAGTGATGGGGGTCAACAGCTCTGTGATCTCCTGGATTACTGACTACCTGACAGGCAGGCCACAGTTTGTTTGGCTGGGCAGTGTCTCGTCTGACGTGGTGATTAGTGATACGGAAGCTCCACAGGGGACTGTGCTTTCGCCTTTTCTCTTCACCTTATATGCTACTGACTTTCAGTACAACACCGAGTCATGCCACCTGTAGAAATTCTCTGACGACTCAGCTGTTGTGGGGTGTATAAGAGGGAGAGGAGGGGGAGTACAGGGCACTGGTAGACAGATTTGTGGAGTGGACAGAGCAGAATCACCTGAGGCTGAAAGTCAGCAAGACCAGAGAGCTGGTGATTGACTTCAGGAAGAAGAGGACACCTTCTCAGCCACTGCAGATTGGGGGGAGGATGTGGGGGTGGTTGAGCACTACAAATATCTGGGTGTCAGGACCAGCAACGGGCTGGACTGTAGATCCAACACCAATGCTGCGCACAAAAAGGGGATGAGCAGACTCTACTTCCTGACGAAGCTGAGCTCCTTCAATGTGTGCGGCAGGATGCTGGAGCTTTTCTGCCAGACCATTGTCGCCAGTGCCATCTTCTTTGCTGCTGTCTATTGGGGTAGCAGTATGAGCCAGCGACACCGACAGACTTGACAAGATTATCAAGAGGGCTGGCTCTGTAATTGGTCTCAGGCCGGAGACCTTTGAGACAGTGGTGGAGAAGAGGACACTAAATAAACTGCAGTTCATCATGGACAATCCTGATCACCCCCTCCACCACACACTGGACAGACAGCGGAGCACTTTCTCCAGCAGACTACTACAGCTTCGCTGTCGAACTGTTAGGTACAGGAAATCTTTCCTGCCGCATGCCATTTCACTGTACAGTAACTAACTATGATGTTGTATTCTGGTCATTACTATGCTGCCATACTGTACCTTACAGTCTAATTGGTACCTCACATTTCACTCTGCTCCTACATTGTGCAGCGGGTATGATTCATGGGTTTCTACGGGTCACCATCTATTCAGCTATGATGTACACTACCGTTCAAAAGTTTGGGGTCACTTAGAAATTTCCTTATTTTTGAAAGAAAAGCACTTTTTTTCAATGAAGATAACTTTAATCAAATGACTATTATAGCTGCAAATGTCTGGTTTTTGGTGCAATATCTACATAGGTGTATAGAGGCCCATTTCCAGCAGCTATCACTCCAGTGTTCTAATGGTACAATGTGTTTGCTCATTGCGTCAGAAGGCTAATGGATGATTAGAAAACCCTTGTGCAATCATGTTAGGTCTGCAATGCTGTAATTGCTGCAGATGGAGGATTCTTTGACGAAAGCAAAGTTTGAAGGAAAAAATTATTATTTCAAATACAAATCATTATTTCTAACCTTGTCAATGTCTTGACTATATTTTCTATTCATTTTACAACTCATGGTGGTAAATAAGTGTGACTTTTCATGGAAAACACAAAATAATTGTCTGGGTGACCCCAAACTTTTGAACGGTAGTGTATATAGGCCTTTTTATAGTAATATTAGTTACACTTTCCATGGGTAATCCCCTTTGTCTGCCTTGTGTGTGTTTTCTGTCGTTTTGTTGTCTACTGTCATGCTGCTGTTACACTGCAGTTTCCCAGTTCAGTTCTATTATAGGACTAGGTGGTCCAATCCCGTGTAGCCAGCATTATCCTGGAGTTTGTGTGCATGGGGAAAATACTGCTGGAATATAGTGAGGGGTGTAAAGCGTCATAGGGGTCATCAGGTGGGCACCCTCCTTCATAGCTGTTTCGATGACAAGCCCGCTACACCTCCAGAGGGTTCATTGGCAACATCTGGTGTCCCAGAAGTGCCCCCCTCTGCCTTACCTCCCTTTGTTGTTGCTATTACTGTTGTTTTGGGGCCCAGATGGTGTCTGTCCTCTTTATCCAAAGCCAACAACTAGCCTGTTCTGCAGCATTGGAGAGGGCTTTGATGGTTTGCCTCTGAACTCCCCCCTGAATGCCCATGTCCTTTAGCAGCCTAATGTTTGACTTGCCCACAAATCCTCTGCAGCCGACCTCCACTGGGCAAACTCTGGCCTTCCAGCCACATCGACCAGCATTGGTTACTAGCTCAGCATACTTTAGACTCTTGCATTCATGGGCTTCCTCAACTGCCTCTTCCCAGGGCACCGTCAGCTCTACTAAGAAGGCAGTTTGCAGTGAGGATGACCAAAGCACAATATCAGGTCTGAGACTTGTTGTAATTATCTCAGCTGGGAAGCACAGCTGTTGATTCAAATCTACTGACATCTTCCATTCCTGTGCTGTTTAGCTGGCCCACGCAATGTGAGGATATTTCAACTTTGCTCAGCACCGCACCTGGCCTAAAATACATAGTAGATGCTGCAGGATGGGATAAAGGAGCAGGTAGGGCATTGATGGTTGTCCGCCCACTTTCCAAGGCAGCTGCAAGGCATTTCAACACTTGATTATGTTGCCATGTATAGCGGCCTTGTGTCAGACTTGCCTTGCAGCCTACCAAAATATGTTTTAGGCTGGCAGGCAATGCACAGAGTGTGCATTTGGGGTCCTCACCATACCACTGGTTAAGATTGATTGGAGATGGTAGGACATCAAAGGTGGCTCGAATGATGATGCTGATTCGCTGCACATCCATGTCCCACAAATCCTTTCAGGAAAACTTTCTTTTCTCAATCCCCTCCCACTTTTACTATTGCGCCTGCTTTGCTTGGGAGACTTCCATTGCACACCTCTCTGCCTGTTCTTGTCGGCATACTTCAACCACAAGCTTTCAGCGTTCGGTTGGAGATGCCTTATACCGAGATGGATTGCTCTCTCTCAGGCCAAAGCCTCCTCTTCCCAGCAGTACTCAGCCAACAATATCCCGGTGTTTGAGGGCTGACACTGCCTACTGCGTGGTCATGGTTGCTGATCATTTCCTACCAGTTTTGATAGCAGGGGCGTGTTTGGGAAACAAATGGGTCATGACTATCCTTCAGTGTCATTTCTAACCTTACCTTGGAGCACTTTTATTCCTCTGCAAGGCTGGACACTGGCAGTTACAGAAGACCTTTACCGTACAATCCTATGCTGGTGATACACCTGGGAAAACCCAGCCATTTCTTGGCAAATGAACTGACAAGTGTCCCTAGTTTGATGACTGTTGTGAGTGGAATCTCACAGATGGTCAAGGGCCACAGAAGTCGGTGAAGAAGACCAAACTGGAAACACCAGAGCTTTATTCTGCCGGGGAGCAAAGATTTATCGATGGATTCCAGGCCTTTGATGGTATCTTGCCTGATTTGATGTACTTGATTTGTGTCCCTGAGGGTTTCTTCATACCAGCGTCCAAGGCTTTTAATTTTTTTCTCAGCCACTGTTGGAATAGGATCTTCACCAATGTAGAAGCGTTGCTGACATAGCTTTCCCTTAGTAATTGATATGCTCCTGGACTTGCTAGGATTTATCCTCATCCGGGCCCACTCAATATTCTCCTGCAGCTTCTTTAGTAGTCTCTTATTACAGGCTGTGGTTGTAGTAAGTATGGTCAAGTCATCCATATATGCCCTAATCGGAGGGAGGCAGTGTCCAGGTTTAAGCAGTTGTCCTCCAGCTACCCAGCAAGAGGCACGGATGACAACCTTCATGGCCATTATGAAGGTTAATGGAGAGATTGTACATCCTGCCATGATCCCTACCTCCAGTTGCTGCCATTTGGTGGTATATTTCTCCAGTTTCCTCCCACATGCCAAAAACATGCAGGTTAGGTTAATTGGAGACTCTAAAGTGGCCCTAGGTGTGAATGTGTGTGTGAATGGTTAAGGGATAGCGCCGTATTGTGGCTGCTTCATCCATCCAGGTGGTGGATGCCCTCAATTTCCCCTCTGGGGATCAATAAAGTATACTAAATCTAAATCTATATGTGTCCACTGTCAGGCATAGCTGAATGTCCTGAAAATAGGATTTGACCAGGCCTGTTATGGCCTTCTAGAATGTTGAAATAGTTGAATGCAGCCCAAAGGATGTGATGAGGAATGGAACCAAAAGTGTTGGCGAGATCCAAGAAGATGACATGGAGAGCTCCTTTATCCTTTTTGGCTGTTTGGAGTTGATTCCAGATCATATTTACATGCTCCAAGTACCCAGAAAAGCCGCTGATTCTTGCCTTTTGCACCGACATGTCAATATAATTGTTCTTCTGTAGGTAAACTGACTACCTGTTGGCCAGTACGCTGAAGAAATTTTTTCCTTCAACATTCAAAAGGCTGATGTGATGAAACTGATGAATTTTGGAGGAACCCTTTTCTTTTGGGATCATTAAAGTACACCTATCTATCTGTCTATCTATCTATCTGTCTATCTATCTATCTATCTATCTATCGTGGGGCAAAAAAGTATTTAGTCAGCCACCAATGGTGCAAGTTCTCCCACTTAAAAGATGACAGAGGTCTCCAATTTTCATCATCGGTATACCTCAACTATGAGAGGCAAAATGAGAAAAAAATCCAGAAAATCACATTGTCTGATTTTTAAAGAATTTATTTGCAAATTATGGTGGAAAATAAGTATTTGGTCACCTACAAACAAGCAAGATTTCTGGCTCTTACAGACCTGTAACTTCTTCTTTAAGAGGCTCCTCTGTCCTCCACTCATTACCTGTATTAATGGCACCTGTTTGAACTCGTTATCAGCATAAAAGACACCTGTCCACAACCTCCAACAGTCAGACTCCAAACTCCACTATGGCCAAGACTAAAGAGCTGTCAAAGGACACCAGAAACAAAATTGTAGACCTGCACCAGGCTGGGAAGACTGAATCTGCAATAGGTAAGCAGCTTGGTGTGAAGAAATCAACTGTGGGAGCAATTATTAGAAAATGGAAGACATACAAGACCACTGATAATCTCCCTCGATCTGAGGCTCCACGCAAGATCTCACCCCGTGGGGTCAAAATGATCACGAGAACGGTGAGCAAAAATCCCAGAACCACACGGGGGGACCTAGTGAATGACCTGCAGAGAGCTGGGACCAAAGTAACAAAGGCTACCATCAGTAACACACTACGCCTCCAGGAACTCAAGTCCTGCAGTGCCAGACGTGTCCCCCTGCTTAAGCCAGTACATGTCCAGGCCCGTCTGAAGTTTGCTAGAGAGCATTTGGATGATCCAGAAGAGGATTGGGAGAATGTCATATGGTCAGATGAAACCAAAATAGAACTTTTTGGTAAAAACTCAACTTGTCGTGTTTGGAGGAGAAAGAATGCTGAGTTGCATCCAAAGAACACCATACCTACTGTGAATCATGGGGGTGGAAACATCATGCTTTGGGGCTGTTTTTCTGCAAAGGGACCAGGACGACTGATCCGTGTAAAGGAAAGAATGAATTGGGCCATGTATCGTGAGATTTTGAGTGAAAACCTCCTTCCATCAGCAAGGGCATTGAAGATGAAACATGGCTGGGTCTTTCAGCATGACAATGATCCCAAACACACCACCCGGGCAACGAAGGAGTGGCTTCGTAAGAAGCATTTCAAGGTCCTGGAGTGGCCTAGCCAGTCTCCAGATCTCAATCCCATAGAAAATCTTTGGAGGGAGTTGAAAGTCCGTGTTGCCCAGCGACAGCCCCAAAACATCACTGCTCTAGAGGAGATCTGCATGGAGGAATGGGCCAAAATACCAGCAACAGTGTGTGAAAACCTTGTGAAGACTTACAGAAAACGTTTGACCTCTGTCATTGCCAACAAAGGGTATATAACAAAGTACTGAGATGAACTTTTGTTATTGTCCAAATACTTATTTTCCACCATAATTTGCAAATAAATTCTTTAAAAATCAGACAATGTGATTTTTGGATTTTTTTTTCTTATTTTGTCTGTCATAGTTGAGGTATACCTATGATGAAAATTGGAGACCTCTCTCATCTTTTAAGTGGGAGAACTTGCACAGTTAGTGACTGACTAAATACTTTTTTGCCCCAATCTATCTATCTATCTATCTATCTATCTATCTATCTATCTATCTATCTATCTATCTATCTATCTCACTGATATTCTCATCATCAGTAAATTGTGGAGGATAATTACTATGTCCAGAATTATTGTGAATTATGCTATTTAATATATGCCATATACGTTTAATATAATTTTTTTGTCTTCTAAAAATTTACTGTAGTATTGATTTTTTTTTTTTTTTACAAATTCTCATAATACTTGTCAACTTATCTTTATATTTCTTATACCTACTTTCAGCTTTTTTTGTTTGATATTTTATAAATTCTCTGTCAGGGATGGCAATTTTCCGCGGATTTCCGCCGATTTATTTTCAAATTGATCATTTCTGTGAATCGTCTAAATCCGTTGAGAAAATTTTAGGGGGGGTAAGGTACCTTATTGTTACCGGTTTTAGCGAAAATCAGCACGATTACATAAGCGCTCGGCGCTTCCCCGGGTCAAGTCTCCTGCGATAACCCGGATGTACTGCCAAAAACATGCAGGTTAGGTTAATTGGAGACTCTAAAGTGGCCCTAGGTGTGAATGTGTGTGTGAATGGTTAAGGGATAGCACCGTATCGTGGCTGCTTCATCCATCCAGGTGGTGGATGACCCTCAGTTTCCCCTCTGGGGATCAATAATGTATACTAAATCTAAAAAAAAAAATGTACTCAAGCTACTGCTGTATTGTAAAAAGCCCTGCGATTGGATAGTTGCAAACAATTGGACCAATCAAATGGCTTGTTGTATGCTTTGTCAAAAATTCATGGCGGCTTGTTCTCAGGGATGTGATTTTTCCGGTAATTCGCCAAATTCCGCTTTATTTTATCTTCCAGGAAGATAAAGTACGTTAAGTGCGTTAGCGGCTTGTGGTCCACGAACGCAGTGAAGGTGCGCCCTTTCAGCCAGAACTGGAAGTGGCGTATGGCCAGGTGGAGAGCCATTAACTCTCTGTCGAACACGCTGTATTTACACTCACTGTCGTGCAAAGACCTGCTTAAAAAAAAGGTGAGCGGCTGCCAAGAACCGGCAACGCATTGCTCCACGACGGCCGCTATGCCCATGTCCAAGGCGTCGGTAGTGAGCGCTGTTTTAACCTCAGAACGCCTGCTCCCGTTCAGAAGTCCAGTCGACTCTGTCCGCCAGTTTCTGTTTCTTGAGTGCGGCGTACAGCGGCTGTATGAGCTGGGCTGCACAGGGGAGGAAACGGTTATAAAAGTTAACCATCCCCAAAAACTCCTGCAGCGCCCTGACATTGATGTTGAGGAGAAAAAAATAGCAAAACAATTTAGTTAGATTACTTTTATGATTCCAAACAGTTTGAAATTGACAGTGCACAGTGGATATTGACTCATAACTTTTGAATATTTCTAAGACTTGGCTGCATCAGTGATTGTGCAAAATGAACTGCTCAAGACTCAATGGAGATTGAAACTGGTGATCTGAAATGAATGCTGAAATTATAAAAAGTAATGGTGTGTTGGAATTTTATTTCTATTATGGAATAGATAAAATTAACTGATTTTGATTTGATCAAGTGTTAAAGCATGTGATGGATAATGCTTGTTGGAATATTTTAGCAATGCTGTCTTCTTGGAACATAAGTCAATATTATACAGTAATAAGTGGCATTCAGCTGTTTGTTTTATGTCATTTAAGCACAGTTCTGGTACTTAAAAATCATAAAAACCCAGGAGCTTCGGGGGGCTTCACCCCCCTTGCCCCCCCACCAGGGCTCTGCACCGGACCCCGCTGGGGGACTATGTCCCCCAGACCCTCTGCTAAATTTTCAGATAATTTCCCCAACCCCAAATCACATCCCTGGTTCATGTTGGAATTCTGAGCTTTCGGTATTGTTTTCAGCGGAATTATGAGATTTTTATCGAAGGATCAGGAGTCATCAGTGCTAGAAATAGACAAAAGTGTCAAAAATAAGTTACGATGGAATTGGCTTGAAAGAAAAGTGATGGTAAAGGTGAAAATTGGCTCAAAGTTAGACGAGGTAACAGAAACACTCGGACAGTTTCTGAAGAAACCAGAAAAGGAGATGAAGTTCAAAGTTCAGAGACTGACACAGCTTGCTGCCAAAAGGAAGAAAGTTTCACATTAGAAGTGACTTGATGACCACTCTTATAGAACTGTTAAATATGTTGGACTAAAGACAGTGAGACAACATTGAAGAAAAAGTAAGTTAACTTTTCATTAAATTTAATGATTTATCTAAGTCTAGTATTTCATTTATTTTTTTTAATCATTTTTTTTTCAGTCTAAATTACTTCTGTTTTACTGAAAACCTCCCAGCTTCAGGGGGGCTACGCCCCCCCCCCCCCGCCCCCCCCATGAGTCAATCGACCAAATTAGATTTCAGCTGAAATCAGAATTTCCTGTTGCCATCCCTGTCTGTATAACATATTTTTCTTTTTACATGCATTTTGCAATGCTTTTGACATCCATGGTTTGTTTTGGTATTTGTGTTTGCCAGATTGTTTAATTGGACAGTTTTTGTCATACAATGAAGTGAATATCTCAAGAAATTCATTATATGCTTTATCAACATCCCTTTCTTTATAGTTTTCCAGTCCTGTTGTAATAAATCATTTTTTAGGCCATCCATTGTTCGTTCTGATGTAACTCGTTTATAAATATTATCCTTGACCAAACAATTTTTGTATTTATCATCATAAATTAAAAATACTGGCAGGTGGTCACTGATGTCATTTACCAGCAATTCACTCACCATGTTGTTGTCTAAACTATTGGAAAATACAGACGTGGACAAAATTGTTGGTACCCCTCTGTTAATGAAAGAAAAACCCACAATGGTCACAGAAATAACTTGAATCTGACAAAAGTGGTAATAAATAAAAATTCTATGAAAATTAACCAATGAAAATCAGACAGTGCTTTTGAATTGTGGTTCAACAGAATTATTTTAAAAAACAAACTCATGAAACAGGCCTGGACAAAAATGATGGTACCCCTAGAAAAGATTGAAAATAATGTGACCATAGGGACATATTCAGCCAAGATGTGTCTTCTCATTAACATCACAGGTGTCTACAAACTTGTAATCAGTCAGTCGGCCTATTTAAAGGGTGACAAGTAGTCACTGTGCTGTTTGGTGACATGGTGTGTACCACACTAAACATGGCCCAGAGGAAGCAAAGGAGAAAGTTGCCTCAGGAGATTAGAAAGAAAATTATAGACAAGCATGTTAAAGGTAAAGGCTATAAGACCATCTCCAAGCAGCTTGATGTTCCTGTGACTACAGTTGCACATATTATTCAGAAATTTAAGATCCACAGGACTGTAGCCAACCTCCCTGGACGTGGCCGCAGGAGGAGACGGATAATACGAATGGTAACAAAAGAGCCCAGAACAACCTCTAAACACATTCATGGTGAACTCCAAGGTCAAGGTACATCAGTGTCAGATCGCACCATCCGTCGTTGTTTGAGCCAAAGTGGACTTCATGGGAGACGACCAAGGAGGACACCACTGTTGAAAACAAATCATAAAAAAGCCAGACTGGAATTTGCCAAACTGCATGTTGACAAGCCACAAAGCTTCTGGGAGAATGTCCTATGGACAGACGAGACAAAACTGGAACTTTTTGGCAAGGCACATCAGCTCTATGTTCACAGACACAAAAATGAAGCATACCAAGAAAAGAACACTGTCCCTACTGTAAAACAGGGAGGAGGTTCTGTTATGTTCTGGGGCTGCTTTGCTGCAACTGGCACAGGGTGTCGTAAATCTGTGCAGGGTACAATGAAATCTCAAGACTATCAAGGTATTCTAGAGAGAAATGTGCTGCCCAGTGTCAGACAGCTTGGTCTCAGTCGCAGGTCATGGGTCTTGCAACAGGATAATGACCCAAAACACACAGCTAAAAACACCCAAGAATGGCTAAGAGTGAAACATTAGACCATTCTAAAGTGGCCTTCTATGAGCCCTGATCTACACTACTGTTCAAAAGTTTGGGGTCACTTAGAAATTTCCTTATTTTTGAAAGAAAAGCACTGTTTTTTTCAATGTAGATAACTTTAAACTAATCAGAAATGCACTCTAATATCTAATATACAGTACATTCTAATGTGGTAAATGACTATTCTAGCTGCAAATGTCTGGTTTTTGGTGCAATATCTACATAGGTGTATAGAGGCCCATTTCCAGAAACTATCACTCCAGTGTTCTAATGGTACAATGTGTTTGCTCATTGCGTCAGAAGGCTAATGGATGATTAGAAAACCCTTGTGCAATAATGTTAGCACAGCTGAAAACAGTTTAGCTGGTTAGAGAAGCTATAAAACTGACCTTCCTTTGAGCAGGTTGAGTAACTGGAAAAAATTATTATTTCAAATAAAAATCATTATTTCTAACCTTGTCAATGTCTTGACTATATTTTCTATTCATTTTACAACTCATGGTGGTAAATAAGTGTGACTTTTCATGGAAAACACAAAATAATTGTCTGGGTGACCCCAAACTTTTGAACGGTAGTGTAAATCCTATTGAACATCTGTGGAAGTCGCTGAAACATGCCATCTGGAGAAGGCACCCTTCAAACCTGAGACAACTGGAGCAGTTTGCTCATGAGGAGTGGGCCAGAATACCTGCTGAGAGGTGCAGAAGTCTCATTGACAGTTACAGAAATCGTTTGATTGCAGTGATTGCCTCAAAAGGTTGTGCAACAAAATATTAAGTTAAGGGTACCATCATTTTTGTCCAGGCCTGTTTCATGAGTTTGTTTTTTAAAATAATTCTGTTGAACCACAATTCAAAAGCATTGTCTGATTTTCATTGGTTAATTTTCATAGAATTTTTATTTATTACCACTTTTGTCAGATTCAGGTTATTTCTGTGACCATTGTGGGTTTTTCTTTCATTAACAGAGGGGTACCAACAATTTTGTCCACGTCTGTATATATATATATGCATGCACACGCTAGAGTTTCATTTCACTTGTGAAATGGCTGTATAATAAAATCAAATGAAAGCTCACCTCAGAGGAACAATATGTAACTGATTAGTGTCTTTTTTTCCTCGCCTAACAAAACTCACATTATCAGTAATCAACTTTATCTATATAGGTAGGAATATTTCAGTTTACCACACATAGTTAATACTTGGTGGTCTTATAAGTGGCAGAAGTATAAATAGCCGCTTATTTTTGTGTTTAATGTGTCTACGTTCCATCAGTTCATTTGGCCAGTCGCTCACTCTTATTTTGAAAGTTTGCAAAACCGGATAGGAGCTCTTATTTTAAAAGTTTGCTCGCAAAGAGCTGGATGGACAGGGTTGGAGCAGCAGCAAGTGGTTGGGGAGAGAGAGAAGCTGCATGGAGTGAAGTTCTGGCTCACATTAACACAACAAACTATAGTCGATATGTATGATGTAGGCATTTTATGTATCATGTGCAACTAAATGTACTGATACAACAAATATATTCGGTGTATTGCCCAGCCCTACTTCTTCCATCTTCTTCTGAGGTTGACATCCACCCTGGCTCCTCTTCTGCATTAAGGTACATTGCTACCACCTACTTTGTTGGAGTGCAAAACATGGAGACCGTTTAAATGCTGCTTCAAAATGGTGGCGCATGGATACAACAGAAATAGAAATATTATTAAGCTCTTTCTCTTTTTTACAGTAACGATAATATTTTAATGTTTATCCATCTTTTTTACAATTTAAAGTCTAAAGATAGACTTCTGTTTTATTGAGGCATAGTAATAATACCAAACAAGTTCTTTTAAAGTCATTTATTTTATTATTTTTAGTTCAATTTCATTATGACATTGTTATAATTTTTAATGTTCAGCCATTATGCTAATGCATCAGTTGGCCCAGGCACATGTTTCGCTTTATTTAACTTGAACTCAGTGACTCATCTGAGGTTCTGTGAGTACCTTCAGACACCGCAGACATCTTCATCCATGAGAGACACCAGCATCAGCCCCACACACAGACACCAGCATCAGCCCCAAACCCCCGTGCATTAACTCGACCACACATTCCTTTGATTTGAGATCCATCCGAGCCAAAACATCATAAACAAGACACTGTTACACCTGCAGCACCATGCAGCAGCCAGCAAAAACAGCTGCTGCCATGGCCAGATCACTGAAAAGAGACCGCAAGCTTTCAGGAGGGATTCCAGCAGCCACTTCCTGTCTGTGGCACTGTGAGAGACTTTGTGTTTACAAGGTTGAAGGACACAAAGTCAGTTGTCTCACGTTGGAGTTGTGGCATTCATGGTGTTGCTATAGCAGTAACTCTTCATAACACAACTGCTTTTACTTTGCAGTTTTCAATTTAAAAGAGACTGTGTTCCTCTGATAATTCTAATCAGTGATAGTTTCTTTGTATTGAATCACCATTTTAATGATAATGGATTGCATTTTTATAGTACCATTCAAGATACCCAAAGCACTTTACAGTGAGTCCATTATTCATTCACTCCACAGATAGACAATGGTAGTGGTAAGCTACTGCTGTAGCCACAGCTGCTGTGGGGCAGACTGACGGAAACGTGGCTGCCAATCTACGCCAGTGGCCTCTCCGACCACTGCCGAACATTTATACACATTCATACCCAGTGTCATGGACACTGGAGGCAAGATGGGTAAAGTGTCTTGCCCAGGGAAACAACGGCAGCATAGTTGGGGAGAGCGGGACTCAAACCACCAACCGTCTGGTTATTGGACAACCCGCTCTACCTCCTGAGCCACTGCCGCCTACATTTCCTTCCTCTGTTCCATTTTTATTGAGCACCAAGCTGGATGGCAGGAAGCTCCATTTTTATATGGTCTTTGGCATGACCCGGCCGGGACTTGAACCAGGACCTCCCGGTTATGGGGCACTTATACAGTTTTGTCCATTTGGGATATCCACACTGCAAAATAAATGTATATAGCACTTAATAGTTAGATGGAAATACACTTAATACAATTAAGTGTATTTCCATCTAACTATATTTTTGCTATTTTTGAAGATGCACAAAAGAAGCCCTAGTCGGAACACATCATAATAATTTTCACTGTGTCTGAAATCATTTATTCATTGAGATCCAGAGACGAGCTTTTGCATTAACCCTCATATCTCACGGAGCGGCGAATGCTGGCAGACATGGCAATTTTGGGGTTTCATCACGGTTCAGTTTTATTCCCATCTGACAAGAGTATCTTCTTTCATATACTTACGGAATTTTAAAACATTGTTTCTTTTTTTCTTTAAGCCATAGCTTTTTCCTGGCCACTCTTCCATAAAACTTAACTAGTGCATTGCCTGTAGAACGTAAGTATTCCTGTCTGAAACAGGTATCCCAATCAGGCTTTCCAGGCCCAAATGTAGGCTGTGTTTGAAAGTGGAATACAAAGAGGTGTAGGTGATATGTAGGCAATCACATGTTAGACTTTGACAAATATAAAAGGGAGTAAATGGCACTATGATTTATTTGATTGTGTGAATACCTAAATATTGAAAGTGAATGGGACATCCAGTATTAGCGACTGTTTCAGATCCCTTGTTTATTTGTTTGTCAGATCACTTATTTGTGTGGTCTTTTATCATTTATATTCAAGATAATGGTGCATCTTGCAGTTTATGTCACTGTTCAGTGATGGAGTTCAGTGTAATATGGAATTTTTTCTGTATATCATCAATAAACCCATACAGTGCTATAACAGGACACGTTTACAAATATTTGAGACCCATTGTAGTGCATCATTTTATATTTTAGCAATATTTTGTTATTGAAAGTTTTTTTTTAAAAAACTGTAATCAGCCAAATTAACTACAAAACACCCAACATCAATAAAGTACATCTATCTATTATTATTCACAGCAGAAGGACACATTTTACTGCAACCATTGCGTCAGTGTTGCCCAGTAAATATTTAACTAAAAAGTGATTTATTTCATTATTTGGGTGTTTTTGTGTCCTGCGTTTGGCCGTTAAGTCATTCTGGCCATTCCGCTCCACAGTCATGGTGGTATTAAGTTTTTAATTTTTAGATACTTGCGCGGGAGGGGGGACTCGCAGTTCTGCACATACAGGTGAAGCAGAAGCAGGTACGCCTGTCTACTACTGACTGGACAGGCTGGGTGTGCCTCCCCGCAAAGGACCGTGGTCCGCCCAGTTAGGCTGCTGCTTCTCCTGGCATGTTCCGTGTGATTCACCACTATGCTTTGTCAGACCCAGGTCCCCACTGACCCCGCCCAGTCTGCTCGCACACTTCATGTTCTCCACATATGCCGAATTATCCTTTAGACCTACGCAATCACAGCAACTTTGTAGTATAATTTTTTTAAGCATTAAATCTTCAGTACTATCTTTTTCTAGTCAAATTTTTCATTTTTCACTTCCTTGTTTTGTCCAGGGAACACTGTGGTGACTGACAGGTCATGATGCCGCGTATTGTCCAATGAGCATGGAGTCAATCCGAAATCCCGCCCACACTTCTTGAAGCCAGGACATGAAGACACAGCAGTCACAGAATGGTGGCTAAACTTTTATTGATAAAAATTACATATTTTGACTGAGTGACTTTGTATTCGGGGATGCACACCCTCGTAACCTCAGGAAACCACATATAAAACCTTAGGTTAATTTGAGGAACGGTTTGAGATATCTGAGGAACACACGCAAACAGACAGAGATCCCTTGAATTTATAGATAGTTGTATCTGAGAAAAAATCTTGGACAACCTGACCTCAAGGTCAGAGGTCAGAGTTTCCATAACTTTTCTAAACATAATAGCTGCTTAAAATTCCTGTGTTTGGGTGTTCCACCCATGGAACATTTCACATTGGCTGTAATGCTAAAGTTAAGAAGAAACTGAGGCAGGCTATTAATACCATAGTTGTGCCGATGACAAATCTCGAACTCAAGGTGAAGGTCACATGTCTGTTTTTCCAAAAACATTGTAAACATGATAACAGAAAGGAAATTACGTACTGTACATGTTTTCACATTGATACCATAGTTCTTCATCTTCTTTTGGCTGCTCCCTTTAGGGGTCACCACAGCGGATCATCTGCCTCCATCTCACCCTTATCCCTTCCATCTTTCTCTGTAACACCAACCCTCTCCATGTCCTCCTTCACTACATCCATGAATCTTCTCTGTGGTCTTCCTCTTTTCCTCCTGCCACGCAGCTCCATCTTGAACATCCTTTGTCAGAAATCTCCACTATCCCTCCTCTGCACATGTCCAAACCATCTCAGCCTTGATTCTCTTATGATTCCACACTCGGGGGTGCACACCCTCATAACCTCAGCAAAGCATGTTTAAAATCTTAGGTCAGTCTGATGAACGGTTCAAGAGATATGCATGGAACAGACACACAGGTAGATACACACACACACACACACACACACAGACAGAGATTCTTTGCATTTATAGATAGATGATCCTGTATTGTTCTCTTCATGCGTTATACTCCCGGAGTGGTATCATGAATAAACAGCCAGCCAAACTCTTTTTTCCAAGAGCCGGATAGCGAGCATGCTTGCACCTGTAATGACTTCTTTACAATCAGATAAGTTGAGATGATAACATGCAGTCAGAGTGAAGCTGTAACAGAAATACCAAAAAAGTGTGCTTAGCTAACCACCTTGACCGCAACAGTTAAGTGTATAGCATTAGCTGTGTGTATTTATATATTTATATATTTATTCCATCTAGCTACAATGCTCCGCACTGTGTGTCTATATATTTATATATTTATATGTACATATGTATACTCGCTGCTCTTGTTTTTTCTTGTCTTCTGATTGTTGCTCTGAGTGTTGCTATCCCTGTGCTGTTGCAATCCTGGAATTTCCCCATTGTGGGACTAATAAAGGCTTATCTTATCTCATCAGCTTCTGCCGTGCAAACGTCAAGCTATAAATTGTCCACAACGAATCATTTACACAATCTCCAGAATTTATAATGAACATAAACAACTTACAGCCATTGCTTTCTGTGGGACTCAAACTATGAATGAAGGTGGATTCATAACAAAAATCATTGGTGCAGCCATGCTGTTTGCAACACATGTCTACATACTTCCTTTTTCCTACTTCCTGTTCTTCAGGACTTCAACATAAAACTTAGCGTCTCAAAGTGATTTGACAATTTAACAACTTGTGTCTATTGAACACATAAAAACACAATTCAGGGCAGAAGAGATCCTATGGACAGATATACCAGTCTCCACAGTAGAACTGTCCAGCTCCTACAGAGTTATCTTTGGCCTCTTGGTGTTATGATCTGCCCTCCGGGCACATAAGGAATTTAAGGGAGGACACATGGCGCAGGCAGGATTTAGTGCAAAAATGATAATTTCAGGGATGGCAATTTTCCGCCGATCCACGGATTTCCGCCGATTTATTTTCAAATTGATCATTTCTGTGAATCGTCTAAATCCGTTGAGAAAATTTTAGGGGGGGTAAGGTACTTTATTGTCACCGATGTTACCGATTTTAACGAAAATCAACACAATTACATAAGCGCTCGGCGCGTCCCCGGGTCAAGTCTCCCGCGATAACCCGGATGTTTTGTACTCAAGCTACTGCTGTATTGTAAACGGCCCTGTAATTGGATAGTTGCAAACGATTGGACCAATCAAATGGCTCGTTGTATGCATTGTCAAAAATTCATGGCGGCGTGTTCGTGTTGGAATTCTGAGCTTTTGGTATCGTTTTCAGCGGAATTATGAGATTTTTATCGAAGGATCAGGAGTTATCAGTGCTAGAAATAGACAAAAGTGTCAAAAATAAGTTTCACATTAGAAGTGACTTGGTGACCAGTGTAAATAGTGTAATAAACTCTTATAGAACTGTTAAATATGTTGGACTAAAGACAGTGAGACAACATTGAAGAAAAAGTAAGTTAACTTTTCATTAAATTTAATGATTTATCTAAGTCTAGTATTTCATTTTTTTATCATTTTTTTTCAGTCTAAATTACTTCTGTTTTACTGAAAACCTCTCAGCTTCAGGGGGGCTGCCCTGGCCCCCCCATAAGTCAATCGACCAAATTAGATTTCAGCTGAAATCAGAATTTCCTGTTGCCATCCCTGTAATTTATTAACAATTCAGAACTAGGGAACAAAACAACAACAGCATGGGGACTGCACATAAAACATAACTTGGCTGGTAAACTTAAAAGGACTTGGTCTAAACGCAAAACCACAAGAGCGAATGACTATGACACCAGACAGAGCACATGCAACAACTGACATAAATAGAGGAACTGATTAATTGCAAACATGAGGCAGCTGGGCAAACAATCAGGGGTAGCAGGTGAGGAAAACAGGGCAGGTGGGACTACACAGATACTCATAGACAGCGGATGTACAAGAGACCTGACAATGAACATGCAGGGCACAGTACAAAGAGGGCAGTGGCAAAAACATGACTGTGAACATAATCATAATACTAAAGAGCCAATAAAAACATCAGAGACCAACGGGAATGACACCACATAACAATAGACCAGGTGACACAGAAGACACAGACATCACACACAGGAGGACACAGAGGGCAATTAATGTAATTAAACATCATAAACCAGATCAGGGAGGAACACAGATGAACATAAAGCGTGGGCACGGTCCCCAACCATGCCCAGAATCTGACATAATCCCCCCTTTAAGGGGTGGATTCCAGACACTCCTAAAAAAAAGGAAAACAGAGGAACACCAAAAATGAGTGGGAGGAGGGGAGACAAGGCACGGTGGGAAACATAAACATGGAATCTTCACACAAATTAAAACAAAAATGTCCATCAGGGAGTCCTTAAAAATCCCTGGACTATGTGGACGGGGGAGCACAGTGAGTTGGGGGGCCAACCAGCGTCCAAAGGTCTCTAGCCCAGGAAACGTAGAGAGTCTCTGGACCACCGGACCTGGAAGCACAGAGAGCCTGGCCTACCATGATCCATAGGCCACCAGACCGAAAACCAAGGCAGATTGGGAGGCCTACCAAAGTCCACAGGACCCCTGATCAGAAGACAAGGTGGATCTGAGGACCCGCCCAAATCTGTGGACCCCCAGACCTCAGGAGTGGGCGATGGAGGCACACCAGCCTCTGTGGCAGATGGCGAACACGGCTGGGGAGTGCAGACCACACTGGGAGATGACTGGGGTCACCGCCTCAGGGGAAGCTACAGGGGTGAGGGCCTCCGGGAAATACTGTCTCTGGGGAGCATTAACCACAGTGAGAAGCTGCTGCTGGGGGATGTCGACTATGGAGAGAAGCTGATGCTGAGGAATGTTGACCGTGGAGAGCGCTGGAGCTCAGGGGTGCACCTTGGGGCCAGCTGAAGCAGAGTCGTGCACCCCAGAGACTGCCAGAGCTGCTGCGTGCACCTCGGGAAACTGAAGCATGGGTGTGCACCTCTGGGACAGCTGGAGCAGGCTCGTTCACCTCGAAGACTGCCGGAGCTGCTGCATGCACCTTGGGGAGAACTGGCGCAGGGGTGAGGGCCTCTGGGACATACTGTCTCTGGGGAGCATTAACCACAGTGAGAAGCTGCTGGTGGGGGATGTCGACTATGGAGAGAAGCTGATGCTGAGGAATGTCGACCACGGAGAGCGCTGGAGCTCAGGGGTGCACCTTGGGGGCAGCTGGAGCAGAGTCGTGCACCCCAGAGACTGCCGGAGCTGCTGCGTGCACCTCAGGGGAAACTGAAGCAAGGGTGTGCACTTCGGGGGCAGCTGGAGCAGACTCGTGCGCCTCGAAGACTGCTGGAGCTGCGGCGTGCACCTCATGGAAAAACAGGGAGACCATGGTGGGTGGCAGTATCAACACAGGGGTGACAGCAGAAGCAGAAGGTGAGGGCTCAGAAGCAGAAGGGGGCTGCTGCTGAGACCCTTCACCCAAAACAAGACAAGACATCTCATTAGGTGGTAAAAGAAAATGAGTATGTACTTGTCTGTTCCGCTACTCTGCTGTCGCTGATGGAGATGAGTCCTGAGTGGAGGCAGTGACTGCTGACGGGGCAGCAGGCATGGGCACCCCCACAGTAGATGAGAAAGTCGGCACTGCAGATGGACGATGACGTGGAGCCAGCACTACAGCTGCCATGGGAACCGGCGTTATGGGAACCGGCGTTGTGGGAACCGGCGTTGCAGCTGCCATGGGAACCGGCGTTACAGCTGCCACGGGAGCCAGCGTTACAGCTGTCACTGGAGCCAGCATAGACGATAAACTGATAAACTCTCCTCTATCTCTCCTCGATCGTTGGCCTCATCTCCAATGGAGATGAAGCTGAGTACAGAGGGCTTATCCAGGACTTCGTGGACTGGTGCCATCGGAACTGCCTCCAGATCAACGCGAGGAAAACTAAGGAGCTGGTGGTGGACTGCCGCAGGCATGGGCAGCCCCTCACAGTACCAGTAAATATACAGGGAACAGACATCGAGATGGTGACATCCTATAAGTACCTGGGTATTCATCTGAACAATAAACTAGACTGGTCACACAATACTGATGCACTCTACAAGAAGGGACAGCGCAGGCTGTTCCTGCTGAGGAGACTCAGGTCTTTTGGTGTACAAGGGGCGCTGCTGAAGTCATTCTATGACACGGTGGTGGCATCAGCCATCACTTTTGGAGTGGTCTGCTGGGGCAGTGGCATTACTGCAGCCGATAGGAAGAGACTGAACAAACTGATTAAGAAAGCTAGCTCTGTCCTGGGGCAGCGCCTTGATCCGATGGAGGAGATAGGAGAGAGAAGGACGGTGGCTAAACTGTCATCTCTGCTGGAGTCCGAGTTCCACCCTATGCAGGACATACTGAATGCACTGAGGAGCTCATTTAGCAGCAGACTACATCATCCCAGGTGCACAACCGAGAGGTTTCGTAGGTCCTTCCTACCAACGGCTGTCAGACTGTACAACCTAAGCAGGGCTGCTCGCAGAGATAGCAAAAAGACGTAACAAACTAATAGTTTTTTGAATGCAAAAGATGCAATAGACTTACACAATGGTCCTCTCCGGCATACAACTAGGAACATACCGGTCGCTATGGAGGGTGAGAATATGTATGGGCACATAATCATACCATGTAGGATAACTAAGTAGACGGTTATGCTGTTTCATTCCATCTAGCAACAATGCTCTGCACTGTGTGTGTTTATATATTTGCATATTTATTCCATCTAGCTACAATGCTCCGTACTGTGGGTGTTTATATATTTATATATCTACATATTATTCCATCTAGCTACATTGCTCCGCACTGTGTGTGTTTATATACTTGCATATTTATTCCACCTAGCTGCAATGCTCCGTACTGTGGGTGTTTATATATTTACATATTTATTCCATCTAGCTACAATGCTCTGCACTGTGTGTTCATATATTCATATATTTATTCCATCCAGCTACAATGCTCTGCACTGTGTGTCTGTGTGTGTGTGTATATATATATATTTTATAGCAATACGTACATATGTTTATTAGCTGCTCTTGCTTGCTTGTTTTTTTTCTTGCCTTCTGATTGTTGCTCTGAGTGTTGCTATCCCTGTGCTGTTGCAATCCTGGAATTTCCCCGTTGTGGGACTAATAAAGGCTTATCTTATCTTATCTTATCTTATCTTATCTTATCTCGTGTGGTGGCTGCGGGGCTGGTGAGAGTTCCGGGGCTGGGGAGTGCGGCGCCAGCTCTGGAAAAGTCCGGCGGATGTGGCTGCAAGCGACGGCGAGCAGTTGCTTCACCTCGGAGCAGCCTTGCAGGCTGGGGAACTTCTCCACCACCTTCATCGCAACCTCTAGGCGAGTTAGAACCTCCTCAGATGTGCGGGAGGTGCAAGCGTCAGATGTTCAGGAAGTCTGTTCCATGGGAGGGTAGTATAGGACTGTTTTTCAACCTTTTTTGAGCCATGGCACACTTTGGGGGAGTCAGCGCTGTGTCAGACTGTGACTCTGGCTGTTATACAGTCTAATGGCAGTGGGTACAAAGGAGCACTTGAAACATTCCGGAGGCTGCACGGTGGCGCAGTGGTTTAGCACTGTGGCAGCACAGTTTTACCCTCGGCCGGGGGATCGCGGGGATCATGAGATCGTGGGTTCGATCCCAGCCCCCGACCAACAGTGAGCTGTGCAGAGTTTGCATGTTCTCCCCGTGTTGCGTGGGTTTACTCCGGGATTTCTCCGGTTTCCTCCCGCATACCAAAAACATGTAGGTTTAGGGCGCTCGTGCACGCAGCGACCGGCAGCCGGTGGCTTGTCACCAGACTGCAAACCAAATCTACGGGTACAAATAAGTAACAAAAAAAAAAAATAAATTCTGTTTTGCACCTGGGGGGGTGGGGGGTGATACGATAACTGAATGTGCTGCCCATCTGCCACAGCTCATCCTGGAGAGAGTGGGAGGGGTTATCCAAAATGGATTTGATTTGTCCCTCATCCTCTTAGCCACTGTCTCCATGCTTTCCTGGAGACTTTGTAGCCTATTATGGCATATGTAATGACGCTTTAGTCTTGTAATTTGTTTATACTCAGTGTGAAATTACACACAAAGCCAGTGAAAAGCCATGAACACACGCGTTTGCTCTAGGCGACATGAATACATGTGAATTTGCATTTGTGGAAGTTAGATTTTGTTCAGCTCAGATCAAAAAAGCATTTGATGCTTGGTTGCGATAGCCAATCAGCATTGGCTTTCCATTACCAGAAGAATAAACTAGTCTGAAAATGAGACCACCACTTACCGGAGACAGATGGGACTAGTGGAACTCTATGACAGTTTGTCTCCACCACTTGTTTAGTGTTGAAAACAGCCAACATCAAGATGCAGTTTCTGGAGAAGGTAGTGACATTTTTCCAACTGGTTTGTCCTCCAGATAGTGTTGCAAACTCAAACATTACTCTTTTTTTTTTTTTTTTTTTTTTTTTTTTTTTTTTTACAGCAGGTACAAAGGGGCTGCAGAAGTTATGAAGGTTACCCCGTCTCTCTGTAGGGCAAATTTTATGTGAAGAAGAAGAGGAAGAAGAAAGATTGTGTTCATACTGCCACCCACTGACACGGAAGAGCCACTTCAGGCACTGATGAATTATTTGCAATTTTTTGGACCAATTAGGCAAAATTACATAATTTCCCACAGCACCCCAAATGATCCCTCACAGCACCTCGGTTGAAAATCATTGGCATAGGAACTGAACGACTGAATCTTAAAACTAACCCTTTACTGTTCAGGAAGTGTTAGAAGGCAGAAGTAGAAGAAGAATCAGATGGATAAAGAGTACAATTGCCATAATCAAGTTTCAGTTCTTCTACTATACAGTCAGAGACTGGGTCATGCAGCTTCTAAAAAGGAATTCCAAACCTCACTGGAAGCTGGCAAAATAAGGCACCACATCACATCTGAAAACTTTAACACTTAAAGCATTGTCAGGCATAAAGCCCAGACTCCCATTGAGTTGTTGTGATTTTAATTTAACACATTTTTTCTTTCCCCCTCTGTTTCATTTAATTCAGTCTTCTTTTCTCTCCAGTCTTCTGATCACCCATATAGACGGGATCCCATACAAGGGGCACCATCCAAGCAGCACCCCAACTTTTCACACTGTCTTCACTCATGGCTAAACACAGAGGAGAAAAGCATCAAAGAGAAAGGGCCCTTACCAATTCTCAGCATTCCCCTCTGTTCCTCCAGAAAGGGAGCCCTCCTTTTTTTTTTTTTTTTTTTTTTTTTACAAATGGCCAGGCTTGGATTCTTCACATTCCTGACTCTGAAAAGAGTGGGGTTAAATGTCCTCATCGGGGTGGACGCTCTGTTACACAAATTGCAGCCGTATTGTCTTTGCACTGCACGTGTGTGTGTGTGTATGTGTGAGAGAGACAGTATGAAGATGGCCGTTCATTGTGTATGTGTCCCAAAAGCCGGCGGCCCGTCCCCTCACAGTTGTGATGCTGTGGGCTCAGAGGTGCGGGTTAAATTGGATGTGTGTGCACGGCTCCCCTCTGTTTGTTTTAGTGAGTAAAAACCTCAGCGGGACTCCAATTCTCTACCTGTCTGTTGGCTTTTGACAGCGGACCTGTTTCCCAGCGCATCCCCAAGCTCCTGTTTTTAGAGCTCAGACTTAAGTTTACAAGAGCCTCCAATCATGGAAGCACAAACTGCTTTTCTTTAGCCGTCCCCACTCTAAAGGATAATGCCCCTTCATTCTTTAAGTTTTTTTCCTCCATCATTGTCAATTCATTAATGATTCTTTTCACAAAGTGTGTGTGTGTGTGTGTGTGTGTGTGTGTGTGTGTGTGTGTGTGTGTGGGCCCCTAAAGCCAACCTGACTCCTGCAGTGAGACCAGACAGGCTTAAATTAGGACTTAGACTCTGTGTGTCACACAGTCAGCAGTCCCTTCGTAACAATCACCAAGTCTGTGCCCCCTAGGGCCACCAGGCTGCCCATCTCACAAAGTAGATGGAACAGCATCGCTCGGCCTGCTTCATTCTGTAAAAACTTCATCATTTCCAAGTACTTATATTTACACCTATCAGCTTGTAAAATGGTAAATTTCTGCTTATATATTCCTGTATTCAAGTGCACACTGATTGTGTTGAACCTGCCAGTGCTGCATATACAAGTGCTGTGGTGTTCTAGAAAATAGCCCCAGTCCTACACACTGATCATCCAGATGTGAAGGAGACAAACTGAACAGTAATCTACTACTGTTATCATGATATTAAATTTTAGGGACTAGGGCTGGGAATCATCAATAATTTTCTGAACCGATTCCAGTTGTTGAGGTTCTGAATCTATTCAATCACCATTTGATCTGATTCAGTAACCGTTCACTCAGGGAAATTACCATTATAACTATTTTACTTGCATAGGGAAAAAATTTCAGAGACTTAATGCTGCAAATTTTACCAGGAGTACTCTAACCGTGGATTTCCATTGATTCCGGATGCAGTCTGCTTTGGTTCTGCAGCAAATAGTTTCCATTCTGGTCACTGTTCTCCCCACCTGGACTGGATCATTGTGGAAGGGATCCAGCTCACTAGATCCAGATCAAGTTTATTTTTGACAGACGCCGCATCAAATCCAGTCTGCAAGGAAATGCTGTAGTATCTGCTGTATTTAATAACTGTTTTAAATACAGTACTCTGAGCCCTACTCCTCCACTACTGCATCAGTGAAGATAAAAACTTTGACATAACACACAAACACTTTACAGAATTAAAATTGATGGGGTACTTGTGCATTATTAGAGCACACAAATCCAGATGGAGAGCCGGTACATCACGCTTCCTTATTATTATGTGATCGCAATCAGTTTTCCTCGGTCTCTCTTGAGCTTTTGCATTATTTTATATAATTCTCATATGATCTTGTAATTCAAACCCTCTTCTTATCCGTGCCACTTCAAAGCACAAATGGAGCTGGTGGGGATGACCACAAGACTCGAATCGTGTTGGTGCTGTAACGGACTGCAACCATAGTCGTTGTAAATTAGGGGTTCCTTTTTGATTCATTACATAAGTGATCATATTAAGAACTGACCAAATCAGTTATAATGATGCACTTTTTGTTTGACTTGTGATTGGCAGGGTGCTGCCGAGTCCTTTCTTTGGTGTGGTGAGTGTGGAGTGTCAGTGGTTGCTCTGACTGTCCGGCTGTCATGCTTTGGGGCGGCTGTCTCCCCCGGCTTCAGTGGCGTTGCTGTGCGGTGTTTTGCTACTTCGTGTAGGTTTGAGATTGCCATTTTGCTGGGGTGTTTGCGTGTTGGTGGGGTGTGGTGTGGTTCTGGTGTGTTTGTGGGACTTTGAAAGATATCCTTTTCTGCAATGCTTTGCATGTAGGGGTTGTGGCGGCCGCTTTTGTTTTTTTGGGGCACACTGAGAAGTAGTGGTTGCCTTCGCCACAGGTGCCTTTTCCAGTGCGGTTTGCATCTGGTTGAGTGTTTTTGCTGGCATCGCATTGGTTCGGGCAGCACGGTGGTGCAATGGTTAGCCCTGCTGCCTCACAGGTACAAGGTTCGAATCCCTAGGCTGGCAAGAGTGGGATGTTTTCTGTGTGGAGTTTGCATGTTCTCCCTGTGCTGTGTGGGTTTGCTCCGGGGGCTTCAGTTTCCTCCCACAATCCAAAGACGAGCATGTGAGGTTAACTGGTGACTCTGTAATTGTCCCTAGGTACCCGTCTATGATAGGTCCTTAGAATAGAGGGTTAGTGTAGTTACTAGTTAAGCACTTTGAATAGTCTCTGTGACTAGAAAAGTGCTGTACAAGTACAGATCCCCCCCCCCAATCCATTTGTGGTGTTTCCACGGCATTTTGTCTCCACGGGTCTTGCATGCTGCTTTTTTTTTGTTTGTTTTTTTGTTTGTTTTTTGTTTTTTTTTGTTACTTATTTGTACCCGTAGGTAGACTTGGTTTGCAGTCTGGTGACAAGCCACCGGCTGCTGGTCGCTGCGTGCGCGAGCGCCCTAAACCTACATGCTTTTGGTGTGCGGGAGGAAACCGGAGAAATCCCGGAGTAAACCCGCGCAACAAGGGGAGAACATGCAAACTCCACACAGCTCACTGTTGGTCGGGGGCTGGGATCGAACCCACGATCTCATGATCCCCGCGATCCCCCGGCCGAGGGTAAAACTGTGCTGCCACAGTGCTAAACCACTGCGCCACCTTCGCCGTCTTCACAGTTCTTGGGTCCAGGGTGCTGTCTGCCTTCAGGCTTGGCGGTGCCATCGGCCAGCATGGTGTTCCATGCTTGATCGTGGATGGGTTCTTGCGTGGATGTTGAGTCACGTGGGAGTTCTTTCAAGTTTCACACACAAAAGCATTATATTAAATGATCGATCCACAAATTTTGGTAATCTATATCAGTGCATTCAAACATGAATCAATGTTTTGAACCCACTCTATATGGGATGCATATTAAGTATATTCATAACTTTTGTGCTTTTTAGGGAATTTTCACACCTGAGCTGGGATAAGGGCCAAGAGGGGCCACACAGAACAATCTCACGGTAGAAAATTGACCAAATGAATCCGGTTGTATCGGGTCTATGGTTTTATTTCCTTTCTGCACACGGCCCAACAGGGTGGGGGATCAGTGCATTTTCACCCTGATGGAAGGCCCCAATCTCCTGGCTTCAGGCCCCGCCTTTCGTACCCCCAAATGCGATCAAAAAACAAAATTATGGTAATCAACAAGGTGTGGAGTTAACATGAGAACAATGCGTTAATTCTGACACAACTAATTTATACAGCACTCTTCTAACCTTAATGACAATGTAAGTCCTTCCTACAGGTGGTGAGCCCACTGGAGGGCAGACCCATCTGACTCATTCGGGCTGCATCCGGCCAGGTCCCATGGGCAGAAACCCAGCCACCAGGCGCTTGCCATCAAGTCCCTCCCCCAGGCCTGGCTTCAGGGCGGGCCCTTGGTAACCCCATACTGGGCAGCCTACACTGAATCCTTGATTCTACATCTGTCATCAGGGTCTTTTGGATCGCTCTTTGTCCGGCCCTTCACCCAGGACCTGTTTGTGCTGAGAGACCTTACCAGCGGCAGATTGCCCCAACCAACATAGCTTCTGGGATCACAAGAGCTCGCCAACCCCCACCACAATAAGGTGGCGATCCATGACCAATTAATGAAAGAAAGAGACTGCCCATACAAGCGGCTGAAATGAGCTTTCTTCGTAGGGTTGCTCAACTCTCCCTTAGAGATAGGGTGAGGAGTTCAGTTATCCAGAAGAGGTTCAGAGTAGAGCCGCTGATCCTCCACATCAGAAAGGAGCCAGTTGAGGTGGTTTGGGCATCTAATTAGTAGACCTCCTAGACGCCTCCCACTTGAGGTATTTCAGGCATGTCCGACTGGGAGGAGACCCCAGGGCAGACTCAGGACACACTGGAGAGACTGTGTCGCTCAGCTGGCTTGGGAACACCTTGGTGTCCCCTCTAAAGAGCTGGAAGAGGTGGCTGGGGAGAGGGAAGTTCGGGTTTCTCTGCTTGGACTGCTGCCTCTGCAACCCAGATCCCCGGAAAAGTAGTAGAGGATGGATGGATGAGCACTCACCCTATATGTCTTTTCAGAAGCGACAACCTATCCTAACATACAGAACATATCTGATGAAAGCTGAGCGCCCAGCATACACCCACACAGAACATGCCAATTCTGCAAAAGGAACCCCTAACCCTGCCATCCCATGGATTTGCACATGGAACCTTCTAGCTGTGAAACAGTATTGCAGACACTGCAGCACAATGCTGTCCCTACTCATCTTTTGTTAGAACTTTCCTCCCATGGTCCAAAAACATGGCTGTAAGGTTCATTGGCTAATTGGGAATGTGAGAAGGTGTGATACTCTGCATGTTGGCAATGGACTGACAGTCCATCCACATCCTGTCTCTTTTCCTTTTGGTGTTTAGATGGAAGACCCCCCCCCCCCCCCACACACACACACACACAAATGACCCTAAATTGACATGACACAATGTCATCTGCTTTTTGTGTGTTGTTTCCAAAATGTTCTGACCCCTCATCCCAACATGGAGGGATTTCATGAACTACAACCCTACTTGTAAAGTAATCCACATACAGCATGGAATTACAACATTTTGAGTGCTTCAGGTTGATGGCTTTAACAAGCCACTCTATGATTTTTACAGCCCGTAGTGGTGTGAGTACATCACTAACCCTTTTAAAGTCAAAGTGCCTTTATTGTCATTCCATTGTTAATGAACAATGCAACGAAATTGAGATGCTGCTCCCTAAAAACAAACTATAAACAAACTATCACACTCACAGTTCACTCATGCATTTAACATTCTTATAATTACAACAATAAATAATGCTTGAAACAAAATTACCTAAAAGTTGAATACAATATGTACGTAGCAATAATGAAAAACATACTGAGTGATAAATACAAAAGACCAGCTTATGCACACAGGGTTGTTGCTACAAAATAACCTAAAATAACAAAAAATATCAGCAGTCTGTGCGTGTTACATAAATCCGTTCAAAATATGTACTGCTGCTGGGAAAAAACTATGATTAAACCTGGTAGTCCGGGTTTTATGGGATCTATACCGCTTTCCTGAGGGGAGCAAGTGAAAGAAATCATGGCCTGGATGAGCACAGTCTTTAATGATGGCAGTAGCTCTGTTGAGGTACCGAGACCTGGAAATCTCTTCCAGAGAAGGGAGAGAACAGCCAGTGATTTTTTGCACAGTCTCGATCACTGGAAGGCTTTGCGGTCTGCGGCTGAACAGCCCTCATATCAAACCGTGATGCCATATGACAAAATGCTCTCAATAGCAGAGCGATAAAATAAAACCAGCAACTGTGCATTCAGGCCATTCTTCTTGAGGAGCGTCAGAAAGTGTAGACGTTGTTGAGCCTTTTTTATCGTAGCTATGGTGTTAACTGCCCTGGTAAGGTTGTGAGAAATATGAACACCCAAAAACTTAAAAGCCTCCACCCTCTCCACACACTCCTTGCCTATATATAGAGGAGGCGGCTCACTGCTATGCTTCCTAAAATCAATAATGAGTTCTTTTGTCTTTTTTTTATTCAATAGCAGATTATTATCTGAGCACCATCTCACCAGTTTCTGGACCTCATCTCTGTATGCGGACTCATCTCCTCCTGATATGAGCCCCACTACTGTTGTGTCATCTGCAAACTTCACTATAATGTTTGTGGGATGAACAGGTATGCAGTCATATGTGTACAATGAATACAAAGTGGGGCTCAACACACAGCCCTGTGGCGAGCCTGTGTTAAGCATGACTGTAGAGGAGGAATGGGGTCCGAATCTAACAGTCTGTGTTCTGTTTGTTAGGAAGTCCTTAATCCAGCTGCAAGTGTGAGTAGGCAGACCAAGCTGAAGCAATTTGGTGATGAGAATGCTGGGAATAATTGTATTAAATGCCAAGCTATAGTCAACAAACAACATTCTTACATAGCTCCCCTTGTCTTCTAAATGGCTGAATGCCGAGTGGAGAGCTATAGCAATAGCATCTTCAGTGGATCTGCCCCGCCTGTAGGCAAACTGGTACCGATCAAAGTCTGGGGGGAGACTAGGCAAAAGATGTTTCAATACCATTTTCTCAAAGCACTTCATAACAATGGGTGTTAATGCTACTGTTAATGCATTAACATGCATTAACTTTGAGGTCAGTCCTGTGTCATGGTTTTGACTCAGTCAGACAGCTGTGCTTTAGAACCTCAGTTCCAGTCGGGCATGCTTGAGGCCACATTCAGGTATTTACCATTATGGACCAGCAATAGAGAGTGGTCAGATCAGAACACCGTGCCGCTCCTCACTAACAGGTATAGTCATTTTGACAGATTATACGCTTATACTTCTATCCTGTAATCACACATGGCCCATAAAAGTCAGTGACCTACCAATTTGAGAATCCCTGCTGTTTCTGCACTGTGCATCAGCGCATGCACTGCTGCTATTACTGCCTTTAACATCCCTTCACAGATGTCCGGTCCATTTTATGGAAACCTAGCTTTCATTTTTTTCCTCACATTTGGGTGTTTGTAACGCTTGTTTGAAGGATTTCAGATGTTATGAATTGATGATCCCTTTTCACTGGGGGTGGAAATGCTGTGATGGAGACATCATTATTTAGTAATGAATGGACAAGCTCATACCTCTTTGGCTTAAATGAGTTTCTTTTTGTGGCATGTGCTAAGCGCCTTGGTTTTAGTGGTAAGGGGAAAATGAGAGGTCACTACCCCACACAGACACAAACTCAGCCTCATCATAGAGTCCCCACCAGCCTGGGCTCAGTTATGAGACCCTGGCACTGAGAAAGCTCTCACCCAATAAGGCACCCTGTAGAGAAAGCCCCGGCCCAATAAGAAGGCGCCCTGGGGTTAGGCTAAGGGATTACCAGCCTGAGCCGACGGGACTGAGCCCCAGGGCAAGGGAGGGGGGCACGAGTCGAAACATTGGGGCACTCGGTCGCCAAGGCCAGTGGCCTCCTTTAAATGGTTGCTACGACGCAGGTATCAAACATGCGAGAGTCACACACAGTCACGGTCATGGAGGGTATTAAATGGCAACAAAGAGACAGTTATTCTGCAATAATCTGCCCCACTGTGTCCAAGTTATTCTTCAATAATCAAGAGCTGAGGAGCAAGTGGGAAGGAGCTGTGATCACAAGAGCATAGTGCTGCATGGAGCTCAGCTCAGTGGACACAGGTCACACAAATGTTATTCATCACTCGCTCCAATCCACCGTTTGTTTGAGATAGGTCTCACACGTTCAGACCTGTTCACTGGCCAAGTCTCAGTGACACACAAGAAGGCACATGGAAATCGGGAAAGTATGAAAACAGTGATATTGTGACAAAATTTTCTTTCTCTGGTAATTATGTTTGTACTCTGTTAGGGAAGGGGACAAATAAGTACAGAGAAGCATTGATGATGCTTTGCAACAAAGATATTGCAACGATTCAGAGACATAAGTATTGTGATATTTTGATAAAGTATTAACTAGAAAAGCAGTCAGAGAATGCATACCTACACCAAGGCTCCTTCCTTCCCTCCCTTTGTCCATCCATCTGTCCATACCTCCCTGCCTCCATCCCACCACACATTGCAAGATAGGGCCTTGGTAGAGGTATACACTCATAGATCAGCTCCAAAATCTAATGGGTTCTTCTGCAGCCCAAGGACCATCTCTGGTGAAAATTTCAGCAAAATACATCCAGTAGTTTTTATCTCCCGCCAATCGAAGCCCAAAGGGGTCTTGTCATGGGTCTGTCCGTCTGTCCCACTTTTGTGACATCAACTCCTACAGTTTTGGTTTGATTGTTTTGAAACTTGGTACCATGGTTTGATATACTCTGATGATGCGCATATTGCAATTTCACTCTCATCAGATGACGTTGAGGTCAAAGGTAAGAGGTTGGATTTTTTCCTTAATCTTTTAAACACAGTAACTACTGAAAGAAATGATGTGGGCTTTTCAAATTGAAAAGTTGTTTTTTTTGTTGTTGTTGTTTGGGTTTTTTTTGCTGACATTTTTGACAGAGAACTTTATTTTTATCTTTATTATTGTATTTTCTTTACCTTTTACTTGAGAATCTTCACCAGACAGAAAGAGGACCATGACCCGATAAAATAAGACTTTAACTCAAGTTAAAGTCAGCAGGTAAAATTAAGGTAAATTACAGTGGTGTGAAAAAGTGTTTGTCCCCTTCCTTATTTCTCTCTTTTTTTTTTTGTATGTTTGTCACACTTAAATGTTTCAGATCACCAAACAAATTTAAATATTAGACAAAGATAACACAAGTAAACACAAAATGCAGTTTTTAAATGAAGGTGTTTATGATTAAGGGGAAAAAATCCAAACCTATATGGCCCTGTGTGAAAAAGTGATTGTCCCCTAAACCTAATACAGACGGGGACAAAATTGTTGGTACCTCTCTGTTAATGAAAGAAAAACCCACAATGGTCACGGAAATAACCTGAATCTGACAAAAGTGGTAAATAAAAATTCTATGAAAATTAACCAATGAAAATCAGACAATGCTTTTGAATTGTGGTTCAACAGAATTATTTTAAAAAACAAACTCATGAAACAGGCCTGGACAAAAATGATGGTACCCTTAACTTAATATTTTGTTGCACAACCTTTTAAGATAAGATAAGATAAGATAAGATAAGCCTTTATTAGTCCCACAACGGGGACATTCCAGGATTGCAACAGCACAGGGATAGCAACACTCAGAGCAACAATCAGAAGGCAAGAAAAAAAACAAGCAAGCAAGAGCAGCTAATATACATATGTACATATTACTATAAAATATATATATACACACACACACACAGACACACAGTGCAGAGCATTGTAGCTGGATGGAATAAATATATGAATATATGAACACACAGTGCAGAGCATTGTAGCTAGATGGAATAAATATGTAAATATATAAACACCCACAGTACGGAGCATTGCAGCTAGGTGGAATAAATATGCAAGTATATAAACACACACAGTGCGGAGCAATGTAGCTAGATGGAATAATATGTAAATATATAAACACACACAGTGCAGAGCATTGTTGCTAGGTGGGATGAAACAGCATAACCGTCTATTTAGTTATCCTACATGGTATGATTATGTGCCCATACATATTCTCACCCTCCATAGCGACCGGTATGTTCCTAGTTGTATGCCGGAGAGGACCATTGTGTAAGTCTATTGCATCTTTTGCATTCAAAAAAACTATTAGTTTGTTACGTCTTTTTGCTATCTCTGCGAGCAGCCATGCTTAGGTTGTACAGTCTGACAGCCGTTGGTAGGAAGGACCTACGAAACCTCTCGGTTGTGCACCTGGGATGATGTAGTCTGCTGCTAAATGAGCTCCTCAGTGCATCCAGTATGTCCTGCATAGGGTGGAACTCGGACTCCAGCAGAGATGACAGTTTAGCCACCGTCCTTCTCTCTCCTATCTCCTCCATCGGATCAAGGCGCTGCCCCAGGACAGAGCTAGCTTTCTTAATCAGTTTGTTCAGTCTCTTCCTATCGGCTGCAGTAATGCCACTGCCCCAGCAGACCACTCCAAAAGTGATGGCTGATGCCACCACCGTGTCATAGAATGACTTCAGCAGCGCCCCTTGTACACCAAAAGACCTGAGTCTCCTCAGCAGGAACAGCCTGCGCTGTCCCTTCTTGTAGAGTGCGTCAGTATTGTGTGACCAGTCTAGTTTATTGTTCAGATGAACACCCAGGAACTTATAGGATGTCACCATCTCGATGTCTGTTCCCTGTATATTTACTGGTGCTGTGAGGGGCTGCCCATGCCTGCGGCAGTCCACCACCAGCTCCTTAGTTTTCCTCGCGTTGATCTGGAGGCAGTTCCGATGGCACCAGTCCACAAAGTCCTGGATAAGCCCTCTGTACTCAGCTTCATCTCCGTTGGAGATGAGACCAACGATCGCAGAGTCATCAGAGAACTTCTGTAGATGGCAATGTGTTGTGTTGTGTGAGAAGTCTGCAGTATAAAGAGTGAACAGGAAGGGAGCCAGCACCGTTCCCTGGGGGGCCCCCGTGCTACTGATGATCGTGTCGGAAACACAGTCCCGGGTTCTCACAAACTGAGGCCGGTTCGTGAGGTAGTCCAGGATCCATGATGACAGGTGCTGGTCCACCCCTGCGCGCAGCAGCTTGTCCTTCAGGATCATCGGTTGGATGGTGTTGAAAGCACTGGAGAAGTCAAAGAACATGATCCTCACCATATTCCCGGGCTTCTCCAGGTGGGACAGAGAACGGTGAAGGAGGAAGATCACCGCATCCTCCACCCCAATGCCATGCTGGTAGGCGAACTGGAGTGGATCCATTGCTGGTTCCACCAGGGGGCGGAGATGAGCAAGGAGCAGTCTCTCCAGGGTCTTCATCAAGTGGGACGCCAAGGCCACCGGTCTGTAGCTGTTCAGGTCTTTGGGGTGGGAAGTTTTTGGTACAGGTACCACACAAGATGTTTTCCACAGCTGTGGTACCCTCCCCAGTTTCAGGCTCATGTTGAAGATATACGTCACAATCCCACACAGCTGGTCTGCACAGGACTTGAGGAGCTTTGCGCTGATGCCGTCCGGTCCCGACGCCTTCCTCGCCTTGATCTTCCTCAGCTCCGTCCTCACCTGGGTCTTGGTCAGGGTCAGGATGGGGGGCTGTGTGTTGGGAGTGGGGGGGGTGTCGGTGGAGTGGGGAGTGGGCAGCAGGACTTGATTTCTTAGAGGCAGCAGTGGTTGTTGTGCAGACAGGGGGGAGGGCGGTTGGTCAAATCTATTGAAAAACAGATTCAGGTTGTTCGCCCACTCCCTGCCCCCCGTGGCCTGGGGGGAGGTATTCTGGAGCCCCGAGATGGTTTTGAGGTTTCTCCAGACCCCGCTGATGTCGCTCTGTTGCAGCTTGTCCTCCATCTTCTTCCTGAAGCTGTCCTTGCCTTCTCTGATCTTTCTCCTCAGCTCCCTCTGTACGGACTTCAGCATCTCCCTGTTCCCCGACCTGAAGATCCTCTTCTTCTCTCTCAGAAGTGTTTTTATCTCAGGGTTGATCCAGGGTTTGTTGTTTGAGTGACGCCGTATGGTCTTGGTGGGAATGGATTTGTCCACACAGAAGCTGAGGTAGCCCGTGAAGGTGTGAATGAGGCCATCGATGTCCTCACCATGTGGATCGCAGAGCTGCTTCCAGGCAGTGGCTTCAAAACAGTCCTTTAGAGTGTCCATTGTCTCCTCAGACCATAACTCCACAGTGTGCATGGCCGGAGGTTGTCTGTGCACTAGGGGTTTGTACACCGGTCGGAGATGAACCAAGTTGTGATCCGATCTCCCAAGTGGGGGGAGTTGTGATGAGGTGTACGCCTCCTTAGTGTTTGCGTAGAACAAATCCAGTGTTTTATTGTCTCTAGTGTGGCATGTGACATACTGGGTGAAAGTGGGCAGAATGGGAGACAGTGAAACGTGGTTGAAATCGCCTGAGATGAGGAGAAGAGCATCTGGGTGTTCTGTCTGCAGCCTGCTGGTTACTGAATGGATGACGTCACGCGCTGTCCCAGCGTTTGCCGTCGGATTTGCATAAACAACAATGCAGATCACGTGTGAGTGTTCTCTCGGGAGATATGTAGGCCTCATGCTAACAGCTAGCAACTCAGTGTCTTTGCTGCAGTGTCGTTGTTTAACAGTGATATGTCCCGGTCTGCACCAGTTGTTGTTAACATACATTATCACTCCACCGCCCCTAGTTTTGCCACTCTCTGGTGTTCGGTCAGCTCGTATCATGTGAAAACCCTCCAGCTCAATGTTAGCATCTGCTGCTAGTTCAGTTAGCCACGTCTCAGTAAACAAAAGGAGAGAGCACTCCCGGTAAGTGCTATCATAACGGGAGATAGCCGCTAGCTCATCTAACTTTCCCAGTATCGACCGTACATTTCCCATGACAACAGATGGAAGGGAGGGTCTGTACCTTATATTTTTTGTCCTCCGCCTTACTCCAGCCCGGCAGCCGCGACGCTTTCGCCTCAATTCTCTCGGTATGTCGAGTTTTTCCAGTGGGACCGGGTGGCGGTTAAATGCTAGCAGCTCTTCCCTGTTGTATCGTATCCTGCTATAAACAGTGGCTCCGTCCACCGGCTCAGGAGACATTTGGGACGATCTGTGTGTCCGTGATATAAGTGGGGTGAAAAAAAAAGTGATCAAAAGAGAGAGGAAGGGAAAAAAAACTCTGAATCGAGCCGCTGTTGCAAAAGGCAGCCTACTGGTGTGGCGCCGAGAGGAGAATGGGCATCTAATCAGGATGCCTCCTGGACACCTCCCCTTTTGAGGCAATCACTGCAATCAAACGATTTCTGTAACTGTCAATGAGACTTCTGCACCTCTCAGCAGGTATTTTGGCCCACTCCTCATGAGGAAACTGCTCCAGTTGTCTCAGGTTTGAAGGGTGCCTTCTCCAGACGGCATGTTTCAGCTCCTTCCACAGATGTTCAATAGGATTTAGATCAGGGCTCATAGAAGGCCACTTTAGAATGGTCTAATGTTTCGCTCTTAGCCATTCTTGGGTGTTTTTAGCTGTGTGTTTTGGGTCATTATCCTGTTGCAAGACCCCTGACCTGCGACTGAGACCAAGCTGTCTGACACTGGGCAGCACATTTCTCTCTAGAATACCTTGATAGTCTTGAGATTTCATTGTACCCTGCACAGATTCAAGACACCCTGTGCCAGATGCAGCAAAGCAGCCCCAGAACATAACAGAACCTCCTCCATGTTTCACAGTAGGGACAGTCTTCTTTTCTTGGTATGCTTCATTTTTGCGTCTGTGAACATAGAGCTGATGTGCCTTGCCAAAAAGTTCCAGTTTTGTCTCGTCTGTCCATAGGACATTCTCCCAGAAGCTTTGTGGCTTGTCAACATGCAGTTTAGCAAATTCCAGTCTGGCTTTTTTATGATTTGTTTTCAACAGTGGTGTCCTCCTTGGTCGTCTCCCATGAAGTCCACTTTGGCTCAAACAACGACGGATGGTGCGATCTGACACTGATGTACCTTGACCTTGGAGTTCACCATGAATGTGTTTAGAGGTTGTTCTGGGCTCTTTTGTTACCATTCGTATTATCCGTCTCCTCCTGCGGCCACATCCAGGGAGGTTGGCTACAGTCCTGTGGATCTTAAATTTCTGAATAATATGTGCAACTGTAGTCACAGGAACATCAAGCTGCTTGGAGATGGTCTTACAGCCTTTACCTTTAACATGCTTGTCTATAATTTTCTTTCTAATCTCCTGAGACAACTCTCTCCTTTGCTTCCTCTGGTCCATGTTTAGTGTGGTACACACCATGTCACCAAACAGCACAGTGACTACTTGTCACCCTTTAAATAGGCCGACTGACTGATTACAAGTTTGTAGACACCTGTGATGTTAATTAGAGGACACATCTTGGTTGAACATGTCCCTATGGTCACATTATTTTCTAGGGGTACCATCATTTTTGTCCAGGCCTGTTTCATGAGTTTGTTTTTTAAAATAATTCTTTTGAACCACAATTCAAAAGCACTGTCTGATTTTCATTGGTTAATTTTCATAGAATTTTTATTTATTACCACTTTTGTCGGATTCAAGTTAATTCTGTGACCATTGTGGGTTTTTCTTTCATTAACAGAGGGGTACCAACAATTTTGTCTACGTCTGTAACTGGTTGGGCCACCCTTAGCAGCAACAACTGCAATCAAACATTTGCGATAACCGGCAATGAGTCTTTTACAGTGCTGTGGAGGAATTCTGGCTCATTCATCTTTGCAGAATTGTTGTAATTCAACCACATTGGAGAGTTTTTGAGCATGAACAGCCTTTTTAAGGTCATGCCATAGCATTTCAATCAGATTCAGGTCAGGACTTTGACTAGGCCACTCCAAAGTCTTCATGTTGTTTTTCTTAAGCCATTCAGAGCTGGACTTGCTGGTTTGTTTTCAGTCGTTGTCCTGCTGTAGAACTCAAGTGCGCTTCAGCTTGAGGTCATGAACAGATGGACAGACATTCTCCTTCAGGATTTTTTGGTAGACAGCAGAATTCATGGTTCTATTTACCACGGCAAGTCTTCCATGTCCCGAAGCAGCATAACAGCCCCAGACCATCACACTACTACCACCATATTTTACTATTAGAATGATGTTCCTTTTCTGAAATGCTGCATTACTTTTACGCCGGATGTAATGGGACACACACCTTACAAAAAGTTCAACTTTTGTCTTGTCAGTCCACAGAGTATTTTCCCAAATGTCTTGGGGATCATCAAGATGTTTTCTGGCAAAAGTGAAACGAGCCTTTATGTTTTTTGCTCAGCAGTGGTTTTTGCCTTGGAGCTCTGCCATGCAGGCCATTTTTGCCCAGTCTCTTTCTTATGGTGGAGTCATGAACACTGACCTTAACTGAGGCAAGTGAGGCCTGCAGTTCTTTGGATGCTGTTGTGGGGTCGTTTGTGACCTCTTGGATGAGTCGTCGCTGCGCTCTTGGGGTAATTTTGGTCGGCCGGCCACTCCTGGGAAGGTTCACCACTGTTCCATGTTTTTGCCATTTGTGGATAATGGCTCTCACTGTGGTTTGCTGGAGTCCCAAAGCTTTAGAAATGGCTAGAAAATTGAATTCAGCTTTCAAAGATGTGATAAACCACAGTTAATTTATGTTTTAACAGGGGGGGCAATCACTTTTTCACACAGGGCCATGTAGGATTGGATTTTTTTTTTTTTTTTACCCTTTATAATAAACACCTTCAATTAAAAACTGCATTTTGTGTTTACTTGTGTTATCTTTGTCTAATATTTAAATTTGTTTGATGATCTGAAACATTTAAGTGTGACAAACATACAACAAAATGAGAAATCAGGAAGGGGGCAAACACTTTTTCACACCACTGTAAAACCACAAAATAGATGAATAAATTTTTATTACTTTAAATATGTATACCAGTGGGATTGAACTCGAAGATATATTCTTAATTATATGGCCAGTTGAAAACATAAAATATATATGGCCAGTAGAAAATATAAGGGTTTACTGTAATCATTTATGACCATTATGTAGCTAAATAATTAGATGTTCTGCCTTGTATCAGCTCTGACATTTAATTTTAATGTTCTAAAGCAGACCACAGTCCTGTACTGTAGGATGATGACTCTCAATGATGTTCAGTAGCAGTAGAACAGATTCCATCTTCAGCTTCATCTCAGTTGTACTAGTGTATCTCAGTAAATTTAAAAAAAAAATCATGATTTGTCATTTAATTTTAAAAACCAAAATCATTATCATCAATATTAAATCAGGTTTAAAATGTTTCACTCTGTGTGTAATAAATATATGAAAGTCTCTTTTGGAATTAGTTTGCAAAAAATAATCTTTTTTCAAAAAACTACTTCATTGAAATGCAGTTTTTCTAACTATTAACAGTAAACATGCAATATTTTTATTTATCTTGTTTCAGATTCCAAAGTAAACTGCTAAAAAAACACAATTAAACAATTCATCAAATCTTTTATATTGTGGTTATTTCAGTCAGATATCAGTTTCATAAATCTGGAGTCCAGCCCGTTCTCTCCACAGCTGACCCTCGGTTCCTGCAGGTTCTCCAACGTGGACCTCAGAAATAAACCAGGAAAAAGGGGGAAAATCAGAGAAATCTGATTATCACTTCAGATGTGATGGACATTTTTAATATTGGCATAATAAAATTATTACAGATGTCCTTTCCCTTTCTCTAAAAATAACCTTAGGTGTTTTTTTACAGCATCACATAAGCAAATAAATAACATCAACTTCCCAATGTCTCTACAGGACTTTAAAAGTTATCTTAAAGAAAGTTATTTCAACCACGCCATCTTGTATTTTTATATTGCTGACATTGGTTAATAAACTGACATTAATGGGGAAAAAATGTTTGACTTCAGAAAAAATAACAGTTCAACATGTTTAATTAATACAGGAAGTGAAGCATACGGCACATCAGAAAAAAATAATGTCACGTAACATGAGCTTTAATAATCAGTTGTTGCGGTTTTCTGGATTATTGTTGTTTTCATGTTCAAACCGCTGCAGAATTCAAGCAAAAAACTGACTTTGAACCATTTCTGACTTCGTTCTGCTTCTGCCTGAGCCGAGAAAAAAAAAAGCCAGGCTCAGCCATGCGCTAAATGCTGGGATATGTTAGGGCCACAAGGATCCTCTCATGTATCCTTGGTTTTCAGGGTTTTGAAAGCTGCATTTGTCGGCTGCATTTGAAGGAGCCCACAGAATGGGACAGCCTTAGACGCATCACAGTGATGTATCTGGCCTAGAAATATGCACTTGAAGGTCGCAGAACCTGAACTGAGACACAGCCGTAATCACTCCAGCGTGTCCTGGGTTTGCCCCGGGGTCTCCTCCCAGTGGAACAAGCCTGAAACACCTCAAGTGGGAGGTATCCAGGAGGTATCCTGATCAGATGCCCAAACCACCTCAACTGGTTCCTTTCAATATGGAGGAGCAGCGGTTCTACTGCGAGCCTCTCCTGGATGACTGAGCTTCTCACCCCATCTCTAAGGGTGAGTCCAGCAATCCTACGGAGAAAGCTCATTTCAGCCACTTGTATCCGCGATCTCATCCTTTCAGTCATTACCCAAAGCTCATGACCATAGGTGAACATAGCTTGACTGGTAAATCGACAGCTTTGCTTTAGAGCTCAGCTCCCTCTTCACCACAACAGACCGGTGTCACAACATTGTTTTACACAATGTCCCAACTTCAGCGGAATTTGTTGTACATTATATGTATTTACCATTTATTTGTCTGTTGTGGTAAATTCAATACATATAATGTACAACCCAGTTCCGTTGAAGTTGGGACATTGTGTAAAACATTAATTAAAACAAAATACAGTGATTTAAAAATCCTATTAATATATTCGGTTGAATACACTACAACGACGAGATATTTATGTTCAAACTGATAAACTTTGTTTTTTGTTACAAATATTCACTCAGTTTGAATTAGAGGCCTGCAACACTTTCCAAAAAAGCAGGGACAGGGGCATGTTTACCACTGTGTTACATCACTTTTCCTTTTAAAAACGCTTGGAACATTTAGGAGCTGAAGACACTAATTGTTGAAGCTTTGTAAGTGAAATTCTTTCCCATTCTTGCTTGATGTACAACTTCAGTTGCTCAACAGTCCAGGGTCTCTGTTGGCATATTTCAAATCAAAATCAAATCAAATCAAATCAAACTTTATTGTCATATTGCTGTACGTACAACTGTAGTGCAGGCAAGATGAAATTGCGTTTCTCTCGGCATCCATATAAGAAACAGCATGATTAAGACACACTCCCACATAGCTCCCACCCCCCCATCCATTCACACATCCCTGAGACATACTTGGGGAAAAAGAATAACTAACTATAATATACAAAATGTCACAAAATTTTGTGCTTCATAATGCACCACACATTTCATTTAGAGACAGGTGTGGACTGGAGGCTGCCAGTCTACTACCTACACTCTTTTACTATGAAGCTGTTGTTGTTGTAATGTGCAGAATGTGGCTTGGCATTGCCTTGCTGAAATAAGCAGGGATGTCCCTGAAAAAGACATTGCTTGCATGACAGCATATATTGCTTAAAAACCTGTATGGTACTGTTCAACAATAATGGTGCCTTCACAGATGTGCAAGTTACCCATGTCATGGGCACTCTAGGGATCAATAAAGTATACTAGCACACCCCTATACCATCACAGATGCTGGCTTTTGAACTTTACACTGATAACAATCAGTTATCCTTTTCCTCTTTAGCCCAGAGGACATGATGTCTACGATTTCCAAAAACAATTTGAAATGTAGACTCATCAGACTACAGCACACTTTTTCACTTTGCGTCCGTCCATCTCAGATGATCTCAGCCCCAGAGCAGCCAGTGGTGTTTCTAGGTATTGTTGGTATATGGCTTTTGCTTTGCATGGTAGAGTTTTAGTTTGCACTTGTAGATGTAGCGATGAACTGCGTTAACAGAGGCTTTCTGAAGTGTTCTTGAGCCCACATGGTAATATCCTTTACAGAATAATGTCGGTTTTTAATGCAGGGATTGAAGGTCACGGGTATTCAGTGTTGGTTTACAGCCTTGCCGCTTATGTGCAGAAATTTCTCCAGATTTTCTGATTCTTTTGATAATATTATGGACTGTAAATGATGAAATTCCTAAATTCCTTGTAATTGTATGTTGAGAAACATTCTTTAATTGTTGGTCCATGTGGTTCTTCACACAGTGCTGAACCTCGCCCCATCCTTGCTTGTGAACAACAGCCTTTTGGGGATGCTCCTTTTATATCCAATCATGACACTCACCTGTTTTCCAATTAACTTGTTCACCTGTGGAATGTGCTTCAGAGAGGATACCAAGATGTTCCCAGGCCAGCTGGGAGACATAGTCTCTCCAGCGTGTCCTGGGTCTGCCCTGGGGTCTCCCGGTGGGACGTAGCCAAAACACCTCAAGTGGGAGATGTCCAGGAGGCATCCTGATTAGATGCCCAAACCACTTTATGATTTGGATAGGCATGGGTGTTCCTATCCAGATCATGTCCAGTCAACTTTATTTGCTTTAAATGAACTCTTGTTAATTGATAGACACATCTTAAAGAGAATTTTAAACGGCCCATGGGATGGTTTTCCATATTCTCTGACATTTCTACAATGTTAAGTTATCATGCTGCTAAAGGCATCTCAACTAAGGGACGTAAGATTTGAGCAGGTCATTAAAATTGACCTCTCTCGCTCTTTGATTTTGTTCATCCTATCTACTGTCTCTTTTTAGCTCATTCTGATGATACCGAATGAAGCTAATGTGATGACGCGGCGTGTTTGTCCATCCGTCCATCTACATTTCACTGAAATCGCTACTCCTCCTAGGCATTTACCCCATCATGGCGACAATGACTGTTTCGTTTAGGTCTGATCAGTTTCCTCCACACAGCTCTGTCCTTAGCCTTCCGCTGCCAGGAACTCCTGTCTATATCCAGCTTCTTCAAGTTTCTTTTTACAGTGTCTTTAAATCTGAGCCTTGGTCTACCCTGATTGTGTTTGCCTTCGCATGACTATGAGTAGAGTAACTGCTGAGGGAGACGCTGGTGGTCCATGCTCTCAACATGTCCGAGCCATCTCAGGTTCGTCTATATTAGCATGTCCTCTACTGATGGTAGACCAGCTCGTTTCAACACTTCTGTGTTGGTTATCTTGTCTTTCCATGAGATATTCATTATGGCTTCAAGGTGTCTCATCATGTACGCGTACAGTTTCTTTACCTTCACTCTGTAGACAGTCCAAGTTCCAGCACCGTACAATAAAGTAGCCAGTACTGTTGCTCTGTACACTTTGGATTTCACACGGATAGACACATGTCGATTGTTCCACAGTCTCTCCCTCAAGTTTCCAAACACAGTGCTTGCTCTTCCCATTCTGAGAGATAGTTCATCCTCCAGCCTAGCATTCTCTGAAACAGTACTCCCTAGATACTTGAAAGTCTTGCACTTGACTAGTGACTCTGTACCAATGCTGATCCCTTCTGGTAGTGATGTTGATAACTGGAACTTTGGTGGTTGATAAAGGCACTCTGTCTTCTTGATGTTGATTTTGAGGCTCACACCTTCCAGAAAGTTCAACTTTTGTCTCATCAGTCCACAGAGTATTTTCCCAAAAGTCTTGGGGATCATCAAGATGTTTTCTGGCAAAACTGAGATGAGCCTTTGTTCTTTTTGCTCAACAGTGGTTTTCGTCTTGAAACTCTGTTATGCATGCCATTTTTGCCCAGTCTCTTTCTTATGGTGGAGTCATGAACACTGACCTTAACTGAGGCAAGTGAGGTCTGCAGTTCTTTGGATGCTGTTGTGGGGTCTTTTGTGACCTCTTGGATGAGTCGTTGTTGCGCTCTTGGGGTAATTTTGGTCAGCCGGCCACTCCTGGAAAGGTTCACCACTGTTCCATGTGTTCGCCATTTGTGGATAATGGCTCTCATTGTGATTTGCTGGAGTCCCAAAGCTTTAGAAATGGCTTTCAAACCTTTTCCAGACTGATTGATCTCATTTACTTTGTTCCTCATTTGTTCCTGAATTTCTTTGGATCACAGCATGATGTCTAGCTTTTGAGGATCTTTTGGTGTACTTCACTTTGTTAGGCAGGTCCTATTTAAGTTGTTTCTTGATTGAGAACAGGTGTGGCAGTAATCAGGCCTGGGTGTGGCTCGAGAAATTGAACTCAGCTTTCCAAAGATGTGATAAACCACAGTTTGTTTTAAGAGGGGGGGGGCAATAGATGGGCGCATGCGCACGCAGCAACCGGCAGCAGGTGAAAAAAGTTTGACGTCTGTGTCTCTGTTTTTATGCACTTTAATGTGTTTCAACGTAATTCTCTGTGTCATTTTTGTCCTTGAATGTTTGTGGACTATATAACGAAGAGCTCCCTGGTTCCATCAGTATGGATTTCCTTCTTGTTTTTGCACTGTCGTTTCTTTCCTACCGGCTCTTTGTTTTGGAGGTAAACGCGATCGCGGTCACACCAGGAAGAACGCAGTATTCCGGAGACATGTTACTGCATTTAAACATGGATAATGCAGCATCTGTGTTTGAGTCTGTGCCGCAACTGCCGGACTTTAAGAGATTTTCATGGACACAACAATGAAAAGAGAGACAAGAGGAGGGAACGCGGAAAGCGTGGAGGTGTAAGATTAAGCCTGAGGAGGCGTCAGCTTAACTGCATTCCTCTTCCTTCCATTATTATGGGGAACGTACAATCCCTGAGAAATAAAGTTGATGAAATTCAAGGGAATGTACGATATCAGAAGGATTTCAAGAACTGCTGTGTCATGGCTTACACGGAGATGTGGCTTACGGCGCATGACCGGGATGCGGACCTGTGGATTGACGGCTTTGGAGCCCCACTTCGCTCTGATCAGCAGGAAGAGGTAACGGGAAAACGTCAGGGGGACGGCATATGTTTACAAAAACAGTACTGTACATCTGTCACGGTCAGAGAGCGCATCTGTACACCAGATGTGGAACTTCTGTCCGTGTCACTACGCCCCTTTTATCTGCCCCGCGAGTTCCCCCAACTTTTCATAACGACTGTGTACATTCACCCGAGGGCAGATGCTGCTGCCGCCTCCAGCACCGTCTTTGATGTGGTACAGCGGTTGCAGTCGATTTCCCCAGAGGCTCCAAATTTTATTCTTGGGGATTTTAACCATGTGTCTCTAAAGAAGACACTTAAAAACTTTTATCAGTATGTCTCCTGCCCAACCAGACGAAAAAAGACATTGGACCTGTGCTATGGATCCATAGAGAGGGCCTATAAATCTCTTCCCCTTCCTCCTTTAGGATCCTCAGATCACAACTGTGTACATTTGCTGCCCACATATAAAACTGCTCTCAGAAGAGACAAGGCGAAGACCAGAGACATAAACGTGTGGACAGAGGATTCAGTGCACTGCCTCCAGGAATGCTTTAACTGTACGGACTGGGAGGTGTTCACATTGTCCTGCAGAGATGATTTGGACTCTTTAGTGGACGTGACATGCTCATACATGGCTTTCTGTAGAGACATGATCGTTCCACGTAAACGTGTCAAAATATATCCCAACAACAAGCCATGGGTTACAAAATCAGTTAAATCCTGCTTACAGAGGAAACCACTTGCCTTTAAACAGGGGTCTGTTTCTGAGCTACAGGTTGCCACAAAAGAGCTGAAGGCCGAAATTTTAAGAGCAAAACAGAATTATAAATCAGAGTTGGAAAGCAAGATGGCACCAAAGAAACTTGGTTCAGCCTGGGCCAGTATGAAAACTATTGCAGGCCTTCAGAGCACAAAGCGCAGTAATCGTGTGTTTTTAGATGGTTTTAATTCAGACACAGAGCTGGCTAATGCTCTTAATTGTTTTTATGGTCGTTTTGACTCCTTTGATTTTAGCACAGAAACCCAAGGTTTGAAACAGAAACTCAAAGACAATCAGCACTTTAATATTGAGGTGCAGGATGTTAAAAGGGCGTTCTGTGCTGTAAAAGTGAACAAAAGTCAGGTCCCTGATAATATATGTGGGCGCTTGGTAAAGTCCTGTGCACATGAACTGAGTCCTGTATTTCACTACATTTTCAATAAGTCCTTACCGACACAACATGTGCCTAAGATCTGGAAAGATGCTGTGGTTGTCCCCGTTCCAAAATCCAGCTGTCCTAAAATGGTAAATGATTTTAGACCAGTTGCTTTGACTTCAATTTTTTTTTTTTTTTTCAATTATATTTTTATTGGTGATCTTGGTCAGATTGTTTACATTGAGAGCAGTACTTTATTACAAAGGAAAGATAAATTTAAAAAAAATAATACACAAGAAAATGCCCTCGATTAATCTTCCCATAAGTTTTTTTTTTTTTTTCAGTATAAAAAATAACATATAAACAAATAAACTGAACAGTGGACAAGTGGTATTAAATTTTTTCGCTTTCGCTCTTTTCTTCCCTTCAATGGGATAGATTACTTAAAGTCTCTCCTTTGATTTCCTGTATATTGGGTCCATTTAAGCCAGTATTTATCAAATTTATCTCTTTGTAGTCGTAAAGACATGGTAATCCTTTCCATCATAAATATCTGGTATACCATATCATGTAAATCCTGAATTTTTGGTATGTCTGTTTGGAGCCATTTTCTCATTAAGACTTTCTTTGCTGACAATAGTACAATTCTCATTAAATATTTATCTGCAAATGAGGCTATGTTAGGAATTTCCAAACCTAAGAACATGTACAGGAAGTCAAAGGGGACATGGGTAGAGAAAACCTTTTCCAGGCACTTATGTGTGTCTTTCCAAAATGGGGTAACTTTTGGGCAGGCCCAGAATACATGATAATGATTAGCCTCTTCATTTCCACATAGTCTCCAACAACCGGTACCTAGATTTTGGTGTTTTTTTTGGACTGGGGTGATAAAGAAACGAATTAAATTTTTCCATCCAAATTCCCTCCAAATAGTTGAATAAGTAGTTTTCCATTGCACTGTACATAATGATTCCCAGTCACTATCATCTATTGCTGATCCTATTTCTTTTTCCCATTTCTTCTTAATATATAGGGTATTGGTGGATTTGTTTGCTTGAAGTCCCTGATAAAATCTTGCTATAATTTTCTGAACAGTAGTAGTGCTAAAGGCCATTTGAAATATATTTAGAATTTTATTATCCTCCTTATCAGTCTTGGTCCTTATAATTTCATTATATCTATGTCTCAACTGTAGGTATCTAAAAAAGTCTTGGTTATTTAGCCCCTTTTTTGATTTAAGGGTTTGGAAGTCTGCTAGCTCCCCCTTGTGGTTAAATGTGAAGTATGAAGTGAGTCCCATTGACGTCCATTTTTGAAATCTTGTGTCATTACGGTTTGGTAAAAATTCTGTGTCGTAAGCGCACCATCTTAACATCATTTCAGTCTTGGTTAGTTTGTTCTCTCTACTTACGTCATTCCAAATCTTAAAAGTGAATTTTAGCCAGGGATTATCCGGGTCTTTCAAATGTGATTGCAATTTCCTGTCTGCTATCATTGCTTGTATAGGAGGGCCCTTAGTGGCTTTTTCCTCTATATCTTTCCACCTAGATTTGAACATTGGATCACATAAGCAAACCAATGGTCTTAATTGGGCAGAGTAGTAGTAGTCCCTCATACATGGCAAAGATAAGCCACCTCTGTCCTTTGGCAGTTGTAATGTACTGTATCTTATTCAAGGTTTTTTCCCAAGCCATATATAGCGGGAAATCAACTTGTCCCATTCTACAAATTGTTGTTTTGACACTTCAATTGGGAGAGTTTGGAAAAGGTAAAGTAATCGGGGTAAAATGTTTATTTTTATTGATTCTATTCTATTAATTAGTCCTAAAGTTGGTATTAGACTACATTTTCTTAAATCCAATTTTATTTTGGAATTTAATGGGCCATAATTCTTTTCAAACAACTTTCCAGTGTCTCTACTTAATATCACGCCAAGATATTTCATGGAGTCTTTGTCCCACTTAAAATCGTATTTATTTTTTAACTCCATTGAGGGTTGATAATTTAAGGTCATAATTTGTGTTTTTTCAATATTTAATTTGTAACCTGAAAGTGATCCAAAATGCTCTAATATCTCCATCAATCTAGGTAGAGATTTATTTGGTTGACCTAAATAAATTAGGACATCATCTGCAAAAAGTGATATCTTCTGAGTGTCCCCATGTATATCAATTCCCTCAATTAAATTATCTTGTCTAATGTATTGACTAAGCGGTTCAATAAATAAAGTGAATAAAATTGGTGAAAGGGGGCAGCCCTGGCGACATGATCTTTCAAGTGAGACTGGTTTTGAAAGACTACCATTTATTTTTATTTTGGCTGTTGGTTTGTGGTAAATTGCCTGGATGGCCTTAATGATTATATGGTGAAATCCAAATTTATTCAAAACTTTGTAAAGAAATGCCCATCTCACTGAGTCAAATGCTTTTTCAGCATCTAAACCCATAAACAATGCCTCAATCTTATTTTTTTTAATATGGTGTATAACATGGAGGGTCCTTCTAATACTGTCTTGAGTCTGCCTCTGGTGGATAAAACCAGTTTGATCATGATTAATAAGTCTGGGTATAATATTATCAAGTCGCTTTGCTATTATGGACGTGTATATTTTGTAGTCTAAGTTTAAGACTGATATTGGTCGATACTGGCTACAATTCAATTTATCTTTTCCCTCTTTTGGGATGACAGTGATAATCGCTTCTTTCCATGAGGGAGGTGGATCCCCTCCCTTCAGTACCCAGTTACACACCTCCCTCAGTCTTGGAATTAATTCCTCCCTGTAGGTCTTATACCATTCACCAGAGTAGCCGTCTGGGCCAGGGCTTTTATGTGGTTTTAGTCTTGTAATTGCATCATTGATTTCTTTATTTGTGATTTCTTTTATTAGGTTACTGTTCTCCTGTTCGGTGACACCGGGGAGATTTAGTGAACTTAAAAAGATTTCAATGTGGTCACCATTGTTTAATTTAGGCTGTGAGTAAAGGTCTTTGTAATAGGTTACAAAACTCTCCTGAATTTCTGTAATATCATCATGTGTAATCCCAGTTTTGGGATTTTTTATTCTATAAATTGTGTTATCAGCCTGTTGTTTTCTTAGTTTAAAAGCTAGCCATTTCGTTGATTTCCCTCCAGCCTCATAATAATTTTGTTTAAGATAGATAAGCTTTTTTTGCGTTTCATCAGAATATATGTTATCAATTTCTTTTTGTAATCTTTTTATTTCATATTGTTTGTCATTGTTTAAAGTAATTTTGTGTTGTCTTTGTAGTTCCTTAAGATCCATTTGTAATTTTTCGAGTTTTTCTTTTTTTTTGTTTTTTAATGAAAGAGGTGCTGGCAATAATTTTGCCTCTTATAACCGCTTTAAAAGCATCCCATAAAATGGATGGTGACACTTCCCCATTATCATTTTCCTTAAAGTATTCATCAATTTCTTCTTTTAATTTTTCTTTCATTTTTGAATCATTCAAAATATTGGAATTAAGTTTCCAAGTTGTGGTTTTGCGAGTATCATTCATACAAATAGATAGATATATTGGAGAGTGATCTGACAGATCAATTGTGCCAATATCACTTGTTTTAATCTTATATCTGTCTTTATTAAATGTGAAGAAGTAATCAATTCTCGAATATGTAGAATGGGGGGCAGAAAAATGTGTATAATCGCGTCCAGAAGGGTTAAAATCTCTCCAGATATCGATAATTCCGGTTTCACTCATGATACTGTTTATTTTCTTTATTATTGATTTTTTTTGTGCTAGATCATTCTTAGAATTGTCCAGTTTTGACAACCGTACATTCATGTCCCCTCCACATATCAACATTCCTTCAGTTTCAGATACCATCATTTCAAACATCTGTTTATAAAAATTCCAATTACTTCCTGGTGGTGCGTATATATTGAGAATAGTTACTAATGAGCCATCAATTTTTCCTTTTACCAATATATATCGCCCCTCTTTATCCTTCTTGTCAGATAAATATTCAAAACAAATCTGTCGTGAAATGAGAATTGCAACACCTCTACGGTGGCCAAGTTTGTATGATGATCCATAGACATACTTATAAAAACCTCGTTTAAGCTTTTTGAGTTCTTGGTCTAATACATGTGTTTCTTGTAGAAGGGCCACATGTATCTTTTCTTTTTTGAGTTTGGAGAGTATTTTGGACCTTTTTTGTGGGCTGATAATTCCATTTACATTAAAGGAGATGACATTGATAGTCTGATTATTGGCTATAATTTGTTTTTCTTTTTCTCTTCCTTAATAAACATAAGTATACCACTTGTCCAAACAGTGCTGCTCTGAACTGCAGCCAAACAAAACAATAACAAACATTTGAGGAAATAAACCAGGATTTCCGTTTGTGGGGTTTAAAGAAAAACAAACCCTGTAAGACCTGATGTTGTGAGTCTTTAAGAGGGTAAGCCACTTGCGTCAAGGTGGGCCCTCTAGTGGAGCGTCTATCGTCACGCCTTTCCTCCATATTATGCCTGAACAGTCATTTCCCGGTAGCTGATTTAGATTGGCAATAAGTCTTAGGTTTCACTCATTTCTCGTGTTTAGTTATTGTATTATCTCTTAATAGAAAAACCATGTATATATTAAAAAAAAAAAAAAAAATAAAAAAAAAAAAAATAAAATAAACTACGGATAAGTCATTATTAAATCAGATTACCTGTAACTGGGTTATAAATTGAACAGCAGATTTATATTGGCGTTTTTACATGGATTCCCTTCTGTATTGTTGCAGTTTCTTCTTTATTGATGACGGTCCAGTCTGACCCGGATCCAGCGGTGTGCGTCGCTCTCCTCTTGTGCTTCGTTTAGTGGTCCACGCTGTTTTCTGAATCCGTGCCATCAGTGTCTCCGGTGGCTTGTAGACAGTGACTGGGAATCCTCTGTCAAACATGTCTTTAGTTGCAGCGGTGTTATAAAGTTTTGTTTCGTCTGGGTAGAACACTCGGAGTTTAGCTGGAAACGGGGTCTGGAAACGTATCCCTCGTTGTTTTAGGATCTTTTTAGCCTCTGCGTATGTCTGTCTCTGCTTAAGGACGTCAGGTGCATAATCGTGATCAAGGTTGATCTGTTTGCCCTTCCACTGGAATCCCCTCATTTGCCAAGTTTTCCTGAGCACCTCTTCCTTGCTCTTGTAACTGGTAAAGCGTGCAATGATGGATCGAGGTGGTGCTCTGGTTGGGGGAACTGCCGCCAGGGCGCGGTGTGCGCGTTCAATATGCAAGTCCAGTGTCGAGGGCAGTTGGAGCTTTTCCCTCAGAAGATTTTCAACAAAATCTATCATAGTCGGAGCACCTTTCTCTTCGTTTTCAATCACACCATATATCCGTACATTATTTCTACGAGAACGCCCCTCCTGGTCGGTGATTTGGGCCTGTAGCTTAGACTGGAGTTTCACGAGCTCTGTAATCACCTCCTCTATTGTTTCCACTCGTTCCTCCGTTTCCAAAATGCGTCCCTCCGCTGTTTCGAGTCTTGCATTAATCTTGCTGATTTCTGCTTTAACTTCATTCGACTGTTGCATATTTTCTTTCCTGAAGTCCCTGATTTCCATCAGTATCGCCTTCAAATCAATGCTGTCGTCTTCCTCCATTTTGCTGGCACCAGAACTAGCCAAACCGACGCTGTCGTCGTTAGCTTCAGTTTCTTCGGTATCAAACTCCGTAGTTTCAGCCTGTTTCTTGGTTTTTGACTTGCCTTTTACCATTGCCCTTTTAGTTGATCGTCTTGAGCTGGTAGTTCTATAGGTTTTCGCGTTTTAAGGGCTTTTTCAATATGACCGCGCCGGGAGCAGAGGTTCTATGCTGCTGCCTTCATGGCGTGCTCCGACCGTCCTTTGCTTTGACTTCAATTTTAATGAAAATGTTTGAAAAACTGGTCAGATTTGAGGTCCTAAAGCAGACTGAGCATGCATTGGATCCTTTGCAGTTTGCCTATAGGCCTCACAGAGGAGTGGAGGATGCCACTGTCACTCTGTTTAACATGCTTTTTGAACATCTGGATTTTAATGGGACACATGCCAGGCTTTTATTTGTGGACTTTTCTTCCGCCTTTAATACAGTCCAACCTCATATTTTAGTTGAAAGGCTCCTGCAGCAATTTGATTTGAGTAATAATCTGGTGGGTTGGATTCTGGATTTTTTAACCAACAGGACACAGAGAGTAAGGGTCAATGGTGCATTGTCTGACCAAAAGTGTTCTTCTTGTGGCTCTCCGCAGGGGTGTGTGTTGTCACCACTACTCTTCATCTTGTACACAAACATGTGTCGGAGCAGACATGACAACAGACACATTATAAAGTATGCTGATGATTCAGTTGTTGTCAGTCTCCTCCAGGATGGTGAGAGTGGCCACGGCCCAGTAGTTGATGATTTTGTTCACTGGTGTGAGGATTCCTACCTGCAGCTGAATACGACAAAAACTAAAGACATGATTATTGACTTTAGGAGGAAAAATCCCAGGCACGAAGTCACTGTACTAAAAGGCCAGACCACTGAATGTGTACAGTCCTACAAATATCTTGGGACGATTATTGATAGTAATTTAAACTTTGAAGAGAACTGAAAGGGTGTGCAAAAAGGGTCAGCAACATTTGCATTGTTTAAGGAAACTTGCACGCTTCCAAATTGACCGAACCATAATGACAGTGTTTTATCGGGCTTTTATTGAATCTGTTTTATCCTTTTCTTTAGTGTCATGGTTTGGTCAGATAAAACTGAAACAGAGGAAATCCTTGGATCAGGTAGTTAGATGGTCCAGTCGTTTGCTTGGTGAGTCACAGCTGAGCCTGACATCCCTGTACACCAGACAAGTACAGAGGATTGCTACCTCCATTTTAAATGATGACTCCCACCCTTTGCACTGCAACTTTCAGCTTCTTCCCTCCAGACGGAGGTTTGCTGTCCCAAAAAGTAAAACCCAGCGCTACAAAAACAGCTTTGTTCCTGCTGCTGTTAAAGAGTTGAACAAGATGTAACAGTATATTGCACATAATTTAGTTACGTATGTGACAGAGATCATCCTGCGCAGTTCGCCCCACACGGGACACGAACCCGCGACCTCTCAGTCAACTACACAGTTCGAGCATGGGAGACACAGCACGATCGCGCTGAGCTAAAGGTCCGACCGGTAGCTCAGCGCTACCGATACTGTATGAGGCTTTTCGGGAGGGAGGTTTATTAACGTTCTACGCCGAACAGTACTAGTTGGCATCCGTTACACTCTCCCCCTTAAACCTCACTCCCATCCGGGTCACGGCACCATTGTGACAGAGATCATCCTGCGCAGTTCGCCCCACACGGGACACGAACCCGCGACCTCTCAGTCAACTACACAGTTCGAGCATGGGAGACACAGCATGATCGCGCTGAGCTAAAGGTCCGACCGGTAGCTCAGCGCTACCATCCGGGGCTCACAGCACCACTTTTAACTAACTGAGGTCATCAGCGCAGTTCGCCCTACACAGGACACGAACCCGCGACCTCACAGTTAACTACACAGAGACACACACAGCACGATCGTGCTGAGCTAAAGGTCCGACCGGTAGCTCAGCGCTACCGATACTGTATGAGGCTTTTCGGGAGGGAGGTTTATTAACGTTCTACGCCGAACAGTACTAGTTGGCATCCGTTACACGTATTTATTAATTTTATTTTATATTTACTTATTTTTGTAGGTTTTTTATTTGGGTTCTAAATCTTTTATTGGGTTTTAGACTTTTGAGTTTTTAACCTCTTTGACTAGTCTTTAACTTTTTAATATGACCCTTCTCTCTTATCTCTGTTTTTTCTCTTATCTCTTTGTCCTATGTCCTGATTGGTGGAGCCTTGAGTATTTTTATCATGTTTATAGTCAGCTTGATGTGTGCCTGTGTTTGTGTTCATGGTGAATGTAATTGTGGTTTGTAAATATGGATGTCACCTGACTGCAAAACAAATCTACCTACGGGTACAAATAAAGTAACCTGAACCTGAATCACTTTTTCACACAGGGCCATGTAGGTTTGGACTTTTTACCCTTAATAATAAACACCTTCATTTAAAAAATGCATTTTGTGTTTACTTGTGTTATCTTTGCCTAATATTTAAATGTGTTTGATGATCTGAAACATTTAAGTGGGACAAACATACAAAAAAATGAGAAATCAGGAAGGGGGCAAACACTTTTTCACACCACTGTATATCTTCTTCCGGCGCCACATGAGTCGGCAGCCTTTTTGCAGCAGTGGCTCAGTTCTGAGTTTTTTCTTTCTCATCTTTATTTACTATCCGTTTTTCTTTGCTGCAATTTTTCTGATCTTGTTACCCCATATCCATCACAGACACCATGGACACTAATATCGCTGCACTGGCATTGATATTGGCCGTCTTTCTACTCATATCACCAGTGACTGCTGACCCAGTGAGTGGCAGAGCCAATGCTTACAGCAGGAGTCAATTGTTAGCACTGCGCAGCTCTGTGGTGCTAAGAGACCCGATATTCTTTGAGAAATCAGGCGAAAATGAGGGGGGTGTCAAGCTGGAACAAAGCGACGCGCAAAGAAGACAAGGTACAAGCCCGTTCTGCCATCCAATATTATGGGAAATGTGAAATCGCTGCTTAACAAGACAGACGAGCTAGCGGCTCTGTCCTGGTATGAGATTGCCTTTAGAGAGGTTAGCATCATGCTATTCACTGAAACATGGCTAACCGAGCTAACAACAGATGCTAACATCGCAATAGAGGGTTCCTACTTGCAACGAGCAGATTGGACACTAGATAGTGGCAAGAGCAGAGGTTGGGGGCTGACAGTGTTTGTGAACAACAGATGGTGTAATCCTGGGCACATCACGATGAAAGAACAGTACTGTAGCAAGGACATTGAGCTGCTCGCTGTTAGCATGTGACTGGCTTATTTACCGAGAGAGTTCTCACATGTCATCATGATTGCTGTCTATGTACACATGAGGCAGCATGTGACGTCATCCATACAGTCACCAGCAGACTGCAGACCCAACACCCAAATGGTCTCCAGATAATCTCTGGTGATTTTAACCATGCTTCTCTGTCCTCCACTCTGCCCACTTTCACCCAGTATGTCACGTGCCACACCAGAGACAATAAAACACTGGACTTATTTTATGCAAACACCAAGGAGGCTTACACTTCATCCACCTTTCTCCCCCTTGAAAGATCTGATCACAACCTGGTTCATGTCCTGCCTGTATACAAACCCCTGGTATACAGACAATCTCCTGTTACCCGCACAGTGAAAAATTGGTCCTAGTAGGCGGACGACACTCTGAAGGACTGTTTTGAATCCACTGCGTGGGAGCAGCTCTGGCATCCACATGGTGAGGACATCAACGGCTTCACACACACCATCACAGATTTCATCAACTTCTGTGTGGAGAACACTGTACCCACCAAGACCATATGATGTTTCTCAAACAACAAATCCTGGATCAACCATGAGATAAAGTCACCGCTGAAGCAGAAGAAAAGACTCTTCAGGTTGGGAAACAAGGAGGAGCTGAAGTCCGTACAGATGGAGCTGGAGCTGGAGCTGGAGGAAGATCAGAGAGGGGAAGGACAGCTACAGTAAGAAGATGGAGGATAAGCTGAAGCAGAGTGATGTCAGCAGTGTCTGGAGAGGCCTCAAAACTATCCCTGGGCACCAGGATACCTCCCTCCCAGGCCGTGGGGGATAGGGAGTGAGTGAACGACCTGAACCTGTTCTTTAACTGGTTTGACAACTGCTCTCTTCTCCGCCTGCCCACCAACCCCTGCTGCCTCCACCTTCATCTAGTCCCACTGTCCACTGCCCTCCTTCCACCCCCCTTATATCCTCCAGCTCTCAGTGCATATCCCCTGCCATTTTTCCCCTCACAGACCCAACACCCCCTCCAAGCACACAGCCCCCATGCCCCAGTCTGTCCCTCACTAAAACCCAAGTGAGAGCTGAGCTGAAGAAGATCAAGGTGAGGAAGGCTGCAGGTCCAGACAGCATCAGCTCGAAGCTCCTCAAGTCCTGCACAGCCCAGCTGTGTGGGATCATGAAGCACATCTTCAGTCTGAGCCTCAAGCTAGGGAGGGCACCACAGCTGTGGAAAACATCTTGTGTGGTACCTGTACCAAAGACTCCGCACCCCAAGGACCTGAACAGCTACAGAACAGTAACCCTCACATCACACCTAATGAAGACCCTGGAGAGGCTGCTTCTTGCCCATCTCCGCCCCCTGGTGGGCCTAGCGATGGACCCACTTCAGTTTGCCTACCAGTATGGCATTGGGGAGGATACAGTGATCTTCCTCCTACATCGTTCCCTGTCCCACTTGGAGAAGCCTGGGAGCACTGTGAGGATCCTGTTCTTTGATTTCTCCAGTGCTTTCAACTCCATCCAACCAGTGATCCTGAAGGACAAGCTACTGTGTGCGGGGGTGGACCAGCACCTGTCATCGTGGATCCTGGACTACATCACAGACTGACAAGTTTGCGAGGACCCAGGACTGCATGTTTAACACCATCATCTGCAGCACAGGGGCCCCCAGGGAACAGTTCTGGCTCCCTTGCTGTTCACCCTCTACACTGCTGACTTTTCACACAACACACCACACTGCCATCTACAGAAGTTCTCTGATGACTCTGCGATCGTTGGCCTCATCTCCGATGGGGATGACATGGAGTACAGAGGACTTATGCAGGACTTCGTGGACTGGTGCCTGCAGAACTGCCTCCAGATCAGTGTGAGGGAAACCAAGGAACTGGTGGTGGACTGCCGCAGGCGTGGACAACCCCCCACAGCACTGGTAAATATCCAGGGAACAGACATTGAGATGGTGACATCCTACAAGTACCTGGGTGTTCACCTGAACAATAAAGTGGACTGGTCACACAACACCAACGTGCTCTACAAGAAGGGGCAGCTTAGGCTGTTCCTCCTGAGGAGAGTCGGTTCTTTTGGAGTGCGAAGGGCACTCCTGAAGACGTTCTACAATTCTGTGGTGGCATCAGCCATCACGTTTGGAGTGGTTTGCTGGGGCAGCGGCATCACGGTAGCTAACAGGAAGAGACTGAACAGGCTGATCAAAAACGCAAGCTCTGTTCTGGGGCGATGCCTCAACCCAGTGGAGGAGATAGGAGAGAGGAGGATGGTGGCTAAGCTGTCATCTCTGCTGGAGTCTGAGTCCCACCCCATGCGGGACACGCTGAATGCACTGAGGAGCTCATTTAGTGGTAGGCTGTGTCATCCTAGATGCTTGAGGGAGAGTTTCCGCAGGTTCTTCCCACCTGCTGCTGTCAGATTTTATAATCTAACCGGTGCTCCTCATAGAGCTGTATAAAACATCACAACTTTGCACAATAGAGATCGTCCCCTCCAATACACAACTTCTACAGTTACAATTATTATCGAGGGTGGCAACAATACTGTTCATTCAATGTGAAATATACTGTCTGGGTCCATATTTATATTTTGTCAGGTAATTTAACTACCTGTAATGCTGTAAATACCATCTAACTGCAATGCTACTGCACTGTGTATATATACTGTGTATATGTATATTTATTTACTGCTTTGGCTGACTAATTCCTGTCTTATTATCTTATTTACTACTGTGCTATCCCTTATTTACTAGTGCTGCTATCCCGTTGCTGCTGCAATCCTGTAATTTCCCCATTGTGGGACTAATAAAGGCTTATCTTGTCTTTTCATCTGAACCCAGCTTAATGTTGGGTATTCCCCTTAAACTTTAAAGTTCCTAGAGCTGACTGATATAGTGAACTGACAGGCACTGTATAAATGAAAGTTATTTTAATACACTTGAATTTTAAAGATGCACTCTGGTGAACATAAATCCCCTATAAAAACAAACCTACATTGTCTAAAATAGTATCGTACGCCCTTTTTTCTCATGTCAAAATCTTTTCAACCCCGCCGCCCCAATACCAGAATCGGTGAGTATGAGGCCCAACCACATACCACAAGGCTAATAGTAACTAGCACTGCATTATCAGAATAAATCCTGTGATAAAAAAGCTTACTGGTTGAAGGGCACGCCCAGTTGTATGCATGGTGGCCCAGGATAATGACTGAATCTACATCAGTCCTTAAAAGCAGTTTAATGGTAAAACCCATTTTAATTTGGGTCAGGTTTTCAAAGTAGTTTGTTAAAAAATACTAACTAGTATGGAGGATAACGTCAGTCAGGCCAGAGTGTCCTGATTGGCTCAACACTACCCATGTGCTCGCACCATGAATAGTTATGTCACCAAAAATGCTCTGTCTCAACTCGCCTTTTGGCAGAGGGTGCAATTTAAGTAAAACCTGACTGCAAAAAAACAGAGATATGAGACATCTGAGCGGTTTCACTCTTGTAAATCATAAAAAACATCTTACAGATATGTTAAGAAAAAAAAAAGATTTTTGGCAGAGTGTCACTTTAAGTTTGCTGCTGATTGAAAGCAAATTGATGTACTGTATCTAATTACATATTGAATGATCATTTTTAAAAATCTGTCCTTTATTGATTTACATACTATATAGTTCTATGAAATTCATTCATCCCCTACAATTGGTATGTGTTGAATTTACATAAGCATTTAAGATTTTCAGGTTTGTTAGTTATGTGATATCTTATTTCTTTGTTTTATCTGTCAGCTCGGTGTGTGTGTGCAGCCTGGGCTCAGAGTTTCGCCGCGGCGCTGGTGTATTGGACATAGTGTTCGAGTCACCGTTTCAGCTCTTCACCTGTGGCTACGATACATTTATCCGACTATGGGACCTCCGACTCAACCCACAGTGAGTTACTATTTCCCCGTTTCTCTTTCTCTCTGATCAGATGAAGCATGTAGCAGGTATGAAGCAAAAGGGACCTTATTATACTGGAAGTACTAGCTCTGTTCATATATCAGATTGATTACTCTGATATAACTTCGTTGTCACTGCAGTTTAGTATTACTTGTATTTTGCGTTTAGTTTTTAAGTGCTTCACTAAACATATGAGGAGCCTAGCTGGTACAAATGTAGACAGTTGCTTTTAATTTTCTCAAAAATATTGCAGCCTTCTGGGTAAATACAGCTGCAAAGGCTGATGGGAAATGGGAAATGTTAGAAAACAAGCATTTTCTCCTTAGTTAGACTGTCAGTTTAATGTGTGTTACTGCTGTGAATATGTCAGAGCTGCTTCTGTTGGAATAATTGTAACTTTTATCTTTGTGACCACCTTTAGTGTGCGTAGTATAGCAGAGACAGACCACCCTTGGTTGCTGTGTTGTCTGAGAGACACGCTGCCCCCCAGTGGATCATAATAAGTCTTACTGTTGAAAATTTCCTAAGTCAATGACTTGGATTTCCGGATGCTGAGTGTCACACTGTAACTTGTGGGCCCCCTCAGCAGCTGGGGGCCATAGCTCTTTGCCCTGTGGAGGAAATGGCCATGTTTTTTCACCTCTTTTGAGACAGCACATTTTTTAAAATTTTACAATTAAAAAAATCCCACATCACACCACCAACCAAAAATGCTACAAAATGACACATTGTAGCCTGTTACAGTATATGTAATGACAATTTAGTCTTGGAATTTGTTTAAAACATCCAAATTAGTTTTAAACTAAGGTTGTCATAGCCGGGGGATGGTGCTGGGGATAAGCTCCCAGTGCTTGTAAAATGCTCCTCATTGCGTGTGTCTCAAATAGCCTCTGACAACCAAGTCCAGCTCCTGGCCTGCTCGTGTGGCTTGGTCTCAAGTCCGGCGGAACTGCTTTTACTGACAGGAGAAGGGGTGAGGATGGGTCTCTGGCGCCTTAAAACCAGTTCCTTCGGGTAGATGGGGCTCGCTAACCTGGGATGGTAGCTCATCTAGGGGAAGGAAACCCCTGATTTCAAACCTCCACTGCCTTGCAACATACCTGGTCATGGGATAGGCTTCGGGAGTCAACCCTGAGGAAAAATCCGGAGTCGGAGTCCCTAAGGCGGTCCGCTGCTGTATTCAGCATTGTTCTAGCAACTCCCGCAACACTGCTGGTGCCAGACTGTATCGGCTTTGCCGTTCCTTTGGATCCACCACCAGTGTGGAGAGGGGGGACCTACTACCTGGGCAACAGTTGGTTCTCCACATTACCCTGTTTTAAACAGGAGTTAAATAATTGAAAAAAAAATAAGGGGTGAATAACTTTGACTGTTGCTTTATATATAAGAGAGAAGTGTAGCATTCGGTCTGCTAATGATTACCCCTCTTCATTTTCTTTATCATCCTACAGTGACTCATGCAGTTGTGTGTTGTGTTTTTGACCAAACTAAAAACCAGACAAAAGAATCTGCTGGGTTCTGTCGTGTGATGAGAGCTCACCAGGCGCTCTGTGGTCCACATATTAATGCAGCAGCCTTTACTTTGGTATCTGGTGGCAGGGACCCTAACGTGGTCGGGGAGGGCAGCATTTCATCTGGACAGCAGGGGTTCCAGGGGTTTTGGGCTGCATTTCTGGGGGATCAGTCAAGTAAGACAAATCAGATCTGATTGGCAGATCACTCTGGGGACTTTGGAGGGGTTGGACTGGGGGAGAAGGTTGGCAGAGGGGGGTCCCTCTTTAGATATCAATAATTCATATGGTCAACCCCGACCATGGGTCATCCAGAAGGGTGGGGTTGTCTGAAGATTGCAGCTTCTGACATTTTAAAAAACGCACTGTGATAAACAAGGGAACAACCCCAGCTCCTGTATAGGCCCGGGGTGTGCACTATTTGTTAGGAAGAGAAAAACATTTGAGCGCTTTTAAATAGTTTTGGAGGGTTGTTCAGGTGCATTACTCCCTGCTGTGATGGAGTAGATCAGTGCCGCACAACACATTTGTTTAACCAGCTCATCTCCAGCTCAAAAGTGCCATTAAAGGCAGAAGACCCACTGCTGGAACAAGATCTGTGATACACAACAGCTGGGCATGAATGCAGGCTGAGGATTACAATTTAAATTTATACAGCCATGACATGCAGTACTGTGAAAAACTATTTGCCCCCTTCCTGATTTCTTATATTTTTGCATATTTGTCACACAAATGTTTCAGATCATCAAACATATTTTAATATTAGACAAAGATAACCCGAGTAAATACAAAATGCAGTTTTGAAATGATAATTTCAGTTAAGGTAAAAAAAGATATCCACATTTACCTGCCTCATGTAAAAAAGTAATTGCCCCTAAATATAATAACTGGTTGTGCTTCCCTGAGTAGCAACAACTGCAATCAAGCGTTTGCGATAACCAACAATGAGTCTTTTCCACCACTGTTGAGGAATTTTGGCCCACTCCTTTTTGCAGAATCGTTTTAATTCAGCCACACTGGAGGACTGGAGCTTGAGGTCACAAACTGATGGCTGGACATTTTCCTTCAGGATTTTCTGGGAGAGAGCAGAATTCATGGTTCCATCAATTACGGCAAGTCATCCAGGTCCTGAAGCATCAAAGCAGCCCCAAACCATCACACTACCACCACCATACTTGGCTTGTTGGTATGATGTTCATTTTACGAAATGCAGGGTTAGTTTTACCTCAGATGTAATGGGATGTACGCCTTTCAGAAAGTTCCAACTCTTGTCTCATCAGTCCGCAGAATATTTTCCCAAAAGTCTTGGGGATCATCAAGATGTTTTTTGGCAAATGTGAGACAAGCCTTTGTGGGTTTTTTGGTCAGCAGCGGTTTTGACCTTAGAACGCTCCCATGGATGCCATTTTTTCCCAGTCTCCTTCTTATTGTTAAATCATGGGCCAGTGTCCAAAGTGAGGCCTGCAGTTCTTTAGATGATTCTTCTGGGTTCTTTTGTGTGACCGTCGTCAGCGCACTCTTGGAGTAATTTTAGTAGGCTGGCCACTCCTGAGAAGGTTCACCACTGTTCCAGGTTTTCTGCATTTGTGGATGATGGCGCTCACCATGGCTTGCAGGAGCCCCAAAGCCTTAGAAATGACTTTGTAACCCTTTCCAGACTGACAGATATCAATGGCTTTGTTCCCCATCTGTTCTTGAATTTCTTATATTTTTCATTAAAAAACATATTCCACCTTAAATATTTGAACATTTTTGCACTTACGAGCAATGCCAGAGAACTACAGAGGAGAAGAAGAAGGGAGGGATAAAATCATTCAAAAACTGAAACCGTAGTAAAAGGTTCAATTAATCATGATGTTGATTTAAGGCAACATCACCCAGCCCTGCTTCAGAATCATTCTAATTTGAGAAGCATTTTCTCAGTCTTCGCAAATTTGCACGACATGCATACATTTCTCTATGGACTGTTAAGAGGACATTTTCACAGAAAAAAGTGGTGAAGCTGAGCTGTCTGACATAGTACCTTCACAGGTATGTCATCAGTGCTGTTGGAATAATTTTGCTGAACATGTTTATTATGGTGAAATTTTCTCAGTTTTATCTAAACTTGGTCGAACAAGTAAAGCCAGTGTCACTCAAAAAATGTCACTCAGAATTTAAAAATGCTGCTCATAATAATTTACACAAAACATTTACATGTTGGGTTTTTGGAAGGTTTGACCAGTTTTTTTTTTCTCTCTTCAGATACTTGTACCCTTCCACACTCCCCACCACCACCATCATCATCATCATCATCGGCGGTCACTCGTAGTCGAGTATGACTGTCCTCCCTCTTGGTCCTTGTGGGTCTTCAGGTGGGCATAGAGGCCAATTCTGGACCCGATTATTCTGCTGCATTGTGGGCAGGGGAATGTAATGGTGGTGGGTTTGGGTTGGTCCGGTTTGTTGGTTGCTCTCTCCTTCCTGAGTCTGCGTTTGTCTTGTACAGCATGATGGAGGTCAGCATTGTACTGTGCGGCACCCTCACGGACAGTGTTTCTCCAGGTCGCCCTGTCGGTTGCCATATTTTCCCAAGCTTTTAGGTCTATGTGGCACTTCTTTAGGTTTGTTTTTATGTTGTCCTTAAATCTCTTCTTCTGGCCTCCTGGAGCCCGCTTCCCTTCAGCTAGCTGGGAGTACAGGACTTGTTTTGGGAGGCGAGAGTCAGGCATTCAAATAACATGGCCAATCCATCTGAGCTGGTTTTGGGCAATGGTGGCAGTGATGGTGGGAAGGTTAGCCTCCTCCAAGACGCTGGTGTTGGTGCGTCTATCCTCCCAACTAATCCTGAAGATTTTTCGGAGGCATCTCTGATGGTGTGCCTCAAGTGCCTTTAAGTGCCTGCTGTATGTAGTCCAGGCTTCTGATCCATACAGGAGAGTGGGGAGCACCACCGCTTTATAAACCAGGATTTTGGTATTCGCTTGGAGATCGCGGTTCTCAAAGACTCTCCTCCTTAGCCTTGAAAAAGCCCCACTGGCACTGCTGAGGCGGTGGTGTATTTCATCATTGATGACGGCTTTTGATGAGAGGAGGCTGCCAAGATATAAGAAGTGGTCCACATTTTCCAGCCGGATGTTATCAATGGAGATGTTTGGGGGTATGGCAAGTGTACTGCAGTTTGGTGATGGCTGGTGGAGTATTTGTGTCTTTTTTATATTGACGGCCAGACCGAGCTGTTTGTATGCTTTGGCAAAGGCAGACAGGATGCACTGAAGGTCCTCTTCTGAGAGGGCTACGAGAGCGTTGTCATCTGCATACTGCAGCTCCATGATGGATATGGTAGTGGTTTGACCTTTAGCTCTAAATTGGTTGATGTTGAGAAGTTGACCGTCGATTCTGTACATGATTTTGACTCCCGGGGGCAGAAGTTGGTTCGTGAGATGGAGAAGAGCAGCAATATAGATGGAAAATAGTGTTGGAGCGATGACACATCCCTGTTTGACTCCCGTGTCAACCCTGAAGGGTTCTGTTTCATCTCCACTGCCACTGAGTACCGTGGCAGACACATTGTCATGCAGCAGTCTCAGTACCCGGATGTATTTTTCTGGGCAGCCAATCTTTGCCAGAACCAGCCAAAGAGCCTGACGGTTTACTGAGTCGAAGGCTTTGGTAAGGTCTATAAAGGCCATGTATAATGGTAGATTTTGTTCCCGGCATTTTTCTTGCAGTTGGCGAGCAATGAAAATCATGTCTGTGGTGCCTCTGTTTGGGCGAAAACCACTCTGGGACTCGGGAAGAATGCTCTCTGACAGGGGGGTGAGTCTATTGGCCAAGACCCGGGCAAAGGCTTTCCCTATGGTGGACAGGAGAGAAATGCCACGGTAATTCCCACAATCTGCCCTGTCCCCCTTCTTAAAGATGAAGACAATCAAGGCATCTCTGAGCTGTGTAGGGATTTCCTCTACTTCCCATATTTTCAGGAGCAGGGTATGGATGTGCTTCAGAAGATCAGGACCGCTTTTCTTCAGGACTTCTGCTGGGATGCCGTCAGGTCCAGCAGCCTTGTTGTTTCTCATCTTCCTGATGGCGTCCTGTACCTCATCCAAGCTAGGTGGTTCTACCATGCTTTCCTCTATGGGCTGTTGAGGGAGTTGATCAAGGGCCTCCATCTCAGGCGTGGTGTCCCTGTTTAAGAGGTCCTTATAATGCTCTTTCCACCTGTCTGCAATTGCCTCCTTGTCCTTCAGAAGCAAGAGCCCATCTTTGGAGCAAAGGAGGGTTAGGCAGCGGTGGCTTGGGACATATACTGCTCTTGTGGCATCAAAGAATCCTCTCGTGTCTCCAGAGTCGGCAAGCTGCTGGATTTCCAGGGCCTTCTTTGTCCACCACTGGTTCTTCAATTTCCTAACAAGTGTTTGTACGGCTGCATTCGCTTTGGCATGGGCTGCTCTTTTAACCTTGCAATGAATGATGTTTTACCAGGTGATAAAAGTTTGCCGCTTGATGTCGATGAGCTGTTGGATCTCACTGTCATTCTCGTCAAACCAGTCTTGATGTCTCCGCTTTTTATGACCGAGGATGCTTTTGCAGGAGTCCACGATGGCAGTGGAAAGTGTGCTCCAGTGTTTTTCAGTATCCTCTGGGTACTGTTTGGGCAAAGCTGCCCTAAGAGTATCCTGCAGCTGTTGTTGGTAGATAATGTCGTCCAACAGCACCATGTTAAGCTTTGGCCGGCTCTATCCTTTCTGCAACCTTCTTTTCCGCATTAAGCGGATAGACATGATGGAGCGAATGAGACGGTGGTCAGTCCAGCAGTCATCTGCACTGGTCATTGCTCTGGTGTTAAGGACATCACGGCGGTCTTTGGAGCGGACTATGATGTAGTCAATGAGATGCCATAATTTGGAGCGGGGATGCATCCATGATGTTTTTGAACTTAGTTTTCTGACTAAAAAGTGTGTTGGTGATGACCAGGTTGTGCTCTGAGCACTTGGTTAGCAGTAGTATGCCATTGGAGTTTGTGTTTCCAACCCCTTCTCTCCCCAGCGTGCCGCTTCATAGATGATGGTTTCGTCCCACTCTGGCATTAAAGTCTCCAAGCAGGATTAACTTATCCTCCTTTGGGACTTCAGATAGTATTTTGTCCAGGTCAGCATAGAAGGCCTCCTTCACTTCATCCTGTGCATCAAGCGTTGGAGCGTAGGCACTAATAACGGTGGCCATTTGACTGCAGCCAAGCATCAGACGAATGGTCATTAGGCGCTCGTTGATGCCCACAGGGAGTTCATGGAGGTGGTTGATGAGACAGTTCTTAATAGCAAATCCCACACCATGGATTCGTGGCTCATTTGCAGGCTTACCCTTCCAAAAGAAAGTATACCTGCCTTTTTCCTCCTTCAGCTGCCCTTCATCAGCCAGTCGGGTCTCGGAGAGTGCTGCGACGTTGATCCGGAACTTCCTTAGCTCTCTGGAGATAATGGCAGTTTGCCTTTCAGGTTGATCACTGGCTTGGTTGTCCATAAGGGTTCGCACATTCCAGGCTCCAATATGTAGTTTTGTATGTTTCTAACCGCGTGGTGGTGGTCCCTCTGGATGCGGTATTCCAGACAGGATTTTGTGAGGCAGGCTATGTTTGGGATACCTTTTCTAACGCCCTCCCCTACTGGGGTGAGCAGAGTGGATCCTGAATAGGGCTGCTCAGTCATGAGTGCAGCTGCCGAGAAGCTCTTTCTGCCTCAGTCCAAGAGCTTAACGACTGTATCAAGCACCCATCGCCTGTGTGCCAGGTCATGGCTAAGAACTCCCAGACTTCACTGTCCTGTCCCCGTTACCACTTCCTGATCGCCACAGGACTTTGTCTTGTCCAAGATGTAAAGTGGATGGGCTCCCTTCGGGAGGATGCCTGCGCATGACCTGGGAGACTGATGCGCCTGCAGCCACCACATGGTCCTTGGCAGAGAGGGGCCTGAATCCAGTGGCGTGGAATCCAAGACGACTGGAGACCACTCTCTGTTGCAGCCTTCATCCGCCTTCAGTGCCGTTGTGACTCATGGTGTCATCCTCCGCCACTCCCGCCGTTGAGGTCTTTCTTTCTTTCTTTGGATCGCTCTTGGTCTGGGACCTCCCCCTCGACCTTACCGCCATGGGTGACCCTACCAGGAGCCAAAAGGCCCCTGACGGCATCGCTCTCGGGATCATTGGAACACACAAGGTTCTCCACCGTGACAAGGTGGCGATCCATGGAGAACACTCCCACCACTCCCCACCACTCCCCACCACACTAGTGATGGCATCTGTCATGTAAGCCTTTTTAAATGAATACTGTTAATATCAGGGCTTGGATAATTAATGTATTAACTTTTTGGATTAATGTGGGTGAATTAACACATTTTAAAGAATTGACGTCAGCAATGGTGACTGGTTTCTCAGCAGCTGGCTCAGCTTAAATCAAGAGTAGGTCTTGTTTTTCAGGGTTTAAATTTACACTACATTAAACTGATCATCTGGTATTCAGGGTGACCTCATCCTGTTCATGCATACCCCACTTAAACCATACAGACACACACACACCTGACCTGGCGTTATTGATTAGGGCTGCTTGCTCAAAAGTATGGAAAGTGCAAGACTTTCTGTCAGAGTGAGTGGAGAAAAACACACACTCATAAAATGAATAAAAGTTTCTAACTCACCATTAAGGTCAGAAGCTCTGGAAATCAATTAAGAATTGATCCGTTTGTATTTTTAGGGGTTGCGATAATTAGGAAAGATACCTTAAGTAGAAGCACTGACTTCCTCTTTAACCATTTCAAAATAAAACAGGAACTGTGTCAGCAATATTAAAAATGGTAGTTTCGCAGAGAAATTGACTCCCTTTATAATGAATTTAAAAAGCATATTACAAATAGCTGTCATAAATTGTAAAATGTTTTAATTGAATATACATTCGTGATTATTGTGATTTATGTTGCTCTAGCAGTGTTTTTGTTGAATATGACAGTCAGGTCTGTGCAATGAGTGAAAATGCAATTAAGTTGCTAAAGTGTACCTCTTTTTCAATGATTTTTTACTCGTTTATTGATTAACCTCTTGCACTCCGGGATACCGTGGGCGGTCACGTCTCTGCGTCCTAGGGCGCACTGAAAAAAAAAAGCTGCAGACACAGCCGCGAACAGAAAGCCAAAGGAGTGCTTTGATTGGTTTAGATTTGATTGACCTCTCATTCAACTAATAAGAGCCTTGAATTGGGTTTCTGAAACCTTGAAGAACCAATGACTGAAAACCTAGCAAGAAGGACCCGCCTACCAACGGCTGCGAACACAGCGAGCCAATTGAAGTTCCACGATTGAAAGCATGCGTCCTGTGCATAAAATCTATTTTGTGTAAGCCGCTGGGTGACACACACGCGTTCGCCAGTCTTTTTTTCTTACTACTGTTCTTATTTGTTTTGAAAAATCGTTCGCCAAAAACGCAATCAGGGAAGCGCAAAACCGCAATAATCGAATCATGGTTTGACCGGGTCGCGTGACCAGAACCACGAGTCCGTAACAAGCGGACCAGCGTCATGTTCGTCTGACAATGAGGAAGAGAAGTTCGCCAGCGACACTGCTGTTGTGGACAGGTAAGTGTTATAAGCTAAATTATTCTTTATCCCTGAAAATTGTAATCCAAATGACTTTTGACCGATCGGTAAATTACAACTGTGCATCATCGCAACATGACGGACCGCGGCGCACGGACCGTGTCCAGTCCGTGCGCCGCGTCCGGACCGTGAAGGCCCCCCCCACCCCGCTACTCTTCTGTAGCGGATTGCAGATATTATTGCAGATATTTTAGTACAACTGTGTGTAGTAGACCACGGCGCACTGTCCCCGCGGTCCGTCATGTAGCGATGGGCGATGTCCGTCCTCTGTAGCGGGGGGGAAGGGGGGAGTTGTTATCTTCTACATTACAGATATTTTAGTATAATTTTTAGTGCACTGTAGGTTATTTTTTCTTGTAAAAAAAAAAAAAAAGCCACACATTTTTTACGTGGCATGCTTCTTTGTGTGGGGGGGCTTGTTTGTTCATTCATTCATGAATGAATGAATAAACAACCCCCCCCCCCCCACACACACACACAGCCCTGAGTGTCACCTTTCATTAGAGCCCAAGATGAAGCTTCTATATTGAATCATTCAAAAGTTACAGACGTTTTCCCAAACTGTGCCATTTGGCACAATTTGGCACAGTTCAAAAATGCCTGGGAACAACCTAAGAAAAAAGCGGTGTAATATATTCATTTTTTGTGGTATTGTTACAAAATTTTGACCTCAGCTGGATAACACTTGGTTCTGCATTTCTGCTGCAATTCCAGCCCGGATCTGACAGCTGTGTGTTATTTGCAAGCATTTGTATCCAAAAAAACACCCAGGCGAAATTTATTTTCTTCAAGTTCAGTATGTTTAGATGACTGTTACTCAGTGGCAGGAGCACTTAGAGAGATTATGACTGTTTTGCCAAAAAATTCAAAGTGTTTTCTTTTAAATGAGACCAACCCCATGAAGATGCTGCAAAGGGTTGAAGAACAGCTTTTGATTTACTTTGGGTACGTTATTTTTAGGCGTTTTTAGGGAAATTGACCAGAGTACAAGGGGTTAATTGCAACTAATTATATAAAAAATGTGCTGTTAATTAGTTTAAAAAAATGTAACTGATGCAAAGCCCTAGTTAATATTAAAACTGTTTAAAATTGAGGTACGATCATTGCTACCTCTTTGTTTGACTCATGCTGTGCTTGATTTTTGCGTTGGTGAGACAGAGGTGACAGTGTTGTGCACGCTCATGTATTCCATACTGACTCCATGGTGATAAATCCAGGGTCACACATTGGCTTGTTCAGCTACATTTTGGGATCATTGGATGTTTCCTCGATGGTGTCTGAAATCTTTAAACACACATGCGCCATATAAACACACTTGCCTTGGCTTTGAAATTTCCAAATGTGTTGATTGACCTTCTGTGTAGAGGTTAGCTAAAATTAGTGTGTCTGTACTAGTGTGCTGCCCCATTGTCTGCCCCTGGTGTCTCCTCATCACTAATTGATGAGACTGCGCTAATGGAGGATTGATGTCTGTTGACAAAAAAAAAACAAACCCTTATCCCACAAATACATCCCCTCTGCTAACCACGGTACCACCCAGTTTATCAGCTCACTGAACCAGACACACACATACACACACATAGAGTTTAAGTTTTGCTTCCACTTGTACTGTTGCCAGATTTTGAGAGACAAACAAGCAACTCTAGCCAAGAAGACAAGCATAAAATTAAAGCTGCAAGAAGTAAGCTGTAAGTGGGCCCTCACCCCCCCCGCACAACCGCGGACCCCGGCGCCCATCGTACCTAGCTGGCTCAGAAAATTTCCTGTTGTCGCAGCAAGCGCTGCGTGAATAATAAAGGAAACCATTTGACGCAGTACTTCCTGTGAGCAGTAGGTGGCGCTATAACATTTGGCAATCATTTTTATGTAGGAGTGTGTGGGGCAGGACTAATATCCATCATAGAAAATTTGGTGAAAATCAGACAAAGTTTGTCCAAGTTACAACTTTCCGATGTTCCATGGCGAGGAGTCAATGTTCGCCATGTGACCATGGCAACACTTCCCTGTCAGTTATGTGTTGCCCACCCATATAGGACTACATATGACAGTCACCTCAACCTATGTTCCAGATTTCATGACTCCAGGTCGTTCCCAACCATCCCAACAAGATCACGGATTGAATGGCAAGGAGGGTGTGTTCATGGTAACAGCAGTGGCGCCATGCTAAAGATGATGTGCAATTATGATCAACCAGGTGGTCTGATAAACCTCAGAAAATTTTATGTCATTCTGGCAAGCGGCACATGAGTATGGCATGTGAGTTATGGCAACTTCTTGTCCATTGGCGGTAGGGGACGCTGTCGCTATGTGTCATCTTTTATTATAGAAATTATCGGTATGGGCTGCCTATTCACCACACAAAATTTGGTTCAAATCACTCAATGTATGCCAGAGTAAAAGCCATTGGAAGGGTGATGGCAATACTGCAAACTTGGCCACGCCCCTTCTGCCAAAGCATCAGGCATTTGGAAAAGTTTTCAACAGCTTTTGATGGCACATGGGTATAGATGATTGTCACCATAAATGGTACCAATCAGACTATTTATTTCAGAGATATTGAAGAAAACCTTTGGTGTAGCCTTCATGTCTCCAAGAGAGGGCGCTATTGCTACTCATGAATATTCATAACTGCAATTGTTCGGAGACATACCCATATACATCATGCCTATCTTGGTGCCAATCCGACATAGTAGACCATCACTTTTATGGAGTTTTTTGCATGTCTTGACATGATAAACATCTCACCTGATTTAAATCTTTCTATGCGAAAGTAAGCGTGTGCCACTCCCCATTGACTTTGCATGTTAGGTGGCGCTGTAGGGCCATTTTTGTGGGGTTATTCATATTTCCTCCAAAATATTCAATTTTTTGCCAGTCTTGAGGTCCCTGCAAAAAATGCTGAGTTTTCATGGACATTCACTACCCCAAAAATGAGATCATAGATGGAGAAGAAAAAAAAAAATTCTAACAATTACAACAGGGCTTTCGCCCACTGACTTTGTCAGTGGCTCAGGCTCTAACTCAAGCTGCAAGCAGCTGTAAACGGGCCCTTGCCTCCTACGCACCTGTGGAACCTGGCGCCCGTTGGACCCAGCCGGCATGTAAAATTTCCCGTCGTCTTGGCATATGCTGTGTGAATAATAAAGAAAACTGTTTGCCACAGTACTTCCTGTGAGCAGCAGGTGGTGCTATAAGATTTGTCAACCATTTTTACGGGACTATTTTCCATCATGGAAACTTTGGTGGACATGCTCCAAATTTCATGACTCCAGGACGTTCCCAACCCTCCCCACAAGATCACGGATTGAATGGTGAGGAAGATGTGTCCATGGTAACAAGTGTAATGTCATGCTAAAGTTGGTGTGCAGTTATGGTCTTCCCTGTGGTCTGATTAATCGCAGAAAATTTCACATCATTCTGGCAAGTGGTGCGTGAGTAATAAAGCTTTCAGCAAATTTTCCTTTAACCACTAGGTGGTGCTGTAGATTTCTATGAATATTGTTGTATAGAACTGTTTGGAATTGGACCGATATCCATAATGTTGAATTTGGTTGTAATCCGACAATGCATACCAGAGTTATTGCTGTCAGAATGGTCATAGAATGATCATGACGAGACATCAAAGTTTGCCACGCCCCTACGGCAAAACCGTCAAGCTTTAAGAAAAGTTTTCAATAACTTTTAATGCCACATGGGTATGGATGATTGTCACCACAAATGAGCTCAATCGGACAAAAACCCTAGGATGAGTTCGATCAAATGCGCGTCAATTGCGCAAGGTGGAAATCAGGTCACTGCTACTTCCTGCCAAAATGGCCAACTTCCTGTTGGGTGTAGGGCATCACTTCTGTGGAGTTTTTTGCATGTCTTGACATGATAAACATCTCACCCGATTTTCATCATTTACGCAAAAGTAAGCGTGTGGCACTCCCCATTGACTTTACATGTTAGGTAGCGCTGTAGAGCCATTTTTGTGGGGTCATTCATATTTCCTCCAAAATATTCAATTTTTCGACAGAGTTGAGGTCCCTGCAAAAAATGGTGAGTTTTCATGCACGTTCATTACCCCAAAAATGAGATCTTAGATGGAGAAGAAGAAAAAATTAAAAAAAAAAAAAATTAAAGCCGAAGCAGCTGTAAGCGAGCCCTCGCCCCTCGTGCAACTGCAGACCCCAGCACCCATTGTGCCTAGCTGGCTCAGAAAATTTCTGATTGTCGCGGCAAGCGCTGCGTGAATAATAAAGTAAACCTTTTAGCACAGTACTTCCTGCGAGCAGTAGGTGGCGCTATAACTTTTGTCAATCATTTTTATGTAAGACTGTGTGAGACGGGACTAATATCCATTGTAGAAAATTTGGTGAAAATAAAAGTTTGTCCAAGTTAGAACTTTCCGATGTTCCATGGCGAGGAGTCAACCTTCACCATGTCGCCATGGCAACACTTCCCTGTCAGTTATGTGTTGTCCACCCATATAGGACTACAAATGACAGTCACCTCAACCTATGTTCCAGATTTCATGACTCCAGGTTGTTCCCAACCCTCCCAACAAGCTCACGGATTGAATGGTGAGGAGGGCGTGTCCATGGTAACACCAGTGGCGCCATGCTAAAGGTGATGTGCATTTATGATCAACCACATTGTCTGATAAACCTCAGAAAATTGCACGTCATTCTGGCAAGTGGCACGTGACTAATAAATAAAACAGTTTTCAGCAATTCTTCCTTTAACCACTAGGTGGTGCTATATCTTTTGTCAGGTATATTTATGTAGACACGTTTGGTGCGGGACTATTTTCCATCATGGAAACTTTGGTGGACATGGGACAAGTTTTGCTTGAGTCACAGCTGTTTGATGTTGTAAGGGGAAGAGTCAAACTTCGCCATGGTGTCATGGCCACGCCTTTTGAGATTAGGACTTACATTTGATAACCTTTAATGACCAATGCCTATAGATGCCGCCATGTTAAAATGAGTTCAATGGGAGTAGGCCCCCAGGAGGAGTTTGTTCAAATGCGAGTGGCACAGTTCTTCCTGTGAGCAGTTGGTGGTGCTATAAGTTTTGTCAACCATTTTTACATAGGAGCATGTGGGGTCAGACTAATATCCTCTTTTGAAAATTTGGTGAAAATTGGATGAAGTTTGTTCAAGTTGCAACTTTTTGATGTTCCATGGTGAGGAGTCAACCTCCGCCATCTCGCCATGGTAACACTTACCTATCAGTTATGTGTTGCTGAACCATATAGGACTACAGATGACAGTCACCTCTACCTATGCTCCAAATTTCATGACTCCAGGATATTCCCAACCCTCCCCAAAAGATCACGGCTTGAATGGTGAGGAGGGCGTGACCATGGTCACAAGTGTGACATTGTGGTGACACTACACACAGTGGGTGGACATTCTTCTCACACCCAGAAGCAGGAAGAGGGGCAGAACAGTGGACTGTTATGTATACATCCCCGGACGATGGAGAGGACATCCGGGCACCAGCTGGTCATGCTAATGATATGTATTGGTATACCGCTATGCTAATGTGCCATGCATTCTCTCTGTCTGTATAACTGTGTAAAAGAGCTTGTTATACATGCCTCAGCAACGCAAAAACTCTCCTACCAGATGCTCGGCCCCAGCGGGCAACACTGGGGTCCACCGGCTGTATTTATGTTAGAGGGTCAATAAAGAACCCGTGTCGACCTACGCTTGTGCCTCGCCTCCACATCCTTCCCTTTCACCCTCTACATTGGTGACCTGACGTGAAATGGACTATCTTTCCCTTTCGCCGTGCGGTGGATTCCTTTTTCTCCACATTGGTGACCTGACGGAGATGAACTGTCTCTCCCTTACGCCGCACACCACATGGTGACCTGATGTGGGATGACCGTCTGCTCCTTTTCACTGCGCTGTGGATTCCAGAGACCGGGGATCGCCTACATCCTTTGCATCCACACTGGAGCACGCGCGCCTTATTCTCTCTCCACGATGGTGACCTCCAGGGCCGGACGGAGAGCGCAGCGCTGGGACTGAGACGAACGTGGATCAGCGACACGAGCAACGCACAGAAACAGCCTGAACAGGGAAGATCATCAGCGCCGTCTGCGTTGATTTCCATCAAGCTCCCCGACCCCGACTCACCTCCCAACAGCAGACTTTCCAGCGCACAGAAGCCCCGCGAGCACACTGCAGGATTATGAGGACAGCACAACTTCCAGCTATGTGGTCACTGCGCCAGGCGCGCCACGCACCAGGGACAAACTGGCTCCACAGACTTATACATCGTCCTCCGCCGCTGCACAAGCCCAAGAAACACGGCCGATCGCCATCCTCGGAACCTTTAGGCTGCTCACGCACCTGAAGCAGACATGCAGCCCGCACACAGGACTTTGTATGGGTTTCTCAGCCACGGCACACAACGGGAATTTACCCAATTACTTTCCCCGATGACTTTAGGGCTGCTTCCGCACCTAAAGCCAAACTGCCAAGTCCCTCACACAGCTTAGTTTTTTTTCACAGCCGCTACGCACCCTTGGGGAATTTGGCCGTTCGCCTTCCCCACATCCTCGCAGGACTGAGCCGCAAGAGGAGTCAGAGACTTAATTTTTTTCACAGCCACTGCGGATCACCGCCAGGTTTACCGGGAAAGTCTCTCACCATGATGGATCTACACGCAATTTTTGTGCGGCCCAGACACTTTTGAAGTCCCGGGCCGGCACTCACTTATTCCCATCCACCTCCCCCTCCTCCTCCACATCGCTCTTCCCACACCTCATTCCCTAAAGCCGGCCAATCGCCGGTTTGTTCCATTACGCACGATGCACACCGGCCCCGTGCGCCCACGATCCATGGCCGTTCAACGTGCTGGAACTCCCAGCGGAGCACACTGTCTTTTTCACCCCTCCCCCTTTCCCCCCACAGACTTACATGCCCTCTGACACTCCTCACCAGCAGACAGTTCGACCGGAGCGGCAACCCGCCGCTGCAGCCTCCTCTGGTGTCGACTTGAGTCCAAACGACGGGGGTCACAGCCCTTTCTGGGCGTTCGGGGGGGGGGCTGTGTGGTGACACTAGACACAGTGGGTGGACATTCTTCTCACACCCAGAAGCAGGAAGAAGGGCAGAACAGTGGACTGTTATGTATACGTCCCCAGACGATGGAGAGGACATCCGGGCACCAGCTGGTCATGCTAATGATAGGTATTTTTTTTTTTTTTTTTTTTGTTACTTATTTGTACCCGTAGGTAGACTTGGTTTGCAGTCTGGTGACAAGCCACCGGCTGCTGGTTGCTGCGTGCGCGAGCGCCCTAAACCTACATGTTTTTTTTGGTATGCGGGAGGAAACCGGAGAAATCCCGGAGTAAACCCGCGCAACACGGGGAGAACATGCAAACTCCACACAGCTCACTGTTGGTCGGGGGCTGGGATCGAACCCACGATCTCATGATCCCCGCGATCCCCCGGCCGAGGGTAAAACTGTGCTGCCACAGTGCTAAACCACTGCGCCACCGTGCAGGTATTGACTGATATGTATACCACTATGCTAATGTGCCATGTATTCTCTCTGTCTGTATAACTGTATAAAAGAGCTTGTTATACATGCCTCAGCAACGCAAAAACTCTCCTACCAGACACTTGGCCCCAGCAGGCAATGCTGGGGTCCACCGGCTGTATTTATGTTAGAGGGTCAATAAAGAACCTGTGTCGACCTACGCTCGTGCCTCTCCTCCACATCCTTCCCTTACACCCTCTACAACATCATGGTAAAGTTGACTACCCCAAAAAGAGATCTTCGATGGAGAAGAAGAATAAATAAATAAATAAATTCTAACAATTACAGTAGGGCTCTCGCCCACTGACATTATCAGTGGCTTGGGCCCTAAGAAGTGACTTCAGAAGAAAGTAGGAAACAACTAGAACTGGCAACTATGCTTAGTATATCACGGTTTATTGGGCCTGATGCAAGCACATGCCCCTTTACACAGCATGGAGATCATTGGGTGACCATTGAGAGATCAAAAATTGGCCTGATCGCTCAACAATCTCCTAAAGACTCATAAAAGCTTTTGCTGTGTAAATGTTTGGGAGCTCTTTGTGTGATCAAAAATTCAATTTTTTGTTACTTTTATGGTGAGCTATAGAAACCTTTGAAAGATACTTGAGAATTCATTGAGAGACCAGGAGAGATCCCCTAGGGATCAATGAGAGTTTTTTTTTTTATAGATTCATTTGTCGTTATCACTTCCATGACAATGGCATTAAAAGTGCATCCTCTGCAACCAAAGAGGTGACACACACAGCTGTTTGGTCATTGAACGCTTCTTGACCCCTCAACAGTTTCATCGATCTACCAATGTATCTTTCAGTGTACACTAAATCTTTCCACCCCAAAGGCAGAGATGGCTCAGATTAGAGAGGGATTGCTGAGCATTCGATAAAAGACCAATAGAGTTCATTGTAAAATCGCTGAAGGATCACTGGGAGATTGATGAGATTATTGAGTGCTTCTTGAGAGCTCCTTGAGAAATTGAGAGATCACTTCCCTTTGGTCATCGTTGAGAGATTGTCTTGGACGGAGTGAAAACTTTGAGGCCATGGAGATCACTGGAAAATCATTGAGAGGTCAATGAGAAATGAGGTATTTACCATTTCTTTTTTATCAGCCAAAACAGGTAGATGTTTTTATCTTGACATGTTCAGACTAATGTCTGCAGTCTTCCTGTGCCTTTGAACTAGGGATGTAATGATACACCTAATATCTGAGCCAATATTTTAAAATTTCCATATCAGCCGATGCTGATACAAAACCGATAAGGAGTTTGTGGCCTGAATAAATTCAACATACTTCTTTCCATGGTATCTGTGCAAGTGTTTAAGGTTTGAGGTGTTAAGAACATATCTGACAATCAGTCGGTTTAATTCTTGCTGGTTCACAAACTGTCCAGATGCATACAGTCATGTGAAAAAATTAGGACACCCTGTATAAGCCTGTGTGGGTTTTTGTTTTTTTGTTTTTTTAAGTTTTTGTAAAGGGTATACACGTCATTACAGCATTGCATTGTTTACATTTTCATCACATGTTCCCTTTTTTTTGTTATTTGACAACATTGGAAGAATAATTATTACAACACCCCTTTTTTTAAGTGAAAGAAAAAGTGAAATTAAAGAAAGAGCAAAAAAAAAAAGAGCAAAAAACAAAAAAATAAAATAAAATAAAAATAAATAAATAAAAATAAAAGAGCATCTGAGTAGCGTTGGAACAAAGAGCGGTGCCATTATTGAAATGGTATTTGTCAAAAATTAGATCTAATGGAAGACACATATGCGATCCAGGGTTGCCAAAAGTTCAAGAACCCATCCATGTCCTGTCTCAGTGCGAATGTCAACTTTTCCATTGAGTAAATGTCTTGAATCACGTTAATCCAATCTTCAGGTGTAGGACAATCCTTCAACATCCATTTTTTTGTTAGAGCTTTTTTACTTTTTAAAACAGTGAATAAGTATTTTTCTCCTCGTCTTTCCAGTGAGTCCGGTAGTAAACCCAAATACAAAGTTACAAAAGAAAAGGGAACTGTTATTTTGAATATTTTCCCCAATATTGTCTGTACATTAGTCCAATATTGGTGGATAACTGGGCATGACCAAAACACATGAAAATGATTTGCAGTCTCTTCACCACACAAGCGCCAACAATTCAACCCCTTATGAGTAAATTTGTTTTGTGCAGGTGTTCTGAAAAATCTTACCAAATTTTTCTATCCAAATTCTCTCCACTGCAGGGATGAGGTACTTTTCCATTGTTGTTTATTTAGCTTTTCCCATATTTCCAGTTGTAAAGTGAAATTCCCCTCTTTTTCCCATCTCTCTTTTATATATGATGTGTTGTCTCCTTTTAAGTCTTGAAGACCTTGGTATGTTTTAGAAATGTATCTGATCCCTGGGATCCCTTTATATGCCATTAAGAAGACCTTCAGAACACCTGACTGGGCCCTTTCCAAATCCTCCTTTTTAAGTATATTGTTTATGTGGTGTCTAAGCTGAAAGAACCTGTAAAGATCTTGATTTATTAGACCTTGTTTTTTCAAATCTTCAAAACTTCTTAAAATTTGCCCTTTAAAAAAATCGTAATATTTTATCAGTCCGTTCTCTTTCCACTTTTTAAATCTAGTGTCTGTTTTATTAGGAGTAAAGTCTTGATCATAGGCAATCCATTGCAGAAATCGATAGGGCTCTTTAGTTTGATTCTCTCTGACTATCTTAAACCAAATTTTTAGCGGGGTCTCTATCCACAGGTTAGTATTATTCAAAAGTTTAGGTAAGGCATTGTTCCCTATTATCGCCTGTAGGGGGATGTCACTTGTTATTTGGCATTCCATCTCCTTCCATTGTGCAGTGTAGACTGGGTTACATATCTCTACTAAAGTTTTAATTTGTGCGGCTTTAAAATAGTCCCTGATATTTGGCAGGGCGAGCCCACCTTTGTCTTTGTTTAGCTGTAGGGTTCTATATCTGATTCTTGGTCTCTTGCCCTGCCATATGAATCTTGAGATCCTTCTGTCCAGTTCTTGCCATGTTTTTTTGGGAGGTTCTACCGGTATTGTTTGGAAAAGGTATAGAAGACGTGGAAGTATATTCATTTTGACTGCTTCAATTCTTTGTGCAGTACCCAAGAATGGTATCATATTCCATCTTGCTAGATCAGATTTTATTTTTGCCACCAGTGGATCATAGTTTAGTGTTATAATTTTGTTGAGTTGTTTCGGGATATTGACCCCCAGATATTTCATAGATTCCATCTCCCAGTTAGTTTTGAGTTTGCTTAGTAAATATTGATTTGGGTCATAGTTGAATGTTAAAACTTGGATTTTATGCATGTTTAGTTCGTACCCCGATAAATCTCCATACTCTGAAAAAACTGAGATTAGTTCTGGAAAAGAGGTGTTCGGCTGCCCCAGGTATATTAAAATGTCATCAGCAAAGAGTGCTATTTTATGTTCCTTCTGACCAAGTGTAATACCTTGAATTTTTTGATTCTGTCTTATCCATTGGCTCAGAGGTTCTATGAAGATTGCAAAGAGCAGTGGAGACAAGGGGCAGCCCTGACGACATCCTCTTTCCAGCTCAAAAGATGATGATAAATTACCGTTAATCCTTATTTTAGCTGTAGGTTTTTTATATAATGCCTGGATAGGGCTAATGAAGTTGTTACGAAAATTGAAACTGGATAAGATTCTATATAGGAAAGACCAGTCGACCGAATCGAATGCTTTTTCAGCATCTAATCCCAATATGACTGCATTTAAGTTATATTTTTTTATATGATGAATTATGTGTAAAGCGCGTCTAATGTTGTCTTGTGTCTGTCTTTGTCTTATAAAACCTGTTTGGTCTAAATGAATTAAGTCTGTCAGTATATTTTCTAACCTTTTGGCAAGGATAGTGGTAAAAAGCTTATAGTCCTGATTTAATACACTGATTGGTCTGTAGTTGGAGCATTCTAGTTTATCCTTTTCAGGTTTAGGTATGACTGCAATGACCCCTTCTCTCCAGGAGGGGGGGATTTCCCCTGTGTGGAAGACATAGTTAAATGTTTTCAGGAGGAGAGGAGATAGTTGCTGTTTAAAGGTTTTGTACCACTCTGCTGTATAGCCATCTGTTCCTGGGAATTTGTTAGCTTTAAGTTTCATAATTGCTTTTTCCAATTCTTTAGGTTGTATTTCTGACAGTAGTGTAGTGTTTTATTTTGAGACTCAGTAAGTTGGGGAAGGTTTAATGTGTTTAGGAATGCTTCGGATGCGCTTTTATGATTTTGGAGGGAGTACAAGTTCTTATAGTAGTTCTCGAAGCTTTTAAGAATATCCTGAATTCTAAATTTTATTTCCTTTGATACTGGGTCTCTGATTTTGTAGATTGCTCTCTCCGTTTGTTGTTTCCTCAATTTATAGGCTAGTAATTTTGCCGATTTGCTGCCTGCTTCATAGTATTTTTGTTTCAGAAATGTAAGTTTCTTCTGGATTTCTATTGTGTAGATCTCATTTATTTGTTTTTTAATTTCCTTAATTTTGAGCGAGTCATTAGAATGAGTGTTGTCTTTGTGCTCTTTTTCTAGGTTCTTAAGTTCTGACTCTAATGTGGTTAGTTTTTCTTGTCTCAGTTTCTTTTGGGTTGCCAGTTTTGCAATAATCTTTCCCCTTATTACCGCTTTGCATGCGTCCCACAGTATTAAAGGGGATACTTCTCCATTATCATTTTCTTCCAAATATCTGAGAATATCTGATTCCAATTCATCTTTCAGCGATCCTTTCAGGACATTTGAATTTAACCTCCAAGAAAATGTATTATTTGTGTATTTTTGGATACTTAAGTCCATATAGATCGGACTGTGGTCAGAGAGATCCATCAGTCCTATTTTACATGTTTTTACTCTTCTAATGTCTCTATTAAACATAAAAAATAGTCAATCCTTGAGTATGATGAATGTGGTGCTGAGTAAAATGTATAATCTTTTACACTGGGGTTGAATTCCCTCCACACATCACAGATTCCCATTTCTTTTAGTAGCATCCGAGTTTTCCTACTTTGAGTGTTATTTTGATGTGGAGAATTACCTGATGCATCCCAGTATGGATTCAGTCTTAGATTGAAGTCTCCACCACATATCACTAAACCTTGGGCTTTAGTTATCATTAGGTCAAATACATTTTTATAAAATTTCCAGTTAGCCCCTGGAGGTGCATATACATTCAGCAGGGTGATATCTTCTCCCTCTAGCCGCCCAAGTACCAAACTGTATCTCCCTTCTTTATCTTTTTCTGATTTTTTTTCAAATGTAATTTTGGTTGAGATCAATGTCGCTACTGCCCTCCTCCTCCCTGACTTATATGAAGATGAAGAGATCATTTTAAACCCTTGTCTATTGAGTTTAGTGTGCTCCATGTCTGTTAGGTGGGTTTCTTGTAAAAATATTATTCCTGCTTTGTCTTTTTTCATTTTGCCTAGAATCTTGGATCTTTTAACTGGATTCAGGATCCCTTTTATATTATATGAGATTATTTTGGTTACACCCTGTTTCTCCATTGTGTTGTCTTATTTAGTATAACAGTGTGGTGGTCCTCTTTTATGCTACTCAGAAACTGAAAGAACATTAAGAACATAACAACCATTAAGAACATAGTGTATAAAACTTTAAAACAAAAAACTGACAAAAGAACTTCCAGAGCTGAGGTCTTTTTAGAGACCCTGGAAGAGCCTTGATGGAGTGTAGGCTCTGAGGGAAATTCCTCAAACTCTGTTACGTGTTGAGGGCCCTCTCTTACCCCTGTAAGTTGTCCCATGTTTTTAACGTGAATTTCAGATCCCAATCCAAACTTGTAATGATTTTTTTTTTTTTATGCCTATACCCTATGAAATTGTGTGCACCCTCCCACCACCATCACAGCAAACAGTCACGTTAATACAGTATTTGTTAGTGTGGGGAGAACATGTGGATCATTGTCACATTTCTATTTTAACAAGTTTTTTTTTTTAAAGACTTATTTGTTTCTAATATTATGACTGTTCCATGAAATGTTTTACCACATGCTGATTCTCCATCTCTTTTAATGTTTGTTACCTTGTAGGAGGGGGGTTGGATGTGCAGACTGACTAAAAAAATCATTATTCCCTCCTGTAAACGGCCAGTTTTTCCTTGTAGCTCTGGGGCTGGGTTTCCCGCTGCTGGCCCGTGGATTTTGAGGGTCTCTGGGTGGAACACGTTTGAGCCTCGATTCTTTCGATCGGGTCTGCTGCGGGTTTAAACACCGTTACCGGGAGCCCTCTTCTCGCCATATCCGTGGTTGCTTCTTCCGCCGAGTTATAGAGACATGTCTCTTCCCCGTAGAAAACCCTCAGCTTCGCCAGAAATGGTGTCTGGAAGTGCAGTTTTTTCTCTCGTAGTACCTTTTTAGCGTCGTCGTATTCCCGACGCTTTTTAAGGACCCCCGGGGCGTAATCGTGTTCCACGAAAACTTTTCTCTCTTGGTGCATAAATCCTTTTTTCTGCCAAGCCAGTCTTACAACCTCTTCTTTTATTTTGGAGTTGGAAAACTTCACAATCACCGATCATGGAGGCGCTTCCGCCGCCGGCCTAGGGGCTAATGTATGGTGCGCCCTTTCTATCTTCAAGTCGGTGGTTTGGGGAATATCCAACTTCTCTCTCAGTAAGGATTCCACGCATGCCGCCATTGTGGTGAAACCATCCCCGACTCCTTCTTTCAGACCATGAATTCTTATGTTGTCTCTTCTCAGTCTTCCTTCGTGGTCGGTTAGCTTAGCCTCTAGTCTTGACTGCCTTTTGTGTAGATCCAGTACGGTATCTTCAAGCCCTTTTATTCTTTCCTCTGCTTCCAAGATTCGGTCCTCAGCCTGGTCCACTCTGCTGTTTTTCCTTTTTAATTCTTCTTTGATTTCACAAAATTCGGCCCAACACTCTCGGCGAAATCGTCTTAGTTCTTTAAGTACCATTTTCAAGCTAACCTTTTTGTTAGCTTTATTCAGCTCCTTGTCTTCTGAATGGAAATCCTTCGGATCAGATTCTTCGGCCGATGCGTGTCCTGGCCTGGTAAATGTCGATTTCTTCTGTTTTCCTTTAGGCATAATGACTTTGTCTTTTGATTTTCACTCTTCCAAAAATCCATTAAATCTGATTTTCAAGATATTTTCTTGGATTGGGTCTGGGAGCTTCAGCGTTAAGCTGCTATCACCATGGTGTCCAGACCGGAAGTCGCCTGTGTGTTTTTTAACATACTTGGACCTATGGATATTTAATATCAATGTTAAAAATACTGGGAGATTCATGTAATACAGCTAAACAATTAAAATGAATTAAAAACTTTTTTTCAAATTTTCTGTAAAATGTAATTCTAAACAAATAGTGAGGAATAAATTAGGACTGCACTGTTACAACTGAACTTTAGGGTTTTTTTTAATATACAGACGTGGACAAAATTGTTGGTACCGCTCTGTTAATGAAAGAAAAACCCACAATGGTCACAGAAATAACTTGAATCTGACAAAAGTGGTAATAAATAAAAATTCTATGAAAATTAACCAGTGAAAATCAGACAATGCTTTTGAATTGTGGTTCAACAGAATTATTTTAAAAAACAAACTCATGAAACAGGCCTAGACAAAAATGATGGTACCCCTAGAAAAGATTGAAAATAATGTGACCATAGGGACATGTTCAACCAAGATGTGTCCTCTAATTAACATCACAGGTGTCTACAAACTTGTAATCAGTCAGTCGGCCTTAAAGGGTGACAAGTAGTCACTGTGCTGTTTGGTGACATGGTGTGTACCACACTAAACATGGACCAGAGGAAGCAAAGGAGAGAGTTGTCTCAGGAGATTAGAAAGAAAATTATAGGCAAGCATGTTAAAGGTAAAGGCTATAAGACCATCTCCAAGCAGCTTGATAGATAGATAGATCTTTAATTGTCATTGTCACAGGTACAATGAAATTCAAAGTGCTCTCCAGTCAGTGCCCCATTTATAAAAACATTGCCCCATTATAAAAAACATAAAAATCAGATAAAATAATAATTAAAAAGAATAAATAACAAGCCACATTCACACAGACATCAACACAGGACATCATGCACACACAGTCATTGCAAGGAGCATTCAACAACATACGATCATGTCCATTTAGCACATTACTTCCTCATTTTATTCAGAATGGTTATTGCTGTTGGATAGAAGCTGTGTTTGAGTCTGTTTGTCCTTGTGTTCATTTGTCTATATCGTTTCCCAGATGGCAGTAGTTCAAACAATGAGTGTCCAGGATGTGACGTATCCTTTAAAATATTTTGAGCCTTCTTCTGGCAACGGGAGCGGTGTAGGTCTTCCAACGTGAGGAGAGGGCAGCCAATGATCTTCTGGGCGGTGTCAATGACCCTCTGGAGTGCTTTCCTCTGAGCTGCTGTACAACTACTGTACCAGATGCATATACAGTATATTAATATGCTTTCAATAGAAGCTTGATAAAAGGACACCAGCAGTCTCTGTATGATGTTCTCCTTCCTGAGAATTCTCAAGAAGTACAGTCTCTGCTGGGCCTTTTTCACCAGCTCAGAGGTGTTCACACTCCAGGACAGGTTCTCCTCTATGTGGACTCCCAGGAAACGGAAGTCAGCTACCCTCTCTACACAGTCCCCGTTGATGATGAGAGGGGAAATCTCTGTCTTCTTCCTCCTGTAGTCTATTATCAATTTTTTAGTCTTAGAGGTGTTCAGGAGAAGGTTATTCTCTTTACACCATGACGACAGCCGCACCACCTCATCTCTGTAAGCAGACTCGTCCCCCCCACGAAATGAGACCCACCAAAGTAGTGTCGTCTGCAAACTTCACGATGGTGTTATTGTGATGGGCGGGGGTGCAGTCGTGTGTATACAGACAGTAGAGCAGGGGACTCAGCACACAGCCCTGGGGGGATCCAGTACTGAGGCTTAGGGCCGTAGATGTATGATGGCCCACCCTGACTCTCTGTCTGCGACCAGAGAGGAAGCTGCTGATCCACATACAAATAGCCTGAGGAAGCCCCAGGTCTCCCAGCTTGACCACCAGTTTGTGTGGAAGAATGGTGTTAAATGCAGAGCTGTAATCCACGAAGAGCATCCGTACATAGCTCCCCTGCCACTCCAGGTGGGCTAGAGTGGCATGGAGTGCTGTGGCCACCGCATCCTCTGTGGATCGATTCGCTCTGTAGGCAAACTGGTGGGAGTCCATACTGCGAGGCAGGGCTGCTATGATATGACTACGGACCAACCTTTCAAAGCACTTCATCACCACTGGGGTGAGTGCGACTGGTCTGTAGTCATTGAGGCTAGAAATGTGAGGTTTCTTGGGTAAGGGGACTATGGTGGAGGACTTCAGGCAAGATGGGACAGTGGACTGTGCCAGGGATTGGTTGAAAATCTTAGTAAAGACTCCAGCCAGCTGATCTGCACAGTCCCTCAGCACACGTCCCGGGACACCGTCCGGACCCGCTGCTTTTCTTGGGTCAATGGACCGCAGGGTGCGCCTCACCTCATGTTCCTCCAAAGTGAGGAACGTACTGCTGTGGGCCTGGTGTAGGTTGGCTGAGACAGGTGCAGCGACCTCAAAGCGGGCAAAGAAGATATTCAGCTCCTCCGCCAGTGTGAGGTCACCTACCGTGGTTCCCGTGGTTACCGTGGTTCCCGGATTCGTTCGATAGTTGGCCAAGTGCTGGATGCCCCGCTACACCTGCTGGCTATTATTGCTGTCCAGATGGTCCTCAATCCTCCTCCTATAGTCTGCCTTAGCCTCTCTGATGCCCCTCTTCAGGTTGGTCCGAGCTGTGCTGTAAAGTTCGCTGTTACCAGACCTGAAGGCGATGTTTCTCTCCCTCAGCAGTTGCTGGACCTCCCAGTTCATCCAGGGCTTCTGGTTAGGGAAGATGCGGATCCGTTTGTTCACTGTGATAGTGTCTATGCAATTCTTAATATAGCACAGCACACTATCTGTGAACAGCTCCAGGTCCTGATGCTCAAAGACTTCCCAATTTGTCCTATCGAAGCAATCCTGCAGCTGCTGGGAAGCATCCTCCGACCATATGGCAACAGTCCTAGAGATGATGGGAGCAGTTTTCCTGAGGGGGGCGTATGCAGGAATTAATAGCATGGACAGATGGTCAGACTGGCCCAGATGTGGTAATGGTCTAGCCCTATAGCCCAGTTTGATGTTTGAATAGACCTTGTCCAGAGTGTTCACTCCCCTAGTAGCACACTTGACATGCTGATGGAATTTAGGGAGTGCTGCCTTTAAATCTGCATGATTGAAATCCCCCGCTATAACTTGCACGGCGTCAGGGTAAATACTCTGTGTATAGCTAATGCTAGCATGTAGCAATCCGATAGCTAAGTTAGCATTAGCATCCAGTGGAATGTACACAGCCGTTGCCAAAACTACAGTAAACTCCCTCGGGAGATAAATAGGTCTGCAACAGTCAGATACTCTATGTCCAGTGAGCAGTGACTTTCCATGATCACTGAGTTAGTACACCAGCTGTTATTAACGTACACACAGAGCCCTCCTCCTCTGCTTCCTCTCCCTCCGCCGCCTGCGTCTCCTCCCCGCTGGGATGGTAATCCACGGAGAGCCGGGACTCCTCGCTACTTCCACCGGGATCTTGTGTAAGTAGAGAAACTCACTTGTTACTTTCCCCTTGTAGCATATTCCAATCTTCAGAATATCATGCCGGCTATAGGTGATATTTGCTCGGCAAAATGTGCACAGAACAAACACGTAAAACAAAAAAAAAACACATCCAAATACCGCTCCGACTGGTGAACCATTTAGCTGCTGCAACTATGTGCGCCGCCATTGCAATCTGCAACTTTTGATGTTCCTGTGACTACAGTTGCACATATTATTCAGAAATTTAAGATCCACAGGACTGTAGCCAACCTCCCTGGACGTGGCCGCAGGAGGAGACAGATAATACAAATGGTAACAAAAGAGCCCAGAACAACCTCTAAACACATTCATGGTGACCTCCAAGGTCAAGGTACATCAGTGTCAGATCACACCATCCATCGTTGTTTGAGCCAAAGTGGGCTTCATAGGAGACGACCAAGGAGGACACCACTGTTGAAAACAAATCATAAAAAAGCCAGACTGGAATTTGCCAAATTGCATGTTGACAAGCCACAACGCTTCTGGGAGAATGTCCTATGGACAGACGAGACAAAACTGGAACTGTTTGGCAAGGCACATCAGCTCTGTGTTCACAGACACAAAAATGAAGCATACCAAGAAAAGAACACTGTCCCTACTGTGAAACATGGAGGAGGTTCTGTTATGTTCTGGGGCTGCTTTGCTGCATCTGGCACAGAGTGTCTTGAATCTGTGCAGGGTACAATGAAATCTCAAGACTATCAAGGTATTCTAGAGAGAAATGTGCTGCCCAGTGTCAGACAGCTTGGTCTCAGTCGCAGGTCATGGGTCTTGCAACAGGATAATGACCCAAAACACACAGCTAAAAACACCCAAGAATGGCTAAGAGCGAAACATTGGCCTAATCCTATTGAACATCTGTGGAAGGAGCTGAAACATACCGTCTGGAGAAGGCACCCTTCAAACCTGAGACAACTGGAGCAGTTTGCTCATGAGGAGTGGGCCAAAATACCTGCTGAGAGGTGCAGAAGTCTCATTGACAGTTACAGAAATCGTTTGATTGCAGTGATTGCCTCAAAAGGTTGTGCAACAAAATATTAAGTTAAGGCTACCATCATTTTTGTCCAGGCCTGTTTCATGAGTTTGTTTTTTAAAGTAATTCTGTTTAACCACAATTCAAAAGCATTGTCTGATTTTCAATGGTTAATTTTCATAGAGTTTTTATTTATTACCACTTTTGTCAGATTCAAGTTATTTCTGTGACTATTGTGGGTTTTTCTTTCATGAACGGAGGGGTACCAACAATTTTGTCCACGTTTGTATATACATTTTGTCATTTATTAAAGGTGGACTATGTAGAAATTGCTGGTGATTACTGGTAACACCAGATGGCAGTAATGGACCTTCATCCACTAGGCTGAAGGGAATTTGACAAAGTTTTTTACTGATGACCCATGATCACTTCAAGTTTTCCTACTCCAAGTGAACCAATGGTTAACAGAGAGGTACCGTTACATGCTCTGCCCTGGTCTAGAAATTAACCTTTGACTCTGAGATGGAAACTTGCTTATATACCCACAGTAACCACCCTGCTGGTTTAGAGTGCTATCTATCACTTTGTCAACCCAGCAGAAATCATAAATTGATTTATAGCTCTGCAAAAATTATCATATTTGGCATGGCAGCAAAAGAGATCTTTACACTCTAATTACATTTTTAGGTATTTCTGGAATATTTGAAAGTAGACAAAATTGCATATTCTACCTTTAAGCTTATAAATTCACATTTATCTCTATTAAATAAAGATAATAATAGAAGATGCTAAGCTGTAACATTTATACTGTATATCAGCATAAGATTAACAGCAGAAAGGTGGTAAATTGTGTTAATTGTAGGGGTGTTGGCGTTATTGCGTTAATCGCCTATTAACGCTTTGCCCCTGTTAACGGCGACAAATTTTGTGATCGCGGTTAACAGCAGTTAATGGCAGTTAACGGCAGAAAGCGCAAACAGTACTTTTTAGCCTAGCGGCTCTCCATACCAAAGCCGCTCTGGCTACAGACACTGTGCGTGCCATGCAGACATTGCGAAGTCAAGCAAGCTGGACTACAGCCATGGAAATCCCCAAAGTGCTGTCATGTTTAAGTTTACAACGTTATCTGTCGGTGCTGTCACCTAGATAATTGTTACAGCCTCCTCCAAAACTTTGCCTGGATGTTGGGTTGTTCTTCTTCTGTGGAAGCTGGCTAGCTGGCTAGTAGCTACATGCTAGATTGTAGCTGACCTCCAGCAGCTGACACAGACAGAAATTTGCCCGTTTTCATCCTCATAGCTTTGGGTCCAACTGTTGGTGAGTACCAGTCTAAAAAAAATTCTCAAGCTAGGGAGTTAGGGAGTTAAGGGGCGCTTGCGCACGCAGCGATCGGCAGCTGGTGGCTTGTCACCGGACTGCAGAACAAATCTACCTACGGGTACAAAATAAGTCAAAAAAAAAAAAAAAAAAAAAGCTGTGTTCCTAATGTCCATTCACTCCCCCGCCATTTTTGCAGCATGGTGGGGTGTCATCACAGGCAAGATAGTTGTTTATGTTTGCAGTTTTTCTGCTAAAAGGGAAATTGTGTCTGTTGTGACACACGAGGTCCATGGTTTTGTGTTGATCTGCTTAAAAGTTGTGGATGTTTGCTATGGGAGAAAGAGCAAGCTCCATTTGTGACTGCTGGTTGGTTGGATGCTGAGTTGTGTTGCAGTGACATTAATGAGCCCTGGCATTTCTTTGTTTGCACATGCAGTCTACTTTTGAGAATTTTTGGAGAATATTCTGGATAGTTTTTTTTTTTCATTTTGGATATGTTGAGAGCTTTAATATACCTGCAGGTGAAGACAGCAACCATATTTGTCCACTCCTGTGTTCATAACAGTATGACAAACTTGAAAAAATTACCAACTTAAGGTACACTGTAGCTGTATGTAAAAACACGCGATTATTAATTGCAATTAACTCAACATTCCAAAAGATTAATCACAATTAAAAACTTTAATCATCCAACACCACTAGTTAATTTTAATCAGACCAAATAGCAGCATTAATGTAATGCATGTAATATCAAATAACACCTAATAAACTTCATCAGCTTTAAAAATGACTCAATAAATTACAAGGGACACTCTGAACTCTGAAAAGATCACAGAAAAAATCCATTCATAAAAGATGTGAGTTTATGTCCAGTGGGATTTTGATGAGTCTGTTATGAAGCCCTAATGAACAGTCAGACACCCGTCCTCTGTCACAGCTCTGGCATAAAGTTGCTGTTTTAGTCATTTTCTGTAACATGTAATTGTGACTGATGAAATATCTACCGAGTGTAAGTTAACATGCCAGAACAAAAAAGAATAAGTTAATAAAGTCCTAATTAATTAATAACTTTCCTCATGACAGACATCAGAGAGATGAGAACTTCTCTTGAATCCTTTTTTATTATGATTATTATTTATCTTTTATCTTTGCAAAGATTAAATTTAGCCCTAATGGGGGCAAACCACCAAAGATCTTCTCAATAGCAAGAGTGTTAACTCCATCAGTCTAAAGTTTTCGAAAGATTTTATGAGGGGTAGATATGCAGAACAGAAAAAAAAACCACGTATTTGTTTATAAGTCTTTCATGCAGTATTCATTTATTTTTATGCTGTCTTTGTTTGCAGTGATATATTTTTGTTTAGTTTATCTCTTTTTTTAATCAACCAACAACCATCTTGCCTCCAACATAACATCCCTGCATGTAGGCTCCACACACACACACACACACACACACACACACACACACACACACACACAGAGCAGCGCTGTGGTGCAGCATGAGGTAGAGTCAGCACCAGAGATGTTTACAGAAGCAGTTTTAAAGACACCCACCAGTGGCTATAAATCCCCTATAAAAACAAATCTACATTGTCTGAAATTGTATTTTATGCCCTTTTTTCTACGAACAAAACCATTCATTATCTTACAGTTTCATGTCAAAATCTTTTCACATACCCCCTTCAAATGCCAGAATCAGTGGCTAGGCCCAACCCACAAGGCTAATAGTGGCTAGTGCTACATTAAAAGCATAATTTCCCCATTGTGGGACTAATAAAGGTTTATCTTATCTTATAAATCCTGTGATGAAAAGACTTACCGGTTGAAGGATACCCAGTTGTATGCACAGTGACCCAGGATAATGACTGAAACTGCATCGGTCCTTAAAACCGATACTGACTTGGTACTGACCCCAGCAGCTGTAATTTCCCAGTTTGGGATCAATAAAGTACATCTATCTATCTATCTAAAAGCAGCCTAATGGTAAAACCCATCTTAATTTGGGTCAAGTTTTCAAAGCAACTAGCCCAAAAATGCTAACTGGCCAGAGGCTACCTTCAGGTAGGCCAGAGAGTTCTGACTGGCTCAACATTACCCACATGCCAGCAGTTGTATACAGATACGTCACCAAAAACGCTTCGTCTAAACTCACTTTCTTGCCGGGGGTGGGGCTTATGTGAAACTTTAAAGCAAAAAAAAACAACAGACATTTGAGTGATTTCACTCTACTCTGTAAGTCACAAAAAATATGTTACAGACATGTTAACAAGGAAAAAAGTTGATTTATCACTTTAAAAGGAGTTTATTGGTTTACATTATGTTTTAATTGGTCTTTTTCTTATTTTTTTATTGCTTCCTGATACCAGTCATTTTGCTTGGATCAAACCCGATATCGGATCGGCCCATCCCTACTACGAACCACACTGTGCTACACACCCACTGTGAAATTTAAGATAAGCCTTTATTAGGCTTATCTGTGAAATTTGTGAAATTGTGAAATTTGGTAGAGGATCGGTGATGATTTGGGGATGCTTCAGCAAGGATGGAATTGAGCAGATTTGTCTTTGTGAAGGACGCATGACTGAGTGTTCTCCAACACTGAGGACTGTTTTTTCTAGCAGGACAATGCTCCATGCCACGCTGCCATTCCATCAAAGTGTGGATAGCAGGTCCCCAAACTGAGTCCATGTCACAGCCAGCCCAGCCGCCACACCTGAACCCCACTGGAAACCTCTGGAAAGTGATCAAGAGGAAGATTGATGGTCACAAGCCACCAAACAAAGCTGAGCTGCTTGAATTCTTTGTGGCAGAAAGCCACTCAAAGATCTTTATTGATCACTATGAAAGCTGCAAAAAACTGAATTTTTGATCACACAACAATCTCCCAAACATTTACACAGAAACGGCTTTTTCAGTGCTTTAGGAGATCTTTCAGAGATTGGGACAATTTTGATCTCAATAGTCATCCAATGATGTTTGTGCTGTGTAAAGGGGCCCTTAGATACTTAGATACAGTCTGATGAGGGACGAGTAATGTTGTATAGAATTTCAGTCACTGACTCTGAATCACTCCTGGATATTCAGAGCCCACGAACAGGTTTTGGGGAGAAACACTAGATTCTAACTGGTCTAACAAAAACCAAACATACAGCATTTCCTCGCAATGTTACTATCACTTATGTAAAACAAAACTGAACCACTTCAACACAGATCTCCCATAATTCTCCACAGGAAGTGTGTGATGGAGTGGGAGGAGCCTCACGACAGCACACTGTGCTGCATGCAGACAGACGGAAATCACATGATAGCCAGCGGCTCCTCGTACTACGGTGTGGTTCGCCTCTGGGACAAACGACAGACAGAATGCCTTCAGGTGGGTACACATCCATCCTGAGTGTTGACTTTATGTGCAGAGAATCACTGAATGTTTGACAGAAAACAGCTAACATGTTTCTGTAGTAATGGGAGTTTTGTTGTTGTTGTCCAGTACTTCCAGCTGAGCTCTGACCCCGTGAGCAGCCCGGTTTACTGCCTGAGGTTCAGCAGCTCTCACCTCTATGCAGCCCTGGCCACCGCCCTGCACTCACTGGACTTCAGACAAAACCCCACCTACATCAGATGACACACATTTAGATCTGGATAAAGATGTACTTTTTCTCAATAAATGTTTTCACATGAACCATTGTGCTGTTTTACTTGGTTGGTTCAATTCAACTTTATTTATATAGCACCATTTCACAACACCAGTCATCTCATAGCACTGTCAAACTGTAGGGGAAAATCCCACAATTGCAGAAAGACCCCAGCAATCAGGCGATCCCCTGTGTGCAGCACTTGGTGACATTGGAGAGGAAAAACTCCCTTTTAGCAGGAACTAAACCTCCAGCAGAACCAGGCTCAGGGAGGGGCAGTCATCTGCTGCGACTGGCTGGGGGGTGACAGGGTAGAGAAGAAGAAAAGAACAGACCTGTAGAGAGCAAATGTTTGATTGATGGACCTTGGAAGAACATTCTGTAATGGGATCCAGTCAACATTCCTGCAGCCATCAGCACCCACACCCTGAATTTCCCAAAACCGACTGTTCTGGGAATGTTAAAAATCTCTGAATTACTGTGACAGGATGTCTGTTAAAGCGTTGGACGACTTGGTCCCAGGCCGCTGAGAAGGCAGAGAAACACATTGTTTATTGTCTCCCTCTGTATTGACTAAGTCTGCTGGGTGTTTAATGAGCAGATATCCTCTCTCCTCTTGTGTCTGTCTGCACGGTCTTGACGCACATCTATCAAGCTGGCTTTGCTTGAGTGTGAGGCTCGTATGGCGTGGATTTTAAGATAAGATAAGATAAGATAAGATAAGCCTTTATTAGTCCCACAACGGGGAAATTCCAGGATTGCAACAGCACAGGGATAGCAACACTCAGAGCAACAATCAGAAGGCAAGAAAAAAAAAAAAAAAAAAAAAACATTATTTTGTCGTCCTTTTTAGTCTGTTGGGGCGTGCGTGTGCAGCTGGGGTTTTGTATCCATGTTGGCTGTGCACAATGTGCTGCTCAGGATCTGACCTTCCGTTCAGGAGGTGGGGCCGCCAATGCAGCATGCCAGGATGGGGCGAGAGAAGAAGAGGAGGAAGAGAAGGGGATTGGCGGTGGGGGTGGTGAGCATAAGAGTTCCTTTTCTTGCCTTCGTGTAGTCGTTGTTTTCATTGCTGGAGTGCCCGTGCTCTTCTTTTTCTCCTGCTCTGTATGGTTGGTGTGTGGACTGGCATGTTGGCATATTTGTGCGGCCTGTCAGGTTGGGGTGGGACTGCAGGTCATGTTTCTGTGCATGCATCAAATGCTGATGTATTCCATTCATTCTACCCCCCTGCCAGTCTGTGATTTTATTTTATGTGTAACCGGTCCGTGAGCTGGAGACCACTACGGTAAAGGATAACAATTTTCAGTTGCTCAAATATTCTGGGAATGGTCTCTAAAGGGTACCAGAATGTTCGCTTTATCCCATTCTGGTATGTTCTGTTATGGTAATTCAGGATAGTTATCTCAGTGTCCCCAGAAGGGTCAGTTTTGGTTAAATACAGTATGTGGTTCTGGGAATGTTCCACAAACATTCACTGTATACAGCAGTGGTCCCCAACCACTGGGTTGTGACCTGGTACCAAGTCATGGACCACTTGGTACTGGGACACAAAGAGCCACAGAGAATTTTTTTTTTATTCTGTTCCTCTTTATTGACTATCGAAGTGTTTTATTTTGAAAATTTACTGGATATTCTCTTCCTGCCTGTCGTGTTTGTGCAGTGTTATGGCCCAACTGGGCCAAAGCCAGAATTGCGTATTTTACCTGGGCTCTCAAGTCCATTTCGACCCTCTGTCGTCAAGGTGGATGAACCTGTAGTCGTTTTTGCCCTTGGGGGAGGGGGGGTGGTAGACATATACCTATATCCCAGGTTGGGATTTCAACCCAAGACAGCATGATCTGAATCCTCCCACTCGTACCACTGAGCCAAAGAGGAATTCCTCTACCAGCACTGAGCTAGTAGTGGAGGTGAACCTTAAGGCGTGAGGAAACTGCACCACTGACTAATCTTTTATGGAGGAGGGATCTGTAACAGCGGTCTTGACACATAGCTATCTCAGTAGTTAGCAGTGATGCTTGAAAATCAAATCTGCGAGCTAGCTATCCATCCATCCATCTTCTACCACATTCCTGGAGGTCCGGGTCGCGGAGACAGCAGTTCAAGCAGAGAAGCCCAGGCATTCCTCTCCCCAGCCACCTGCTCCAGCTCTTCAGAGAGGATACCAAAGCGTTCCCAGACCAACTGGGAGATGTAGTCTCTCCTGCGAGTCCTGGGTCTACCCTGGGGTCTCCTCCCAGTGGGACGTGCCCAAAACACCTCAAGTGGGAGGTGTCCAGGAGGCATCCTGATCAGATACCCAAACCACCTCAACTGGCTCCTTTTGGCTAGCCAAAATGAATAAAAACCAGCCATTGTTAGAGCGTTTGAAAGTTACTTTCTGACCACAAAACACCCATGGACAACAGGGAGTCAATCCCCAACTCTTTTACGAGCATGCCATGTGAGTCAGTCCTGCTTACACAACCCTCCCTAGAAGTGACCGCCTCACTGCAAAGAAATAACCTTCTGAATGGGAGTTTTTAATCACACACTGTGCTTTTATGCATTCCACCCATCCATCCATCCATCTTCTGCTGCTTTTCCGGAGGTCCAGGTCGCGGAGGCAGCAGTTCAAGCAGAGAAGCCCAGACTTCCCTCTCCCCAGCCACTTGCTCCAGCTCTTCAGAGAGGATACCAAGGCATTCCCAGACCAGCTGGGAGACATAGTCTCTCCAGTGAGTCCTGGGTCTGCCCCGGGGTCTCCTCCCAGAGGGACATGCCCGAAACACCTCAAGTGGGAAGCGTCCAGGAGGCATCCTGATCAGATGCCCATACCACCTCAACTGGCTCCTTTCAATGTGGAGGGGCAGCGGTTCTACTCTGAGCCTCTCCCAGATGACTGAGCTCCTCACCCTATCTCTGAGGGTGAGTCCAGCAATCCTGCAAAGAAAGCTCATTTCAGCAGCTTGTATCCGCGATCTCGTTCTTTCGGTCATTACCCAAAGCTCATGACCATAAGTGAGAGTAGGAACGTAGATTGACTGGTAAATCAACAGCTTTGCCTTAGAGTTCAGCTCCCTCTTCACCACAACAGACCGGTACAACGTCCACATCACTGCAGATGCTGCTCCGATCCGTCTGTGAATGTCTCGCTCCGTTCTCCCCTCACTCGTGAATAAGACCCCAAGATACTTAAACTCCTCCACTTGGGGCAGGAGCTTGTCGCCAACCCGGAGAGGACAATCCACTTTTTTCCAGCTGAGGACCATGGACTCGGACTTGGAGGTACTGATTCTCATTGCAGCCGCTTCACACTCAGCAGCAAACCATCCCAGTAAGACCTGTAGGTCATTGCTGGATGAAGCCAGCAGGACATCATCTGCAAACAACAGAGATGAAATCCTGTGGTCACCAAGCATGACGCCCTCCGTTCCCTGGCTGAGCCTAGAAATCCTGTCCATAAAAATTATGAACAGGATCGGTGACAAAGGGCAGCCCTGGCGGAGTCCAACTCTCACTGGGAATGAGTCCAACCGAGTGTTGGCAGTACGAACCACACTCTCACAACGGTTGTACAGAGACCGAATAGCTCGTAACAACAAGCCTGATACCCCATACTCCTGAAGCACCCCCCCACAGAAAACCACGAGGGATGCGGTCAAATGCCTTCTCCAAGTCCACAGAACACATGTAAACTGGTTGGGCAAACTCCCATGAACCCTCGAGGGTTCTCAAGAGGGTAAAGAGCTGGTCCGATGTGCCACGGCCAGGATGAAAACCACATTGCTCCTCCTGAATCCGAAGTTCAGCCAACAGCCAGACTCTCCTCTCCAGTACCTTGGCATAGACCTTCCCAGGGAGGCTGAGGAGTGTGATCCCTCTAAAGTTGGAGCACACCCTTCAGTCTCCTTTTCTGAAGAGAGGAACCACCACCCCGGCTTGCCATGCCAAAGGCACAACCCCCGACCTCCATGCAGTGTTGCAGAGGCGTATCAACCATGACAGCCCTACAACATCCAGGGCATTGAGGTACTCAGGGCGAATCTCGTCCACCCCCGGGGCCCGACCACCAGGGATTTTTAACCACCTTGGCGACCTGAGCCCCTGTGATAGGCGAGTTGTCCCCCTCGTCCACATACCCTGCTTCCTCTCTGGAAGGCGTGTCAGTGGGATTGAGGAGATCCTCAAAGAATTCCTTCCACTGCCCAACGATATCCCCAGTCGAAGTCAGCAGTGCCCCATCCGCACTATACACAGTGTGGACAGGAAGCTGCTTCCCCCTCCTGAGCCGCTGGACAGTTTACCAGAATCTCTTTGAGGCCGACCGAAAGTCTTGTTCCAAGGCCTCACCAAACTCCTCCCATACATGAGTTTTTGCTTCAGCAACAACCCGAGGGGCACGCTGCTTGGCCTACTGGCACACCTCAGCTGCTTCGGGAGTTCCACAAGCCAACCAAGCTTGATAAAGACTCCTTCTTCAGCTTAATGGCCCCCCTTACCACTGGTGTCCACCCCTTGGTTCGAGGGTTGCCACCACGAGATGCCCCGACGACCTTGTGGCCGCAGCTCTGGGCAGCCGCTTCAACAATGGAGGTGGAGAACATGGCCCATTCAGACTCCATGTCTCCAGACTCCCTTGGATTATGGTTGAAGTTCTTCCGGAGGTGGGAGTTGAAGACCTCCCGGACAGGGGCCTCAGCCAGACATTCCCAGCACACTCTCACTATACGTTTGGGTCTACCAGGTCTGAATGGCATCCTCCCCTGCCATTGGATACAACTAACCACCAGGTGGTGATCAGTTGACAACTCTGCACCTCTCTTTACCCGAGTGTCCAAGACATATGGTCACAGGCCTGATGACACGATAACAAAATTGATCATCGACTTGCGACCTAGGGTGTCCTGGTGCCATGTGCACATATGGACACCTTTATGCTTGAACATGGTGTTTGTTATGGACAAACTGTGGGTAGAACAGAAGTCCAATAACTGAACACCACTCGGGTTCAGATCAGGCAGGCCGTTCCTCCCAGTCACCCCCTTCCAGGTTCACTGTCGTTGCCCACATGTGCATTGAAGTCCCCCAGTAGGACAATGGAGTCTCCAAGAGGAGCATCCTCCAGCACTCCAGTCAGAGACTCCAAAAAAGGTGAGTACTCTGAACCATCATTTGGTGCATAGGCACAAATGATGGTCAGGACTCGTTTCCCAACCCGAAGATGCAGGGAAACAACCCTTCCGTCCACCGGGGAAAACTCCAATATAGAGGCAGCAAGGTGGGGGGATACAAGAATACCCACCCCTGCTCGTCACCTCTCGCCCGGGGCAACTCCAGAATAGGCCAAGCTCCAGCCCCACTCCAGGAGACTGGTTCCGGAACCGGAGTTGTGTGTTGAGGTGAGGCTGACTATATCTAGCCAGTATCTCTCAACCTCATGCACCAGCTCAGGCTCCTTCCCCACCAGAGGTGATATTCCATATCCCAAAAGCCAGTTTAGGAAACTTGGGATCAGACCGCCAAGGTCTCCGCCTTTGACCGCCACTTGATCCACATAGCACCAGACCCCCGTGGTCCCTCCTGTAGGTGGTGAGCTCACTGGAGGGTGGACCCATGTAACTCCTTCGGGCTGAGCCCAGCCAGGTCCCATGGGCGGAAACCTGGCCAACAGATGGTAGCCATCGAGCCCATCCCCCAGGCCTGGCTCCAGGGTGGGGCCCCAGTAACCCCATACCAGGCGGGGTACACTGAATCCTTGTTCTAACATTCATCATGAGAGTCTGTTGGATCGGTCTTCGTCTGGCCCTTCACCCAGGACCAGTTTGTTTTGGGTGACCCTACCAGAGGCAAATTGCCCCAGACAACATAGCTCCTGGGATCACTAGGGCATACAAACCCCCCACCATGATAAGGTGACGATCCATGAGGGGCTTTTATGCATTCCGTTCATTTTAAATAGAGATGTTGCTGTTCCAAGGTTATGCATAAGTGAGGGGAAAAGAAAGCAACTCAACAAAAGAAAACCTGTGTTAACATCAGGAAATTCTTTCAGTAATGGAGGGATTCCATGACTCCATCAGTATAGATTGATTCAGCCTGCTGTTGTCGACCAATCTGACCGAATACCAGAAGCAGACAGGCCCCCGTTACTGTAGTGGGGATTCATGCACATTGAACAAAAGCAGTCCATGCAGCTGTACAATTTCTTTTGAATTTTATTTTTATTTAGCATGACTTCAGAAAAATTTGTCAGGAAGAATATGATTCCGCTCTACTTATAAACTGCATTTGTGGAACTGTTTTATAAAACCAATATTACACTTGAGGTTGTGCGGTATCATCACTATATCACTGCAGGGATTATTTTTGACCCTGTGCTTCAGGACTAAGACGAAATTACTGCTGTTCTGTATTCATTTATACCACACTCCATCTCATGTAGTATGGCTCAAATGTAAACCAGCTTCTACCTGGTTAACATAGTCAGTTTTTATTGATATGGTTAAAGATAGAGAGTTTTGCGGTTTATTTTTGACTGTGGATACATTTGAGGAGATAAAACATTGAAAGCAAGCAGACAAGTCACTTGTAGGGTATGTACAGCATGCTGCAGCCTGTCGGTGGGGGCTAATCCATTAGCTTCAGGCAACATGAGCTCAAATGATGAACACATAAAATGTCTGCAGAGAAAAAGACCCACTGAGGAGAACACAGCTCGGTCTATCCTCCCCAACACTTTGGAGTGGTTAGTTGGATCCACAGTAACCCTTTGAAGGGCTTAAGACACATTAGGCTCCTGACAAAGTCATCTCATCTCTGTTTGGGTTTGCATACATTTGACCCTTGCACCTGAGATCACACACTGCGCAGGATTGAAGTGTTTGACCTTCCAAATCCACTTTGTACAATGTGAGGATCCAGTTGATGGACAGACGTGAAATCTGCCTGATCACACATCTGGATGGTCCAGCCACACATACAGTGCACCTGGTGTTTGGCACAGAGGAACGGAGCGGCTGGAGTTCAGGTTCTCGTGTGGTGTTAAGCACAGGATGAATTTTAGGCAATGAAGCAATTTGCTCTTGACTATAAATCTGACGCAAAGGCCTCGTGGTGTGTGTTGTGATTAGTGCTGCTATGATTTGCTGAGTAATCGACTAGTTGACAGACACAAAATTAATCGGCAACTAATTTATTAATCGACGAAATGCCTATTTTTTTTTTTTTTGTTACTTATTTGTACCCGTAGGTAGACTTGGTTTGCAGTCTGGTGACAAGCCACCGGTTGCTGGTCGCTGCGTGCGCGAGCGCCCTAAACCTACATGTTTTTGGTGTGCGGGAGGAAACCGGAGAAATCCCGGAGAAAACCCGCGCAACACGGGGAGAACATGCAAACTCCACACAGCTCACTGTTGGTCGGGGGCTGGGATCGAACCCACGATCTCATGATCCCCGCGATCCCCCGGCCGAGGGTAAAACTGTGCTGCCACAGTGCTAAACCACTGCGCCACCGTGCAGCCCATGACGCTTGTCTAGAAAAATTCTTTAAAACTTTGATTGTCTCAGGTGCCCAAACATGAAAATTTGCCTTTTTTCTTGTTAAATAATGTATTTTTTTAGGTATTGTTCTGCTTGTTTGATGAGGTCATCTTAACCTCTGGGATATTGTGATGGACATGTTTGACAAATCAAAAAACAATTGTCAGATTAATCGGTAACAAAAATAATAGTTGTTGCACTCATTGAGTATTTGATTATTTTGCTGCTTCAAAATGACTTGGTCTTTTTTCTGTTGAATTTAAAAAAAAAAAAAACTTTTCAGGAATAAAGCTGTGTGCAAATAAATAAATTCAGCGTAAGCTTAAATGGGACAGATACGCAGAGAGCTGTGTGGTCATGCTTGTGTGCCAGTCACACACGTCCCTGGGTGTCCACTGGTGGTCTGGGCCATTAATGGCATATATTAGATCATATGCTGTCCATTAGCTAATATGGCAGGACCATAAGAGGAATGGCCAGGGTGCGTACAGACATTGCACACCCATGCAGGAGATGTGACCCCCTGGGACCCCTGACAGCTGAATTAATTATGGAGGTAGGTTTTCCGGGTGGAGGTTTTTGGGTCATACAGTAGTTTTTAGGTTTGACTAAAACTCACTGTGCAAAACAAAAAATGAAAAGACAAATCTGGAGTGAGATTTAATTAGAAAAACAGGTAAATTATCTTCTTTCACTGTGATCCACTGTGGCGACCCTTTAGGGGTCGCCACAGTGGATCATCTGTCTCCATCTCACCCTGTCCCTTCATCTCCCTCTGTAACACCAACCCTCTCCATGTCCTCCTTCACTACATCCATCAATCTTCTCTGTGCCCTTCCTCTTTTCCTCCGACCTGGCAGTTCCATCTTCAACATCCTTTGTCCAGTATCTCCACCATCCCTCCTCTGCACTTGTCCAAACCATCTCAGCCTTGACTCTTACTTTGTCTCAAAACCGCTCAACCAGAGCTGTTCCTCTGATATACTCATTTCTAATCTTGTCCCTCCTAGTCATTCCCAATGAAAATCTTAGTATTTTCAACTCTGCCAGCTCCATCTCCTGTCTTTTTGTCAGCGCTACCATCTCCAAATCATACATCATAGCAGGTCTCACTACTGTCTTGTAAATCTTCCCTTTCACTCTTGCTCTTACCCTTCTGTCACAAATCACCCCGACACTCATCTGCACCCTGCCTGGACTCTCTTCTTCACCTCTCTTGTGCATTTTCCAATGCTTTGGATGGTTGACCTCAAGTATTTAAACTCATCTACCTTCACTACCTCTACCCCTTGCATCTTCTCTGTTACATCTGCCTCCCTCTCATTCAAACTCATGTATTCTGTCTTGCTTCTACTGACTTCCACTCCTCTCCAGAGCGTACCTCCACCTCTCAAGGTTCTCTTCCACCAGCTCCCTACGTTCACTGCAGATCACAATGTCGTCTGCAAACATCATGGTCCATGGAGACTCCTGCCCGACCTCATCTGTCAGCCTCTCCATCATCATGGCAAACAAGAAGGGGCTCAGAGCCGATCCCTGATGTAACCCCACCCCCACATTGAACCCACCTGTCTCTCGGGGGTCACGGTGGGGGCGTGACGGATCTGGCAGATCTATCAAATCTGTCAGGTCGGTTACACCTGCGGAAAGGATAAAACAGCTGATGTGACATGTCACGGAGGTGAGACAACACTTTCTGAAGAAGACTGCAGATGACAGTTGAAACATGTCAAAGGTATGAGACATCCTTTTGCTTTGTCTTAATAGAAGAACAATATCAGTTTTATCAGATGCACTAATATTCAGAATGAGGGCTAATATTAACGAAAATGAAAAAGAGATAGCTGTCCCTGTAATTCAGTCATTTACTACATTCAGCATGTTAGCCATGACTTTAAAACAGCTCAGCCCTCAGCAGCCATCCTCAAAGAGAGCTTATTATCAAACAGGTAAGCTAACGTCAACAGCACATACTAACAGTGTAGTCATTTTTCTAAAGCTTGAAACAGTTGGCCATCAAAAATAAGTGGAGCTAACTTTCTGTACTCGCTAAAACTTACCAAGCAGAAGCAGCAGTAAACGTCGCGGCTCCAGGGTGTCTCTGTTTCAGATGCTCGCGCATCACTGTCGTGCTGCTATAAGTCTGCTTAGCAGAGTCTGCATTTTACTTGTTGTGTTTCTTTATTTTCAGTAAAATGTTCCCATACTTTTGAAAGTTGGGTTTCGCTTTTTTAGCTTCTCTTCTCCGTGTTTATCTTTCCGCTCTAGTACTACTGCTGCCTGCAGTAGTTCCAGTAGCGCATTCCAGTTACAACTGAACATTTCTGCAGCATGTCCATAAACTTTAAAATTAAACAACACGTCGACAATAAAGTTTTGTGTCGACAAATTTTTATTATCGACGTTGTCGACAACGTCAACTAATCGTTGCAGCCCTACTCCATTACAATGTTAAGAATGATAAATGGAAGAATGATAGATTTTTTGCTTGCTGGTGCGACCCAGTATTAAGGGTGTCAGGACACCGTTAGATGGCCTTGACATTTGAGAAAAATCAGTGAGTAAGCAGGTATGATAAGTAGTGAACATTTTCTCAAAAAAAAAAAATTCTAACAGTATCTATGTCAGATGTCACTGAAAAGTTTCTTATCCTTCATTTTGATTAATTCTCAGAACTGGGAATGAACTTTTAGCGTGAATTTAAGTTTGTGGAGCAGCCGGCTTAAACAGACACAGAGCAACCGCAGCAGGCAGCCGTCACACGTAGACGTCCACCACACTCTGACTCAGTCCCTGTCGTGCAGTAGCTAAACTATAAGTTACCCCGAGCACTTAACGGCACCTTGATGGTTACATCGGGAGACGTGAAAAAGAAGCAACGCTGGTTTTTTTGGTTTTGTTTTAGCCAAGTTCACTGGAGCTGAATGGCCATCTCTTCTTCCGGATGTGCGGTTTCCTTCAGGTCAGTGGCCTGGCCTCAGCTCAGACTACAGTCCTACAGAAACACGGGATTGGATATCAGAGGCACCTCACCACTCTGGGTTCTGTGTGGTTTATGGGCTAATTATCAAAGTCCAGCAGCAGCCTGCCTTTCCTCTGACTGTGAGAACTTGGTGCGAGGACACAAGAGGACCTTCACTGTCAGAGTCCTGCTGTGGACATTCTTGGATCAATGGAGCCATCTGCTGAGCTCTAGCTGGAACTCGCATCAGAGCAGCTGAGCTGGTGGGAATGTGCACACATTTCCTGTGCAAGATTGTGTTTGGGGGGCCCCTGGTTTTTAATGGGGAAGAGTTCAAATCCTTTAAAATGAAAACACAAATATCTACTAGCAACAGAAACATAAAAACATGAAAGGCTGGGTCATCGTCTAGATCAGTGGTCTGCAGCCGGCCGCTCTGGAGGCAAATGTGGCTCTTTTGCCCACAGCTAGTGGCACCTTAAGATCTTGATTTAAAAAAAAAAAAATCAAAGCTTTCAGTGAAAAAAGGGCACAGATTTGCGAGGGAAAAAATATAAATTTACTAGAAAAATAAACTAATGACAAAAGCTCCGAAAATGTGTGCCAAAAAAATTTCACAAAGTTATGGAGAAAAGGTCGCAATTTTATGAGGAAAACGGCACAACAAATTTGCAAGAAATAGTCATACAATTTCTGATAAAAAACAGAAATATGCTGGAAAAGATTAACATTACAAATTTATGTGAAAAGTGCTGCAAAAAGATAAATTTTCAAGGGAAAACAACAAATTTATTAGAAAATCTTGAGAATTTATGCCAGAAATATTTTTTTTTTTTTTTTTGTTACTTATTTGTACCCGTAGGTAGACTTAGTTTGCAGTCTGGTGACAAGCCACCGGCTGCTGGTCGCTGCGTGCGCGAGCGCCCTAAACCTACATGTTTTTGGTATGCGGGAGGAAACCGGAGAAATCCCGGAGTAAACCCGCGCAACACGGGGAGAACATGCAAACTCCACACAGCTCACTGTTGGTCGGGGGCTGGGATCGAACCCACGACCTCATGATCCCCGCGATCCCCCGGCCGAGGGTAAAACTGTGCTGCCACAGTGCTAAACCACTGCGCCACCGTGCAGCCCGAAATATGACATATTTAGGGGTAAAAAAGGGGCAGTCTTATGAGAAAAACATGCAATTTTGCAAGAAAAAAAGTTCTGAAAAAAATTTAAACAATGGAAACGATGGATTTTTAATGAGGAAAAAATGTCACAAATTTATGGAGAAAGATGCTGCAATTTTAGCTGAAAAGGTAAGACATTTTCAAAGAAAAATATGACAAATTTATTGAAAAGCAGAAAATTTATCCCAAAAATCTAATACATTCTGGAAAAAAAAAAGTTGTAATTTTATGAAGAAAAACTTCACAGTATATTAATAGTGTCAGGCCAGTTTGTACTGGTAATGTTGCTGTTTTACCTTAGTTTTCAGGCTCAGTTAGTGGCCTTCATGCAGGTGTTTCTGGTCAAAAAGCTCTCAAAGTGGCTCTTTGCATAGCACAGGTTGCCGACCCCTGGTCTGGATGAACAGGAAAAAAAATAAACTATTACATAGAATAAAAATGTAACAAGCATTTGAGTGTTGCACATTACAGCAAAAAAAGACAAAAATTTATATTTTTGAAAAAAAAAATTACTAGAAAGATGTTGAAAACTAACAATGGAAAACAGAAAGTTGCAAATGTACCTATTCTCACAAATTTATTGAGAAAAGTTTTAAATTTATCAGAAAAAGTTGCACATTTTTAAGAAAAAGGTTTAGTTTATTTGAAAGGGACATTACATACTAATGAACATTTAATACAAATGTAAATATGCCAGATTTAGCAAAACTGCTAATTTGAAAGTTTATGAGGAAAAAGTTGCAAATTTGCAAGAAAAAAATGTTGAAGGTGAGCTTGCCCCGTAGTGGCTGAGGGGACCTATTGCATTTGCATACTCTGCTTTATAGCCAGAACAGCTGTATTGACCAGTGATATTTACTCAAGTATATATGTGCTCAATTAACTTTTTCTCAATAGTTTTATTGTAGGACAATTTATACTCTTATTTACATTCAGGATTAAAATCTTGTAATTTTACTAAAGTGCGTTTCATCAGTAGCAGTTTCCACTAGAGGAACCAGTAACCATTACAGTACCGAGAGCGCCTCACCCTGGACACAGACAGGACAGCCTCCCACCATACTCCACCCACTTCTATGCTACAACTCACTGCATTCAAAGTGGTGGCGTAGTTCTCACAAATGGTAACAAAAGTGAAGGCATGACTAGGGCTGTTTGATATGACGATATACAGTATATCAGATGACGAGATAAAAATGTCTATCATTTCATTCAAAACTATTGTTTAATTCGGGATTTTGCAAAATACACGTACCCATTTCTTCAGCAAAGCTCCTCATACACTACTTGTCAACGCCCCACCTCTCCGTCACATGTGTGCAGCACAGCAGGTGTAGCTAGGCTTCATTCCGGTGGTTAGCACAGCAGCTAACTCCAAACTAATGAGTTGGTCAAATAGTCACTATTCTGTTTGTCACGGATGTGGGACTCTTTCCCACCGTGCTGCATCAGCGACGATAGTCCTCTACGCTCATTTTAATTAGAGGTAAGGAACAATACCATCTCACGCTTACTGGAAAACAGCAAATGCTAAATGACGATGCTGCATTGTTGCATCAGACCATCGTTTCTTTACTTTAAATTACTGCTGAATTTCTTAGTTTTGTTTGAAAAAATTATATTAAAGCTGCAAAAGTGTGTGATAGCAGCACATACACACAATAAATAAATGAAAACGTGTCAGAGGAGCAAACTGGCTCTTGTAATTTACTTGATTTCTAATCACTTTAATTAGTCAAATAGTGATAATGAATAAAGTTGAAGTCATCACATGTATTTTATTATATTAGCTTTTGTGCCACTGATTTTCCAGATCATGGCCAATCTGAAATATTATAAGTCTCAAATGTACATTACAAGTACAATTTTATGAAAACACAGAAAAATTATGAGGGGAAAAGTTGTATAAAATTAATGATAGTGGAATTTTTACAATTGATTTTTTCAGTATGTAATTTAAAATTAAAAAAAGAGATGGTCCTTTTTATGTAATTATTATATATAAACTACAGAATTTACAGAAAATTTGTCAGTATATAAGATTACTTATATTGTGATATGAAATGTTGGTCATATCGCACATCCCTCGGCAGGACACACCACATGTAACAGCTACACATTGGAAGGGGAAACTGTGATAGTTGCACAGTATCCTGTGCTCCTTGTGGTCCGTCCTGGATACACATCACATCACTAATGTGGGAATGTGTATTGGGTCCTTTCCCCAGCCCACACTTAAGGTCCTCAGCCTCGCTTACGAAACCCTCCTTTCTCTCCGTGCTCACTTGTCAGTCATTCCGTGGTCCCTGGTGTTGCGGGGGCCACAGACCTGTCAGACTTCCAGCAGTCCCTCAAAGAAATATCCTCCCTCTGTCAACCCCTACTGCACCACCTCCTTTTCCTTTGCACGCCAAACAAAATAAAGTCACTAGAGAGAGTGGCCGGGGCTCCTGCTTTGCAGATCAGTTAGTGGATGCCTGATTGTCACTTGTGGGGTTTGGCCCTTAATCCTATTGTTTCTCTGACGGGATTACTCTCTGTGGTCCCTCTCTCCCTGTGGCTGCACGCGGGAGAAAGGCCAGATTAAAGGGATTAGCATGTATCCTCCTGACTTGTCAAACTGGGATGTAAGGAACCATTGACTTTTTTTATGGGGAAGCTGAATGAGGGAAGGCAGAGAGGTGCCTGAAGAAGAAGTCATGAAAGGCGATGAACAAGCCAAAATTCCTGAAAGGACAATGTGATTTGTTTGCTTTTGTTCTCTAGAACTGGGCTGAAAGGTTCAAAGAGGCGGTCCTGAGGAGCACAGCAAGCTGGCAGATCTGGAAGGATAGGAAGAGAGCGGAGGAAACCAGTCAACCAGTGGCTCAGCCAGGCTGTTCTGAAGTAACGGACTAGTGATGTGGCAGGAGGCCACGAAAGACGTCCAAACACCAGCAACCCCTTTGGCCCACTAAAGACGACTCCGAAAATGTATATGCTAACTTGTGGCTATGATTAAAAGTTAATACAGTATATAGCAGCTATACATGTCAAGATTTTGTTGAATTTACCAACAGCATTTAAATGGTTTTGATCCAGGGACTGCGTGATCCCTCACAGCAATGTCAGCCACAAAGTATGGATTTGGTGCCACCCAATTTCTTGATGTAGTCATCTTCAAGATTTGCTTCTGTCCTTCTTGTGCAATTCTTTTTTTCACTCCAAGAACTCCAAAGGCTTGTCTCTCAGTATCAGGCGCCTGGTTTCCACATGTCAAAGCAGTTTTGAAGGCCTCATTGACTCATCTGATCGTTTGTTGCTGCTTATTATGCAGAGTGGATTTGGAGCATGTTTGTCACCTGTGCCAATAAAGTTGTATTTTTAATTGGACTCCTTGCATGTCCCTCATGCACCTTTCTATTTCTTGGCAGCCTCAGCCTCTTCTGCGGTCTCATCAGTGGGCCTTTTCCTCTTTCTGAAGAAGCTTTCTAATGATGACTTTTAATCATTTTGGCTAGCTAGCTTGCGGCCTCGTGGCACATTCATACAGTGTTGTGTTTGCTGTCAATGTGCCTTTAACAAAAACCAGGTGTAAAATCAGTGGTACATTTTCAGTCACTCTTAGGATCATGTCTAAAAGGTGTGAGCACACACAGACACCTGTTCCTACACGGGGGTTAGAAAAGGGACTGTAAAATCCAAATGGATTGATATTTGGTGTTAACTTTAGCAACTTTTTATTATCAAAATATTGCACCAGCAAATCTCTGTCCATAGGACACACCAAATACCCAATCCAAGGCTGTATGGTTCAGGTTCAGGTTACTTTATTTGTACCCGTAGGTAGATTTGTTTTGCAGTCAGGTGACATCCATATTTACAAACCACAATTACATTCAACATGAACACAAACACAGACACACATGAAGCTGACTATAAACATGATAAAAGTGCTCAAGGCTCCATCAATCAGGATATAAGACAGAGATAAGAGAGAAGGGTCATATTAAAAAAGTTAAAGACTAGTCAAAGAGATTAAAAACTCACAAGTCTAAAGCCCAATAAAAGATTTAGAACCCAAAAACAAAAAAAGTAAATGTAAAATAAAATTAATAAATAGATAACTAAATTATGTCCAATATATTACATTTATATTACATCTTGTTCAACTCTTTAACAGCAGCAGGAACAAAGCTGTTTTTGTAGCGCTGGGTTTTACTTTTTGGGACAGCAAACCTCCGTCTGGAGGGAAGAAGCTGAAAGTGGCAGTGCAAAGGGTGGGAGTCATCATTTAAAATGGAGGTAGCCATCCTCTGTACCTGTCTGGTGTACAGGGATGTGGGGCACAGCTGAGCCTGTGAATCACCAAGCAAACGACTGGACCATCTAACTACCTGATCCAAGGATTTCCTCTGTTTCAGTTTTGTCTGACCAAACCATGACACTAAAGAAAAGGATAAAACAGATTCAATAAAAGCCCGATAAAACATTGTCATTATGGTTCGGTCAGTTTGGAAGCGTGCAAGTTTCCTTAAACAATGCAAATGTTGCTGACCCTTTTTGCACACCCTTTCACAGTTCTCTTCAAAATTTAAATTACTAACAATAGTCGTCCCAAGATATTTGTAGGATTGCACACATTCAGTGGTCTGGCCTTTTAGTACAGTGACTTTGTGCCTGGTAGTTTTCCTCCTAAAGTCAATAATCATATCTTTCGTTTTTGTCGTATTCAGCTGCAGGTAGGAGTCCTCACACCAGTGAACAAAATCATCAACTACTGGGCCGTGGCCACTCTCACCATCCTGGAGGAGACTGACAATAACTGAGTCATCAGCATACTTTATAATGTGTCTGTTGTCATGTCTGCTCCGACACATGTTTGTGTACAGGATGAAGAGTAGTGGTGACAACACACACCCCTGAGGAGAGCCAGTAGAAGAACACTTTTGGTCAGACAATGTACCATTGACCCTTACTCTCTGTGTCCTGTTGGTTAAAAAATCCAGAATCCAACCCACCAGATTATTACTCAAATCAAATTGTTGCAGGAGCCTTTCAAGTAAAATATGAGGTTGGATTGTATTAAAGGCGGAAGAAAAGTCCACAAATAAAAGCCTCGCGTGTGTCCCATTAAAATCCAGATGTTTAAAAAGCATGTTAAACAGAGTGACAGTGGCATCCTCCACTCCTCTGTGAGGCCTATAGGCAAACTGCAAAGGATCCAATGCATGTTCAGCCTGCCTTAGGACCTCACATCTGACCAGTTTTTCAAAAATTTTCATTAAAATTGAAGTCAAAGCAACTGGTCTAAAATCATTTACTGTTTTAGGACAGCTGGATTTTGGAACGGGGACGACCACAGCATCTTTCCAGATCTTAGGCACATGTTGTGTCTGTAAGGACTTATTAAAAATGTAGTGAAATACAGGGCTCAGCTCATGTGCACAGGACTTTACCAAGCGCCCACATACAGTATATTATCAGGGCCCTGACTTTTGTTCACTTTTACAGCACAGAACGCCCTTTTAACATCCTGCACCTCAATATTAAAGTGCTGATTGTCTTTGAGTTTCTGTTTCAAATCGTAGGTTTCTGTGCTAAAATCAAAGGAGTCATAACGACCATAAAAACAATTAAGAGCATTAGCCAGCTCTGTGTCTGAATTAAAACCATCTAAAAACACACGATTACTGTGCTCTGTGCTCTGAAGGCCTGCAATAGTTTTCATACTGGCCCAGGCTGAACCAAGTTTCTTTGTTGCCATCTTGCTTTCCAATTATGATTTATAATTCTGTTTTGCTCTTAAAATTTCGGCCTTCAGCTCTTTTGTGGCAACCTGTAGCTCAGAAACATCCCCCTGTTTAAAGGCAAATGCTTTCCTCTGTAAGCAGGGTTTAACTGATTTTGTAACCCATGGCTTGTTGTTGGGATATATTTTGACATGTTTATGTGGAACGATCATGTCTCTACAGAAAGCCGTGTATGAACATGTCACGTCCACTAAAGAGTCCAAATCATCTCCCCAGGACAGTGTGAACACCTCCCAGTCCGTACAGTTAAAGCATTCCTGGAGGCAGAGCACTGAATCCTCTGTCCACACGTTTATGTCTCTGGTCTTCGCCTTGTCTCTTCTGAGAGCAGTTTTATATGTGGGCAGCAAATGTACACAGTTGTGATCTGAGGATCCTAAAGGAGGAAGGGGAAGTGATTTATAGGCCCTCTCAATGGATCCATAGCACAGGTCCAATGTCTTTTTTTGCCTGGTTGGGCAGGAGACATACTGATAAAAGTTTTTAAGTGTCTTCTTTAGAGAAACATGGTTAAGACTTCCGGGAAGATGGCGGAGAGACATAACGCTTAAACAGAGAGCTCTCCCTAGTCGGATTAAAAATCATTGGTAAATGGCCAACTCGACATAAATGGATCAATAAACCAAGGGATGAAAACACGAAGAAGCCGGGCACACGGACAAAAGCAGGGTAAAATTAAAGAATCCCTCTTCAACAACGCAGGAGAAATCGCTGAACACGAGGCCCCCCAAAAAAACGAGGTGACTACAGCAGAGAAAATGGAGGACGCCAAACTCGATACCATGAACACTGGCATCGCCAATATAGGTAAAGAGTTAAAAGACTTCAAGCGACAACTCCAACAGGATTTAGCGGCTCTTAAGAAAGAGCTGAAAAAAGAGATGAAGGAGGAAATTATGGATCTCCGAAGAGAAATGGAGCGCAAGCTAGCAGAAAACATGGAGGAACTGCGCACTCAACGGGCAGGTATGACAGAAGCACAGGCTCGAATATCGGAGTTGGAAGACTGGAAGACCGAGGCAAGCAAGCGGCTGCAGACCCTGACGGCGCAAACACAGAGGATGCAGGAAAAAATAACCAACCTGGAGAGCAGGTCCAGACGGAGCAATATACGCATCTTCGGGATTCCGGAGGGCACTGAAGGCAACTCGATGACGAAATTCATGGATCATTTCTTAAAAAAAGAGCTTGAGCTGCCCGGTGAAGCGGACCTGCAGATCCAACGAACGCACAGAGCCTCGGCACAGAACCCAAATCCAAACTCTACACCCAGGTCAGTTGTGGTAAACTTTCTGAAATACGACATAAAGGAAAGAATCCTGACACAAGCATGGAAAAAAAAGATACAAATCGGCGACAAACAGATATTCTTTGACCATGACTACCCGACAGAAATTTGTGCAGAAGCGAAAGAAATATGCCAACATTAAAAAAACGCTGAAAGAGAAAAAAATTAGATTCCAAACGCCGCTAACGAAGATGAGGATTCATTGGGAGGACGGCGTGAAGACATACAACACAGCCAGAGAAGCAGTGTGGGACATGACGGAGCGAGACTTTGTGGTGAGCGTACCGGAGGAGGCGGCTGGAGCAGCGACGGCACTGAACGCATCACGACAGCCGGAGTGGAGACGAGTGAAGGTGTTCCGGCCCCGGATTATGAGCTGCATTTTGGTGTGCAATAACTGATGTTTGACACATCTTTAATGTCCTTGCTTTTGACTTTATTGCATCAAACACCGTAAAGACTGAAACATATCAAACACAAGAAACATTATTTTAGCTGTGGACACAAAATTCTAGTATTACAGAAATTAAATCATACTGCATACACACAAATGTAAACATTTATGATCTCAAATTGGTAGATTTTTTAGGTTTACTGAGTTGTTGCAAGAAAGCTACCAGCAAAAATTATGCAGCATTTACTGTAAACAAATACAACAGATTATCAAATCCACATTTAAAATTGTATGGTTTGTGCACATCAGATTTTCATATTAGAAACACACACAAAAAGTTTCTATTCTTTGAACATGTGCATATTCAAACAACCATCAAAAATTATGCAGCATTTACTGTAAACAAATACAACAGATTATCAAATCCACATTTAAAATTGTATGGTTTGTGCACATCAGATTTTCATATTAGACACACACACAAAAAGTTTCTATTCTTTGAACATGTGCATATTCAAACAACCATCATTAAACTTCAACAGAGTTAAACATTTCACTAACCACTTTGCCGGGTCGCAGCCTTCCGAGGGCAGAAATTCCTTGCAGGCTCTCACATTTTGTCTGCAATTAATAGCCCGGAATAAATACCTTGTAAATTGGTATTTCAGCTAATTTAAAGTCAAGATGTCAATTCAAAAACATAACAATAAAATTGACTAGAACTAGGCATCCAGTAAATGAGGATTGCCAGATTTGCACTTCTATGAACTACCAAGGCCATGCAGGCCGGGAATTGCAGCAGTGATCGACCAGAATAATACTGCATTTACTTCAAGTCAAAAATACATCCCTATTCACAAAATGAAGCTTCAAAAATTACTTTTTCACAACTATTACAGTTTTTTCCACATGCATGGACACTAGGTGAAATGTTACATAGGCATGGATTACTACTGACAGTCACATGGTCTAGTCACACTTCAACAAACTTCAAAAATATCATCATCTCTCAAACAATCCACAAAATATCGGGTAGATAATTGGCTATGAGGGATTATTTCATCATTATGACAGTTTCACCCTACCTGGGCTGAGGTAAACCGCTGGATGGCTTGGATTTTGTTCTTAGCCAGCCATGCTGAATCCGTCCGTTGTCATGTTGTGCTGGGCAGGAAGTCTCAAAATCGTCTACTTCCTGTTGTGAATAATCTTATACCTCATGTATTTTTGATGACAAATTATTTCAATAATTTTTAAATCTCAAAGGACAAATTTCCAAACCTAGGTTTTTAAAAGAAAATATGGAGGGAATAAATAAAAGGTAGGGAGTTCCCAAGGGATTCCCCAGAGGTCAAAGGTCATTTCCGGGTTGGGGGTTCCCCCAGACACAAAGTAAACAACTTTTGACTTGCACACAGAGCCAGGCTGTGAGTATATATACCTGCCAAAACAAATCTTTGGGAGGCATTGCTGTACAACCAAAGGTCAAATACTAGAAAGGATGTCACTGTTGACATATATAGCGGGGAAATTGCAACAGTCACAAGAATTGCCATGTTTCTCACATGGATCAAACAAACACAGCTGCTGCCGTTACACTCCCACCAAAATCTTTATGATGGAAGACTATAAAGTCATGCCAACATAAAATTTTCACAATGTCACCTAATCTTTAACCGGCAGCAAGAGCACAACCTTTTGCACTGGTCTTTCCAGTTCGGAGACTGGCTTAATCTTCTCCCCACAAGCCACACTTCTGGCGTTCGAAATTCTCAGCCTCACTTTTCGGACAAGTCCGTCCTTGTCGGCCATTGCACTCGTCACAAGTCCAAGTGGCCACTGGTTTCTCGCCAACCCTTCATCCATCATGAGAACAATGTCTCCTGTTTGGAGGTTTCTTTGTGGTTTGCACCACTTTTGGCGATGTTGGAGATTCAGTAAGTATTCTTGTTTCCATCTGCTTCGAAAGAGCTGACTCAGGTGTTGAACACGCCTCCAGCGTTTGATGAGATACGGGCCAAAGACATCCATTCCAGACTTGTAGAATGGAGGATGCGCTTCTGTACATTCTTGTGGCAAGTCAGCCATCTTCTGACTCTCCGCTGGTCTTCTTTGTTTGCGACACATGATACAGTTGCGTATCACTTGAGCCACTGTCTTGGAGCCCCTTTGTACGTAATACCCTTGAGATCGTAGTTCATTCAAAGTTGAGCTGCGACCTCCATGATTGGTCTTTTGATGTACATGCCTGATGATGGCCTCGGTGACATGTGATTTTCTTGGAAGGATAACGGGGTGACATTCTTCCTTGGTGATGTCTTCTGCTTCACGAACTCTTCCCCCAACCCTTAGCAGGCCTTCTTCATCCAACATGGGGTCTAGAGTCTTCAAGCAGCTTGACGTTGCTACGTTTCCACCTTTCCCCAGGTTTGTGATCTCTTCAGGAAACTCTTTGGCTTGTAACCACTTGATGGCTAGATTACGTGCTTTTCTGTCTTGGAGTAGACGGCTTGTCTTCGAAGACACTCTTCTTATCATAGTTCCCAAGATGTTGATCATGGTCTGCCACTTCGAGATCCTTTGTAGTACATCCAACAGTCCTGTTGGTAGAACAACGCTAGATGCCCCGAGACACTGTGCTTTTACTTCAGGGTCGCCAAGGTTGAGAGTATCGTCTGGCGAAGTCAGTGGTAGCTCTGCTTTGTAGAGAAATTCTGGGCCTTTCAGCCACATAGAGGTGCCCAGTTCTTTGGTCGACACGCCTCTCGAAGCTAGATCGGCTGGATTCGACTTGGTCGGTACGTGGTGCCATTGTTGCACTTCAGTGTTCTCCCGAATGTACTGTACACGGTTGCTGACAAACACGTGAAACCGCTTTGCACTGTTGGCGATATATCCCAGCACGACCTTGCTGTCTGTCCAAAAATATTCCTTGGTGACCTGGATCTCGAGCTCTCTTCTGAGGAACTTGCTGATTTTCACTGACGTTGTTGCTGCTGTCAATTCAAGCCGAGGAATGGAGACAACTTTTGATGGTGCCACTCTCGCTTTGCTCATGAGCAAGGCGCAGTCTATGTTTCCATCTTGGTCACACATTCTGACATACGAGCACTGCCCATAACCTTGAGTGCTGGCATCACTGAAATGATGCAACTTGAAAGATTTCACTTCCTTGTCAGGCTTGAAACATCTGGGTATTTTCAGATCCTCCAGTTCCTGAATATCTGCTTTCCAGCTCTCCCACCGTTCAATTATGACAGGCTCGACAGGTTCGTCCCAGGATTTCTTTTGCTTGCACAGTTCTTGCAGGACCTTTTTCCCTTGCAACACCACAGGGCTAACAAATCCATTTGGGTCATAGACTGACATGACTGTAGAGAGGATGCCTCTTCTTGTGTTGGATTTATCCTGTAGTGTTATCTTGAACCTGAAGCAGTCATTTTGAACATCCCATCTTGTTCCAAGTGTGCGCTCAACCGGGAGAGGTTCCAGTTCCGAGTTTATTTCGGAGACGGTAGTGGCTCTTTCTGAAGGTGGTATAGATTCCAGGACGTCTATGCTGTTCGACAGGAACTTATGGAGTCTAACTTTGCCCTTTTTGCATATTTCAGTGGCCTGGCAGATTAGCTCCTTCGCTTCATCTTTGGTGTCGCTGAAATCTTGGTCGAGAACCTTCAGGATCTCACAGGGTGGTGGCACTATCAATTCTTTGGCAACAATCCTATGGCATACGCCATTGTTGCGTTGTTCATAACAAGGGCCTCCAATGATGCTCCATCCCAAGTTCGTTTTCACAGCAAAGGCTTCTTCGGGATTTCCGGAGACTATCTCCACCGGTCTGAGTGCTTGTGGGCAGGAGTATCCAATGAGCAGTCCCACTTCACAGTCTTGAATAGGAGGAATGAAGGGGGCTATTCGAGCCAAATGAGGCATCATACTTGCCGCTACCTTTGAAGGAATGTGCTCCCTGTTGTGAGGGATGTGGTCTCTTGTGTAGCACGACTTGACTCGGACTTCGACAGTCGAGTCGTATCCTCTCAGTTTGATGTCTGAGAACTTCTTACAATAGACCACCGATGAAGATGTCATAGTTGTTATCTTCATTCTTGTTATTTCATGTGGCATGCACAGCTTGACTGCCAGATCCTCTGTGATATAGGAGCTGTCGCTTTGGGAATCAATCAGTGCATAAACCAATACTTCTTGCGAGCCAGCTTGGCCTGTCTTGACCCAAACAGGTACGATCATTGAAGTATATCTCTTCATGTAATCTTGGTTGGTTTTGTTTGAAATAGATTCAAATGTGTTTTCATCTTTGTCGGCTTCTGGCTCTGTAAGCTTTGTGTCTTCTTTCTTCTTGTCTAAGTGCAGCAGAGTTTGGTGTTTGCCTTTGCACGTGTTGCAGGACACTTTAACTAGACACTTCTTTGATGTGTGGCCACGTCTGAGACATTTGAAGCAAAGGGCCTTGCTTTGAATGCTTTGTATTTTGTCATCATAAGGCAGCTCTTTGAAAGCATTGCACTTGTAGATGAGGTGATCTTTGCCGCAGTAGGTGCAAACTGGAGAATTTTTGGCTCCACTTTTAGAGGTTTCTTTTTCAGCACTGGTGTTGGTGTTGGTGGCATGAGTAATGCCAGGTGCTCGTTTTGTCTTTGCCCTAGACTCGTTTCCTCTATTCGTGGTTCGCAACTTGTCTTGGTTTTGAGCGACCACGCATATAGGGTTGTTAGCCACTCTGGCTTCTCTGGCTACGAAGTCGACAAATTCTTGAAACGAAGGGTAGCCCTTTCCAACATCTATGTCTTCTGTGACACGCTGTGTCCACCTAGTGTTGCAATACTCGGGTAACTTGGTTGCTGTTTCCTGGATTTGGACGCAATCGTTCAAAACTTCAAGACCTTTCACGTAGGGGATAGCTTCCTTGAGGGTGCTCAGGAAATCGCTGAAATCCTGAAGACCTTTCTTATCTTTGCCTGTTACTTTGGGCCAGTCTCTCAACTTGTTTCTCAAGGAGAGTTGAATGGTGAAGGGGTGTCCGAACCGCTCTTCCAACGTGGTCCATGCACGGTTGTAGGCAGCTTCATCACTTCCGAAAAAACAACCTTCTACTGCCGCTCTGGCTTCTCCGGCAAGGTACTGCTGCAGATAATACAGCTTGTCTGATGGTGGAATTCCCTTGTTCTCAACAAGCGTCACAAAACTTTTGCGAAAGTTGATGAACTTGAGTGGGTCACCATCAAACACAGGAGGTGTGGGGACAGGTAGCCTTGATTTGCTGACGCTATCTGAGAATGTTTGGGCGATGAAGGCCAACTGTGACTCTACTTGGCTCGCGCAATCTTCAGCTCTTGGTGATCTGGCCTCAGGAGAAAAAGCAGGTGCCTCTGGATTCAGATAACCTTTACTAGGCTTGTCACTGCAACAAGAGATGTCATCTGACCTTTGGACTCTTTCCTCTTCTTCTGCTATTTCTAATTGTTCATGACAACTTTCCAAGGCCACCTTGTATTTCCTTATCTTTGCGTGAAGTTCTGCACACTTTCGCTTAGCGCTCAATTCAGCCAGCTTCCTGGCCTTTTCTGAGGCATTACTTGATCCTGTTGAAGAGCCTGTTGAAGATTCTGAAATCTGTGCACTTACAGATACCTTTGACTGAATGGAGACTTTAGACTTGGCAGAAATATCAGACTCATAGTCTAACTTGCTTCCAAAGAGAGACCTGGAATAATTCATTCCCCAAGTAGTCTTGAGAAGGCTTTTTCTCTCCTTGTCTGCCATCGTTGGATTCTCTCCAATTTGTTTCAAGGCTTTCGCCATGTCTGAGCACATTTGCTTAGCGCTGTTGACTCTGCGCCGCATCTCTTTGTCTGGCGGGCACAAATCTCGACAGGCTTCATATGTAGCTGTCATTTCTTTGTCCAGGCGAATCAGGTCTTCCAAGTCATCTTCAGTTGTGTCCAAGACCTCATCTTTGTATGCATAAAAAAGAGCGAACACAGCCTTCTTTACTTTACTGTATGTTCGCATAAACTTTTTGTTTGCTCTGTCTACCTGTGCTTCTTGTTCTTCTTTTTTACCGATGACAGCATCTAAAGTCGCAACTTTGTCATTGAGGCTGTCGTATTCAGCAGAAATCTCTGGTGAGACAGACTTATCCTCTCCCTTTGTTTTCACTAACAGCCTGACTTCTTTCAGTCTCTTCATGCATGTCTCTCGTCTTTGCTTCAGCTCATGAAGTGGGACATGCCTGAGTTTTGTTTGTGCAGTGTTCTGGTTAGTCTTGCCAGTGGCGCCATCTTCTGGATCACTTGCATCTTCTTTTTCTTGGATTCCAGCCACCGCATTCTCTCCTTCTGGTTGCTTCTTGTCACCATTATTCTTTTCTTGTTCACTGATTGTAGCCAACTCCATTTCAAAAGTTTCTATTGCATCATGTACTGTTTCTGCATCAGTGTTGAGTTGAGCTCGCTCTTCCTCAGACAAGGTTTCAACTGCCAAGTCAGCATTTATGGCTTGTAATTGCTCTTTGGCAGCTGTGATCTGCCCTCGCAATTCTTGCTCAGTTGCATTTTTGGCAGCTGCAGCCATTTTGTTGCAGTACAGTGTTTATGGAAAATAGTGAGGAAATGGGACAAAAAATGAAATGGTAATTTATATTACCTCTTTGAATAATTCACCAACCAGATTTCTTGAGTGAAAACCTGGAGATAAAAAATATTATGCAAACCTGAAACACAATGTGTTTTTTATGTTTACCTCGAAATTTCCACTCAAAATAACTGAATGGAAACTATACTTGAATTAGGGAATTCTTATCTTTGGGGTATATGATTCCCTAAATACTTTGAACTTGTACTTGATTTGATTAATTCAAAATTGAATTAAATTTGAGGAATCTTGAAATATACTTATATCATTGAATTGAAGCTCAACCAGCCCTTACCTCAGCCCTTGATCTTACTTGATCTTACTAGCCTGATTTAAATTGATGTTCAAAAATACTGATTGAAATACGCTAGCAACAGGATGTGCACAAGCAGTACATGTACAATGAAAACAGAATAATGCAAACACTTCTCTCAACATCAGCACAAAATAAACACAGTATTCAGTGACTAATAAACTTGACTTTGCACTTGAGAAACACAAACTTGACTTGACTTGACTTAAAATGTGTCCTCAAGGTTCAATCACTGGATATACACTCACCGGCCACTTTATTAGGTACACCATGCTAGTAACGGGTTGGACCCCCTTTTGCCTTCAGAACTGCCTCAATTCTTCGTGGCATAGATTCAACAAGGTGCTGGAAGCATTCCTCAGAGAGTTTGGTCCATATTGACATGATGGCATCACACAGTTGGCGCAGATTTGTCGGCTGCACATCCATGATGCGAATCTCCCGTTCCACCACATCCCAAAGATGCTCTATTGGATTGAGATCTGGTGACTGTGGAGGCCATTTGAGTACAGTGAACTCATTGTCATGTTCAAGAAACCAGTCTGAGATGATTCCAGCTTTATGACATGGCGCATTATCCTGCTGAAAGTAGCCATCAGAAGTTGGGTACATTGTGGTCATAAAGGGATGGACATGGTCAGCAACAATACTCAGGTAGGCTGTAGTGTTGCAACGATGCTCAATTGGTACCAAGGGGCCCAAAGAGTGCCAAGAAAATATTCCCCACACCATTACACCACCACCAGCAGCCTGAACCATTGATACAAGGCAGGATGGATCCATGCTTTCATGTTGTTGACGCCAAATTCTGACCCTACCATCCGAATGTCGCAGCAGAAATCGAGACTCATCAGACCAGGCAACGTTTTTCCAATCTTCTATTGTCCAATTTCGATGAGCTTGTGCAAATTGTAGCCTCAGTTTCCTGTTCTTAGCTGAAAGGAGTGGCACCCGGCGTGGTCTTCTGCTGCTGTAGCCCATCTGCCTCAAAGTTCGACGTACTGTGCGTTCAGAGATGCTCTTCTGCCTACCTTGGTTGTAACGGGTGGTTATTTGAGTCACTGTTGCCTTTCTATCAGCTCGAACCAGTCTGGCCATTCTCCTCTGACCTCTGGCATCAACAAGGCATTTCCGCCCACAGAACTGCCGCTCACTGGATATTTTGTCTTTTTCGGACCATTCTCTGTAAACCCTAGAGATGGTTGTGCGTGAAAATCCCAGTAGATCAGCAGTTTCTGAAATACTCAGACCAGCCCTTCTGGCACCAACAACCATGCCACGTTCAAAGTCACTCAAATCACCTTTCTTCCCCATACTGATGCTCAGTTTGAACTGCAGGAGATTGTCTTGACCATGTCTACATGCCTAAATGCACTGAGTTGCCGCCATGTGATTGGCTGATTAGAAATTAAGTGTTAACGAGCAGTTGGACAGGTGTACCTAATAAAGTGGCCGGTGAGTGTATGTCCTTCACTTACAGGCTGTAGCAGAAAAGTGAATGTCTCTTACTTAATTGTCATATACTAGCAATAGCACACTGGTGAGTGGTACCGACAGGATGTCACCATCACGATCTCGATGACACAGCACGACCCAACCTCTTGAATCTGCAGCGTTCTTTGCTTGCACACCCATGCTCGTCCACAATGTCTTGGTCCAGACGAGTATGAGGTAGTGTCTTTACTGTTCCGGCCCCGGATTATGAGCTGCATTTTGGTGTGCAATAACTGATGTTTGACACATCTTTAATGTCCTTGCTTTTGACTTTATTGCATCAAACACCGTAAAGACTGAAACATATCAAACACAAGAAACATTATTTTAGCTGTGGACACAAAATTCTAGTATTACAGAAATTAAATCATACTGCATACACACAAATGTAAACATTTATGATCTCAAATTGGTAGATTTTTTAGGTTTACTGAGTTGTTGCAAGAAAGCTACCAGCAAAAATTATGCAGCATTTACTGTAAACAAATACAACAGATTATCAAATCCACATTTAAAATTGTATGGTTTGTGCACATCAGATTTTCATATTAGAAACACACACAAAAAGTTTCTATTCTTTGAACATGTGCATATTCAAACAACCATCAAAAATTATGCAGCATTTACTGTAAACAAATACAACAGATTATCAAATCCACATTTAAAATTGTATGGTTTGTGCACATCAGATTTTCATATTAGACACACACACAAAAAGTTTCTATTCTTTGAACATGTGCATATTCAAACAACCATCATTAAACTTCAACAGAGTTAAACATTTCACTAACCACTTTGCCGGGTCGCAGCCTTCCGAGGGCAGAAATTCCTTGCAGGCTCTCACATTTTGTCTGCAATTAATAGCCCGGAATAAATACCTTGTAAATTGGTATTTCAGCTAATTTAAAGTCAAGATGTCAATTCAAAAACATAACAATAAAATTGACTAGAACTAGGCATCCAGTAAATGAGGATTGCCAGATTTGCACTTCTATGAACTACCAAGGCCATGCAGGCCGGGAATTGCAGCAGTGATCGATCAGAATAATACTGCATTTACTTCAAGTCAAAAATACATCCCTATTCACAAAATGAAGCTTCAAAAATTACTTTTTCACAACTATTACAGTTTTTTCCACATGCATGGACACTAGGTGAAATGTTACATAGGCATGGATTACTACTGACAGTCACATGGTCTAGTCACACTTCAACAAACTTCAAAAATATCATCATCTCTCAAACAATCCACAAAATATCGGGTAGATAATTGGCTATGAGGGATTATTTCATCATTATGACAGTTTCACCCTACCTGGGCTGAGGTAAACCGCTGGATGGCTTGGATTTTGTTCTTAGCCAGCCATGCTGAATCCGTCCGTTGTCATGTTGTGCTGGGCAGGAAGTCTCAAAATCGTCTACTTCCTGTTGTGAATAATCTTATACCTCATGTATTTTTGATGACAAATTATTTCAATAATTTTTAAATCTCAAAGGACAAATTTCCAAACCTAGGTTTTTAAAAGAAAATATGGAGGGAATAAATAAAAAAAAGGTAGGGAGTTCCCAAGGGATTCCCCAGAGGTCAAAGGTCATTTCCGGGTTGGGGGTTCCCCCAGACACAAAGTAAACAACTTTTGACTTGCACACAGAGCCAGGCTGTGAGTATATATACCTGCCAAAACAAATCTTTGGGAGGCATTGCTGTACAACCAATGGTCAAATACTAGAAAGGATGTCACTGTTGACATATATAGCGGGGAAATTGCAACAGTCACAAGAATTGCCATGTTTCTCACATGGATCAAACAAACACAGCTGCTGCCGTTACAGAAGGAGGGAGACGGACATGGCACACCGGGCCCAGGAAAAACTGCAAGGCTTTCAACAGAAAGCCTAGATTATAACAAAGATTAAGAAGGACACAGAAGAAATGAAGGCCAAGAAGACAAGGTAAAAGAGAAACAAACGGCTAGGAGAGGTTTAAAGGCCTCGGACGGTGACATTTTTTTATTGAACCAATAAACTGATTGTATGAAAATATTCCATTCTGGCCATTCCCGTGATTTAAAATGTGTCACCAGCCTCCATAAATGACTTTATTTGTTAATAGCCCATATTTCACTTAGTGATGCTGCAGTACCGCCATCTCTCGATAGGGGCGTGCAGCAGTGACGTCAGGTCAGGGAGAAACAGGAAATGGCTGCAGGAAATGGATGATCACTGGCCTGCAGAAATGGCTGAACGACAGCAGAGTGATTCGGACAGCGATTATTTTATCGAGTATGACGACCGCAATATAAGCGATGATATTGAAACTGACGAATCTGATGATGAAGTAGTTTTGGGTGGTGCTGATGGGGTTATTCAGCCGTATTTGTTCGAGCCCGAGGGTGCGGAGGAATACGCGGATGAAACAGCGACCGGAGCAAAACGAGAGGCAAGAACGAGAGGCTCGCCGATTTATATTGGTAAAATATGCTTTGAAATTTTTTTTTTAGGCGATATGCATGGTCACACACTTAATTATCAAAATAAAACTGCCAATTTTTCCCTCGCTGCCTTACTTGGTGACTTATAAACATTCTCTTTCTGCTCAAAATTTTTTACATGTTTTAAATATTTTCTAATCAAACTTCATAGACCAATTTATATAGCACTCCCACGAGCCATTAGTTTATTATAAGCATCTGATTATACCATTTTTTTTAACAGGTGCACTTGTGAGAAATGCAACATTATGCCAACATCAACTGAATCTCGGTGCTGCCAGGAGGTATTGAAGGTGAAGAAGTGAGGGTTATGTTGCCTGCCTGTGCTGTGAGCCTCATCAGAGAAACATTCCCATCTGATCACTACAAGGGATTTTGCCTACCAAGATTAGATTTGTGATCAATGTTATTTAATAAAGTTTTTTAAAATCATATATTGAGTTTATTAATGTGCATGTCAATTTTATAATTCTAATATTTCAGCATTCATCAAAGTCGGATCTTATATACATTAGAGTAATTTTTCTACCATTTTATGGTGTAAAATTCGTGTGCAATTTTTAAAAGCACATTTCTCTAAAAATCTTAGGCTTATATTTGTTTGTCTTAGCAAAATATGTTGCTTCCCTAACAATTGAAAGCTGAACTTTCATTGCTAATTGGAAATTTATTCTACTTTTACATGTTTGATTTTGAAAATCTAGATACATGTTGCTCAACAGCATCAGCTTTGATGGGACGCTGAAATTTGGCACTCAATGTTGCTGGAACTCTGGCTTGTACAGAGTGCCACTGCTCCAATAAGTGGGTTGGATCAACCAAGGTTTTGTCGAAAAGAGTATTCATCAGATCATCCACATATTCTGAAATAAAATTAATTTAATAAAAATTAGAAATCGAAAGCTCCTTGTAAGTGGTCGTGGAAATTCCAACGATACTGACTGCATTTAGAACTCTGAGGACCTTGACATATGACGCCCCAGTGAAGTGAATGGCGGATGAAAGCTGTATGTTACCAGCTGGGATGTCCCTGATCATCGGCTGGCTGTGCCAGGATAGATCCTCAACACAATGTGGACAATGTTGTTTGATCACCAACAGAGAGCCTTTAGTGTGACTTGTTACCTCACATGGATGACTGCAATGAGGACAATTGCTGAATAATCAAATTCAAAAAAAAAATCCACAGTATTTGAAGGTTGAGTGACAGTGGATAACATCTGCAAAAACAGTAGATCAACATAATTTCATTCCAGAGGTGTCAAATTGGATTACATATATAGAAATATAACTTGAGCAAACAGGCACAACCACCTCCCTATACAGCACTGAATATTTCATATTTGATTAGTATGAATACCCTAAAATTCTAATATTTGATAAGTTGTTAAGGCAATGAAATTCATTGCTTGTAAATAATTTTAGTAAATATTGGCAGTGAATATTTAAAAAAGAAAAATTACCCTGTTTACTTCTCTTTCTGACAGCAGATTGCTGTCAGAAAGATAAGGTTGATCAGAAAGATCAGGATATCCCAGGTTGGCCTAGGATAGCCGGCCCCGGCCGGTGCTGGAAGGGCTCTCGCGACCGGGCTGGGGGACGGCCGGAAGGCGGCCGCCCCTCCCCGCTCACGGACGCGTGTTCGTGGAGAACCCGGTGCTAAATAACTCGTAAACGACCTGATGCCGGGCGTGACCCGCTCCGGGGACAGTGGCAGGTGGGGAGTTTGACTGGGGCGGTACACCTGTCAAACTGTAACGCAGGTGTCCTAAGGCGAGCTCAGGGAGGACAGAAACCTCCCGTGGAGCAGAAGGGCAAAAGCTCGCTTGATCTTGATTTTCAGTATGAATACAGACCGTGAAAGCGGGGCCTCACGATCATTCTGACTTTTTGGGTTTTAAGCAGGAGGTGTCAGAAAGTGTCAGAAAGATCGCATCGGTAGATCATCCTTGCTTTTCACGCCACTTCACTGACACTGTCTGAGAGTGGGACTTTGAAATGAACGGATATATAGTTGGAACAGCCGATTTTTTTATCAGCAATCTTTTTGCTAATTTCATTTCAAATTGCATCTTATTCTCAAAATCGCTGTCAACAAAATGTCTAATGCACATGTTGGGTGATTTTGCGACATAATTCCAATTTTTTAGCGTTTTCTGAACGAAATTCACCCATGGGGTTCTGATTTTCCCAGGCAGAGGAAGTTCCTAAACACTCACCGCGTGCTCCTCAGCGTGCTCCTCCTCCTACTCAGGTCGCTCCCTGACCTGACGTCACACAGTCAGTGGCCATTTTAGCCGCTGATCGCTTGGCAGACAGACAGCTCTCAAGGAAATCATACTTCAATAGCGCATTGTCACCTTATGCGACATTTGTTGACACCAAAACATGTGCGGTTCAAATTAGCTCGTCTCACACACAAATTTAAGATATGATTTAGCGATATTGTAATTTCGTCCGGCCGAGGCCTTTAAGTGATTTTTGTTGGACATTTCTAGACTAATGACTATTACTTGGATAGTAAATACAGGTCTAGGGAGGGCCCTTCACTCTGTGAGGTCATTCCCTCCACCCACCAACAGGGACCAGTGGGCAGAAGAAAGGCCCAAAGTACGGAGGTCGAGATTCGTTAATGTGTTTTTGTATAAATATGTGTTAGTTTTGTTGTTAAAAGGGTTAGGAGCACAAGTTATAAAAATGGAAAAACATGAATATGGGTAAAAATCTTAAGATAATGACATTAAACGTGAATGGTCTGAACTCACCTGTTAAAAGGGAAAGAATAATAAGAAAATTCAAGAAGGAAAAAGCCGAAATTATATTTATGCAAGAGACACATTTGAGCAAGACAGAACATGAGAAACTAAAGAGATTTGGCTATAAGAACTCCTACTACAGTTCATTTAAGGGAGGAACTAAAAGGGGGGTTATGATACTAATTTCAAATAAAATACAATTTGAATGTGAACAAGAAATCCAGGATAAAGAAGGCAGGTATGTAATAATAAAGGGAAGAATAGATGGTATGCAGATCACATTAGTGAACATCTATGCCCCACCAGAAAGTGACAAGGGTTTTTTTTCATCATCTGTTTGATCTCATAGCAACACACAGTGAAGGAGTCCTAATTTGTGGAGGAGACTTAAATGCCGTCATGGATCATGAAGTTGACACAACAAGTGTTAAGAAGACAAAAAAAAACATGTAACAAAGTTCATAAGAACCTCACTGGCAGAAATGGGTATGGTAGACATATGGAGGGACCTGCACCCACTCGAAAAAGACTATACACATTATTCAGCAGTCCATAAAGTACACTCTAGAATAGATTACTTCCTTATGAATGAAGGTGACAGACACAGGGTGAGAAATTGTTGGATTGGAGGGGCAGAAATATCAGATCATAATCCTATATACATGGAAATATACAGTATTTAAACAATAGAAAACGACAAACAACATGGAAACTTAATGTAGGACTGTTAAATGATGAGAAAATGAAAGAAAGAACAAAAGTAAACATAAACCAGTATATCGAAGAGAATGATAATGAAGAAATGGACCCAACAATACTATGGGATGCACTAAAAGCCGTGTTAAGAGGTAAATTAATTGTTGAAACAGGAAAAGCAAATAAGTCTAAACTGGAAACATATGAATAAAGATGTGAGAGACTGAGGGAATTAGAACGTAAACATCAAAGCACAAATGACCCAAAAATATACCAAGAAATTAAGGAAGAAAAAATAAAGATAAAAGAAATACAAATAGAAATACAATTTTTTTCGGCACAAGATGGCGGCGCGTGCACAACGCAAGGCTCAGCGTCCTACCAGATTCTGGGGACTAGCAGTGTTATTTCTGCTCATTTCGGGTATGTTCGTTCAGAACAGCTCTGCTTTTACATCTTACACCCGAGATGAGCTTTTGAATATTGGTTTACAAAACAACGATAACGACCTTTTTATCAGCAACCTACGTCTGAATCTACGTCTCATCCCGGAGCTCTGGAGAACTCCCGACGCTCGGCAGGCTTCCCGACCGACCGGAAGTGCTCGCAGGCGGCGTAAGGAACGTAAACAAAGGAGGGGTAAGCGCGGTGGGCTAAGAGCTAAGCTAAAGCTAACACCGCACTGGCTATCGCTACCCAGTATTTTCCTTGCTAATGTACGGTCTCTGGCGAGCAAAATGAGTGAACTATGGCTTCGGATCTCCAACAATAAGAAACTTATGAACTGCAATATCATGATTTTTACGGAAACATGGCTTCACAGTGGAATACCCGACAATGCTATCGAGCTAGCCGGCCTACACACGCTCCGGGCAGACAGAGCAGCAGTTGACTCCGGTAAGACAAGAGGGGGGGGATTGTGCATTTATATTAACAAGGCTTGGTGCACGAACTCTGTCACTGTTGAGAGACACTGCTCAGCTAACCTGGAGTTTCTCATGGTTAAATGTAGACCTTTCTATCTGCCACGCGAGTTCACTTGTACCATCATAACAGCCGCTTACATTTCTCCGGATGCTAATGCTAAGCTTGCTATGAAAGAACTGCATGCAGCTATTAGCAAACAACAAACTGCACACCCAGAGGCAGCATTTATTGTGGCGGGTGATTTTAACCACTCTAACCTCAAGACAGTGCTTCCTAAATTCTACCAGCATGTCTCCTGTCACACAAGAGGGGACAAAACATTGGACCATGTTTACACCAATATTGTGGGAGCCTACACAGCAACTCCCCTCCCCCACCTAGGTCAGTCTGATCATTTATCCTTGTTCCTTACCCCCAAGTATGTACCGCTTATCAACCGGGTGAAGCCATCAGTGAGGACCATCAAAGTGTGGCCAGAGGGGGTTGACTCTGTACTCCAGGAGAAGTTTAGGAACACAGACTGGATTATGTTCACCTCTCAGGCTACCTGTGGCTCCCACATAAACATCAACTCTTACACCCACTCAGTCCTGGACCATATCAACACCACTATTGACAGTGTCACCACGGAAAGACAGATCACCACGTACCCAAATCAGAAGCCGTGGATGAACAGAGAAGTGCGACTTCTGCTAAAAGCACGTAACAATGCCTTTAGATCTGGTGATGCACAGGCCTACAGTTCATCCAGGGCAGATCTGAAGAGGGGCATCAAGAAGGCCAAGCACAGCTACAAGCTGAAGGTGGAGGAACATTTTGGGGACTCTGACCCCCAACGTATGTGGCAGGGCATTCAAGCTATCTCTGATTATAAGCCCAGCAACTCCATACCTATAGCCATGACTGTGCCCTTTCTCAATGAGCTAAATAACTTCTGTGCTCGTTTTGACAAGGACAACAATGAAAAGAACATCAATTTCCCACCCTCTGATGACCTCCACCACCTCACACTCACCCACACCGACGTCCGTAATGCACTGAGTCATGTCAACGTACGTAAGGCTGCTGGCCCTGATGGCATTCCTGGGCGTGTGCTGAGGGCATGCGCTGAGCAGCTGGCAGGGGTCTTCACAGACATCTTCAATCTGTCCCTGGCCCAGGCCGTGGTACCAGCGTGCTTCAAGACCACTTCAATAGTACCAGTGCCAAAACATTCAACACCATCGTGCCTAAATGACTATCGCCCTGTGGCACTGACGCCCATAGTCATGAAGTGCTTTGAGCGACTGGTCTTGGCACAGCTCAAAAAAGGCCTGCCCCCTACACTGGACCCTCATCAGTTTGCCTACCGGAGCAACAGGAGTACAGAGGATGCGGTTTCTACAGCGCTGCACTATGTACTCTCACACCTGGATGACAAGAACACCTACGCAAGAATGCTGTTTATTGACTTCAGCTCAGCATTCAACACAGTTATCCCCTCCAAGTTGCTCACCAAACTTGGGGACCTGGGAATCAGTACCTCCACCTGCAACTGGATCATGGATTTTCTGACCAACAGACCCCAGCATGTTAGGTCAGGCCCCAGCCGTTCTTCCGTCATCACACTCAACACTGGTGTACCACAGGGCTGTGTGCTCAGCCCATTCCTCTACTCTCTCTACACCCATGACTGCAGGCCTATGTATGGATCCAATTCCATCATAAAGTTCGCAGATGACACCACGGTGATTGGACTCATCAGGGACAACGACGAGTCAGATTACAGGGCAGAGGTTGAGCACTTGGCTACTTGGTGCGCTGACAATAACCTGCTCCTTAACACCAGCAAAACCAAGGAGCTCATAGTGGACTACAGGAAGGAGAGGGAAGAGACACATGACCCCATCCATATCAATGGCATAGCTGTTGAACGTGTCCCCAGCTTCAAATTCCTGGGGACCCACATCTCAGAGGACCTGTCCTGGTCAGTTAACACCACCAGCCTGATCAAGAAGGCCCATCAGCGCCTCTTCTTCTTGAGGACATTGAAGAAGAACCATCTGTCAACTGACATCCTGGGCAACTTCTACCGCTGCGTGATAGAGAGCACCCTGACCAACTGTATCACACTCTGGTATGGGAGCTGCTCTGTAGCTGACCGCAAGGCGCTGCAGCGGGTGGTGAAAACCGCCCAACGCATCACAGGGACTCCACTTCCAGCTATAGAGGACGTCTACAGGAAAAGATGTCTGCGCCGGGCACGCAGCATTCTTAGGGACTCCAACCATCCTGCTCATGGACTGTTCCAGCTTCTCCCCTCCAGAAGACGTTTCAGAAGCCTTCGGACTAGAACCAGCAGGTTTAGGAACAGTTTCTTTCCAACAGCTGTCACGTTATTGAACTTAGTTCCCCGCTGACTCTCTTACAATCATCTTTTACCATTCTCACCTGTACATAACTGCATAACTACAAAACTACATCTAACTTATTGCACATTATTTGCACATAACAGTACTTTTAACTTTCTGCACTGCTGCATATATTTGCATATATTTGCTTAAATTGCACATACTGTTAATTACCGTATATACTGCACTGCTGTCCTTTGCACTTCTGATTGGATGCTAAACTGTGTTTCGTTACCTTGTATTCATACATGTGAAATAACAATAAAGTTGAATCTAATCTAATCTAATCTAAATAGATGAAATTGAAAGGAAAAATAGATATTTAAAGCAAAAATATTATGAAACGGGGCCAAAAGCCACAAAACTGCTGGCAAAACGGTTAAGAAAACAACAAACAGTGAATAATGTATATAAGATTAAGGACCCCATCACAAATAAAACCACAGTTAACCCAGAAAACATCGAGGAAATATTCCATAATTTCTATCAAGAATTATACTCGCAACCTGAAGAAACAAATGCTAAGGATATTAAAAAAATTCTATGCACATTGGACTTGCCATCAATAGGAAATCAACAAAATGAAAAGCTAACAGCAGAAATAACAACACAAGAGATTAAAGATGTGATTAAGTCACTTAAAAACGGTAAATCACCAGGTAGTGATGGATACCCGTCTGAGTTTTATAAACTGTTTATAGAAGAACTCACGCCACAGCTCCTAAAGTCATTTAATTGGACGTTGAACAACAACAAAATACCTCCATCATGGAACGAAGCCATTATTTCAGTTATTTTAAAGCCAGGGAAAGATAGGGAACAATGCGGAAACTATAGGCCAATCTCTTTATTAAATGTGGATTATAAAATATATACAACAATTATCTGTAAACGAATAAAGACATTCTTGACGGAATTGATAGAAGATGATCAAACTGGTTTCATAGAGGGACGCCAAACACATGATAATATCAGGAGAACAATACATATAATTAATCAAATACATAAAGAAAAGAAAAGCGCAGTAATAATGAGTTTAGACGCAGAAAAAAGCATTTGATAGGGTTAATTGGAAGTTCCTATATAGTGTGCTGGAACACTTTGGATTTAACGAAAAATCAGTACAATGCATAAAGACACTGTATCAAAAACCTGTGGCAAGAATCAAGATAAACGGTAGCTTAACAGACAAAGTAAATATACAAAGATCAACCAGGCAGGGATGCTGCCTATTGCCCACCTTGTTTGCTCTGTTCATAGAGCCACTGGCTCAAGCGATGCGACAAAATAAGAAATTAAAAGGTGTAACGATAAAGGGAGCGGAACACAAGATTGGGCTATTTGCAGATGATATTATAGTTTACCTTGAACAACCAGATGAATCAATCATGAACTTGATAGAAAATTTTGGAAAATTATCAGGATACAAGATAAACATAACAAAAACACAAATACTGACATTCCACTATAACCCTTTAAACCAGATAACTGATAAGATCAAACTAAACTGGAAACAAAAAGAAATAAAATACCTTGGAGTGAGCATACCTAAAGATCTAAGCAAAATCTATAAAGCAAACTATGATAGGTTAGAACAAGAAATAAAAAAGGATATTGATAGATGGTCAACCTTAAATATGGATCTGAATTCAAAAATTGAGACAGTCAAAATCAGCATACAACCTAGATTACTTTACCTCTTCCAGGCTCTACCAACAGAGATTCCTGGTGCCCAGTTCTCAAAGTGGGACAGGATGATATCGAGATTTGTTTGGGGAGGTAAAAAGGCAAGAGTGAAATATAAAACTCTGCAGTTACCAAAAGAGAAAGGAGGCATGGGTCTGCCGAGTCTAAAGGAATATTACTACTCAGCACAAATAAGATGTATCATATGTTGGTGCGACGGAGGATATGAGGCAAAATGGAAAGAAATGGAAAAGGAAATTGAGGGACTCCCAGTACAAAGCATAATAGGAGATAAGGATGCATATAAGCAAATCAAACAGACCCAATCACTAAATTTACTTTGGAACTGTGGTATAAAATAGTACAAAAGTATAATATAAAGGAAGACATAAAACTATTGAAATGGGTAGCATTTGACAGTCAGTTTGAACCGGCAAAGCAAGATAGGGGATACAAAAATCTGGTGAACAAGGGAATCACAGCATGGGGCAATATCGGAAAAAAAGATTTCGGGAGTTTTGTAAACATCAGAAGAAAATTTAAACTAGAAAAATCTGAATTCTTCAGATATCTGCAGATGAGAGATTATTATATGAGGAAGATTAGGCATAACCTCCACTCAGATGTGAGCGAGATTATACAATTCATTTTAAGCTCATATGCAGGAAATAAAATAAGAATTATTTCAAAGCTATATCAGAAACTTACGGCAAACAAACATTCAAGTAACTATATAAAGGAGAAATGGGAGAAAGAGCTCAATTTAAACATAACAGAAGAAAACTGGCAAGAAATATGGAAAACACAACACACATCAACAAATTCAAGGACATGGAGGGAATTTGGATGGAAAAACCTGATTCGCTATTTCATTATTTATTTATTTAGCGAATGCAAAGTCCTTAAGCCAAGCAGTTGCCTCCTGGTTTGCTGTATGGAGGGTGTGTAATCCTCCTTCCAGTCTTTGGAGCGGGCAAGCCTCTATGATGTGTTCCATAGTTTGCTCCTCTCCACATGCGCACAGTGGGCTAGGGCTACTGCCCCATCTGTGAAGGCTGGCCAAGCAGGGGCCATGTCCAGTCCTGAAGCGATTGAGTGTAGACCACTGTCTCCTTGGGAGGTTGGTGCCCGGGACCTGTTGGTTGGGGTTTATCACCAGCTGTTTCTTTGGGACCTCCTTGGTCTCCCATTCCTCTTGCCAAGCTGTCTGGATGGTAAAGTCAGCTGGGGGAGGGTTTTTCCAAATCGGCCGTCTGGATGAAAGTCGGGCAGTGGGTGGGGTGTAGATATCTGCATGGATTGGTAAGTGAGGAAAATCTTTAACTTTTTGGAGCATCCTTTGAGTTAATGCTGCTCGCCGGATGTGTGGAGGGGCTATGTTTGACAGTACAGAGAGCCAGGGGAGTGGTGTTGAGCGGATTGTTCCAGTTATAGTTCTCATGGTTGAGTTGAGCTGGGTGTCTACATGGTGTGTGTAAGATGACCTGGACCAGACAGGGGCACAATATTCTGCTACAGAGTATGAAAGGGCCAGTGCTGAGGTGCGCAGGGTGGAGACTGCCGCCCCCCATTTTGCACCAGCGAGCTTGCAGAGCAGGTTGTTTCGTACTTTCACCTTAGCAGCCGTCCACTTTAGATGTTCCTTGAAGGATAAGGTCCTATCAAGGGTCACTCCAAGATAAGTTGGATTTGGGGCATGCTTAAGCTTGAGTCCGCTCAGGTGGATGTTTAGTTCTCTGGCAGCTTTTGCATTGTGGAGATGAAATACACTGGAGACGGTTTTTGCTGGGCTTGGTTTTAGGCGCCAGATTTTGCAGAACTGGTCCAGTTTAGCAAGATCTTCCGTGAGCACCCGTTCCAGTGGTTCAAAGTCTGGTGCTTGGAATGCCAGACAGATGTCGTCTGCATAGATGAATTTGCGGGATTTTGTAGTAGGCAGGTCGTTTATGTAGAGGTTGAACAGAGTTGGAGCTAGAACTGAGCCTTGTGGGAGTCCGTTTTTCTGCATTCTCCATGCACTTGTGTTCTGACTGAGGTGGACTCTGAACCTTCGGTTGGTCAGCAGCGTTTTTATAATTGCTGTTGCCCAAGCAGGGATCGCCTTTATAAGTTTCAGGAGGAGGCCTTTGTGCCAGACCGTATCATAGGCGGCTGTAAGATCGAGAAACACAGCCCCTGTCTTCAGTCTGCTCTCGAAGCCATTTTCAATGAAGGTGGTTAGGGCCAGTAGTTGTTCTCCTGTACTGCGGTCCTTGCGGAAACCTGCTTGATCCACACTTAGAATATCCTCTATTTCTGGGGAAATGCGTTGCAGTATTAGGCGCTCCATGATTTTGTAAGGAACGCTGAGTAGGGAGATTGGGCGGTAGCTTGCTGGTAGTTTGTGGTCTTTGCCAGGTTTTGGGATGGCAATGACCTTTGCTGCCCGCCATTTCTTTGGGATCGAGTTCGTTTGTGTGATCCTTGTGTAGAATTGTGTCAACCAGGTTAGGGCTCGGGGGCCAAGATTTTTCATGAATTCTGGGAAGATGTTATCGTATCCTGCTGCCTTTCCACATTTCAGGCCCTGTAGGACTTTCTCCAGTTCAGCAGCCTCGAAGGGTTCAGGGTTCGTTTCCTCTACAGGCATTTTTTGGTGTTTTTTTTAGCTCAGTTGTAACTGCTGTTCTGGTGTCTTTGTCTTGGGGTGCTTTGGCGATAGTCAGTAGGTGGGATGCAACTTGGTTGGGTGTGACGGATGCTCGGCTTTGGCTAGGGGGCTTCTGTGCAGCTCCTAGGCGACGGATGAGGCTCCAACATTTCCTGCTAGAGTGGGTAAAGCTCCGGTCAGCAACTGTCTCCTCCCATTTCTTTCGCCGGGCTGTATTTAGCGATTCAATGAGATGGTCTGCTATCTCTGGGTCCCCTGATGTTTGATAGGATTGTAGGAGGGCAGCACTTTCTCCGTCCAAACATGGGACATAGAGGGGTCGGTAGCCTCGTGGGATTGCAGTATGGGCAGCCTTGAAGATTGCGCTGCAGAAGCGGTTGTATGCTTCATCTACAGTGATGGTGTGGAGTGGGATGGTAACAACGCTCCGGTCCAGAGTTTCACTGAATTTCTTCCAGTTGGCTTTGCGGAAGTTCCAGCGCATCTTCCTTGGGCTGTATATGACTGGAAGTTGTAGGCCAATGTGTACAAGCAGGGGCCGGTGTTGGCTGTGTGGAAAATCATCAAGAATGAGGATCTGTGTAGGATATGGCTCCCCATTCAAAGAGCTGACCCAACACAGGTCAGGAGAATAGTCCTTCTTCCACCTAGCAGAGTGGAAGGTTCCTCTTTGTTTGGGGTCGTATATCAAAGCGAGGTCATTTCTGGATGCCCAATCTGAAAGTGCCTCCCCATCACTGTCCACTGCTGGGTACCCCCAGTCAGGGTGATGGCTGTTAAAGTCCCCCACATAGATGGCAGGGTGGGGTAGGGTGGGTAAGACCTGCAGATCCCAGTTGGCATTAGGGGGCTTGTACACATTGACAATATGGAAGCCACCAATGATTATGGTGTCTGAGAAATGTGTTGTTATCAGGTGATTTGCTTCAACTATGTCAGAACGCACATAGGTGGCACGTCCATGTTTAGCATGTAGAACATAGCACAGGAGGTCAAAGCCTTTGATGGTGAAGCGGCCAGCTTCCTCTGTGCCAATATGAGTCTCTTGGAGGCAGATTACATCAATTGAATGTTGGAAGGCGAGGACTTCAATAAGGCTTCGCTTGGCTGCAGATAGGCCTTCAACGTTTAGTTGTAATATGCGAAGGGCAGATCCTACCACAAAGTGCTCTTGGGGCTGTTTGCTTTCGGCTTTAGGACTGTGACTAGGATTCTTCTTTGACTTGGCACAGAGGCGTCGTCTCTTCGAATTTAGTCTGCTGGTAGGATCATTAGCTTCCCCAGGCGAGCCCGGGTACTGGCGGAGGGCGCGACGAGAACGCTATTTCATTACACCACAGATTCAAAGAAAATATACAAATACCCAATCTATATGCTGGAGGGGCTGTGGGGCTCAAAATGCAGACCACTCATATGTTTTGGAAATGCTGCAAAATCTCATCATTCTGGAAATCTATACATGTGACAATACAGAGGATATTAGGATATAATATACCAATGAACTGTAACTTGATGTATTTATGTGATCTTAAAAGAGACAATGTAATACAGGCTGAGGACAGATATCTAGTTAAAATCTTGCTGATTGCATGTAAAAAAACAATCACAAGAAAATGGCGATCAGAAGTTCTTCCTGACCAAGAGCAATGGACTGACATTGCTGAGGACATACGTATGATGGAAAAACCAACATATCGACAAAGAATGCAAGAAGGACTATATGAAAAAAAATGGCGGAAATGGACACACTACAAAGTGCAACAGCGAGACAGAAATTGAAAGAATAACCAAAGACACTGGAAAAACCAGAAGAATTAAGAGATGGAAACTAAAAACTTGATGCTCCAACATTTGTCCCTCCCCCTTTTTTCTTTTTTTTTTCTTTCTTACTCTAGCTCCTTTTTTTTTTAAATATAGACTGTGATCTGAATGTAATATGTATGATGAAAAATGAATAAAAATCCAAGTTACAAAAAGAAACCTGGTTAAAATCCCCAAGAATAAAATTTGGAGCCTCTGGGGAAATCAACTGCAACCACTGTACTACATCAAAGAAGGTGCTGGAGGCGGAGGCAGCATCCGCCCTCGGGTGAATGTACACAGTCATTATGAAAAGTTGGGGGAACTCGTGGGGCAGATAAAAGGGGCATAGTGGCACGGACAGAATCTCCACATCTGGTGTACAGATGCGCTCTCTGACCGTGACAGATGTCACGGTCACAGTACTGTTAATTAATATATAAACATACGCCGCCCCCCTGACATTTCCCCGTTACCTCTTCCTGCCGATCCGAGCGAAGTGGGGCTCCAAAGCCGTCAATCCACAGGTCTGCATCCCGGTCATGCACCGTAAGCCACGTCTCCGTGTAAGCCATGACACATCAGTTCTTGAAATCCTTCTGGTAACTTTTTTGCTCATAGCACTGGTGCTACAGAGTAGTGGTGGCCAGATGAGGCTTTCTGGAGGACTTGAGGCCTTTCATCAAAATGACTCATATAGACAGGGCCTCATGTGAAACTTCATTTTCTCTACTAGGCCATCTATTGGACAAAACGTATACAACATGCTGATTTTTACAAGGGTGTGATTGGTTTGTGTATTTTTTTAATTTCAATAAATGCACTGTCTTTTAAGAAATATCAATGATCATAAGGGAAAAAAGAAATGATAAAACTGAAGTGACTACAGTGAATGTGCTTGTGCTACTTATCCATTTTTTTAAGAAATAACTTTTCAACAGTCTTATACTGTCTTTCCTAGTACATTCATCTCTGTCTTTATTGTCATGCAGGGCACAATCTTGCCTTAGCATAATGATGTGTTATTGTTGTATCCAAGCTTTTTGAAACACAACAGACACTTCAAATAAAAATAAATGCAAATAAAAATAAATGATAAGAATAACCCCACTGCGACTTGATCCCCAGCTCTCAAGATGCAAGACAGATATTTTACCTCTAGGCTACCACTTACAGTAGTGATGACCAGCTAAGGCTTTCTTGAAGACTTGAGCCTTTCCATCAAAATGGTTCATATTGACGAAGCCTCATGTGAAACTTCATTTGCTCTACTAGGCCATGTAATCGACAAAAAGTATACAGCATGCAGATTTTTACAAGGGCATTATTGGTTTAATGTGTATTTTTTCAATTTCAATAAATGTGCTCTTTTAAGAAATATCAATGATAATAAGGGAAAAAAGAAATAATAAAACTGGGGTGACTACAGTGAATGTGCCTGTGTTACTTGGTGTGTGTGTACCATTTTTATTAAGAATTAATACATTTTCAACAGTCTTATACTGTCTTTCTTAGTATATTCAACTCTGTCCTTATTATCATGCAGGGCACAATGGCAATAGTGCCTCAGCATAATGATGCGTAATAATGATCCAAGCTCTTTGAAACACAACAGACACTTCACCTTGCAAATAAAAATAAAATTACAAGAATGACTCAGCTGGGATTTGAACCCCAGTCTCCCACTTGTAGAGCCAATGCTTTAAGCCATTACCTCAGGTATAATAAATATGCACTATTTGTGAAAAATACATCATTGGGAGAAATGTGCTCAAAGTGTTCCCAGATGGGAGAAGTCCATGTTTTTGGTGCTGCCTCCATCTGAAGATTGGCTGACAAATCCCTTACACACTCAAACATGACAACACAAAACGTGAGGGACAGGGATTTACATTGTGTATCGCTGCTCACTTTATTTCATGTTGCATGCAAAATCATGAAACTCCTGACCCAGTCACGTGGTACGACATCAACACCTGTCAGCAGCCTCGAAACGTGCTTTGCCAAATATTTCTTGGATAAGCTTGGAGCACCCTTGGAGCTCCGGAGCCTGCCGTCCCATCACTACTACAGAGGTTCATAGTCATGTAGCACAATAAAAACATCTGTTACATCTCTAAAATTGACTGCAAGCAAGAATCTGCACTTATCCAGTGCTTTTCTAGTCTCGAAGACCAATGAAAGTGCTTCACTAGTGCAAACCCCTGTACCACCGTGCAAGTAGTGCAGTTTAATTATTAAAAAATATCGCATTTCATTTTATTTGATACCCATTCTAATATATTCCTTTTATAATTTAGCTGTATTTGGTTATTAAAAGCTTTTTAAGCCATAATCAATCAAATTAATGACAGAAAGACCATTTGGCTGCAGCTGGCATGTCAGCGGTACACACTTATCAGTAAACATTAAATAAAAAAGATTTTACCCTTTATTATTTGTTAATTTTCTATATAATCCAGCCATTTAATGTGCTCAGCGTCCTCAGTGCAGAAGTGCTCTCAGCTGTGTTTTTGGTTGCTGCATGCATGAGGCTGACGCCTCACTAATCAGCTGATCAGAATCAGGCTGAAAGGACACCATTGCGGCGGCATGATAAAATAAAGGCAGCGAAGTGAGGTTTTAAATAGGTTTATTATCATACCGCCGTCACGGAGCTCGCTCCATGAGCGAGCCCAGAGGCTCTCCAGCAAAGTGTGCAGATGAGCAGTTGTCAGAGTGAGAGAGTGAGTTACAGAGTGTTGCAGCTTATATACCCAACTACAGACAATACATGAAAGGCATTCACAGCAGTAGGTATGGGCATTTGCATTTGAGAGACACACATAACAATAAGGAGATTGCTGGCCGTAATTCGCCTCAGCTCCGGAACTGCAGGACAAAAGAGGTTACAAGGCACATCTACATATTGTTATCAGTGTATAGACACAATAAGAGCAGGAAGCATGAACACAATGCATGAAAGGCACATTAACATCACAGTACTGAGCCGGAAAAAGCCAGAAGAAGCGGGGCTGCCTGTTGACATTAATACACACATTTCACTGTTCTGTTAGTTGCTCTAGTTGAGCGCTTTACCTGTCCCAGTCTGTTGTGGGGGTTACGCCACACGCTCCCCCCCAGAGGGCTCGGCAGGCGGCCGAGGCCTCGATAGTCCGGCTTTGGCAGCGAGCAGGGAAAGCTCTGTGCAGGCGGAGGTGGAGGGGGGTGGGAGGTAGTAAGTGCCGGCTGGGGACGGTGAAATCGTCTGAGCCGCGCAAAAATTGCTTGTGGGTCTGCGATGTTGAGGGGCTGTCCCGTTGAACGTGCGGAGATCCACAAGAAGAAAAATTAGTCACTGACTCCTCTCGCGATTAAGTCCTGCAAGGATTAATAGCGGCCGTGAAGAAAAAAAAGGAGCGGCGAGGATTAACAGCGGCCATGAAGAAAAACGGGCGGCTGTAAGAAAAAAACCAAAAGCAATGGGACTTGGCGTGTTGACTTTAGGTGCGGGCGCAACCTTAAAGCCTTCGGGGACCGCAGACTGCTGAATTCCCATTGTGCGCCATGGCTAAGACCATAAGAAAATCCAGTGAGCAAGCTGCGTGCGTGCCTCAGGTGTACGAGCAAGCCTGAAGGGCCCGTGTGCAGCGGCGAAGGAGGATGGTGGTCAGTGGAGCCGTATGTGTCCCGTGCGTGGTGTGCCGTCCTCGTAACTCCCCGGTGCGTGTGCCGGGGTTCTGTGCGTGGGTGGGCCTGCTGCAGAGGAAGAGTCAGGGTCAAGGAGCTTAATCATCTCTGTTGTAGTTGTTGTAGATGGGTCATGGTGCGTTCAGGTCCACGCGTTCTCCGTCGGCCATGGAGGTCACCGTCGTGGAGAAAGGACGAGGTGCGTGCGCTCTCGTAAGGAGACACAGAATCATGTGTCAGAAGCTGTGAGAGCGGCCGGTCCAAGCGTGGATGTGCCGATCTAGGCATGCAGATCTCACCATGAAATGTTCCTCAGCTTTCCCGGTCATGGGTGGTCTCCGGAGAGTTTCGCCTGGAAACTCTGCGTCGAAGTCTCCCTGAAGCAGAAGGGAGGGCAGATCAGTCAGGCTGCTGTGTTCGCTTGTTGTCGGAGAATCACCGCCAGGTGCTGCGTTCGTTGCCATCAGGACACCAGCGTGGCTGTCCAAACCAGAAGGTTGCGTTGCACAAAGCGTGTGCATTCTCGGGGTCACCAGTGCAGCGGATGATAAAATAAAGGACCCCGAGTGGTACGGCGAAACTCGCCCCTGCGCTGTGAGCGCGCGCAGGAGCGAGCCCTGTGCCTCTAGTCAGCAAGCAGGTGATGCGTGCAGTAGAAGAGAGAGAGTGAGTTACAGAGTGTTGCAGCTTATATACCCAACTACAGACAATACATGAAAGGCATTCACAGCAGTAGGTATGGGCATTTTTGGGCGTTTTTAGCCAAAGTCAAATTCCTTGTATGTGTTGTGCATACTTGGCCAATAAAGCTGATTCTGATTCTGATTCTGATTTGCATTTGAGAGACACACATAACAATAAGGAGATTGCTGGCCGTAATTCGCCTCTGCTCCGGAACTGCAGGACAAAAGCGGTTACAAGGCACATCTACATATTGTTATCAGTGTATAGACACAGTAAGGGCAGGAAGCATGAACACAATGCATGAATGGCACATTAACATCACAGTACTGAGCCGGAAAAAGCCAGAAGAAGCGGGGCTGCCTGTTGACATTAATACACACATTTCACTGTTCTGTTAGTTGCTCTAGTTGAGCGCTTTGCCTGTCCCAGTCTGTTGTGGGGGTTACGCCACAACCATGATCAATATTTAACAGCAAAATCTTGAAGTAATGCATATTTTTTCCCCTATTTGATGCTGTTTAGTGCATTTGGTGTAGAGTTTAAAGGCAAACTGTAAAACCCAAAGGCAAGCTTTGATTGACAGGTAAAGCGGTTGCTAGGATACAAGGCAGAGACCTTTTTCATTAAGAGGGCCAGTAAAATGCCCAGAACAATAGGATTAGAGTGTTTTCATGCACTCCATGGACAAGCAGCCTAAATAAAATTACCAGGCAACTCCTGTAGCTGCCACATACAAAATGGCTATTGAGCAAAGTCACATGAGCGGTGGCATCATGTGAATATGATCCATGCCATAGACATATAGTATGGTAGTTGCGACACGCTTTGAACTCGGCGCTGCCCAGTCACATGGTTCATGGCGCTCCAAATAGTTTCAAACAACGACCTTTCTATAATGGCGTGTGAATGGCAGCTGTGACGGTCTGCAGCATAAAAAACATTTTTTAGCCATATTAGGTAAATATTCAAAATACTTATCGGTAGGTATATTGTTAAACTTATAATGAACAGATTTAACTGTATCATAATACAAGCAAGTGTAGAAGAGCTTGGAAATGAAGAGGCGATTTGATTTATAAACAAAGTTTAATAATCAGCTCTTCTAACAAGTCTCATCTTGTGCAGAGTGGCAGAAGGAGAAAAGAGACAGAATGTCTCCAGCTCACTGGCTTTATACTTGCACACAACAAAAGACATGCATAACAAAGGCTGACATCCCTCATTATCTTAATCCCCCCATTGTCTTGGTATTTCCTCTCCTCGCCTTAGGGGGTGAGGGTGGCTCCTCCGGTCTCCTCCGCCGTGTCTGAGAACGTCTTTGTTCTTCACTCGGCGGTTGAGAGCCTTTGTCCTTTCAGAGGTGTGAAGTCCTTTACATATGTAATTGCTAAACATTTCCACATGCTTCAACATATGTAGGTTATGGAATATATGATTAATATAGACCACACAAGCAACATTAACATTTTTCTGACAGAATTGTGCTTTTTTTTTCAATTTAAATGTACTACCTTCTTTATTCTAAATTTTACTTTTTCGCATGAATTTGCAACTTTTTCCTCATAATATTGTATTTCTCTGTCTCATAACTCTGATTTTTTTTTTTTTTTTTTTTTTTTTGATCCTGGCAGAACTAAAAACAATATCTGTCACAGGTCTGTGGTGGACCACTCCCAGTTACACAGGGTGAGACTGGACATCCTGGCAGACAACCACATCTGTCACAAGGTCTGTGGTGGACTGTGCCAGTCGGTGCATTGTGACATGCACTACACAAAGAGCAGAGATAAACAAACCTATCATCTGATCAGTCACTGCAACAGATACTGGAGTCAGTTTGTCTTGGCTTGTCCTTGCCACTGATATTACCTTTATCTGCCAAGAATATGCTGCTAGTTCAGCAAAAGCTAGCAGTACTCAAATACTTTGCAAGCAGTTTCATGAAATGGTCAATCAGAAAGCAACTCATACCGGCTCGGACGCCGCCCGGGCTTACAAGGTCCGTGCTGATCTGTTCACACGCCGACAGGCAGCAAAAAGTAAGCTAGGAGCAGGAAGACAAAAGAAGGGGAAAACAGCAACCTTGTGTGTAGCAGAATGGAATGAACAGTACGCACTCTGTTGGACAGAACAACATCACAGCGCCCAGAAAGACAGACCGTGCTTGTGGCCCTGGAAATGAACAGGTATAATGTAGACATAGCTGCACTTAGTGAAACAAGATTGCCTGGATATGATTGCTTGGAAGACCATGGGTACATCTTCTTTTGGAGTGGGAGATCAACTCAAGAAAGGAGAGAAGCAGGAGTGGGCTTTGCCGTTAGAAAGGAGATAGCAGCAATGCTTGATGAGGAACCGGTGCCAATCAACGACAGGATAATGACTATGAGACTCCCACTACAGCGGAAGATGTATGCCACACTCATCAGTGTATATGCCCCAACAATGACCAACACAGAGGAGGTGAAGGAAGAGTTCTACAGTGATTTACGTGAGACTATCAGGCGTGTACCGATTGATGACAGGCTGATACTCGTTGGAGATTTTAATGCCAGAGTTGGTTCGGACACCGAGAAATGGAGAGGAGTGCTAGGCAGTCATGGAGTAGGCAAGTGCAATGCTAATGGAGAACTTCTACTTGCACTATGTTCAGAGTACAACCTTGTGATAACCAACACTCTATTTAAGCACAAGGACACACACAAGAAGACATGGATGCACCCAAGATCCAAGCACTGGCACTTATTAGACTACATCATAGGTCAGGCAGACAGACAGAAGGGATGTATTGGACACCAGAGCAATGAGAGGTGTGGACTGTGGCACTGATCATGTTATGCTGAGATCTAGATTAAGGATTTGCAGATGAAAACAGCACTGCAGGACGGGTGTGAAGCCACCACGGAAGCTAAACACTAGACCACTGAAAGGCCAAAAGAAGCAGGAAGAACTTACACAGGAAATGGATGAAAACTTGAAAGACTGGGACAGCAACAACTCAGAGAATGACATAGAAGAGAAATGGGCAACACTGAAGGATACGGTGTATCAGACTGCGAGTGATGTATTAGGCTACCCTGAGAGGAAACATCAAGATTGATTTAATGAGCATGATGAACACCTGAAGAAACTACTAGAAGCGACGAATACAGCTAGACAGGAAAACCTACAGTGTAACACAAGGTCGAAGAAGAAGAAATACTCAAAGGCTCAGAGTGAGCTACAGAAGTACACCAGAGAGATGAAGTCCAACTGGTGGGATGAAAAAGCGGAGAAACTTCAAACTGCAGCAGACAGGAAGGACATGAAAACATTCTTCACAGGTTTGAGAGAAATCTACGGCCCTAAACCAAGAGGATTGATCCAACTAAAGGCTATGGATGGTGAAACAGTTTTGCAGGAGAAAGACAAGATCCTGGACAGATTTGCAGACCACTTTGACCAACTACTAAACAACCCTGGAGATCTCACTGAAGAGGCTAAAGAAGCTCTAGTGCAGCAACCAGCTGTATCAAGTCTGGATGAACCACCAAATTTTGATGAACTAATGGCAGCTATCAGGACAACACAGGATGGTAAAGCTCCAGGAAGGGATGGAATTCCAGCAGAGGTGTGGAAATTTGGTGGTGTTCAGCTGACCAACTGCCTGCACAAGCTCATCCAAGAGATATGGGATGCCCAGAAAGTACCTCAAGACTGGAAGGATGCAAGTATTGTGCCTTTGTTCAAGAAAGGTGACAGGAAGGATTGTGGAAATTACTGAGGTATATCACTACTAGCCACTGTTGGTAAGATTCTCTCACGTGTACTACTTAACAGACTCAGTGAACACATCTCGCAGAATGTACTACCGGAAACCCAGTGCGGCTTTAGAAGTGGAAGAAGCACAATGGACATGATTTTCTGCTTGAAACAGGTTCAAGAAAAGTGTATCGAACAGAACATGCCGCTTTATGTAGTCTTCATAGACTTCAGTAAAGCCTTCGATACTGTTTCGCGACAAGGACTTTGGCAGGTACTCAGGAAATATGGTTGTACAGAGAAGTTTGTCAGCCTGATCGAGGCACTCCATACAGGTATGCAAGCAAACGTGGCAATGAGTGGTTCAGTATCTAAAGACTTTTCAGTAAGCAACGGGGTGAAACAAGGGTGTGTGCTGGCACCTACACTCTTCTCGCTATATCTGGCAGCTATGCTTGAGGTGGCCTTCAAAGACAATTCAGAAGGAGTATACATTCAAACAAGGAACGAAGCAGACTTGTTCAATGTGGCACAGTTTAAAGCCAAGAGTAAGACATCGATAAAGATTGTAAGAGAAATGCTCTTTGCCGATGACAATGCTCTAGTTGCACACAGCGTGGAAGATATGCAATCTTTAGTGGAGAAATTTGCAAGAGCAGCTAGCCAATTCAGCCTCCAAATCAACATCAAGAAGACAGAGTGCCTTTATCAATCACCAAAGTTCCAATTATCAACCTCACTACCAGAAGAGATCAGTATTGGTACAGAGCCACTAGTCAGTGCCAGACTTTCAAGTACCTAGGGAGTACTGTTTCAGAGAATGCTAGGCTGGAGGATGAACTATCTCTCAGAATGGGAAGAGTGAGCGCTGTGTTTGGAAACTTGAGGGAGAGACTGTGGAACAATCGACATGTGTCTATCCGTGTGAAATGCAAAGTGTACAGAGCGACAGTACTGGCTACTCTATTGTATGGTGCTGAAACTTGGACTGTCTACAGAGTGCAGGTGAAGAAACTCCACGCGTACATGATGAGCCACCTTCAAGCCATAATGAACACCTCATGGAAAGACAAGATAACCAATGTAGAAGTGTTGAAACGAGCTGGTCTACCATCAATGGAGGACATGCTAATACAGATGAACCTGAGATGGCTCGGACATGTTGAGAGGATGGACCACCAGCGTCTCCCTCGGCAGTTATACTCTACTCACAGTTATGTGAGGGCAAACGCAATCAGGGTAGACCAAGGCTCACATTTAAAGACACTGTAAAAAGAAACTTGGAGAAGTTGGACATAGATAGGAGTTCCTGGCAGCAGAAGGCTAAGGACAGAGCTGTGTGGAGGAATCTGATCAGACCTAAATGAAACAGTCATTGTCGCCCACGACAGACTGCTATGATGATGATGATGATGATGATGTGTTGTGATATGATGTGATAATATGCATCTTATATGGTATTTATCCCAGCGGTGGAAAGTTCACTTTGAACAAACAACACCGCTGTCTCGTGTATGCAGACAATGAGCTAGCTAGTTAGCCATCAATGCCAACTTCGTGCTCTGCTTATATCTTGCACTTGTGTCGATAACATCTAATGAAATAAGCTAGTGTTAATCCTGGTTAAAAAGGTGTTTTTTTACATGTTGCACTTTCGTGCTGTGCATGTACTTAAGTTGTGTGTATTTTCATTCTAGAGTCCGACCAGCATCTGTTCTGACAATGGCAACATTTAGCACGATGTGTGATGACTGGTAAGAAACAAGTTGCACACCCTGTTGTTTTTAGCAGTGGTGGTGAAAGTACTCAAATCCTTTGCTTTTTAAGTTAAAGTACAGATAAAGTGCAAAACCAAAGTAGCATAATTTCCACTTTAAAAATATTATAGAGCTTAGTTTTAAATGTACAGTGGGGCAAAAAAGTATTTAGTCAGCCACCAATTGTGCAAGTTCTCCCACTTAAAAGATGAGAGAGGTCTCCAATTTTCATCATAGGTATACCTCAACTATGAGAGACAAAATGAGAAAAAAAAAATCCAGAAAATCATATTGTCTGATTTTTAAAGAATTTATTTGCAAATTATGGTGGAAAATAAGTATTTGGTCACCTACAAACAAGCAAGATTTCTGGCTCTCACAGACCTGTAACTTCTTTAAGAGGCTCCTCTGTCCTCCACTCGTTACCTGTATTAATGGCACCTGTTTGAACTTGTTATCAGTATAAAAGACACCTGTCCACAACCTCAAACAGTCAGACTCCAAACTCCACTATGGACAAGAAAAAAGAGCTGTAAAAGGACACCAGAAACAAAATTGTAGACCTGCACCAGGCTGGGAAGACTGAATCTGCAATAGGTAAGCAGCTTGGTGTGAAAAAATCAACTGTGGGAGCAATTATTAGAAAACGGAAGACATACAAGACCACTGATAATCTCCCTCGATCTGGGGCTCCATGCAAGATCTCACCCCGTGGGGTCAAAATGATCACGAGAACGGTGAGCAAAAATCCCAGAACCACACGGGGCGACCTAGTGAATGACCTGCAGAGAGCTGGGACCAAAGTAACAAAGGCTACCATCAGTAACACTCTACACCGCCAGGGACTCAAATCCTGCAGTGCCAGATGTGTTCCCCGCTTAAGCCAGTACATGTCCAGGCCCGTCTGAAGTTTGCTAGAGAGCATTTGGATGATCCAGAAGAGGATTGGGAGAATGTCATATGGTCAGATGAAACCAAAATAGAACTTTTTGGTAAAAACTCAACTTGTCGTGTTTGGAGGAGAAAGAACACCATACCTACTGTGAAGCATGGGGGTGGAAACATCATGCTTTGGGGCTGTTTTTCTGCAAAGGGACCAGGACGACTGATCCGTGTAAAGGAAAGAATGAATGGGGACATGTATCGTGAGATTTTGAGTGAAAACCTCCTTCCATCAACAAGGGCATTGAAGATGAAACGTGGCTGGGTCTTTCAGCATGACAATGATCCCAAACACACCACCCGGGCAACGAAGGAGTGGCTTTGTAAGAAGCATTTCAAGGTCCTGGAGTGGCCTAGCCAGTCTCCAGATCTCAACCCCATAGAAAATCTTTGGAGGGAGTTGAAAGTCTGTGTTGCCCAGCGACAGCCCCAAAACATCACTGCTCTAGAGGAGATCTGCATGGAGGAATGGGCCAAAATACCAGCAACAGTGTGTGAAAACCTTGTGAAGACTTACAGAAAACGTTTGACCTCTGTCATTGCCAACAAAGGGTATATAACAAAGTATTGAGATGAACTTTTGTTATTGACCAAATACTTATTTTTCACCATAATTTGAAAATAAATTCTTTAAAAATCAGACAATGTGATTTTCTGGATTTTTTTTTCTCATTTTGTCTCTCATAGTTGAGGTATACCTATGATGAAAATTGGAGACCTCTCTCATCTTTTAAGTGGGAGAACGTACACAATTGGTGGCTGACTAAATACTTTTTTACCCCACTGTACTTGAAGTATAACTAGCGCATGCTCTTAGAAAGCAAGTATTCCTCTCTGAAAACAGGTAGCCCAATCAGGCTTTACAGGCCCAAATGCAGGCTGTGTTTGAAAGTGGAATACAGAGGTGTAGCCTATATGTAGGCAATCACCCATGTACTTTGACAAATATGAAAGGGACTGAAGTGAGATTTATTTGATTGTATTGTGACGTAGGCGAGGTTCACACAAAGAAGAGGAGCAAATGGTTTCGACAAACAGGCTTTATTCACACACACCCTGAGCACAGACAGGAGGGGAGGTCATTCTCCCAGACCTTCGTTTCAATCATGGTTATCCATCACATGAGACATCTTGCCCTACTCCTGCCTATAAAACACTGTTGGGTCATTATAACGCAAACCCCCGGACTGGTTTCTGTCCCCAGAAAAATTAAAGTCCAATTCAAAAGTCCAATACGAACTCGTCCAGGTGTCGGGGCAGCCTTCGATGCCGACGACCAGCACGTACAGGCCCCCTAGTGTCCATCTGAGTCTCGGTCGGAGTATCTGGTCGGGATGAAAGCTCGGGTTCGACCACCAGTGGGGCGGATGGCTGATACGGGGCGAGACGGTCACAGTGGAGCACAACGACCCGGTCCCTTTTTTTTTAGCCTCACCCTGTACACCACATCCGACAGTCTCTGCAGAACCACGCATGGTCCCAACCAGTGGCTCACCAACTTCGGTGAATGTCCTCTCTTTCTCTCAGGGCAGAAAACCCAGACTCGATCTCCCGGTGCAAAGTCCCTCCCCTGGCAGCGGGAGTCATACGCTTGCTTCTGCCGACCCCCCGCCGCTGCCAGGGCCTCTTGAGCCAGTTCGTGCACCGTGTGGAGACGTGCTTTCAAACAAAAAAAATAACCCAACCCGGGTTTGCCTTCCACCTTCGGCTCGGGGGGGGGGGGGATACCAAATCCACCCGGTGTGTGCAGCTCGCGTCCAAACATGAGCGCTGCAGGGACGCACCGAGTACATTCCTGAGCTGCCGTCCAGTATGCCAACAAAACAAAAGGCAGATGCAGGTCCCAGTCTCGCTGTCGCTGGTCCACTAGGATAGCGAGCTGGGTGGTGAGGGTCCGGTTAAATCGTTCGACCAGGCCATCGCTCTGTGGATGCAGCGGGGTGGTCCAGGTCTTCCAGATGCCCAGCCACTTGCAGACCTCTCCGAAGACCTCCGCCTCAAAGTTCTGACCCTGATCGCTGTGCAGCTCCTCCGGTGCGCCAAACCGACAGAACATTTCGTCCACCAGCTTTGATGCCGTCGTAGCAGCGCTCTGGTCCGGGACCGCGTATGCCTCTGGCCACTTAGTGAAACAATCCATTGCAACCAGCACGTAGTGGTTCCCCCGGTCTGTGGTCAGGAAAGGGCCCAGGATGTCCACTCCTACTCGCTCCATCGGTGCTCCCACCCGGTACTGCTGCAGGGGAGCATGGGATCGCTGAGTCGGCCCTTTCTGAGCTGTGCAGGTGTCGGAGCGGTGGACGTGGAGCTCCACGTCTTGATGACAACCGGGCCAGTAGAACCGGGCTCGAAGGCGCTGCAGCGTCTTTGTCACCCCGAAGTGGCCCGCTCCTACTGCCCCATGAACCAGCTGGAGTACGTTGGGCCGGAGTCGATGAGGAACCAACAGCTGCCAGACGTGCCGCTGCCCAGCTGGAGTCTGCCACTGTCGATACACCACGCCCTCGTGGCAGCGGAGATTGGCCCACTGGGAGTGTAGGGCCTTAGTCTCTGGGTCCAGCACTGATACGACCTCCCAGGCGGGCCGCTGTCCTGCATCCAGCCATTGCCGAACCCGAGAAACTAGTTTTAGTTTAGTTTAGTTTATTTGAAAAGGGACAATGCAATTTCATAAAACACATGATTACACATGGTTAAAAAAGCCAGAATTAGCCAAAAGGCTAGTTTTCATCTGTAGTCCCCTGGCCAAGATGTAAAAAAGCAGTAAAATGCATCTACAAGAAAAAAACATGGTTAGACATTTAAGAGGGCACTAATGTAACAAATAATATATACATAACAAACCGTACATTGAAACACAACATCAAACATCACAGCAGACTTATCTTTTAGTGTTGGCAGCTGTAGGTGTTTATAAGCCACATTTTCAATTTTTTTGTGAAGGCCTTGAATGTTGTGAGCAGTTTAACCTCCTCAGGTACTGAGTTCCACTCACTAGCGCTCCTCACTGACCAGGCCGACTTACTGAAAGTGCTCCTGCGCAGAGGAATGAAACAGTCACCTCTGACAGAGCCTCGAGTGACGCGATCAGAGCTGTTTCTTTGGCTGATGAACTCTGCCAGAGGATCTGGAGCCAAATCATGCAGTACTTTATAAGTCAAATTTAAATTTGCAAATGTATGAAGACTATCCCAATTTAAAAGACTGTATTTTTTTAAAATTGCACAATGATGATAATGCCTAGGTTTTTTATCCATAACTTTAACTGCTTGTTTGTACAAAACTTCCAATGGTTTTTTTGCACTCAAAACCGCCTGGGACCAGCTAGTTAGGCAATAGTTGAAGTGACTCAGAATCATTGAATGCAAGTATATTTTTGCAGCTTCAGTTGACATTTCATTTCGAATTGCACGAAAATTTGCAAGATTTAACTTGATTTTTTTACACAATTTAGCAATATGGGCTTTAAAGGAAAGCTGTGAATCTATTATTAACCCAAGATATTTATATTGGCTAACAATTTGTATTTTTCCTCCATTAACATGTATGTCAGGGTCAGGTGACACTCTATTTATTTTAGTGAAATACATGCCTACAGTTTTAGAAACATTTAACTGTAGACAGCACTCCTGCAACCAAGTTGTGACACAGGACATTGTTTTACTAAGTTTAGCAGCAACAGTGTCTTTGGAGCGACCATGAACAAAAAAAACCGTGTCGTCTGCATACATTAAGCATTCAGCTTCAGAACAAACAGTGGGCAAATCATTAATATAAAGACTAAATAAAAGGGGGCCTAATATTGATCCCTGAGGGACTCCAGAAGTTAGCCTAAGAGAATCAGATCTGCAGTTGTTAATTGATACACATTGTGTTCGATCATGCAGATATGATTCAATCCAGCTCACAGCATTGTGAGAAAAGTTAAATTTAAAGAGCTTGGTAAGAAGAACAGAGTGATTTACTGTATCGAATGCTTTCCTGAGGTCCAAAAACACCGCCTCTACAACTCCACCCTTATCAAGAAAAGATTTTATTTTCTCAATGAAGAGGCATGTAGCCATTTCAGTGGAATGCTTGGATCTGAAACCAAACTGCATGGCATGGAGAGAGGGGGAACTACTGTTTAAATAATGGACAATCTGTTCTGCCACCCATTTTTCTGCAATTTTGGAAATGGCCGGAAGAATGCTTATTGGTCGGTAGTTATGCAGAAGAGTTGAGTCACCGGATTTAAAAACAGGGGTAACAATAGCAGATTTCCAGGCCTGCATGTTCGTGTCCATTCCAAAAACATCCTTTGCTTTAGATGGTTTGAGTGCTTGAATTAAATCGATAACTTTGGTCTCAGTAATATTTGTAATAGTAAAAGACTGCGATGCAGACAATACAGGGTATTCCTTCCTTTGTTTTACTATAAACTTATCAGAGATTTCTGACACAGATTCAATGAAGTAGTTGTTAAAAGCATCAGCCATCACTTGAGGTTCTGTTAAGATGTTTCCATTCAATTGAATTTGTATTAGTTTTGCTTTGTTTTTCTGGGAATCACCCAATAGTTTTTTAATATATGTCCAGGTTATTTTAGAATTTCCCCTTGCACTATTCAAAACAGTAATGAAAAAGTCAGCTTTAGATTTTCTTATTTCTTTCACTACCCTATTTCTCAATGAAATAAATTGGTGCCTGTTTTGTCCTGATTTAACTGACAACTTCAAAAAGTGATCTCGTTCTTTCATCAATTTCAGAATAAATTTGTTTAACCAAGGAAGGCAATTCTTTCTAGCTTTTAGTTTAATTATCCGTGTAAACTGTATAATAATTTGTTGTATTTTGTTGGCAAATTTAGAACAATCCTCATCTAAATTTTTGCCAATGAGTAATTCATCCCAATTTACTTCTTGAATTGAATCTTGAAAATTTTGTTGTTCCTGTTTTGGTATCCTATAGAATTCAGTGGCGGCCAAGGATTTGAAGCGCTTTTTATTTAATTTTCTTGTGACCATTATAAGATTGTGATCAGACAATCCTGTGAGCATATTGTATGACTTCAAGATCCTTTCTGGCCTGTTAGTAAAAGCTAGATCAATCTGAGTGCTAGTGGAGTTTGTGATTCCCGTAGGGCCATTAATTACCTGAGTCATATCCATGTCATCCATAACCTTTTTCAGATTTTTCCTAACTTTGTTGACTTCCCAATTAACATTTAGGTCACCCATTATTATTACCTCTTTTGCAAAATTAAGTTGTTTCAATAAAATTTCCAGCTTTTCATAAAAATCTACATTTGATGAAGGAGGCCTATAAATAACTACAAGAATAAAAGACATTTGCTGTGACAAAGAAACAGTTAGTCCAAGAAATTCCAGTCCATTCTCATCTGTAACATGTATCTCATTACAATTAAAAGTATCCTTGGCATAAATCAAAACGCCTCCTCCCTTAGAACCCTGTCTGTCTTTTCTAAACATTTTATAACCAGGTACAGATAGTATTGCTGAGGGCGAAGATTCATGGAGCCATGTCTCAGATAGGCAAAGAAAGTCAATATTTGAATCAATGAGAAGATGATGAACCTGATCACTTTTTGTTAGAATACTTCGTATATTTAAGTGTGCACAAAGAATGCCTTTTGGTTTATGTGCTGAGTCCCATATTAATTTAGAGTTATTAACAGTTTGAAACACCCTGAATTTCCGGTGTTTTAATATTGCAGAATTTGGCAGCCTCCTGTTTCTTTTATTGGCAATGTTTGCACATAGTGAAGGCCCGGCTGATGTTGGTGAAATGACCGGATCTCTATCCTGCTCGCTCTGCAGCTGCTGCGTGCCAAGGACCTCTGTGACGTCATCGCTGGGGGAGGATGCCTGATCACCCGAGGAGGGGCTGCGTGTCGCTGCGCTATTTCTGCTCGCAGCGGTCCGGAGAGCAGCAGCCCGTGGGACGGCTTGGTCTCGATCTTCAGCCCGTTGGCAGTGACGACACTCCTCTGTGTCGCACAGGGGCGCCGAGACAACGCGTCAGCGTTGGCATGGAGGCGGCCTGCCCAATGCACAATCTGAAAATTATAATCCTGCAGTGCCTCCAGCCATCTCGCCAACTGTCCATCCAGCTCTTTGAAGTTCAATAACCAGGTCAGGGAAGCGTGATCTGTCCTGAGCTGGAACCTCCCCCCGTACACATACGGGCAGAAATGACGCAGTCCTTGAATGACAGCCAACAGCTCTCTGCGAGTCACACAGTAATTCCACTCAGCTCTGCTGAAAGTGCGGCTGAAAAAAGTGACTGCCTGCTCTCCGTGTTCTCCCTCCTGGGATAGCACCGCCCCGATGCCCTGGTTGCTGGCGTCCGTGTCCACGATGAACGGGCGGTTCAGGTCAGGATACTGCAGGATGGGGGCTCCGATGAGTGCTGCGCGAAGCTGGGAGAAAGCAGCAGCACAGTTGTCACTCCACTGAAACGTGCGTCCTTTCTGCGTCAGCTGGTGCAGCGGGCTGGCGATGGTGGTGAAGTTTTTCACAAACCTTCTATAATAGGAGGCCAATCCGAGAAAACTCCTCAGTTCTCCCACGTTCCGCGGCACTGGCCAGTGTCTCACCGCTGCCACTTTTTCTGGGTCGGTGGCGACTCCCGCTGTGCTGACGACGTGGCCCAGGAAAGTGGTCTCCCTCCGGAATAGGTGGCATTTTCTAGGGTGTAACCGTAGCCCCGCCTGTCGGATGGCATCCAGTACCTCTCGGAGATTTGACAGGGTGCTGTCAAAATCAGCTGCATGCACCAGTAGGTCGTCCAGGTAAACAACGCAGCGACTCCGAGGCACGTGAGCCAGCACTCGCTCCATCAAGCGCTCAAAGGTGGCCGGGGCGTTGCAGAGTCCAAACGGCATCACTTTAAACTGATACAGTCCCTGCCTGATGGAGAAGGCTGTTTTTTGGCGGGCCTCGGGTGACAGCTCTACCTGCCAATAGCCGCTGCGTAGATCCAGTGAGCTGAACCAGCTGGAGCCGGCGATGTGGTCCAGCGCGTCATCGATGTGGGGCAGGGGGTAGGAATCCTTCCGGGTGACGTCATTCAGGCGCCGGTAACCCACACAGAACCGCCACGACCCGTCCTTCTTCTTGACCAGCACCACCGGCGCCGCACAGGGGCTGGTGGAGGGCTCAATGACGTCTGCCTCCAGCATCTCTCACACTTTTTGTTCTGCTGCTGCCCGCCTTGAAAAGGGCAGCCGGCATGGGCGGAGTCGAATCGGCCTGGTCTCACCGGTGTCGATCTCGTGCTGCACCAAACCGGTCCGGCTGCATTCCTCATCCTTCGTGGCAAAGACACCCATATAAAGGGCCTTTTCCACTAGCACGCTTTAGCGCGACACGGGACGGCTCAGCACGCTTTGTACGCTTTTCCACAAGCCCCAACACGGTTTAACAGCCGCGATTCTCAGCCCCGCTGCAGGGCAGGGTGCAGCAGTGCTGAGCTGTGCCGTGTTGTGACGTTAACAGACTGGTCGCCGTTGATTGGTCAGGTCGTAACCGGCGCTGATTGGTCAGGTTGTAACCGCCCCTCTCCTCCTCCTCATCTACCAAATCTTCACGACCTTCTCAATAAAGTTTTTGAAAAAAAAAAAAAAAAGAATCTTCACGACCGCCTTTACTCAGCACGCAACCACTGTTGGCGGTTCCTTTTCAGTGTACTGCTGTGCTATTTTCATTTATTCTCTATCAAAAATGGCTTCGCGTAATAAGGGTGTTCCATGGACCAATAAGGAGCTGCAGTGTCTGCTCACTGCATTGTCAGACGAACGTATTCAGCGCGAGTTAGATGGAGCCGCCCGGAATGAAAAAATATACCGGGAGGTCTCGACATCGGAGTCCTTTAATGGTGAGTTTTAATTTTTTTTTATTGTGCGTTTTTTCGCATATATATTCGGTAAGACGCTCAGTTTATTTATGCAATAAAAAAGCTGTTCATTTGTGGATGATCGCTGCTTTATTGCAGCACACTGCGGACTAAAGCTTTTATTGTAATTATTCATGTGAACAATACGCTGAAATAAGCTTATGTATTCTTGTTAAAAACTATTGTCTTTTCTGTATATATTGCACTTTCGTGCTGTATTTTATTGTGTGCATTTCCCTTGTAGAATCATCCCACGCGTCCGCCGCGACAGCCCGTCCGGATTAATTCAACCGAGCCTTCCTGAACCACAGCTGGCAGAGACGGCTTCATTCTACCGAGCCTCAGCACTCAGTGGTCGGCGTGTATAAAATGTCGATTAACCTTCATGTTGTGTTGCAAAGTTTTTTTTTATTTTAATATTTTGTATATAATAAAATGGAATTGTTTTGGAAAGTGTGGTTTGTCTGTTATAACACTGAATTATAAAACAGTATAATTACATAGAAATTCCATTGCCTAGTCTGATCAAAATGATGCTGAGGGTCAACCATTGTAAAGGTAATGTAATTTTTAACTAGACCAAAAAAGAAAACTTTTTGTAAGCTTTCTGTTCTTTTTATTGAAATATCATAAAAAATTAGCACCAAGTCAAAGGTACAAGTATATGTAAATTGAATGTTCTATCGGCATTCCAAATTCAGAGATTTACAATACTTTAGAAGGAGTGTAGCATCATCTAAACGGAAAATAATAATACTGTTGTTCCAAACGTTGACCTGAAGGTGAAAAACATGAATTTTTTTTAATTCAGTACATCCAAAATGCCCTAGGATGTGGTGTTGGACAGTGTGCCACCGTCTCATTATTTAATACGAATAAAAACAAGTTTCAGCTCATTATTTCTAGGTCATTTGGCAGTTAATTCAAAACAAAAGTGACTTGTGTTGTTACAGCTTAATTATGAGATAAAATTAATTGTGAGATAAAACCACAGAGCGAGCAAGGCAATAATCCTTGGATCCTCCATTTTTTGTCTCGTGTAAATAAGGACTCAGTCCGGTGCGTAACGTCACGGGAGTGTGGCCCCGCCTCGCTGAGAATCTGCTGCTGCCCCGCTTCTAAAACCTCCTAACACAAACCATCACAGCACAAGCACAACACCGTGCTAATGGAGACAGAAGCATTCCGAGCCGTACTGAAGTGAATCGAGCCGTACCGAGGTGTGCTGGGCTAGTGGAAAACAGACTTAACAGTCCAACAGTTCCCGCAGCTGGCGTCTCTGTTCCGGGTCCAGCCCGCTGCAGCGCCGCTGAAATAATTCCCCGACTGCCTGCTGCGTCTCTGCTGACACGTTGACCCCTTCCCTTGCTGTCCTTGTGTGTGCTCGTGCTTTCTCTGCCCGCGCTGGTGGCATCATTGCGTCCGGTCCTCGCGGTGGCCCGCCTGGTCCGGTCCTTCCTGGCGGTCCCTCTATCGCGCAGGCCCCCGTGTTCCTTCTCTGGGTTCTGCTGTGGAGCGTGATGGTCCGGTTTCCCAGCTGGAGGGACAGTCCGGCGGTGTCGATCTTGGCGTTCCAGGCTGTGAGCAGGTCTAGTCTAATAATACAGGGGTCTTGGATGTCAGCCAGCCAGAACGGGTGTTTTATGTTCTGACCGGCCACCCCCACCACGAGAACTCTCCGCCCCCCCAATCTGGCGCGCTCACCGGTAGCTGTGGTGATGCAGCGCTCAGTGGGTTCCCACCCCCGTGGGGTCGTCTCGTTCGTGCCCGGCAGCACACTGGGTCAGACCAAGGAGATTGTAGAGCCGGTGTCAATCAGGGCCCGGATTGACGTCTTCTCCAGGCTGCACTGTAGATACATCCCTGGCGAGTGTCCAATTCGGCCCACGCATGGTGACAGCTCATCAGTTTGTTGTGGGGTAGGTGCAGGGCAGTACCGTGTGATGTGTCCTGGCTCTCCGCAGCTGGAGCACCCTTCCACGCGCCGCCACGGCCGTCTCCTCCGTGGACGTGCCGCCGTGGTCTGCCGTAACTCCTCCTCCTCCCCCTCGCTCTCAGCCGTGGCCTGGAAGGTTCTTTGTCTTGGCGTCAACGCTTCGATTGTGCGATTCATCAGCGGCTCCACCCATTCCGCTTCTGCCACCGCAGTCTCCCAGTCGCTCGCGGCGTGGATCCGTACGTGGCTCTGGAGCTGGGCTGGGCGGAGACCTTGGATGAAGTTCCGGAGGGCGAGCTTCTCTACCACCTCCGGTGCGAAATCCAGGTAGCTGCGCCATGTTAGCAGCCGTATGTCCGCCGCTTAGGCTCCTAGACTTTCCTGGCTGCTTCGATGGCGGTGGATCAGCTGTTCCTGGGCGTGCTCAGCGTCCGCCGTTCTCCCAAATCGTCTCCAGAGCGCTCCTTGTAGCGCTGGCCAGCTGCAGCGCTCCTCAGGCCAGAGATCAGAGAGCATGCAGAGAGCCCACCCTTCCAAGGCCAGCGCGACTTGCACGGCGGTTTCCTCTGGTGACCAGCCGTTTAGCGTGGCGGCCAGCTCAACCTGGACCAGGTAGTCATCCAACGAGGTTTCGCCGTTGAAGCGGGGAATCTTGGCCCGCTGTCGGACGGATGGAATGGTCGCCTCCTGATCGATCGCCGCTCCTGATCGTCGTGGAGTCGCCAGCCTGTCCTGCCCTGAAAAGGGCGGGAAGCAGGGCTGGTTTGCTCTGCTCCACTCGCTCTGCCTTGAAAGAGGCAGAGGGCGGGGTGCGCTGGCCCCGTCGGGTCCGCCGCTTCGTTCGTCCCTGCGAGCGGCTCTGGGGGGTGATGTCTCGGCCCCGTCGTCCATCGTCAGCTGAGCGATGAGTCACTCCAGCTGCTGGATCTCCATTCTGATCCTGGCTTCCATCTGTTCCATCCCCACTCCTGACACCAGTGTGACGTAGGCGAGGTTCACACAAAGAAGAGGAGCAGATGGTTTCGACGAACAGGCTTTATTCACACACACACTGAGCACAGACAGGAGGGGAGGTCATTCTCCCAGACCTCCGTTTCAATCATGGTTATGATCACATGAGACATCTTGCCCTACTCCTGCGTATAAAACACTGCTGGGTCATTATAACGCAGTTATAATGACCCAGCAGTATAATAACTCAGTAATAACATTTAAACAAACACACAAAATAACGTCCACTGTTGCAAAGCATGCTGGGGAGATCCCTGCCCCCCCCCAATACAGCCCCGACATTACAGTATGAATATTAATTAGCGAATAATTGAAAATGAATGGGACATCCAATATTAGCCACTGTTTAAGAAGCGCTTGATAATTTTTTTAAATTTTTTTTTTTGTCAGATCACTTGTGTGATCCTGTATGAGTTATATTCATAATAGTGTGTCTTGCACTTTGGGGAATGGGAGTTGTTCAGTCACCATTATAATTTAGTGTATATGTGTAGTTTATAGTCTATCATCAATAAACTCATGCAGTACTATAACAGGACACATTACAAATATTTGAGACCCACTGTAGTGCATCCTTTTATATTTTAGCAATACAAGTACAAAACACCGCTCAGACTTGAAACCAGGGCATGAAGAGACACAGCGGTGACAGAGTGGTGACTAAACTTTTACTGATAAAAATTACATATTTTGACTGAGCGACTCCATACTCTGGGATGCACACCTTCAGTTAAAGTACTAGATACCATTCAACTGAATGTATCAACTCATTCTTATTGCTGAGGCCACAGTAAAAAATGATTTTAAATGTAACCCAGCCCTTGTAAAATCTACTTTACTGAAGCGCAGCCACATGAAAATTGTGGTTAAATACAACGAAGCACTTTTTTGTCACATTCCACCACTGGCTTTCAATAACAAGTGTATTTCCCAAATATGTTTTAAACTTGCTTTGATTAACCACCACCCATTTCTGTCTTTCATCTAGGCCAGAGGAAAACAATCCACCCCAAACCAGACCGTGCGTCACTATTTACAGAGATCCAGGCTGAAGATCTGCTGAACCGGGACCAGTGTGAGCGGCACATCCAGTTGCTTCTCAGTGAGGCAGTGTGGCCGCCGTGTGTGACCTATTCTGCTTTTTTTTTTACAGTTTAGAGTTTGAATTATGCATTGGATTTTGCTGCTGATTGCAATAAACAATTTAGTAACTTATGTGTTTGCATCATGATTTTCTATTTTGTCTGTTAAGACACCGGTGGGAAAAGAGTCAACAGTACAAACCATTTATCAGTGATGTTGAAAATAATGGCTCATTTTTAAGAAAAACAAACCAAAAACAATTATTTTATTTACTGAAGACTGTATTGTTGGATGTGTCAGTGCCGAAGACACTGCACACTTTAGTGATAGTACCAGTATATGGAGGAATTCTGGGCCATATTAGCATCTGTATTTCCTAATAATGAGTTAGGGCAGGGGTGTCCAATCATGTGCCATGGAGGGCCAAGACCATGCAGGCTTTACCTCCAACCAGTGTCTTCATCAGCAGATTCCACTGAATTTCTTCCCCTAACTGCTGATCAGTGAAAACACCTGCTGAAGAGAGAACCTGCAGGGTCTTGGCCCTCCATGGCATATGATTGGACACCCCTGAGTTTGGGTTTAATGGGATTTAACATTTTAAAACAAACTGCTTTGTGGCTCACAATTCTGTTGGCAGGCTTACACCAAATCAAAAGTGATTTCTCAAACTGCTGGATTGTTCTTAGACAGCTTTTCCAATCGTTCAGTATTTAATTTATGTCACTTGGTGGTAATCTTCACACATAAAACAAAAGTGGACACAGATATGCAAAAAGTACAAAGGTTTACTGTCAAAATTCCTAGTGCAATACTAAATGAATACATGTATAGTACATTGTGGATACAGAGAATATACAGTATACTTATATAGTATCTACATGTACGTATATATCCAGTAAATTGATGTATTTCTCCATGTGATCTTGTGACTGTATTATTTTGCTTTTAATCCTACATCAAATTTGTTTTGTCTTAAAAATGCATCACAATTGTTAAATATATCTTATTATACCTAACTCATTGCTGTTTACCTGTTGAAATATATATATGAAAAATATATATATATATATATTCATTGTTGATGAAGAGAATATATATTTATACAGTATCTACATATGCATATCCAGTAAATCCATGTATTGTCAGGAGCCGAGTCGGCTTGGTTTCCCCAGCTCGGTCCTGCCCTCCTTGTGGGTCTAGGTACCGCTGAATATGTGTTTATTATGTATTTCAGTGTGCCTCCCTCACTCTCAGTTCCTGTCTGGCCACGCCCCCTCTCTTGTTAGTACCAGCTGTGTGTATTCCTGTGTGCCATCTTCCCGCTCCTCGCCCAGGTGCTGCCTATTTCACCATGACCTGCAATGTGTGTACTTAAGCAGCTTGTGCCAGTCACGTATTGCTGGGTCTTCAACTAACTGATCGTGTTGTCTGCTGCGTTGTTCAGAGATAACCTGATTCAACTATATGCCACGACGTGTAGACAGTCCGCATCGCTGTGGTTCTCTTGCACCCGCACAGCAACATCAGCTGTGGGACGCCAGCGTGGCTACACGTCTCTCTTCATGCGTTCGCTGGGCAATGCCGGCCCTCGAACACCCACTGTAAGTGATCATTGCATTTTTTTTGTATGTCTTCACCCTTTTGGGAACTGTGTGACATTATGTTAATAAATGTGTGTCGTGAACCCTGCACGTAAATCCTCATCATTTCACCCCTCGCCGTGCGCTGTCTAAAAGCACACGGGGAGGTTCATAACATATATTTCTCCATGCAACCTTGTGACTGCGTTATTTTAATTGCTTTTAATCCTAGATCCAGTTTGTTTTGGCTTAAAATGCATCATAATTGTTAAATATATCTTATTATACCTAACTCAGTACTGTTTACCTGTTGAAATATATATATTACGGCTTATATAATCCCATAACTACAATATGGCACCTGGCGATCAAGTTTTGGCAGCTGATCACTTTTTGTCACGATACCACTGGCTGGAGCAGTACATCCCATGATGTCTCAACAGTCTCTCCATGATTTTCATACAGATCAAAGCAATTTGTTGCACAGGAAGCTAAATGTTTCTACAGACATTCTGAAGTTCTATAACCACTGCACGTTCGTGAAGCTGGGGTGACATCTCATCACTGGGAGTCTGTGTTGAATGCCCAGACCCACGGTTTGAAGCGATAATTTTGCCACAAGAGAGCCATCTGAAACACACACACACAGAATACATATTTTAGTACCTAATAGCAATAACTTGCCAACATTACAATGTAGTGTGGCAGACTTAAAGCAAAGTAGCATTAGCAATCATTAGCTTGATTGGAGTCAGTTGAGGTGGTATGGGCATCTGATTAGGATGCCTCCTGGACGCCTCCCACTTGAGGTGTTTCAGGCACGTCCCACTGGGAGGAGACCCCGGGGCAGACCCAGGACTCGGTGGAGAGACTATGTCTCCCAGCTGGTCTGGGAACGCCTTGGTATCCCCTCTGAAGAGCTGGAGCAGGTGGCTGGGGAGAGGGAAGTCTGGGCTTCTCTGCTTGAACTGCTGCCTCCGCAACCCGGACCTCCGGAAAAGCGGTAGAAGATGGATGGATGGATGGATAGCTTGCCTTCATATGTGATGTAGTTCATATCTTCATGGCTTCCTAAACGCTCCAGTACTTTTCCCGAGTGTGTCGTCTCACTGCCTATAGCCTTCTCTGGCTCTCCTTTTTTGCCTTTACTCTGGCAAAAAAAAGCCAGAGACCACAGTCGCCTCGTATCCTGCCATCTTGTGTTTTGCCTGAGTCGCTTGTGTAGCATCATCTCACTTTGGCTCATCAATAGGATTATTCTTCTGCTTAAAGACATTGTTTCACCCAGGAAAAAGACAGCAAGGAAACTGCTCTTTTAACCCAGGCTACAACTGAACTCACATTCCTTTGTTAAAACCAGTCTAAGGAATTCACCCTAATGCATTTCCTGTTTTGACTTTTATGGCCCATAAACATGGAGACATGGAACAGGCCCCTGGAACCCCTCATGGCTCACAAAGAGCCACAGCTCAACATTGCCTTAAACTCTGGGACATGCCGAATTTAACCAGCAAACCTTTTAACCACATCTTTAGGACTCACTTTTCAACATCTCTCTTCTTTTTCCAGGACCCCAGGAAAAGCAAATGGACTCTTGATGTTTATTCTGGACAATCAATAATAGGTTTGAAATGTATTAAGCCGTGATTTTAGATATGTGCATGTTAAAATGTTTAGATGAATGCTTATTCCTGCATGTTTTTTTTCCACAATATTTTTATTGAACCTTTTTTACAAAACATAACACAATCAAACACTAACACTAAAGTAATAAAAAAAAATGTACTAAAACACACCAACAACCACTAACAGGAACAGGTCTTCAACAATGCTCCTCTGTTTAGTCTAGGCAATCCATTACATAAGTATACATATTATACATTCACCAGTTTGGAATTTATAAGGTCCACACACATCATTCACCTTCTTCTTCAAAAGTTATGTTTAAATTCTTTACATAATCAATAAAAGGTCTCCATATATTCTCAAACACAGTTTCCTTTGATTTCAGTATGTATGTTATTCTTTCTAGTGGAAGGTTTGTTAACATCTGTCTTAACCACTGAGTCACATCTGGTCTATGAGTCTTTTTCCACAATAGTGCAATACATTTTTTGGCGTTAAGCAAACTGAGGTCTATGAATGCTCTTTCACTTTTATTAAAGTTGTGCTTTTCTGGATGCAGACCCAACAAAAACAATTTAGGATTCAATATGATTTGTTTTGAAATTATTTTTTCAATTGTTCCCCTCACCTCTTCCCAAAACATTCTAATTTTCCTACATTCCCATAAACAATGAAATAAGGTTCCTTTACTTTCCATACATTTTGTGCATGTATCTGGTATGTTTTTGTTATATCTATTTAATTCCACCGGTGTAACATACATCCGCATTAACCATTTAAAATGTATCAATTTTAGACGTACATTTATTGATTTGGTTTGAGCTTCTGTACAAGCCAATTCCCATTGTTCCTCTGAGATTTCAGTTTGCAGGTCTTCTTTCCAATAATTCAGTCTTTTCTGTGAGTTTTCGCTTGAAGATAATGTCAATGAGTTATAAAACTCTGAAATAATACCCTTTCTCTTACTATCTTTCGTCAAGATTTTTTCCAAGAATGAATAAATAGGTCGAGTGAGAGCATTGTTTTGATTTGATCGAATAAAGTTCCTAATCTGAAGATATTTTAAAAAATGTGTTCTATTAAGATTAAATTTGATCCTCAGCTCTTCAAAAGACATTATGTTATCTGAACATGACAAATATAAATCTTGAATTTTTTGGATCCCTTTTAAATTCCATACTTTAAATACAGCATCCGCTCTCCCTGGTTTAAAATATTGATTACCCCATATTGGACTAAATTGTGACAGTAAGTGTGGTTCTTTTAAATATTTTTTAGTTTCACACCATATTTTAATCATATGTTTTACAAATGGATTTTTAACTTGTTTCTGTAATTTTTTTGCCGAGTCTGAATATATGAATATGGGAAGAGGTAAAGGTAAATTGTATGATTCCATTTCAGTCCAGTGAGGGAGATCATTTGATGAAAAATAATATGTCATAGACCTCAGTTGTGCTGACCAGTAATACAACATAAAGTTTGGACATTTCAGACCTCCACGATCAAATGGTAAATATAGTAAGGACAGACGTAATCTAGCCTTCCTATTGTTCCATATAAATTCCACTAACTTTTTTGTAATTCTTGAGAATAGATCTAAAGGTGGTGGTAAAGGAATGTATTGAAATAAATAAAGTATTTTGGGTAAGATATTACTTTTAAGTATATTAATTCTCCCAATCATCGACATTGGTAGTGACATCCATCTCTGAATTAACTCATTAATGTCTGTCATTAAGGCTTCGTAGTTGGCACTGGCGACTGATTCCACTTTGGGCACAATTTGAATTCCTAAATATTTAAACTGATTTACAACATTGAATTGATTTACCTCAGAAGCTGGGTGCTTTCTCTAGGACTTTATTCCTGCATGTTAATTTATAAGCACTGGGTATAAGTTACATTAATCACTAAGGATAGTTTAGTTTATATACATATATGTATAGATGAATATTAAGTGTTAAAGATTTGCCAAAATATCTCTCAAATCATGTGACCGATCTCAATCTCTGCTTGACATCAGCTCTGTCAAAGTTCAGACAAAGGACTGTTTGCTCATTGGACTAAAGTTCAATAAAGCCCGCCCACGAAGGAAGCCTATTGGTCTGAGTTCCTGTCAATCACCGAGGCCCACGAAAATTTCCCCCAGATAAAAAGGAAACAACGCCCTTTTTTTTCTCCGCCGTTTTTCGCCAGATCTCTCTTTCGGCTTTTCACTTCTATTGTCTTCATGTCACAGCAGAGAACTACTGGAGAACAAAGGGACTTATCCCACGTGTTTTCTTTCCTACGATCACAGAGCCTGAAGTATCCTGTTTGTTTTTTTTGTAATCTCTTTGTATCTTAATGTTTGTTTAAATGCCTAGGAATTCTTTCTCTCTGAGCTCAAAATTCTAATTAGGAGTTAAACTCCAATCCTAGACGTTTATTTCTATCACTTTTTCCTGTTAAACTTTCTGTAAAACCACCGTTTTTAATTTTAATCTAAGTTTTAATCTTGATTTTTTTTAAATTTTATATTGACCAACTTACACACTAGAAACTATTTTCATCTCCACCAGTCCGAAAGGTCTGTTAATTTTGCTATTGGATCAGATATTATTTATTATTCTTGAATTCCTCATGAGAAGCCGCAGATCCTGGACGCAGCTTGCCACGACCACGCACAGCTGAAGAAATCACCACCCACAAGGAGGAGACGCCCTGGGCCAGATCGCAGCCCAGGTGATCAACACATCAAAATCTCCTCTTGTGGCAACCGAATATTTGCTGGACAAATATTCTGGGTTTTGGCACTTTTCCCCATCGAAAGCTTCACGACGACGAAAGACCGCACCTTCAAATCTTCAACAAGAAAGCACGTGAGCTGCACTTTCTTTATCCATCTGCTGAATCAAAAGTCTGAGATTTGAGGATAATTCAATACTTGATCAAATGCAAAATTAAGGAGTCATTAACATAACTCCTCTTTTCATTAAAATTCCATTTTTATTTTCTTAGCGTAATCCAGAACTTTTCATATAATTAGTAAAACTTTCCCCATAAATTTGTGTTGTCTTCCACAATCTGTTAACTCAAACTGATCTAAATTCATTTCACAGTTTAACCCTGGTTCTGCAAATGTTGACATTGTTAATCTATCATTTACACGTTTAATTTTATGGTTCATGAAATCATTGCAATATCTGTTAATCATCATTTCATTTAATAAATATATGAAAATGAGAGAAGTTGTTGAGAATTTATTTCATTCTGAGTCTGGTTCAAGTCTCCAGTATCAAATTCACTAAAATTTTGAGACTGATTATTAATTAATTTATTGAGTGACTAAACAGGTAAAGTGAAATTAAAGATTAAATTGCTTCTTAGAAATAGAAGCTAGTGCCCCACGAGTGTTATTAACTTTTCCGGTGTATATGAACCGAGAATTCATCTCCAGTTCCAATACATTAATATAAATTAAATAATTTTTATACCTGATCATAATTATTAATTCATATACTTGTTTTATGTAACAAGAGGGTTGCGCTGCCTCCCTGTAACAAATCCCACCCACATCAAGTGGTACTCCAGTGTAATGGAAAAACAAGCGGACCGAACTGAACTGAACTACGCTGTACCGGGCTAAACAGGTACTAGTGGAAAAGGGGCATAACTCTGTCCCCTCCCCACCCTGTCCCCCTCCAGAGACCAGCTTTTCCTCCCGCCCACCTAGGCAGGAAGGCGCTTCGACTGGACCGGCAGCTCCCCGCTGCAGCCGCTACGGGCACTTGCTCAGGCCGGGGAGCTGTGTGGTAATACAATAACAGATGGCACGCCACCCAGGACTTGAAGATGGGGGGAAGGGTTAGGGTTTAGGATTAGAGCCCCCCCCCCCCCCCCGGCTGTCTTTTGGGGGAGTGTTTTTGTGCAGAAACGGTCCAGTAAATTAAGTCTTCTTGACCCTGGGTCAAGGACTGACATGAGCGTGGTTTCCTGAGAAGGCTTAGTATACACGGCTTGGGGTTCAGTTGTCAGTCCACGATGGGAGTGGGGCACTCCCAATAAATGCAAAAAAACCCAAAACAAACAAACAGATAAACAACAGCTTCAGTGAAGGTTCTTCATGTTTTAACAGCAGAGTGTGATGTTGAATTATTGTAACTTTTGTTATGAAGTGCGGTGTAGTGGCAGTCACTTTCACTTCCACCACTGCACCACCCTATAAATACCAGGGCATCCATTTTATGCCTCTCTCTGCTGATGCCCCTGCTGATGCCCCTGCCGGTGGCTGTATTGTGCAAACAACCCATAATAAAGCTGAGTTCAACTGTGCACCTGGCCTCGTCATTAAGAAGGTAATTTCAGACATAACATTTTGGCGATGAGAATAAACATGGAGGCGTGTGTTTCACCGCTTCAGCCCTTCCTGGATCTCCCGGGTGAGCCACCTGTGCCCTGGCCAAGATGGTTTGCTGCCTTTCAAAACTACATTGTGGCGCTCGACCTGGGTAAACTGGATAAACTGATGGCACGTGCGCTCCTAGTGCATAATTTGGGAATTGAGGGCACAGCGTAACCTGCGTACACTCAGTGCTTTGGACTCACATGAGGACGTAGTCGAGTTGCTAGCGTGCCATTTTCACACCCCGGATAGCATGACTGTCCGGAGGATTAGGTTCTGACAATGACACCAGCGGGTGGGTGAGCCTGTCCGCCAGTTTGTTACCGACCTGTGGCAGCTGGCTAGTGAGTGTCGTTTTGGGCCACTGGAGGAAGAGATGGTACGCAACCAGCTGGCAGAACACAAAAACAGCACCGCTATACGAGCAAAGTTACTCACGGCGCCAGGTGACCTAACGCTAGCCAGAGCTATTGAGTTAGTGCTCCAATTGGAGACCATGGACAAGTTAGCCTCTGAGCTAAATTGGCGCCAGTCACAACGGTAGCTGGAGCCTTCCGCCATGGCACTAGTAGTGGACCAGGATAGCATGGACAACGACAGTATGGAAACCAATGCTACCAGCTGTAGGTCTGCTCCGGGAAAACCCTTGTGTATGGGTTGTGGGTCTGCAAAACACCGATTCAAGGCCAGAGATTGCCTGGCTAAGGGGAAGCACTGCGGCAAGTTAGACGCTTGAACCATTATGCAAGGGTATGCCGTATGTCAAAGCCAGAGAGCCCACGGAGAAAAACAACTTCACCCACCCCGACAACTGTCCATGTGGTGTCCCTGAGTACCAACGGGTACACGTTCTGCAAGGTGACGCTGGATGGTCAGGAGGTTCCGCTGCTGATCGACATGGGGGCGGAGGGATTGTTATTGAATTGGGCCACGGTGAGGAAATATTTCCACCACTACAGAATAAGAGGTAACCCAGTGCCGCTCTGTGGTTATGGAGGTGGCAGGCTGTGCATGGTTGGAACACTGGAGTTAATGGTTCGGTACAAGTCAGCGGTGATGGCTGACTTCACGTTCCACGTGACGGCCCAAGGCGACAACATCATGGGCTGCGACCTGTTTTATGGACTGGGGTTCGCCATTAAAGGTGATGGTAGGAGAGGGTACTGAGCATGGGGGCGAGGCACCTGCGTTGGCGAGTGACGCCGACGGGCTAGCCCCAGACTCCTTCGAAGCTTGGCTGCAGAGGGCTGGAGGATCTGGAGCTACAACGGCGACTGCTGCAGCAACTTTAAAAGAGGTCGGGGCTAGACTGACAGGCATGGAGGGACCGCGTGCCAAACAGCACTGCTGCAGGCCGAGCAGAGCTCCTCTGAAAGTTATGGACCTGGTCCGGGCTCAAGGGGAGGGACGTCCATGGCGGATGCGGGCCAAACGACAGCCAGAGAAACACCAGGAGCGGTTGTGCATCGTGGCTAAGCGGGGTGCAGCCTACTTCCAGCTGTCGGACGGCTCGTGGAGGCACCGCAACGAGCTGCGGCGTGCCTGGGTGGAGGCTTCAGATGGCAGGTCCGGATGAGAGAGGCAGTCAATGGCGAGGAGAAGAGGTGCTCTTGTCTATGAGGTCAGCTGCAACCCTGGGGGCATGCCGCTTCCAGGGGCAGATCTACTGAGGGGCTGTCCTGGGCCCCCCATAAGCCGCTTCTACCTTTTTCTGCCAGAAGGACAGTAGTGTGGTTTTGGAAAAATTAATATAGTAAGTTCTAATGTTCATATGTTTGTGTGAGTTAAAAAAGACTAAAATGTTATTGTTCTGGGTGTGTTTATATTTTAGGAGCACTGCAATGTTCTGAGCTACAGATGGACTTTCAGTTAGTTTACAGGTGGCAGAATAACCCACCTTGCCATGTGGGGTGGGACGGTAGTCCACCTGTCCCCCCTAGCTTAGGTTTGTTGTGTGAATGTGACAGGCCATTTAGTGATTTCAGTTCTAGTTTTCTGTGTAGTTTTGGACTTTCTATGGGGGAAGGGGTGGGGGGAATGTTTTGCTGAATTATTGTAACTTTTGTTATGAAGTGTGGTGCAGTGGCGGTCACTTCCACTTCCTCCTCCAAGTCCCAAATTTATATGAAAAGGTCACAAGTTTAAAAGAAAAGAAAGTTACTAATTTACTGGAAAAAAAATTGTAAATTTATGAGGAATGAAGTTGCAAATTTACAAGAAAAAAATCAAAATTTATAAGAAAAAATGTCAGAAAACTGACAAAAAAAATTCCAATAAAAATGGATAATTTACAAGAATTTTTTAATTTACCAGAAAAAAAAATCACAAATTTATGAGGAAAAAATTGCTAATTTTTAAGAAAAAATTTGCAAATTTACAAGAAAAAAATAAAAATTTATAAGGGTAAAAATTTGCTAAATTATAAGAAAAGGTTGCAAATTTATGAGAAAAAAATCCCAAATGTATCAGTAAAACAATTCATAAATAAATAAGAAAGACTCAAATTTTTACAAAAAAGGTCACGAATTTAAAAGAAAAAAAGTTACTGATTTACTGGGGGGATCACAAATTTATGATGAAAAAGGGTTAATTTTCAAGAAAAAAAAATGTAAATTTATCAGAAAAAAAGTTAAATTTATAAGAAAAAAATTGCAAATTCACAAGAAAAAAGTTAATAATTTACTGGAAAAAAATCACAAATTCATGATGAAAAATAGCTAATTTTCAAGAAAAAATTGTAAATTCATGAGAAATAAGTTGCAAATTTACAAGAAAAAAATACAAATTTATAAGAAAAGAATCAGAAAATTATGAGAACAAATTATGGAGGAAAGTGGCAAATTTACGAAAAAGTGTAGTGATCCGCTCTGCCTGCCTGTTGCCCTAATTTCCTCCACAGCTGCGCGCACACCTGCGCTCCTCATCAACCTGCCTATTTAAGCCGTGCTGCCCTCAGGTCTGCACGGAGACGCCAAGCTTCCTGGTCTGGAAGATCTCGTTGCCTCTTCGTCCCCTCATGTTCCGGAGTTCCATCTCCCTTGATTCCTTCTTGCCTCGTCGTCCTTCTGGGAGTCCTAGCTCCCCAACGACAAGTAAGCCTCCCCCTAACCTCACCTCCACGCTTCGCTCAGCTCCCCTGTGCACAGGTAGGAATCCGTGGCGGCAGACGTCCTCCTCCTGGCGGCGGACTGAGCTCAACCTACACTCATCACTCATCTCTTCACCTCTCACCACCTCTGCAACCGGGGCCGAAGACACTGTCCCTCTGGCTGGAGCCTCCGGGATCTCGCCTGTGCGACACACCAACTCGCCTACAGTAAGACTGGACATTCATTGAGTCGTCTCTCCCGATGTCTGTCACTAATCCCCCGTCTCTGCTTCTCCTTAGGGTTGCCAGTCTGTACGGTGCTCTGCTCGCCCCGGCTGTTACATTCCTGCACACATTCACTCTCACACTTCATAATAAAGATAACTGAGTTTATTCTTGAGTCTGTGTCTGCCTTCTGGGTCATAAGTCATGTCAAAAAGAATTTCCAAATTTACAAGAAAGTCACATTTATGAGGAAAAAAATGCAAACTTTATTAAAGAAAAAGTGGCTGACTTGGGAGAAAGAAGTTCCAAACTGACAAGAAAAAAGTTAGATTTTCTTCTAAAGTAAAGCTCAGTTTCTCGCTACACTGCTCACCTCTGTTTTAACAGACGTTTCTCAGTAAAAAATAAAAAAGCTCCCCTGCTAAGTTTTAACAGTTGTCAGTCCACCTGTCTGACCCCCACCGCCCCAGGGTTGACCCTTGCCCTTTCCAGGCCTGCTGGCAGCACTGTGGGACACATATGTGAGTTTCATATGCTTCATATGTATATCACTGTATGCTTACTGTATGCTTCACATCTCAGATGAACAAAAGGACTGAGCCTCCTAGGAGATAACAGGAGGATGTGAAATGTGGTCTTTGGTATGCAGAGAGATGGCCTGGGGGGATTTCCTGGCCGCCAGTGACTTTAGGTGGAGTTGATAAGACCTGGAAGAAGACGCATTGTGACTTGGGATTAAATACAATGTGACTGTGTGCTTTGATGTTCCGGGGTATAAAAGAACGAATGTCTGGGGGTTTCTTTCTCTTTCTGTTTTTGGATGATGTTGGAGAATGTGAATAAACCTGACTCGTGAGATAAACTCAGCCTCGTCATTCCCACATTCTCCACACTGGTGACCTTAAGACGTATCATGAGCGAAAGAAATTCCCCCGAGCCGGACTCGTCAGGAGCCAGCCAGGCGAACGCAGCCACAGTCAAGCTACCAGACTTCTGGCAAGACAACCCGTGCTCCTGGTTCCACTTGGCCGAAGCACAGTTCACCCTCCGGGGGATAACGGTAGATGACACGAAATTCTACCATGTTATTGCCAAGCTCGACAACCGCACGGCTCGACATGTGCAGAGCGCCCACCGGCCGACGACAAATACGGCAGGTTGAAGGCTGCGCTCATCCAGCGTTTCACCCCCTCAGTCCAGGAGAGAGCGGAGAGGCTCCTGGCTCTGAACGACTTGGGAGATAGCACGCCCGTCAACTTGATGGAGGACATGCTGAGGTTGAGGGGCTCAGACGGCGACGACTTCCTCTTCACCCACATTTTCCTGAGAACCCTACCGTCGGCCATGAGAGCGACCCTGGCCAGTTCACCGTTGTTGGCCCAGCGGGACTTCCGTGCGCTGGCCCAGGAGGCACAACGGATTCTCAACGCCAGCAAACAGCGCACGGCCACCGCGGCAGCGATGGAGCTCGGCGCGACGGCCGGAGATGGCAGGGGGCCAGAGGCGGCGGTAGCAGACCCACCGACAACGGCGGCGGTGAGGGCCAAGGATCGCGGAGAAGACGACCTCTGTTTCTACCATCGCCGCTTTGCAGAGAGGGCACGCAAATGTATACCACCGTGCCAGTTCAAGCGCTCAGGAAACGCCAAGGCCGGGGGTCATTAGCAGCCGCGGCCCTCGGGGAAGAGAACAAGCTGCTCTACTTGACGGATGTGCGTTCGGGGAGGCAATTCCTCGTGGACACAGGCTCCCAAGTGAGTTTCATCACGCCTACCTATGCTGACCGGCTGGCGGGTCCCGGAAGTCACGGAGAGTCAGCAGCGAACGGCTCGAGGATTAAGACCTTTGGTGAGAGGACTCTGCTTCTGTCCCTACACGGCCGTACATTTGAGTGGACTTTTGTTATAGCTGCAGTGAGCTTCAATATGTTGGGAGCTGATTTTCTGTGCTCACATGGTTTGTTGGTTGATCTTGTTAATAGGCGCCTGGTTAATGCACTTTCTTTTTATTCTATTCCCTGTGCAGCCTGAGTGACCCCGCCCACAGCACAAGCCACTGTCGCAACGGCAAGCAGTAAGTTCCACACACTACTCACTCAGTTCCCAGCACTCACGGTTCCCACATTTTCAGCAGCTGTCGCTAAACACGGAGTGGAACATTTTATTACTACCACCGGACCGCCCGTTTTTGCAAAAGCTCGGCGCTTGGATGCAGCTAAACTGACCACAGCGCGCGAGGAGTTCGCCAACCTGGAAAAGCTGGGCATCATCAGGCGCTCGAAAAGCCCATGGGCTTCCCCGCTTCACATGGTCCCTAAAGCTGACGGCTCGTGGCGACCTTGTGGAGATTTCCGCAGGTTGAACAACGCTACAGCGCACAACCGCTACCCAATCCCGCATATCCAAGATTTTTCCGTTCATTTGGCGGGGGCGCGCGTTTTTTCTAAGATAGACTTGGTCCGCGGGTACCACCAAGTCCCAGTGTGCGCTGAGGACATACCCAAAACAGCGGTAATAACTCCGTTTGGCCTATTCGAGTTTTTGCGCATGCTGTTTGGGCTTAAAGGCGCTGCGCAGACGTTCCAACGCATGATGGACGCAGTGTTGCGCGATTTCCCCTTCGTGTTCGTCTACCTGGACGACATCTTGGTAGCCAGCGCGTCTGAAGACGAACACGAAAATCACCTCACGGCAGTTTTCCGGAGGTTGGGAGAGCACGGGTTAATAATCAACCCAGCGAAGTGTCAGTTCGGGGCGACGCAGATTGATTTTTTGGGGCATCGCATCTCTCCAGAAGGAGCGATTCCTCTGCCTGACAAAGTGCGCGCAGTAACAAATTTTCCCCAGCCACAAACGGTCAAAGCGTTACAGGAGTTTTTGGGAATGGTGAATTTTTATAACTGTTTCCTCCCCCGCGCAGCGCAGCTCATGCAACCGCTGTATGCCGCGCTAAAAAAACAAAAACCCACAAATAAAATCGAATGGTCTCCGGAGCAAGAGCGCACATTCTCGGAAGTCAAAACAGCCCTGGCAAACGCTGCGTTGTTAGCACATCCAGACCCAACGGCCCGCATAGCGCTCACTACTGACGCGTCAGATGTGGCCATAGGGGCGGTCGTGGAGCAGTATGTAGCCGGGGCTTGGCAACCGCTCGCCTTTTTCAGCAGGACCTTGCGCGATAGTGAATGAAAATACAGCGCATTCGACAGGGAGTTGTTGGCTCTCCACTTGGCCATTCGCCACTTCCAGTTCTGGCTGGAAGGACGCCGTTTCACCGCGTTCATCGATCACAAGCTGCTGACTTTCGCGATGGCCAAGGTTTCAGAACCGTGGTCGGGCTGGCAGCAGAGACAGCTGGCCGCGATCTCAGAGTTTACTACCGATATCCAGCATGTGGCGGGTAAACTTAATGTAGTGGCAGACTGCCTCTCGCGCGCCGTTGCGGCTCCAGCCCGCGTTGGGGTAGATTTTGCAGCCATGGCCGCGGATCGGGTTTGCGACATGGAAGTGCGCGCGGCCCCAGTCCGCGTAGGGATAGATTATGCAGCCATGGCCGCGGATCAAGTTAGCGACGCGGACGTGCGCGCGCTCCAGTCTGGACCAACAGGGTTAAGGCTGGAGAACAGGCTGCTGCAAGACGGCATGCCCCCCCTAATCTGCGATGTCTCCACTGGGCGACCGCGTGCTGTGGTACCGGCTGCGTGGCGCCGCCGCGTTTTTGACTCGATCCATTCTCTGGCGCACCCGGGAGTGCGGGCGTCTGTCAAAATGGTGGGAGAGAAATTTGTATGGCCGAGCCTGCGCAAACAAGTTAGGGAGTGGGCAGCAGCCTGCATGGCTTGTCAACGAGCCAAGGTACACAGACATACGAGAGCTCCCTTGGAGCCGTTTCACATCCCGGCTAAGAGGTTTGATCATGTTCACGTGGACCTCGTAGGCCCCCTCCCGCCCTCACAGGGGTGCACACATCTTCTGACAATGGTTGACCGCACCACGCACTGGCCGGAAGTGGTCCCACTGTCGTCAACCACAGCCGAGGAGGTGGCGCGCGCGTTTTTAATGGCATGGGTAGCGCGTTTTGGAGTCCCGTCGGACATTACGTCCGACAGAGGTCCTCAATTTGTTTCCGAACTTTGGTCAGCGATGGCCCGCAGCCTGGGGGCAATGATTCACCGCACGACCGCGTACAACCCGCAGGCTAACGGGTTATGCGAACGTTTTCACAGGTCATTGAAGGCGGCCCTCAGAGCGTCGCTTACGGATGCAAATTGGGTGGACAGGCTACCATGGGTTTTATTGGGGTTGCGTTCTGCACGTAAAGAGGATTTAGAAGCCTCCCCAGCTGAGCTAGTTTTTGCACAGCCACTTCAGCTGCCCGGGGAATTTCTCCCAGATAATCCTGCGCCAGAGTGCTCCCCAGCTCAGCGGTTGCAGAGTAGCACGGAATCGAGCACGCTGCCTGGCCCCGTTCACCACAGTTTTCCGCGAGTTTTTGTGCCTAAGGCTTTAAAAAATGCGGAGTTTGTTTTTGTCAGACACGATGCCTGTCGCCCATCGTTGCAACCACCTTATGATGGACCATTTAGAGTGCTGGAAACAGGTGATAAGCATTTTTTGCTAGATTTGGGGGGCAGAAAAGAAATGATTGGCATAAACAGGCTCAAACCCGCTTTTGTGGTGGCTGACGAATGTGTGCAGTTGGCCAGGGCTCCTCGGCGCAGCAAACCCCCTAGGGAGCATTCCCCAGAGCATCCACAGGGATTGACTAACAGTTCTCATCCTCAGACAGCAGCTCCCCAGCAGGAGGGCGCTGCGGAGGTGGTAGTAGTAGTAGTAGTAGATTACTTTATTTGACAGGGACAGTGCACCCGCTTACAGCAGATATGGGAGAAGACTGAGGCCCAAGCAGCATGTAGACTGATGTGTGTGATTTTATCATGACATGCAGACTGTTATTACGTTGTTCCATCTTAGACGTTTGCGGGGGGGGGGTCATGTGGGACACATATGTGAGTTTCATATGCTTCATATGTATATAACTGTATGCTTACTGTATGCTTCACGTCTCAGATGAACAAAAGGACTGAGCCTCCTAGGAGATAACAGGAGGATGTGAAATGTGGTCTTTGGTATGCAGAGAGATGGCCTGGGGGGATTTCCTGGCCGCCAGTGACTTTAGGTGGAGGCGATAAGACCTGGAAGAAGACGCATTGTGACTTGGGATTAAATACAATGTGACTGTGTGCTTTGATGTTCCGGGGTATAAAAGAACAAATGTCTGGGAGGTTTCTTTCTCTTTCTGTTTTTGGATGATGTTGGAGAATGTGAATAAATCTGACTCGTGAGATAAACTCAGCCTCGTCATTCCCACATTCTCCACAGCACAATCATAGTTACAGTCATCTGTAAGGCAACCTCATTTTATCCTATTTATTACTTAGTTTTTAAGTGTGAATGGCAACGCGTCACTTTGATAGGAGCCACGGTGTCACGCCAAGATGTCATGTTTGTATATGTATCATGAGATGTTTGGTAGATATTCTCTTGCTAAGACTGAATAGTTTAAAAAGCACAAATAAATCAGGTGAATAAATAAAGTTTAATAGAGTTTTTTAATATACTTTTACCTCTGTTCCAGTTTTCGCTCTGTTGGGCAGGGCATCAATAAAGTTAGCAGAAGAGAACTGCATTTGTGTTGTCAATGGAGGAGTCACTGATCTGCATCTAAAATAATGGACAGCAGATTATGAGGCAAGGACCAAGTACAAAATCAAGTGTTTCACTTAATTTTCATAAGAACTGAGAAAGACAGTCCGCTCCGTTTTACTAAAATATTTTTGCAAGTGGCATGTGCGCATTCAGGTGCCATTCTGCAACTTAACACAACAAAAAGCATAAAATCAAACTTGAATCTTGACATTTTCGTTAAAATTTGTCTTCATAACATTCCATATTACTTATTACAACTTATAACGTTCCAGCTTACTTATATGACAACAATACAACAAACCATTATTTGGAAGTCCCATTATCACAAGGCTGCAAGGGCTGTGAAGAGGACTTTATCTCGTATCAACGTGGCGCCCAAGTTTTCCATCAAAATAACACCCGTCAGAACTCCAGTCCCTGTGGCTGAAACGCCTTCCTCGTAACTCCGCCCGCTGGTAACAGGTGACGTTACTAAATTGTGTTTCCAAGTGGCAAAAGAAAGAGCCAATCAGCATCCGACAATACGATTACGTTTTCACGTTTTCACCAATAGGAACGTGGACGGCAATTCAAGGAACTAGTTGCCCGAAGTTGAGTTGGAGTTTTTGGTTTTGTTTTTGTTTTAGTTAGCTTCTCAGGCCGACGTTTTGTCAATGATGTAATGGTTTGATCGCTTTCATTTTGACATTAAAGCTGTTCGATATCTTCGGAGATGGGGACACCGAAGCTGAACCTCGGACAAGAAAATTCAGCGACGTCGATCACAACAACTGCTGAGGTAACCGCTAACCCCAGCACCAGTCGACGTGGTGGTAAAACTTGATCATTTGCTGTGTGTGAATGCGTTTTAATCAGTCTGTTGCTTCTTACTGTTTATTTTCCAAAGCTATCTCAGATATAGGCTGGTTGTCTTTGTCCGCAACATCCACAAGTGCAGTCACTATCGCTCCACTGCTATGGACTTAAGTTAAAACTGTGTCAATGTAGTAGTAAGGTCTAAGAATTGGCACGTTAGCTTTGTTCCACGTAGCCATGGACAATAATTACGTCTTTAACTGGGAGCTCTAATTAGCGTAGAGTGGTGGGTTTGTCAGAATTTGATTGAGAAGACATTAGTTGTAGACTCCACATTGAAAGGAGTCAGTTGAGGTGGTATGGGCATCTGATTAGGATGCCTCCTGGACGCCTCCCACTTGAGGTGTTTCAGGCACGTCCCACTGGGAGGAGACCCCGGGGCAGACCCAGGACTCGGTGGAGAGACTATGTCTCCCAGCTAGTCTGGGAACGCCTTGGTATCCCCTCTGAAGAGCTGGAGCAGGTGGCTGGGGAGAGGGAAGTCTGGGCTTCTCTGCTTGAACTGCTGCCTCCGCGACCCGGACCTCCGGAAAAGCGGTAGAAGATGGATGGATGGATGGAAGACATTAGTTGGGTTCTATTATATAAATAAAGCAGTAATTGAAATTATTTTGGCAGCTTTTCTCTTGTCCACAAGATTACTGGTAAAGCTGAGGCAAATATCAGATATTTGGAACCAGTACTGGCAGACAGTAGAGTTTTTAAATCTTGTTTCTTCAGGGAGGGGCTCAAGCACAGCTGCCGTCAGCGTTCCCTATGCTGTTCATAGAAAATGTCACATATGTTGAAATAAAGACAGGGATACTTCTTCCAAGGTTGTTTGATTAAAATGCACCAGTTTACGTAAGTTTACATAAGTTGTCTGTGCTTGTATGGGGGGGTGGGTGAAAAGTTCATAGTGGTCAAATTTGACCAAATGTGGTTTATTTTTCAACCACAGGGATCCAAGCGCTGCAACACCAATGGAAGAAGTGTGTTGTCCGAAGTGGGGGGGGGGGGGGGGGGGGAGACTGTGTTGAAAAATAAAAAACACATTTGGTTAAATTTGACCACTATGAACTGTTTAGCCTATGAACTTTTCAGCCCCCCCCCCCCCGTATTTTTAGGCTCATTAATCCATTTAAAAAGTCATATCTCTGTTTAAAAAGTGATCTAATGGGTTCCTCCCTGGAACCAAGGTCACCTTTGATTTAAAAAAAAAAAAAAAATCATCAAAGTCTATCCGATAGTTTTTGCTCATCCTGCTGGTAGACTTCCTCCTTGGCAGAGGTAAAAAAAAAAATAATGGAAGTTTAATTACAATACAACAACAAGCTGCTGAGCATGGGGGTGGGTCTATTCTGCTTCAGAGTTGTGTTGCAACCAGTAGCATATGAAACATTGCAGTGATAGGAGGAAGAATGGATTCAACAAAATCAGGTGTCTCCAACACATTACATGCTGAAGGCCAAATCATAGTGGCAAAAACGCATTTGTACGCGAGCAAGCACAGTGGACGCATTTGTTCTCAAACTCTACACAGAGGGTGAACACTGACTGAGTGCATGCAGCCCCAAAAAAGTGAGCGCATGTACAAGTACGCAAATGGGTACAGTGAACTGGTCATGCACCTGGAAACTCCCGCCAGGGGCAAGTACTGAGCAATCCACCAATACTGGGAGAAAATGTGATTGTCTTTTTGCCTGTCTGTTTTCGTCCTCTGCCACTAAATGGCTAAAGTTCCCGTTCGTCTTGATTGTTATTCGTGTACCTCCATCACTTCCACCATTTAAAACGTCCCTCACCATGCTCTTCTTTTGTGCTTGGATTGCAGCTGTTCAAATCAGTTTGGTGGCTCTTGGCTGCCACCGACAGTACAGGCATGTGAACTGCAAATTATTTCCACTGCACATGCATGAAACGCGGCTGCTGAGCAGCAGCTACAGTGGCTTAAAAACCACTGAATATTGCTGTGTACACAAACACAGTCCTCAGAATGCAAACATTTTACCCTTGGAGGGACTCTGATCAGGCCTTCTGACTCGCACGCACAAGGTCTAACTCAGAGGGTGCAAGAAAAAAGAATCCAACTGCACCCTTAATTGTTTCTGTCCAATCAAAACCATTAGCCACGGTTACATGGGCAAAATTTCATCAATCTGATTACAATTCAGATCAGAATTTTACTGTTTACATGGATCCTGAAAAAGCTGATCCAGTTAGGACGTGTGTTTCCATGTGTCACACATTTGAACGGAATAAATCATTTTGACGTGCGCACGTCGACATTTCGACATTCCTAAAATAGTAGAAGAAGAAGCAACCTCCGGTATTAGCAAGCCCCGCTTCGTGTCGAAATTGACCTGTATTGTGTTATTCAGACTGTACTTTTGCTTCTGCTGGTCTCCGTAATGAAGCTACAAGTGCATACTTCTGCATATGGTGAACAGAGGGAGGCAGCAGGACGGTACAGACCAGTTTTGTTTTACTCCTGCTATGTTTTCCGCTAGCTGCTGCTAAGGCAGAAATACGTCACGTCAACGTGCGGCTGGTGTACAGACATGCGTAGTAAACATATTTTCTGCCCTACGTTCGGAATAAGTGTTTTCATGTGCACCATTTGGATTAACAATTGGCATAACCCACCCCTCTCAATTGGAATGAAATTTTGATCAGAATGAGCGTGATCGGGTTAGAATATTCAGATTGGCGTGTTTACATGAAGCATTTTTATTCCGATCAGGCTTTTAATCCGATTACTTGTGTTCATGTAAACATAGCCAGTGTTGTCCTATCCACTCCCTGGACATAAGGACTATTTTGTGAACTTACCAATCATTGTTTTTTTTTTTGTTTTTTTTAAGATTGTCAGTTTTATGTCACGTGATGCACCCAAAAGGAGGGAATGTGCAGATGCTTGGCGGGCAACATGCCACATTTTGGTTAGGAAATTTAATATGTGTGAAATAGGGCTGCAGCTAATGACTATTTTATGGCCTAGATAATCGCCCACTCTAATCAAAGATTAATCAAGTAATCTGATACTTGTTTTTTTAAAGAAACTTGCATTGACCAACATTTCCAGAGCTTTCTTTCCTAAAGAGCATCAGTAATTGTACCAAACACTCAATAACACAGGTACACATTTATTGCAATGCTTATTGCAGTGTTTATCGCATAGAATGTAACTTTAAACGGTACGTTGCACCATAAAGTTCCGTTCTTTAGCCGTTAGCATCCACTAGCACTAGCCGCAACAGATGCTAATGGCAGTGGCTATAGGTTTTTTGGTCATAAGCATAATTGGCATAGCTGACTATGTTCTATTCATCTTTTTTTTTTTCCACAATATTTTTTATTGAACCTTTTATTTTTTTACAAACATAGCACACATAGTCAGACACTAACACAAAAGTAATTTAAAAATTAAAAAGAACAATAACAAAATAACAAAAAAAAGTGTAATAAAAACAACAACAGCCATTAACAAAAACAAGTCAACAACAATGCTCCTCTGTTTAGTCTAGGTAATCTATTACATAAGAATACATAATATACATTCACCAGCTTGGAATTTGCAAGGTCCACACATATCATTCACCTTCTTCTTCAGAAGTTATGTTTAATTTCTTTACATAATCAATGAAAGGTCTCCATATATTCTCAAACACATTTTCCTTTGATTTCAGTATATATGTTGTTCTTTCTAGTGGAAGGTTTGTTAACATCTGTCTTAACCACTGAGTCACATCTGGTCTATGAGTCTTTTTCCACAGTAGTGCAATACATTTTTTGGCATTAAGCAAACTGAGGTCTATGAATGCTCTTTCACTCTTATTAAAGTTATGTTTTTCTGGATACAGACCCAACAAAAACAGTTTAGAGTTCAATGTGATTTGAAATTATTTTTTCAATTGTTACCCTCACCTCTTCCCAAAACATTCTGATTTTTCTACATTCCCATAAACAATGAAATAGGGTTCCTTTACTTTCCATACATTTTGTGCATGTATCTGGTATGTTTTTGTTATATCTCTTTAATTCCACTGGTGTAACATACATCCGCATTAACCATTTAAAATGTATCAGTTTAAGACGTACATTTATTGATTTGGTTTGAGCTTCTGCACAAGCCATTTCCCATTGTTCCTCTGAAATTTCAATTTGCAGGTCTTCTTTCCAATAATTCAGTCTTTTCTGTGAGTTTTCACTTGAGTATAGTGTCAATGAGTTATAAAACTCTGAAATAATACCCTTTCTCTTACTATCTTTAGTCAAAATGTTTTCCAAGGATGAATAAGTAGGTCGGGTGAGAGCATTATTTTGATTTGATTGAATAAAATTTCTATGCTGAAGATATTTAAAAAAATGTGTTCTATTAAGATTGAATTTAATCCTCAGTTCTTCAAAAGACATTATGTTATCTGAACGTGACAAATATAAATCTTGAATCTTTTGAATCCCTTTTAAATTCCATACTTTAAATACAGTATCTGCTCTCCCTGGTGTAAAATATTGATTACCCCATATTGGGCTAAATTGTGACAGTGAGTGTGATTCTTTTAAATATTTTTTGGTTTCACACCATATTTTGATCATGTGCTTTACAATTGGATTTTTAACTTGTTTCTGTAACTTTTTTTTAGCCGAGTCTGAGTATATGAATATGGGAAGAGGTAAAGGTAAATTGTATGATTCCATTTCAGTCCAGTGAGGAAGATCATTTGATGAAAAATAATATGTCATAGACCTCAGTTGTGCTGACCAGTAATACAACATAAAGTTTGGACATTTCAGACTTCCACGATCAAATGGTAAATATAGTAAGGACAAACGTAATCTAGCCTTCCTATTGTTCCATATAAATTCCACAAACTTTTTTTTAATTCTTGAGAATAGATCTGAAGGTGGTGGTAAAGGAATATTTTGAAATAAAGTATTTTTGGTAAGATATTACTTTTAAGTATATTAATTCTCCCTATCATCGACATTGGTAGTGACATCCATCTCTGAAGTAACTCATTAATATCTGTCATTAAGGCTTCATAGTTGGCACTGGCGACTGATTCTAGCTTAGGCAAAATTTGAATTCCTAAATATTTAAACTGATTTACAACATTGAATTGATTTACCTCAGGTGCTGGATGATTTCTCTGGGTCTCATTTAGCATTAATATTGAAGATTTAGTTTTATTTATTTTATATCCTGATATTTCCCCAAAGTTCTTTATTAAATTAAACAAGGTCGGAATTGATTTTTTAAAATTCGACATAAACGAAATTATGTCATCGGCATACAGGGAGATTTTATGTTCTGTTGGTCCTACTTTAATTCCATATATTTGTGGATGTAAACGTACTGCCATCGCTAAAGGTTCAATTGCCATAGTAAACAATAAAGGTGAAAGTGGATAGCCTTGTCGACATCCTCTGTTGATTTTTATTGATTTTGAGATATTGCTGTTTGTTAGGATTTCTGCTGTAGCATTATTGTATATTATCTGGATCCATTTTATGAAATTATTTCCAAGTCCAAACCTTTGTAAGACTTCAAAAAGAAAGGGCTATTCGACCCTATCAAAGGCCTTTTCGGCGTCCAACGATAAGAGAGCTGTATCCGTTGCTTCTTTATTGGAATAAATAATATTAAATAGTCTTCTTACATTATGGAAGCCTTGTCTTCCCATTATAAAGCCATTCTGATCTTGGTTAATAATATTTGGTAATATTTCTTGTAGTCGTTTTACTAAAATTTTACAGATTATCTTAAGATCAGCATTTAATAGGCTTATTGGTCTCATGTTTTCACATTTATTAGGGGGTTTACCTGGTTTTGGCAACAGTATAATTAAAGCATTATTCATGTATGGTGGTAAATTACCATTTTGAAATGCTTCTAAAACCATTTCCAAAAGTGGTTTTATTAATTTCTTCTTAAATTTTTTTATAGAGGTCAACTGGAAGACCATCTGGTCCTGCTCTTTTCCCTGATTTCATATTATCAATGGCTAGCCCAACTTCTTCTTGACTAATTTTAGACTCCAGTATCTCCCCATTTTCATTTGGAATACACGGTATAGATAATCCACCCAAAAACCCATTTAGTTTTGTTAAGTCAGTTTCATTTTTTGTGTCATATAGTTTTTCATAGTAATCTCTAAAGGCACTATTAATTTCTAAAGGATCTATAACTACCTGTCCGTTACTTATAATAGTGGTAATTGGTGTTTTAGATTCTAATTGTTTACTCTACCATGCCAATAATTTTCGTGATTTTTCACCTTGTTTATAAAAAGATTGCTTCAATCTTAGAAGACGCGAGGCAGCTCTATTCGCTGATTTTTTTTTTTTATCATATTCAGCTCTCAGAATCAGTAATTTGTTCTCTAACTGTGGGTTACTTCCTGCATACACCTTTTCTTGAAGAATTTTTATTTTACGTTCCAATTGGACTCTCTCCTCTCGAGTCTTCTTAGATTTTAACCTGTATAACTAATAATATGCCCCCTAATAAAAGCTTTGAAAGCCTCCCACTTTGTACATGCCGTTGTTTGTGTAATATTAATATCAAAGAACTCATCTGTCTGTTTTTCTGTGTACTTAACAAATTCCTCATCCTGAAGCCATTTATGCTGAAAATGCCACCTACCTGGATCCTTTGTCAATTTCTTATCTACATATATTAGACAGCAGGGTGCATGATCAGAGATGACAATGTTATCATAGAAACAGTTTTGAATCTTGGACCTTAATTCTGCATAGATCAAAAAGTAGTCAATACGTGAGAATGTCTTATAGGTATTAGAATAACAAGAATAGGCTTTGACTTGTGGTTTCATTTCTCTCCATATATCTAGCAATCTTAATTCTTTCATAAAATGATTAATGGTCATCCTGCATCCATTGTGCGTACAGTCCAGTCCTGTTGACCTATCTATACTGGGATTCAATGTACAATTAAAATCCCCTGCTATTATATGTTGCCCTGTAAGTGATGATAAAGTAAGGAATAAATTAACAAAGAAGTTTTGATCATCAGTATTGGGGCCGTATAAGTTCACCAGATTTATATTTTCTAATAACAAAGATCCTTGGATGATTAGATATCTTCCAAATTTGTCTCCAATTACATTTTTCACTTGAAAAGGGACTGTTTTATGTATGAGAGTCATTGCTCAAACAACAAACCCTGGATCAACCCTGAGATAAAAACACTTCTGAGAGAGAAGAAGAGGATCTTCAGGTCGGGGAACAGGGAGATGCTGAAGTCCGTACAGAGGTAGCTGAGGAGAAAGATCAGAGAAGGCAAGGACAGCTTCAGGAAGAAGATGGAGGACAAGCTGCAACAGAGCGACATCAGCGGGGTCTGGAGAAACCTCAAAACCATCTCTGGGCTCCAGAATACCTCCCCCCAGGCCACGGGGGGCAGGGAGTGGGCGAACAACCTGAATCTGTTTTTCAATAGGTTTGACCAACCGCCCTCCCCCCTGACTGCACAACAACCACTGCTGCCTCTAAAGAAATCAAGTCCTGCTGCCCACTCCCCACTCCACCAACACCCCGCCACTCCCAACACACAGCCCCCCATCCTGACCCTGACCAGGACCCAGGTGAGGACGGAGCTGAGGAAGATCAAGGTGAGGAAGGCGTCGGGACCGGACGGCATCAGCGCAAAGCTCCTCAAGTCCTGTGCAGACCAGCTGTGTGGGATTGTGACGTACATCTTCAACCTGAGCCTGAAGCTGGGGAGGGTACCACAGCTGTGGAAAACATCTTGTGTGGTACCTGTACCAAAAACTTCCCACCCCAAAGACCTGAACAGCTACAGACCGGTAGCCTTGACGTCCCACTTGATGAAGACCCTGGAGAGACTGCTCCTTGCTCACCTCCGCCCCCTGGTGGAACCAGCGATGGATCCACTCCAGTTCGCCTACCAGCATGGCATTGGGGTGGAGGATGCGGTGATCTTCCTCCTTCACTGTTCTCTGTCCCACCTGGAGAAGCCCGGGAATATGGTGAGGATCATGTTCTTTGACTTCTCCAGTGCTTTCAACACCATCCAACCGATGATCCTGAAGGACAAGCTGCTGCGCGCAGGGGTGGACCAGCACCTGTCATCATGGTTCCTGGACTACCTCACGAACCGGCCTCAGTTTGTGAGAACCCGGGACTGTGTGTCCGACACGATCATCAGTAGCACGGGGGCCCCCCAGGGAACGGTTCTGGCTCCCTTCCTGTTCACTCTTTATACTGCGGACTTCTCACACAACACAACACACTGCCATCTACAGAAGTTGTCTGATGACTCTGCGATTATTGGCCTCATCTCCAATGGAGATGAAGCTGAGTACAGAGGGCTTATCCAGGACTTTGTGGACTGGTGCCATCGGAACTGCCTCCAGATCAATGCGAGGAAAACTAAGGAGCTGGTGGTGGACTGCCGCAGGCATGGGCAACCCCTCACAGCACCAGTAAATATACAGGGAACAGACATCGAGATGGTGACATCCTATAAGTACCTGGGTGTTCATCTGAACAATAAACTAGACTGGTCACACAATACTGACGCACTCTACAAGAAGGGACAGCGCAGGCTGTTCCTACTGAGGAGACTCAGGTCTTTTGGTGTACAAGGGGCGCTGCTGAAGACATTCTATGACACGGTGGTGGCATCAGCCATCACTTTTGGAGTGGTCTGCTGGGGCAGTGGCATTACTGCAGCCGATAGGAAGAGACTGAACAAACTGATCAAGAAAGCTAGCTCTGTCCTGGGGCAGCGCCTTGATCCGGTGGAGGAGATAGGAGAGAGAAGGACGGTGGCTAAACTGTCATCTCTGCTGGAGTCCGAGTTCCACCCTATGCAGGACATACTGAATACACTGAGGAGCTCATTTAGCAGCAGACTACATCATCCCAGGTGCACAACCGAGAGGTTTCACAGGTCCTTCCTACCAACGGCTGTCAGACTGTACAACCTAAGCAGGGCTGCTCGCAGAGATAGCAAAAAGACGTAACAAACTAATAGTTTTTTGAATGCAAAAGATGCAATAGACTTACACAATGGTCCCCTCCGGCATACAACTAGGAAAATACCGGTCGCTATGGAGGGTGAGAATATGTATGGGCACATAATCATACCATGTAGGATAACTAAGTAGACGGTTATGCTGTTTCATCCCATCTAGCAACAATGCTCTGCACTGTGTGTGTTTATATATTTACATATTTATTCCATCTAGCTACAATGCTCCGCACTGGGTGTGTTTATATTTATATATCTATATATTTACTCCATCTAGCTATAATGCTCCGCACTGTGTGTTTATATGTCTACATATTTATTCCATCTAGCTACAATGCTCTGCACTGTGTTTATACTGTATATTCATATATTTATTCCATCCAGCTACAATGCTCTGCACTGTGTGTCTGTGTGTGTGTATATATATATTTTATAGTAATATGTACATATGTATATTAGCTGCTCTTGCTTGCTTGCTTTTTTTCTTGCCTTCTGATTGTTGCTCTGAGTGTTGCTATCCCTGTGCTGTTGCAATCCTGGAATTTCCCCGTTGTGGGACTAATAAAGGCTTATCTTATCTTAACTCCCCTAGCTCGGGATGAAAATGATGAGGTGAACACATGTCCTTGCCGTCTTCTCCTAATTCTTTTTACATCCTCCTCTATTAGATGAGTTTCTTGTAAAAATACAATTTTTGAATCTATATCTTTTATTTTATTCATAACTTGTTTAAGTTTTTTTTAGATTTTGTAGACCTCTGCAATTCCATGAAGTTAAATTAAGATTAACGCTTTGATCTATGATCAATAAGGAGTTTGAGATTACCTTGCAATATGAACATGCTCATACAGAGAAGCAAAAACATGGATGATAGAACATTCATCCTAGTAACCAAACAAAAACAAATTCCCCTTCCCCACATTCGTGGTTATCCCCCCAAAATCAAAAACAAAAAAATCCGTCTCCCGTTATAGCTAATGAATGTTCCACACCTGCGAGGATCAGTCAAACCACTCTCTTTCTCCTCTCAATCACCCTGACTCTACTACTATTTTATGACATTAACTCTCTTCTGAAGTTATGTAGAAAAAACTACAAAGTTTTATAGCAACTTTGTACATCATAGCTTTTTTTTTTTTTAATACGGTCTGTATTTTGTAGACATGTTATATGTTTCAGATCAATCAGATGCCTGTACAAATGCTTAAATGTTCTACCTTTGTCATGTTTATGTTTAGCTCCCACCAGTCTCCTCTTGGATCTGCTTAATGAGCTCCTGCGCCTCTTGAGGGGTCTTGAAGGTGTGCGTTCTCCCCTTATATGTGACCAGCAGTCTTGCCGGATGAATCACTCCGTGGCGAATCCCGAGGTTGCGCAGCTCTTTGCGGGCGGGGTCGAACTGCCTCCTTAATTGTTGAATTCCTGTGGCCAAATCTGGGTAGAACCGCGCCTGTTGATCCTGGTATTTGATTTCCCCTTTAGCTCGCGCCGTGTTGGTGACCGTCATCTTGTCTCTGTAGTTGAGGAACTTCATAATCAGCATCCTCGGTGGTGTCTTTTTATCTCTCGGTGGGCCGATTCGGTGAGCGCTTTCTAAGACGACCGATGACTGCAGGTCCGCGTTATTCAGCGCTTCTGGAATCCACTTTTCCAAAAAGGAACATGGGTCCCGTCCCTCCGCTCCCTCCGGGAGGCCCACCAGCCTCAAATTATTCCGTCGCGAACGGGACTCTAAGTCCAGGACATTATCTTCCAGACGTTTATATTTTAATTCCAATGTTTGCACCTTTGATTGTAGGCTGGTGACGTTATCTTCAGTGCTTGAAATTCGGAGCTCCGCCTGCGATACTTGTTCCATACAGTCACTTATTTCCTTTCTCATACCTTCTGTCGCTGCTATAATCCCATCAAATTTGATGAAAACTCTGCTGTCATAGAGTTGATGGCAGTGAGCACTGCGTTTGTCCCCTCCCCAGCAGCTCCCGCTCCACCGCTGGCTCCATCCTCTGCCATAGTCTCTGGAGTTTTTTGTGCTTCGCCTCGAGCGTGGAAGTCTGTTAGCTTGGGTTGTTTTGTCGAATTACTTTTTCCGCCACCTGATTTCCCAGCCTTGATCTTTACCATATCCGCGCCTAAGCGCTGGGATGGGTTTTTGTTCCAATTAAGAGAGTTTAAGCAAACTTTTTATTTTTAGGAGCAGAGCAGTGTGAAACACGTCTTCCTACGTGGCCGCCATAACCGGGAAGTCCATGATTTTTCTTTTAATTAGAGTTTATAAAATTCCATTATTCAGTGCTGACTGTGTTTACAGTCAAGTCACTATAAACATACACACACACACACGCAGTGCAACCAAAAAGTATTAACAGCACTTCACTTTTTCCACATTTTATGTTACAGCCTTATTCCAAAAGGGATTAAATTCATTTTCGTCCTCAAAATTCTACACACAATACCCCATAATGACAACATGAAAAAAGTTTTTCTGAAATTTTTGGAGATTTATTAAAAATAAAAAAACTAAAAGATCTCATGTACATAAATATTCACAGCCTTTGCTCAGTACTTTGTTGATGCACCTTTGGCAACAATTACAGCCTCAAGTCTTTTTGAATATGATGCCACAAGCTTGGCACACCTATCTTTGTTCAGTTTGGCCCATTCCTCTTTGCAGCACCTCTCAAGCTCCATCAGGTTGGATGGGAAGCGTCGGTGCACAGCCATTTTCAGGTCTCTCCAGAGATGTTCAATTGGATTCAAGTCTGGGCTCTGGCTGGGCCACTTAAGGACATTCACAGAGTTGTCCTGAAGCCACTCCTTTGATATCTGGGCTGTGTGCTTAGGGTTGTTGTCCTGCTGAAAGAGGAACTGTCGCCCCAGTCTGAGGTCAAGAGCACTCTGGAGCAGGTTTTTATCCAGGATGTCTCTGTACATTGCTGCATTCATCATTCCCTCTATCCTGACTAGTCTCCCAGTTTTTGCCACTGAAAAACATCCCCACAGCATGATGCTTCTACCAACATTGGCATGGTGATGAGCGGTGCCTGGTTTCCTCCAAACATGACGCCTGGCATTCACGCCCAAGAGTTCAATCTTTGTCTCGTCAGAGCAGATAATTTTTTTCTCATGGTCTGAGAGTCCTTCAGATGCCTTTTGGCAAACTCCAGGTGGGCTGCCATGTGCCTTTTACTAAGGAGTGGCTTCTGTCTGGCCACTCTAACATACAGGCCTGATTGGTGGATTGCTGCAGAGATGGTTGTCCTTCTGGAAGGTTCTCCTCTCTTCACAGAGGAACACTGGAGCTCTGACAGAGTGATCATTGGGTTCTTTGTCACCTCCCAGACTAATGCCCTTCTCCCCCGATCACTCAGTTTAGACAGCCGGCCAGCTCTAGGAAGAGTCCTGGTGGTTCTGAACTTCTTTCATTTACGGATGATGGAGGCCACTGTGCTCATTGGGACCTTCAAAGCAGCAGAAATTTTTCTGTACCCTTCTTCAGATTTGTGCCTCGAGACAGTCCTGTCTTGGAGGTCTAGAGACAATTCCTTTGACTTCATGCTTGGTTTGTGTCCTGACATACACTGTCAACTGTGGGACCTTATATAGACAGGTGTGTGCCTTTCCAAATCATGTCCAATCAACTGAATTTACCACAGGTGGACTCCAGTTAAGCTGCAGAAACATCTCAAGGATGGTCAGTGGAAACAAGATGCACCTGAGCTCAATTTTGAGCTTAATGCAAAGGCTGTGAATACTTATGTACGTGTGATTTCTTAGTTTTTTATTTTTAATAAATTTGCAAAAATAAAAAAAAAAACTTTTTTCACATTGAATCACCCTTATTGTCATTCAACCGTACAACTAATCATGTACAGCAGAACGAGATTGTGCTTTACGTATCTACAGTGTAAGTCACACACACCCCAAGTGCAGAATCAGAGGGCCGCTGCCATGCAAGGCGCCGCCACAGAGTTCCCGCCTCCATTCCATTTATTGCTGAGCACCAAGCTGGACGGCAGGAAGTTCCACTTTTATGTGGTCTTCGGCATGACCCGGCCGGGATTTAAACCCCTGCCTCCCGGGTGTGGGGCGGATGCTCTACCAACTAAGCCACCACTCTGGTGGCTTAGTTGGTAGAGCATTTGCCACTCCATAATTGTCATTATGGAGTATTGTATGTAGAATTTTGAGGGGAAAAAATTAATTTAATTTCTTTTGGAATAAGGCTGTAACATAATACTTTCCAGATGCACAGTATGTTATCAAGCAGCCTCTCTTTTACAGTGTGGTAGGTTGCCTGTTGGGCTTTTTTGGGCTTGTTTCCATATTGCTGGATGCTTGTTTTTCTCGTGAAACCTGGCAACACTGATACAAATGGCAAACAAGCTGCAGCTCCAACGTCAGACCGTCTCCAATTGAGTGGAAATATTTACATTTCACTTTGTTTGACTGTCATGGTTAAAAAAAACAACATATTTTTCCGGGGGGGTGGGGGGGCGCAGAAAACGCATATGTATGAATATGTTAATTTTATACTATTTCTTTCTTTTTTTAATTTTGCATAGTAACTTTGCATGTAATAATAAATCAGATTTACATAGTGCTTTATCATAGACACTCAAAGACACTTTTTATAGATACATTATTCATTCACTCCAGACAGACAATGGTAGTGGCAAGCTACTACTGTAGCCACAGCTGCCCTGGGGCAGGCTGACAGAAACGTGGCTGCCAGTCTGGGCCAACGGCCTCTCCAGCCACCACCGAACATTTATACACATTCATACACAGTGTTATGGACACTGGAGGCAAGGTGGGTAAAGTGTCTTGCCAAGGGACACAATGGCAGGATACCTGGGGAAAGCGGGATTCGAACCGCCAATCATCCGGTTATTGGACGACCCGCTGTACCTGCTGAGCCACTGCCGTGCATATGGAACTTACAGTTTGAAGTATCGTACAACCTAGACTTGAATGTTGGAATATTGGGCCATTTGGGGTCCCACCCAGACGTCCTGTGTTTGGACTTTTTACTGGTGTCGTCCTTCTCTCCTCCCTCTGCTCCCACCTCTCCTGGACCCTCTGCCTGAACACTTTTCTCTCCTTGGCTCCTCTCTTCTAGCTCATCTTGCCCTCTCCGAGCTCTGTCTAATTCAGGTTCTCTGTCTGTCTATGGTGGTATACAAACAGGTTAGAAAATACCAAGTGTCATGTTTTGTCCTGCATGATTTTTTTCATGGTTTACATAAATAATGAAAATGTGTATTTTTTTGTATTTTTATTCTAGTGTTTTTCTTTTTTTCCTTTGATGAAGAGTAGGAAAGGGAAGGGAAAAAACATTCATAATAGTAATTTATTCATGCATACTTAAATTATATGATCAGAGGTGGGTATAGTAGCCAGAAATCCTACTCATGTAAAAGCAGTGCTATGAAATTAATAATTAAAAGTAGACAACCCAAAATTTTTAATTGAGTTAAGGGTACAAAGAGCACCCACTTAAAAACTTGAGTAATGACTTCAGTCTTGAAGGTTTGAGGTTTTTCTCCAAAATTTATAACAATTTTCTTATAGTTTTCTACTTTTCTCTGTAAATTTATCTAAATTTGCAACACTTTTCCTCAAATTTGTAATATTCCCTTGTAAAATTATGACTTTTCTTGTACATTTGAGACTATTATAAATGTGGATTATTTTATGGCCAATTTTTATCTTTTTTAATCCAATCCAACTTTATTTATAAAGCTTTATAAAAACAACAGTTGACACAAAGTGCTGTACATCAATGATAAATATAATATAAAATCAATACAATACAGTTAAAGTACAAAACAGCACAAACAAAACAATAGTCATACAATAGAGACAATAAGAACAAATAAAATCAATGTCTCAAACTGGGTCAAAAGTCAGAGAATAAAAATGGGTTTTAAGAGGAGTTTTAAAACTGGACAGTGAAGAGGCCTGTCTGATGGACAAAGGCAGATTATTATAAAATTACTGTTTTTCTAATAAATTTGAAACAGAATGTGGCAAATTTTTTTACTTTTTTCCACATACAATTTAAACTTTTGACAATAACTTTGTAGAGCCAGAACAGAACAATAACTTTAATAATTATATTTCTTTGAATTCAGAGTTAGTTATATTTCAAGAAATATAATTACTTAAATGACCAAGGATGCCGTTATTTCTGTTATAATATTTCTATGTATATATATATATATATATATATATATATATATTTATTTTATTTTTTTTTTTAGAAATCTCACCACCACCCAGACAGCAGGAAAAACCTCCCTTATTTTAAAATCGAAATGTTGGCATGTTTAGTTTGTATGAAGGCTGCTGATGGATTAAAGTCATTGACCTGGTGAATTTCGGTCATTTGAGGTCACTGGCCTCCTGGGGCCTGGGGGCAGGCGTTGACCCCGCTGGGGGGGGGGGGTCACTGGCGGGTCTGGGGGTGTGGGCTTGCCACGCTGGCGATCTGGCCTCTCTCGATCATCCCTCTGGGGACGGATGCCTGGCTTTCCTGGGGCTTGCTGACCTCGGACGTTTGTGCCCTGTGGGGGTTGGTGGCACTGTCTTGCCTGCTTGGGGTTCCCGGGGGGAGAGCTGCTGCGACCGGCCCCCCGCTTCGTACATTTCCTGACAAACCACTCCCATGCACACACTTATTTTGTGCGCGCTTTCATATATACGCACGCAGACGTACACGCACAAGTGTCTCTCCTTTAACAGGTGTGGAAACCAGACTCGTGTTGAGACATCTTTAGTGGAAGAAGCAGTTTGTCTTCTGTTTGTTTTAGTTGTTGGTTTGTTTGTCTTTTTGTCTGGTCCCCTCCCTTTTCTTTCCCCCTCCACACACTTCCTTTCCCTCTTCCCCATCCTGTCGGGTCTTCCATGGGTAAAATAATTAAAATAAAGCGTTAAAGGTTTTTACAGGAGAACTTTACAACAGTATACAATACATAGTTGGGTACTGTATAAGCTCCTCTTGGCAAAGTAAATCTGTTTTGGCACAATAAGGGTGACAGATCCCTGTTCTGCTTGCCTAGCTGCCTGACAGGACCTGGGGGGGGGGATTTCTGGCGAGGCGGGCTGCCACCCAGAAGTGTTACCAGAGGAAACCCTAAAGCACACTACGAGCAAATAAGGTGAAGTAGCTCAAATCGTTATTACAGAAACAACAAATTCTGTCCATGGAACTGCTGGTGAAGTCCAGTGCAGCAACTGTAACTTAATTTAAAGTAGCATACATCTTAGCAAAGCGTAAGAAACCATTTACCAATGGAGGGATGGTAAAGGCAGCGATGACTTCAGTGGCTGAAACCTTATTAAGGACCATAAAAGTAAGAAAGAAATCACATCTGCTGTAGTGGTTGTACTGCTTGGTGCTAACACAGTGGCAAGAAGGTTGTCTGCTATAGCACAGCTAGAACGCAACATGGCCAGGTGCAAATGGTTTTCAATCCAGTGCGACAAAGCCCAGTTGGCTGTGTTCATAAGGATGGTGTTTGAGGACTTTTCTACAAAAGAAGAGTTTTTGGCATGGTTACCATTGAAAACTACAACCAAGGGAGCCATGACCTACAATGCTTTTGAAAAAACATTTTGTGGGAAAAAGTACCGATTGAGAAGTTGGTGTCTGTCACAACCGACAGAGCTCCAGCCATGACAGGACAACACACAGGATTTATTGTGCTTTGCAAAGCCAACCCAGACTTTCCAAATTTTTTTGAACTATCACTGCATTATTCATCAGCAAGCTATATGTGCAAAGCCCATGGAATTTGATCATGTAATGACACCTGTGATGAAAGTAATAAACTCCATCAGAGCAAAGGCAAAACCACACAGGAGTTTCAAAGTGTTTCTTGAGGAAACCTCTGCTGAATACCAGTGTTGGGCAAGTTACTAAAAAATGGTAACTAATTACAGTTACTAGTTACTTTTTTCAAAAGTAATTGAGTTACTTTACCAATTACTGCATGATGAAAGTAACTAGTTACTTGGAAAAGTAACTTTCACATTACTTTTAAATGCATACTTAAATCATCTTGCACACGTAGCTAGATAATTTAATTAATGGATTACATTACGGGCTTATTAATGTCAGGCTGAAAACAGACTGTTTCAGACAGAGCTTTTAGAACATGTTCAGTCTGCTTTATCCTGCCTTGAAGGTGGATCAGCGATGCCCCCTCTGAAGATCTCCCTGATTCAGGACATGAGACATATTCAGAATATAAGTGAGCTCAAGACCAATGTGGGGAAGGCACAAGCCTGGGTTCGACTCTCCATGGAGAAGCAGCTGCTCGCAGACCACGAGTTTACAAAGAAATTGTATAAGCGCTATGTAAAATATGCGCTAAACTAATATGCAGAATTGGCAACACTGCATAACGCTGTCAATGTTTATCTTACCTTTAAGATATGGATTTAGTCTGATGTGCAGTGATCCAAAGAAAATGTCCATTATCCACACTCCAAATGTCTGCTGTGACAGAGACATGATCCAGTCCTTCAAATTCCTTTTGGAGATCAAAATCATTTTTTGAATAATCTTTATCCAGGTAGTAAGTAAATGTGTTTTAACATCAGTGGATCACAGTCTCAGCTGTCTGATGGAAAGTGACTGTTATTACATCTGCAGTCTGTAACGGCGTATCTCTGGCAATCAGGTTGCTGGGTCACAAACTGTTCAGATGCATACCTGTGCTTGAAATCCAGCCGTGGCTGTTGAGACAAGAGTATTTCCACTTTACATCCAGCCGTGGCTGTTCAAATAGCTTGGATCCACAAACAAGGTGTTAATTGTTAGTATAGCTAGCTGTTACTTAGCACTAGCTTTGTCGGAGCTCGTTGCTGTTCTCAAGCACTTCTAAAGATTGCGGTAGGTCTCACCTGACACTTTAGCTTGCAACCCACCAATATGCTTTTGTCCTTAACCGCGACAAAAGGAAAAATAATCTATTTCCACAAAAACAAAGTAGCTTGATCTTTTCCTCTGCTCACCAGTAAAGACTCAGTTCTCTGCAACAGGTCACGTCGACTGACGGCTGCATCAGCTATGGGATTGTCAGTTTGTATATTCATTTATTTACACTAAAAATATCTATCCATATTAATAAAATGAGTAACGCATCTGATCAAATTTCAGTAACTAATGCATTACTGAATTTTTAAACAGTAATTTTGTTACACAGCACGTTACTGCAAAATTAGTGGCATTACAGTAATGCGTTACTTTGTAATGCATTACTCCCAACACTGCTGAATACAGTGATCTCCTTCTTCACACAGAGGTCAGATGGCTCAGCAGGCGTAAGATAAAGCGTCTTTTTTTAATCCATCTGTCTTCTCCTGCTTTTCCGGAGAGCCGGGTCGCGGAGGCAGCAGTTCAAGCAGAGAAGCCCAGACTTCCCTCTCCCTACCCAACTGCTCCAGCTCTTCAGAGGAGATACCAAGGCATTCCCAAACCAGCTGGGAGCCGCAGTCTCTCCAGCGAGTCCTGGGTCTGCCCCGGGGTCTCCTACCAGTGGGACGTGCCTGAAACACCTCAAGTGGGAGGCAACCTTTAGGCATTCTGATAAGGTGCCCAAACTACCTCAACTGGCTCCTTTCAGTGTGGAGGAGCAGCAGTTCTACTCTGAGCCTCTCCTGGATGACTGAGCTCCTCACCCTATCTCTAAGGGTGAGTCCAGCAATCCTACGGAGAAAGGTCATTTCAGCTGCTTGTATCCATGATCTCATTCTTTCAGTCATTACCCTCAGCCCATGACCATAGGTGAGGGTAGGAACGTAGATTGACTGGTAAATACGGCTGTCACAATAACTGCAATTATGTAATACCGCGCTATGGACAAGCCTACTGCGGAGGAAGACGAGCATCCACAACAACTGCAGCGTTCATTTTTTTGTGTGTGTGGCTAAATCTCGGTGTTCACTTACGTGCCCCTATTGATTTAGTAAAAAAATTAAGTATATTTTTATTGCCAACAGCATGTTTGCACCCAGTAATGACGGCGGCAGCACTCGATGCTGTAAAAGCTTTCACAGCATCGGGTGCATGTGGGCTACTCTCTCTCCAGACGGACTTCAGCAGGCAGTTAGTGATGGAAGCGTTTGAACTCCTTGTTAAATACAGCCATGACAGTGAGCACTGAAAGGGCACAAAGCGTGTCATTTCCTTCTGAGCGGAGTGTTTATGATCCTAACAATTGAGCTCAGACAGTGAAACAACTAGTGCATAGTGCACTGCTTGTTTGAACGTGATTTTTTTTTTTTTTTTTTTTTTTTTTTTAACAGAATCGGCAGTTCATGCTTAGTAAGACCGGAGCCCCACACAATTGTCACACATGCACATAAAGATGAGAGTGGAGCTGCAGCGAGTTTTTCACAGCTTCCATTGTTTTCCACATAAGTTATGAACCCTGTTTAAGTTACGAGACCACAGGGTCCTAAAAACATTTGCAATAATATCGCATACCGTGGTGTTGAGCTGTCCACCGTCACTGCAGGGTAAATTCCTCTACCACGACAGCGCTACCGGTAAAGCAACAGCTTTGCCTTAGAGCTCAGCTCCCTCTTCACCACAACAGATCGGTACAACATCCGCATCACTGCAGATGCTGCTTCAATCTGTCTGTTAACCTCTTGCTCCATTCTCCCCTCACTCATGAATAAGATCCCAAGATACTTAAACTCCTCCACTTGGGGCAGGAGCTTGTCCCCAACCCAGAGAGGACAATCCACCTTTTTCCGGCTGAGGACCATGGACTCAGGCTTGGAGGTTCTGATTCTCATCCCAGCTGCTTCACACTCAGCAGTAAACCATCCCAGTAAGACCTATAGGTCATTACTGGATGACGCCAGGACAACATCATCTGCAAACAACAGAGATGAGATCTTGTGGTCACCAAGCATGACACCCTCCGTTCCCTGGCTGCGCCTAGAAACCCTGTCCATAAAAATTATGAACAGGATTAGTGACAAAGGGCAGCCCAGGTGGAGTCCAACACTCACTGGGAATGAGTCCGACCGAGTGTTGGCAATACAGATCAAACTCTCACAACGGTCGTATAGAGACCAGCGAGCTCATAACAACTAGCCCGATACCCCATACCCCTGAAGCACCCCCCCACAAAAAATCCACCACGATAAGATGATGATCCATGTGACGATTTTTTTTCATTGCTTACGGAAATCAAGGCTTTCCTGAAATCAATCGGGGAAAACACCACTTTGTTTTCTGATACCAAATGGCTGCTTGATCTTGCATTCCTAACAGATGTTTTGAAGAAAGTGAGTGACCCAAATCTACAACTGCAAAGTAAAGACAAAAATATATGTGATATGAGCTGCTCTGTGAAAGCATTTGAAGGAAAACAGACATTTTTAATGAAGCAAGTAAAACAAAAGATCGCAACACTTCCCTTCAGTTGAAAAAATATTAGAAAGCCATTTCGGGGCAGCTGATGTTTAATGTGAAGAAGTACTGTGATCGCTTGTCCAGAGTGGGGCAGGGATTTACTGTCAGGTTCAGTGACTTTGACAGACTTGAACAACCCTGTGTGGTGATCTTTCAAAGCTCCAGAATGACATCCACCTAAAATTGCAAAAACATTCACCAGATTTCTGGAGCCTGTTAGAGCCGGAACTTTTAAAAACATTTGCCAAGTAGCCATGAAAACAGACGCTTTGTTTGGCTCTACGTATCTCTGTGAATCAGCATTCGCTGACATGAATGCAGGGTTTCCTCTGGTAACATTTCTGCATGGCAGGCTGACATCCTTGAATTTATGTTGCCACGCTAAGCAAATATGAATTTTAGAAAAAAAAATATGTAGCAATGACGCACCACAAGCGTGCACATGAACAGCGCACGTGACCGTCATCCGCGCGGAGTTTGGAAGCGCACCGCCCACAACCGTTCCAGTCAGCACTCTCCGAGAGAAGCATGAGCTTATTAAAGTACCTTAAAGTAGAACTGAACCCACCTTTTGGCACAAAAAGTAGAATAGCAGATTAATTCCTTATTATCTATTGTATTTTTCAACACATAAAAGAAATTTTTAGGCCGTGCGATGGCCAAGCTATAAGCCAATAAACTTTTGCCTCTGGCTGGCAGTGCCAAACAAACCGGAAGTAGTGCAGACGACGCTGCGTGACGTCACGAGTGTGATCCCTAAACAAAACAACAATGGCAGATGATAGCCGTTCCAGCAGTTCCAGCAGTCAAGAAAACCAGAGTTTTCAGAGTGAAGAGGCATTCAGGATCGGTGACGAGACAGAGGAGGATGCAGGAGTGTGGCAGGTGGCAGGCGTGCACAAGGGCGAGCCCGGGAGACAGCGACCTGATGCACCTGTGACAGCAGCTGGCAGACGGCGATGCAGAGGTGAGGTCCGCCGCCGGGGAATACAGTGATCCCTTACTTATCGCGTTTAATGGGGACCAGAACCGACCGCGAAAAGTGAAAAACCGCGAAGTAGCGTCACCCCCCCCCCCCCCAAGGGCGTCACAAGCACTATTTTGCACAAAAAGGCACAAGAGAACAGCGAAAAGTGCCACTAAGCAACACGAGCAATAAAGAACAATGAATGCGGTCTTCCTTCGGTGGGTATGGGCGCTCTTCAGGGAGAGAAGCTGGGTAAAACGTCTCGGCCAATCAGCTTGCGAGGTAAAACGTCTCGGCCAATCAGCTTGCGAGATTCCCGAGTGGTGAAGATAAGATAAGATAAGATAAGCCTTTATTAGTCCCACAACGGGGAAATTCCAGGATTGCAACAGCACAGGGATAGCAACACTCAGAGCAACAATCAGAAGGCAAGAAAAAAAAAACAAGCAAGCAAGAGCAGCTAATAAACATATGTACGTATTACTATAAAATATATATATATACACACACACACAGACACACAGTGCAGAGCATTGTAGCTGGATGGAATAAATATATGAATATATGAACACACAGTGCAGAGCATTGTAGCTAGATGGAATAAATATGTAAATATATAAACACCCACAGTACGGAGCATTGCAGCTAGGTGGAATAAATATGCAAGTATATAAACACACACAGTGCGGAGCAATGTAGCTAGATGGAATAATATGTAGATATATAAATATATAAACACCCACAGTACGGAGCATTGTAGCTAGATGGAATAAATATGCAAATATATAAACACACACAGTGCAGAGCATTGTTGCTAGATGGAATGAAACAGCATAACCGTCTACTTAGTTAGGTGTGGGAGAGGAGAGGTGGATTCAGGTATCAACCGTGTTCTCCGTGTTGATACCTGATGTTCTTGATACCTGATGTTCTAGAACATCAGGTATCAACACGGAGAGCCCGCACAACTCAAAATCCACCTCTCTGACCACCGCTCCACTCCTCTCCGCCCACCTCTTCACCGCTCGGGAATCTCGCAAGCTGATTGGCCGAGACGTTTTACCTCGCAAGCTGATTGGCCGAGACGTTTTACCCAGCTTCTCTCCCTGCTCGTGTTGCTTAGTGGCACTTTTCGCTGTTCTCTTGTGCCTTTTTGTGCAAAATAGTGCTTGTGACGCCCTTGGGGGGGGGGGGGTGATGCTACTTCACGGTTTTTCACTTTTCGCGGTCGGTTCTGGTCCCCATTAAACGCGATAAGTGAGGGATCACTGTAATATCTATATCTAGAAAAACAGCGCTTCCCGGTCGCTTTTCCTCCCCCTTTCTTTTCTTTCGTCGCCATGACAGCTTTCCTTGGCCACTGAACAGATCTTCCCAGGTGTTGGAAGTGTTTTGTAGTCGACTATCACAACAAAATGCACCAAAAACAACCAGTGTCGACGTGCTCGCAATGGTAAACATGGAGGACTGTGTTACACTCGTGACGTCACGCGGAACTCCGGCTGCACTTCCGGTTAATCGGCGGATTTGTCTGATTTTTCAGGGCGGGAAATTCAAAATCGCGATTTTCTCCAAGATTCCGGGATTTGTGGAGGGGGTGCCAATGATAAATTATCTTTATAATTGTATGTACTATCACCCAGTGCCGTTCAATGCCGTTCAGTTCAGTTCTACTTTAAATGCGGAAAAAATCAGAAGCAGTATGTAAGCAGTGGAGGCATTTATGGTGGTTTTAACCTGCTGGTAACAGGAACAATAATGAAGAGTCGCTTAGCTAACAGGTGTGGTTAGGATTCATATGCAGGCTTCATATGCAGGGAAAGGCAAGAGTGACTGATGAATTGCTGAGGATTTACTTCACCAGCAGCCACTACAATATTAATTAACTAATTTGTGTTCATTATTATGTAACTGGCAAGTTAAGATGACCAAAATTCATGAAGTCAGTGACTTTAATCTGTCAACAGCCTTCAAACAAAATGTGCCAACATTTGGATTTCAAAATAAGGGAGGCTTTTCCTGCTGTCTGGTTGGTGAGGAGAGTTATAAAAAAACTATAAATATACAGAAATAACTGCATCTTTGGTCATTTAAGTTATTTCATTAAATACAATTTTATTAATATTTTTTTCTTTGAAATCAGAGTTAAATTATTGTTCTGTTCTGGCTCTGCAAAATTATGGTCAAAAATGTAAATTGTTATGAGGAAAAAGTAAAACATTTACCACAGCCTGTTTCAAATTTATTTAAAAAAAAAGTTATTTTAAATAATGGACAAAAATTAGCCATAAAATAATCCACAAATTTATAATAAAATCTCAAATGTACAAAAAAAAGTCAATTTTACAAGAGGAAATTTGAAATTTGAGGAAAATGGTTTTAAATTTACAGAGAAAAGTAGAAAACTCAGTCCCTCCAGGATTTTGCGATGTTGCGATCGTGTCAATTCATGCGAAATCAGCGCAACTGTTGCGCAATCTTGCAACTTTATCCAATCACTAACAATAACTTTCCCGCAATTTTGGCCAATCCTCGTCAACTTCCGCCAGTTTCACCAATCAAATTTCAGCTGAGTGGCGCTGAAACGCTCAGTCTAACCAATCAGATGCATCGCTACATCGCGTTGACTTCCGTGTTTACAGTAAGCATTAACGGAACGCTTCAGCAAAAAACAGTGTGTAATTTAAAAAAAACCCCAAACCACTCACCCGCGAGGTTTCCAACATCATCCCTTCCTCCGTGTCCCCCAGCCTGCCGGTGGACGTCTCTGTCCTGACCGTGTGTACGAAGTGCTGGGTTTTTGTTGAAAAACATCCGCCTGCCCGAAAAGCACCCCATTGCGAGAACGCATGTGACAAGAGACTCTATAAAATCACAAACAAGCGAGCAAGTCTAACACTACAGCCAGTGTTTGATCATTTCATGCATCTTTACAGGTAAAATCATTACTACATCATGTCAATGAGCTTTAAAGCTGTGAATCTCTGAACACGGACAAAGCCCCCCTTCCCCCCGTAAAAGAAAGCGGTGTGTCTGATGAGACGTGTGTGTGTGTGTGTGTGTGTGTCAAGACGTGCATCAGATAGACAGACAGGAGTTAGGCATAGGAATATTGTCAGCATTTTTTTTTTTTTTTCAGAAAAACACAGACTCCAATAGACAATACAGGCTAACAGAATAAATTATTTATTTTTTTCCTTTCTGCTTGGTACCGAGTGGTTGGGCACCGTAGGGAGTTTTCAAATGGAGGTGCTGCAAATAATTTCCACATCTCTACTCTTTAACATGCATTCAATGCAATTTAGCTGTTGTAATGGATATTGTGTTAAAGTCTGTATTGGCTGTTGCGCAAGAGTTTTTCTGTACAGCAGAAGTTTCTGCTTAATAATCTGCAAAAAGACGTAACAAACTAATAGTTTTTTGAATGCAAAAGATGCAATAGACTTACACAATGGTCCTCTCCGGCATACAACTAGGAACATACCGGTCGCTATGGAGGGTGAGAATATGTATGGGCACATAATCATACCATGTAGGATAACTAAGTAGACGGTTATGCTGTTTCATTCCATCTAGCAACAATGCTCTGCACTGTGTGTGTTTATATATTTGCATATTTATTCCATCTAGCTACAATGCTCCGTACTGTGGGTGTTTATATATTTATATATCTACATATTATTCCATCTAGCTACATTGCTCCGCACTGTGTGTGTTTATATACTTGCATATTTATTCCACCTAGCTGCAATGCTCCGTACTGTGGGTGTTTATATATTTACATATTTATTCCATCTAGCTACAATGCTCTGCACTGTGTGTTCATATATTCATATATTTATTCCATCCAGCTACAATGCTCTGCACTGTGTGTCTGTGTGTGTGTGTATATATATATATTTTATAGTAATACGTACATATGTTTATTAGCTGCTCTTGCTTGCTTGTTTTTTTTTTCTTGCCTTCTGATTGTTGCTCTGAGTGTTGCTATCCCTGTGCTGTTGCAATCCTGGAATTTCCCCGTTGTGGGACTAATAAAGGCTTATCTTATCTTATCTTAATTTACAAGTCACTGTAATAGGAAATGTTTGACAATCCTGTACTTTTCTTGTATTGTTATATAGAATATCACTGTAGTAAGCTGGAAAAACCATCTGATTGAAAATTTGTAATTCTTCTCACAACTTTTAGTGCAAAAAAACCTTTCCAAACATTGTAACTTTTATTGCAACTTTTAAAAAAGCTCCCGCGAATTCAGGCTTTTTGGGCCGCAACTATCATAAAAACATCCCGCGAAATACTGGAGGGACTGAACTATGAGAAAATTGTTATAAATTTTGGAGAAAAACCTCAAACCTTCAAGACTGAAGTCATCAAGTTTTTAAGTGGGTGCCTTTTGTACCCTTAACTCAACTAGAAATTTTTGGTTGTCTACTTTCAATTATTAATTTCAAGGCACTGCTTTTACATGAGTAGAATTTCTGGCTACTGTACCCACCTCTGATCATATAATTTAAGTGTGCATGAGTAAATTACTATTATGAATGTTTTTTTCCCTTTCCTCCTCTTTCTCAATGGAAAAAGAAACACTAGAATAAAAATACACAAAATACACATATTTTGTCACTTATGTAAACCCTGACAAAAAAAATCTTGCAGGACAAAACATGACCCTTGGTATTTTCAAACCTGTTTGTATACCACCATAAACAGAGAGCGAACCTGAATTAGACAGGGTTCAGAGAGGGCAAGATGAGACAGAAGAGAGGAGCCAAGGAGAGGCAAGTGTTCAGGCAGAGGGTCTAGGAGAGGTGAGAGCAGGGGAAGGAGAGAAGGATGACGCCAGTAAAAAGTCCAAACACAGGACGTCTGGGTGGGACCCCAATTGGCCCAATATTCTAACATTCAAGCCTCGGTTGTACAATACCTCAAATAGTAAATTCCATATGCAAAGTTACTGGGCAAAATTTTTAAAAAAGAAATGCTATAAAATTAACATATTCCATGTCATGTCCCCCCCCCCCCCCCCCCCGGAAAAATATGTTGCCACCACGCCAAGGTCTTAAAGCCAGAGGAAACACTGGAATGTCATAAAATCAAAATTCAGAACAAGGCTGACTGATGAACATTTGAATGACTCAGAGTGAACCTGAATGGATATACTCCCGTATACAGTTCTCTTGTGGACTCTCTTCAGTGCCGGTCTCATCACTGAACAGGGCTGTGTGATATGACGGTATATATTGGATAACGATATAAAAACGTCTATCATTTCATAGAAAACTCTTATCGTTTATATCATTATTTAAAATGCACATACTCCCGTTTATTCAGTAAAGCTCCTCACCACTAATTGTCAGCGGCAGCGCCCCGTCTCTCCTCTGCAGTGCGCACAGTGGAACAGGTGTGGTGGGTAGCTAGGCTTCAGTCCGGTGGATGCTAATGCTAACTCCATACTACCGGTTCAAATAGCTGCTACTCCTGTTTGCCAGGGTTATGGGACTGTTTTTCATCATGCTGTGTCAGAGAGGATAGTCTGCTAACCTCGATTTAATAGGAGGTAAGTAACGTTAACACCATGTCTAAATTATAAAATGTAAATGACGATGCTAAGTTGTGCTAACTAGAAACTGTAGCAGACCATAGTTTTTTTGTTTGTTTAAATTACTGCCAGGTTTCTTAGTTTTGTCTGAAAAAAAATTGTTAAAGCTGCAAAAGCGCATGATGGTGGCACATATACGCAAAATGAATAATAAATACATTAAATTGGGTCAGAGGAGCAAGTTGGCTCTTAATGTAATTTATTTGATTTCTAATCATTTTAATTAGTCAAGTATTGATAATGAATAAAGTTAGTCATCAGATGTATTTTATTACATTACCTTTTGTGTCTTTGATTTTCAGATTATGACCAATCTGAAATATTTTTACTAAGAAGCAAACAGGTTAAATCAGGCCAGAATGGCAGGCTACTGGTCTACACTTAAATTTTCACTGATTTAAACTAACAGTTAATTTATATCTGTAGGTGACAGCCATGGGTAATTTTTCTCATTTTCAGACATTTATTTTTTTGCTTATCTTCTCTGGCTCAGGAAATATTTAATTTATTGTTTACTTTTTATTCATAAATGATTTAGAAGAAAAACCTGAAATTTATGAGAATCAAGTCTCAAATGCACATTAAAAAACTATTTTGTAACACTGCAAAATTATGAGAGAAAAATGGTACATGTAAAAAGTTAAAAAAATGGTCCTTTTTATGATTATCTAAACTAGAATTTACAGAAAATGCATATCGTGATATATATATTATCATGATACTGTATAAGATTACTTGTATTGTGATATGAATTTTTTTGTCATATCGCACAGCCCTATCACTCAGTGTAACATAGTGTAAGAGTGAATGCAATAAAAAATGAGTGGTTTGATATGTGAAGGCAGGGGGATGCATGATACAAAAGCATAAAACACAAGTAAAGACTATATGTTTATTTTGATGTTTAAATAAATGGTCAGACTTTATTTACATTTTGAGCATACACTGGCTTTCCACCCACCATGTTATATATTTTACTTATTGTAGCAGTCACCATTGTTCGGAGTTGGTTGGAAAAAATAACTGTTTCTATCAGCTTTATTTGCATTTTGTGTCAAGTTATCAATCAGTCCACCGCAGCCAATTTTTAAGCTATGTTAAGAGGTAAGGTGCCTTCAGACTAAATGCAAAGTGAACTTTTCGCGTGGCGTGAATACGTACAAAGTCAATGGAAAGAGGCGAGCACACGTGAATCTCGCGCATTCGTGTGTTCACGTCCGAGCAATACCACTAGCATTTAATGGCCTTGAGAGTCTGCCATCACCGGAGTAAAAGTATCAACATTGGAGAGTAAACTAGTTTGAAAATGAGACACTCACCTGAAGGACTGGGAGCTCTGCAGCTGAATCAGAGTGTCAGAGTTTTTTTGCCCACTGACTCCTGCCACAGATGTGCTAACAAAGCTAGCAGGCTAGCAGTGTAAACAATCCGTCATCCAGGTGAAATTTTGGAGGCAGGGACAATTTGTTTTTTTTTAGGTGAGACCCTGTCAAATAGTGTAAACCTAAGCCTGATGGGTTTTTGGAAATTTCCACAGCAGGTTGAACACAGCTGCAGAAGTTATAAAGGCAACTTCGCCTGTCTGCAACTCTCTCAGGCCGTGAATTCATGTCTATTCGTGTGTTTACATCAAGTTATAATGTAATTGCACCACGCGAAAAATTTGCCCATTCACGTTTGGTCTGAACGCACCTTTACTGTTTCACACAGGATTTTTTTTCCAGATTCAAAATGCGCATAAACATAGTGGGATTGAAACCCAGCAATGTGCGGTGAAAATACAACTAAAATCCTGATATATACCAATATAGTTTTTTGTTAGTTATGCAGTGCAGTTGTTGGAAATTGACATGTGATGCATCTTTGTGCATAATAAGGTTTAAGTATATTTGAATTTGAGATTGATTGCTTTTTCCCTCTATGGCAAATATTTTTTAGATGTGCCACTATTTTAAACAGCAGGTTACTTGTCGTCTTGGCTTATCAGTAGTTCTTTAACTTGAGTCAGATTTTTAGAATTCATTTCAAATCTGTACTCTTGAAATCTTTTTAATTTTCTGTGTATCTGCATTTTTCCCCTGTATTGAACATTGATCCTAAAAAGTAGTTTTATGATGCATTTCAAGTATGTGAATACATTATAAAATTCATTCATCTTCTTCCGCTTAATCCTTTTCGGGTCGCGGGGGGGCTGGAGCCTATCCCAACATCTTTGGGCGAGAGGCAGGGTACACCCTGGACAGATTGCCAGTCCATCGCAGGGCCAACACCGAGAGACAGACAACCATTCACTCTCACAGTCATACCTAAGGACAATTTAGAATCCCCAATTTGATGCTAGTTAACCTAACTTGCATGTTTTTGGCATGTGGGAGGAAACCAGAGAAATCCCGGAGTAAACCCACGCAGACACGGGGAGAACATGCAAACTCCACACAGATCACTGTTGGTTGGGGACATTATAAAATTAAAATTGATTTTTTTTTCAGGTTATGCATTATATTCACATTGCATGTGAATGCATTCTAAACTACACAGTCCTGCTTTTCCCTATGTGCATTTTATCCTTTTTGTGTTGTTGCAAATATGCAAGTATGAGTTTAAAAAACAAATTGCACCAATATCTGATGCCGATATCAGATTGTAAAGTTTGAGTAGCCCCCAGGTACATTAATTTTGCAAAAGTAGCCCCTACTTGTTTTTTTTTTTTTTTTTGTAACTTTGATTTTTATTCATTTTTCATCATACATATTATATTCAGATCACAGTCTCTATATTTAAAAAAAGGAGCTAACCATACAGTCAAAAAGAAAGAGAAGAAGAAAAAAAAAAGCGGGGGGGGGGAAGAAATGTTGGAGCATCAAGTTTTTAGTTTCCATCTCTAAATTCTTCTGGTTTTTCCAGTGTCTTTGGTTATTCTTTCAATTTCTGTCTCGTTGTTGCACTTTGTAGTGTGTCCATTTCCACCATTTTTTTTCATATTGTCCTTCTTGCATTCTTTGTCGATATGTTAGTTTTTCCATTAAACGTATATCCTCAACAATGTCTGTCCATTGCTCTTGGTCAGGAAGAACTTCTGATTGCCATTTTCTTGTGATTGTTTTTTTACATGCAATCAGCATGATTTTAACTAAATATCTGTCCTCAGCCTGTATTACATTGTCTCTTTTAAGATCACATAAATACATCAAGTTACAGTTCATTGGTATATTATATCCTAATATCCTCTGTATTGTCACATGTATAGATTTCAAGAATGATGAGATTTTGCTGTATTTCCAAAACATATGCGAGTGGTCTGCATTTTGAGCCCCACAGCCCCTCCAGCACATAGATTTGGTATTTGTGTATTTTCTTTGGATCTGTGGTGTAATGAAATAGCGAATCAGGTTTTTCCATCCAAATTCCCTCCATGTCCTTGAACTTGTTGATGTGTGTTGTGTTTTCCATATTTCTTGCCAGTTTTCTTCTGTTACGTTTAAATTTAGCTCTTTCTCCCATTTCTCCTTTATATAGTTACTTGAATGTTTGCCGTAAGTTTCTGATATAGCTTTGAAATAATTCTTATTTTATTTCCTGCATACGAGCTTAAAAGGAATTGTATAATCTCACTCACATCTGTGTGGAGGTTATGCCTAATCTTTCTCATATAATAATCTCTCATCTGCAGATTTCTTAAGAATTCAGATTTTTCTAGTTTAAATTTTCTTCTGATGTTTACAAAACTCCCGAAATCTTTTTTCCCCCCCATATTGCCCCATGCTGTGAGTCCCTTGTTCACCAGATTTTTGTATCCCCTATCTTGCTTTGCCGGTTCAAACTGACTGTCAAATGCTACCCATTTCAATAGTTTTATGTCCTCCTTTATATTATACTTTTGTACTATTTTATACCACAGTTCCAAAGTAAATTTAGTGATTGTGTCTATTTGTTTGATTTGCTTATATGCATCCTTATCTCCTATTATGCTTTGTACTGGGAGTCCCTCAATTTCCTTTTCCATTTCTTTCCATTTTGCCTCGTATCCTCCGTCACACCAACATATGATATATCTTATTTGTGCTGAGTAGTAATATTCCTTTAGACTCGGTAAACCCATGCCGCCTTTCTCTTTTGGTAATTGGAGAGTTTTATATTTCACTCTTGGCTTTTTACCTCCCCAAACAAATCTCGATATCATCCTGTCCCACTTTGAGAACTGGGCACCAGGAATCTCTGTTGGTAGAGCCTGGAAGAGGTAAAGCAGTCTAGGTTGTATGCTGATTTTGACTGTTTTAATTTTTGAATTCAGATCCATGTTTAAGATTGACCACCTATCAATATCTTTTTTTATTTCTTGTTCTAACCTATCATAGTTTGCTTTATAGATTTTGCTTAAATCTTTGAGTACATTCACTCCAAGGTATTTTATTTCTTTTTGCTTCCAGTTTAGTTTGATCTTATCAGTTATCTGGTTTAAAGGGTTATAGTGGAATGTCAGTATTTGTGTTTTTGGTATGTTTATCTTGTATCCTGATAATTTTCCAAAATTTTCCATCAAGTCCATCATTTCCATTATTGATTCATCTGGTTGTTCAAGGTAAACTATAATATCGTCTGCAAATAGCCCAATCTTGTGTTCCGCTCCCTTTATTGTTACACCTTTTAATTTCTTATTTTGTCGCATCGCTTGAGCCAGTGGCTCTATGAACAGAGCAAACAAGGTGGGCGATAAGCAGCATCCCTGCCTAGTTGATCTTTGTTTATTTACTTTGTCTGTTAAGCTACCGTTTATCTTGATTCTTGCCACAGGTTTTTGATACAGTGTCTTTATGCATTGCACTGACTTTTCATTAAATCCAAAGCGTTCCAGCACATTGTATAGAAACATCCAATTAACCCTATCAAATGCTTTTTCTGCGTCTAAACTCATTATTACTGCGCTTTTCTTTTCTTTATGTATTTGATTAATTATGTGTATTGTTCTCCTGATATTATCATGTGTTTTGTGTCCCTCTATGAAACCAGTTTGATCATCCTCTATCAATTCTGTCAAGAATGTCTTTATTCGTTTACAGATAATTGTTGTATATATTTTATAATCCACATTTAATAAAGAGATTGGCCTATAGTTTCTGCATTGTTCCCTATCTTTTCCTGGCTTTAAAATAACTGAAATAATGGCTTTGTTCCATGATGGAGGTATTTTGTTGTTGTTTAATGTCCAATTAAATGACTTTAGGAGCTGTGGCGTGAGTTCTTCTATAAACAGTTTATAGAACTCAAGAGGGGTATCCATCACTACCTGGTGATTTACCATTTTTTTAGTGACTTAATCACATCTTTTAATCTCTTGTGTTGTTATTTCTGCTGTTAGCTTTTCATTTTGTTGGTTTCCTATTGATGGCAAGTCCAATGTGTATAGAAATTTTTTTATATCCTTAACATTTGTCTCTTCAGGTTGTGAGTATAGTTCTTGATAGAATTTATGGAATATTTCTTTGATGTTTTCTGGGGTAACTGTGGATTTATTTGTGATGGGGTCCTTAATCTTATATACATTATTCACTGTTTGTTGTTTTCTTAACTGTTTTGCCAATAGTTTTGTGGCCTTTGGCCCCGTTTCATAATATTTTTGTTTTAAATATCTATTTTTCTTTTCAATTTCATCTATTTGTATTTCTTTTATCTTTATTTTTTCTTCCTTAATTTCTTGATATATTTTTGGGTTGTTTGTGTTTTGATGTTTACGTTCTAATTCCCTCAGTCTCTCACATCTTTGTTCATATGATTCCAGTTTAGACTTTTTTGCTTTTCCTGATTCAACAATTAATTTACCTCTTAACACGGCTTTTAGTGCATCCCATAGTATTGTTGGGTCCACTTCTCCATTATCATTCTCCTCGATATACTCATTTATGTTTAACTTTATTCTTTCTTTCATTTTCTCATCATTTAATAGTCCTACATTAAGTTTCCATGTTGTTTGTCATTTTCTATTGTTTAAATATATTTCCATGTATATAGGATTATGATCTGATATTTCTGCCCCTCCAATCCGACAATTTCTCACCCTGTGTCTGTCACCTTCATTCATAAGGAAGTACAGTGGTACCTCTACTTACGAAATTAATTGGTTCTGGAAGTAGTTTCGTAACCTGAAAATTCCGTAAGTAGAGACGCGTTTTCCATGTAAATGCCCTAATCCGTTCCAAGCCCCCCAAAATTCGGACATAAATTTTTTATAAATCATAAAAATGCATCAAAACATGTAACAAATACATGTTACAATTAGATTACTGCACAATAAACATAAAATGAGAGTTGTACATAATGTAAAAAACAAAGAATAAAGTAAAGAATAAAAATTATGTTCATTTACCTTTTAACTGCTATCGTCGTCACCTTTTGCCTTCTTTGGTTCATGTTCTCTCTCAGCAGTGGTTTTTGCCTGACGTTTTGTAAAGAACCGATCCAAGGACGTTTGCTTTTGTCGGCTTTTAACAATCCTTCGAAAATGTGCAAGGCAAACATCATCATAGTGAGCGATAGCCCAACTAGTGAACACTTTTTCTGGGTGATTCTTTTCAACAAATTCCGAAACTTCATGGAATTTTCCTAAAATGTCTTATTCGGGCTGATGGAATGATGGCTGCCTCCTCCTCCTCCTCTCTGAACTCCTCCTGCACTGTCGTGTGTTGCATCGCCTCTCCATCTCATCGTTCACTGCCGACCTCCTCTTCGAAATGACAGAGAGGCCTTTGGAAGGAGTCGTAGCTTTTAGGGCTTCCTTTTGTTTTAATACCGTGCCGATCGTAGATGTATTACGGCCATATTCTTTTGCGAGATCAACCAAACGCATCCCTTTTTCATATTTTTCTATTATCTCTTGCTTTGTTTGTATGGACAAAAAAACTCTCTTCTTCTTCTTTTCCACTTTTCTCCATCACTTTCTTGGGGTCCATAGTGAATAAAAGTTAATACACACACGTAAAACTGTCCGAACACTTCATGGCCAATGGGATGCCAGGAAGATGCTAGGCGATAGCCAATGGCAGAGCAGCTACAAGTATGTTTACGTTCGGTAAACTCTGGGAGCTGCGAGTAGTAGCGCGTACTGTATTTTTGCCTTTCGTATCCTGAAATTTCTTTCGTAACAAGAGGCAGTATTTTCCCGTTGAGGCATGTCGTAACCTGAAAATTCCGTATGTAGAGACGTTCGTAAGTAGAGGTACCACTGTAATCTATTCTAGAGTGTACTTTATGGACTGCTGAATAATGTGTATAGTCTTTTTCGAGTGGGTGCAGGTTCCTCCATATGTCTATCATACCCATTTCTGCCAGTGAGGTTCTTATGAACTTTGTTACATGTTTTTTTGTCTTCTTAACACTTGTTGTGTCAACTTCATGATCCGTGACGGCATTTAAGTCTCCTCCATAAATTAGGACTCCTTTACTGTGTGTTGCTATGAGATCAAACAGATGTTGAAAAAAACCCTTGTCACTTTCTGGTGGAGCATAATGTTCACTAATGTGATCTGCATACCATCTATTCTTCCCTTTACTATTGCATATCTGCCTTCTTTATCCTGGATTTCTTGTTCACATTCAAATTGTATTTTATTTGAAAGTAGTATCATAACCCCCCTTTTAGTTCCTCCCTTAAATGAACTGTAGTAGGAGTTCTTATAGCCAAATCTCTTTAGTTTCTCATGTTCTGTCTTGTTCAAATGTGTCTCTTGCATAAATATAATTTCGGCTTTTTCCTTCTTGAATTTTCGTATTATTCTTTCCCTTTTAACAGGTGAGTTCAGACCATTCACATTTAATGTCATTATCTTAAGATTTTTAACCATATTCATGTTTTTCCATTTTTTTAACTTGTGCTCTTAGCCCCTTTAACAACAAAACTAACACATATATGTACAAAAACACATTAACGAACCTCGACCTCCGTACTTTGGGTCTTTCTTCTGCCCATTGGTCCCTGTTGGAGGGTAGAGGGAATGTCCTCACCGAGTGAGGGGCCCTCCCTAGACCTGTAGTTACTATCCAAGTAATAGTCATTAGTCTAGAAATGTCCAACAAAAATCACTTTATCCTCTCCTAGTCGTTTGTTTCTCTTTTACCTTGTCTTCTTGACCTTCATTTCTTCTATGCCCTTCTTAATCTTTGTTATAATCTAAGCTTTCCGTTGAAAGCCTTGCAGTTTTTCTTGGGCTCGGTGTATCACGTCCGTCTCCCGTCCTCTGCTGCTCACTTGCCTCCACTCCAGTCGTCTCGGTGCGCTCTGTGCCGCCGCTGCTCCAGCCGCTTCCTCGGGTACGCTCACCACAAAGCCTCGCTCCTCCATGTCCCGCGCTGCCTCTCTGGCCGTGTTGTAGGTTTTCACGCCGTCATCCCAATGAATTCTCATCTTCGTTAGTGGCGTTTGGAATGTGATTTTTTTTCTCTTTCAGCATTTTTTTAATGTTGGCATATTTCTTTTGCTGCTGCAAAATTTCTGTCGAGTAGTCATGGTCAAACAATATCTGTTCATCGCCAACTCGTATCTTTTTTTTCCACGTTTGTGTCAGGATTCTTTCCTTTACGTCGTAATTTAAAAAGTTTACCACAACTGACCTGGGTGCAGAGTTTGAGTTTGGTTTCTGTGCCAAGGCTCTGTGCGCACATTGGATCTGCAGGTCTGTTTCATTGGGCAGCTCAAGCTCTTTTTTTAAGAATTGATCTATGAATTTCATCATCGAGTTGCCTTCAGTGCCCTCCAGAATCCCGAAGATGCGTATATTGCTCCGTCTGAACCTGCTCTCCAGGTCGGTTATTTTTTCCTGCATCCTCTGTGTTTGTGCCGTCAGTCTGTAGCAGCTTGCTTGCCTCGGTCTTCCAGTCTTCCAACTCTGATATTTGAGCTTGTGCTTCTGCCATACACGCCCGTTGAGTGCGCAGCTCCTCCGTGTTTTCTGCTAGCTTGCGGTCCATTTCTTTTCAGAGACCCATAATTTCCTCCTTCACCTCTTTTTTCAGTTCTTCCTTAAGAGCCGTTAAATCCTGTTGGAGTTGTCGCTTGAGGTCTTTTATGTCCTTACTTATATTGGTGAAGCCAGTGTTCATAACATCGAGGTTGGCGTCCTCCATTTTCTCTGAAGTCTCCTCGTTTTTGTTGGCCTCGTGTTCAGCGATTTCTCCAGTGTTGTTGAAGAGGGATTCTTTAGTTTTACCCTGCTTTTTTCCGTGTGCCCGGGTTCTTCATGTTTTCATCCCTTGGTTTATTGACCTATTTATGTCGAGTTGGCCATTTAGCAAAGATTTTTAATCCGACTAGGGAGAGCTCTCTGTTTAAGCGTTATGCCTCTCCGCCATCTTCCCGGAAGTCCAGCCCCTACTTGTTTAAAGGTTGGAAACCACTGTACTAAATAGTAAATTCCTGTAAATTCTAGAAGCAAACTTCACACATCTGTAAATAAGTTGAAGCTTAAAAGAGGATAGATTCCACAACATGATAATGAAATATGAAATACTTCAATATTCACCATGGACTGCTTCAGCGATGCAGATTACTAGGGGTGGGGGGGGGAATCAATACTGCGTAATATCGCGATACTTTGTGATGATACTGTATCAATTCAGAGACACCAGTATTGTGATCCTTTTTTTTTTTTTTTTTTTTTTTTTTTTTTTAGAAGACAACATATTTTTAATAGTAAATTTTTCATTTATCATCCTCTTGTTTATATCTGTATTATGGGTCAAAGACTCCTTTATACCACACACTGGGGGGAAATGGAGGGCTCTGTATGTCTAAGCACAGTTTTATTCCCACTTGGGACAAAATTGAGTTGTATGGCTATGTTTTAATGTATTTTTCGGTTTCTGTTACAACTGTTTTCAAATTGTTAGAAAAAATCTTCTTAACCTTCAGTCAAGAATCAGGCAGGATCAAAGTTTCAGCAAACTCAATTACACTGGCCAGTGGAGAACAATACAAAAACCGTCTCAGAGCCTATTCGTGCATCATTCTGACTCAAACACACATTGCTCAGTCCTTTAAGCTCTCTGTTATCTGAGAGGTGGAGGAGAAAATGTCCATGGTGATTGGTTCAGTACATCTGGTCAAAACTTGGTGTACACATCATCACTTTCTCAGCACCAGTCACACCTGAACGGTACATGTGAACTAAAACAAAGTGACAACAAAGTACAGCTGCATCAGCATCTTGAGCACTTTCACAGACTCTGAGACAAAGCAAATTACAAATATAAAACTTTTCTATCATTTCCCCCCCCCCCCTTTGATGCCATGCAAGGCATCATAAAATAACAATTTATGGCATCTAAAACCCCATCTGGCAGCTATGCTAAGCTCCAGTGCATTTGCATGCAACAGATCCTAACTAGCTAGTGACAGGGAAAGTCCGCCATCGGCCCTGCTGCCCCAGGCACCGGCTAATGTTTTAGTTGTTTAGGATGAGGAATGGAACAATAAACTCATTAATTAATGATGAAAGTAAATAATGGTAAAAACAGTGAAATCAGAATGATGATAAAGTAATAGTAAAGATATAATAAGGATATATGTGTATTATTGCAGCTTGTGAAAAACGGCAATAATAACAAAATATCAAAATAGAAATGAGTAATATTAAAAACAAAATAAAAGTAAAAATAATGTTTCAAACTTCATAAGTTTATTCACAGGTAGTACAGTTCAACTTCACATCATGATCATGCAAGTCCTTTCGGTTTTCTGCATGTCCTTTTGGTTTTCTGCATGTCAATCATACTTTTACTCTGTACTTGGGTCATGGAGAGACATCTTGAGCTCACACTGTTCATCATCCCCATCATCAGCAGCAACTGCTCCATGGTACATCATTAAGTTAACATGTACAAGTCTCATCATCATACTACGGCTAGGGAATGATACAAGAAAAGACCAAAAATAATACCACAAAAATCATTAACACGCTCATGATGAGACTTCTCCATGAAGAGAGTAACCAACTTAACCAGGTATGTTCATCAGTAACATTGTCCTTGGCCATGGCAGTCTGCAAAGCGGTCAGGTTCTGTATGACTGAGGCAATCACACGACCATCTGTCATTTTCAGGAATAAAAGTACAACAGTAATCACCCACAACTGCACACACACATCCTCAGGCGGCAATTATTTGATCAAGAACCATTCTGTTTTGGGTCAACATAAGTCTAAGAGCTGTTAACTCCTCATTTATACCAGAAAAAGCAGGCAAAGAAAAATTCACAAATGATTGTAGTCTATAATTAATTGTTTCAATCCATAAGGTGTTCTTAGCCACTCCCACCCAAGGAAACAAAGAATGAAGCACCTTCTGCCCAGTAGTTTATAACTTAAATTCTTTTGGAACATCTGTGTCCCAGATGGGATCATGCAGTGGAAGAGAGACATCTCTCTTTACCCTGCCCACCTGTTCTGCCGACCACTACGGGGGTACATACCCCTCCCCAATTCATGGGCAGGTGTGAGTAGGCACGATGGCCCCACAGCCACCAGCCCCCTGTCACCATATGCGTGCCGTACTTGTGAGAATCACAAATTGCAGTGCTACAGAGCTCCTGCAGGGTGACATCGCCTTCCAGACTTCTAGACTGACAATAAGGATCTTCAGGACAGCTTTTGCCCACTACACCAGTCCGGCAGGTAGCAGTACAGGGGCGAGATGTACTATGCACCGTTGCACACCTGGAAAATGATAAACTGCCCAAAGAGACGTTTCCACACCCTTTTAGACAAAAGGAAAAATTCCCCGGGGAGGTTAACCTTGCCTTCACCAAGTAAGGGGCGTCATTGTGTCTCCAGCCAGTGGAGTCATAGACAATGTGGCAGGTGTGATCCAAGTCAGTACCTGCTGTACTATTTCCATACATAGCCTCTTGCAAGAAACAAACAGCTTCTGACAGTTCCATTGGTTTAGCAGTAACAGATATTTGGCCAGCTGAGAATGGGAGCAGAGAACACACAAAACAATTTGAACGATTAGCTGTTTTGGCTGTGTAGTTAGCATACTTCCACCACACATTACCAGCATAAACAAGGTCATCATAGTCAGGTACTTCTAGCTAGTCATGATGTGTGTGAGTAACATACCTAGCCCTGCGATAAATAGGTAATGGTGTCCCTAAAAGCAACCAAAACAAAAGTGACACCACAAGGATGATGATGATGATGAAAAAACGGGTGTACCATTCACATCCTTCTGCTGCCAACCTTCTCTCTCTGGCATTTTGTCTCTCCATGATAAATAGTTGTTTCACAATACAAACCGTTGCTGGACACCAGAAGGGCACTGTCAGTCGACACTTGTATAGAGAAACAGTTAAACTGTCATTTGTTGAGGATTTTTAGTGGGAAAAATTTGCAATGTGGATTAAACAGTCTCTTGCTGAGGGCTTTAAATGGGGTAAAGTTTGCAATGTGTCAAATGCACCCAAGAGTCACGTCCTTCGACTTTCATGGCTGTTGGTGTTACCAGGATGACCTTGTGTGGTCCTTGCCAGGGAGTGTCGGCCCAGTTTTTCTTTTTGATGACTTTGATAAGGACCAGATCCCCCGGTTTGGCCAAGATGGTTGCTTCACCGTGGTCCTTCCTGGAAAGAGCAGCATGAACAATATCTGTCAGTCAACATTCTTCGCATGTAATCAGCTAAGCACACCTCCTCATCACCTGAATTGAATGGCCTTAATGGTGGGAGTAGGTAGGGTTTGCCATACATTATTTCAAATGGGGGTAACCCCCCTTTGGTGGGAACTATTCTCATGTAAAACAGAACTAAGGGTAGGCAATAGATCCAATTTTGTCCTATTTCTGCCATTGTTTTTCTAAGCCTTTCTTTAATGGTCCTATTTGTGTGTTCCACCAATCCTGCAGATTGTGGATGGTAAGCTGAATGGTTTTTCAGGTTAATGTTGAGTGCTGTGCATAAGTGTGATATAATCTGATTTACCAGATGTGTTCCATTATCTGAGTAAATCTTTTCAGGTATTCCAAATCAGGGCACAATTTCTGCTAACAGTTTTTTTTTTTTTTTTTTTGCTACTGTAGCAGCGTTTGGGTGAGTGCAAGGGAAGGCTTCTGTCCATTTGTCAAACATGTCACAAATAACGAAACAATATTGTTTGCCTTCACATTTATCAAATTCAATGAAGTCCATGCAAATGTTTTGAAATGGATAAGTTGATGCAGGAAAGGTGCTTTTTTTCAGGCCTTAAGTTCCCTTGAGCATTGTTTTCTGCACAGATTAGGCAATTTTTTTTTACAAAATTGAGTAGCAAATTGGCTAAACCCATAAGCAGTAAAGGATCTATTTAGCATAGAGATCATACCCCTCACTGATACATGGGAAACCCCATGTAGCAGAGTAGAGGCCTGCTGAAACAGTTTGCATGGTAAAATGGGTTTATTGTTGCTGCATTTGTAAAAGTTGGAGGTGTTGTCAAAGATCGCTTCCTTTTGGATCCATCTATAAATTTTGGCTTATGGTGCTGTTTTCTGGGCCTCAGTGAGAATGTCATGTGATAAGTTTTCTGCTAGTGTTAAAAGAAGATCTCGTGATATGTCCTTTCCTGTATTACAGAGTGCAGCAACTTTGGCTGTTTGATATGCAAAGGTGTTGCCCTTGGAAACCGGATCTGTGCCATTGGTGTGTGCTGCACATTTGTATATGGCTAATTTAGAGGGAAGTTTTACATTGTCTAAGAGTTTTAAAATGAGGTCTTTGTTTTGGATTGGCTTTCCTGTTGATGTAATCCTGCCTCTTTTTTTCCACTGTTGTGCAAAGTGATGGATGGTGGAGGAAGGCATGTTGACTGTCAGTATACACTGTGAGTGCTTTTCACTGGCCTAATTTACAAGCTTCAGTTAGAGCAACTAATTCAGTTGCTTGTGCAGAATAATGTGATGGGAGTTTTTGTGCCCGTAAAACGGTGTTGTGGGTGACTACTGCGAAACCGGACAAGTTTGAACCAGTACAGTCACGTTTGGAGGAGCCATCAACAAACAATGTGAGATCAGAGTTCTCCAAAGGTGTGTCCTGCAAATCAGGTCGTGGCAATGTTTCACTCTGAATTTCTGCCAAGCAGTCATGAAGTTCACATTGTGTTGAGATGGGCAAAAAGCTTGCTGGATTTGTTACCATGCAACTTTCAATGAGGTGAGGCACACTGTCATGCATGCAAGGTGTCTGGGTGGTTAGAGGACTGATATTTTACTTTGTGACAAGATGATTGATACTTTGTGTGACCTTTAGGGTCAAGGGATGAAAAAGAACAAGCCTTGCTGAGGCCTGCACCGCCATAGAGGCAGCTATGACAGCCTGTACACATGGCGGCAGTGTCCTCGCAACAGGGTCGTGTGGAATAATATGCTACCAGACGCATTTTTGTGCCAGTTGGCTGAAGAAGGACTGACGTCATGTGTCCCTCTCCACAATCAACCATTTGCACAAATGTTGTGTTTTTGTTTTTTTGTTTGTTTTTTTTTTTTTTTGTATTTGAGGAGTGCCAGGACGTCAGTGCTGACAGAAGTTATTTTCATTTTGACAAATGCCTTTTCTGCCTCAAGTGTCCACTCAATTTTGTCCACTTGGACCATGGGTGTTTTGTAGATGAGATCAGATAAGGGTTGTACTTAAAATGAATAATCTGCAATCCAAGAGTGACAATAATTTAGAGTACCCAAAAATAACACAATGTCTCTTTTTGTGAAGGGTTTTGAGCTGGATCAACATGTCTGCCTGCTGCTGACAAAATGTGCCCTAAATATTTGACTTCTTTTTTCCACAACTGTAATTTTTCCTTGTTGACTTTGTGACCTTGTTCTGCTAAAAATTGCAGTAAGGTAGTGGGGTCTTGCATGTTTCTTCATCAGGTGATGCCAGCAAAATGTCGTCAACATAAAGGAGCAACTGGCTCCTGTTAGGAGGAATAAATTGTGCCAAATTTGCTGACATTGCCTTTGAAAAAATGGTTGGTGATTCACAGTAACCTTGTGGTAATCTGGTGAATGTGTACCTTTTGTTTTCAAATGTGAATGCAAACCAAAACGGATGATCTGAATATATTGGGATGCTGAAAAAAAGCATTGCTGATGTCTATCACTGTGAAATATTGCATGTGTGATTGTAGGTCATTTAACAAAGTGTGTGGGTCTGGGACAGAACCAGCTCTTGGGATGACGGCTTTGTTTACTGCTTGAAGGTCCTGGACCATCCTCCAGCCGGAAGACGGTCCAGCCTTCTTTACAGGAAACAAAGGTGTGTTACATGGAGAATTTGGGCATGGTACAATGACACCTGCTGCTTTCAGTTCCTCTATGACTGGTTTAATGCCTTCTTGGGCCTCAGGACATAGAGGATACTGTCTTTGGTATGGTCTATTATGTGATTTCACATTTATTTTGACCAACTCTGCATTTTTTATTAACCCTACATCTGCCTTCCCTGTTGACCACAGAGAATTTGGGATTTGTGAGAGTGTGTGTTCCTCTCCTTGTGTTAATGTAAAAAGTGATCATATGGGTGAGCTGGGAACATCAGTGTGGACTTCTTTCTGCACTGTGGTCACCCAGTTCAAAGGCAGTGAGTAGGTGTCAAGTTTTGAGGAATATTGAACCTTTGGATTAGGCGTTTATTTCCAAGATTGAGCTCATTCCTCTGCTGTGGTTACAAACCGACTTACATCCTTCCAGTCTATGTGTTTGGGTTTGACCAATGGGATGTGGGGAGCCTCCCAGTGTTTAAAATGTCTGTTATCCTTGTCACACAACACAACGGATGCCCCCACATAGCCCCTTGGTGACCAATACAGATTTTTAATGACCAGTCTGGAGGATGGATTTGCAAGGAATGTTTTTTCATAATTTGGGTCTGGGCCACTCAAATGTCTGTCATACATATTGCAACGATATTGATCTGTGGCCCAATGTGTAATAGGGATTTTGGACTCAAAATATTCCATAGCGTTTGTGTGCAGGTCTGATGTCACGGAGAGTGGTCCAGCTGAAACCAAACGCAGTGAGTAGCAGTACCTTGGCACATTGAAATCCTGCATTACATTTATTCCTGCCACATGTGGAAAATGTGATGCTCTCATACCGTTCTCTGTTGAGATTATGGCAATGTTGAGGGCTGTGAGCAAATCCCTTCCCAAAAGGTTAACGGGGCATACCTGTGATAATATGAAAGAACCTTCTGCAATGTCACCTGTGACAGGATCTTTTCCCTTTACAGTTTTGGAGAGGTGCTCTGTTTTTAGCTTACCATTTGCAGATTTGACAGTTACTGTGTGATCTGATTTTGTGGAACCCTAAATATTTGTCCTTGCAATTACTGATCTGCACGCTCCTGTGTCACAGAGAAACCTTACTGGGACACCTTGAACTTCCAATGTCACTACAGGTAAACACTGCATTGTCAACATCAAGTCAAAATCAGGTAAATGAAAAATGTCTGCTGTGTCATTGTCAGTGTCATTTGTTGTACTTCGCTTCGGGTCAGTTAGTCACATGTTGGTGTCTTGTGTGTGCGGTGGCGGCAACTGGATGTGGGGACCTCCCCTCCCTTACACTGTGGAAGGCCTTCGGGGCAGTGCCTCGGTGTCCACATTGGCGACAAATGTTGTGCACCCATGGCTGCTGGTAGGCGGCTCCGCAACCACACCCCCTCCTCTGCCCTCGTCCTCCTCCGCGTGGTGCAACCTGGTAGAAGACAGAGGTGGGGGAAGCCTCGGCCTCCCCCTTGGGGTCAGCAATCATATAAATAGGAGTTGGTTTTGAGTTTGCTTTTTTTTAATCTTCCCTTTTTTTTTTTTTTTTTTTTGGTACTTATTTGTACCCGTAGGTAGATTTGTTTTGCAGTCTGGTGACAAGCCACCAGCTGCCGGTCGCTGCGTGCGCAAGCGCCCCTTAACTCCCTAACCTGCATGTTTTTGGTGTGTGGGAGGAAACCGGAGAAATCCCGGAGTAAACCCACGCAACACGGGGAGAACATGCAAACTCCACACAGATCACTGTTGGTCGGGGGCTGGGATCGAACCCACGATCCCCGCGGGGATCCTCTTCTAATCGTTCTGCGTGTTTAGCATAAGTTAACACATCACCAAATGCACAAGTGCGGTATGTAACCAGATGTTTGTGGTTGTAGTTAGTCAGATGTGGGTGCATGTTTTGCAAGAAAACACTTTTCAAATGCTGCCAATAAGGTTCTACACCTGTGTCACTAGCAGGCTTAATTAAACCAGAATGGCTATCAAAAATTTCTTGCAACCTGGCCCTGGAAGCTCCCACACTTTCACCTTTATTTTGAGTTGTATTTTGAATTCTTGTTCAATCAGGCTTCACTCGCCATTTATTTCCAATGCGGTCATTCAATTAGTAGTAGTAGATTAGTTTATTTGACAGGGACAGTGCAATAAACATAGACAATTAATCAAAGACAATCAATCTGATGTGTTGCACATAGAGTGTATAGCTATTAGCTAATTTGCAACTCTTGTCCCTGGATGGGCTTTAGAAAAAAGAATCAAGTAAAAGATGGGGGGAAAAAAAATATATATATATATACGTATATATATATATATACACAATAACCACATACATCAATGCAGAAAGATTATAAATACACAATTATAAATATTATAAATACACAAATATAACAGCCTGACTCACATTTAACATAAATATTATAAATAATATAAATACACAAACAGCCTGACTCACATTTAACACATATAACATAACTCACGTTTGCCTATTTCAGGCCTCCCTCCCTTCGTCACTCACTATAAACAAACACATTTATTCCTTCCCTTCATTTACTCTCACTTTGCAGACAATTAATTCATACATGAGTACATTCTTGTTTATTTTTCAGCCAGTTTTTAACCTTTTTAGTGAATGTTTTAAAGTCCGTTATTATTTTAATTACATTTGGCATTGTGTTCCAGATGTGACTGCCCTTTATAGAGAAAGCTGTTTGTCCAAATGTGGTTCTGCGGTGGAATATTTTACAGTTATTGTTAACAGAACTCCTGGTGGCTCTGCTGCTGTCCTGTCTTTGGACGAAACCAGCAAGTGGCTCGGGTGCTGATTTATGGAAACATTTGAACGTTAATTTCAGAAAACAGAGGTCAATGAAGCTCTCAAAACTCAATAGGTTGTATTTTTTTAAAACATTACAGTGATGCCACCTAATGGGCTTTTTGTCCAAGATTTTTAGGGTTTGATTATATAATGAACCTATATGTCTTATTGTGGAAGGGGCTGCTTGAGCCCAGACTGTCAAACAGTATGATATATGAGAAAAAACCATAGAATGCATATACAGTGCAGCTGCTTCGTAAGGTATGTAATATCTAATTAATTTAAAGCAGTTCAGAGTTTTTTTTACTGTTTTTGAAATTTTCTTTATATGAAGATTAAATTTGAGTTGAGGATCTAGTACAATGCCAAGGTATTTGAATTCTGTAGCTAAACTGATGTCATGATCATGTATATTAACTTTAAAACGTTGCAGGTTACATTTTTTGATTGAAAAGCACATTGAGACTGTTTTCTGAAGGTTCAGCAATAGATGGTTCTTGAGGAGCCACTCTTGGACATCAACCATACTTGTAGACAGTACATCTGCAGCCTGTGCTGGAGTCTTGGCAGCTGTGTAAATAACTGCATCATCTGCATAAAGTTGGCATGTTGCAGCTGAGCAGTGTAACGGCAAGTCATTAATAAAAATGCTGAAAAGTAAAGGACCAAGAATGGACCCTTGTGGGATACCCATGCGGTTGTTTAAAAATGAGGATTTATCCTGGTGAACTTTTACACACTGTTCTCTATTCTGGAGATAAGATGCAAACCATTCTAATGTATTTGGGGAGAAGTTAAAAGATACCATTTTGGATAAAAGCAAACTGTGGTTTACAGTATCGAAAGCCTTTTTGAGATCTAGAAAAACAGCTCCTACCACATTACCCCTGTCCAAGGACTGTTTGACGTTTTCAATAAGGCAACAATTTGCTGTTCTCTCACCTGTTGTTGTAACTCTGCATTTTTTTGGAGGCAAAATATTACCTGTAGCGTCTTTTGAGCTCCAATTACCTGACACAGTACACCAATCAACTTTTAAAATTTTCTGTAAGCACGTTTTGTCTCATGCCCATTTAATTTAAAGCTGTCAAGGAGATTTGTCATCCCGTCAAAAAACTGTGTAGGTTTATCTTTTGGATGTGGGATTTCTTTCATTGCTTCAGAGAAATCAGCGTCAGTCCATGCTCTGTAAACTAAAATTGTGGGTTGAAACTGCGGGACCTCTGGGTGCTCCTCACCATGTCCAGGTGGCCCTACATAAGCTGGATTTGAAAGTTCAGTCATAGGATATTGTTCAGTGACAGCATAAATTTCATAATTTTCAGGCTTAATGGGTTGATTTGTTGGAGACTGTGGATAAGGGTGTGCATATTTACTTAACTCTTCTGCGCCTCTGTGTGGCTGCTCCCAGTTACCCCAGTCCTTGTTGCTCTTGACCTTGGGTCTGACGTTGGTGGGTTGAGGAGGAGGAGGCTTTTCGGTGGAGGACGTGGTTGCTGCCATGTTCATGAGGTCAGGATATAACCGTGGGGAAGCAGCAGGAGTTGGCACATAGGGAGGAGGAGTCGGGGGAGGAGCATGACTCATCGCCATTTTGTCACACTCGTCCGTACGGAGATTGGAGGAGATCGGACACATGTTAGACAAGTCTCTTTTCTTACCATTGTCAGAATGCTGAGTCTTGAATTTTGTTTTTTACAGTCACAAGTTCTAAGTCAGCGTGTTGTTTCCTCGTGCCTCAAGCCATGTCTGTGCCTCCACCAGACCATATTTCTCTTGCTTTCGTCTGCTGCCATCTGTTGCCTGTTTTATGTCATCAACAAGAGCTTGGCAGTCAGCCACGTTAAGCTTGCCTGTAAACCCAAACTTTTTTCTCCACCTTGCCAAAACCCGTGTACAATTCTTGTCCTTCCTATGCATAAATTTACCATCTCCTGACAACACAAAAATCTCATTCTCATCCTCTTGCGCTGCACAACAACAAGGAAACAACCTCGGCTTCTGCCATGCTGCCTGACTTCCGCCTTCTCGCGGTCTGTCCCTCTGCTACAACTACCCATTTTTCACCAGAGTAAACTGTAAAAACATCAAAAACATGCAAACGACCAAGCAAGAAAACTGCAGCTATTTATCTAATGTATTTATTTTATTATAGTTAGAGGTTATTTTATCATATGCTATTTTATTTTAAACTTATTTTGAGTTATGCCTAAAGGTGTTGTGGTTGTTGTTATAATAAGGATTAACTTTAACATATTAGCACTATTTCTCTTTATTTTAAGGTTATCTCTTGTTATAAACTTTATTCTCTATTTTTTGTCTTTTATATTTTTGTCTCTCTGTCTCCCTCTTTCTACTTTAAGGTTATTTATTATAACCTTTATCTTCTCTGTTTGTTGTCTTTTATTATTTTTTTTCTCTCTCTCCCTCAGCTGTTTATATCACTCCGTGGTAGCCTGCCGCTGTATTTTTTCCGGGGTATCCTGCCGCGATATCCCCCGTGTGCTATTTGTGTCCACTTACGCAGTAGAAATGCACTTTTTTTGACGGACTCTAAACGGGACACAGTCAAGCTTTACCAAACCGGACCTGGACCTACAGTAACTAACGCTTAACTCTTAATTCTCAACTGTTTACGCGTATTTAAATCATTAATAATTAAATTTAAATAATTATTAATTTTTAATAATTATTTTATTTTTTACAATTATTTTAATAATAAAATAATTATTAATTTAATTAATTTAATTTAATTATTAATTTAATTTAATAATAAAATAATTATTAATTTAATTAATTATTTAAATAATTAAATTTTTGTGTATCCAAGATGGCAGCATGTGTATTGTCTGCTCAGTGTCTCTCTGGATTAAGTTGTTTTTAATGGATTTTATTGCATTTAAATCTCTTTTTATAAGTTGCAGTTGATATTTTTATTGAAATCCCTTTATATGTTTTAAGTAAACTGTGGAGTTTTAATGAGTTTAATGACTTTTAACAAGTTTAAAGAATACTGCTATCACCTTTGAGTGTGGCTAACAGGTCTGGGCCTGTGCCCAGGACGAGTTGGTTGGCTGGGCTTGTGGCATTCCCCTGGAGAGGTGGCTGGGAGGCTTGTGCTCCTCCTGGGGGCTGAACTGGTTAGCTTAGGCCTGCAACACCTCCCTGGAGACTGGGCTGGGAGGCTGATACTTCTCCTGGAGCTGAGCTAACTAGCTTGGGCCCACAACATCCACCTGGAGATTGGGCTGGGAGACCTATACTCCTCCTTTAGCTGAGCTTACTAGCTTGAACCTGCAACATCCCCCTGGAGACTGGACTGGGTGGCTGATACCCCTCCTGGAGCTGAGCTAACTAGCTTGGGCCTGCAATACCTCTCTGGAGACTGGGCTGGGAGACCTATATCTCTCCTGGAGCTGAGCTAACTAGCTTGGGTCGGCAACATCTCCCTGGATACTGGGCTGGGAGGCTTATATTCCTCCTGGAGTTGAGTTAACTAGCTTGGCCTTGCAACATCCCCCTGGAGACTGGGCTGGAAGGCCTACATCTCTCCTGGAGCTGAGCTTACTAGCTTGGGCCTGTAATATTTTCCTGGATATTGGGTTGGAAGACCTATATTACTCCTGGAGCTGAGATATCTAGCTTGGGCCTGCAACATATCCTTGCAGTATTTATTTCTTTTAGTATAAGAACTTTTAAGCTGGTGATGTGCAGAAAGTGGAGGACAATGGCATTTTTTATTACTTTAATATGCTTGTTGGCAGCCTGGAACGCGAGATCAGATAATGTTCCCTGGGTGAGTACCCATGCCAATGTGTTGTGTTTTTGGGACACTTACTATAGTGGCACTGATTTTAATGTTGTTTATGAGCAATCACAGACTCATTTGGTCTGGGTCATAGATTCCTGGACAGAGGTACCAAGGGAATTACTTAAACTTCAAAATGTTCTTACTTTATATGACCTCACACTTTTGCTCAATGAAAAGAATCGCCTGGCTTCAATATACAAAAATTCTGCTTCAAAATGTGATGTGAAGCAAAGATTGATGATTGTCCTGCTTTTATTATCTGGAAATGTGCAACCAAACCTTGGACCTGATCCTGCAATGTATCCAGACTCCTGCTGATTTTAAATCAATGTCTGGTCTCAAAATTATTCATCTTAATGTGCGCAGTTTACTTCCTAAAATGGACATGGTCAAAATTTGGATTAGGTCAACTGATCCGGATGTTGTGATCATCCCTGAAACATGGCTGACAAAAGCTGTCACAGATGATGATATTAGTATAAATGGATACAATGTCTTCCGTACTGACAGGCCTAAAAAAGGTGGTGGTGTAGCCGCCTATGTTAAATCAAGATTTAATGCTTCAGTTGTCTTGTCTAAGTCCATTTCTAAGCAGATGGAGTTTCTGGCCTTGAATATGGAAATAGCCAAATCCCTTTCCATAACTGTTGTTGGTTGTTATAGACCTCCATCTGCCACCAAGGAGGCATTATCATCCTTAAAGCATCTTTTGTCCAAATTAAACTACAATGAGCTTTTAATGGCAGGAGACTTCAATTGGGATTGGTTAAACGTAGCTTCTGAAGAATTTAAATCTTTCTGTGACTCTGTAAATTTTAGCCAGTTGATTAACTATCCAACTAGGCCAAATATTAAAAGTCCTGAAAAGTCCACTTTGACTTAATTTTAACAAATGCTCCACATAAATTTTCATCTGTGGGTGTTTTCTGCAATGATTTGAGTGATCATTGTGTTGTTGCAGTGTGCAGAGATACAAAAATCCCCAAATGTAAACCGCGCATTATTTTTAAGCGGAATTTAAAGAAATTTAATGAACAAGCTTATCATCATGATTTGTCCTTGGTTAATTGGGAACATATAGGCCTGTTGCCAGACGTTGAGTAAGCGTGGACTTTCTTTAAAGAAAACTTTGAGAAAATTGTAAATAAACATGCTCCTAGAGGGAAATTCAGAGTAAAGGGGCGTGAAAACCCCTGGTTCTCTCCAGAACTGTCTGATGCCATTTATCAGCGTAATGTGGCTTGGGCCAAAGCCAGGAAAACTGATACTGCCAGTGATTGGTCTATTTTTAGACAACTGAGAAATAAATGCACTTTTTTTTTATTAAAAAGGCTAAATCTGAATATTATTTATCTGTTATAACTGAGAGTCTTAATAATCCACAGAAATTTTGGAAAGTGATCAAAGGTTTATCTGTGAACAAAAGCTCTCAGGTTCTTCCTACTTTTGTTTTAAATGGCTCAGTCTCAGTTCATGATAGAACTGAGGTCTTAAATTGCTTCAATATGCATTTTGTGTCATCTGGTTTTCTGTTTAACTCTACAGGAGCTACATCTGTGCCTCACTGTACTAATTCCCAAATGTTTTTTGGAGAACCTTTTAGACTTGTACCTTTTACTGTGCAGCAAGTTCATAAGGCTCTCAAAACTTTGAATCACAGAAAACCTCCTGGACCAGACTTGATAGAGCCTTACTTTTTGAAAATGGCTGCCAATTTTATTGCACAGCCTCTTACAGTACTTTTTAATTTATCAATTGAAAACAAAGAGATTCCTGTAGTCTGGAAGTCAGCTTTTGTGGTTCCTCTCTTAAAAGGAGGTGACCCAGCAGTTTTAACTAACTACAGACCAATATCAAATTTGTGTGTCTTGTCCAAGATTCTTGAATCTCTCGTGTGTGATCAACTTAGAGTTTTTATACTCAAATGAACTTCTTTCAAAACTGCAGTCGGGCTTTAGAAAAAAGCACAGCACTATTACTGCTGCTACAAAAGTGGTCAATGATATACTTGTTGCTCTTGATAAAAAGCAGTACTGTACTGCACTTTTCATTGATCTGTCAAAGGCTTTTGACACTGTGGACCACACTGTTTTAAAGCAAAGACTCATCAGTTTTGGTCTGTCGGAACATGTAGTCTCCTGGTTCACAAATTATTTGAGTGACAGGACCCAATGTATTAAATATGATGGTTTGTGTTCTGAAATTGTCAGTGTCCACAAGGGGGTGCCACAGGGTTCTGTATTAGGACCCCTCCTATTCATTATGTACATTAATGATCTAGGACAAAATGTGTCTGATGCTAGTTTGCATTTTTATGCCGATGACACAATTATTTACTGCTTTGGCTCTTCCCCTGCTAATGCTATTGCTTCTCTGCAGAAAGCTTTTAATGTGGTGCAGCACACACTTCTGCAGCTAAAACTAGTCCTTAATGCTGACAAAACTAAACTGATGTGGTTTTCAAATTTTAGGAGGAGTCCACAAATTTTTCCCACAGTGTCCACTTTTGAGGGAAATGAAATTGAGGTGGTTCACTCGTACAAGTATCTTGGTATCTTGCTTGATGACGCTCTGACTTTTAAGCCCCATGTTGAAAATCTTGTGAAGAAACTTAAACTGAAACTGGGTTTTTTATTTCGAAATAAATGTTGTTTTTCTTTTGAGGTTAAAAAGCGTCTTGTTACTGCAACTTTTTTATCTATTTTAGATTATGGAGACCTCTTGTATATGAACGCTTCAGCTCAGTGTCTGAGTAAGATTGACTCTGTATATCATGCTGTTTTGAGGTTTGTTACAAACTGTAGAGCCTTGACCCATCACTGTGAACTGTATTCTAGAGTGGGATGGCCCTCTTTGTCCACCAGGAGGTTGACTCACTGGTACTTTTTTATTTACAAGGCCATGCTTGGACTGTTGCCCCCTTACATTTGTAATTTGATCACACTGAGAAGTGGTGAGCTTTCATGTTCTCAGCCCCCTCTACATGGAACATGTTGCAAAAAGACTGGAAACTAACGGAACTTGTTTCATTGAAAGACTTTAAAACCAGATTGAGAACATTTGAGACGGCCTCACTAATTTGTAACTGTTTTATATGATTTGTATGTCATTGTAAGTGTATTTGTGTTTTTTTTGCTGCCTCTTGGCCAGGACTCCCTTGAAAAAGAGGTTTTTAATCTCAACGGGTTTTTTTCCTGGTTAAATAAAGGTAAAAAAAAAAAAAAAATGTACTCACTTCAGTCCATCTGTAGGTCAGCTCTGTCATTCTCCGGTTCCGCTTCCGGCGTCTCCGGACCATGCCTTACTTCCACAAAGCCGACCCACTGGGGCCGGTGGGAGAGGGCTTTTCCACAGCTGTGCACTGGCTGTCTTGGTTCCAAAACACCAGAAGGAGGAGGAGCGATATCTGGAGTCCCTGTGCTTCAGGCACCAAGTATGTTAAAAAAAATCTTCTTAACCTTCAGTCAAGAATCAGGCAGGATCAAAGTTTCAGCAAATTTAATTACAGTGGCCAGTGGAGAACAATACAAAAACAGTCTCAGAGCCTATCCGTGCATCATTCTGACTCAAACACACATTGCTCAGTCCTTTAAGCTCTCTGTTGTCTGAAAGGTGGAGGAGAAAATGTCCATGGTGATTGGTTCAGTATATCTGGTCAAAACTTGGTGTGCAGATTATCTTCCTCAGGAACCATCACACTTTCTCAGCACCAGTCACACCAGAACGGTACATGTGAACTAAAACAAAGTGATGACAAAGAACAGCTGCATCGGCATCTGAGCACTTTCACACAGACTCTGAGACAAAGCAGATTACAAATATGAAACTTTTCTGTCACAAATATAGGCCACATACCAGATCTTGGATACTACTGGGCTCTTCTTGCTCATTTGGCTTCAATCCAAAATGCTCCCACACTGGACCTTTGGAATTCAGTTTTCTATTTATTCTTCTACGCTTTCTGGAATTGTGGAGCTGTCACGAAACAGCCACAAGCGGTCCAGCTGCACTCACGTTGTAATTTGTTTATACTCAGGGTGAAACATGGCATGATTACATACAAATCAGCGTTGATATTCCACCGTTACCGGGAGAATAAAATAGTTTGAAAATGAGACTTACTGAGGGCGGATGGACAGATGGGCCTGCGGAGCTCTGTGACAGTTTTCCACGAAATGCGACACAACACACGGCCCCACCAAATAAGTGTAACTGCACACATGCACCACACACACATTTTGCAACCCTGTCCATTTAAACTGAGGGCAGGAAACGGTAACCTCTAGATCGGTGTATTCCACTCAGTTTTCAACCACTGATCTGTGCTGAGTTTGACATGAAGCGATAGTAAGACTTGTGAAAATACCAGTGACTCAACTAATCAGTAGCGGCTGGTATCCCCGGTTTCCAGGCTCACGTTGTGTTCATGTGACATCAGCTATGTGAGGACATGAAACTTGATACACCGGAGAAACACAGTTATTTGTGGAAGATCAGACTCCAGTCTCCTTAAAGTTTGAAAAAGCTATGAAGAGTTGTTGAGGTGTTAATTTATGCTAATGGAACCCGCACCTGCGGTTCGCCAGTTGTGGTTTGAAAGCAGACCTAGACAGTTTCCCGCAGCATCCAAGTTGAAAAACACTGCACTAGATGGTGCTAAATGACTGTCTGGTTGGATTAGCACAGCAAAGGAGAGACTCTGGAGCTCTAGCAGGAATTGAACAAGACAGAGATCGGGATGGGAAATCGCAATATGTGATATCACAGTATTCAGCATATTGCTAGGTCATGATATCGCGTCGCGGCCTAAGTATTGTAGTCTTATCGTGCGACTTCTGGTGAGCTCAACCTTTTGAGTTTACTCAGTGTGTACCCTGGCCAAACTTTTGCAAATGCCAACTGTATATTTATTTTTCAGTTATATATAATTTGCACAATTTCAATTAAAAAAAATCACCAATATGCTATTTGTCAAGGGGTGCCCAAAATCTTGCACACATCTGAATATTAGGCAGTTGTTGGACAGTATTTAGCTTCTGATTCAACCATTGGCTAAGAGTGTTCTCATTTGTTCTGGGAGTTTCAACAAGTTTATGCAAGAGTTACAGAGAGTAATATTACAAGAGGAAAAAAGCATACCAATCTTTGTGTGTGAAAATATGTGAGGATAATTCAAATGGGTTCTTGTGATTGAATACTGTATGTGATATGAAATGTTTTTGGATTTTATTTTCAGGGGAAGTTGGTTTGCCATGGAATAAACAACCAGAGCTACGTCTGTGAATCGGGTCACTGCTGTGGAGAGAAACTGTGCTGCAACTACTATGAAATGTGGTGTGAGTTAAACACCTCCTTTTTGTTGGTAATGTTACTAGATAATATAAAGCAAGATTGTGCAACCAATATGCCAGTGGATATACTGTACATGTATGAGTGGAATGTCTTGGCTTCTGCTGTAGTAAGTATTACTGTAACCCGGTTTTAGAATAAGAAGTGAAAGTATGAGCTGCTGTAATCAGAGGAGGTGCACAGGAACCTGATGGCTGATAAAGATCATTAAGCATACTAGTGAGATGGGTAGGTCCAGGTCCTGTGCTTGAGCTGTCAGTCAAATCAGCACTTAATCACTGCTTGTACTGTCTCTTGGCTGTCTAGGTGGTGAACATGGTTTCAACCCTCATTCTTTCAGAATAATCACTTCTAGGTTTTTCTTTTTTTTTCTTTTAACTAAAGTCTGTGTTGTTTGTTTTTGACAAAAAGAGAACTTGAGGCACCTTTAAAATAAGTGAAACAACTTTATTAGGTAAAAATGATGTAATACATGTACTTTGCTGTTCTCTGACCTAAATAGCCTCCTTTTCACCAAAGAATCTATGGGTAAATAATTAAAGAGGACAGGAATTTTGGTAAGAGCTGTATCTGGTCTCCATTGTGGGGGTAGGAACCATTGTCTCCAGAGGTTGCATAATCACTCTTTGTTCAGCAACACTTTCAGCCGCAATGTCACATACTGACAATTATCAACTATATCAGTTACCATTCTTCTTCGCCATGGTCTTTGCTCTTCTTCTGTGAATCTTTGTGTTAGCCTTGAAAAAAAAAACTGTTGCTTGTTATTATACCCTGTGGTGGTGTTTTTCAACCTTTTTTGAGCCACGGCACATTTTTTACATTGAAAAAATCCTGTGGCACACCACCATCCACAAATGTTAGAAAATGACACATTGTAACCTGTTACAGCATATGTAATGACAGTTTAGTCTTGTAATTTGTTTATACTCAATGTAATCAGTGGATTGAACTGAAGAGATTATTCAAGAAGTTAGCACTGTTCCAAGTTTCTATGGTGGAAACAGTTAGGCCTGTAATGATAACAAATTGTGATGGATGATAAATTTCCCCCAAAATTGTCACAATAAATGATGTTATCATTAATGTTATGAAGTCCACTTTATGTCCAGGATATAGTGATGTACGTACAGCTTTTCAAAGACCTTTAAAGATAAGATAAGATAAGCCTTTATTAGTCCCACAATGGGGAAATTCCAGGATTGCAACAGCACAGGGATAGCAACACTCAGAGCAACAATCAGAAGGCAAGAAAAAACAAAAGCAGCTAGTATACATATGTACATATTACTATAAATAAATATATAGACACACAGTGCGGAGCATTGTGGATGGTGGATGTGCAGCAGAAAGTCTAAGCTCTCTCTCCGCGGATGCGGCGGGCCAGCTGGATGTCTTTGGGCATGATGGTGACCCTCTTGGCGTGGATGGCGCACAGGTTGGTGTCCTTGAAGAGACCCACCAGGTAGGCCTCGCTGGCCTCCTGCAGAGCCATGACGGCGGAGCTCTGGAAGCGCAGGTCGGTCTTGGAAGTCCTGAGCGATCTCCCTCACCAGGCGCTGGAAGGGCAGCTTACAGATGAGCAGCTCCGTGGATTTCTGGTAGCGACGGATCTCTCTCAGAGCCACGGTACCGGACCTGTAACGGTGATGCTTCTTCACTCCGCCGGTGGCTGGAGCACTTTTCTGAGCAGCCTTGGTGGCTAGCTGCTTCCTGGGGGCTTTTCCTCCAGTAGATTTACGGGCGGTCTGCTTGGTTCTTGCCATCGCTCTTTATTATTCTGTCTTATATTTGTTGCACGCCGCCTAAACTCCAGCCCGGCACTCGCATCGTTTTCGCTTCAGTTCCCCGGTATGTCGAGTTCCTCCGTTAGCACCGGGTGGCGGTTGAGTGCTAGCTAGCTCTTCCCTGCTGTATCGTCTCCTGCTGTAAACAGAGGCTCCATCCGCCGACTCGGGAGACCTTTGGGGTGATCTGTGTGTCCGTGATATATATATATAGAGTGAAAGGTGTAGAAAGAAGAAGGAAGATTTAAAAAAAAAAAAAAGAAAAAAAGGGCAGTTGCAAAAGGCAGCCAACTCGTGTGGCGCCGGAACCGGAAGTTCCGAAAATAAACTTTTATTTATGAACAATATTAAACACTGGAATAGAAATGTGGGAAAATATTTAAAACAACGTAATTAAATAAAACAAACAAAATTGTTTCGGCCACTTCTGTTTATACATTACCACGGACGACCGAGACACGTGGCTTTACATCATGGGTGAGCATCATTTGTTTACAGTGTGCACGGCCTCAGAGACAGCACAGCAGAGAACTACATAGTAAAAACTTTAACTTCCTGGACCTTACCATCTATTTTGAGTTTTTTTTTTTTTTTTCCAGTAGCGCTCTCTGTTACAGCCGCTATGTAAAATGAGTGACGGTAAGAACGGCCGCACCAATTATACATCATACGAACGTAGCTTCAACATAACCAAGCCAGTTGAAGCCAACCTCTCCAATTGGGGAAAAACTGAGGGCGTTGCTGCACAAAGCGATAACACTGTTGAAAAGGAGCAGACTTTTAGGCTCAGTCGGGACAAATTTTATTATGTGAGCAGACCCTAGCTTGCCACTTCACCTTTTCCGGTTGGCACCACTTTCAGCATGAACCCTGCTTCACATGAGGAGCGTGCGGACAAAAGCAGTGCAGCCGCTGAAATGTTCACGGATTATGTAAAAAGACCACACGCAAACGATGACTTAATCATGGTCATGTTGTAATTGTTTATCAGTTATCATTATAGGCCAAGAAACGGTGCTAATGCAGTGCAAGTAATAAACAGAAAACTAAAACTGCTTGAGTTCCTCACACATAGACAGCACTTAGGTGGGCTGTCCAGGTCTATTAACCCCTTGCACTCTGGTCAATTTCCCTAAAAACGCCTAAAAATAACGTACCCAAAGTAAATCAAAAGCTGTTCTTCAACCCTTTGTAGCATCTTCATGAGGTTGGTCTCATTTAAAAGAAAACACTTTGAATTTTTTGGCAAAACAGTCATAATCTCTGTAAGTGCTCCTGCCACTGAGTAACAGTCATCTAAACATACTGAACTTGAAGAAAATAAAGTTTGCCTGGGTGTTTTTTTTAGACACACATGCTTGCAAATAACACACAGCTGTAAGATACTGGCTGGAAAATGCAACAGAAATGTAGAACCAAGTGTTACCAAGCTGAGGTTAAAATTTTGTAACAATATCACAAAAAATGAATATATTACACAGCTTTTTTCTCAGGTTGTTCCCAGGCGTTTTTGAACTGTGCCAAATTGTGCCAAATGGCACAGTTTGGAAAAACGTCTATAACTTTTGAATGATTCAACATAGAAGCTTGATCTTGGGCTTTAATGAAAGGTGACACTCAGGGCTCTGTGTGTGTGTGTGTGTGTGTTGGGGGGGGTTGTTTATTCATTCATGAATGAATGAATGAACAAACAAGCCCCCCCCACACACAAAGAAGCATGCCACGTAAAAAATGTGTGGCCTTTTTTTTTTTTTACAAGAAAAAATAACCTACAGTGCAATAAAAATTATACTAAAATATCTGCAATGTAGAGGATAACAATCCCCCCCCCCCCCCCGCTACAGAGGAGCTCGGCGCACAAAAAAACGGTCCGTCATGTGGCGATGACGCACCGTTGTAATTACCGATCGGTCAAAAGACATTTTTATTACTATTTTCATTGATAAAGAATAATTTAGCTTATAACACTTACCTGTCCACAACAGCAGTGTCGTTGGCGAACATCTGTTCCTCATTGTCAGACGAAAATGACGCTGGTCCGCTTGTTACGACTCGTGGTTCTGGTCACACGACCCGGTCAAACCATGATTCCATGATTGCGGTTTTGACGAACGATTTTTCAAAACAAATAAGAACAGTAGTAATAAAAAAAGACTGGTGAACGCTACCGTTACACACAGCGGCTTCCACAAAACAGATTTTACGCACGGGACGCACGCTTTCAATCGTCGAACTTCTCTGCTTCAATTGGCTCGTTGTATTCGCAGTCGTTGGTAGGCGGGTCCTTCTTGCTAGGTTTTCAGTCATTGGTTCTTCAAGGTTTCAGAAACCCAATTCAAGGCTCTTATTAGTCGAATGAGAGGTCAATCAAATCTTAACCATTCAAAACACTCCTTTGGCTTTCTGTTCGCGGCTGTCTGTACTGGAAGAACGGAAATGCAGCTTTTTTTTTTTCAGTGCGCACTGAGACGCACAGTGCACACTGAGACGCACTAGGATGCACTAGGACGCAGAGACGTGACCGCCCGCAGTATCCTGGAATGCAAGAGGTTAAACAACTTCCATGATTAGATTTTGTTGCTTTTTTTCATGTGATGGAAAAATTCCGTCCTTAGGGATGAGAATCTTCCGCGGATCCGTGTAATTCCGCGGATTTGATCATGTCTAGGGTCATTCTCGTGAATCGTCTAAATTCGAGGAGAAAATTTTAGGGGGGGGTGAGGTATGTTATGACTGGCAAGTTGTATTTTCGATCAGCTGCTAAAATCCACTGCGCAGAACGTGCTACCCAGCGAGATCAGTAATGTAATGTAACAAGGCCACTGATTGGCTGATACTTATTGAAGCAACCAATCGGCGATTTTGTTAGATTTCCTTTGTCATATCCAACATGTGGAGCGAAATGTAAATGGCGGACAGTTCAAGATAATCAACAGAGTTTTCCCGATTTCGTGAAAATGGTGACACCCTACACTGGGTTATATGAATTTACATATATAAAGCTTAATGTGTGTACATAAGGTCTTCCGGTTGTGGCATGTAAGGTGAGGATGCACAGGTAAAGGCTCCCAGTTCGTTTCTTGCTTTAAAACTCAGTTTAGAGCTAGCGTTTTTAGCTGTTGCTTTGTCACTGCCGCTGGAGAATAAAAACGGTACGCCTGCTTGTGTGAAAAAAGAGAGAAATTGCCAGTCTCATAACTTAATATTGTAGTGGCTGGTGAAGCAATTCATCAGTCCCCTCACACTCCGGGAGAACAAAGGGATTTCTTCCACGTGTTTTCTTTTTTTTTTTTTTTTTTCTCTACGATCACAATCAACGTACATCGGCCGGGATCATGGGTCCCAAGAAAGCTCAGCAGACTGAGGAGGTGGACGACATTAAAAGATCGCTCGACTTCTTGGCTGAAGAGATTTCTGCTGTTAAGCAGCAGCAACAAAACATCCTGGGCCTGCTCGAGGAGGTGAAAGCGCTGCCGATCCAGAACGCCGAGAAGGACAAGAAGCTGGCCTATTTGGAGAGCAGAGTGTCGGACCTGGAGCAGAACACTCGGGTGAACGACGTGATCATCACGGGGCTCCACATTAAACCACGATCGCACATGCGGGCGGTGGCCGCGGACAGCGGAGGGAGGCTCGACGCGCTGGAAGACGAATCCACGGAGCAACAAGTGGCGGCCTTCCTGCAGTCCAAAGGAATCCAGCTGGACTGTAACACCACTGAGTCCTACCACCCTCTGCCCAAGAAAAACAGCGACAAACCGGCTGTGATCATGAGGTTTGTGAATAGAAAACACAAAACTGCACTGCTAAAACAAGGTAGGAAACTGAAAGGAACAAACATTTACATAAACGAGCACCTTACAAAGAAAACGCAGAAATAGCCAGAAAAGCAAGATACATGAGAAAGCAGAAAAAGATTCAAAACACCTGGACATCAAACTGTAAAATATACATCAAATTAAATGGATCACCTGAAGAAGCCAAGGTCATTAACATCCGTAATATTATGGAACTGGACAAATATCAATGGATATTATGAACTGGAGTCGACAGCAACAAGAGACAATTGTAGGACACTGAAGGGATATACTCATCTGCAGCAAGACATTTAATAACATGAAACAAAAGATCAACAAATAGGAACATCAGGAACTGAAAGTTTTTGAATATACAGGACGTAGAATATAACATAGACCCTGATAATAATTTATTTAGCTCCATCAATAATAACTGTAGTTACTACACGGATGAACAGTTTAACACAATGGTCCCATCTGATTTCAATGTTTCTATGATCCACTTCAACAGCAGAAGTCTCTATGCCAACTTTAATAACATTAAAGATTATTTACATCAGTTTAAAGAGCCATTCAATGTTGTGGCAATATCAGAGACGTGGCTCAGTGAAGAGAAAGGAGTGGATTTTACCATGGATGGCTATGAATTAAATTATATAAATAGAAAAGTGAAAAAAGGAGGAGGAGTTGCAATTTATGTTGACAAGTGCTTGCAATACAAGGTTGTTGAAAATCTGTCAGTAACTGTGGATGATTTATTTGAATGTATTACAATAGAAATCTGTCTGGACAATGTGAAGAATATAGTAGTGAGCTGTGTATATAGAATACCTGGATCAAACATTGACTTATTTAAGGACTGGATGGAAAAAATGTATGCAAAACTAACTCATAAAGTTATGTTCATCTGTGGGGATTTCAATATAGATCTGATGAATTCAAAACAACATAGTTTGACAGAAGAATTTATCAACACAATGTACAGTATGGGCTTAAATCCAACAATTACCAGACCTAGCAGAGTCACGTCACACAGTGCCACACTAATAGATAACATATTCACAAACATTATGGAAAACAATATCAGGAGTGGGCTTTTATTGAATGATATCAGTGACCACCTGCCGATTTTTGTTGTCTATCAATGTGATTATAGGAAGAAAAAGTATACCAAAAATATTAAATATAAAAGAATAAGAACCGAAGAGTCTATGTACAGTACTTACTGACAAAGGAATTATTAATACAAGACTGGAAGATAGTTTATGATGAAAATGATATAAATAAAGCATATGATAAATTTTTACAAATATTTCAATCATTGTACAATAAAAACTGTCCTATAAAACAATACAGTGACAGACAACAAAAGAAAAATATTCCTTGGGTCACCAAGGGGTTAATAAATGAATGTTAAAAGAATAATACATTATATAAACAATTCATTAAGTGCAGAACAGTGGAGGCTGAGATCAAATATAAAAGATATAAAAATAAGCTTACTAATATAATGAGGACCTGTAAGAAAAAATACTACAACAGAATATTAGAGGATAATTAAAAATAACTTAAGCGGAATATGGCAAGTACTCAATGGGATTATTAGTAATCGACCTAAGAATGCTAATTATCCAGAATATTTTATTGAAAATGGCAATTTGATAAATAATATGGAGGATGAGGTCAGTGGTTTCAGTAATTTTTTTGTAAACGTTGGTCCTGAATTAGCAAAATCAATAGTGACAACAGAAACAAACAACAGTGGTTCTGTAAATGAAATAGAAGATGGAAATCCAAACACAATCTTTTTGGGTGCAGTTACTGAAAAGGAAATTATCGAGACTGTGAGTAAATTTAAGAACAAAAAATCAACGGACTGGAATGAAATTGACATGACAATAGTGAAAAAAGTAACTGAAGGAATTGTTAAGCCACTCACCCACATCTGTAACCTGTCATTTCAAATTGGTAAATTTCCAAACAAAATGAAAATAGCAAAAGTAATACCTCTATACAAAACAGGAGACAGTCATTGTTTCACAAATTACAGGCCAGTCTCTTTACTCTCACAAATCTCCAAAATACTTGAAAAAATCTTCACTAAGAGACTGGATGATTTCATTGAAAAACACAACCTTCTTACAGACAGCCAGTATGGTTTTAGAGCAGATAAATCTACATCTTTGGCACTGATCGAACTTATAGAAGAAATTACTAGTTGTAAGGAGTATTTATAGATTTAAAGAAAGCTTTTGACACCACTGACCACAGAATACTACTAAGGAAACTGGAAAGGTATGGGATAAGAGGGGTCGGACTGAGTTGGGTGGAAAGTTATTTAAGTAACAGTTAACAATTTGTACAAATTGGTGAGCACAAATCACCATTCATGGACATCACTTGTGGTGTGCCCCAGGGGTCAGTTTTGGGACCCAAACTCTTTATTTTATATATAAATGACATATGCCAAGTATCAAAAATTCTGAAATTGATTTTGTTTGCGGATGACACAAATATCCTTTGCACTGGTGAGAATTTGCAGTAGGTTTTAGAGGTGGTCACAACTGAAATGAAAAAGTTCACGCAGTGGTTCAACAAAAATAAATTCTCTCTAAATCTGAAAAAACAAAGATTATGTTGTTTGGAAATTATAAAATAAATCATGAAATAATGGTAATGATAGATGATACCAGAATAGAAACGGTACAGGAAAATAAGTTTCTGGGGGTGACGCTAGACCAATAAAATCTGCTGGAAACCTCACATCAGTCACATCCAGGCCAAGTTGGCAAAATGTATAGGGATACTGGGGAAGACGAGACACATCTTGGACTATAAATCATTGTTCTTACTGTACAATTCACTGTTTCTACCTTATCTTAACTACTGCGTAGAGGTCTGGGGAAACACCTACAAGACTAACCTACAGTCAATATGCACATTACAAAAAAGAGCTATAAGGATAATAAATAATGTAGGATATAGAGACCATACCAATTCGTTGTTTTTAAAGTCACATGTCATAAAGTTCATCAATTTAGTTAAATTTAAGACAGCACAAGTCATGTACAGGGCAATTAATAATCAACTCCCAACTAATAAGGCTGCACGGTGGCGCAGTGGTTAGCACTGCGGCAGCACAGTTTACCCTTGGCCGGGGGATCGTGGGATCGTGGGTTCGATCCCAGCCCCCGACCAACAGTGATCTGTGTGGAGTTTGCATGTTCTCCCCGTGTTTGCGTGGGTTTACTCCGGGATTTCTCCAGTTTCCTCCCACATGCCAAAAAACATGCAGGTTAGGTTAATTGGAGACTCTAAAGTGGCCCTAGGTGTGAATGTGTGTGTGAATAGTTAAAGGATAGTGCCGTATCGTGGCTGCTTCATCCATCCAGGTGGTGGATGCCCTCAATTTCCCCTCTGGGGATCAATAAAGTATACTAAATCAAAAAAAAAAAATATACAAAAAATATTTAGAAAAAGAGACAATGATTATAATTTGAGAGGAGACTTAAACTTTACAAAGCCCAAGATACGAACAACCAAGAAAAGTATGTGCATATCTGTCTGTGGGGTGGATTTGTGGAACAATCTGGAGCTGGAACTGAAACTATGTACAAACAGAAATCAATTCAAAAAGAGGTATAAACATTATTTGCTGAAAGGATATATGTTAGAAGGGTAGTATTTATATGTACGATTCACTATGCTCACTCTGGGACACTATGGAATGGTGGGTGGGACAGTACTGTGTATATCTGTGTTGTTTGAGGCTGGTTTTGATGTATGGACATCAATATATGTTAGGATGGATGGGTGTTAATGTTGATATGTACAAAATACAGTTAATTGTTTACTTGGGGTCTTAAATGTGGTAATTTGTATATAATTCACATGGGTGTATTTATGGAAAAGAGGAGTTGGAATTAATAAGTGTTCACTTCTTCCTTCTCCCTTTCGAACACTGTATACTGTTACTTTATTGCATTTGTCATTTGTTTTGTTTTTGTTTTACTTTTTTGTTCAAAATAAAGTATGTATCTATCTATCTACAGTGGGGCAAAAAAGTATTTAGTCAGCCACCAATTGTGCAAGTTCCACCAGAAACAAAATTGTAGACCTGCACCAGGCTGGGAAGACTGAATCTGCAATAGGTAAGCAGCTTGGTGTGAAGAAATCAACTGTGGGAGCAATTATTAGAAAATGGAAGACATACAAGACCACTGATAATCTCCCTCGATCTGGGGCTCCACGCAAGATCTGACCCCGTGGGGTCAAAATGATCACGAGAACGGTGAGCAAAAATCCCAGAACCACATGGGGGGACCTAGTGAATGATCTGCAGAGAGCTGGGACCAAAGTAACAAAGGCTACATCAGTAACACACTACGCCGCCAGGGACTCAAATCCCGCAGTGCCAGATGTGTACCCCTGCTTAAGCCAGTACATGTCCAGGCCCATCTGAAGTTTGCTAGAGAGCATTTGGATGATCCAGAAGAGGATTGGGAGAATGTCATATGGTCAGATGAAACCAAAATAGAACTTTTTGGTAAAAACTCAACTTGTCGTGTTTGGAGGAGAAAGAACACCATACCTGCTGTGAAGCATGGGGGTGAAAACATCATACTTTGGGGCTGTTTTTCTGCAAAGGGACCAGGACGACTGATCGTGTAAAGGAAAGAATGAATGGGGCCATGTATCGTGAGATTTTGAGTGAAAACCTCCTTCCATCAGCAAGGGCATTGAAGATGAAACATGGCTGGGTCTTTCAGCATGACAATGATCCCAAACACACTGCCCGGGCAACGAAGGAGTGGCTTCGTAAGAAGCATTTCAAGGTCCTGGAGTGGCCTAGCCAGTCTCCAGATCTCAACCCCATAGAAAATCTTTTGAGGGAGTTGAAAGTCCGTGTTGCCCAGCGACAGCCCCAAAACATCACTGCTCTAGAGGAGATCTGCATGGAGGAATGGGCCAAAATACCAGCAACAGTGTGTGAAAATCTTGTGTAGACTTACAGAAAACGTTTGACCTCTGTTTGACCTCTGTTTGACCTCTACCCAGCAAAGGGTATATAACAAAGTATTGAGATGAACTTTTGTTATTGACCAAATACTTATTTTACCGAGGAATTTACCAATTAATTCATTAAAAATCCTTCAATGTGATTTTCTGGATTTTTTTTTTTCTCATTTTGTCTCTCATAGTTGAGGTATACCTATGATGAAAATTGGAGACCTCTCTCATCTTTTAAGCGGGAGAACTTGCACAATTGGTGGCTGACTAAATACTTTTTTTCCCCACTGTATTTATCTATACTGACTCAGGAAATCCTGTTACCATATTTGGAGTTGTTGGAGTAGAGGAAAAAAACAGATTGAAGGATGCTGATGTAACTGTTAGGTTATCAACTGTGAATGTTCAGTTCTATCACTGTGACTGTGTCCAGCCCTATCACTAATGTCAACTGGTTTCCTGCATGTAGTCAGCAGATACAATCTGAGTCATGAATGAAATAATCAAGAGGCTCAGCAGACTTTATCAATTGAGTCATGAATGAACTATCAAGAAGTGACCTCACCCCGACAGTCCCTTGGATGTATATAGCCAGAATCACTCTTAGTTAAGCCAATGCACTGCGGCAGTCTGTGAAAGCTGTACTTTGTATTGTCTTCCGCTGATCAGTGCATATTAAATTTGCTGAAACTTTGATCCTGCCTGTTTCTTGACTACTGGTTGAAGAGATTTTTCCAACACGTTTCTGAGACAACAGAGTAATTAATTGCCTTGATACAATTATGCAAAATTTACTCAGACCAGATGCAAGCTTCATGCTTTTATTTTGAATGTTCCCTCACAGAACAGATGTTTTCAGTGTCTACAGTCAGACCATGTAGCTAGGATGTATTGGCCAGCCTCATTTGTACCAGCTGTTAATGTTTGAATTTCATGTAATGAGAGCTGTGCACTCTGCAGGGTTCTGGCTCATATGCACCATGATTATCATCATCACATGCTTGTGCGTGTGTCACCACTGGCGTTCCAAGCAGCGCTTCCAGCAGCAACGTCGGCAGAACGAGATCAACCTCATCGCCTACAGAGAGGCCCGCAACAACTCCCAGCTTCCCCTCTATCTCAGTAAGAGTCAGTCCTGTCACTCACAGAACAGATAACGCCCGCAGTAGGCTGCATTTCTGATTAGAATGAGGACTAAAATGTGGTTTTATTCAGAACCATCCCACAAACTGCTTAGAAATACAACTGTTATTTTCACTCTTGTCAAGGGGAGAGAGGGGAGTAGCAAATTAACCAGGTGGATTTGAGTCCATCCATCCATCTTCTTCTGCTTAATCCTTTTTGGGTTGCGGGGGCCTGGAGCCTATCCCAGCATCTTTGGGCAAGAGGCAGGGTACACCCTGGACAGATCGCCAGCCCATCGCAGGGCCAACACAGAGACTGACAACCATTCACGCTCACAGTCATACCTAAAGACAATTTAGAATCCCCAGTTTGATGCCAATTAACCCAACTTGCATGTTTTTGGCATGTGGGAGGAAACCAGAGAAATCCCAGCGTAAACCCACGCAGACATGGGGAGAACATGCAAGCTCCACACAGATCACTGTTGGTCGGGGGCTGGGATCGAACCCAGGATCCCCCGGCCAAGGGTGAGTAGCTGTGCTGCCACAGTCCTAACCACTCTTCCACCACGCGACAAAGCAAAATCACATTTTAATGAGTTAAGAAAGGTAACGGTCAACAAAGGCCCTAGTGGTATGACTCCATATTAAAGAAACTAGTGCATGCACATAAAAAGCAAGTATTCTTGTCTGAAAACAGGTAGCCCAATTAGGCTTTACAGGCCCAAATGTAGGCTGTGTTTGAAAGTGGAATACAAAGAGGTGTAGCCTATATGTAGGCAATCCCACATGTTAGACTTTTAAGGTTATGCTCAATGTTTATTTGAAAGGGACATTACATACTAATGAACGTTAATACAAATGTAAGTATGCCAGATTTAGCAGTACTGCTAATTTGCATTTGTAGTCCCCCGGCGGGTCACAAAAACACACAATCATGCATGAGAAGAACATCTGCAGTAAAACTGTACAAAGTGGATATGCAAAAGTGCAAGAGTTAAGGTGCTACAAAACATTAAAATGTCACACGAGTGAAGTGCTGTGTATGCATGCACACACACATGCACCCAAGTACCTCACAGCAACAACAAACAAGAAGTGGGGCATATGTGTGTGAGATGCACGGGCACACATATATGCGTATGCCGCAGAGCTACCACTAGTCATGGGTACAGTTTTGGTTTTCTAAAAGCCAATTTTTACAATGAGTCTTAAAAGTGTTTAGTGTGGTACGTTCTCTGATTGCAGGTGGTATGTTATTCCAGATGTTGGTTCCCCTCACTGATAGCACAGATTGAGCAAATGTGGTGCATCTGTGGGGGACCTCACAGTCTCCTCTAGTGATTGCACTGGTGGTTGTACCAGTGACGGTCCTCAGTTTAACATATTCTTCCGGGGGGGGGTGCATAGCCATTTAATATTTTATAAATTGAACAGGCAAATTTGAGAGTTTTATAATTTTTAAAAGACAGAAAATTGTATTTCTTGTAAATGTGACAACAATGATATGTGGGATCTTTCTTATCAAAGATTTTTATGACACTTTTTGTATAAACATTCAGTGGGTTTGATTATGGTTACACCGTGAGTGACCAGTTGGTGAGACGGCAATCAATGTGTGAGAAGATCATTGCATACAGGAACATTTTGGCTGCACTGTCTGTCAGCGATGGTCTAATTTGTTTAAAATTTCTCAGATTGAATTTGATTATGTTTGAGATTTTTTTTGATGGGGTTTTTAAAGATGATGCTGATGCTGCAGTTGCTTGGAGCAGCATCTGCAGTGATGCGGACGTTGTACCGGTCTGTTGTGGTGAAGAGGGAGCTTAGTTCTAAGGCAAAGCTGTCGATTTACCAGTCAATCTACGTTCCTACTCTCACCTATGGTCACAAGCTTTGGGTAATGACCGAAAGAACGAGATCGCGGATACAAGCGGCTGAAATGAGCTTTCTCCGTAGGATTGCTGGACTCACCCTCAGAGATAGGGTGAGGAGCTCAGTCATCCGGGAGAGGCTCAGAGTAGAACCGCTGCTCCTTCACATTGAAAGGAGTCAGTTGAGGTGGTATGGGCATCTGATTAGGATGCCTCCTGGACGCCTCCCACTTGAGGTGTTTCAGGCACGTCCCACTGGGAGGAGACCCCGGGGCAGACCCAGGACTCGGTGGAGAGACTATGTCTCCCAGCTGGTCTGGGAACGCCTTGGTATCCCCTCTGAAGAGCTGGAGCAGGTGGCTGGGGAGAGGGAAGTCTGGGCTTCTCTGCTTGAACTGCTGCCTCCGCGACCCGGACCTCCGGAAAAGCGGTAGAAGATGGATGGATGGATGGATGGGTTTTTAAAGGTTAATGAGCAATCTAAAATCATGCCAAGGTACTTAAATTCCTCAACTAATTGTAGCTCCTCCCCTTTTAAGAAATGTTGGAGTTTGTAATATTTGATTGTTGTTTGGTAAAGATCATTCAGTTTTTTTTAGTGTTTAGTAGGAGACCTAAATTATTAAGCCAGTCATGGATTTGAGTCATCGCTGTTGTAAGAATATAGGCAGCTTCTTGTGTGTTTTTTGCAGGTATGAATATTGTCGTGTCATCTGCATACATTTGTATGTGAATGTTTTTACATGGATTTGGTAAATCATTTATGTATGAGAATAATATTGATCCGAGTATGGAGCCTTGTGGGACACCCGTTTGACATTTCAAATATGGGGATTTGACACTGTTAACCATTACGCATTGCTGTCTGTTAGTTAAATAGGATTTCATCCATTTGATGGCATGTTCTGAAAAATTAAACTAAGTTTGGTTAGAAGGATGCTGTGGTCAACTGTGTCAAATGCCTTCTTCAGATCTAAAAACACAGCACCTACACAACTGTACTTATCTAAAAAGATTTAGTTTTCTCTAAAAACGAGCTTATTGCAGACTCTGAGTGGTGGGCACGGAACCCAAACTGTGCGTGATGTGGGGGGTGTTCCCATAATTCAGATGTGCACATAATAGTGTGGCCACCCATTTTTCAATTATTTCTAATATATATTAAAAACTGGTTGTGTGGGGTTAATAGGACCAAGATTGGGATCAGGTGGATTAAATGAAAATTTCTAGCACAGAGTTTTATGAAAAAATTATAAAACTCTGTAGCAATGCCTGTGGGATTCTGTACCAGTTTGTTATTAAGTTCCATGTCTCCATCATCTTTTTTGTTCTGTTTGTCAATTTGTTAATATTATTCCAAATTTTTTTGCCATCTCCTTTTGCATTTTTGATAATGGTCATGAAAAAGTTTGCTTTAGCCTTCCTCAGACTTTGTGTTACCTTATTTCTAGCGGATGTAAATTTTTGTCTGTCTGTTGTTGAACCTGATTTTAGAGCTATTTTAAGAAGTTGATCTCTGGTCTTCATCAGTTGTAGACATTCAGAGTTGAGCCATGATGAGTTAGTTCTTTTCCCGTTTCCTTTTTTTTTTTTTTTTTTTGAAAATGCCGCAAAAACCTCTTTAACCACTTGCACTCTGGGCAATTTTCCTAAAAATGCCAAAAAATAACGTGCCCAAAGTAAATAGAAAGCTGTTATTCAACCCTTTGCAGCATCTTCATGGGGTTGGTCTCATTTAAAAGAAAACACTTTGAATTTTTTGGCAAAAAAAACATAATCTCTTTACGTGCTCCGGCCACTGAGTTACAGTCATCTAAACATATGGAACTTGAAGAAAAAAAAATTGGACACAGTGTTTTTTTGGATACAAATGCTTGTAAATAACACACAGCTGTCCGATCCGGCTGGAAAATGCAACGGAAATGTAGAACCAAGTGTTATCCAGCTGAGATCCAAATTTGGTAACAATACCACAAAAAATGAATATTTTACACAGCTTTGTTCTCAGGCTGTTCCCAGGCGTTTTGGAACTGTGCCAAATTGTGCCAAATGGCACAGTTTGGAAAAACGTCTAACTTTTGAATAATTCAATGTAGAATCTTCATTTTAGGCTCTAATGAAAGGTCACACTCAGGGCTGTGTCTGTGTGTGTGTGTGTGTGTGGGCGGGGGGTCGTCCCCCCCCCCCCCCGCTATCAAGGACCGAGTTCGGCCCTCGCTACATGACGGATTACACTCCTTGCATGTTTTCACAGCGGCTCCCCCCCCCCTCGCTACTGTGTGTGTGTGTGTGTGTGTGGGGGGGGACCGTGAACGCCCCCCCCCCCTCGCTACAGAAGAGGGCCATTGCTACATGATGGAATAGACTCATATGCTTCCCCCCGCGGACCGGGGGGCGTTCGGACTGTGAACGCCCCCCCCCCCCGCTCCTCTTCTGCAGTGGGGGGGGGGGGCGTTCACGGTCCGAACACGGCAAATGAACCGTTTATCGCGGCGCACGCACTTCGTACTTCGTGCGCAGTACAGTTGTAATTTACCGATCGGTCAAAAGTCATTTTTGGATTACAGTTTTCAGGGATAAATAATAATTTAGCTTATAACACCTTACCTCTTCAAAGCAGCAGAGTCGTGGCGAACATCTCTTCCCCCATTGTCAGACGAACGCGACGCTGCTCCGCTCGTGGATCCCGATCAACATAATTCCATTATTGCCGTTTTGGCGAATGATTTACGACTTTTGTCGTCGGCCTCCGTCTATTCTGCTGGAATGAGTGCAGGTCCCACTTGTGGGTGTTCTCCATGCTGCTGGGTGAGCCTGGGTCTGTAGGAGATTCGTCCAGCGTCCTTTGTTTTCATCTGTTGCAACAGTAAATCTCTCTTCACCCAGCCTGAATTTCTGTGCTTCAGTTGGCTCCTGCGTTCACAGTAGGCGGGTCCTCCTTCCTAGATTTTCATTCATTGGCTCTTCAAGGTTTCAGAAACCCAATTCAAGGCTCTTATTAGTCGAATGAGAGGTCAATCAGATGAACTAATCTGTTCGCGGCTGTCTCTGCAGTTTTGTTTTTAGTGGCGCTTGGACGCCACTACATCACCATCACCACCATCATGCGTCATGCGTCCAAGCGCGCACGAGGGCGCTCTTGTGCGCCCTAGAGCGCAGAGACTTGCCCGCCCGCGGAACAACGGAGTGCAAGTGGTTAATTATTGTTATAAAAAAATTCATTGCTGTGATTTGTCATTCGAGGAGGTGATTTCCTTCCATTCAGTTTTGTTTATTGCCATTGTTATATTTTGTTGTTGTTTTTTTGGGATTATATAACTTACTGTGTTACCTGATGACTTCTGAAATGGATTTGAAAGCTGTTTCCGTGGAAGTTTTCTTGTTGCTAATCTTATATTGCGGTCAGACAGTCCTGTTAAGAGGTTTTAAGTCTAGGAGATTCTTTCAGGTCTATTTATAAAAAGTAAATCAATTTTGGTTTTTAACTGGCTTGTGACTCTGGTTGGTTTATCTATTAATTGGGTTAGGTTATAGTGATCTGTAATGAATATAAATATACTGTGTATATATATATATATATATATATATATATATATATATATATATATATATATATATATATATATACTGTATATATATATATAAATGTCTTTTTTGTCATCCCAGTTTATATTAAAATCACCCAGTATGATTTATTCATTTTTAGGATTGCACTGATTAAGAAGCGCTTTAAATTGATTATAAAAATCAGTTTTAGAGGAGGGTTTGCAGTATAAACAAATAACAGTGAAAATCATATTGGCTGACACCTTAATGTTAACTTCTACACATTTTAGGCTTATGTCATTTGACCATTCAATTTGATTACATTTTAATGTGTTTTTAACATATAGTAAAACTCCTCCACCTTTTCCTTGCTCCACTTTTACAAATATGAAAGGGAGTCGGGACTGAACTCTAAGATTGATTTGATTGTGTGAATATTAATTACAGAATTATTGAAAATGAACGGGACATCCAATATTAGTGATGGTTTAAGAACCCTTATTTGTTTGTCAAACTTTTGTGTGATCTTTTATGAGTTATATTCATACAGCGGGGAAAATGAATATTGAACACGCCAACATTTTTCCTCATTAAACATATTTCTAATGGAGCCATTGACCTGAGGTTTTCACCAGATATCAGTAACAACCCAAGTAGTCCATACATAAAACAAAATCAAGGCAACTGTGTTCACAAGTTATATTTAATAAAGTAGAATGACACAACGGTAAGTATTGAACACATGAAGAAAAAGAGGTGCAAAAAGGCATAGAAAGCCAAGAAATCAGCTGAAATCCATCAGAATTTAGGAAGCCATCCCATCCCCCATCAGTGCAAATTAATTTCAGCAGGTTAAGTTCTGACTGATGGCCTTAAAAAAGGTCTGTGAATATCATATTGTCACACCACAAAGAACTCATGATGGGTAGAAGCAAAGAGCTCTCTCTAGACCTTCACAACCTTATTGTTGCAAAACATAATGATGGCATTGGCTACAGGTGCATTTCTAAAATGCTGAATGTTCCAGTGAGCACTGTTGGAGCCATCATTCAGAAGTGGAAAGATCATTATTTTACCATAAATCGGCCACGACCAGAAGCTTCTCGCAAGATTTCTGACCGAGGAGTCAAAAGAATTATCAGAAGTTGTCTCAGAGCCAAAGACCCCTCGTGGAGAGCTCCAGAAAGACCTGAGCATTTGTTTTGCAGTCTGATGACAAGCCACCAGCTGCCGGTCGCTGCGTGCGCAAGCGCCCCGTATCCCTAACCTGCATGTTTTTGGCATGTGGGAGGAAACCGGAGGAATCCCGGAGTAAACCCACGCAACACGGGGTGAACATGCAAACTCCACACAGATCACTGTTGGTCGGGGGCTGGGATCGAACCCACGATCTCACGATCCCCACGCTCCCCCCGCTGAGGGTAAACTGTGCTGCCACAGTGCTAACCACTGTGCCACCGTGCAGCCCTGTTTCAAAGAAAACAATAAGTAATGCACTCAACTGTCATGGGCTGTATGCCCGCTCACCTTGCAAGATTCCACTGCTGAGTAAAAAGCATGTTGAAGCTCATTTAAAGTTTGTTGCACAACATTTGGGCAAACCAGTAAAAATACTGGGAGAACATAGTCTGGTCAGATGAGACCAAAATTGAACTTTTTAGATGCCACAACACACAGCATGTTTGGAGGCAGAATGGCACTGCACATCAGCCCAAAAACCCCATACCAACAGAAGTTTGCACCCCTGCACGGTGGCGCAGTGGTTTAGCACTGTGGCAGCACAGTTTTACCCTCGGCCGGGGGACCGCAGGGATCATGAGATCGTGGGTTCGATCCCAGCCCCCGACCAACAGTGAGCTGTGTGGAGTTTGCATGTTCTCCCCGTGTTGCGCGGGTTTACTCCGGGATTTCTCCAGTTTCCTCCCGCACACCAAAAACATGTAGGTTTAGGGCGGTCGCGCACACAGCGACCAGCAGCCGGTGGCTTGTCACCAGACTGCAAACCAAGTCTACCTACGGGTACAAATAAGTAACCAAAAAAAAAAAAAAAAGTTTGGAGGTGGGAGCATCATAGTGTGGGGGGGGTTTTCAGCACATGATACAGGCAGACTCCATATAATTGAAGGAAAGATGAATGAACAAATAAGATATTGATAAGAACCTGTTGCCATCTGCCAAGATGCTGAAGCTGAAATGAGGGTGGATATTTCAGCAAGACAATGATCTCAAACACACAGCCAAGGAAACTCTCAACTGGCTCCAGAGAAGGAAAATAAAGCTGCTAGAATGGCCCAGTCAGCCGCCTGACCTGAATCCAATTGAAAATCTATGGAACAAACTGAAGATCAGAGTTCACAAAAGACAGTCACAGAACCTTTAAGATTTGAAGACAGTTTGTGTAGAAGAATGGGCTAAAATCACTCCTGAACAATGCCTGCACCTGGTATCTCCATACAGGAGATGTCTGGAAGCTGTTATTACCAACAAAGGCTTTTCCACTAACTATTAAATGAATTTCACCAAGTGTGTTCAATACTTATTCCCTGTGCCATTCTACTTTATTAAGTATAACTTGTTTTGTGAACACAGTTGCCTTGATTTCCTTATGTAGTAGTAGTAGATTAGTTTATTTGACAGGGACAGTGCAATAAACATAGACAATTAATCAAAGACAATTAATCTGATGTGTTGCACATAGAGTGTATAGCTATTAGCTAATTTGCAACTCTTGTCCCTGGATGGGCTTTAGAAAAAAGAATCAAGGTAAAAAATATACACAATAATCACATACATCAATGCAGAAAAATTATAAATACACAATTATAAATATTATATTATAAATACACAAATATAACAGCCTGACTCACATTTAACATAAATTGTATTGATTACTTGTGTTGTTACTGATATCTGGTGAAAATCTCAGGTCAATGGCTCCATCAGAAATGTTTAATGAGAAAAATGTTGACGTGTTCAATGCTTATTTTCCCTGCTGTATGTGTTGTATCTTGCACATTGGGGAATGGGAGTCGTTCAGTCACCATTATAATTGTTTTAGTTTATGCATAGTTTATAGTGTATCATCAAAAAACTCATGCAGTACTATAACAGGACACGTTTACAAATATGAGACCCATTGTAGTGCATCCTTTTATATTTTGGAATATTATAAGTTCAAAACACTGAACATTATTATACACAGCAGAATGACCCATTTGGCTGCAACTGTTGTATCAGTGTTGCCCATTTGTCAGTAAATAAAAAATGATTTATTTCTTTATTTGGGCGTTTTTCTGTCCTGTTTGTAGGGCTGCACGATTATGGCCAAGATGATAATCACGATTATTTTGATCAATATTCAAATCACGATTATTAATCATGATTGTTCATTGGCTTTTGGAAAAAAACAGAGATTACATAAAATTCAATTACGTATACTTTTTAATTTTTTTTTTCTCGTTCTACTCATCAGTTGCTAGATGAAGCCTGTGGCTAAAGTACTGGAGCCTCGTTCATTTATTTAGAGAAGTTGCCTTGACGACATTAGATCCACTGTCTGTTGTTAGTAGACTAGTCTCTCCCCCTGCAGGCTCCAACATGATTACACTTCCCTCAGCTAAAGCTTCTCCTGTGTGGTCTTATGGGAAAAACGATGTCTGCAAGCATAAACTCTTAATTTTAAAATCTCCATCAATGTTGTGAATTGTCAGGGACAGGTAGGGCTCTGTTATTCTGCTTGACCAGTCGCAGTTGCAAGTACTCGACAGTTGTGATATCAATCTGTATTTTTCATACAGCGCAGGTAATGCAACTTTGGAGGAATGATTGCGCGAGGGGTTCACATATTTCTTGTCCAGTGTTTTGACCATGTTTCTGAAGCCTTTGTTGTTCATACAGTATTTAGTAGACATGTCTTTGGCCAAATAAAACCCTATTGCATCAGTTACTTTAGCATGTCTTTGGGAGGTGGATGTTACGGTGAAGCTCTGTGCAGGGTTGATACTATGGTTTCCTGGGTTGGACACAAACTGTGATTGAGTGAAGTGACATTAGCTTTAGCCTTCAGGCATTTATCATACTTGGGTTTGTGGTGTTTTTTCAGGTGGTTGAATAAGTAAGTTGTGTTGTCCTGCGGTGTAGACACAGCTCTGTGGCACTCTGCATATAATCTCTTTTTAGTCAGCATCACTCGCCCTGAATCCAAAACACGTTCAGATAATGGATGATGATCTTTTTGAGGCACTAGCTCCTCACTTCCATGTCTTGCCATACTGTCACCTTCTGCTTCCAAGATCTGGTTTGTGTTTCACCATCACACCAGTTCGCTATTGAAAACTTAAGGGTGCCGCTACAGGGTGCGCTCGCTTATCAGTTCTGCAGCTTAATGTTGCCCTAATGTGCGTTCACCCCCTGGTGGTCGACTGACTGTTGGTTGAGAAAATGCTTGAATTGATATGCAGCAGAGCCTGCATTTTAAATGTTCATATTGCAGACAATCATATTAATTTAATTGTGGCAGCCAAAATCATGATCGCGATCAAAATTTGATTAATTGTGCAGCCCTACCCATTTGGTCACGGTCGTCGTTTAGTCAAAGCGTGCATATGATATGCAACTGATCTGGCCATTCCGCTCCACAATCATGGTGGTATTATTATTGACTTTTAATTTTTAGGTAGCCATGTGAGCACACCAGCACTGGGAGGAGCGCCATGTTGAACCCACGGTGCCACAAAGAACAGCGGTGGCAAACGGGTGAAGCATGGGTGAAGCAGCAGCCAAGACTCCCATTAATTGGGCAGGCTGGGCTTGGCTTCCTGTGAAGGACTGTGGTAAGCCCCCCTATCCCCTCACTCGCGCACCTCGTGTTCTCCACATATGCCGAATTATCCTTTAGAGCTACACAATCACAGCAACATTATAGTATAATTTTTTTAAGCATTAAATCTTCAGTATTCTCTTTTTCTGGTCAAATTTGTTGCTTTTCACTTCTTTGTTTTGTTCACGGAGCGCTGTGGTGACTGGTTGTGATGCCGCGTATTATCCAATCAGTACGGAGTCAATCCGAAACCCCGCCCACACTCCTAGAAGCCAGAGCATGAGGAAACGGAGTGGTGGCTAAACTTTTATTGATAAAAGTAACATATTTTAACTGAGCAGTTCCATACTCAGGGATGCACACCCTCGTAACCTCAGCAAAGCACTTATAAAATCTGAGGTTAGTCTGACGAACGGTTTGGGAGCTATGTGAGGAACACGCACAAATTTGTTGCATTTATAGATAGATAAACATAACAAAAAGAATTTCAGCCTAGGTGATGGCAACTTCCTGTCTAAACAAGGGAGAGTAAATTGGAGAACCAAAAAGAAACTAATTTATCTACTCTCACTACCCAAACTGAAATACGAGGGGGGGCTGAAAAGTTCATAGTGCTCAAATTTGACTAAATGTGGTTTATTTTTCAGTGGTCTCCCCTTTGGTCCACACACTTCTTCCATTGGTGTTGCAGCACTTGGATCCCTACAGCTGAAAAATAAACCACATTTGGTTACATTTGACTTCTATGAACTTTTCAACCCCCCAGTCCCCCCTTTGTACATGAGGGAGTAGTACCTCTAAACGTAAATGTAACCAAGTTACCTGAGTATTGTGTATGAAATGGGACAAGTGAAACCTTGACCCAGTCTCTCAACCTGGAAGAAAATGGACATTATTTGAGTGACAGCATAAATAGAAGATAATGGATAACCAAAATATAATGAGTTCCTAATTACGTGTGTACCTGGAATGAAAAAAAGTTTGTGTAAAAGCTAAAAAAAAAATAAAAGGAACACGAGTGTCACCTGGTCTGTACACAAAAATAAAAGTTTAAAAAAAAAATACAAGTACTGTATCTGGATCAGGTTAAATGGTTGGAGGCAAGGCTTGATTGGTGGAGAGTTAGAAGAAGCGCCAGTCCAATCAGACACAGAAATTCAGTCAGTCTGGATAAGGGAGGAGACAGCCGAACCAGAGAGACACCAAACGAGAGCTCCATAACTGAGTGACATAAGGGGAGGAAAATGGACAAAGATGAATGAGTTCATCAAAAGGACAAAACAGAAGGCCTCAGGTCATAACAGTTCAACCAGTGCTGGTTCTGGTTCACCCTAAATTCACATCTCGCTTCTGAATGATCCACACGCACAAATGAAGATGCACCCAAAGGTTTACTTTTTACCACCAAATCCATTTAACTCCTCAAGCTGGATGTATGCACCCACATCGAGGTGACGCAGCTGCAATAGTGGCGACACAATATCTCCGTGTCGCTCGATGTGCACCTCTCTAGAGAAGGATCACTGCATCAGTGGCACACGCTGATAATGGCATCAGTTAGGGATGGGGATTGCTAAGATTTTAGCAATACCAATGGCATTGTCAGTTTTGCTTATTGATCTGATTCTTTATCGATTCCCTTATCAATTCTTGATCAGTTTTCCTGCAGGGGAAAAAGGCAGGCCTTCACAGGATTTCAGCATCAATGCAATCAATCAATCAATCAATGCATCAGATTTATATAGCGCTTTATCATAGACACTCAAAGACGCTTTACAGAAATTAAGGGTCATCCACCACCTAGATGGATGAAGCAGCCACAATACGGCGCCATCCCTTTTAACTATTCACACACACACACATTCACACAAAGGGCCACTTTAGAGTCTCCAGTTAACCTAACCTGCATGTTTTTGGGATGCAGGAGTTTTATTATTTTTATTATTTTTCTGACTTTAAACAGTGCTTCTTCTCTTAAAAAGATATAATAAAATCAAATATAAGACTGTAAACAATGTTTACAGCATATTTAGGGAGGTTGATGAAGGCGGGGGTGCACGCAGTCACCCATTGTTGCATTTCAGCTGGAAAAGGCAGAGGAAAACGCCAAGCCCCCAGAGCGCATGTGCTGTGCAGAGCAAAAAAACTCGCCCCTCCAGGTTACATCGGGAGAGCCACAAGAAGTTCCAATGGCACATGAGCTTGAAGAGCCACCTGCCTGCTTCAAATTAACAGGGCAGAGAAACTGACTTGGGCAAGGAAGAAACCACATGAGCACAAAAACTCATCCGATCCATACTGGGTTTGCCTGGATTGCCAGGATACTGTGATAATGTTTAACATGCAACAGATGAAGCAGCTTACAATTTATTCTCCTGTTAAAACAATCTACTAGTGCATTTCATTAAATTAGAACGCGAGTTACTTTTTGTAATATAACCAAATAAGATAAATTTTATGATATTGGTAATGATTTTTAAAATGAATAAAAAATCATGACATTTATAATTCTAAGTTCTAAGGCAAAGCTGTCGATTTACCAGTCAATCTATGTTCCTACTCTCACCTATGGTCATGAGCTTTGGGTAATGACCGAAAGAACGAGATCGCGGATACAAGCGGCTGAAATGAGCTTTCTCCGTAGGATTGCTGGACTCACCCTCAGAGATAGGGTGAGGAGCTCAGTTATCCGGGAGAGGCTCAGAGTAGAACCGCTGCTCCTCCACATTGAAAGGAGTCAGTTGAGGTGGTATGGGCATCTGATTAGGATGCCTCCTGGACGCCTCCCACTTGAGGTGTTTCAGGCACGTCCCACTGGGAGGAGACCCCGGGGCAGACCCAGGACTCGGTGGAGAGACTATGTCTCCCAGCTGGTCTGGGAACGCCTTGGTATCCCCTCTGAAGAGCTGGAGCAGGTGGCTGGGGAGAGGGAAGTCTGGGCTTCTCTGCTTGAACTGCTGCCTCCGCGACCCGGACCTCCGGAAAAGCGGTAGAAGATGGATGGATGGATGGATGGGACATTTATAATTTACTGAGATGTACCAACACATAGTACACACTATACAGTACAAAAAATGTCATTGTCGTAAAAAAAATGCAAATGGTACAGTATATCATTGAGGAATATGATGTTCATCTTTTATTCAGCATATAAAAAACAGTAATTGTTAAAGATGGACCGTATCGTACTGAGAGAAATTCAGACTTTACCACTTGCCAATTAATCTTAATTGATCAATAAGGTGAATCAACTAATGATTAATGAATTCATTGATAACTTGCATCCCTAGTAAACATGCTTTCCTTAGAAAAGTGGGCATTTCTGCCTTGTAACATTTGATATGTTTTGTGTTGAAAAGCAGTATAAACTAGAAAAACCACTCAAAGCGCATACCTCTGCCAAGGCTGTGGCAAGGTCATTGATGGAGGTATGCAGTCTCAGAACACCAAAATTTCATGGGTTCATCCTTGGCCCAAGGGCTACCTCTGGTGAAACTTTCATCAAAATCCGTCCAGTAGTTTTTGCGTAATCCTGCTAACAGACAGACAGACAAACCACTCCGATTACATTACCTCCTTGACGGAGGTAATAGAAGTAGTATAAATGAAATACTGATGTGATTAGAAACAACTGTACAATTATGTTATTTTAGCAATCACAAAAATATACAGTACATGCTGTACTTGGGTGTAATTTTTGCATTTTTGTAATATATGCAGTATATATGCGCAGTGTGTGTATATATACACACACACATGCATAAAGTAACTGTATATTAACACATGGGTAAAACCTCAAGACATTACACATTCTGGGCAAGAGTAATTCAGTATTAATCTGTAACCTACATCACACGTACCACCTACCCAAACTCCAGCTGCTCTACGGTCATAAATGGATGCAAGCCTTTAAATACAAACTTCATTGCACCTCCGTGAGCAGCTGGTGTCAGTGGATTTTTCTGGAAAGGAGCGGAGGACGAGCAGGTTGGTAAATCCTCTGAGCTACCTGTTGCTGTCATTGTCTAAAATGAATGAGCTCATATTTAAATATCAGATGTTTTTAGTTGGGATTTGGGAGTTCAAAAATGGATTAAACTTAGTCTGCAAGGCTGCTAGTGTTGCACTAATATACAGTGCATCCAGAAAGTATTTACAGCGCTTCGCTTTTTCCGCATTTTATGTTACAGCCTTATTCCAAAATGGAATAAATTAATTTTTTTCCTCAAAATTCTACAAATACCCCATAATAACAACGTGAAAAAAGGTTTGGGTTTGTTTTTTTGTTTTTTTTTAGATTTTTGCAAATTTATTAAAAATAAAAATCTTAAGATCACATTTACACAAGTATTCACAGCCTTTGCGCACTACTTTGCTGATGCACCTTTGGCAGCAATTACAGCCTCAAGTATTTTTGTATATGATGCCACAAGCTTGCCACACCTATCTTTGGGCAGTTTCGCCAATTCTTCTTTGCAGCACCCCTCAAACTCCATCAAGTTGGATAGGAAGTGTCGGTGCACAGCCATTTTCAGATTCCTCCAGTGATTTTTCAATTGGATTCAAGTTTGGGCTGTGGCTGGGCCACTCAGGGACATTCACAGAGTTGTCCTGAAGCCGCTCTTGATATCTTGGCAGTGTGCTTAGGGTCGTTGTCCTGCTGAAAGATGAACAGTCACCCCAGTCTTAGGTCAAGAGCGCTCTGGAGCAGGTTTTCATCCAGGATGTCTCTGTACATTGCTACATTCATCTTTCCCTCTATCCTGACTAATCTCAAAGTTCCTGCCACTGAAAAACATCCCCACAGCATGATGCTGCCATCACCATGCTTCACTGTAAGGATGGTATTGTCATGGTGGTGAGCGGTGCCTGGTTTTCTCCAAACATAATGCCTGGCATTCATGCCAAAGAGTCCAATCTTTGTCTCATCAGACCAGAGAATTTTGTTTCTCATGGTCTGAGAGTCCTTCAGGTGCCTTTTGGCAAACTCCAGGTGGGCTGCCATGTGCCATTTACAAAGGAGTGGCTTCTGTCTGGCCATTCTACTATACAGGCCTGATTGGTGAGATGCAGCAATCCACCAATCAGGCCTGTATAGTAGAATGGCCAATCAGGCCTGAATCAGGAAAAAAAAACCTTCTGGAAGGTTCTCCTCTCTCCACAGAGTGACCATCGGGTTCTTGGTCACCTCCCTGACTAAGGCCCTTCTCCCTGATCGCTCAGTTTAGATGGCCAGCCAGCTCTAGGAAGAGTCCTGGTGGTTCCAAACTTCTTGCCTTTATGGATGATGGAGGCCACTGTGCTCATTGGGACCTTCAAAATCGCTGAAATTTTTCTGTACCCTTCCCCAGATTTGTGCCTCGAGACAATCCTGTCTTGGAGGTCTACAAACAATTCCTTTGACTTCATGCTTGGTTTGTGTTCTGACATGCACTGTCAACTGTGGGACCTTCTATAGACAGGTGTGTGCCTTTCCAAATCCTGTCCAATCAACTGAATTTACCACAGGTGGACTCCACTTAAGCTGTAGAAACATCTCAAGAATGATCAGTGGAAACAGGATGCACCTGAGCTCAATTATGAGCTTCATGGCAAAGGCTGTGAATACTTATGTGCATGTGATTTATTTTTAATAAACTTGCAAAAATCTCAGACTTTTTTCATGTTGTCATTATGGGGTATTGGGTGTAGAATTTTGAGGAAAAAAAATGAATTTAATCCATTGTGGAATAAGGCTGTAACATTAAAATAAATGTCAAAAGTGAAGTGCCGTGAATACTTTCCGGATGCACTGTACTATTACTAATAATAAGCTATTACCGTCACTAACGGAGGTGCTACTGTTTGGAGTCAGGTGTGGACACACTTCGTAGACTATTGAACACATTGCAGTCTTTCATTTTATCCCATGCTGCCATGTCAAGATGTTTCAACTCATGTTTATCATACACATGCTGCTCGTTTATGATTTCACCATTATCCTGCAGTAGCAACGGCGTCATGATGTTGCTTGGTAACAGCAGCATGTGACGTCATGACGTAGGCCATTTTTAGAAAAAAAACACAAGTGTTTAAGCCCGCAGCATCAATAAGAGGAACTGATAACATCAGCGACGTACGATTCCGAGGGCTTGAAAAATGTAGATCCGGTTCCCAATTCCCATCCCTTGCATCGACGTGATGTGAGTGCATTATCCAGCCTCAGGCTCTTCTTTTTTTAAATCTATTTATTGATTCTGCACATTTTATAAGAAACATACAAACCAAACACAATAACAAACAAACAAACAAAAACAATGCTGGCAGCATAGAGAGAAAAGAGAATAAATTGTATATATACATATAAAATTGACACAAATTAGAAAGTATTGACACAACTCTTTGACACTTCTGACTGTTCAGACAATATACTGGATAACAACTTGATTCAAATTCTGAAGCAGACTAACCACAAGTTGCCACATTCTCTGGAAGAGTCCTTCCTTGTCTAACAGTGTGAATCTGATCTTCAGATGTAAAATATTACCCAGTTCCTTCAGCCACATGTCAAACGTTGGGGGCTTGTCAGCTTTCCAGAGCTGCAGTGTCAGCTTTCTGGCTAAAAGTGTAGATCGTGAGATGGCCTGGGCTTCATACTTACCTTTCACTCTACCTGGTTGAACTGCCCCAAACAGCACAGTTAAAGGCTCAGGTGGAAAGACTTTGTTAAAAGCTTTCATTCATTCATCTTCTTCTGCTTAATCCTTTTCGGGTTGCGGGGGGGCTGGAGCCTATCCCAGCATCTTTGGGCGAGAGGCAGGGTACACCCTGGACAGATCGCCAGTCCATCGCAGGGCCAACACAGAGACAGACAACCATTCACTCTGACAGTCATACCTAAGGACAATTTAGACTCCCCAGTTTTGATGCCAATTAACCTAACTTGCATGTTTTTGGAATGTGGGAGGAAACCGGAGAAATCCCGGAGTAAACCCACGCAGACATGGGGAGAACATGCAAACTCCACACAGATCACTGTTGGTCGGAGGCTGGGATCGAACCCAGGATCCCCAGGCCAAGGGTGAGTTGCTGTGCTGCCGCAGTGCTAACCACTCCGCCACCGCGTTAAAAGCTTTAGAGAGAAAATCAAACGTATGCCCCCAAAAAGTCTAACATTTAGCATTGCTGGAACTGGTGGGCTAGGGTCCCTTCATCCTTTACACTCTTGGCACAAAGAGGTGAACCATTCTTGAACTAGAAAAGCACTGAGTGCATACCTCTTCCAAGTCTCCTTCCATCCCTCATGGATCACCTCCAAAATGTAATGTGTTTGTTTTGGAGGATTCTTGCTAACAGTGTGTGAAAATAAGAGCCTTGGTGGAGGTATGCATTCTGGGATCATCATCAAAATATTATGGGTTCCTCTCTAGCCCAAGGACCACCTCTGGTAAAAATTTCATCCAAATTCATGCAGTAGTTTTTGTGTAATCCTGCTGCACAAATACAGAGTCCTTGGTAGAGGTATGCACTCTCAGATTATCACCAAAATTTAATGGGTTCATCCTTGGTCCATGGGCTACCTCTGGTGAAAATTTCATCAAAATCCATTCAAGAGTTTTTGTGTAATCCTGCTAAAAGACGGACAGACAGACAAACCACCCCAACTGCATACTTAAAAAGGCGGTTCATGCTCGAAAACCCTCCAGTGTGGCTGAATTACAACAATTCTGCAAAGATAAATGTGCCAAAATTCCTCCACAGCACTGTAAAAGTCTAACTGCCAGTTATCGCAAACGCTTGATTGCAGTTGTTGCTGCTAAGGGTGGCCCAACTCAGTTGTTAGGCTTCGGGGGCAATCCCTTTTTCACACAGGGCCATGTAGGTTTGGATTTTTTTTTCCCTCTATAATGAACACCTTCATTTAAAAACTGCATTTTGCGTTTGTGTTATCTTTGTCTAATATTTAAATTTTTTTGATGATCTGAAACATTTAAGTGTGACAAACATACAAAAAAATGAGAAATAAGGAAGGGGGCAAACCCTCTCTAGCCCAAGGACCACCTCTGGTAAAAATTTCATCCAAATTCATGCAGTAGTTTTTGTGTAATCCTGCTGCACAAATACAAAGTCCTTGGTAGAGGTATGCACTCTCAGATTATCACCAAAATTTAATGGGTTCATCCTTGGCCCAAGGGCTACCTCTGGTGAAAATTTCATCAAAATCTATTCAAGAGTTTTTGTGTAATCCTGCTAAAAGACGGACAGACAAACAGACAAACCACCCCAACTGCATAACCTCCTTGGCAGAGGTAATAATTTTTGGAATCTAGAGGATGAAAATTGTAGCCTGTGAAGTACTTTGAACTGCAGCAAAGCATGCCTAGCATTTATTGAAGAATTATTGGTGTGAAAAAGGGTTTGCCCCCCTTCCTTATTTCTCATTTTTTTTTGTATGTTTGTCACACGTAAGTGTTTCAGATCATCAAAAAAATTTAAATATTAGACAAAGATAACACAAACACAAAATGCAGTTTTTAAATGAAGGTGTTCATTATAGAGGGGAAAAAAAATCCAAACCTACATGGCCCTGTGTGAAAAAAGGGATTGCCCCCTAAGCCTAATAACTGGTTGGGCCACCCTTAGCAGCAACAACTGCAATCAAGCATTTGCAATAACTGGCATTTAGTCTTTTACAGTGCTGTGGAGGAATTTTGGCACATTTATTTTTGCAGAATTGTTGTAATTCAGCCACATTGGAGGGTTTTCGAGCATGAACCGCCTTTTTAAGGTCATGCCACAGCATCTCAATCGGATTCAAGTCAGGACTTTGACTAGGCCACTCCAAAGTCTTCATTTTGTTTTTCTTAAGCCATTCAGAGGTGGACTTGCTGGTGTGTTTTGGATCATTGTCCTGCTGTGGAACCCAAGTACGCTTCAGCTTGAGGTCACGAACAGAAAGCCGGACATTCTCCTTCATGATTTTTTGGTAGACAGCAGAATTCATGGTTCCATTTACCACAGCAAGTCTTCCAGGTCCTGAAGCAGCAAAACAGCCCCAGATTATCACACTACCACCACCATATTTTACTGTTGGTATGATGTTCCTTCTCTGAAATGCTGTTACTTTTAGGCCAGATGTAATGGGACACACACCTACCAAAAAGTTCAACTTTTGTCTCGTCAGTCCACAGAGTATTTTCCCCAAAGTCTTGGGGATTCATCAAGATGTCTTCTGGCAAAACTGAGACGAGCCTTTATGTTCTTTTTGCTCAGCAGTGATTTTCATGTTGGAGCTTTGCCATGCAGGCCATTTTTGCCCAGTCTCTTTCTTATGGTGGAGTCATGAACACTGACATTAACTGAGGCAAGTGAGGCCTGCAGTTCTTTGGATATTGTTGTTGGGTCTTTTGTAACCTCTTGGATGAGTCGTCGCTGTCGCTCTTGGGGTAATTTTGGTCGGCCAGCCACTCCTGCGAAGGTTCACCACTGTTCCATGTTTTGTGGATAATGGCTCTCACTGTGGTTCGCCGGAGTCCCAAAGCTTTAGAAATGGATTTAGAACCTTTTCCAGACTGATAGATCTCAATTACTTTGTTTCTCAGGTAGCTGAAATTTCTGTTGCAGTTGTTGAAAGGAAGCCAAGTGATTACTGATATAGAGATCTTTTACAGAGACTAGTGCATACCCGTGCATGCCTGTAGAAACCAAGTATAAGCAAGTATTTCTGCTGCATGCCTGCCTTTGAGCTTTGACATGGTTACCATGGCAACAGTAACCATGGTGAAACCTGCCTTTGATCTTTGACCTCACCGCTCATTCAGTGATGCCTGCCTTTGATCTTTGACGTCACCAATCGTTCAGTGATGCCTACCTTTGATCTTTGACGTCACCAATCGTTCAGTGATGCCTATCTTTGATCTTTGATGATGTCATAGCGAGTCCTATGATCATGACACACACACAAAGTCCTATGATCGTGTCACACAAACAGAGATTTCTTAACTTAATAGACACCTTTCCCCCTCCTGATTGTGAAGACTGGGTCTTCCAGACCTGGCTTAAAGGCATGGTTAGAACATATTGGGGTGTCCAAATATGATTTAGGAGCTTTCAGAGTTGACGAGATCTGAGACCAGATTTTTAAGGAATTATGTCTAACTAGTGCATACCTGTGCATGCCCATAGAAACCAATTATAAGCAAGTATTTCTGCATGCCCGTAGAAAGCAGGTGTAAGCAAGGGTGTAAGCAAGCACGTCAGCACTTGTTCAGTGATGCCTGCCTTTGATCTTTGATGGTGTCATAGCGAGTCCTATGATCATGAGTGATGCCTGCGTTTGATCTTTGATGATGTCGTAGTGAGTCCTATGATTGTGAGTGATGCCTAACTTGGAGCTTTGATGATGTCATAGCGAGTCCTATGATCGTGAGTGATGCCTGCCTTTGATCACACACAGACACACACACATTTTCTTGAATCACGCTATACTATAGACACCATAGTATCACTCTATGCTGTAGACACCATAGTATCACTTTGTACTACTATATAGTATAAAGTGATACTATGGTGTCTATAATATAGATAGACATCATAGGCACATCATAGGCGATCCTATGATCTTTTAGCGAGTCCTATGGTCATGACAGACACACGGACAGAGATTTCTTGAATTATATATAGAGTGATGATGGGATTATTATCAAAGACGTCTCTGTTAACCTTAATTGGGCTATTGAGAAGCGCTGGGAGACTCAACCGCTTACAGGAGAGGTGCTCAATTTGTAACCATGAAGGCATTTCATCCAAGCTGCAACCTGGGAGACAGTTTCGCCAACAAGAAAGGATATTTAAGTGAGCAGCTAGACAATACATTTTAAAGGGTGTATGTAGAACCACGGAGTGATGTCTGAATAGAGTAGAGTGATGTCTGAAGATAGAGTAGGTGGTGGTAATGCCCCTGTAGGCTGGTTGCCAACCGCCAGTCAAATCTAAAAGAAGAAGTAGTATGTAGAACCATAGGACGATATAGACTGATGAACAAGAAACAGACTACAGCTCCTGACCAGATAGAGTGAAGTATGTGGCGGTAATGCACCTCTGAGTTAAGATAAGATAAGCCTTTATTAGTCCCACAATGGGGGAAATTCCAGGACTGCAACAGCACAGGGATAGCAACACTCAGAGCAATAATTTAGAAGATAAGAAAATAAGAGCAGTGACTATACATATGAACACATAAATATATAAATATATACTGTATATACACAGTGCGGAGCATTGCAGCTAGATGGAATAAACAGCATAACCGTCTATTTAGTTACCCTACATGGTATGAATATGTACCCATACATAATGTCACCCTCCATAGCGACTGATATTGTCCTAGTTGTATACTGGAGGGGACCATTTGTGTAAGTCTGTTGCGTCTTTTGCATTCAATACTATTAGGTCGTCACGTTTTTTTGCTATCTCTGCGAGCAGCCCTGCTTAGGTTATAGTCTGACAGCCGTAGGTAGGAAGGACCTGCAAAACCTCTCAGTCGCGCACCTAGGATGATGTAGTCTACTGCTAAATGAGCTCCTCAGTGCGTTCAGTATGTCCTGCATGGGGTGGGACTTGGACTCCAGCAGAGATGACAGTTTAGCCACCATCCTTCTCTCTCCTATCTCCTCCACTGGGTCAAGGTGTTGCCCCAGGACAGAGCTAGCTTCCTTGATTAGTTTGTTCAGTCTCTTCCTATCGGCTGCTGTAATGCCGTTGCCCCAGCAGACCACTCCAAAAGTGATGGCTGATACCACCACCGTGTTGTAGAATGTCTTCAAGAGCACCCTTTGTACACCAAAAGACCTGAGCCTCCTCAGTAGGAACAGCCTGCGCTGTCCCTTCTTGTAGAGTGCTTCGGTATTGTGTGACCAGTCTAGTTTATTGTTCAGATGAACACCCAGGTACTTGTAGGATGTCACCATCTCAATGTCTGTTCCCTGGATGTTTACTGGTGCTGTGAGGGGTTGTCCTTGCCTGCGGCAGTCCACCACCAGCTCCTTAGTTTTCCTCGCGTTGATCTGGAGGCAGTTCCAATGGCACCAGTCCACGAAGTCCTGGATAAGTCCTCTGTACTCAGCTTCATCTCCGTTGGAGATGAGGCAGACGATCGCAGAGTCGTCAGAGAACTTCTGTAGATGGCAGTGTGTTGTATTGTGTGAGAAGTCCGCAGTATAAAGGGTGAACAGGAAGGGAGCCAAAACCGTTCCCTGGGGGGGCCCCATGCTGCCGATGATCGTGTCGGACACACAATCCCGGATTCTCACAAACTGGCCGGTTAGTGAGGTAGTCCAGGATCCATGATGACAGGTGCTGGTCCACCCCTGCGCACAGCAGCTTGTCCTTTAGGATCATCGGTTGGATGGTGTTGAAAGCACTGGAGAAGTCAAAGAACATGATCCTCAGCGCGTTCACGGGCTTCTTCAGGTGGGACAGGGAACGGTGAAGGAGGAAGATCACTGCGTCCTCCACCCCAATGCCATGCTGGTAGGTGAACTGGAGTGGATCCATCACTGGTCCCACCACGGGGCGGAGGTGAGCAAGGAGCAGTCTCTCCAGGGTCTTCATCATCTGAGATGTCAGGGCCACTGGTCTGTAGCTGTTCAGGTCTCTGGGGTGGGAAGTCTTTGGTACGGGTACCACACAAGATGTTTTCCACAACTGTGGTACCCTCCCCAGCTTCAGGCTCAGGTTGAAGATGTGCTCCACAATCCCACACAGCTGGTCTGCGCAGGACTTGAGGAGCTTCGCGCTGATGCCGTCCGGTCCCGAGGCCTTCCTCGCCTTGATCTTCCTCAGCTCCGTCCTCACCTGGGTCTTAGTGAGGGTCAGGTTGGGAGGCTGTGTGCTGGGAGTGGGGGGGCTGTTGGCGGAGTGGGGTGTGGACAGCAGGTCTCAATGACTTTAGAGGCAGCAGTGGTTGGTATGCAGTCGGGAGGGGAGGGCGGTTGGTCAAACCTATTAAAAAACAGGTTCAGATTGTTCGCCCACTCCCTGCCCCCCGTGGCCTGGGAGGAGGTATTCTGGAGCCCAGAGATGGTTTTGAGGCTTCTCCAGACCCCGCCGATGTCGCTCTGTTGCAGCTTGTCCTCCATCTTCTTCCCGAAGTTGTCCTTGCCTTCTCTGATCTTCCTCCTCAGCTCCCTCTGTACGGAGTTCAGCATCTCCCTGTTCCCCGACCTGAAGATCCTCTTCTTCTCTCTCAGAAGTGTTTTAATCTCAGGGTTGATCCAGGGTTTGTTGTTCGAGTAACACCGTATGGTCTTGGTGGGTACGGTGTTGTCCACACAGAAGTTGATGTAGTCCGTGATGGTGTGAGTGAGGCCATCAGTGTCCTCACCATGTGAATCGCAGAGCTGCTCCCAGGCAGTGGTTTCAAGACAGTCCTTTAGAGCATCCATTGCCTCCTCAGACCATATCTTCACGGTGCGCATGACCGGAGGTTGTCTGTGTACTAGGGGTTTGTACTCCGGCAGGAGATGAACCAAGGTGTGATCCGATCTCCCGAGTGGAGGGAGTGGTGATGAGGTGTACGCCTCCTTAGCATTTGCATAGAATAAGTCCAGTGTTTTATTGTCTCTAGTGTGGCATGTGACATACTGGGTGAACGTAGGCAGAATCAGAATCAGAATCAGGTTTATTGCCATTGTTCATGTGATACACAAACTAGGAATTTGTCTCGGTGCCATGCTGCAACATTAAAAACATAATGAGAAAAAGGGATAAACTAAAAAACTAAAGGACTAGAAACGTGCAATAAGTGTAGAAAAATAAGTAATAATAAGTAATAATAATAATAATACTAGTAATAATGAGTAGTACTAGTCAAGGCAGTTTTAAAAAATTAGCATGTAGCAGATAATGTGAAGTACCACATAGTGCAGTCAATAATGCAACAGAAAAACAGTGATGAATGACATGAGTCTGGTTGAGCTGCTGTACATAGTGCACGAGAGTCAAAAGTCACTTAGTGTTCAGCAGTCTGATGGCAGAGGGGAAAAAGCTGTTCATGTGCCGGGAGGTTTTAGTCCGAATGGACCGAAGCCTTCTACCTGAGGGGAGGGGGGCAAACAGCACGTGACCAGGATGTGAAGGATCGGCTATGATCCGGCCAGCACGCCTCCGGGTCCTGGAGATGTACAGGTCCTGGAGAGATGGGAGCTTGCAGCCTATCACCTTCTCAGCAGTGCGCACGACGCACTGCAGCCTTAGTCTGTCCCTGGCAGTGGCTCCTGCGTACCACACAGTTATGGAGGAGGTGAGGATGGACTCGATGATGGCCGTGTAGAACTGCACTAACATCTTGGTGGGTAGCTTGAGCTTCCTCAGCTGCCGCAGAAAGAACATCCTCTGCTGGGCCTTTTTGATGAGGGAGCTGATGGTTGGCTCCCATTTGAGGTCTCGGGTGATGGTGGTGCCCAAGAAGCGGAAGGAATCTGCAAAGGTGATGGGAGAGCCTGTGATGGTGAGGGGGGGCAGGGGGGATGTGACTTTCCTGAAGTCCACAATCATCTCCGCTGTCTTCAGAGCATTCAGCTGCAGGTTGTTGTGGCTGCACCAGGACACCAGCTGGGCCACCTCTTCTCTGTAGGCGGACTCGTCACCGTTGGAGATGAGCCCGATGAGGGTGGTGTCGTCCGCAAACTTAATCAGCTTAACAGACTGGTGGGAGGAGGTGCAGGAGTTGGTATAAAGGGAGAAGAGTAGGGGGGAAAGTACACAGCCCTGGGGTGATCCGATGCTGATGCTAACAGAGTCTGAGACAGACTTCCCCAGCCGCACATGCTGTCTCCGGTCCGTCAGGAAGTCGGTGATCCACCTGCAGAGGGAGTCAGGCACGTTGAGCAGGGACAGCTTGTCCTGGAGCAGATCGGGGCGGATGGTGTTGAATGCGGAGCTGAAGTCCACAAACAGAATCCTGGCGTAGGTTCCCGGGGAGTCCAGGTGCTGCAGGATGGAGTGGAGGGCCAGGTTGACTGCGTCGTCCACAGACCTGTTAGCACGGTAGGCAAACTGCAGCGGGTCTAGGAGGGGTGTGGTGATGGACTTGAGGTGAGACAGGACCAGGCGCTCAAAGGACTTCATGACTACAGAGGTGAGCGCTACAGGTCTGTAGTCGTTAAGTCCAGTAATCCGTGGCTTCTTGGGGACAGGGATGATGGTGGAGGATTTGAGGCAGGTCGGCACGTGACATTGCTTAAGGGAGGTGTTAAAAATGTCTGTGAAGACAGGAGCCAGCTCTTTCGCACAGTGTCTCAGGGTGGAGGGAGACACACCGTCCGGCCCGGGGGCCTTGCGCGGGTTCAGTCTGGAGAACTGTCTGTGCACGTCCTGCTCACTGATGACAAGGGGAGGGGGGGGAGGAGGAGGAGGAGGAGGGGGGGACCGCTCTTGATGAATTGGGGGCTGAGGAGGCAGAGGAGCTGGGTGGAGTGGGTGAGTTGGACACAGCTGACGAGGTGTCAAAACGGGCATAGTGTTGGGACAGTCTTTGACAAAGGGCTTTGTCATCCTGACCTTTAGAAGCCTGAGGCCGATAGTTGGTGATTTGCCTCAGTCCTCTCCACACAGAAGCCGAGTCATTAGCAGTGAACTGCTGCTGGAGTCTCTCAGAATATACAGATTTAGCTCTCCTCAGCTCTCTGTTAAACCGATATTTGACCTCCCTGTAGCAGTCCCTGTCTCCACTTTTCAACGCTGCTTCCTTCTCCTTCCTGATCCGTCTGAGCTTAGCTGTGAACCAAGGCTTGTCATTAGAATATCTTATCCTGGTGCGCGATGGGAGAATGTGCTCTTCACAGAAGTTGATATATGAGTTCACAGTGTATGTGTACTCATTAAGATCATGTGTGGCTCTTTTAAACATGCCCCAGTCAGTTATTTCCATGCATGTGTTCAGTTTCTCTCCAGCTTCACTGATCAATTTCTTTGTGGTGGTCACCACAGGTTTAGTGAGTTTCAGTCTCTGTCTGTATGTGGGGATGAGGTGAACCATCACGTGATCAGATAGTCCCAGCGCTGCGCGGGGAACAGCGCGATATGCGTCCTTTACTGAAGTATAACAGTGATCTAGCGTGTTATTTCCTCTGGTTGGACATTTAATACACTGTTTGTAGCGGGGGAGCTCGTGACTCAGATTGCTCTGGTTAAAATCGCCCACCACGATAACCAGGGAGTCTGGAAAGTTCCGCTCCGTAAGTTGGATGTGATCTGCGAGCACGCGCTGAGCTTCGCGCGTGTCCGCGTCAGGAGGGGCGTACACAGCGACGAGAATGAATGAGGCAAACTCCCGCGGGGAATAAAATGGCTTGCAGTTAATGAAAAGAAATTCCAGGGTGGGAGAACAGTGTTTGGAAATCACCGTTACATCAGAGCACCAGCTGTTGTTAATATAGAAGCACACTCCTCCTCCGATAGACTTACCGGACAGCTCTGTGACGCGGTCAGCACGAATCAGCTGGAAACCCTCGAGGCTGATCGCGCTATCTGGAATGTTCTCATTAAGCCAGGTCTCAGAGAAGCAGATGACAGACGAGGAAGCGAGGTCCTTGAAACGCATCAGCAGTCTTAATTCTTCTACCTTGTTCAGGAGAGAATTGGCATTGGATAGAAATATGCCAGGCAAGGCTGTTCGCGAGCCTCTTTTTCGTAGCCGAGCGAGAATCCCTCCTCTCTTCCCTCTTTTCCGCCGTCTTGCTTTTTTGGCCAAATGGGGGACAGTGAATGGGGGACAGTGAAATATGGTTGAAATCACCTGAGATGAGGAGAAGAGCAGCTGAGTGTTCTGTCAGCAGACTGCCAGTTACTGAGTGAATGGTGTCACGCGCTGTCCCCGCATTCGCCATCGGATTTGCATAAATAATGCAGATAACGTGTGAGTATTCCCGCGGGAGATAGGTAGGCCGTATGATAACAGCTAGCAACTCCATGTCTTTGCTGCAGTGTTGTTGTTTAACCATGATATGTCCCGGTCTGCACCAGCTGTTATTGACATACATTATCACTCCTTCGCCCCTTGCCTTCCCACTGTCTGGTGTCCGGTCTGCCTGTATTGCGTGGAAACCCTCCAGTTCGATGTTAGCATCTGTTGCTAGTTCTGTTAGCCACGTCTCAGTAAACAACATCATGCTAATCTCTCTAAAGACGCTCTCGTAGCGGGAGATAGCTGCTAGCTTGTCAGTCTTATTGAGTAGTGATCGTACATTCCCCATAATAACGATGGAAGGATGGGTCTGTACCTTATTTCTCGCCCGCCGTCTTGCTCCAGCACGGCATCCACGTCATTTCTGTCTTATTTCACCCGGTATGTCGAAGTCTTGCGCTAGCATCTTGGTCCGGTTAAGTGCTAACAGCTGGTCTCTGCTGTAACGTATCCTGCTAAAAACGGTGGCTTCGTCTGCCGGCTCAGGAGACATTTGGGCGATCGGTGTCCGTCCGTGATGGATAAGGTGTCGCCGGGTCAGAAAGATTAGCAAGAGAAGCCAGATAGTAAATAAAAATAGGAAGAAATTGATCCGCTGTTGCAAAAAGGCAGTCTACTTGTGTGGCGCCGGACGTATATAAGTTGATTGCCAACCGCCAATCAAATCTAAAAGAAGATACAGTGGGGCAAAAAAGTATTTAGTCAGCCACCAATTGAGCAAGTTCTCCCACTTAAAAGATGAGAGAGGTCTCCAATTTTCATCATAGGTATACCTCAACTGTGAGAGACAAAATGAGGGGGAAAAAATCCAGAAAATCACATTGTCTGATTTTTAAAGAATTTATTTGCAAATTATGGTGGAAAATAAGTATTTGGCCAATAACAAAAGTTCATCTCAATAAGATAAGATAAGATAAGATAAGCCTTTATTAGTCCCACAACGGGGAAATTCCAGGATTGCAACAGCACAGGGATAGCAACACTCAGAGCAACAATCAGAAGGCAAGAAAAAACAAGCAAGCAAGAGCAGCTAATATACATATGTACATATTACTATAAAATATATATATACACACACACACACACAGACACACAGTGCAGAGCATTGTAGCTGGATGGAATAAATATATGAATATATGAACACACAGTGCAGAGCATTGTAGCTAGATGGAATAAATATGTAAATATATAAACACCCACAGTATGGAGCATTGCAGCTAGGTGGAATAAATATGCAAGTATATAAACACACACAGTGCGGAGCAATGTAGCTAGATGGAATAATATGTAGATATATAAAAACACAGTGCGGAGCATTGTAGCTAGATGGAATAAATATATAGATATATAAATATAAACACACCCAGTGCAGAGCATTGTAGCTAGATGGAATAAATATGTAAATATATAAACACACACAGTGCAGAGCATTGTTGCTAGGTGGGATGAAACAGCATAACCGTCTATTTAGTTATCCTACATGGTATGATTATGTGCCCATACATATTCTCACCCTCCATAGCGACCGGTATGTTCCTAGTTGTATGCCGGAGAGGACCATTGTGTAAGTCTATTGCATCTTTTGCATTCAAAAAAAAAAACAAAAAAAAACAAAAAACTATTAGTTTGTTACGTCTTTTTGCTATCTCTGCGAGCAGCCCTGCTTAGGTTGTACAGTCTGACAGCCGTTGGTAGGAAGGACCTACGAAACCTCTCGGTTGTGCACCTGGGATGATGTAGTCTGCTGCTAAATGAGCTCCTCAGTGCATCCAGTATGTCCTGCATAGGGTGGAACTCGGACTCCAGCAGAGATGACAGTTTAGCCACCGTCCTTCTCTCTCCTATCTCCTCCATCGGATCAAGGCGTTGCCCCAGGACAGAGCTAGCTTTCTTAATCAGTTTGTTCAGTCTCTTCCTATCGGCTGCAGTAATGCCACTGCCCCAGCAGACCACTCCAAAAGTGATGGCTGATGCCACCACCGTGTCATAGAATGACTTCAGCAGCGCCCCTTGTACACCAAAAGACCTGAGTCTCCTCAGCAGGAACAGCCTGCGCTGTCCCTTCTTGTAGAGTGCGTCAGTATTGTGTGACCAGTCTAGTTTATTGTTCAGATGAATACCCAGGTACTTGTAGGATGTCACCATCTCGATGTCTGTTCCCTGTATATTTACTGGTGCTGTGAGGGGCTGCCCATGCCTGCGGCAGTCCACCACCAGCTCCTTAGTTTTCCTCGCGTTGATCTGGAGGCAGTTCCGATGGCACCAGTCCACAAAGTCCTGGATAAGCCCTCTGTACTCAGCTTCATCTCCGCTGGAGATGAGACCAACGATCGCAGAGTCATCAGAGAACTTCTGTAGATGGCAATGTGTTGTGTTGTGTGAGAAGTCCGCAGTATAAAGAGTGAACAAGAAGGGAGCCAGCACCGTTCCCTGGGGGGCCCCCGTGCTACTGATGATCGTGTCGGAAACACAGTCCCGGGTTCTCACAAACTGAGGCCGGTTCGTGAGGTAGTCCAGGATCCATGATGACAGGTGCTGGTCCACCCCTGCGCGCAGCAGCTTGTCCTTCAGGATCATCGGTTGGATGGTGTTGAAAGCACTGGAGAAGTCAAAGAACATGATCCTCACCATATTCCCGGGCTTCTCCAGGTGGGACAGAGAACGGTGAAGGAGGAAGATCACCGCATCCTCCACCCCAATGCCATGCTGGTAGGCGAACTGGAGTGGATCCATCGCTGGTTCCACCAGGGGGCGGAGATGAGCAAGGAGCAGTCTCTCCAGGGTCTTCATCAAGTGGGACGTCAAGGCCACCGGTCTGAAGCTGTTCAGGTCTTTGGGGTGGGAAGTTTTTGGTACAGGTACCACACAAGATGTTTTCCACAGCTGTGGTACCCTCCCCAGTTTCAGGCTCATGTTGAAGATATACGTCACAATCCCACACAGCTGGTCTGCACAGGACTTGAGGAGCTTTGCGCTGATGCCGTCCGGTCCCGACGCCTTCCTCGCCTTGATCTTCCTCAGCTCCGTCCTCACCTGGGTCTTGGTCAGGGTCAGGATGGGGGGCTGTGTGTTGGGAGTGGGGGGGGTGTCGGTGGAGTGGGGAGTGGGTAGCAGGACTTGATTTCTTAGAGGCAGCAGTGGTTGTTGTGCAGACAGGGGGGAGGGCGGTTGGTCAAATCTATTGAAAAACAGATTCAGGTTGTTCGCCCACTCCCTGCCCCCCGTGGCCTGGGGGGAGGTATTCTGGAGCCCCGAGATGGTTTTGAGGTTTCTCCAGATCCCGCTGATGTCGCTCTGTTGCAGCTTGTCCTCCATCTTCTTCCTGAAGCTGTCCTTGCCTTCTCTGATCTTTCTCCTCAGCTCCCTCTGTACGGACTTCAGCATCTCCCTGTTCCCCGACCTGAAGATCCTCTTCTTCTCTCTCAGAAGTGTTTTTATCTCAGAGTTGATCCAGGGTTTGTTGTTTGAGTGACGCCGTATGGTCTTGGTGGGAACGGATTTGTCCACACAGAAGCTGAGGTAGCCCGTGAAGGTGTGAATGAGGCCATCGATGTCCTCACCATGTGGATCGCAGAGCTGCTTCCAGGCAGTGGCTTCAAAACAGTCCTTTAGAGTGTCCATTGTCTCCTCAGACCATAACTCCACAGTGTGCATGGCCGGAGGTTGTCTGTGCACTAGGGGTTTGTACACCGGTCGGAGATGAACCAAGTTGTGATCCGATCTCCCAAGTGGGGGGAGTTGTGATGAGGTGTACGCCTCCTTAGTGTTTGCGTAGAACAAATCCAGTGTTTTATTGTCTCTAGTGTGGCATGTGACATACTGGGTGAAAGTGGGCAGAATGGGAGACAGTGAAACGTGGTTGAAATCGCCTGAGATGAGGAGAAGAGCATCTGGGTGTTCTGTCTGCAGCCTGCTGGTTACTGAATGGATGACGTCACGCGCTGTCCCAGCGTTCGCCGTCGGATTTGCATAAACAACAATGCAGATCACGTGTGAGTGTTCTCTCGGGAGATATGTAGGCCTCATGCTAACAGCTAGCAACTCAATGTCTTTGCTGCAGTGTCGTTGTTTAACAGTGATATGTCCCGGTCTACACCAGTTGTTGTTAACATACATTATCACTCCACCGCCCCTTGCTTTGCCACTGTCTGGCGTTCGGTCAGCCCGTATCATGTGAAAACCCTCCAGCTCAATGTTAGCATCTGCTGCTAATTCAGTTAGCCACGTCTCAGTAAACAAAAGGAGAGAGCACTCCCGGTAAGTGCTATCATAACGGGAGATAGCCGCTAGCTCATCTAACTTTCCCAGTATCGACCGTACATTTCCCATGACAACAGATGGAAGGGAGGGTCTGTACCTTATATTTTTTGTCCTCCGCCTTACTCCAGCCCGGCAGCCGCGGCGTTTTCGCCTCAGTTCTCTCGGTATGTCGAGTTTTTCCAGTGGGACCGGGTGGCGGTTAAATGCTAGCAGCTCTTCCCTGTTATATCGTATCCTGCTATAAACAGTGGCTCCGTCCACCGGCTCAGGAGACATTTGGGATGATCTGTGTGTCCGTGATATAAGTGGGGTGAAAAAAAAAAGTGATCAAAAGAGAGAGGAAGGGAAAAAAAACTCGGAATCGAGCCGCTGTTGCAAAAGGCAGCCGACTGGTGTGGCGCTGAGAGGAGAAATCAAGGAGAAGGAGAATACTTAATACTTAATACTTTGTTATATACCCTTTGTTGGCAATGACAGAGGTCAAACATTTTCTGTAAGTCTTCACAAGGTTTTCACACACTGTTGCTGGTATTTTGGCCCATTCCTCCATGCAGATCTCCTCTAGAGCAGTGATGTTTTGGGGCTGTCGCTGGGCAACACGGACTTTCAACTCCCTCCAAAGACTTTTTATGGGGTTGAGATCTGGAGACTAGCTAGGCCACTCCAGGACCTTGAAATGCTTCTTACGAAGCCACTCCTTCGTTGCCCGGGCAGTGTGTTTGGGATCACTGTCATGCTGAAAGACCCAGCCACGTTTCATCTTCAATGCCCTTGCTGATGGAAGGAGGTTTTCACTCAAAATCTCACGATACATGGCCCCATTCATTCTTTCCTTTACACGGATCAGTCGTCCTGGTCCCTTTGCAGAAAAACAGCCCCAAAGCATGTTGTTTCCACCCCCATGATTCACAGTAGGTATGGTGTTCTTTGGATGCAACTCAGCATTCTTTCTCCTCCAAACACGACAAGTTGAGTTTTTACCAAGAAGTTCTATTTTGGTTTCATTTGACCATATGACATTCTCCCAGTCCTCTTCTGGATCATCCAAATGCTCTTTAGCAAACTTCAGACGGGCCTGGACATGTACTGGCTTAAGCAGGGGGACATGTCTGGCGCTGCAGGATTTGAGTGCCTGGCGGCGTAGTGTGTTACTGATGGTAGCCTTTGTTACTTTGGTCCCAGCTCTCTGCAGGTCATTCACTAGGTCCCCCGTGTGGTTCTGGGATTTTTGCTCACCGTTCTCATTAGGGATGGGCATTCGGTGAAATTTTCTTCACCGATCGTCGGGAGAATTAATGATTAATAATCGGTTAATCATTAACATTTTTAGGTACGTAACAAGGCAGGTAGACTACATTAGAACATCAGGTATCAGCACGGAGAGCCGCACAACTCAAATCCACTCTCTCTCTCAAATCCCTCTCTCTCTGTTCGCTGTTCTCGTGTTGGCTCGGCTCGGGAATCTCGCAAGCTGATTGGCCGAGACGTTTCACCCCACAAGCTGATTGGCCGAGACGTTTTACCCAGCTTCTGTCCCTGCCGAGCGGCCACCCAACAAACGAAGACCGCATTCATTGCTCTATCGCTCGTGTTACTTAGTCTAGCCGCGCGGAACTTTTTGCTGTTCTCTTGTGCCATTTTGTGCGAAATAGTCTTCCCGTCGAGCCACTACGCCGCCTCCTGCAGCTTCCCTCGACGATCCTGCGCCTCTAGCACCTGAGGAGCAGTAAAGCTCTCATTAACCTGTGCAGTAAATCATTTTCATCTTGAGTTACGTACCTTGTTATAAGAATAAGAGTTCTAAAAACATATTTATGTACACTTTATTTACATCTACGTATGTATGTACACTTACACACACACACGTGTGTGTGTGTCTTCTACCGAATCTTCATGACCTTCTCAATAAAGTTTCTGAAAAAAAAAAAAGAATCTTCACGACCGCCATTACTCAGCGCGCAAATGGCTTCGCGTAATAAGGGTGTTCCATGGACCCTGTCGATGAGGTATATTTGTATGCTGCATTGCAGTGATTGCAGTACACCTGGTCATTTTTTAAATTGAAATGGTCCCACGCAACACTTCGCCGTAACCGCTTCATGATTTGGCGATTGCCCTACGGAAGCTCGCATGTATCAACTGAGGCACGCCAGGGTACGGCGATGGTGTAATGTTGCCCCCCTGGTGCCCAAATTTTGCCATTGCATTGTTTGAGGACGGCCGTGCACTAGGCCTAATAACCTCGGATTGTTTAAAAAAAAAAAAAACGGTTTGTCGACGAAAATGAACTTCCTCGGTGAAATTCTTAATGATCAATTATCGGTTAATCGGTAAATTATGCCCATCCCTAGTTCTCATGATCATTTTGACCCCACAGAGTGAGATCTTGCGTGGAGCCCCAGATCGAGGGAGATTATCAGTGGTCTTGTATGTCTTCCATTTTCTTAGAATTGCTCCCACAGTTGATTTCTTCACACCAAGCTGCTTACCTATTGCAGATTCAGTCTTCCCAGCCTGGTGCAGGTCTACAGTTTTGTTTCTGGTGGCCTTTGACAGCTCTTTGGTCTTGGCCATGGTGGAGTTTGGAGTCTGACTGTTTGAGATTGTGGACAGGTGTCTTTTATACTGATAACGAGTTCAAACAGGTGCCATTAATACAGGTAACGAGTGGAGGACAGAGGAGCCTCTTAAAGAAGTTACAGGTCTGTGAGAGCCAGAAATCTTGCTTGTTTGTAGGTGACCAAATACTCATTTTCCACCATAATTTGCAAATAAATTCTTTAAAAATCAGACAATGTGATTTTCTGGATTTTTTTTTTTCTCATTTTGTCTCTCATAGTTGAGGTATACCTATGATGAAATTTGGAGACCTCTCTCATCTTTTAAGTGGGAGAACTTGCACAATTGGTGGCTGACTAAATACTTTTTTGCCCCACTGTACATTTTAAAGTGTGGCAGACCAAAGCCACCTGCGCGTCTGTTCTTAAGTGCTTTCTAGAAATTCTTGGTACTTTACCAGCCCAGATAAAAGATGATATAACAGAGTCTAACCTCTTGATGTATGATTGAAGAATGAAAACTGGGATAGACTGAAAAATATCTAATAGTCTAAGTAATGCAACCATTTTAATGGCATTGATGCGACCTACCGTAGAAATAGGTAAGGTTTTCCAAAAGTCTATGTTCTTCTCCAGTTGATTCATTTTTTTATCCCAGTTCTGCTCTAATAATTGGTCCATTCTGCATGCAACAATAATACCCAAAGTAGTAAATTTATTCTGATACAATTTTGAATGGAGTGGTCCTTAAAAATACCATGTCCACCTATCATGATAAAGGCATTAGTTCACTCTTTGCCCAGTTTATTCTGTATCCTGAGAATGAGCCAGATTTATTGATGAGCTCTAGCAGAGGTGAAATAAACATTTTAGGATCTGAAATGAATAAGGTAACATCATCCGCATAGGCTGAAAATGTATGAGAGATCCCACAATTACTTATCGGGTGTATCTCCAAGTTGGAACGAATTTGTGAAGCTAGAGGTTCTAATGATAGGGCAAAGATGAATGGTGAGAAAGGATCACCTTGGTGGGTTCCTCTATATAATCAAAAGGGGTCTGACATATTTTGATTTGTGACCACTGAAGCTGTAAGCTCCTCATAAACGATTCTCGTCCAATTAAGAAAAGAGTCGCCAAAACCAAATTTAGCCACAACCGAAAACGTATACGACCATTCAGTTTGATCAAATGCCTTTTCAGCATCGAGAGAAATTATGATGGTATCTTCTGTGTCACGAGCAGGGCTTATAGAATACATAATATTAAAAAGCCTACGTATATTGAAGTATGTCTGTCGGCTGGGAATAAATCCCCTCTGGTCCAGATGTATAGTTTTAGCAATATGAGTTTCGAGACAATTTGATAAAATTTTAGTTAATAATTTTGTCTCAAATGGGACAAGTGAAATAGGCCTATATGAAGAGACAAGAGTGGGATTGCAATCTTTCTTCAGTATTAAAGAGATTTTGCCGTGATCTAGAGAAGTCGGCAAGGAGCCCGCTTCCTTGGAATGATTCAACGTACGAATAATGAGTGGAGCCAGCAGTGAACTGTATGCTTTATAAAATTTGGCCCCAAACCCATCTGGACCCGGGGCCTTATTATTTGTGAATTGCTGAATTGCTGCCTTAACCAGATCTGCCCATGCATCTTCCTTCAGGTGGGTTAATTTGCTTTTTTCCCAAAAAGAGGGAAGGAGGTCGAACAGGTAGTGGGCGGGATATGAGGGGTCTCCTGTGATGGCCTTGATCCTTCTGAGACAGGAGGATCTGGAGATGTCTTCCATGGAGGGCAGCCAATAATTTTTTGGGCGGTGTTGATGACCTTCTGCACAGCCTTCCTGTTCTTGGCTGTGGAGCCAGCGTACCACACACCCAGACAGTAGGTGAGCACGCTCTCCACTGAGCAGCGGTAGAAGGCCAGCAGCAGCTTCTGGTCCAGGTTGTTCTTCCTCAGGCACGGAGGAAGTGCAGCTGCTGCTAGGCTTTCTTCACCAGAGTCTTGGTGTTGACAGTCCAGGAGAGGTCATAGGAGATGTGGGTGCCCAGGAACCTGAAGGTGGGGATGATTTCCATGCGGTTGCCATTTGTTGGGGGGGGGGGGGGGGGGGTCCAGTATGAGTTCTTCAGTTTTTTGGACATTCAGTTTCAGATTGTTAGCTTGGCACCACGACAACAGATTTTCTACCTCTGCTCTATACTGTATGCCTTCTCATCGTCATCGGTAATGAGCCCAACCAAGGTGGTGTCATCCACGTATTTCACAATGACAGTTGTTGGGTGGGTTGGAATATAGTCAAAGGTGTATGAGGAGTACAGTAGAGGGCCTAGCACACAGCCATGGGGGGAGCTAGTTCTAAGAGACAGTGTGGAGGAGTGGTGGGGGCCACCCCCCACCATCTTGCAAGTAGTTTTGGGGGTTTGTTGCCCACTTCAAATATTTTTTTCTTGTACTTAAACGGGAGCATACCTGCTTTGTTAGTAAAGAATTATATTCATATCTTAGGTTTGTAATCTTACCTAGCATCTCCCTGGATGGGGAGGATTGGCATTTATGCTCCTGACTGCACAGGTTAGCTTCTATGTCTTTAAGGGCTTCACCATTTGCTTTGTGTTTAGCCGACATGTAGGATATTATGTGTCCTCTCTTCACTGCCTTCAGGCTTCTTCACAAGATTGAATCATTTACATCACCTCTATCATTTGATTTCAAGAAAAATAGAGTAACGTTCCCCCACCTCCCTCCATCCTCCAACCGGAGTGGTGACTCAGTTGGTAGAACATCCGCCCCACACCCGGGAGGCCGGGGTTCAAATCCCGGCCGGGTCATGCCGAAGACCATGTAAAAGCAGAACTTCCTGCCATCCAGCTTGGTGCTCAGCAATAATGGAACGGAGGAGGGAAATTTGTGGCGGCGCCTTGCATGGCAGCGACCCCTCTGATTCTAGATGTGATTAACACTGTACATAAGAGAAACATAATTTCGTTCTATTGTACATGATTGGCTGTATGGATTGAATGACAGTAAAGTTGGCTTTACCTTTATCTTTTGACAGAATATCTTGTCTTTCAGTAATCCTGGATCAAAATGCCAGTTATTTTGTCCTTTTTTATCCAGACTGGTAAGCATCAAATCTTAACAAAACTGGACTATGGTCTGAAAGTGGTAAAGGATGGTATGTAGCATTTATTATAGCTGGGATTAGTTTAGAGTCAAGAAAGAAATGGTCAATGCGAGAGTATGAACCATGTACCTGGGAGAAAAAAAAGAGTACTCTCTTCCTGTAAGATACAGTAGTCTCCGGATATCAACTACTGTATGTTTAGATTCTTTAGTAAATTGATTAATAAAAGACCGATTTTGATTGTTGTAATACAGCAGGAGAGGACTTAAATAATTTGGTATCAAGGACACAATTCATGTCACCAGCAATTATGACATTGATCTAAGTTTGGAATGTAGCTAAAGACTTTTTTGAAGAATTCTGGGCAGTCAAAGTTAGGTCCATAAATGTTTACCAGAGTCACTGGTGAAGAATGTATTTTACCTGCTAGAACTAGAAATCTACCTTCGGGATCCATTTTAACTGTACTCTGGATAAAAGGGACATTCTTCCTGAATAATCTGGCCACTCCCCTAGCCTTAGCACCAAAGTTTGCACGATATGCTTGACCTATCCAGTTGGCACAGAGCACTGACTGTACATTGTGTAAGGCATGTGTTTCTTGTTTAAAAAAAAAAAAAAAGTGTATATATATATATATACTGTATATATATATATATATATATATACTGTGTATATATATATACTGTATATTTCAGGCTGCAATGACTTAAGGTGGGTATTGACTTTGGCCCTCTTCACAGGATTACCCAGATCCCTTACATTCCAGCTAACCAGTCTTAAAGTGCCCAGGGGTAAATTACATCTGGCCTTGTATGACATAAAATTGGCTATTTGTTATACATTTCTCAAGTCAGTCGACATACCCTGTAACTCTGTGTACCACTAATTTGGAACAGTGAAAGAAAAATAACAGTTCCCACCCACCCCATAACATACCTGAGCGGTCTCCCCATCTGAGACCCTTCTTGAACCCATCAAAGTTCAGCAGAAACATTGGCAACATTCCCCCACCTACTTGCATCCACTCCAATAAAAAGAAAAAACATAAATTGTCATTCTCACAATGAAACGAGGCCCATAAAATTTTTTTAACTAACAGCGGTAATAGTATGTATAACTTGCTTGTAGGCACACCGTGGTTAAGAAAATGATCATAATACAATCAACCTGCCTGTTAACAAAAACAGACACCCTTGAGACGAGTGGTGTTTTCACATCTATTAATGCCTTAACATCAAATTTTCAATTAAGTCCAGCGCTGGGATTTCCCATTTGTTAAGACAGTACCTGAACTGATCGTGTAAGACTGAAATATTTACTCCGAAGGGCCAGTGTGCAGATGCTGATTGAGGAATTTCTCTGCCATCTCGGGCTTGTCAAAGACGTGTGTGTCACCATTCACTGTGACACGAAAGCGAGCTGGGTAGAGAAAGCCATAGTGGAGATTGGCTAATTTGCACCTCTTCCGGATCTCTGCAAACTCTCTGCATTTGGTAAGAACCTTGGCTGTTAGATCTGGAAAGATGAAAACTTTAGATCCCTTGTAGGTCAACGGAGCATTATGAGCTGCGAGCTTTATAATAAGCTCATGGGTCTGATATTAGTGCAGCCTGACGATGAACGGGCGAGGACGCGCATCACTGTCCGGTGCGGGGCCCACAGCTCAGTGTGCTCTGTCCACAATCACTTTACCTGTGAAATGTTTAGTCCCTAGTAATGTTGGAATCAGCTCTGATATAAATTCCAGTGACTTTCCTTTCTCTGTCCTTTCCGCAATCCCTATAATCCTTATGTTTTGACGTCTTAAGCGTGCTTCAAGGTCTGCCAGTTTCACACGTTGCTCATTGTAGCCATCCTGAAGAGTTTTGCAGAGCGACTCCAGCACAGTTAGCTTATTGTCTTGTGTGTTCACAGCCTCTATGTCCTTTATCTTCCCTGCCATTACCGATAGTTTTGCACAGCTGTCATTGTGGTCAAAATTGTGCTGAACTTATAGTAGCTTCCACTGTGCTCTGCAAGGCTGTAATAGCATTCATCAGGTCCACAGTTGAGGGATTTATTGTCTCCTGGTGTGCAGCTGCTTTGCTAGCCATGCCTAGCTCTGTTAACAGCTTCTCGGTAGCCACGTTTGCTGTCTTGGTGTCTTCAGGTGTTTTTTCGGTCCTTTCCTGAACTTTGTTCATTCTGGGCTTGTTCATTGTCTTAAGGAGAGGCAGAGTATAATGTGAAATAAGCAGTTGAAGGAGAATAACTTATTAGCTTAAATTGGAGCGGAGCCACAGAAAAACACAACTACTTACGTTTGCCTTGCAACTTAGACAGCCTGTGCCCACTCACACCCCTGACTTCGCTAACATGTCTGTCAGTGTGATAATGGAGTCATCCCAGGCAAAATATAACAAAATAAGTTTAAATAGGTCACAAGAACACGCCTACCACCAGTTGGTGGAGATAAAGATAGGGGAGTGATAGTGTTCTATTGACCTCCGGTTGAGGGGTCATAGCAAAAGTCAAAGTGACGGTGTTTGTTTGTTTGGTTTGGTAGCCACTCCAGATACCCAAATTTACATATGTGGGCAAAAGCACTGTAAAAGAAAAGTTTTAACATTGATCTCTCCTATCTTACCAGCTTTAACATTCTCTTTGCTACCACCTAAAAATGACTGGGACAACATTTATTCATGCTTATCTTTATTTTGTATTGTTTCCAGGATTTTTACCTACCTCCCTGCTGCCAGCCTATGAAGAGGCAGTTAACCGACCTGCAACACCACCTCCTCCTTACAGCCTTGTCCAGCTAACTGCTCCACCCACTGACCCACCTGAAGAGGTTTCTTGCCCCCATTCAACTATTACCCCCCATGTTGATGTTGATGTAGCACTCCCCCCAGCTCTAGAGGCTGTGCAGATCCACTCTCAGAGTACCTACAGCCCCAAAAAGGACTCGATGCCGGGCAGGTACCGGCACTTCACAGGGGATTCTGGGATTGAAGTGTGCGATGGCCAGGAATTGTGGGATCAGCAGGGCTTCTTAAAAAGGGAAGAAGAGGCAGCGGAAGAGGGGGCTGGACAAATGGACAATCACGGTAACCCCCTGATCTTTGAACACAGCCCCGATGGTGAGGCAGCAGTTCATGAAATCATAGATGAACTCATGACCGTGGAGACTGTGTCTCCGTCTCCACGGTAATCCACAATCTCATCTCCTAAATCTACCATCACTGATGCAGTGCTATACCTTTGACCTTTGGGGCTCAGGGCTTTGGTCTGTATTAACGTGTATATTTAAAATAGGTCCTTTTCACTATGATGTCAGCTAACCTCTGATGTTCCTGGAAGCAGGTTGTCTTTACTTCCTCTGTACTCTCCCACCAATGATCTTAGAGGAAGATGTAGACATGCCACATCATTTAGAAGTAATTTTGAAAGGTAAAGTGTAGGGGTGTCCCATATTGTACCGTTCATTATAATCCAGGGGTTACATTCTAATTTGGAAGCATAATGATGTCACATTGTCATGCTGTTGACGTAAGTTACATGCTACACGGCAAAACAAACATGGCAGTGGAAGACTGTATCCACTCTGCCATTGGCGCTACCTAAGAGAGTCTACTTGTGTGGAAGTATTTAGGTATTAAAGTTCCACACTGCTGCGATGTGAAAATGTGGTATGGAAAATCCACCTGTGGATTTTTCCACACATCAACTATTCACACCGTGCGTGTGTGAAGTTTCCAGTGTACAAAGTTGTCTTTTCATTTTGTATCGCTGGCCAAGGCCAAATTTATCTGACCACCTTAAGACTAAACATCATTTAATAGAAAGAGAGCAAAAAAGGCTGAGTCGAGGTCTTAGAATTAGTGATTTTTAAAGCTGCAGGTACACTGGTTCAGTGTATAAACCGCCACATCTGGATGTCGGTGGTGTCGCTGTGAATGCCTGTCTTGAGATTGCAATAACTAAGAAATAATGTAGATTTTTCAAATCAATACTATAGTTGTAGTTAAGAAAAATCTTGGACAAGTTTGAATTTGGGTGACCATGAACATAAGGTCAAGGTCAGAGGTAATTTTTTCCAAAGATATTGTAAACATGATAACTCAGGAAGGAAATGACACAGTCGCAATCAAAATGATTCATCACCCACAGCAAATTAGGCTTACTGGCAAAATGTACAAACTAGCAGCCATTTGTAATAACTGAATCAAACAAGCGCAATTTAAATGGCTCAACACAACTAATATTACAAGTGGTTTCACCAACTTCTACACAAAATGCCATTTTTAATGACTACTGCAATCATTAAATGATTTTGGGTGACTGAACATAAACTCAGCCCGCCAGTGCTCTTAATGCCAGTAGGCCAAGGAGTACCAGACTGCCAGTGTTTTTATTCTTCGTGGATGTATCCCTGTGGGACACAAAGACTTTTAATATGCTAATCCAGAGTTTAGTTGGAGAAATGTATAGATCCACCAATGCTATCTTAGCATCTTTTAAGAGAACACTTTGCCTTCACTATTCTACAGGTACTGTTCAATGAAGACTTTGGAACCTTTATCAAGTTTGGAGTACATCTTTGAGGAATTTGTCTTTGCGAGATGATACAGATTTATATCATCCAGCTGTGTTTGTGGCAGATGAATAAGGGACTCTGTAAACTCCATTCTGCTGTTGCTGGCAGAAGTGATCTTAACCTGCTTCTTGTTAGAACAGATGTCGTCTGACACGATGTGAAAAGGGCCTGTTGACTAACACCAGTGTGCCTGACAGGCCTGTGGACAAATGAAAGGGACCGACTAAATGTTGTGATCATTTTGACAAATATTAAGCTGCAAAACCCATGGAGATAAAGTAGAGAGGTTTACCAGTGTTTTGATGAAGGTGGGTTAACTGGCCTGAGATGTGGCATCTTTGGAAATATTCATGTTTTCTTTATCATATAAGAAATGTAAACACACCAGTAACACCAGTGCTGCAGTGAAGGCATCAGCTATTCCTCTTTACTTACAGATTTTTTTAATTTTTTTTTTGGGGGAGGGGGGGCTTAATTCATCTTGACAAAAGAATTCTTCCTTAATAGTTATACCAATTTATTTTGGGCCAAAAGACCCCAATAATCAAGGTCTCTTGGGTTTCAAAGGGTGAGTCTCTAAGGTTGAGTCCGGCCACCCTACAGAGAAGGTTCATTGCAGCTCCTTGTATCTATGATCTCATTCTTTTGGTCATTAGCTAAAGGTCATGGCTGTAATTGAGGGTAGGAGCGTAGATTGAGCAGTAAATCGACATCTTTACCTTAGAGCTCAACTCCTTCTTCACCACGACAGACCAGTACAACATCCGCATCACTGCAGATGCTGCTCTGATCCGTCTGTCAATCTCCCACTCCATTCTCCCCTCACTCGAGAATAAGACACCGAGATACTTGACCCCGACCTGGAGAGGACAGTGCACCCTTTTCCAGCTGAGCACCATGGACTGGGAGGTTTTGATTCTCATCCCAGCTGCTTCACACTTGGTAGCAAACCGTCCCAGTAAGACCAGCAGGTCATTGCTTGATGAAGCCAACAGGGCGACATGATTTGCAAACAGCAGAGATGGGATCCTGTGGTCACCAAGCATGACACCCTCCGTTCCTTGGCTGCTCCTAGAAATCCTGTCCATAAAAATTATGACCAGGATCAGTGACGAAGGGCAGCCCTGGCGGAATAAAACTCTGACTGGGAATGGGCTTGACTGATTGTTGGCAATAGAAATCAAACTCTCGCAATGGTTGTATAGAGACCAAATAGCTTGTAGCATAGAACCCAATACCTCATACTTCCGAAGCACCCCCACAAAAAACCACAAGAGACGCAGTCAAGTGCTTTCTCCATGTTTTTTTTTTTTTTTTTTTTAAACGCCGAGTCACATATTTATTCTTCACATTTTAACAACACTTGAAACGGGGAGAATCATTTAAACAAAAAATGAAAGAACCTTAGTGCACAACCTCACATATGAAATGCATAAGCTATAGTGGCAACATCATCATCACTCTATAAAAGCAAGAAATCTCAGTGTGTTATAGGACACCATAGGACGTCCTATGATCTCTGACTGAACACCATAGGACGTCCTGTGAACTCAGGCATCATAGGACACAAGACAAATGTGTCTTGATGTCCTATAGACCATCACTCACGATTGATCCTGTCCATGGAGTAGAATTAAGACGCACCTATCCCTCAATCAGTGGTCTCAACGAAGAAGAAGACCTCCCAGATGGAGAGCAATAGAATGAGAACTGCTGCACGTCAGAAAAGATGCCATGAAGATGAAACACCTGAGGTTCCAGCAGTACATCACACGCATGACTGGCATCATAGGACACATAGGCAAATGTGTCTTTATGATTTCATATAGACCATCACTCATGATTGATCCTGTCCATGAACTGGAATTACGACGCACCTACCCCTCAACCAGTGGTGGTCTTCTTCTTCATTTAGATTCGATTGGCAGTTGGCAGCCAGCTTAAAGGTATTTTACCGCCACTGACTTGATTATCATCACTCTATCTTTGTTTAAGGAGTTCTTTACTCCTTATGTGTGAAAAAATTATCCATCCTTGGACTGTGTCCAAGGTGTGGCCGTCTTCGGGATCCAGCAAGTCTACACGAAGAAGAAGACCCACCAGATGGAGAGCAATAGAACGAGAACTGCTGCACGTCAGAAAAGATGCCATGGAGATGAAACACCTGAGGTTCCAGCAGTACATCGCACGCATGACTGAAAAACACACCCATCTAAGACAGGAGGAGACCCTTCACCAGCATAGGGTACGACAGACAAGGGATGCACAGACAGACAGGAAACGTGGCAGTGCGCCATGCACGTGCTGAGTCACTTGAAGCCTGAAATGCCCACAAAGTGAGCAACGCTGCACGCCAGGCAAAGCACAGACAAGCTGAGACCGAGGAGCTGGGGAATAGTTGGCTGGCCAGGGACAGTGAATTCCATGCAAGGCTGAGGATGAAACACCTCAGGCTCGAGCAGTACGCCGCAGGCATGACTGTGAACGACACAGCTGTGTCACACAGGAGGAGACCCTTCAGCAACGAGCATGCAGAAATACTGCCTTATACTTCGTTTCTATGGGTATGCACAGGTATGTGTGTGTCTGTCAGTGTGTCATGATCATAGAAATCGCTAAAAGATTATAGGACCGCCTATGATGTCTATATGTCATATAGACACTGTCATGACCACAGGACTCCCTAAAAGATCATAGGATTGCCTATGTTCCTATGATTTGTACATACTGTCTATATGACGTCATATAGACACCATAGTATACAGTGATCAAAGGCAGGCTAATTACTGAACAAGTGGTGACGTGCTTGCTTACACCTGCTTTCTACGGGCATGCAGAAATACTTATACTTGGTTTCTATGGGCATGCACGGGTATGCACTATTTTTTTTGGGGGGGGGGGTTCTTAAAAAGGGACCCTTCATTCAATGTGTGGCGACAGAAAATGTTAAACGAACAGAACAGACTGGCCAAATATATACTGTATATATTATTTTTTTTTTTAAATTGTATCTACAACCCCAATTCTGGTAAAGTTGGGACGCCGTGCAAAACGCAAACAAACAAAACAATGATTTGCAAATCATTTTAGACCAATATTCAACTGAAAACACAACAAAAACATTTAAACGCTCAAACTGACAAACTCTTGTCACAGCTTTGTTGGAACGTGTTTCAGGCATCAAATTCAAAATGAATTAACATTTGCAAAAAAAACAAAGTATCAGTTTAAACATCAAACATCTTGTCTTTGTAGTGTACGCAATTGAACACAGGCTGAAAAGGACTCTCAAATAACTGTATTTTGCCCCTATTTACGTCCCACACAGCGCCCCAGCCCCACCAGAACTGGGGTTTGTACTGTCAACAGATGGTTGAGCTGAAATTAAAATGACAAAGATTTAGTTTAGGTCTAGACGACTATGACAGCAGCCGGTTTGTGTTGCAGGAGGGTGATGAGACTTGTCAGCATTTGCAGCTCCTTGATACAGTGGTGCTTGTTTATCTTCTTTAGGTGTCTTTGCACATAAAATCAGCACTGTGAGCTCAAGGTTTTGGGATTTCCTCTTTTCCACAGAAGCGGCTCCACAGCCTCAGTCTGCTTCGCGGACTTCTCGACGATCAGCATAGGGAGGTAGATGATTACAAAAGAGCCAGTTTATGTGGGGAGATCATATATTTGAGCTGTTAATTGGTTGTCTGCTGTGCTAGAGTCATCACAAAAAGTCTCCAGTCACCTGTTCTTCCAGTGTTGCACTAGGTTGTTTCTGATGCCATAGTACTGTAATGTGTAGCCTTTAATAAATTAAATGTGTAGCTTGCTATCTTAGTTGATTATGCAGTTCACCTCATGTCATTGGAGTTATATTTCCAGGGTTTGTGTTTCCTCCTATAAATGGCCTCTCGTGAACTGGAGCAATTATGCACAATTGCCAGGCTGTAGACTGTTAGACATTAATGCGTCAATGCCACCATTGTGTTTATTTTAAAAGTGCACGTGTGTGTATGCAAAGGGAACTGCTGTCTCGGTGCAGCTTCAGGTCAAACTCTGTTTAGTCGTGTCAGGATGTCGAATATACAAATGTTTCAGTGAGCTGCAGGAACCGGCACAACTGCTCCACTGGTTTAAGCTTGAACAATACACTTTTTACACTCTTTAGTTTTTTTTTTAAATAATCATTGTAAGCCAAAGGAAATGTTATTTGTCACATTTTTGTATGAAACATGATTATTAAATTTTATAAACACCACATGAATTGTTTTGTTTTTTAAGTGTCTAAAGGATGTTGAGGTTCCACATGAAGATGATGCAGATTTACTGGTCCATGTCTGACATCACACTGGTAAATCCAGTTAGTTAATCTTGCTTAGAAAAAGTATGCAAACTGGTATAATAGAAATAGTATGTTGTAAATAAGCACTTGTACAACAAGCAAACTTTTAGCCCACTTTTATTTTTGTCAAGGCCATCAATTTTCACTCCTGAGATCTTATATTTACATTTTTTTATCTTTATATTTCTGGTTGTATTATAATGAGGGGAACCATTGAACTTTTTTTTTTAACTGCACATCTGATGGTGGCCTAAAACTGTTGTACAGTAATGGGTCTTTCACTGTGTACATATCCAGGTTAACACACATGTTCTTTGGCCCAAGCCTCGACCAGTGACTTGTTCTGATAGTTTGTGAGGAGGCAGGCTACTGCAAAAAGCTGGTTGATACTGCCAGCAATGGTCAGAGGGATAATGGAGTCGAGCAGTTTATTGTCTTTGATGTGCCTGATTGTTCTCTCCACATGTATCCTTAACCGTACAATGTCCCGAGTCACCAGCACTTCATCTTGAGATAGCCGGGACCTTGTCCTGAGAAAAGGTGGTCTATAAACTTTGCAGGGCACCAAGTCATCGATTCTGAATCCCTTGTCCACCATTACAGCCATGTCTTTATCCAAAAGAGGGATAATGCCAGATTGCCTAAACAATTCTTTGTCACTTACAGAGCCAGAAAACAATGAGGACACAAAAGTAACGGCACCATGTGGTGACACACCTATCAGTCCTTTCATGGTTGTGTGGGATTCATAATGTGAGAACATCTCACTCTGTAAGAGTAAAGAGGAGGGGGTTTGGCATCTCAACTCTGTACAGTTAAGTATGACCTGGGTGTCTGAGTACTTGCCAAACACACTTGGCATCGCGGCTCTGACTGTCTCAGGAGACATCCATATTCCAACAGCACCCAATACGGTGTACAGAAAATGTACCCAAGTACTGATAATCCTGCTGACTGTGGACTGATGAAGGCTGAAACGATGGCCCAGATCTTCCTCCTTCAGACCCAGGGACAGGTACACCAAGAACAGGAACAGCTCATCAATAAGAGGGAGGCAGCGGCTCTGGCAGGGAGATGCAGGGAAAACACGTCTTAATGATAAATTCATTGCCTGGTCATAAATGCAAGTACAGTGCCTTGAAAACTTCTAGACCTCTGTTTTTCCATTTTGTAGTACCAATGTCTGATTTTATAACATTTTTTATTTTTCCATTAATCAAGTAATAATGTTCAACAGTATATTGGCTCCCAGTTGGCTACAGGTACTGTATGCATTTTTAATTGGACAAGTGTATTTTTGCAGTGTGTTGATTAATCAAACACAAAAAGGATGTAAAACAAATGACACTTGCCGGTCTTGGAGGAGGATCAGTGTCCTCATCAGGAGCTGCTGTCATGGTGGGAGTGGAAGAACGTGAGCCAGACTGCACAAGTCTCCATGTTTCAGGTTCAATCTGTATCCAAAATGCCAGCAGATGATGGTAGCTGGCAAATCTAGGAGTTAAAGAAAATGATGATCCTTTATGAAGATTAAATGAATTCTTTAATCAAATAATGATCTATTATTATGTTTACCATCTTCTTGATAATACACCACTATTTGGCAATAGTGGCCAAACTGATTTGGTGTTACCAGTTAAAATGAGTTGGGACATTATCTGGTACATAAGCAGAGTGCAAGATAACCTACACACCACAAATGACTGGATTTTGATATTTGATTGTTTTAGCTCTCTACTGCTTTATGACTCTTTGTTCAGCGTGCCCACATAAGTGTCTATCTACTAACCCAATATACAGTGGGGAAAAAAAGTATTTAGTCAGCCACCAATTGTGCAAGTTCTCCCACTTAAAAGATGAGAGAGGTCTCCAATTTTCATCATAGGTATACCTCAACTATGAGAGACAAAATGAGAAAAAAAAATTCCAGAAAATCACATTGAAGGATTTTTAATGAATTAATTGGTAAATTCCTCGGTAAAATAAGTATTTGGTCAATAACAAAAGTTCATCTCAATACTTTGTTATATACCCTTTGTTGGCAATAACAGAGGTCAAATGTTATCTGTAAGTTTTCACAAGGTTTTCACACACTGTTGCTGGTATTTTGGCCCATTCCTCCATGCAGATCTCCTCTAGAGCAGTGATGTTTTGAGGCTGTCGCTGGGCAACACGGACTTTCAACTCCCTCCAAAGATTTTCTATGGGGTTGAGATCTGGAGACTGGCTAGGCCACTCCAGGACCTTGAAATGCTTCTTACGAAGCCACTCCTTCATTGCCCGGGTGGTGTGTTTGGGATCATTGTCATGCTGAAAGACCCAGCCACGTTTCATCTTCAATGCCCTTGCTGATGGAAGGAGGTTTTCACTCAAAATCTCACGATACATGGCCCCATTCATTCTTTCCTTTACGCGGATCAGTCGTCCTGGTCCCTTTGCAGAAAAACAGCCCCAAAGTATAATGTTTTCACCCCCATGCTTCACAGTAGGTATGGTGTTCTTTCTCCTCCAAACACGACAAGTTGAGTTTTTACCAAAAAGTTCTATTTTGGTTTCATCTGACCATATGACATTCTCCCAATCCTCTTCTGGATCATCCAAATGCTCTCTGGCTTAAGCAGGGGGACACGTCTGGCACTGCAGGATTTGAGTCCCTGGCGGTGTAGTGTGTTACTGATGTAGCCTTTGTTACTTTGGTCCCAGCTCTCTGCAGGTCATTCACTAGGTCCCCCCGTGTGGTTCTGGGATTTTTGCTCACCGTTCTCGTGATCATTTTGACCCCACGGGGTGAGATAAGATAAGATAAGCCTTTATTAGTCCCACAATGGGGAAATTCCAGGATTGCAACAGCACAGGGATAGCAACACTCAGAGCAACAATCAGAAGGCAAGAAAAAACAAGAGATCTTGCGTGGAGCCCCAGATCGAGGGAGATTATCAGTGGTCTTGTATGTCTTCCATTTTCTAATAATTGCTCCCACAGTTGATTTCTTCACACCAAGCTGCTTACCTATTGCAGATTCAGTCTTCCCAGCCTGGTGCAGGTCTACAATTTTGTTTCTGGTGTCCTTTGACAGCTCTTTGGTCTTGGCCATAATGGAGTTTGGAGTCTGACTGTTTGAGGTTGTGGACAGGTGTCTTTTATACTGATAACGGCACCTACAGGTGATACAATAAGCAAAAACACTGCTATAAAAGACTCCATTTTCATAAAGAACACAGACGAGAGAGAGGTCATTGAAATTGTTAAATCGTTTAAAAGTAAAACATCTACGGACTGTGATGGTATTGACATGCTCTTAGTCAAAACTATTATTGAATGCTTAGTGAAACCACTGACATATATCTATAACCTGTCTCTCCAAACAGGTATATTTCCCAATGCAATGAAAATAGCTAAAGTAATTCCAATATACAAGACGGGTGACAGAGGGGAATTTTCAAACTATAGACCAATTTCACTATTGCCGCAATTTTCCAAGATACTTGAAAAAATATTCTGTGAGAATTGACAACTTCATAATGAAGAATAATTTATTGTGTGAGCAGCAATATGGGTTCAGACACAAGAGGACAACTGCATTTGCTCTAATGGAATTTATAGAAAAAATATCAACTGCCGTTGAAAATAAAGAGTATTCAGTTGGGGTATTCCTGGATTATTATTATATTATATTATATATATATATATATATATATATTATATTATATTATTATATTATTCCTGGATCTTAAAAAAGCATTTGATACAGTGGATCATAATTTATTATTAACCCCTTGCACTCCGGGCAATTTTCCTAAAAACGCCAAAAAATAATGTGCCCAAAGTAAATCGAAAGCTGTTCTTCAACCCGTTCAGGTTCAGGTTACTTTATTTGTACCCGTAGGTAGATTTGTTTTGCAGTTGGTGACATCCATATTTACAAGCCACTAATTACATTCAACATAGACACAAACACAGGCACACATCTTACAAAATAGGTAAATATAAAATATGTACAATATAATTTTTATAGCTTGTTCAACTCTTTGACAGCAGCAGAGACAAAGCTGTTTTTGTAGCGCTGGGTTCTACTTTTTGGGACAGCAAACCTCCGTCTGGAGGGAAGAAGCTGAAAGTTGCAGTGCTAAGGGTGGGAGTCATCATTTAAAATCGAGTCGGCCATCCTCTGTACTTGTCTGGTGTACAGGGATATCAGGCTCAGCTGTGACTCACCAAGCAAACGACTGGACCATCTGACTACCTAATCCAAGGATTTCCTCTGTTTCAGTTTTATCTGACCAAACCATGACATTAAAGAAAAGGATAAAACAGATTCAATAAAAGCCCGATAGAACATAGTCATTATGGTTCGGTCAATTTGGAAGCGTGCAAGTTTCCTCAAACAATGCAAATTTTGCTGACCCTTTTTGCACACCCTTTCACAGTTCACCTCAAAGTTCAATCCACTATCAATAATCGTCCCAAGATATTTGTACGATTGTACACATTCGGTGGTCTGGCCTTTTAGTATGGTGACTTTGTGCCTGGGAGTTTTCCTCCTAAAGTCAATAATCATATCTTTCGTTTTTGTTGTATTCAGCTGCAGGTAGGAATCCTCACACCAGTGAACAAAGTCATCAACTACTGGGCCGTGGCCACTCTCACCATCCTGGAGGAGACTGACAATGACTGAGTCATCAGCATACTTTATAATGTGTCTGTTGTCATGTCTGCTCCGACACATGTTTGTGTACAGGATGAAGAGTAGTGGTGACAACACACACCCCTGAGGAGAGCCAGTAGAAGAGCACTTTAGGTCAGACAATGTGCCATTGACCCTTACTCTCTGCGTCCTGTTGGTTAAGAAATCCAGAATCCAACCCACCAGATTATTGCTCAAATCAAATTGTTGCAGGAGCCTTTCAACTAAAATATGAGGTTGGATTGTATTAAAGGCAGAAGAAAAGTCCACAAATAAAAGCCTGGTGGCGTGTGTCCCATTAAAATCCAGATGTTTAAAAAGCATGTCAAACAGAGTGACAGTGGCATCCTCCACTCCTCTGTGAGGCCTATAGGCAATCTTGCAGCATCTTCATGGGGTTGGTCTCATTTAAAAGAAAACACTTTGAATTTTTTGGCAAAAAAAACATAATCTCTCTACGTGCTCCGGCCACTGAGTTACAGTCATCTAAACATACTGAACTTGAAGAAAATAAATTTGGCCACTGTGTTTTTTTGGATACAAATGCTTGCAAATAACACAAAGCTGTCCGATCCGGCTGGAAAATGCAACAGAAATGTAGAACCAAGTGTTATCCAGCTGAGGTCCAAATTTTGTAACAATGCCACAAAAAATGAATATTTTACACAGTTTTGTTCTCAGGTTGTTCCCAGGCGTTTTGGAACTGTGCCAAATGGCACAGTTTGGAAAAACATCTGTAACTTTTGAATAATTCAATGTAGAATCTTCATTTTGGGCTCTAATGAAAGGTCACATTCAGGGCTGTGTCTGTGTGTGTGTGTGTGGGGGGGGGGGGGTTGCCCCCCCCGCTACAAAGGACGGAGTTCGGCCCTCGCTACATGACGGATTACACTCGTTGCATGTTTCCACAGCAACGCTGTCACAGCGGCTTCCCCCCCTCGCTACTGTGTGTGTGTGTGTGTGTGTGTGTGGGGGGGGGGGTTGTCCCCCCCCCGCTACAAAGGACGGAGTTCGGCCCTCGCTACATGACGGATTACACTTGTTGCATGTTTCCACAGCAACGCTGTCACAGCGGCTTCCCCCCCGCGGACCGGGGGGCGTTTGGACCGTGAATGCCCCCCCCCGCTCCTCTTCTGCAGCGGCGGGGGGGGGGGGCGTTCACGGTCCGAACACGGCAAATGAACCGTTTATCGTGGCGCGCGCACGCACTTCGTACTTCGTGCGCCGTACAGTTGTAATTTACCGATCGGTCAAAAGTCATTTTTGGATTACAGTTTTCAGGGAGAAATAATAATTTAGCTTATAACACCTTACCTCTTCACAGCAGCAGAGTCCTGGCGAACTTCTCTTCCCCATTGTCAGACGAACGCGACGCTGGTCCGCTCGTGGATCCCGGTCATTGCGGTTTTGGTGAATGATTTACGACCTTTGTCGTCGGCCTCCGTCGGTCTATGATGACAGAAGAGAATCCTAAACGTCTACTCTGCTGGAATGAGTGCAGGTCCCACTTGTGGGTGTTCTCCGTGCTGCTGGGTCTGTAGCAGGTTCGTCCAGTGTCCTTTTTTTTCATCAGCTGCAACAGTAAATCTCTTTTCACCCAGCCCAAACTTCTGTGCTTCAATTGGCTCCTGCATTCACAGTAGGCGGGTCCTCCTTCCTAGGTTTTCATTCATTGGTTCTTCAAGGTTTCAGAAACCCAATTCAAGGCTCTTATTAGTCGAATGAGAGGTCAATCAGATGAACTACTCTGTTCGCGGCTGTGTCTGCAGCTTTTTTTTTCAGTGGCGCTTGGACGCCAACACCACCTACATCACCACAATCTGGTCTATGCGTCCGAGAGCGCACGAGGACGCACAAGTGCGCCCTCCTGCGCCCTAGGACGCAGAGACTTAGCCGCCCGCGGAACAACGGAGCGCAAGTGGTTAAAGAAACTACAAAATTGTGGTATTAGGGGAGTAGCACTGTCCTGGTTATGTAGTTACTTAAAGAATAGATATCAGCAGAGGAAATCCTTGGATCAGGTAGTTAGTTAGTTTTTTTTGTTAGTTTTTTTTTTTTTCGGTTCCGGTTCCGCCGGACCGGCGGCGCCACACGAGTTGGCTGCCCGTTGCAACAGCCTTTTTTTATCTTCCTTCTTCTTTCTACACCTTTCACTCTATATATATATCACGGACACACAGATCGCCCCAAAGGTCTCCCGAGTCGGCGGACGGAGTCACTGTTTACAGCAGGAGACGTTACAGCAGGAAGAGCTAGTGCTAGCTAGCACTCAACCGCCACCCGGTGCTAACGGAGAAACTCGACATACTGGGAACTGTAGCGAAAACGACGCGGGTGCCGGGCTGGAGTTTAGGCGGCGTGCAAGAAATATAAGACAGAATAATAAAGAGCGATGGCAAGAACCAAGCAGACCGCCCGTAAAATCTACTGGAGGAAAAGCCCCCCAGGAAGCAGCTAGCCACCAAGGCTGCTCGGAAAAGCGCTCTGGCCACCGGCGGAGTGAAGAAGCCTCACTGTTACAGGCCCGGTACCGTGGCTCTGAGAGAGATCCGTCGCTACCAGAAATCCACGGAGCTGCTCATCCGTAAGCTGCCCATCCAGCGCCTGGTGAGGGAGATCGCTCAGGACTTCAAGACCGACCTGCGCTTCCTGAGCTTCGCCGTCATGGCTCTGCAGGAGGCCAGCGAGGCCTACCTGGTGGGTCTCTTCTTCGCTAAGAGGTGGGTCACCATCATGCCCAAAGACTTCCAGCTGGCCCGCCGCATCCGCGGAGAGAGAGGTTAGACTTTCTGCTGCACATCCACCAACCACAATGCTCCGCACTGTGTGTCTATATATATATATATACTGTATATATATATATATATATAGTAATATGTACATATGTTTACTAGCTGTTCTTGTTTTTTCTTGCCTTCTGATTGTTGCTCTGAGTGTTACTATCCCTGTACTGTTGCAATCCTGGAATTTCCCCATTGTGGGACTAATAAAGGCTTATCTTATCTTAGATGGTCCAGTCGTTTGCTTGGTGAGTCACAGCTGAGCCTGACATCCCTGTACACCAGACAAGTACAGAGGATGGCTACCTCCATTTTAAATGATGACTCCCACCCTTTGCACTGCAACTTTCAGCTTCTTCCCTCAAGACGGAGGTCTGCTGTCCCAAAAAGTAAAACCCAGCGCTACAAAAACAGCTTTGTTCCTGCTGCTGTCAAAGAGTTGAACAAGCTGTAACAATATATTGCACATAATTTAGGTACCTATTTATTAACTCCATTTTATAGTTACTTATTTTTGTAGGATGTTACTTGGGTTCTAAATATTTTATTGGGTTTTAGACCTTTGAGTTTTTAACCTCTTTGACTAGTTTTTAACTTTTAATATGACCCTTCTTTCTTACCTCTGGTTTTTCTCCCATCTCTTTGTCTTTTTATACCCTGATTGATGGAGCCTTGAGTATTTTTATCATGTTTATAGTCAGCTTCATATGTGCCTGTGTTTGTGTCTATGTTGAATGTAATTTGTGGCTTGTAAATATGGATGTCACCAGACTGCAAAACAAATCTACCTACGGGTACAAATAAAGTAACCTGAACCTGAACCTGAAATTGTGGTATTAGGGGGGTAGCACTGTCCTGGTTAAGTAGTTACTTTGTAGATAATGTGAAAATGACGAGGCCGAGTTCATCTCACGAGTCAGGTTTATTCACATCATCCAACATCATCAAAAGCAGAAAGAGGAAGAAACCCAGACATTCGTCCTTTAAATACCTCAGGACTTCAAAGCACACAGTCATATTGTATTTAATCCCAAGTAACAATACATCTTCCTTCAGATCTTAACACCTCCACCCCCAGCCTCTGGCGGCCAGGAAAATCCCCCCAGGCCATCATTCTGCATACCGAAGACTAGACTTTCACATCCTCCTGTTATCCCCAGAGAGACTCAGTCCTTTAGGCTTCACATCTTAAGATTGAACAAAGTGGTATACATATGAAGCATGAAGTGATATACATATGTGCACATATATGTGTCCCACATGACCCCCCCCCCCAAACGTCTAAGATGGAACAATGGAATAACAGTCTGCATGTCATGATAAACCATTACACATCAGTCCACGTGCTGCTTGGGCCTCAGTCTCCTCCCGTATCTGCTGTAAGCGGGCTTTACCACTTCCGCGGCGCCATCCTGCTGGGGAGCTGCTGTCTGAGGGTGAGAACTAGTTAGTCAATCCCTGTGGGTGTTCTGGGGAATTTCCCCTAGGGGGTCTGCCGCGCCGAGGAGCCCTGGCCAACAGCACATCCTCATCTGCCACCACAAAGGCGGGTTTGAGCCTGTTCATGCCAATCTTTTCTTTCCTGCCCCCCCAAATCTAGCAAAAAATGCTTATCCCCTGTTTCCAGCACTCTAACTGGTCCATCATAAGGTGGTCGCAACGGTGGGCGATGGGCATCGTGTCTGACAAAAACAAACTCCGCGTTTTTTAAGGCCTTAGGCACAAAAACGTGCGGAAAACTGTGGTGAACGGGGCCAGGCAGCGTGCCCGATTCCGTGCCACTCTGCAACCGCTGAGCTGGGGAGCATTCGGGCGCAGGATTATCTGGGAGAAATTCGCCGGGCAGCCGAAGTGGCTGCGCAAAAACCAGCTCAGCCGGGGAGGCTTCTAAATCCTCTTTAGGTGCAGAACGCAACCCCAATAAAACCCACGGTAGCCTGTCTACCCAATTTGCATCCGTCAGCGACGCTCTGTGAGCCACTTTCAATGACCTATGAAAACGTTCGCATAACCCATTAGCCTGCGGATTATACGCGGTTGTGCGGTGGATCGTTACCCCCAGGCTGCGGGCCATTGCTGACCAAAGTTCGGAAACAAATTGAGGACCTCTATCGGACGTAATGTCCGATGGGACTCCAAAGCGCGCTACCCATGCTGTTAAAAACGCGTGCGCCACCTCCTCGGCTGTGGTTGACGACAGTGGGACCACTTCCGGCCAGCGCGTGGTGCGGTCTACCATTGTCAGAAGGTGTGTGCACCCCTGTGACGGCGGTAGGGAGCCTACGAGGTCCACGTGAATATGATCGAACCTCTTAGCCGGGATGTAGAACGGCTCCAAGGGAGCTCTCGTGTGTCTGTGTACCTTGGCTCGTTGACAAGCCATGCAGGCTGCTGCCCACTCTCTAACTTGTTTGCGCAGGTTCGGCCAAACAAATTTCTCTCCCACCATTTTGACCGACGCGCGCACTCCCGGGTGCGCCAGAGAATGAATCGAGTCAAAAACGCGGCGGTGCCACGCGGCTAGTACCACAGGACGCGGTCGCCCAGTGGAGACATCACAGATTAGGGGGGGCATGCCGTCTTGCAGCGCCCTGTTCTCCAGCCTTAACCCTGTTGGTCCAGACTGGAGCGCGCGCACATCCACGTCGCTACCCTGATCCACGGCCATGGCTGCATAATCTATCCCTATGCGGACTGGGGCCGCCACGGCGCGCGAGAGACAGTCTACCACTACATTCAGTTTACCCGCCACATGCTGAATATCGGTAGTAAACTCTGAGGTTGCGGCCAGCTGTCTCTGCTGTCGGCCTGACCACGGTTCTGAAACCTTGGCCATCGCGAATGTCAGTGGCTTGTGGTCAACGAATGTGGTGGAACGGCGTCCCTCCAGCCAGACCTGGAAATGGCGAATGGCCAAGTGGAGAGCTAACAACTCCCTGTCGAATGCGCTGTATTTTCGTTCGCTATCACGCAAAGTCCTGCTGAAAAATGCGAGCGGCTGCCAAGCCCCGGCTACATGCTGCTCCACGACCGCCCCTATGGCGACATCTGACGCGTCAGTAGTGAGCGCTATGCGGGCCGTTGGGTCTGGATGTGCTAACAACGCAGCGTTTGCCAGGGCTGTTTTGACCTCCGAGAATGCTCGCTCTCGCTCCGGAGACCATTCGATCTTATTTGTGGGTTTTTGTTTTTTTAGTACGGCATACAATGGTTGCATGAGCTGCGCTGCGCGGGGGAGGAAACGGTTATAAAAATTCACCATTCCCAAAAACTCCTGTAACGCCTTGACTGTTTGTGGCTGGGGAAAATTTGTTACCGCACGTACTTTGTCAGGCAGCGGAACCGCTCCTTCTGGGGAGACGCGATGCCCCCAAAATCAATTTGCGTCACCCCGAACTGACACTTCGCTGGGTTGATTATTAACCCGTGCTCTCCCAACCTCCGGAAAACTGCCGTGAGGCGGTTTTCGTGTTCGTCTTCGGACGCGCTGGCTACTAAGATGTCATCCAGGTAGACGAATACGAAGGGGAGATCGCGCAACACCGCGTCCATCATGCACTGGAACGTCTGCGCAGCGCCCTTAAGCCCAAACGGCATGCGCAAAAACTCGAATAGGCCAAACGGAGTTATTACCGCTGTTTTGGGTATGTCCTCAGCGCGCACTGGGACTTGATGGTAACCGCGGACCAAGTCTATCTTAGAAAAAACGCGTGCCCCCGCCAAATGAACAGAAAAATCTTGGATATGCGGGATTGGGAAGCGGTCGTGCGCTGTGGCGTTGTTCAACCTGCGGAAATCTCCGCAAGGTCACCACGAACCATCAGCTTTCGGGACCATGTGAAGCGGGGAAGCCCATGGGCTTTTCAAACGCCTGATGATGCCCAACTTTTCCAGGTTGGCGAACTCCTCGCGCGCTATGGTCAGTTTAGCTGAAACCAAGCGCCGAGCTTTTGCAAAAACGGGCGGTCCGGTGGTAGTAATAAAATGTTCTACTCCGTGTTTAGCGACGGTTGCTGAAAATGTGGGAACCGTGAGTGCTGGGAACTGAGTGAGCAGTGTGTGGAACTTACCACTTGCCGTTGCGACGTTGGCTTGTGCTGTGGGCGGGGTCACCCGGGCTGCACAGGGAATAGAATAAAAGGAAAGTACATTAACCAGGCGCCTGTTAGCAAGATCAACCAACAACCCATGTGAGCACAGAAAATCAGCCCCCAACATATTGAAACTCACTGCAGCTATAACAAAAGTCCACTCAAATGTACGGCCGTGTAGGGACAGAAGCAGGTTCCTCTCACCAAAGGTCTTACTCTCCGAGCCGTTCACTGCGGACACCCCGTGACCTCCGGGACCAGCCAGCCGGTCAGTGGAGGTAGGCGTGATGAAACTCACTTGGGAGCCTGTGTCCACGAGGAATTGCCTCCCCGAACGCGCATCCGTCAAGTAGAGCAGCTTGTTCTCTTCCCCGAGGGCCGCAGCTGCTACCGACCCCCGGCCTTGGCGTTTCCCAAGCGCTTGAACTGGCACGGTGGTATACATTTGCGTGCCTTCTCTGCAAAACGGGGATGGTAGAAACAGAGGTTGTCTCCTCCGCGATCCTTGGCTCCCGCCGCCACCGTTGTCGGTGGGTCGGCTACCGCCGTCTCTGGCCCCTCTCCATCTCCGGCCATCGCGCCTAACCCCATCGCTGCCGCGGTGGCCACGCGCTGTTTGCTGGCGTTGAGAATCCGGTGTGCCTCCTGGGCCAGCGCGCGGAAGTCCTGCTGGGTCAACAACGGCGAACTGGCCAGGGTCGCTCTCGTGGCCGAAGGTAGCGTTCTCAGGAAAATGTGGGTGAAGATGAAGTCGTCGTTGTCTGAGCCCCTCAAGCTCAGCATGTTCTCCATCAGGTCAACGGGCGTGCCATCTCCCAAGTCATTCAGAGCCAGGAGCCTCTCCGCTCTCTCCTGGACTGAGAGAGTGAAGCGCTGGATGAACGCAGCCTTCAACCCGCCGTATTTGTCGTCGGCCGGTGGCTGCTCCACAAGGCTCTGCACATGCCGAGCCGTGCGGTTGTCGAGCTTGGCAATCACATGGTCGAACTTCGTGTCATCTACCGTTATCCCCCGGAGGGCGAACTGTGCTTCAACCAAGTGGAACCAGGAGCGCGGGTTGTCTCGCCAAAAGTCCTGTAGCTGGACGGTAGCGGCATACGCTTGGCTGGGAGCTCCTGACCCAGCTGGCTCGGGGGAATGTCTTTCACTCATGATACGTCTTAGGGTCACCAGTGTAGATAATGTGAAAATGACGAGGCAGAGTTCATCTCACGAGTCAGGTTTATTCACATCATCCAACATCATCAAAAGCAGAAAGAGGAAGAAACCCAGACATTCGTCCTTTAAATACCTCAGGACTTCAAAGCACACAGTTATATTGTATTTAATCCCAAGTAACAATACATCTTCCTTCAGATCTTAACACCTCCACCCCCAGCCTCTGGCGGCCAGGAAAATCCCCCCAGGCCGTCACTCTGCATACCAAAGACTAGACTTTCACATCCTCCTGTTATCCCCAGAGAGACTCAGTCCTTTGTTCAATCTTAAGATGTGAAGCCTAAAGTGGTATACATATGAAGCATGAAGTGATATACATATGTGCACATATACTGTATGTGTCCCACAACTTAAAGAATAGATATCAGTATGTATGTGTTGGTAACAAAAACTCACAGTTACTGAAGGTTACTTGTGGAATCCCACAGGGTTCAGTTTTGGGGCCATTGTTATTCAATATGTACATAAATGATATATGTAAAGTCTCGGAAAAAATGGATTTAATATTGTTTGCCAATGACACTAATCTATTATGTAGTGGGAGCAATTTGGAACAACTTTTGGATACACTCGGAAAGGAATTAGGAAAGCTTAAACTGTGGTTTGATTCAAACAAATTAACGCTCAATTTAAGTAAGACAAAATTTATAGTTTTAAATAACCATCACAACAACTTAGTATCTAAACTCAGTGTAAATGGTGTAGAGATTGAAAGGGTATCCGAAACTAAATTTCTTGGAGTAATAACTGATAATAAACTGTGTTGGAAGTCACATATTAATTATATTAAAGGTAAAATATCTAAATCAATTGCAATACTACACAGAGCAAAATATTTGCTGAATCAACCCACATTATATACTTTATCATTCATTAATACTCTCATACATGACATATTGTACTGAAGTATGGGGAAATACATATAAAACAAACATATATCCAGTCTTTATGCTTCAGAAGAGAGCTATTAGAATAATAAACAAAGCTGCTTACAGGGAACCAACAAACCCACTTTTTCTTAAAAGCTCTCAAGTTGAAAGATCTGGTTGACTTTAAAACTGCAGTAATAATGTTTAAAGTGAAGAATCTATCACTGCCCGCAAATATCCAAAAGCTGTTCCAAATAAAGGAGAAACAATATCATTTCAGAGGAACATGTATATTTCAAAAACCTTCAGTGAGAACTACCACCAAGCAACACTGTTTCAGTGCAAGGAGTCAGATTATGGAACGATTTTGGACCTGAATTAAAATCACGTACAACGCTTGGACAATTTAAACAAAAACTAAAGGAAGAAATACTCCAAACATATGTACAAGATGACATATAAATCACATAAGGATTGTCATATCCAGTCTGTGTTGTGTTGTTGTTTAGTTTTTTTTGTCACATTTTGTCTTAGCTTTGTTCAGCAAAGCTAAGACAATTGCTGTTGTTCAATTGCTGTTGTTCAGCAAACTGAACTCTTCAAGGACAGCGTTATCATGTGTCTAATACGGAACTTTACCATCTGGCATGCACGAAGAGAGATGGACTCTGTGGACATTAGGGATGGGCATAATTTACCGATTAACCGATAATTGATCATTAAGAATTTCACCGAGGAAGTTCATTTTCGTCGACAAACCGTTTTTTTTTTTTTAAACAATCCGAATGTAGGTTATTAGGCCTAGTGCACGGCCGTCCTCAAACAATGCAATGCATTTAACTGTGCCACTGGCAAAATTTGGGCACCAGGGGGCAACATTACACCATCGCCGTACCCTGGCGTGCCTCAGTTGATACATGCGAGCTTCCGTAGGGCAATCGCCAAATCATGACGCGGTTACGGCAAAGTGTTGCGTGGGACCATTTCAATTTAAAAAATGACCAGGTGTACTGCAATCACTGCAATGCAGCATACAAATATACCTCATCGACAACACAAATGATGTATCATTTGAACACCACTCATCCAAGCCTGATAAAAGACGCTGCACCTCCTTATTGGTCCATGGAACACCCTTATTACGCGAAGCCATTTTTGATAGAGACTAAATGAAAATAGCACAGCGATACACTGAAAAGAAACCGCCAACAGTGGTTGCGCGCTGAGTAATGGCGGTCGTGAAGATTCTTTTTTTTTTTTTTTTCAGAAACTTTATTGAGAAGGTCATTTAGATTCGGTAGAAGACACACACACACGTGTGTGTGTGTGTGTAAGTGTACATACATACGTAGATGTAAATAAAGTGTACATAAATATGTTTTTAGAACTCTTTTATTCTTATAACAAGATACGTAACTCAAGATGAAAATGATTTACTGCACAGGTTAATGAGAGCTTTACTGCTCCTCAGGTGCTAGAGGCGCAGGATCGTCGAGGGAAGCTGCAGGAGGCGGCGTAGTGGCTCGACGGGAAGACTATTTCGCACAAAATGGCACAAGAGAACAACAAAAAGTTCCACTCGGCTAGACTAAGCAACACGAGCGATAGAGCAATGAATGCGGTCTTCGTTTGTTGGGTGGCCGCTTGGCAGGGAGAGAAGCTGGGTAAAACGTCTCGGCCAATCAGCTTGCGGGGTGAAACGTCTCGGCCAATCAGCTTGCGAGATTCCCGAGCCGAGCCAACACGAGAACAGCGAACAGAGAGAGAGGGATTTGAGAGAGAGAGGTGGATTTGAGTTGTGTGGCTCTCCGTGCTGATACCTGATGTTCTAATGTAGTCTACCTGCCTTGTTACCTACCTAAAAATGTTAATGATTAACCGATTATTAATCATTAATTCTCCTGACGATCGGTGAAGAAAATTTCACCGAATGCCCATCCCTAGTGGACATGCTTATCTGTGTTTAGAATACATGAACATAACATCCATCCGTTGCCTAGGAGAGGCTTCTTTGTTGTGCACCAGCAACTGATACATCCACACTGCACTCACACTGATATTACATGACTGACTACACACACTGGTCTCTCTCTTTTTCTTTGTTAATGTGTGATCTGTATTTTGTCCGCTAATTGTGCAACTGAGGGTTTTTTTCTATGTGATCACAATTTTGCTCATTCGAGCACTATTTTGAAAACTTTGTTTTTTCTCTCTGCCCAATGTGTTCCCTCCCCCTCCCCCTTCCCCTCTTTACCCCCCACTGCATGACAGGCGCCTTGCATGGCTGCCACGTCATTAGGAAGTGCTTATCGAGCGCGCCTAATGTCAAATCAAATCCGTCGTATGTGTAAACATGCTTGGCAATAAAGTTCATTCTTCTTCTTCCGAATTGTAATCGTTCTTGTTTTGCTTTTCTTTTGAATTCTTGGATGGAATATGGGTGGGCAATATAAGCTGCGGCTTCAGCCATCACCCGTTTCGGATAACTTATGTTGAACTGTATAATCAGAGGAGTTATTGTCTAATTTGACCTTGTTGGATTTTTTCCCCTTTGTTATATTATTCTGTTTCTTTTTAATCTTTACTTTTAATCTATCCGAAATAAAGATTCATTCATTCATAATGAGTTCAAATAGGTGCCATTAATACAGGTAACGAGTGGAGGACAGAGGAGCCTCTTAAAGAAGAAGTTACAGGTCTGTGAGAGCCAGAAATCTTGCTTGTTTGTAGGTGACCAAATACTTATTTTACCGAGGAATTTACCAATTAATTCATTAAAAATCCTTCAATGTGATTTTCTGGATTTTTTTTTTTCTCATTTTGTCTCTCATAGTTGAGGTATACCTATGATGAAAATTGGAGACCTCTCTCATCTTTTAAGTGGGAGAACTTGCACAATTGGTGGCTGACTAAATACTTTTTTGCCCCACCGTAAATAAAGGTTTAACAATGAAAATCCGAACCACATGGGTATACAAGCTTCGCACTAACGTACCTGGTATAGAACCTGATGTCTTCATCAGATGATAAAAACCTCTCCAAACCAAAGGGCTGCTTCAGAGTGACCTCCTCCAGCCTGGTTCGGAACTCCTCCACCACCTGCTGCCGAGCCTCGACCTTCTCGCAGGCTGAAGGTTCTGGTTTAGCGTAATCGTGACACCTGAGCAACAGCTCAGCATCGATCACCTCTTCGTCAGTGGATTCTTCCTCTGGACGTTGTGTTCCCTCCCAGACACCGGGCCTGGCTGCAGGCAGTGGCTCATCCTTCCAGGTAAACGACACAGGCACGGGCCCTTCTTTCAAGCGTCGCTGGCCACCCTGAATGATATCCATCCATCCATCCATCCATCTTCTAACGCTTAATCCTTTTCGGGTCGTGGGAGGGCTGGAGCCTATCCCGGCATCTTTGGGCGAGAGGCAGGGTCCGCCCTGGACAGATGGCCAGTCCATCGCAGGGCCAACACAAGAGAATCCGTCTGGACGAAATGTCTACCACAGACTGCTGTTGTCCTCTTAATAAATAAATCCCCCCGCCTCACGTTATGTATCCATATTTGTCTTAAGGCTTCATCTTTTGGGAAGTGATGGAAACTTACAGCAGAGTTGAACTTTCCTGACATGGAGCAGTGAGGAACACAGCAGAAATCACTATTAGGATTTTCCCGCTTCTGGTACTTCTTTTAGATTTGATTGGCGGTTGGCAACCAGTTTACAAGTGCATTGCCGCCACGTACTTCACTCGATGTCATCACTCTAGATATCTTGGCCGTAACCACTCTATCCTGTCTGTGCATCGGTCTTGACAAAGCCATTTAAGTACTTACGCTCATCTATAAACTACTAATGACATACTAACACTAAAACTTCACTGTGGGATTAGCTTAGCATAAATATCTCCATCAATTCATTGTATTTGCTTCCAGTTTCACACAACCGGATGTGACGAAACTTGTTTCCGGTTTAGTCACGTGACGCCTTTGTTTCTGACTTTACAAAACATTTATCAAGTGTATTTCTTATGAATTTGTAATTTTTTTTCCCTGTTAAAATTTCACCATTCTGCCTTTAATTGCAATCCTTTTTTTGTAAATTTGCGATTTTTTTCCCCTTTTGGCTATTGGTAAATGAGTTGCATGTTGCAGAATCCAGCAGGTAGTACCAGAGAAGGCCAGCAGGTGTCAGCATGGTAAAACAGCAGAAGAAGAGAAGACGTGAAGGAAGCGAGGTCTGCGCATGCGCTGTAATAAAAACTTTTATAAAACGGTTAAGGTAAGGCAGCTTGTTGAGACTTGTGGAGGCTGTGCATTTATGATTAAATGACGGATGTGTTTTATGTATTTTAGTTAAAATGGATTGTTTACTTCAGAAGCTACGTAAGCGCACTGCCAAGGTGTAGTTGTGTTCAAGTTGTGCTAAATTAATCCGCTGGAATTTTTGGAACTCCTTAGGTTATTGCATCACCCCAGGCTGTATGTGTCCATCATAATAAAGATGGGGATATTATTATTAATAATGATGAAATGCAGCTGGGATGTTTCAGTTTGACCCCTGACAGCAGCCTAGTAGCTGTTAGCCGGTGAGATGCTGCGTTTACTAGGCACTAAAGCTAACTTTAGCGACGCTTCACCTTTCTGCTCTCATCACATTGACTGCGCACCACTCTGGATTTCACAGCACCATTGTGCGTTAATTCCACAAGAAACCTCAATATATTCTCTATTTCTTACAACGAAAGCGAAACTTTTCAAGCCTAGTTTTTATTTTGGTGATTATGATTTATAATAGATATAAAATGTGAATGGGAGTGGTTAAAATACCAAGATTTTTGTCATGTAAAAAACTAAGACCACAATAAACCATCTCCTCCAAAGATTTGCTACATTATTGGGCCTTATAACCTGTACAATTCAGTTGGAAAAACAAGATTGTTTGAGGAAAATATAAAAATAAAAAATGCACAATAATTTGTTTGCAAAAGTGTGCACACCCTAAGCATAATATTTTGTTGAAGTGCCTCTTGATTTAATGAATTTAATCATGCCATTCAGTCTTTTGTCTCGAACCCTTCTCAGTGGAGTTTTCTTGAGTCGGAAAGTGTGAGAAAAGCTGGACAGCTTTGCGAGGGGTCGGGGACCTATGAAACTGACTAATTTGGAGGCAAAAAGGACACATTTCCTATGTGAGACAGGTGTGAATGGACGGTCATTTTCTAGGACATGTTGATGCAACTGCAACCGAAGAAAGGAAAGGCTAGGTGTAGGGGGCCGCTGTCCCTGCCCCACCCTGCAGAGGAAGTGGAGCCGGTTCCAGGGCCTGGTGTGTCTGATGCAGAGGACTTGGAGGCAGTCTCCTCATCCAGCAGTTCCTTCTTGCTTTATGTCTGATGATAAAATAACTGCTAGAATGGGGAGATATGATTTTATTGGTTGACTATTGTCATGGATAAATTGTCATGTGTGTAGTATGGGATTTGCGCGGCTGTCATGGGACCGTTGTAAGTGCAAAAAATACACAATTTTGTTGTGTGTATGTTGCACGAATGTAGTGCAACAGTTGTACCTGGCATGTGTGCTAATTTCTGGTGACTTTTGGCCAAAAATTCACCATGAGTTTGTGTGACATTCATGCAGTATTCATTCAACACTAGTGCATACCTGTGCGTGCCCGTAGAAACCAAGTATAAGCAAGTATTTCTGCATGCCCGTAGGAAGTAGGTGTAAGCAAGCACGTCACCACTTGTTCAGTGATGCCTGCCTTTGATCTTTAATGATGTCATAGCGAGTCCTATGATCTTTTAGTGAGTCCTATGATCATGACAGACAGACACACACACAGAGATTTCTTGAATTATATATAGAGTGATACACAAATGTGTAAATTCAGTGTGATTCCAAATGAAAATTGTGACTAATTCTCAAGGTTCGATGAAGGACTAGCTGTTACAATCCCTGTTGCTTGCACCACTTCTGAGTTTGTGGGGAGTTCTTGAGAGATGGCTGCTACAAGGCTTCACCGCTGGGACACATCATCAGTTGTGTACCTGAGCATCACAGGGTGTTTCGGCCATTTATCACAAGGCACCGTCCACTGAGGCAGGCCCACCACAGGTTGATCAGGTCTGGGTGTGTGTCCCGCAGTTTAGCTGTTTGCCTCAGAAGCCCAGATAGTATCACTCCTTTTCATTCACCGCCAGCAAATGGTCCTCTCTTCTTCTTCTCTCGGTTACTGGCGGATAGCAAACAACTGAAAGGTATATACCGCCACCTACTGTACAAGAGTGTGTAACATTATGTCATCTGAGCCCAACCCCTAAATTCTATGACTTAATCCTGTGTTATTTAAAAAAGAGAAAAGAGCCCTTCTCGTGATCCTTATTGCCTCTCTATCTCCATCTGTTCCCAGAATCCCAGTTAAATCCCATTCCCTACCGGCCTCTTGAACTTCATTTTCCATTATCTGTCTTTCATTTCCATATTTGTGACAGTGTAATAAGATGTGCTCGACATTTTCTTTTACTCCACATTCTCTACATTTGTCACGTTCGCTTTTCCCCATGGTGAATAGAGTGCCATTTAAACCTGTGTGATCCAGTCTGAGTCTTGCCATAATGATGTCTTCATTCCTTTTGGTTGTTATGAAATTCTTTATTGCAATAGATTTTTGTATTTTATAATACGATCTACCTTTATGATCTTCATCCCATCTTTTTTGCCATTGCTCAGTTCCTTTTTTCTTGATTACTGCTTTCCCTTCACCTTTTCCAAGAGACAATGGTATAGTTATCTCTTTTCCAGCAGCGCTTTTTGCTAATTTGTCTGCACAGTCATTCCCTTTCAACCCTTCATGTGCAGGAACCCAACAAAACTGAACTTGTCCACCACCCCTGTGTATCCTAAATAAACTGTGATACAGCTCAATCACCAAGTCTTCCCTTGTAGATTTTAGTGTCTGTATGGTTTTTAACACTGCAAGTGAGTCTGTGCACACCACCACCCGGTTCGGTCTGACTTCCTCCACCCACTGCAAAGCAATAATTATTGCCACCATCTCTGCTGTAAACACGGATGTACTGTTGGAGAGTCTTTTTGCGATGGTCACTTTAAACTCTGGGATGTATACTCCCAACTCCAACAGAGCCCTCTTTATTCTTTGAACCATCAATATAGAGCTGTAAGAAGTTATAGTAATTGTTCCTGAGGCAAATGTTTGTTTTAACACCAACTTCACTCATATGCCAATCCTTTTATATTTGTTTCCTATAGGCCCTTAGAATAGAGGGTTAGTGTTAATGAAAGCGCTTTGAGTGGTCTTTGTGACTAGAAAAGCGCTATATAAGTGCAGGTTAGTTAGTTAGTTAGTTTTTCCTCATTAGCAGACTAGCGTCTACTTCTATTCCCGGAAACAGCCAAGGGGGAACATTACTCACTGGACTGGTGTTAGCTATATCAATAGTGTGCAGCCCATATATTCTGGTCCTTCTTTCAATTGTCCACCCAAACCCATGTCCCTGGAAATTGGAGTATTCCCAGCAGTCTTGTAGTGTTGTTTTTGAAATATTCGCTTTGTCACTTCCTTTCAGCTTGACCC